>CM046874.1:37816716-40255878 GCA_025667525.1 Glebionis coronaria | reverse complement strand
GGTCCGGCTCAGGTGGGTCAACAATCTCTAAAGCAGTGATGATGTCCCTATTGCACTCCTCAAGCCGACTCATCAAGAAAGGAGGGACCCTTCCCAAGTTACGAAGGATATAGGTCATATCCTCTCGTAGAGAGTAAAGTCGGGCAAAGGAGTGTAGAGAGGTCCTATGGTACCTAGGAGCCGTAGAGCTCTCGGGGATATCCTCTCCATGGAATAGAGGGATAGCAGTCATCTTGGGCAAGGCCAAGTCATCATCCACTGGCGAAGTAGGTCCTAAGGAGAGATAGGTGGAGCAAACCGGTGTCGAATCCTTGTCTCTAGAAGCGAGCTTTTTCCCCGCATATGTTTGCCTCACTGACATTCGAGCTGTGCGTCGCATAGGAGGCCCCTTGGGTGCAAGAGATGATGAGCAAGGGGAAGCAGTCTTCTTAGCCTTTCCACGCCTTTGGTAGCAAATGATAGGCTTTGGGAGTGGGAGTGGCTTTCTTGTGGGTGAATTTTCCGGCGATTCTCCAATCCTCATTGGCCTTAGTCCGTTGGGCGATTCCACCATGTAAATCGTCTCGTCACTAGTTGTCGCCATAGCGCTGCCAAAACAAGGCATGTATTAGTATTAGATCAAAAATAATAGCTTTTAAATTCGTAAATACTTGTAAAAATAAATATATCCCAAAACTCTCTCGTATAAAATTTTCAAATAATCATGTCGTGTTTCAATATTAGTTTTCCATTGGAATAAGTTATTAGCACTCCAATTTTGGATGTTACGTACATACATCGTATTAATTGTCGTTCTAGCGCATATCCCTAAAGAATATCAAAATTTTGTATATCGACGTGCAAAATTAAATAGATCACAAATAATTCGTATCAAATAGCATAGCAAATAAATTAAACTAACTTGCAACTTACTTGTATCGAAGACGCGGAGTGAAGTGGTTCTTGGAGATTTTTGAGTTAGTTATAGTCTAGAATTATTTTTCCAAAATTAAATTTTTGACTCAAGTTTATAAAAAATCATTTTGTAAAAAGATAACCTAGTTCTCTATAACTACAGCTCTGATACCAATCTGTCACCCCCCCAAATTATCAGAGTAAGGTAACGCAATGGGGTGCGACGGTCATGACTATCACAAGATGTAGATACAAAGAACGACTATTTAAAAGTCGTTTTCTTTTAATTAAAAACATAAACTTGTTCGGAAGCGAATTACACATGATCAAATAAAGCATTGTTTCAAGGACTTCAACATCGTTTAAAAGCATCAAAATACTAGTCACGACCATTTTATTAAAATCTCCAAAGCATAACCACGTCACTCCTCCGTCTTGATACCTGAGAAAAACATTGCTAAAATGTCAACACAAAGGTCGGTGAGTTCATAGGTTTAAGTTTAAATAGTGTGATGAACCATAAGATTTTCAAGGCAACCGGCATATAATCTTATAACAAATACAAGATTATAATCAAACGTATACGTTTTCATAACCTACGCCTAAGCTCATGACACCGAAGCGTTAACCTAAACCGACAAGATATAACAAGAGCCCGAGCAAATGCTCATCCCTAAGCATTTGTAACACCTCAAATGTAAGTGTACCTAAATTTGGTCACACAACCAAATTAGATAGGGAGGTTAATCCCGATAGATCTATCCATAACATTCGCGCTTACACAAAGTAATTAACGGTTCATGATAGTGGGCTAAAAGGCAACATGGGATGGCGGGACTTAGACATCATGTAGGCAAACGTATGAGTTTTTAAGGCACTTATGTTCATCCGTTAAAACAAGCAATGTTCTCACCCCAAAATAGTTAAGCAATTTAAAAGTGGGGCTATGAAACTCACCTTGATGAAGTAGTAAATATGGTCAAGAAAGATAGCTCGGTAAATCAAGGCACGCAAACCAATGCGCGATCAATCTACTCGTAACCTAAGCAAAATATCCGTACTTAGGCTAAATACAAATAGTAATAATGTACGAAGCACTTGGTTGATGATTTATACTTGCTCTTGTTTAATAAAAATGTTTTCATACATTTTTCTCGTTCAACAATTTAGTCACGGGGTCAAGTTTGGGTGTCAATATCTCGTTAATTAATGGTCCAAAAAATAAACGGTTCTTGTTATGAAAACTATGCCGCGAGGTCGTCGATATTTGATAAATATCATATTTTTATGGAGCCTCTAAGTATATAAGATAATTAGCCAAAGTAGTAAGCTCCTAACAAAATAGACAAGTATAGTTTCATTTAATTATAAGTGTAAATCGACCATCTTTGGAAATTGTTTGCGGGTTCGTTACTTGACTTGAAGGCAAACCAAAAGTTGTTATAAAAACTAGGTTGTGTCGAGTTTCACAAGGTATTTTTAGATCTTTGGGCGAAAATCATTTGATCGATTAAAAATAGACATGAAGTAGTGAATTCAGCCATACTTTACGTATACTATATAACTTACACTTGTTTTATAATTTGGGAAAACAAATGACAACTTATGGTGTTCTTGTGTTCTGTCATACGCCCACTACACGCACCCTTATAATGTTCAATTATTCCCACTTGCCATTTATAAATACATACACATATGGCAACTCTTAATCATACATTCCTATAAAAACTAGCAAGAAGATCAAAGCAAAGAATAAAATGGAAACAATAGTGACTTGCCCCTTTTTCTCTTCTGCCCACTGTTCGTACAGTGCACAAAAAAAAGGAAGTGGTCCTGTTGTGTTCATATTTGTTTTACCCATCATGGCTTTTTTATAGCGTACTACTGTTCACGTAGGCTAAGTCAAAAAGAAAATGTGTCTACAGTTATAGCTATTTTGGTTCACTGTTTGTGGGTCATTTCTTCATACAAAGGCACGCACACTACTCATTTACACACATATTTAAACACTCATTTGGTTGTCTAAATCCTATGATGTTCACACATCCATACATACATACGCAGGTACATAGGGACATTATACCACATAAAATCATGCATACAATACCCAACCTAAGCATCTACAATAGTTCCCTGTTGGTTTAAGTTCACATACGACGTACATAACATATTCACAATAAGTATCACCCTTTCTTGTTTTTGTAGTTTAGGCTACTGTTGGTTCATTTGTGTGTGTTAGTCTTGCACGCAACCTCCCCTCATACACCAAATATACGCATACAACATATAAGCACATAACGATTTCTAAACAAAATGGAACATACCCTCACTGTTTAACATGCCAGCACAAGTACACCCTTTTCACACAAGCAAGAAGCTATTACTTTTTCATACATTTTATATATATATATATATATATATATATCAGACAATAGTTCACTGTGGGTTTTTCTTAGCAGTTTGTTCACAGCAACCCGGCATACACACACTTTTCATATACACGCCAACAACGACATCATACAAGACCTCTTATATTTGTTTCCTAGATCTCGGCTTACACATACAAGAACATATGCAAAATGTCTAGTTTCTGCCTTTACGTTACTGTTTATCAATCATAAGTCATTCTCAAGCAACCCACACACTCACACGTTCGCTCTCACATACATCTTAATTATTTTGGCAGGGGTTGTTTACATGCAATCATACAACAGCCTATGCTTGTAGCATTAACCCTAACTTACACAAAATCATACAAGGATTCATATTAGTTCACCACATACTCATACATGTTCCATAGCATCGAGGCATACAACATCACACATAAGATCATGCTTCGAGTCCATGCTCGGCTTTCTTTTTGGTCTAGCTAAACTCTACTCACACATGGTTTGTTCGCATACATAAACAACTCATAAGACCATAATATACTTATGTTCACATATAAACTCTGCGTGTTTGTGATTCATTCATAACTTAGGGTTTCAAATAATCATTTTAGTTCACCCCTAGGTTCCCACTAGTTCTCAAATAACCCACTTATCCATGGTTCAATCGTCTAGTTTGTTCATGGGTCTCATCTTTAGATGGTTTTGGTCATCAAACGTTTATCACATCAACCCTAGTCATGACATTAGCCCATCGTGAGGTCTTACAAACCTCATACCCTTGATCCCCTGTGACTTAGTTTTATCATTTTATACAAGTTTATAAGTTACAAATCTAGCAAGTATAATCACCAACCAAAGTTTAAGTGTTAGAGAGTGTTTAACATGGACTTACAAAAGGTCATAAGTATTTGGTGAAGAGATGATAAAAGGGAACAAGACTAGCAAATCCTTAACTCGATCAAATCTACAAGCTTAACCCGATCCAAATTCAACTAGCACTGGATCGAATCCTTCTTCTTTTATTCTAGGCAGCAACTAAGGGTTTCACAAGGAAGACATGTTTGTTTTTCTATGAGAGACTTGGTTTTGAGTGTGTGTAAGTTTTTGTGAAGAATAGAGTTGGTATTTATAGGCAGGAGTGGGAGTGTTAGGGTTAAGTAACTAGTTAGGACTTAGTTAGGGCATGTTTAGGTTTTGTTAGTGTCATGGTTAGATTGTAACTAAGTTTTGAGGTTTAGTTCGTGGTTGGGGAAGAGTGAAGGTCTTGGGGTTTCGATGTGGTAGCCATGGGGAAGAGAAACTAGTACTTGCCCTTGACTATCAAATGAGGGTTCGTTATATCATAAATGCCTTGAAGGTATGGTAAAAAAAGGGGGGTGATCGTCTGTTGCTTTGAAGAGGGTAAGGGGAACCAAAAGGACATGTAATTAAGGGGTTGGTGTAGTACCAAGTTTGAATCCAAGATTTGAAGGAAAGAAATAAAACCATGGGTTTTGGGAAGAAGTATGTGGATCGGTTTTTGGTTTTAAGGATATGGGAAGTAAGACTTTTGTCTTTATTTTGTATATTTGTAAAATGTTTATTTGTTGTAGTTGTGTGGGTGTCGTAAGGATTTAAATGTGTCCATGTAGTATAGAGTTTTAGTGGTAGTTTAACTAAATTTGTTAAATGTAAATTTTCTAAATGTGTTGTTATATAAACGGAGTAAAACATTTGTTTTGTTAATCAAAGTTCTTATATGAGATTACGTTGATGTAAATAAGTGTCCATTCTCAAAAATAGAATTTCTCACGTAAACTAAGTATAGTCATTCAAGTAATAATTTTCACGATCGTTATTCATAAAAATTTCAATTTCGTACACAATTACGCGAAATAAATCGGGGCATCAATAGACACACAAGTCTAACCCGAACTAACACGTTTCTCATAAATTAAATAGATCCTAATTTCACGGTTGTGACATTTGCAACCCTAAGAAAAATGAAAATTTTCCCATCATCGACATCTTAAAACGTGTGGACATAATTTTCTCAAAATGGTCAGACAATCGTTGATTAGTAGCAAAAAATATTATATCATCAACATAAATTTGTACTAGTATCATGTCGTTGTCCTCCTTGAGAATGGATAATGTTGGATCCACTTTGCCTTTGGAGAAGCCTTTCAAGATGAGATACGACGATAGGAGATCGTACCACGCGCGTGGAGCTTGTTTCAACCCGTAAAGAGCCTTCTTGAGCTTGTACACGTGATTAGGATACTCCGAGTTGACGAATCCATTCGGATGGCTTACGTAGACATCTTACCTTAATTCACCATTGAGAAATGCCGTCTTAACATCCATTTGGTATACGATCATATTCATGTGAGCAACATAAGCAAGGAATAGTCTAATTGCCTCCAATCGTGCAACAGGAGCAAAGGATTCTTCAAAGTCAATACCCAAAGCTTGTTTGTAACCTCTAGCAACCAATCTAGCTTTGTTCTTCAGCACTCCGCCTAACTCATCGAGTTTAACCTTATATACCCACAACAATGTAAGGATTTCAACGTTGCTGGGTAAAGGAACTAATTCCCACACTTCAAGACGTTGGAATTCATTAAGTTCCTCTTGCATGGCTTCAATCCAAGATGATTTGGTCATGGCTTGTTGCCAGTTTTTAGGTTCAGTGTCTGAAAGAAATGCATCAAAATAGCAATATAATGCATGTTCTTGGAGTTGGTGGCGTGTTAAGACTAGTCGATCGTTGTCACCAATAATATTACGGATTGGGTGATCCTTTGTCCATTTTGTGTTGTGAGATTCAATCCGTGGTGGTCGGGAGTGAACGATTGCAGGAGCTTCCTCTGAGGTAGACGCACCGTTAGGGTCTTCAGGTATTTGTAAACCAAAGAACGGAAGCTCTTGTAAGTGAGCATATTCCAAATCGTGATTATAGGGATCCTCTTCAACATCATTAGGAACAAGGGGGGGGGTGATGATTCAGGTGTAGTTTGTGAATTGGTGGGGGGTGGGACATCTGGTTCAATAGTAATAGTAGATGTCTCGGACTGATTTCCATTATCTTGAGCAACAACTTCGGGAATCAGAGCTACTGCTACAGGTGCTGGAGAATCATTACTCGGTGGATCAAAGAATTCATCAAAAATAGGTTGAAATAACTCATCCCACTCGGACCTTGTAGGTGGTATAAATGATGGAGAAGTAGGATTGTTGGGAGTTAATCCGGAACTGATTGTACCGGTTCCCATCTCATGTAATGCGGGTTCAGAGCTGTGTTGCTCAGAAGCCATCGCTGTCAGCTCATCAAAATCAGCATCCAAAGTTTCTACAATCTTGCCAAGACGACGGTTATAAATTCGGTAAGCTTTCTTTGCAGGCGAGTAACCAATGAAAATTCCAATATCAGCCTTCGATTGAAGTTTGCCCAAATTCTCACTATTTGTATTTGGATAACACAGTGCACCAAACACATGAAGAAATGAAATATCGGGTTTATGTCCATTAAGTAGCTCATATGGAGTTTTACCATGACGTTTATGAATGATGGAGCGGTTTTGGGTATAACATGTGGTTTCCACTGCTTTAGCCCATAAGAATAAAGGAGCATTCGCATAAATCAACATAGTTCTAGCAGCTTCCATAAGTTTACGGTTACGTCTTTCCACGGCACCATTTTGTTGTGGAGTGCGGGCAACAGAAGTTTCATGTGAAATACCTACCTTTTCATAATATTCTCGTAGAGTTTGATTAACGAACTCAGTTCCATTATCAGTGCGAATGCGGCGAACAGTAGCATTAAGACGTACTTGGATCATCTTTAAGAAAGTAATAATATACTCTGGTGCTTGATCCTTGGATGCTAAAAAATTTACCCATGTAAACCTTGAGAAATCATCCACCATGACGAGGATGTATTTTCTACCACTCACACTAGCCGTACGCATTGGCCCGCAAAGATCCATGTGCAAAAGATACAGTGGTTCTTGGTTGGTGTCTTCAGCTTTAAGTTTATATGATTTCTTAGTGCTTTTCCCCAAAGAACACGTGGAACATAAATGATCCTTGTCGAACTTAAGTTTTGGAAGACCACGAACAAGTTCGTTTTTAGCCAAATGGTTAATAGCATCAAAGTTAAGATGAGATAACCGGCGATGCCACAACCATGACTTGGTCTTAGATGCTTTGGAGAACAGGCAAAAAGGAGAGGCGGCCATCATGTTTTGAATAGACAGTGTGTAGAGATTATCCCCTCGAGAACCCTTTAACAAATCATTTCCTGCAAGATCGCGAATAAAGCAAATATGTTGTCGAAAGGCCACTTCAAGGTTTGAATCGTAAAATTGTCCCACTGAAAATAGATTGTGACCAAGTCCCTCCACGTAATAAACCCTTGAAATCGTAACATTCCCAATTTGGTATTCACCATAACCCATGATCTTCGCAATATGGTCGTTGCCGAATTTAACCGTTCCTATAAACTTGCTGACGAAATTTCTGAGCATCGAGCGATCTCCGGTCATATGCTTTGAGCATCCAGAGTCCAAGTACCAGAGGATGATTTGGACCACCTGAAAATATCACCAGACAAGGACGATGTATCAGAATCTAGTAGTTCCTCTGTGTTAGCAGGTACAGATATAATTATCTTAGATTTGCTAACCGAAGAATTCTTAGGCTTCCAAACTTGCTTCCTAAATGGCGTCTTAGATTCTAGTTGTCTAAGATCCCGGGGTACTTCTTCACTAGTAGGCACAATAGTGGGGGCAGACCTAGTTAAAGGGCGCTTTTTCCATTTCGTAGTGCTAGTGTTCCTATTGAAAGGACGCTGAGACCTAACTTTTGTGGATGTGATCCTAGTTAAAGGGCACTTAGTTCCATTAGCAGTAAAGGTCCTACCAGTGGGTTTCCATTGCCAACCAACTTGGGTGAATTTCTTCCCCGTTGGAATCCATTCAAGGTTGTTCCTAATAACATACATTTCATTCACGTGATCAACAAGGCATAAATCACGACGCTGAGAAAACATGCATTCATTACAATTCCAACATCGTAAATTCGAATTCACATTTTTCTTAGGCTTCTGCACAGAAGCAGATCCTTTTGTCTTAGATACATGATTCTTTTTATTTGAAACTGAAATAACATTCCTAGGGTGAACTTTTACTTTATTCTTGGCAGTCCTACTAGTGGAAGGCTTGATCCTATCTTTCTTGTCTTGAGATCCTTTAGCCTTAGTAGACATAATTACTCCTGTAGAAGCCATGGGAACATTAGTGACAGATTTTGATGTAGCCTTGATGGGTGTGTTTAAAATAGGCTTAGATCCTGGATTCTTATTGAATGGAGTAATGGAAATGGTGGGGGTTTGCTGTTTCGGGGGTACAGATATCGGTTGCCCAATGTACTCTAAGTTTGCTAAACAATCCTGAACGCGATCAACATATAAGAAAAGCTCATATAGAAGATGACTTGTGGGATCTAGTTCACGCATTTCATCAACGATCTCTCTAGCAAGATCAACATGTTCTAAGGCATTTTTCATGTATGTGGCAAACTTAGTTGGACTATTCTTAAATTTTGGATCCCGATATATCACACGTGGGTTGGGTTTGGGAGCACTAGAGGTCGAGGCAGAGATGGTAGCTGGATTATCAACAACTTCTTGTCCTTTGAGTTGAAGTGTCTCCTTTAATTCAGCCAAAACCATGTTTTTGTCTATGAGTTGAATGTTTAAGTCAGAGATTTCCTCGCACTTACGGTTCAATTGTTCAACGAGTGACTTTTGCTCTGCCGCATTAAAAGCGAAGCGTTCTTCTAATGAACCATAAATATCTGAGAAACCCTGCTTTACTTTATCAAGCTCCCCTATCATAGAATTAATTCTATCTTCTAGGGCATGATTCTTAATCTCTGCAGCCTCTAGTTCCAATTTCTCTGCTACTGATTCTCTCTTAAGTCTCATAATTTCTTCCTCTAGAGCCTAAACAACCTGAATCATCTTGTCACTTGTCTCAGCGGAGTTTTCACAATCATTTGTTCTCGAAAAAGTTTCATTTTTAGATTGATTCTCAATTTCAAGAGATATACAATGTTGTTGAAGCTCATTAAAACGTTTTGAAAGTGTGTCATAAGAATCTTGAAGCTTTAAAAATTCAGCGTTGGATTCATGACAAGAATGATTATCTACATTAATCACAGACTCAACAGTATTCACAGACATATCATGCACATCATCACATATATTCACAGGAGTGGATGAAATCTCATGAGCGTATTTAAGAGTAACAACTTGCATCACTTCGAGAGACACTATATGTTCTAAGAAACGGTCATATTCGGATAAAATCTTTTCTTTTTCAATTAAATGTTGTTCATAAGCACCATCAATTTCATAGAAAACTTTTTGAACTTCACCAATCTCAAAACTTAGATTACCCGCTAGATCAAATACTCCATTTTTAATATGGTTCACAAACGGAACGATCTCTTTCTCAAACACCGTTTTCATGTGTTCGAAAGCCCATTCTCCAGCGGTTAGAGCCGTTGAAGTTGTACATTCCAGGATGACCTTGTCAAACTCGGTAAGGTATCGCTCAATCTCTTCCAAGCTGAGCTTTAACGTACTTACCGGTGGAAGATTCTTAGGAATCTCCTTCGGTTCGTCCGAGTTAACGAGTGTAGGAATTATACTAAGGCATTCTCTAGTAGGCATGAAAGTGGATGTTTGGATAGTTCTCTTTTTCATATTAAATCGAGTTCTAAGATCTATTGTAGCATTTGTTTCATTTATTTGAGCATAGTCATATTCAGGATATGTAGGAAGTAATTTTAACCGCTTCTCGTCATATGGTGTCATGCTCTCAGATTCATTCAAGAACACAATCGGATCTAATACCAATCCTAACTTGGTTGCATCATAAAGTCGTGGGTTGTAGTGAAATGCTTGCTTTGCATACCCCGGGTTAGGTGGTAGGTCTATTAGACGCGATAGATTGAACTCTTAAAAAGAAGAATGAAACAAGTGTACTAAATGTGAAGCAGCATATTGTTTTAAAAGCAAAATTTCAGTCTTTTTAACTCTCTCAGACGCCTTAATTTCCGTTTCAACTCTTTTAGACTCGAGAATTTCGAAATCCGTTTGAAGTTTTTGAAAATTATTAACGACTGACTCTTTTTCTTTGAGTTCTTTCGAAAAGTTTGCTCTTAAACTCTCAATTTCTAGCAGATTATCCATTTGGACTTGCCTAAACCTATCAAATTCAGGATTGGTTAGGGTCGTGGATACTGGAGTTAATTCCAAGGTTTTAACCTTTTCCTTATGCAAAGCAAGCTCGGCAGATAGAGTCTGATTAACATTGAGGGTATCAAGGACCGCATTATTCATTTGGCTAAGCAAAGATGCCGAGACCATAACTAAATCAGGTTGAGCAGACGAATTTGTAGTCGTAATAGCTCCCGGTTGTGGTTCACTCAAAGTCTGGGGACTTGTATTGATATTGTTATCATTGTTTATCTCCTCGATTGAGTTACTAACCACCGGAGGCTGTTCTGAATACCCAGACACTTGCTCAACTTAATAAGGTACAATACTAGTATCCGTAGTAGTATTTGGTACCTTAGAAATTGTATCAGCTCCATAAAGTGAAAGATTTGCCATGAGAGCCGCTTTGGCGGTGTTGAGATCATCACAGTCAGAGTCGTATGCATCCAAATCATCACATTGATATGCGGCATTGTTTGTGATGGCTGCTGTGAGACCGTCAGTGTCCGCTACTCTCGGATCTGCGAGAAATGCCAATTCTTCTTCATCGAGCTCACGTCCTTGGGCTTGAGCATTCACCAAGTAGATATTCTCCTGAAACCATGTGCCGTCCCTTTTCCTCTTAGGCTGCTTGCACTCTCGGGCCATGTGCCCTTCCCCTTTGCAGTTGTAGCATATAATCAC
Organism: Glebionis coronaria; assembly: GCA_025667525.1. NCBI lineage: Eukaryota > Viridiplantae > Streptophyta > Magnoliopsida > Asterales > Asteraceae > Glebionis > Glebionis coronaria. Next base: position 40,244,643 of record CM046874.1, on the reverse strand, counting down.
CTTCATTTTACCAGTGCTATTACCTCTTGTAGCAGCAGTGTTAGATGAACGTGCACCAGCAGTAGATGAATTGGGTCTCCCCTGAAGTGGTTGCAACATGACTCTGCCATCCTGAATTGTAGCCTACTGTCGAGAGTTAGAAGAGTTCCTTAACTGATTGTTAGTTGTTGCTGGACCTCTGTAACCTCGTTTGTTCAATGTTTGAGTGATATAAGCAGACATTTGAGCAAGTATATCAGTAGGACTGTCCCCTTGTCTAAATTTAGGGACAGGGATCTCATCATCACAATAGAATGCTGGTGCTGATTGAGCTACAAGTTGATTTGATGGAACACTAACTTGTTGTGAGTAATAGGGTTGAGGAGCCTCAAGTTGTTGATATGTAACAGCAGGGTTTGTTGGAGGTTGATAAGGTGAGTACTCGTGTGAAGCATAAGGTAACGGATGTGAATCTCCTGGTGATGATGTTGCTGGTTGCTTGAATTGTTGGTGATAAGATGTAGGTGGTTGTGGCAAGATCGAGTACTATGGGAAGCTTGGTGTTTGATACAAAGGTTGATATGAAGATTGGTGTCCTAAAGCAAGCTGAGAGTTGTGGTATGAGAGTTGTGGTATGAGAGTGTAGGATGGTTTGCCATTAATGCCAATGGTTCATGATAAGATCCCTGAGAGAGTCGTTTTTGGATCACATGCTTCTCGTGTTGTTGTAAGAAAGCATAGAGTTTATCTAAATTGGACTTGTGCAAATTGCAAATCATCTTAACATCGGTGACATATTGACTCCATTCTTGGGGTAACGTGTTCAAGAACTTTGTGTTTAGTTGAAACTGTTCAATCCTTAGACTATACACGTTCATGTCATTCATCAAAGTGGTGAAACGCCAGTAGTAATCATGAAGAGTCTCCCCTGGAATGTATGTAAACCTATCAAACAAGTCATACAATTGACACTCTCGTTCTTGCTTAGTTAGAGATGTCCCTTGTAACAAAACAGCTAGTCGATCCCAAAGATCCTTTGCCACTTTATGTTCACTTACCATTCTAAAGATATCGGGTGTAAGGGCTTGAAGAATTGTCTGAACAACCCTTTCATCTGAATCTGCAATGATTTTGTTAGCATCGGTTAACTCATGATACTCCCTTGCCCTTGTCACATTGTTGATTGTAACCTCTCCCCAATCTAATGGACCTTTTTCAATTGATTGAAGCATAAGTCGACCACTGGGTTTGCCCATGATGTACGTTTTCATGCGACCTTGCCATGCTTCAAATAAATCTTTGATGAACAAAGGTGGACGAGTATCGGTACCCGAAATGATTGAGATATCGGTAAGCGAAGTCATTGTTGGCATATATGAATGTGAATTCATTTTATGATCCCTTGAAAAAAGATTATAAAAAATGATCGAACAATGAAATAAGGTTATGTGTTTTTGTGTTGTTAAATGAAAGATGTTGTTATCTTTTTGTTGTGTTTGCTTTTGAAATTTACCAAATTACCAAATTTAATGCAAGATAGAAAAAATCCGCTAAGTATCCAAAAACAAGTTCTATCGGAATGTGCAATTGTCGGAATGTTGCTTTCTGTCGGAATACCTAGATCGGAATGTCACACTATCTGAATGCTAAGATCGCAATGTAAACCTGTCGGAATGTTGCTGGTATCGGAATGTCTAGATCGGAATGTCACACTATCTGAATGCTTAGATCACAATGTAAACCTGTTGGAATGCTTAGATCGCAATGTACCGTCGGAATGTTCAGATCGGAATATGGCTGAAACAAATTTGGCAGAGTAACGACTCAAAATTCCTTAAAACCGTCGGAATCCCAGATCGCAATGTACGATCGGAATGTCCAGATCGGAATAAGGTATCGTAATACTGTGATCGCAAAGTAGAACCAGCTGGTTATTGCGATCAACTCACTCTCACTTGTACTTTCCGATGGTGATCTTTGCTGGAATTTCGGAATGAAGAAAAACACGACAGTTTTGAACGTTTGATCCAAGAAAGGGTGTGTTTTAACCAAAAACCAAGATACCAAAAATCACTACAACACTATTGAAGAAGGTATACGACTTGAAGTCACAAACAAACACAAAAAAATTTGATGTTTCGGCAAAAACACTCAAAAAGCTACGAAATGCTTAAGAAAGCATACACAACACGAAAACCAACCTATATTTCATCCCATGCTCTTGATACCAATTGTAGAACAATGATAATCTTTATGAATCAAGAGGGTTGATGTTTTCTAGAGAGAGAAACTTAGAGAGAGAAATGAAAGAAACTATTTGTTATAACTTTGAGAAATGAAACAACCAACACCTCTTTTCATGGTGGAAAGAGGTTTATATACCCAAGTCCTTAATGGACTTGGGCCTCCGGCCCATGAACATGCTCATGGGTCGGGCTATTTAATAAATGTTACTTAAACACTACTACGAGCCTATAACTATATTGTTTGGAGTGACCGAGACTTTCTTTATACGTAAAACGTATTTCCAACAATTTATCTTCTAAGGAGAAGGTTCGAGGCTTGTATAGTACACAACTGAATGTTACTGTAAGCTCGAATCACTAACTACTAATTCGCCGTTAAAAAAAGTAATAGTTCAATTGGTAAGAACTTTTGTGCTTAAGTTAGTTGACTCAAGTTCAAGTCTTATTCTCGACATTTGTTTCAGATAAGTATCTGTCTTTGCAAAATCTATAAGCACATTAGAGAGATTTTGTGAAATAAGAGTTCAATAGGAGTCTCACTAAGATTTTGTGAAAGAGTTTGATCTTCAAGTTTCGACTTGTCTCATTAAAATTTGTCTCACTAACTCAACACTGACTGTTACTAAAAGACATCTGAGGTCAAGGTGTTTTTATTAATCTACACTTTTACGATATTCATAAAAAAATTACATAAAAATAAAACACATTTAATTTATACTTTTTGACATAAAATTTGTCTAACTGTTATGAAGCGCATTTAGGTAGTGTTTGATAAGGATTTATAGAGTCTTAATAAGAAAATAAGGATATAAATTAGGTCATCAATAACTTGTTTGTTTTGTGTTTAAAATTAACTGATGTCTTTCTAGAAAAAGCTAGGAAGAGGAGACTTTCCATATTAAGTCATGACTTATTATTATTATTTTACATATTTACTCTTTAACTTCTTCATTTATTTAATTTAAAAAGACATAATAGTAAATTTCTCATATTCAGACACTATATTCAGCACATAAAACAAACAATAATATATTCAACTACAAACAGACAACATATATTTTTACAGACACTTTAATTTTAATTTTACAGGACTTAATAGAAAAGAAATTTGATCCACAAAACTTTAGAGTAAAATTCATATATTGGTTATAAAATATGCGTCTAATATAAAAGAATTTAAAATTTATATAAACATTCGTATAAAGCAAGAAATGAAACCCACCCAAAACACAGTCTTTGACTTCCTTCCCAAACACATACCTAAAACGACACCGTATCACACAGACACTAGTCCCAAAAACAAAAAAAAAAAAAAAACAAAAAATCCTTAATTCAACCAAACCAAACAAAAATCATCAGCAACGATGGCGATGCACGCCGGGATGGGTCTCTCCAAGATCATTATCTTAATCGGAGCAGGTTTCATTTTATTTCATTTTTTTTTATAAAATTTATTTTATAAAAATTTCAAGCCCTATTTTTAAGTTTATATAATTTGTTAAAAAAGTTGATTTGTAGGGTATACTGGTACCGTGTTGATGCAAAATGGTAAATTATCTGATTTGTTAGCTGAGCTTCAGGTATTTTTATTTTTATTATTATTATTTAGATTTATTTATTTATTTTAATTAAGGTTAATGTTTTAATTAATTATGTTGAATTGAATTGTTTAGGTTTTGATTAAAGGATATGAAGGGAAGCGAGGCGATGGCGAAAATGATCACGCGGACGCTATTGCTGCACAGGTAGGTTTTTTAGTTGGTTGTTTGTTAGTTAGTTTACGCGTTGGGTGTTTGTTGGTTTTTTAAGGGTGGTTAGAAATGGTTTCGTTCTTAGGATAAGTTCATAGTTCCCTGCCTTATGGTTTATTTGGTTTGTGGCTTATGTTTCCTAAGATTGCGTTTTGTGTCATGTATTGACACTTTTCGGCTTATGTAAGTTTATTGTGTCATAATGAACTTATTACTTATATGAGGTTATAAGTTGAAAGATCCGAAATAAGCCATAAAAAGTAAGCTTACGAACATATGTTTCAAACAAAAAAGGCATAAAGCCAAACGGTTAGTTAGTTTACATGTTGGTTGTATGTTGATTTTTGAAGGATGTTTAGAAATGGTTTGATTCTTAGGATGTCAGAGATTTTGTTTAAGTGGAATCAGATGGGGTGTTTGTTTGGGCTTGTATAACGGGCTTATGGCTTTTTTGGTTTGAGGCTTATGTTTCGTAAGCTACTTTTTTGTGCCTTGTTTTGGAACTTTATGTAAGTTTCTTATGTTATAATGAACTTACATAAGCTGTAAAGTTGCGAAATAATTCATAAAAAGTGAGGTTATGAAACATAAGGTGAAAACTAAAGAAGCCGTAAGGCGAAACGATTAGTTTGTTTACGTCTTGGTTGTATGTAGATTTTGAAGGATGGTTAGATATGTTTGATACATAGGATGTTGGAGATTTTGCTTAATTAGAATCTGATTGTTTTGGCTTATATAGTGTGGTTATGGCTTATTTGGTTTTGGGCTTATTTTTTGTAAGCTTACTTTTGGTGGCTTATTTTCAATTTTTTGGCTTATGTAAGTTTATTATGTCGTAATAAACTTATGTAAGCTTATAAGCTGAAAAGTTTTAACATAAGCCACAAAAAGTGAGCTTAATGAAACATAAGCCCATTATTAAATAAGCCATAAGCCGGCTTTATAAGCTGAAACAAACACCCCAATCACCACTTTAGGAAATTGTGTTCAAAATTGACTTCTGAGAAGTAGGCGCACCACAAAAAGTGAGCTTAATGAAACATAAGCCCATTATTAAATAAGCCATAAGCCGGCTTTATAAGCTGAAACAAACACCCCAATCACCACTTTAGGAAATTGTGTTCAAAATTGACTTCTGAGAAGTAGGCGCACCACTATTGTATCCATGCTTTTCATTCCGGAAAACGAGTTGAGCTGATTCCGAGCCTTCCGAAGCTCACACTCGGAGTGTTTTGAGCCGTCTGATTCTAGCTCGAGTTTGGTTTTTGCCATATTTCACTAGCTCGGGAGCAACTCATTTTTTATGACAGGGTTAACAGAAATAAAGCTTGACTTCTTTGTTTCGACTTATATAATTACTTCTTTCGTTTTGAGCTTATTTTGAAACTTTTTGGCTTATATAAGCTTATTATGACATGATAAACTTATATAAGCCGAAAATTCATGATAAGCCTCAAAAAGTGAGCTTATGAAGAATAAGGTGAAAAGCAAAAAGGGCATATAGCGAAACGGTTAGTTAGTTTGCGTGTTGGTTGTATGTTGATTTTGTAGGATGGTTAGAAATGGTTTCATCCTTACTCCTTAGGATGTTAGAGATTTTGCTGAAGCGTGAGGAGGTGTTTGGTTCAATTTATATAGTGGGCGTATGGCTTTTTTGGTTTGAGGCTTATGTTTCGTAAGCTTACTTTTTGTGGCTAATATTGAAACTTTTCGGCTTAAATAAGTTTATTGTGTCATAATAAACTTATATGAGGTTATAAGCTGAAAAGTTTTGAAATAAGCCATAAAAAGTGAGCTTTACGGAACATAAGCCCAAAACCAAATAAGCCATAAGGCAGGGTTATATAAGACGAAACGATTAGTTAGTTTACGTTTTTTGTGTGTTGATTTTGAAGGATGCTTAGAAATTGTTTGATACTTAGGAGTTAGAGATTTTGCATAAGCGTGTAGGGGGTGTTTGTTTTGGCTTATATAGCCGGATTATGACTTCTTTGGTTTTGGGCTTTTGTTTCATAAATCACTTTTTGTGGCTTATTTTCAAACTTTTAGGCGTATATAAGTTTATTATGTCATAATGAACTTATGAAAGCTTATAAGCTGAAAATAAGCCACAAAAAGTGAGCTTATGAAACATAAGCCCAAAACCAAATAAGCCATAACATAGTCACATGGATCGTCAAACCTTAGGCGAATTTCGATCTGGTACGAGCGATCCCAATCGCGGTACGGTCGCGATCCGGATCGCGAACCAAAACCCATAAAGTGTCGTTCCCAATCGTACCCAATTGGCGTTCCCAATCGTACCGGATCGCGATACAACACTTCGCAAATCGGCGATTTATAGGCCTCGAAAACGTGTCTGATTTCTATCTAATACGAAGTTTGTATTTACAATGTTCTTGAATGAGTTTTCATGGGAATAGTAAAGGTGTGTTTTCATGGGAAGAGTAAAGGGTCTTTCTTATATGAACAACACTCCTAAAACATCAATACATATCTTCACTGTATTAAAAAACAGTCATATCTTCAAAATGACATTTGGTCATCAAGCAAGTGGTAAAAAAAGATCAGTAAAGAAATGGGATTGAATCCCGAAAGCACTAACTTAAAAGGCCCGACTTTGATATTAGAAGACATGAAGTGGGAAAATCTTGAATAAGAATGATATCATGTGATTCCTTCTATGTTTGAACGTTTTGCAAAATGTTTTCCTTCAATTATGTTTTACCTTCAATTACGTATTCCTTTTAATTATGTTTTTCCTTCATCATTAAGTATTAAACCGAATGAAATGTTTTATGTTTTTATGTTTTGTTTATTATTATTATGCACGCCGTACCAAGGTATTTGGTACACCGAACCGAAATATATGGTACACCGAACCGAAGCGTACCGAAATGAGCCTACCTCTCGTCGTACCGGATTTTGAGAAATAGCGAGCCGCGATCCCGTACCGTGATCCCGTACCGAAACGATCCCCGTTCCATGTGACTATGAGCCATAAGTCTAGGAATTTCCGAAATTGTGTCAGAATTGGTTATATGTTAGGTTTATATAAATTTGATTTTTGAGAAGTAGGCGCACCACTATTGTATCCATGCTTCACATTCCAGAAAAGAGTTGAGCTGATTACGAGCCTGCCGAAGCTCGAGCTCAAGCTTGTTTTGAGCCGTGTGCTTCTAGCTCGAGTTTGGTTTGTGGCATATGTTACAAGCTCAGCAGCGACTCAATTTTATTATAGGGTTAAATGAAATGAAAGATCGACTCTATGTCGGCTTGTTAAGCACACTATGCTGGAGCTCGTTTATGTATAAATATATACAAGTTTATTCAGTTTTACGTATACGAAGTGTATTTACATATAGGAAGTATAACTGTATATATTTCTTTTGCGTAAATAGGCTCGTTTAGGCTCATGACTCCTGAGCCTAATCGAGTTTCCGGTATGAAGCTCGGAAATTAGGCTTGTTGTTGTTTAAGCTTGGCTCATTTTGAGCTTTCACCTGGTCAATAACGAGCAACTCACGAGCGGGTAGGCTCGTATATAATGACATGGAGTGGTGTATATCTCTTTTATAAGGGTTTTAGGTTAGATGCGAGTATAAAATGATATTTTCTATCCCAATTTAAGTAGCTGCAGATTGCTCATATAAGGCCTTATTATCTCAAATAAGCAGAGATGCAGCATGGATAACCCAAACACTCCAAATTGTGTATCTTCTTTTTTTATTATGCTGTCTTTCTGAATAAGAAAGGATTTAGAGTTACATTTGAAAGGGAAAACTATGCTACACGAGTTATAATGAAGAAATGTAGGAACTTCAACACAGCTAGGCTACACGAATCATATATCTTTGAAAGTACATGTAAATATTTATCGTTTTTCTTACCAAATAAATTTTTGCAGGTTCGTCGATTAGCAATGGAAGTTCGTCAAATGGCTTCTTCGAGGCAGATCACTGTTCTTAATGGTGGTTCTGGTGGTATGTGTTCTAACTCATTTTGAGTAGCATATGAGTAGCATACTTTGTCGTATGAAATTTGCTTAAATGTGCATCTCACTTATGTGCATTAATATTGACACAATAATCTCTTTCTTGTTGAATAAAGCTTTGCGTGGGTTTCTTTAATTGTGAATGTAATGTTGATACAGGTACTGCAGCAAATTTAGTGGTACCAGCTGCTGCCGTAGGTGTTGTGGGTTATGGATACATGCGATGGAAGGTTTGTTTTGTTAATCTTGTTGTTTTAATTTTCATGCTAGCTCTAGTACTTGATTAGTTTGATGGCTAATGTACATACCAAAAGTAGACTTGGAAGAAAACATTTAGTTCTTACTAGAAACGAAACATTTTATTTCATTTGTGTAGTTTTTGGGTTTAAAATTTTCTAGTGTGTAAAGCTTGACTTGGCTTTTTGTCAATGTTTTCTAGGGTTTGTCATTCTCAGATCTCATGTATGTGACAAAGCAAAACATGACGAATGCTGTATCAAACTTGACAAAGCATCTGGAACAAGTCTCAGACGCTGTTGCTGTAAGTTCTGATAGAGATCCTAGCTAATTTCTTGGATAATCTGTATCTTGCTTTATCATATATCAAAGTTTCTGTTTATACCTGTAAACATTAGTTTGGTGGTAGTTGCGTCCCCTGAAGAGTGAAGACTAGTTTCTTGCTCAATTATTATATGCATTATGTTAGTTTCTTGTTCAATTGTTACGTTACGTGTATGCACCCTTAGTTTAATTCTATGTTTCATTTAGTTCTTTATGGAAGGTATATTAGTCTAGGTTTCTAGCAGACATCTTTAATAGTTGATCGTATGCGACACCTCCTGGCGGAAACAATGTACCAACTGATACCTTCAGGTCTCCACTAAGCCTTATAGATCAGTTTGCACCGCTTAGTTACCTGTTTGTCCTAGTTTGTCTTCTTCCCAGATGAAGACCGGGGCATATTCTAATGCCGTAATCTGTGATTTCATATATGAAGCAGAGAGATTGTTATATGTGCAGATATAGCCTGCAAGGTGGTTATGAACGTCTAAAGGTTTCATAAACTAGAGAGGATAAATAACGAGCTATATAGGGTCATACAGATTGTACACCAATTAACTAAAGCTACAACGGATCCAACCGCAACTAAAAATGTTGAAACAGTTGATACTGAAAAAACTCTACATCTATATGTGTAATTAAGAGGAATGTTAGGTAGCAACGTATCAGTATGCATTTCACTTGTTGAAAAAGCATAATCATGAATCTGAATGCAGATCATGTAACATCTAATTCCTTTTAGATTTATTTGCAATGACAATGCCCAATCCCTCCGGTTATATTTTTATTATATCAAACGGGATTCTTTCTTCTTGGTAATTTGGTGTTGCATTCAGATTCATGCTTTTCTTACATCTAAAAGTATTTTTCTTTAATCAGGCTGCCAAGAAACATTTGACTCAGAGGATTGAGAACTTGGATGGTAAGATGGATCAACAAGTGGAGATATCCAAGCTGATCAGAAGCGAGGTACGTTTGTGAGCAGGAACATCAGGCCACTGTGTATAATTTTTATTATGATTGGCTTAAGCTTGATATAAAATGTGGTTGGTATCTGAATTGCCCGAAGCAATGACAGTTGGTCAACGAGGGAAGTCTAGATTTCTGTAAATCTAACTGACTTGCTGAACTTTTGCAACAGGTGAATGATGCTCGTGAGGATATTTCCCAAATAGGCTACGACTTAGATTCACTAAATCAATTAGTTTCTGGTTTGGTGAGTGTTCTTAGCTGTCATGTGTTAAGGCTTTTCTTTGCGTTTCTTTTGATCAAACTTCATTATTTCTCTGCAGAATGGCAAGATAATGACATTGGAAGAAAAGCAGGTAAATAAGCAATTACTTATTTTTGGAAATATAAGTATTTTGCATATTCACTTGCTACATATTGTCTGGATCGAGCCCATTTGTGATTTTCCATGACATATGAGCGAAAGAAGTGGGTCACACCAGTTATTCTAAAATATATGTTCTCTTGTGGTTTATGAAGATTTCCCACATCACATATATGTATCGTTTACTATTTAATCAGTGATCAGACTCGCTGTTTATTTTTTGGAGGATATACTTACGGTTTTTCTCCTGCAAATAGGATCTAACAAACCTTGGAGTGTGGTATCTCTGCAACAAGGCTGATGGAAATAAGATGTCCGGCAAGGCACAGGTGAGCCTGCTGTTACTAATTCTAGTTACTGCTTTTGGTTTGTTTCATATTTCTGCACAAGAAGGTGATGCAAAGTCTGTTCATCAATCTAACTTATTAAACTTACTTAATGAAGGATATTAAATGTTTCTAGCAAAGCCAAAATCATGATCATAAGCTTAGTGTCGTCCATGACCCTAACAACAGATTTCAGGAAGTTTTTATCTGATGTCATGTTACACGCTAAAATGATGAGAGATTTATATGTGAATGTCACCCAGTAACCCATTTATTATGAGATATATGATGTTATGAACTATGGAATGGGCATCGAATAATGATATTATTGTAGATAATCATTTTCTGTTTACTACCTGCATCAAATGAACTTAGACTCTCGTATTCTGATTTCAATTAAAAGCTTTTGCTTTCTGCCGAATTCCAATCAAAACCTATTCTCTTTGTGGTGATCAGTCAAATTTTTTTGTTTCTGGTTGATTTAGTTCAAGCTGTTTTGATCTTGGTATTTATCAAATAAAACCTTCGTGACAGTTTTGGATTTACTTTGTGGCTCATAACGTAACTACATAATTGATCTATGAACTTAAATCGGCTTTATAAGGTCTTGTCAATAACCGTGTCAGAACATATGCATCTCACCACGATATATACTCACCTTTATGTGCATCTGCCCCTGTACTCTGATTATGATTGCTTGTTTTTCATGATAACACAGGAACAATTTAGACTTGCTGGCAAATCCTTTGCTGGTCATCTGCAATCTAGTGGGGGATTACTGAGCATTGAGGTGACGTTTCGGCAAAAACACTCAAAAAGCTACGAAATGCTTAAGAAAGCATACACAACACGAAAACCAACCTATATTTCATCCCATGCTCTTGATACCAATTGTAGAACAATGATAATCTTTATGAATCAAGAGGGTTGATGTTTTCTAGAGAGAGAAACTTAGAGAGAGAAATGAAAGAAACTATTTGTTATAACTTTGAGAAATGAAACAACCAACACCTCTTTTCATGGTGGAAAGAGGTTTATATACCCAAGTCCTTAATGGACTTGGGCCTCCGGCCCATGAACATGCTCATGGGTCGGGCTATTTAATAAATGTTACTTAAACACTACTACGAGCCTATAACTATATTGTTTGGAGTGACCGAGACTTTCTTTATACGTAAAACGTATTTCCAACAATTTATCTTCTAAGGAGAAGGTTCGAGGCTTGTATAGTACACAACTGAATGTTACTGTAAGCTCGAATCACTAACTACTAATTCGCCGTTAAAAAAAGTAATAGTTCAATTGGTAAGAACTTTTGTGCTTAAGTTAGTTGACTCAAGTTCAAGTCTTATTCTCGACATTTGTTTCAGATAAGTATCTGTCTTTGCAAAATCTATAAGCACATTAGAGAGATTTTGTGAAATAAGAGTTCAATAGGAGTCTCACTAAGATTTTGTGAAAGAGTTTGATCTTCAAGTTTCGACTTGTCTCATTAAAATTTGTCTCACTAACTCAACACTGACTGTTACTAAAAGACATCTGAGGTCAAGGTGTTTTTATTAATCTACACTTTTACGATATTCATAAAAAAATTACATAAAAATAAAACACATTTAATTTATACTTTTTGACATAAAATTTGTCTAACTGTTATGAAGCGCATTTAGGTAGTGTTTGATAAGGATTTATAGAGTCTTAATAAGAAAATAAGGATATAAATTAGGTCATCAATAACTTGTTTGTTTTGTGTTTAAAATTAACTGATGTCTTTCTAGAAAAAGCTAGGAAGAGGAGACTTTCCATATTAAGTCATGACTTATTATTATTATTTTACATATTTACTCTTTAACTTCTTCATTTATTTAATTTAAAAAGACATAATAGTAAATTTCTCATATTCAGACACTATATTCAGCACATAAAACAAACAATAATATATTCAACTACAAACAGACAACATATATTTTTACAGACACTTTAATTTTAATTTTACAGGACTTAATAGAAAAGAAATTTGATCCACAAAACTTTAGAGTAAAATTCATATATTGGTTATAAAATATGCGTCTAATATAAAAGAATTTAAAATTTATATAAACATTCGTATAAAGCAAGAAATGAAACCCACCCAAAACACAGTCTTTGACTTCCTTCCCAAACACATACCTAAAACGACACCGTATCACACAGACACTAGTCCCAAAAACAAAAAAAAAAAAAAAAACAAAAAATCCTTAATTCAACCAAACCAAACAAAAATCATCAGCAACGATGGCGATGCACGCCGGGATGGGTCTCTCCAAGATCATTATCTTAATCGGAGCAGGTTTCATTTTATTTCATTTTTTTTTATAAAATTTATTTTATAAAAATTTCAAGCCCTATTTTTAAGTTTATATAATTTGTTAAAAAAGTTGATTTGTAGGGTATACTGGTACCGTGTTGATGCAAAATGGTAAATTATCTGATTTGTTAGCTGAGCTTCAGGTATTTTTATTTTTATTATTATTATTTAGATTTATTTATTTATTTTAATTAAGGTTAATGTTTTAATTAATTATGTTGAATTGAATTGTTTAGGTTTTGATTAAAGGATATGAAGGGAAGCGAGGCGATGGCGAAAATGATCACGCGGACGCTATTGCTGCACAGGTAGGTTTTTTAGTTGGTTTACGCGTTATGTTGGTTTTTAAGGATGCTTAGAAATGGTTTCATCCTTACTCTTTAGGATGTTAGAGGTTTTGTTTAAGCGTGAGGAGGTGTCGTTACTGTAGTTAGTTTACGCGTTGGGTGTTCGTTGATTTTTAAGGATGCTTAGAAATGGTTTTATCTTTAGGATAAGTTCATAGTTCCCCGCCTTATGTTTCCTAAGCTTACTTTTTGTGTCTTGTATTGAAATGTTTCGGTTTATGTAAGTTTATTGTGTCATAATCAACTTATATGAGGTTATAAGCTGAAAAGATCCGAAATAAGTCATAACAAGTGACCTTATGAAGAATAAGGCGAAAACCAAGAAAGCCTTGCCCATAAGGCGAAACGGTTAGTTAGTTTATGTGTTGGTTGTATGTTGATTTTTAAGGATTGTTAGAAATGGTTTGATTCTTACTCCTTAGGATGTTAGAGATTTTGTTTAAGCGTGAGGAGGTGTTTGGTTCGGTTTATATAGCGGGCGTATGGCTTTCTTAGTTTGAGGCTTATGATTCATAAGCTTACTTTTTGTGGCTTATTTTGTAACTTTATATTATGCGTTGGGTGTATGTTGATTAGGAAGGATGATTACAAAAGGTTTCATCCTTAGGATGTTAGAGATTTTGTAACTTTATATAAGTTAGTTTATGCGTTGGTTGTATGTTCAATTAGCGAGCGTATGGAGTTTTTGGTTTGAGGCTTATGTTTCCTAAGCTTACTTTTTGTGACTTATTTTCGGCTTATATAAGTTTATTGTGTCATAATCAACTTATAAGAGCTTATAAGCTGAGATGTTGCGAAATAAGTCATGAAAAGTGAGGTTAGGAAACATAAGCCTCAAAACCAAATAAGCATAAGGCGAAACGGTTAGTTAGTTTATGTGTTGGTTGATGTTGATTTTGAAGGATGATTAGAGATGGTTTCATCCTTACTCCTTAGGATGTTAGAGATTTTGTTTTAAGTGTGAGGAGGTGTTTGGTTCGGTTTATATAGCGGGTGTATGGCAGATTTGGCGCTTATGTTTCCTAATTTCACTTTTTGTGGTTTATTTTAAACTTTTCGGCTTTTATAAGTTTATTATGTCATAATGAGACTTATATGAGCTTATAAGTCGAAAAGTTTCAAAATAAGCCACAAAAAGTGAAAACCAAAAAAAGCCATAAGGCGAAATTGTTAGTTAGTTTACGTGTTGGTTGTATGTTGTTTTTTAAGGATGCTTAGAAATGGTTTTAACCTTTTAGGATGTTAGAGATTTTGTTTAAGTGGAATCAGATGGTGTTTGGTTTGTATAGCGGGCGTATGGTTTATTTGGTTTGAGGCTTATGTTTCGTAAGCTTACTTTTTGTTGCTTATTTTGTAACTTTATGTAAGTTTATTATGTTATAATGAACTTATGTAAGATGAAAAGTTTCGAAATAGCAACAAAAAAGTGAGCTTATGAAACATAAGGCGAAAAACAAATAAACCATAAGGCGGCTATATAAGGCGAAACGGTTACTTAGTTTACGTGTTGGTTGTGTGTTGATTTTGAAGGATGGTTAGATATTTTGATACTTAGGATGTTGGAGATTTTGCTTAATTAGAATTTGATTGTTTTGGCTTGTATAGTGGGCTTCTGGCTTATCTGGTTTTGGGCTTATGTTCCATAATCTCACTTTTTGTGGTTTATTTTTTTTTAAATTTTCGGCTTATATTAAGTTTATTATGTCATAATGAACTTATGTAAGCTTATAAGCTAAAATTTTTTAACATAAGCCACAAAAAGTGAGCTTATGAAAAATAAGCCCAAACCCAAATAAGCCGGCTCTGGCTCTATCAGCCAAAACAAATGCCCCAAGCACTTTATGAAATTGTGTTTAAAATTGATTTATGAGAAGTAGGCGCACCACTATTGTATCCATGCTTTCATTCCAGAGAAGAGTTGAGCTGATTACAAGCCTGCCAAAGCTCGAGCTTAAGCTTGTTTTGAGCTGTGGGCGTCTAACTCGAGTTTGGTTTGTGGCATATTTTACAAGCTCGGGAGCGACTCATTTTTATGATAGGGTTAACTGTAATAAAGCTTGACTTCCTTATTTCGACTTAGATAGTGGGCTTTATGACTTCTTTGGTCTTGGGCTTATGTTTCAGAAGCCACTTTTTGTGGCTTATTTTGAAACTTTTCAGCTTATATAAGTTCGTTATAACATAATAAACTTATATAAAATTACAAAATGAGCCACAAAAAGTGAGCTTATAAAATATAAGCCAACCAAATAAGCCATAAATCTAGGAAATTTCAAAATTGGGTTCAGAATTGGTTATGTTAGGTTTATCTAAAATTGATTTTTGAGAAGTAGGCGCACCACTATTGTATCCATGCTTCTCATTCCGGAACATGAGTTGGGCTGATTCTGATGTCGAAGCTCGAGCTCAAAGTGTTTTGAGCCGTATGCTTCTAGCTTGAAAAGTTTATTATGTCATAATGAACTTATATAAACTTATAAGCTGAAAAGTTCTAAAATAAGCCACAAAAATTGGCTTATGAAACATAATGCCAAAACCAAATAAGCCGGCTCTGGCTCTATCAGCCGAAACAAACACCCCAAGCACTTCAGGAAATTGTTTTTAAAGTTGAGTTCTGAGAAGTAGGCACACCACTATTGTATCCATGCTTTTCATTCCAGAAAAGAGTTGAGCTGATTACGAGCCTGCCGAAGCGCGAGCTCAAGCTTGTTTTGAGCCTTGTGCTTCTAGCTCGAGTTTGGTTTGTGGCATGTTTTACAAGCTCAGCAGTGACTCATTTTTATGACAGGGTTAAATGAAATGAAAGATCGACTCTAGGTCGGCTTGTTAAACACACTATGCTCGAGCTTGTTAATGTATAAATATATACGAGTGTATAGAATTTTACGTATATGAACTGTATTTACATATATGAAGTATAACTGTATATATTTCTTTTGCGTAAATAGGCTCGTTTAGGCTCATGCCTCATGAGCCTAATCGAGTTTCCGGTATGAAGCTCGGAAATAAGGCTTGTTATTATTTAAGCTTGGCTTATTTCGAGCTTTCACCAGATCAGTAACGAGCAGCTCACGAGCGGGTAGGCTCATATTTAATGACATGGATATTTTCTATCCCAATTTAAGCAGCTGCAGATTGCTCATATAAGGCCTTATTATCTCAAATAAGCAGAGATGCAGCATGGATAACCCAAACACTCCAAATTGCGTATCTTTTTTTATTATGCTGTCTTTCTGCAATAAGAAAGGATTTGGAGTTACATTTGAAAGGGAAAACTATGCTACACGAGTTATAATGAAGAAATGTAGGAACTTCAACACAGCTAGGCTACACGAATCATATATTTTTGAAAGTACATGTAAATATTTATCGTTTTTCATACCAAATAAATTTTGCAGGTTCGTCGATTAGCAATGGAAGTTCGTCAAATGGCTTCTTCAAGGCAGATCACTGTTCTTAATGGCGGTTCTGGTGGTATGTGTTCTAACTCATTTTGAGTAGCATACTTTGTCGTATGAAATTGCTTAAATGTATGTGGATTAATGTTGACGCAATAATCTATTTCTTGTTGAATAAAACTTTACGTGGGTTTCTTTAATTGTGAATGTAATGTTGATACAGGTACTGCATCAAATTTAGTGGTACCAGCTGCTGCCGTAGGTGTTGTGGGTTATGGATACATGCGGTGGAAGGTTTGGTTTTGTTAATCTTGTTGTTTTAATTTTCATACTAGCTCTAGCACTTGATGATTAGTTTGCTGGCTCATGTACATACCAAAAGTAGACTTGAAGAAAACATTTAGTTCTTACTGGAAACGAAACATTTCATTTCATTTGTGTAGTTTTTGGGTTTAAAGTTATAGCGTGTAAAGCTTGACTTGTGTCTTTTTGTCAAATGTATTCTAGGGTTTGTCATTCTCAGATCTCATGTACGTGACGAAGCAAAACATGACGAATGCTGTATCAAACTTGACAAAGCATCTGGAACAAGTCTCAGACGCTGTTGCTGTAAGTTCTGATAGAAAGATCCTAGCTAATTTCTTGGATAATCTGTATCTTGCTTTATCGTATATCAAAGTTTCTGTTTATACCTGTAAACATTACTTTGATGGTAGTTGCGTCTCCTAAAGACTAGTTTCTTGCTCAATTATTTTAATTTCTTGATCAATTGTTACGTGCATGCACCCTTAGTTTAATTCTTTCATTTGGTTCTTTATGGAAGGTATATTAGCCTAGGTTTCTGGCAGACATCTTTAATATTTGATCGTATGCGACATTCCCTGGCGGAAATAATGTACTAACTAACACCTTCAGGTTTCAACTAAGCCTTAAAGATCAGTTTGCACCGCTTAGTTACCTGTTTGTCCTAGTTTGTCTTCACCCAGATGAAGACACCGGGGCATATTCTATTGCTGTAATCTGTGATATTATATATGAAGCAGAGAGATTGTTATATGTGCAGATATAGGCTCCACATAGTATGAATCGACGTTAGCTGAGGTGGTTATGAACATCTAAAGGTTTCATATGCTGAAGAGGATAAATAACGAGCTATAGGGTCATACAGATTGTAAAACACCAATTAACTAAAGCTACAACGGACCCAACCACGACTGAAAATGTTGAAACAATTGATACTGAAAAAACTCTACATCTATGTGTAATTAAGAGGAATGTTAGGTACTAACGTATCGGTGTGCATGTCACTTGTTGAAAAAGCATGATCATGAATCTGAATGCAGATCATGTAACATCTAATTCCTTTTAGATTTATGTGATTTATTTGCAATGACAATACCCAATCCCTGCGGATATATTTTTATTATATCATACATGATTCTTTCTTCTTGGTAATTTGGTGTTGCATTCAGATTCATGCTTTTCTTACATCTATAAGTATTTTTCTTTAATCAGGCCGCCAAGAAACATTTGACTCAGAGGATTGAGAACTTGGATGGTAAGATGGATCAACAAGTGGAGATATCCAAGCTGATCAGAAGCGAGGTACGTTTGTGAGCAGGAACATCAGACCACTGTTTAGAATTTTTATTATGATTGGCTTAAGCATGATATAACATGTGGTTGGTATCTGAATTGCCCGAAGCAATGACAGTTGGTCAACGAGGGAAGTCTGGATTTCTGTAAGTCTAACTGACTTGCTGAACTTTTACAACAGGTGAATGATGCTCGTGAGGATATTTCCCAAATAGGCTACGACTTAGATTCACTAAATCAATTAGTTTCTGGTTTGGTGAGTGTTCTTAGCTGTCATGTGTTAAGGCTTTTCTTTGCGTTTCTTTTGATCAAACTTTATTATTTCTCTGCAGAATGGCAAGATAATGACATTGGAAGAAAAGCAGGTAAATAAGCAATTACTTACTTTTGGAAATATAAGTATTTTGAATATTCACTTGCTACATATTGTCTGGATCGAGCCCATTTGTGATTTTCCATGACATATGAGCTAAAGATTTCCCACATCACATATTTGTAACGTTTACTATTTAATCAGTGATCAGACTCGTTGTTTATTTTTTGGAGGATATACTTACGGTTTTTCTCCTGCAAATAGGATCTAACAAACCTTGGAGTGTGGTATCTCTGCAACAAGGCTGATGGAAATAAGATGTCCGGCAAGGCACAGGTGAGCCTGCTGTTACTAATTCTAGTTACTGCTTTTGGTTTGTTACATATTTCTGCACAAGAAGGTGATGCAATGTCTGTTCAACGTGATCATAAGCTTAGGGTCGTCCATGACCCTAACAACAGATTTCAGGAAGTTTTTATCTGATGTCATGTTACACGCTAAAATGATGAGAGATTTATATGTGAATGTCACCCAGTAACCTATTTATTATGAGATATTTGATGTTATGAACTATGGAATGGGCATCGAATAATGATATTATTGTAGATAATCATTTTCTGTTTACTACCTGCATCAAATGAACTTAGACTCTCGTATTCTGATTTTCAATTAAGAGCTTTTGCTTTCTGCCGGATTCCAATCAATACCTATTCTTTTGTGGTGATCAGTCAATTGTTTTTTGTTTCTGGTTGATTTAGTTCAAGCTGTTTCGATCTTGGTATTTATCAAATAAAACCTTCGTGACAGTTTCGGATTTACTTTGTGGCTCATAACGTAACTACATTATGAACTTAAATTGGCTTTATAAGGTTTTGGCAATAACTCTGTCAGAACATATGCATATCACCACGATATATACTCACCTTTATGTGCATCTGCCCCTGTACTCTGATTATGATTGCTTGTTTTTCTTGATAACACAGGAACAATTTAGACTTGCTGGCAAATCCTTTGCTGGTCATCTGCAATCTAGTGGGGGATTACTGAGCATTGAGGTGACGTTATCTCTTTTGCTACTTTTTACTATGCAGATAGACATTACATTTAATTAGCTATAATATATGGCATTGATGGCATGTATCATATACTCCCTCCAACCCAAAAACACTTTATTCACCTATTTTTTGAGAAAATTTTCAAATTTAAATGCCACTTTCCGCAATATTAATCGTTACAAATTAATGATGAAATTAGGTTAGTTCACATGTTTCTTTTTTTTTAAGCATTGGCAGAACAAAATTTTGCAACTGTTTTGTGGTTGCAAATTTTATATATCTAGTCGTTTGCGCATATATGCTGTAGTATATTACATTGAGAAAATTCACAAATTGTTACGCAACACATAAGTGAAATATAATGTAATTAGCTTTTAAGTTAGTACGCATTTAGCATCTTAAAGCTGTTCCAAACATTATTTTTGTGGATGTTGTGCTTAGATAATTGCCAGTTTGCCACCACCTCGTGACAGTATAACCTGTGTATATATTGATCATTGGCCCCAATGCCCCATCGGGTTAAAGAACCACAAAATGGAAATTTTTTATCATTCATTTGACATGTGTGACATTACCCTTTCCTGAGAAGTTAAACGATAATGACATTCTGTATGACAATGTCCTTCTCCAGGGAGTCAACAAGATCGCTGAAACTCTAGATCCAGAATCAAAAATGGTCAGCAGGTATTTACATCAACCACATTCTTTTACCCAAATACGCTCCTGTTTTCTCTACAATTTGTTTGTTTCACTTTCACATTATTTTCCAATCTTTATAAATCTAAACAAAGCACTTTAGAAGCAACTACATTCTCGTGGGCAGTTTGGGCATAACTGGACGCCTTTTTAGTTTTTAAGTGTTATGCTACTTGCATACAAACAATATAGTATTTGCTTGAAATGGAAAGTAGAGCTGGCAAAATATACCCATATGTCAAAAATTGGGTCAAATGGGCCCTTTTTTTAAGTATCATGGGTGGAATGGACCTTCTCCTTTTTCTCTTTCGGGCTTAATGGACTTTTGCATAAAAATAGAAAAACAAAAGTGGGTGCAAGTGCAATGGTCTGACCCAAAATTGACATCGGGTATTTTTTTGTCCTATCAATCTAACACAAATGCACACGGTATTCATTACCCAGTTACGAGTTACCCCACATACAAATCAACTAAATCCTCCATAACCGTTTTTTCAAACTTTTCTATTCGTTAACTTTATCTTGTCTTTTTGGTACTTCTTTGCCCGTTTAGCCCACGCCCATTTGGCCCAAACTTTTGAAATTACCGATTTGGCCCTTTGCCCGTTGCCCATTGCCTGTTTGACCCTTTGTCTGAACCCGCCCGACCCGCCCATTTTGCCACCTTTAATGGAAAGGGTGGAAGTTTGTCTGTGCCCCAAAATCAACCATCTGTAAACAAACGGTTGGTGTTATAATCGAGTCAAATGGGCATACCATAAAGCAAACCGTAAATGGGATAGTGAATTTGTATATGGTGTGACAAAACTGTAGATAACTAGTAAAATTTTGAAAATCTGTCTTGAGCTTTAATTTTAATCCGTGTTTTGTTATTGAACAGGAAAAATACGATTAAGTTCACTTCTTAAACCAAGAGGGGGATAAAGTGAAGAATATAAATTATACAAGTCGTGTTTACTGTACTTGTATTCTTTATGCCCAGTAAGCGAAAGAACTGAAATATCTTTTTGTTCTTTTATGGGTAGTATATATACCTTTAAAATTTCGTAAAGCTACGGTTTGTGCTTACATGTGTTGTTTGTTATCTTATGATGAACCTATGTCAGTATTTGGTTCATTGTGCTATACGTGCATAGAGGTGATCTTCAGTGGTATGTTTTATTTGATCAATCACATTAACATATATGATATTATCGACGTTTGCAAGCTCTGAAAGAACCTTTTTTTTTTTGTTGAAAGTGCAGTTAAGAGTAAATATGAACTGTATTGGTGTTTTTGTTCGAGTATTTACCTTTTGATCATATCGATATCTAGGATTTTATATACTACTATCTGGTTGCAATACTGGAAATTTAACATGTTCTTCCATATGCCTACGTCCTCGAATTGCTATCGTTCATGGATTAAAAATCAATTTATACCACCCACAATAAGGAGCCCAAGAGATACAAAAAAACATATCCCACAAGAACATATCTTACATAAACCCTTCACTCATTGGCACATAAACAAAAACCTTGCGCAATAGGGGGACGTGTCAGCCAAGCCTGACTGACTTGGTCGATCCTCCCTATTATGCCCAGCCTTGATTTCTGAGAAATAAAGACATTCTGTGTGATTATAAATTGGAAGTCCACGCAGTACTGATAATATTTGATGTGGTTGTGGATTAATATATGTACTCCATAATGTTCAAGCCATTAAATTTAAAAGTAATATTGCATCGAATCGTCTTGCAAACATGACATTGTTAACACTTTCTTGGTGTCTTTGCGGGTTTTATGGCTCGAATCAGCGTCATGTTTCTAGTCACTTGTTTTGCAATTTTGAAAGGCTTCGAAGTCAAAATACAAGGAGATTAGATGTTGGTACAAGGAGATTAGATGTTGGCAATTATATGAAAATCAGTTTCGATAATATGATTGCTACATCTATAATCAGAACGAGGCCGTATAGTGGGTCAAAAGTTAATCCTAAAAGTTCAACCAGAAAACAAAACGTTAAATGTACAAACCCGTGCAAAAAAAGCATCAAGGTTGAAGTATTCGCGTTAATTTACTATTTTTTGGATGTACCGACCCGAATTCATTTCGTCTGTTTTGTAGATATTGATTTTACTACTTTATTCGTTTCAATATTATTGTCAACAAACAATTTAAAAAAAGAACATTTATTACAATATTTTGAAAATCTGTCTTGAGGTTTAATCCTTGTTTTGTTATTGAACAGGAAAAATACGATTAAGTTCACTTCTTAAACCAAGAGGGGGGATAAAGTGAAGAATATAAATTATACAAGTCATGTTTACTGTACTTGTATTCTTTATGCCCAATAAGCGAAAGCACTGAAATATCTTTTTGTTCTTTTATGGGTAGTATATATATACCTTGAAAATTTCGTAAAGCTACGGTTTGTGCTTACATGTGTTGTTTGTTATATTATGATGAACCTATGTCAGTATTTGGTTCATTGTGCTATACGTGCATAGCGGTGATCTTCAGTGATATGTTTTATTTGATCAATCACATTAACATATATGATATTATCGACGTTTGCAAGCTCTGAAAGAACCTTTTCTTTTTTGTTGAAAGTGCAGTTAAGAGTAAACTTGAACTGTATTGGTGTTTTTGTTTGAGTATTTACCTTTGATCATATCGATATCTAGGATCTTATATACTACTGTCTGGTTGCAATACTGTAAATTATACCTGCATACGTCCTCGAATTGCCATCGTTCATGGATTGAAAATCAATTATACCACCCACAATAAGGAGCCCAAGAGATACAAAAAAACATATCCCACAAGAACATATCTTACATAAACCCTTCACTCATTGGCACATAAACAAAAAGCTTGCGCAATAGCGGGACGTGTCAGTCAAGCCTGACCGACTTGGTCGATCCTCTTTATTATGCCCAGCCTTGATTCTGAGAAATAAAGACATTCTGTGTGATTATAAATTGAAAGTCCACGCAGTACTGATAATATTTGATGTGGTTGTGGATTAATACATGTACTCCATAATGTTCAAGCCATTAAAAGTAATATTGCATCGAATCGTCTTGCTAACATGACATTGTTAACATTTTCTTGGTGTCTTTGCGGGTTTTGTGGACTCGAATCAGTGTCATGTTTCTAGTCACTTGTTTTGCAATTTTGAAAGGCTTCGAAGTCAAAATATTACACATAACAAATAACACATGATTTTGCCAGAGCAATATATGAAAATCAATTTTGCTAATATGATTGCTACATCTATAACCTTGGTAAATCCAAAAGGATGCACCCAGAAAACCAATTGCGAGGTAATAAATAAAAGATTTTTGTGAAATCATGATGTATTTTCCATCAGTTTCATAAGCGACGATTAATCAGAAGCTGATGTGTATTCTACCCGATATGTTTCTTTCATCATTTTTGACCCACGGTATCAATGCAGAGCAACAAGAGCAGCTGAAGGGCATATATGAGAAATTCAAAGAAGTGGATCAGCACCTTGAGAAGTGCCGAAGAACACTGGATGGATTTGAAACACATCAGGTTCAAGTCCAAGGAATGGTAGAGAAGCAGAGTAAGTTCTTTTCTTAACTAAATATATCATATGTCAGTTAATTATCTGAACAGTACTCTACTCGTAATAATAGATTATATAACAAGATCCGATACGCCTGAAGGATTTCCCACTTGGAATCACAAAGTCTGCGTTACAACACGAACACTCAACATTAATACTCCAGTTTAAAGTAGCGGATATATAACCAACGTTTTTATAATATTACACAACATTATCGCAAGTTGCAACATTGTCAGAAATTTGATGGCTCTATCTTATTTCTGACAAACTATTTAGTGACTTGCCCACAGTGAATAAGGTGGCACTTAGTTGCTGGCTTAATTAATAGTATATGCACGTAATACTTGCCCAGTGAATAAGGTGGCACTTAGTTGCTGGCTTAATTAATCAGATGAGTGATTCAGAATCACTGATTCTGGAACATAAGGAAAAGGGACGAAATGGGTTCTCTTATAACCTTGTTTTACATTACTATAAATATGATACAAAGCAGCTTTAGGAAATTGACTAATAGCTAGTAGGTTGTCCGTATTTCCTGCTACTAGTTGCCAACGTAGTTCCGTTATGAGACAAAAAGATGATGCTATGCTTTAAGAGCGGAATAACCACCCTAATGATTGACCATTTATGTTGTCAGAGGTGTCACACAAGAAGTTTCTGATGCAAACTGAAGAGGCAATAGAGACACAGCTCAATGATGATCATAAAAGAATTGCAGATGTTCACAGAGTGAGTTTCTTCTGTTCTCCCCTTAAACAGTTGACCCGTTCTGTTACTATCTGTATTCTGTGGTTGACTTTTTAATTCTCGTTTTGTTGCAGTCGGCAAAGGAGAAGATGCTTTTACTCAAAAAAGGGATTGCTGAATGCCTAAAAGAGGGGCTGAAATACTCGTATCCATCTATCAAACTGCACGTATAGATTAACCTTTTCAGGTTGCGTGTGATTCCACGCAATTGCAGATATAAGATGTTAGCAGCATAATAAGATCATCATTACTTAGGTTTTTGATACATAACTTGTACGTTTTGTAGTATGTTTAAAAGAATTGCTTATGTATCAGATAACTAGCAGCATTTACATCAGTATCTTGTAGCTGAGATTTGGGATTGTGCAGGCATTGCATTGATGGTGCTTGCGTCTTTATAGCTGTTTATTAATGTTTCGGATATTGTTGTTAATCCGGGTATTAGTTACGCCTTTAGTCAGTTTTATAGTATATAATTTTTCTAAGGGTGGAAACAAGTCGCCAAGCCCGAGCCTGCCAAAGCTCGAGCTCGGCTCAGGCTCGACTAACTTGTATAATGGGTTGAAGGACGATTATAGTAACTAGTACAAAAACAAAACTTACATTTTGCTACTGGTCATAGCTCAAAAGCTTAAAAAAAAGTTGCTACAAGTCTACAACTCAAAAAGAAAATGATGCCATGTGCGTTTTAAAAGTGATCATATCAAGCTGAGGTAAAAGTTGATAGCCTGAGGTGTTGCGGTATGTTTAAAGTACATGCTTTAGCGGTTAAAACGAAGCTCTAACGTTTATAAAGCGTGACTTATAGTGGCGTAATATATATAAATATTTATTTGTTTTATCACTTTTTTAATTTTTTAATTTTTTTTTTGATTGCGTTGGACCTTTATTAATAGAAACATATCTAACTAAAATAATTAACATATTAGGAGAAGGTAAACGGGCAACAAGCTGCGCCGTTATCCCTTTTTGTATAGCAAAACCAAGTCTATTAAATACAACGTTTGTGGATTTAGGAGTCAAAACATTACTATTCATAACACGTTGTATTCTCGTAAGTAGCTCCACCGCCTCAGGTGCAAGGAAACCAAATGTATCAAACGCGAAAGGAATAAACACGTGTTGATTTTCAACACATGCTTTCTCGTGTTTAGTCACTTTGCACGAGGCGGCTTTTATAGCAGCCTGACCCGCTGTAAAATCTCGACTACCTAGCCCCACGAGAGGAGAAACCCCTGTCAAATCAACGCACGCATGTTTACCTCCAACCCATCCAAAAACCAAAACATCAGCGGGTCTCAGTGTGGATCTTCCATCTGACGGGTCGGTCAAGAAATTCACAGGTGCCTCTTTCTTGGCGGAGATCCCGGCACGCCTACATATGTCGTAAAGAACGTCCCTAACAAAATCATGTCGATACTTGAAGCCCGTAAGTTCTTTACAATGAACCGCATGTTCCCCAAAAGAATCCGAGCATGCCTTGCGACAAATAGGGCATATAGCATCAACCGGAAATAATGAAATCATAAGGTGATACATAAGGATAGTTCGGTATTCCACCGGCGACATATGTTGACCGAGCCCGTCTATGGGGATAGCTTGTAGGAAATCTTGAGCATGTGGTGCGCGCAGACACTCAAAAACTGCTTTCTGTCTAACCGTCATGTCAAAGTGGGCTTCCATATCTTTGACCATCTCACTAAAAAGGGCACTCGCCAATGTTTTTTGGGCTTTAGATGGGGCGGTGTCCTTATTGGCGACACAATGCATGACCAATGAGGGTTAAGAATGCACCATTGCATATCTTGTCAAACAAGTCTAGTTAAGGTTATTTACCTTAATAGAACTTGAGGCCAATAACTTTGAAGTGTATAAACAAAGTTTACACAAACCAAAGGAACACTCTTGATTGGTCTTTCAGAAATGACACATTTATAAATTGCATAGCAATATAAATTACTTGAGTATTTCGGATGAAACATCCAAGTTATCAAACCGACTCTATTGTGCATTATAAGTAATTATTAAACAAAATATATCTAACAATTTGAACAAGTAGATTCAATATAACACCATCAACACAAGTGTGAGTTATGATCCGATGTATATTATTTATAAACCACATTCATGTCTACACTAAAAAACATGTCAATTAGATTCGATAATGATACCAATCATAGTTTGAATAATGCATTGATATTTAATCGAAGTCTTTCTTGATTCCCACAAACACTCTTTTAAGAGAAAATAGCTAAGATTTTCAAAGGGTGTTTCATGTTCTATAGTGAGACATTTATCTACTTGAACTAATAACACAATGATCGAGTAAGACGACCCAAATCAATAGATTTGACAAGCTCCCAAAGCTTTCAAACCTAAAAGTGTTAAAGAACATGCCGAGGTGTACAAGATGTTTATGTAACATTTGTAAACCAAGAGATGTTAATCCTATATGCAATGCACACATAATGTTGTAACTAAAATGCAAGAAATCTAGCATACATCCTAATTAAGAAAAACTAGATACTAACAAATACCAAGCAAGGCACAAGAGACTAGACATATAAGCAATACTACTACAAATAGCAAGGAACACTTAATATGTCTACATATAATAATAACACACAAGGAAACACACACAAACAATTAGCTTAACACATAAAAGCATTCGTCCATGTTTTAAGTGCTAGATACAACAAAGTATTCATAGCTTGATTTTATTTGAAAATAGTCTTTGACCCATTTAAAATTTAATTAAGTTTAACACTTTGTAGATATATCAATTTTCAAAGATATATCACCAAGAGATGTCCAACTTAATAGAAAAGAGTAAAACGCAAGTTTTACGACAAACCGATGCTCAATACTTTGGACAAAGTATAGAACTAAGAAACCATCCAAAATTTAAAGTTAGAATAAAGGTTTGGAAGCATGTTTAATTGAAATAAAATTCAATTACGTTCGAAATGACGGGTGGCACGACATCTACGGACTTACGGTTGATTTTATATGATTTTTCAAAGTTTTCAAAAATCTGTATCGGACTGACCGCGGTTCCTTATTGATAAGGAACCGTGGGGAATAGATAAAGAACCGCGTCCAGAGGACAAAAATGGGGTTTTTGGCCAAAATCATTTGGTAACTTTTTGGAAGGACTTAGGACTCTAAAAAATCATTTTAGACACATAGAACTCGTATTTTAGAGTTAATTATGACACAAAAGATTTTTATACTTCCAAACATGAAAAGATTTAATTCAAGCTATTATACAAAGTTTATTTAACACCAAAACTTGTACGAATGAAACAACAAAACACATTTCATAAGTAATCACACTTCATGAACAATTTGATACACAGATCGTCTCTATTTTTAAAAACCGTTTTCATTTAAAAAAAAAATTGTTTTGAAAAAGAGAGCAAAGATCGATCCAAGCTTTAAAGTACAATATACTTCAAAGATCTTGAGTAACCCCGCTCTGATACCAATTGTAGAAACTAGAAGGGGGGTTGAATAGTTTCTATTTAGTTTTTAAAACATTTCGGCTTAATCCACTGTGCGCAGTTCCTTATGTGTACCCGCGGTTCTTTATCAATAAAGAACCGCCGGTCCATTTAGGGAACCGCCGACAGTGAACTTAACCTTTTGTTGCATGTTAAACTTTGACAATCCTTTGTATCAAATTCTTGATCAAGCTTGACTAGATATGAGATGTGTTTGATTGAAAGATAAATACTACAAGTAAGTAAACACACAAACACATCAAATCAAGAGTACATCAAGCAATAGTCTAAACACTAAGCACACACGTACTAAGCATAAGCTTTTCCGCAACTAGGATGTTTAGACTAAGTGATGTACACTTGACCATAATCTAAACACTAAGCACACACGTACTAAGCCTTAGCTTTTCCGCAACTTAGATGTTTAGATTATGAGATGCACACAACACACAACATATAAATACATCTATAATAGTAAAGACATAAATGTAAAGGAAATTACCGACACGATGATTTATAGTGGTTCGGTCACGAAGCTCCTCTTCGCCTTACTCCACTCCTCGAGTACACCTTACTCGAGAGTTACTTCACTAGTCAACAAACTCCTTAAGGTGGAGAAACCATACACAACGTCGCTTATCCAATTTCCGACTCTAAGCTAAAAGTCGAGTCCTAATCTTAGGTAGGACCAATCTACACAACGTCGCCCACTTCACCATTTAACGACACAAGGCTAGATGTCGAGTTCTAATCGAAAACTAGAACCAATCTTCACGACTCTTCACTTTGAAGCTAAGTGAGAACTTCACACAACACAACTACTAATCACTTTAAAGCTAAGTGAGAACTCACAAGACACAACCACATCACTTTAGAGTTTAGTGAGAACTACCTAGACACAACCACATCTACCCACTAGTTATGTTTTATGGCCCAACATAACAAACCTTGTGTTTTATGGCCTAAACACATAAACCATATAGATCTAAGTACACATCACTTAGATCTATAACTCTAACACTATATCCAAGTACTAACAAGACTTGGATCTACACAACTAACACATAATCCAAGGATACCCATCACTTGGATATTCTACCCTTACAAACACATCCAAGTGTACCCAACACTTGGATCTTCTACATATACATAGTAGGAAGACTAAAAACATAACTTAGATCTATAGAAGGAAAGATCTTCATCATGTAGTGAACCCAACACATCATGGTAATAATAGTGTTCTTCTCTTTGCACTTGAGAGGATGAGGAGATTGAAGATTGAATCACATCTTAAACAAGATTAATCAAAACTAACTAATCAAGGATCTAAGATGGTTTTTGAAAGAAACTGTGCAAAAAGGGTTGAAAGAAAACCTGGAAATTATCCACTATTTATAGGGCAACATTGCAACGGTCAAAAATACCCGCGGTTCCTTATCTCTACCCGCGGTACCTTATCAATAAGGAACCGCGGGTTCCTTTAAGGAACCTCCGCGTCGGAGTCCGTGCAAATTTGTCCTTTAGTGGGGATATGCCATCTGGGGTAGTTTATACCCTCAAAGGATATTCCTTTGGCATATGGAATATGCCAAATTCAAATTTCCATTTTCTTTTTAATAAAACATTTTCTTAAAAATAAAGTTAATTAAAATCTTTTGTCACATTTGATTAAAATGTGAGTTTTAAGAAAATATTAATCCTTGATCACTTAGTTAGGTTAATGACATGTTTGTACATACCTTGAGTGATTCATGCCGAATTCGGTCTTGGAGGTGTCGAGAGAAGTATACAAATGTATTCTTGAGTGATTACGAGTACCTTAACATTTTACATAATGTATTGCGAATTATACGTTTGTCATCAACAAAACACAAAGAGATTATATCGACTAAACATCGTAATGTTTGCACTAACACAGCTGAAGACAAAGCCTCAAATGGCACACCAAACACATTCAAGTCAGAGACATCGTCAAAGGATTCAAAGGTTATCTAAAGACATACTCACCAACTGTAATGGATAACAACTGGGATGTAGAAGGAATGTGCTGGTTTTTCAAGAAGATCGGATGTGACAATACTCTGAGGTCACTCCAAACCCTTTAAAGACTAAGTAAATAGAGACTTGCTTATCCCTTTATATTTTATGCGGGAGAAACTAATAAAGCACTTTAGGTGGGATAAAAGTGAAGATTTAAGTTAAAGCAGCCTAGTACGACCTAGTTAAGAAAGTGAACAGTTGGCAGAACTGTTCACATAAAGGTAGTTAAAGTGTATTCAATAATGGATGTGCATTTGATGTTACATACGTCCACCACTCAGAGGACGACACGTGCTAACTACCCTCACTAAGGAAGCAACCTTGTACTGCTATAAATTGGGAATGTAAATGGGAGAAAAAAACATCACTTATTGTTGCATTGTTGTTAAGCATTTTCCTCCATGGTTGAACCTACAAAGTACACGGCTGATACCATAAGCGACTTAAATAGGTTCACTTGTAAACTTGATAATTCATATCAAGTTTACTCGTTCAAAGGGTTTCCATACATTGTGATTCAACAAGTATGATTCATAACACTTTGTAATGCTTTGTTAATATCAATAAAGCATCACACGATTGAAAAGTAATATTATGTGTTGAACCTAGGTAATATGAGTTGTAGTATAACATTTGGCATAAACTTGGGACTTCCAACTAGCTTTAGAGGTAAGACTTCATGGTGTGAAGAGGATACAATAACGACCGCTATATGTCATAGAAATCATGCAGACTCCATAAATAATCCGTATAGTTAAGTACCAAAAATACACGCTAAAAGTCGTCAATATACAATTGGTGAGTTCATATGTTTTACTCTTTCAGTCCCATATTAATAGTCTAGGTTACTATTTTTGGACGTCCCAAATTAATAGTCTAGTCCAAAAACAGATAAGAAATGTAGATTAAGTTTACCATATCACTCTCACTTGAGGATATTATTACAAACAACAAAGAAGTTGTAAATTAATTGGTTAATGGTAAAATTGTCATTGTGTAAAAAGTAAGAGAGAGAAAGCTGAAAAAGTGATGTTTTTATTAAACTGCGTGTTTTTGGTCGGTGGACTATTATTATGGGACGGAGGGCATAGTAAAGTATTTGCGAGTATCAAAAGTATTTATTGACTATTGCTTCACTCATAATATCACAAAAGAGTTTTGTAATCAATATCATTCAGTAAAATATTTGTGGACAACAAGAATTCATAGTGTATGTGACAATATAACATATATAATGTTACGCCAAAAGCATTATTATTGCCATAAGATCATGAGACCGAAGCTTTAACGAAAGTTCCTAAGTCTCAATCTAAATGTACTATGTTTGATTTTTTTTTGACAAAACACAAAAGTTCTACCTCAAATGAAATTGCATCCGCTTGACTAATGTCAGTCAAAACGAATGGGGAAGTCATCCCCCAATAGATATATTCATAATATTCGTGCTCACTCAACTTGTCCCTCTAGTTAAGTAATTAACGGTTCTTGATAGTAGCATGAGAAGGTAACTTAGGCAAAGCGTAATCGATTTAAAGTTCATTATAGTCCAAGTAAAGAAATCAATGTATTTGTAAAAGTATAAAGTACTTGTATCCATGAGTAAAATGAGTATAAAATTAGATCACATAAAAAAGTTTATAAACGAGCATGTATTCTCTCCCTAAGTATTTTAAAATCACTATACAAATATAAAGTAAGGGATGTGAAACGCACCTCTAAGGTAATATCAAATAAGTGTAAGGAACGAAAAACAAAAGGAGGAAAACACTTTGTCCGCAACCTTGAAAATAATACATATCAGCAAAATATGAATTATGAAGAAACTAAATGAAGTTTTGTTCATAGTATTTTCTTGCATTTCATCTACATAATAAAGGTATTTGTTTTCGTAAAACATTAGTTTTAGTCCAACGGTCAAATTTAACTGGTCATCGCGCTCTAGATACAACTCCGTAAATTACGATGCCGTAATTTTTGGAAACTAAGACGTGTGAACTTTTGTTTTTTTTTGGTAAAGGGGACTATCCTCGGTAAAATATATTCCAATAAAAAAAAAAATCGTTAAGTACAATGGAATGTGGCTAAGATACCACATTAACCTCAAACAACGCTCGAACTTCTAAAACTCATGTGACGTGTGAACTTCAAAAAGTAAATAAACGTAGAAAGCGTATACGCAAGTTAAAACTTGGCGGTTTAGGCACGTAAATCAAGAGACGTAAAATCTCGCGAAGATTTACGTAAAAACATTGGCCATCACATGAAGGGGTGAAATCAAAACATGTAGTGTTCACAGTAAAGTAGATTGGTACGCGTCAGCATACGTTTTATCACGGAACATGGGAGAACTTTTCGATAATGGGCAGTTAATCAAGCAGGCGTAAAACGGTGGCTAGTAAAAAAAATATATATATATATATATATATATATATATATATATATATATATATATATATAAGTCATAAAGTACGTGACAGTTCATAATATTATCAAACTGAGAGCAGGAGGAGCTGGTATGCATGGGGAGATAATCGTTTATCTTGAAACGTTTAGTTAAACATTCTCATGTGAAGGTAAAAAGTGAAAATAGTAATTTCTGAAAATTTTGCGAGTCGTCAGAGACAGCCGAAGAGTATATCAGTCTAGGTTACAAAAAACCGAGGACTAAATGCGGTAATGAAACAAATAATCGCGTCTCTGAACCGGTTTACGATTCAACCGGATCGAATAAAATTTGATTATTAGAGTAAATGGCTATTGACAAATGATATATTGTTTTTTAACAGTAATTTCATGTCACTTATATCAAATTAAACCAAACAAATTACATGAAACCAAAAAAAAAAAGTTGAAAAAATTAAAACCAAACGAAAAAACCCATTACAAATGTGTGTGGGTCCCACTCTCAACACACACATTCCTTCCCTCTCCAAAATCTCGTAACAGATTTTATAAAATTCAAAATATTGTTCTCCCACCTTCGATAAATAGCCTGACTGAGGTTTCATTCCCCCACCCCCAACCACACACACACCTAAAATGGAGAATCCGCCTCCACCGCCACCTCCATATCAACCCTACCCCAAGGAATTCGCTTGCATGTCTCATACAAAACCTTTGTTTTTCCGAAAAAAGAGCGTTTCCGACAAACATAACTCATCTATCCACGGGGTTACCCCAAACCAAACACACTTAATCTGCAACACCTGCAACTCAATTCTTCGAACTACCAGAGACCGCAGGCTACACGTTTGCGGCTATTATATTAAAAACTAGTTCGTTCATATTAGTAGTAGTTTTGTAAATAAATAAAAAAAAAAAAAAAAAAAGTTTAGCCTTAGTTTAGTTCTTTAGCTTTAGATCTGAATTTCTGAACTTATCCGCAGATTTTTATCTTTAAACAGAGGTATCGTTTCGTGTAATTTTAGTCAATTTTGTTAATCGTATTAATCGTGAATTACTGAGTAATTTTCGCATGTTTTTGCAGGTAGTAGTGAAGTGACGTAAGCAGCTTTAGTATAGTTAGGTAAGTTTTTCTTACCTAAAATAAATGTAAATAGTAATAAATGTTTTACTGTATAAAAAAAGCAAAACAAATATCTGTACTCCCTATTATTTTATTTTGCGTTCATCAATCTAACGATCTCCAATTAATTCATGTCATTCATTTATACTTTACTATCTGTATTTAATTGATTTAATTGATTTATAGTTGATTTAGTAGATGAATCTAATACCGATCTAATCGATATCTGTATTTAATTGATTGAATTGATCTGTATTCTTAAATTAGTTTTCGCTTATAACTCATAGATGTATAAAGCGGATAGATAGATAGATGTTATTTGCTACTTTAATCGGTATTATTATGCTTATTAGTGTTGCTTAGATGAGTAAATCTGTACCGATTCAAGAGGCGGCCGGCTTATTATTTAGTTTTGAGCTTTTTTTAGCTTATTTTGAAACGTTGATAGCTTATTGTATTGACTTATAAAATTTACTCTCCTTATCTGCTTTTCAGTTATTGCCTGATTTCTGAGCTTATCTGGTTTGTGCTTATTCGCTTATTGCCTGATTTATGAGTGTTTGTTTTGGATTATAGAGCTCAATTGTTTTTGGTTTATGGTTTATAAGCCTAATATTCCGGCATATTTTGAGACTTGTGGGCTTGTGAAACTTGTATAAGCCCATAAATCACAAAATAAGCCAGAAATATGTGGCTTATAAAAAATAAGCCCAAAAATGTTGCGACATTTAGAGTTCATGTTCCGTGTACTTCAGCTTGTGTATGCGACATTTGGAGTTCATGTTCTGTGTTCTTGAGTTTACATATAAGCAGTGGAGTAGTAGTATTTCTGGATAGGTTATAAGTTTTCATAATGTTGTATCTATGCATATTAGTGTTAATTATTGTTTCTGTTGACATTTATTGTTAACGTTGTTGAAGTCATTGCTTATATGTGTTTAATGCAATGCTTATATGTGTTTAATGCAATGGCTAAGTAGTTACTAAGCTGTAATTACAAATGATTTTTTGTTTGTTTGTTAAATATCCCTTCGTTAAATGATGCTTGTTCTATACATTTACAATTTGTTTAACTAATTGTTTGACAGGAAGTTTTCTAGAACACGTTATACTTTCTGTTATAAATATAAAAACTAGTCAAAATGGTGAAGTTTGCGGTTGAAGAGCTTCCTAGGATTATGGACTACAAGCATAACATTCGTAATATGTTTGTTATTGCTCACATCGATCACGGTACGAAAACACTTCTAGTTGATTATGATTGGATCATCACTGTGGTGTACTGTGGCAACAAGCGCTAATTTGATATTTACCGAGTATGTTTTCTTACTTTTAACAGGAAAATCTACTTTGACTGATTCTCTTGTGGCTGCTGCTGGGATTATTGCCCAAGAAGTTGCTGGTGATATTCGAATGACTGACTCTCGTGCTGATGGAGCAGAGCGTGGTATCACTATCAAATCCACTGGTATCTCACTTTACTATGAGATGACTGATGAAGCTCTCAAGAGCTTCAAGGGAGAACGTGACGGTAACGAGTACTTGATCAATCTTATTGATTCACCTGGGCACGTAGACTTTTCATCTGCTGCTTTACGTATCACTGATGGTGCCCTTGTTCTTGTCGATTGTATTGAGGGTGTTTGTGTCCAAACAGAAACTGTTCTTCGACAGGCACTTGGTGAGAGAATCCGACCTGTACTCACTGTTAACAAGATGGACAGGTGTTTCCTTGAGCTTCAGGTTGATGGAGAAGAAGCTTATCAAACCTTCCAGAGGGTTATTGAAAATGCTAATGTCATCATGGCCACATATGAAGACCCACTTCTTGGTGATGTCATGGTTTTTGCTTTCTCTGCTGGTCTCCACGGTTGGGCTTTTACCCTAACCAACTTTGCTAAGATGTACGCCAAAAAATTTAGTGTTGAAGAGTCAAAGATGATGGAGAGGCTTCGGGGAGAGAACTTCTTTGACCCCAAGACCAAGAAGTGGACCACCAAGAGCACCGGTGCTCCATCATGCAAGCATGGGTTTGTCCAGTTTGGTTATGAGCCGATTAAGCAGATCATCAGCACCTGCGTGAATGATCAGAAGGATAACTTGTGGCCTATGTTGACCAAGCTTGGTATCACCATGAAATCTGAAGAGAAAGAGTTGATGGGTAAGGCTTTGATGAAGCGTGTTATGCATAATTGGTTTATCACCAAAAATGCAACATTGACCAATAGGAAAAAAACTGATGCTCACCCGATCCGTGCTATGAAGTTTTCTGTTTCCCCTGTTGTGCGTGTCGCTGTTCAGTGCAAGGTTGCATCTGATCTTCCTATTGAGGAGTCTGGTGAACACATTATTGCTGGTGCCGGAGAGTTGCATCTTGAAATCTGTTTGAAAGATTTGCAAGACGATTTCATGGGTGGTGCTGAAACTGTTGTGTCTGACCCAGTCGTGTCCTTCGATGAAACTGTCCTTGAGAAATCATCCCGCACTGTGATAAGTAAATCTCCCAACAAGCACAACCGTTTCTACATGGAAGCTAGACCCTTGGAAGATGGTCTTGCTGAAGCTATTGATGATGGCAGAATTCTTCCACATGATGACCCTAAGGTTCGTTCAAAGATCTTATCTGAGGAATTTGGATGGGACAAGGATCTTGCCAAGAAGATCTTCTGTTTTGGTCCAGAAACAACTGGTCCCAACATGGTTGTTGATATGTGTAAGGGAGTTCAGTACTTGAATGAAATCAAGGATTCTTTCGTTGCTGGTTTCCAGTGGGCCTCAAAGGAAGTTGCGTTAGCTGAAGAGAACATGAGGGGTATCTGCTTTGAAGTGCGTGATGTTGTTCTCCATGCTGATGCTATTCATCGTGGTGGTGGTCAAGTTATCCCAACCGCAAGAAGAGGCATCTATGCTTCCCAACTAACTGCCAAGCCACGCCTACTCGAGCCAGTTTATCTTGTTGAAATCCAAGCACCAGAGAATGCACTTGGTGGGATCTACAATATGCTTAATCAAAGGCGTGGACATGTGTTTGAGGAGATGCAGAGGCCCGGTACTGTCACCTGGATGGGAAAGAAACAAGAAAGTGTGGAAGATGTGCCATGTGGTAACACTGTTGCTCTTGTCGGTTTGGATCAGAATCCTTTTGCTCAACGTTCCTTCACGACTAATGTTGACCCACAGTCTGATCTAAAGAGCCCTACACTTGAGTTCAAGTCAACCACTGTGACCTCTTCTCCCATATCTTCGTTTGAAAGTGACAAGGAAGACCGTGATGTTGATAGCCCACCTGATAATTCCTTCAAAACAAAACAAACCCGTAGCTCCCATAGCAAAGGATTTTCAAAGAAAGGCCACTTGAATGCAAATACAGAGGTACACTAATTTTTATCCTACCATCTTTCTGGTCTTAGCATATAAATTGCTCTAAGGTTACTGGTTTGCTAATCATAATCTGTATTATTTCCAGAATCATTCGCCGAGCCTTCCAGACTCTCCACCCAGTCCATTAATCACAGGGAGCCGCAAAGAAAACAGAAGCTCTGGTTCTCCAAGTGAAGTGATGGAATCTCAGAGCTCTGAAGATGCTTCGCCCATCAGTGGTAACATTTATTTATGCTGTGTTGTAATTAAATTGCAATATACTTCAAGAATAATAGATAACTTAAAACTGAATATTTATTTATTTATTCACTGGGATACAACAAGTGTAATTCGTTACTTAAACTGAAACGTTTCTTAACTTTACTATGCTTTTGATAAATGTATCTTATTGAGAGCTGAGATTATTGACCTCACTCAAGTACACAACTTGGACAGCGAGTATGTATGATCCTAGGTCACGCTCACTTATAGCCAAATGATTACGAGTTGGAACCTTAGATGTTTAATAGTGTGATGTAGGTTAATTTGGATGTGTCAATGTGCAAGATCGATTGCTTCCCCTCTGCACAAGGCATTGCATATCTCTTAACAGCCTATACACATGCAAATATAACCGTAAATGTTGAACATATGGCATACATAGCGGTGACATGAAGTTTAACATATTTACTTAATAAGCTTTCAGATGTGTTATACGTATTTGTTACTGTTATTTGTCTGTAACATATATGTATTGTCTGTTGTAATTGGACAGGGAATGGAGATTGTGACAAATTTGAAGATGACTCGCAACAGGATGGGCTTGTGGGGTAATCCATTTTTAGTTCGATAATTCTAAGTTACTTTTTACTCTTAGTTCGATAATTCTTTTGATCATTCTTATATATGTTTCAGTGCTGTAAAACTGTTCGCCTTGGCCTTAGAACGAGTTGAAAGGAAAATACATTCAACCACAAGCAAGCAATCTGCTGCCATATTGTTGTCTGTCTCCGAGAACATACACTCACAGTTGCAAAATGCTGAATCCAAGATCCAGAATGAAGTGTGAGTGTCTTTACAGTTTGTCTGCATTTCAGATATTTGAATTCTTACAGGTGGTTTTTATTTCGTTTCAGTGGAATGCTAACAAAACTTGGTAAATCCAAAAGGATGCACCCAGAAAACCAATTGCGAGGTAATAAATAAAAGATTTTTTGTGAAATCATGATGTATTTCCATCAGTTTCATAAGCGATGATTAATCAGAAGCTGATGTATAATCTACCCGATTATGATTCTTTCATCATTTTTGACCCACGATGTCAATGCAGAGCAACAAGAGCAGCTGAAGGGCATATATGAGAAATTCAAAGAAGAAGTGGATCAGCACCTTGAGAAGTGCCGAAGAACACTGGATGGATTTGAAACACATCAGGTTCAAGTCCAAGGAATGGTAGAGAAGCAGAGTAAGTTCTTTTCTTAACTAAATATATCATATGTCAGTTAATTATCTGAACAGTACTCTACTCGTAATAATAATAGATTATATAACAAGATCCGATACGCCTGAAGGATTTTCCACTTGGAATCACAAAGTCTGCATTACAACACGAACACTCAACATTAATACTCCAGTTTAGAGTTGTGGATATATAACCAACGTTTTTATTATATTACACAACATTATCGCAAGTTGCAACTTTGTCAGAAAATGGATGGCTCTATCTTATTTCTGACAAACTATTTAGTGACTAGCATCCTATTAGTACATTATTAATAGTATATGCACGTAATACTTGCCCAGTGAATAAGGTGGCACTTAGTTGCTGGCTTAATTAATCAGATGAGTGATTCAGAATCACTGATTCTGGAACATAAGGAAAAGGGACGAAATGGGTTCTCTTATAACCTTGTTTTACATTACTATAAATATGATATAAAGGAGCTTTAGGAAATTGACTAATAGCTAGTAGGTT
The DNA here is from genome assembly GCA_025667525.1 of Glebionis coronaria. NCBI lineage: Eukaryota > Viridiplantae > Streptophyta > Magnoliopsida > Asterales > Asteraceae > Glebionis > Glebionis coronaria. Next base: position 40,205,977 of record CM046874.1, on the reverse strand, counting down.
GTCCGTATTTCCTGCTACTAGTTGCCAACGTAGTTCCGTTATGAGACAAAAAGATGATGCTATGCTTTAAGAGCGGAATAACCACCCTAATGATTGACCATTTATGTTGTCAGAGGTGTCACACAAGAAGTTTCTGATGCAAACTGAAGAGGCAATAGAGACACAGCTCAATGATGATCATAAAAGAATTGCAGATGTTCACAGAGTGAGTTTCTTCTGTTCTCCCCTTAAACAGTTGACCCGTTCTGTTACTATCTGTATTCTGTGGTTGACTTTTTAATTCTCGTTTTGTTGCAGTCGGCAAAGGAGAAGATGCTTTTACTCAAAAAAGGGATTGCTGAATGCCTAAAAGAGGGGCTGAAATACTCGTATCCATCTATCAAACTGCACGTATAGATTAACTTTTTCAGGTTGTGCGTGATTCCATACAATTGCAGATATAAGATAGTTAGCAGCATAATAAGATCATCATTACTTAGGTTTTTGATACATAACTTGTGCGTTTTGTAGTATGTTTAAAAGACTCGCTTATGTATCAGATATCATTTACATCAGTATCTTGTAGTTGAGATTTGTGATTGTGCAGGCATTGCATTGATGGTGCTTGCATCTTTATAGCTGTTTATTAATGTTTCGGATATTGTTGTCAATCCTGGTTTAGTTACGCCGTTAAGCCTGTGAAAGCTCAAGCTCGGGCTCAAGCTCTTTTCGAGTCTCGTATTTGAGCTTGAGTTCGGCTCGTGCTCAACTAACTTGTAGTATAACGTGTTGAATTTCAACCTATATTTTGACCTTTTATCCTTGGTGGAGAGTGTGACTGTTTATATGTTACACTTTTCATACTCATGCTCCTCCGGGATCGGGTATTGGGTATTATTATTAGGTGTTTGTTTTGGCTTATGAAACATAAGCTCATTTCGGTTTATATTTCATAAGCCTCAATTTTATGGCTTATTTGGAGACTTATGAGCTTATTATATCATGATAAATTTATATAAGCTTATAAGTCTCAAAATAAGTCACAATTGAGGCTTACGAAGTATAAGCAAAAAAAAAAAAAAACCATATTTCGGTTTATATTATTTCATAAACCATATTTTGTATGGCTTATCGTGAGACTTACGAGCTTATGTAAGTTTGTTTTAATATAATTAACTAAGCTTATAAATATCTAAATAAAGTACTTAAATTTCATAAGCCCAACCCGTACTGTAATTTCATAATTATAATTTACTAGGATTGATGCCCGCGCGTTGCCGCGGGTTAGATATAAAAAATGTTGATATAAACTTTTGGAAAATAGGATAACACCAAAGTGAAAGAAGCAACAAAAAACCTTGGTAGCCAAATGTAACAAAAAGGTGCTAAAAATGACAACTGATGAGCCGAAATCACAAATTTTCTTACTACCACTGCTTATGCTCTGGGTTAGAGCTTGATTTCCTAATAGCCAACATATCTGAACATCATGCCAATGATTCCCAAACAAAACAAAGTGAACCTCGATAAGACCATAAATAAATTAAAAAGATCGAAATCAACAATGAAACAGATTGTACTGTTAAGGATGCCCGAACATCAGGCCAGTGATTTACCCAAATTCTTGCTAAAATTTTAAGAAGCAACCTGCATGAGCAAACTCTGAGCTTCTAATATATCAAAGATCTGCTTAACAGCTCTGGGAATAACACCTGCGTCGCTTGGGAATTCCCCGTTCTGAAAAAAACAAAGCAATTAATAGCAATAGGAATCTGAGAACATGTAAGGAAACTTTTTCAAAAAATGAGCTTAAGTATACCTTGTTCCTTCCTCCTCCTTCCATGGTGTATGTCGATTTGGGGACTGTCATCATTTTCAAATTTATAAAAGGACAGGCTCAGATAGCACACACTCACGCAAGAAGCGGACACACCCACCATGGCTGCAACCGTAGAATGTTGCCCTGCCAAGATGCGGTGGTCTACTTTACGCGTGTCCGCTGTTGATCATCACAGCCAACTAATTTCTGTTTGAAAACCCAATTTTAGTCAAGTCTATGTCTCAAGCACACGCAGTTCTCATTTAAGACAGATATCACCACCAACCCGTCATACAGACGGGGCCACGATTGTGTATACGGTAAACGTACATAAGTTATAATTATAAATCATTTTTAATGCAATGAAAAGGGAGGCTCAGATAAGGCACACAGAAGGAAAAAGTGGACACTCCCGCCATGGCTGCAGCCATAATAGGCTGCCCTGCCAAGATATGCGTGGTCTCAAATTTCCCGCCCTCAATCCGATCGCCAACCCATCAAACAATGGGGGCAACGTTTTTAATACTCATCTCTCTATCAAAATGATCATGAGTTGGGGCTAACGATCAGCGGCCTAAATCGACCGTCGCCAACCCATCAAACGTTGGGGGCAACGATCGGCGCCGAAAAACCTTGCAACCCCAAAAGAATCGAGATCCAATATGTCAGAGAGATCATTTTGTGTGTAATGAGTGAGAGAGATCTGATAACTGTTCTACCCTACAAATAATAGTAAAGCATAACAATATTCACCAGCTTAATAAGAAATACCAGAATGGCGAAAACAAAGATGCACACTAAAATAGCATCTCCCTCATCCCATCTCCAAGATCGAAAGAATACTCCAAAATATTGGACATCAATCAAAACCCCAATATTTAGGACATCAATCGTTACAATCGAGTCTCGTCGGTCATTCTGCAAAAAAATATCAACAAAAAGAAATAAATTATACTAATATTAAACGAAGGCACATCAAAAAAATTATACTAATGAGATGGATAAACCAAAAAAATAAATTATACTAATGAGATGGATAAACCAAAAAAATTCATCTTATTTGAGATGGATTGGGGTTTTCGTGCATTTTGTGTGTGTGGTTTACGTGCATTTTGTCACCTCTACCACTTAATCATAAACCGGAACTGCACCCTACTTCCCTATCGGCATATATTACTAATGTAGAGTCACATAACATATGCACAAAAAGATGTATATTCAAGCGCATCTAATCATATTTACCTGGGTATCCATTCAGATTTTCATCTGGAACTGCAACCTACTTCCTATCTTCTTCTGCAGCTTCAAACCAGTCCGAAAATTCATCCAGATGTGTTTCATCTCCAACATCAGTTGCCGTCTTGCTGCCTGATATTTAAGCCTGCAAGACATTGAAGGACCGTGAAACTTTCACAATCTAAACATCATACACCATATCCAGAAATCACAACTTTTATAAGTTATTAATGTACGACCGATGGACACGTTGTACCTTAGCGATGTCACACGACTCTATCTCAGATTGCATTGGACACTATTTCTTAAAATCTACGCATGTCTGTTTAAAAAATAAGGAAAAAAATTATTTTAAAGGTGGGTGCAAAAATAATACTCATTTTGACCCATTGCCCGACCGCTCATAACTAACGCTTACCAGGTGAGGAAGATGGGTACATCTTTGTTCCCATTCCAAGCCTGCAACCTGTTTACTTGCCAATAGTTTCAGCACTATCGTATATAAACGCTCAGGTCTAGAATGGAAGGCGTACCGAGAACCCGCCATGGCTGCAACCAAATGGTCGCCCTGCCAAGATACGGGCTCTGGTAAGGCACGCTGACGACGTATCGATAACCTGCCAAGCCATATGGTCGCCCTGCCAAGATAACGACGTATCGAAACCCGCTAACCAGCATGTAGTAACAATAATATATGAAATAGTTTTTTCCGTTATAGGCTCAGACATGGCACCTTTTAGGGAAAACCGGATAGGCACGTCATGGCTGCAACCTCGCCAGGTTGCCCCGCCAAGATGCGCGTAATCTCAAATTTAACCGCGCCGTTAAAGCTCATCATAGCCAAGCTATCGCATATTCCAAGGATACATGCTCATATTGCAGCACATCGTATGTCATAATCCGACACACGAATGTAAATATAGTTTTATAATATGCATTGGTTGTCAAGATTCTCCTCTGCTGTAAGGTTTATTATATAACGTGTCGAATTTGTGTGTATCATTTTCTAGGCGACACATTATGAATTTAATATCCCATCAATCTCTCTCGCTAGCATAAAAAAACTATTAAGCAGCATGCGACAATACCAATATATGAATATCTAGCACCGTCCAAGGAAAAGAGGACACGCACGTCATGGCTGCAACCTCGAGAGGTTGCCCCGCCAACATACGGCGGATCTCAGTTTTAACCTGAGCCATTCAAGGTCAATAGCCAACCAAAGACTTGGGCTACCAAGGAACGGGTCTAATAACATTGGCATAATTTTAAGGACTAACAATTGCTCAAACCGAGGAATACCAACAGGAGAATCATGAAAACCGATAAAAAACTTACTTGATCATCAAAATCACTTGTTTATCAACAATTCACTTGATCATGACAATCAAAATATTATTTATGGCCATATATAACGGGCCTATCATCGCCTGCCATCAACAGCGGCAACGAAAGACGACTGTCACAATCGTCGCCTGCCATCAATAACGGCAACGAACCTTCCGTTAAATGAATATACCTGGGCCAACAACCAAATACAAACCATTGTACAAATAATAGTAAAGCAAAACAATATTCACCATGTTAATAAAAAATACCAGAACGACGAAAACCAAGATGCACTAAAATAGCATCTCCCTCATCCCATCTCCAATATCGAAAGAACAATCAAGAACAACCCGACCGAAATAAAATCTTATAAGCATCGCATCTCTAAGATCAAAAGAAAACCCCAATATTTAGGACATCAATCGTTACAATTGAGTGTCATCACGGAAAATTAGCACAAACTTCAACCATAATACTTACTAATCAAGAAGTAAAGAAATCATCAAAGCATGAAACCCCTAAAAAATTAGGGTTTCTAGCAAACCCAAGAATCAAAGATTTTAAACAATGAACATAAAGAACATCATTCAAGCATATAAAAATTTATATAGATCAAAACAAATAAAACCCATATGGATCAAAACTGATCAGAACTGATCAAAATCAGATCGGTTAAAGTAGGAAATCAACATCATTCAAGCATATAAAAATTTATATAGATCAAAACAAATAAAACCCATATGGATCAAAACTGATCAGAACTGATCAAAATCAGATCGGTTAAAGTAGGAAATCTAAGGAACAGAAAATTACCAGCAGCTTATTAGTGTTTTCAATAGCGAGACAAAAGTAATATGGAAGAAACCATTGATTATTGTTCATATATACATCACAACTAACATCAGGGTACTGTGGTTGACACATGCCATCTTCTAAAACTGGATCCGAACAAATCTCCACCCATCATCACCATCCGATCAGCACCACCAGCCACGAAATGGCGGCAATGAAGAGACGGGGCAACAAAAGATGTTTTGATCCGTATTTAACAATGAATAGATAAAAACAATGAATAGATTTGGTTTTGGTGGTGTTGAAGGTATGGGCAGGCACCATTTTGAACGGCTCCCATTGAGTTTGGGGTGTTGAAGGTATGGGCAGGCACCATTTTGAACGGCTCCCATTGAGTTTGTCTCACAAATGGTATTATTTTATTATATCAATTTTGGGTTCTGCCTAATGTATAAAGGGGGTAATAACTAGTTATTTTTGTATATGTGGTTTTTGGTTGACCTTGTTAGAATTAAAAAAACAAAAATACATGGATGGTGTATAAGCCATAGTGACCTCATCATCCAATCGAGATGTAATTGAGTCACTTGGTGACAATGACGGTGAGATTGAGGTGGAGATAGAGAAGGCGAGTAGGAATAACCGGAGCATAAGGTCGAAAGTGGCGATTGACGGATTTCCAACGCAACAAAAAGATACGTTGAATTGAAATATAGATGTACTAAGATTAAGGGTGATTCGTTCGATCTAAATACTCAAATTTAATTACAATATCAACGTTATATTAGCTTTCTCTTTTTTAAATTAAAAAATATTTGTAACCCGATAAAAAGGTGACCGAACAATTCTTCTTTTTTAAATATAAATTTATTACTTAAAATAAATCAGTACAAAAGGAGACCATCAAATACATATATAACTAAGAGACTATTTTATAAAAAAACATTCGCTACTAATGGTGACAAGTCCACGCCATTATTTAGGCTATGTTTGATAACAAAAACTTATTTTGACATTAACATTTAACATAATTGATAAAAAAAACTTATTTTGTTAAAATTATTAGCATTATTATTTATCATGAAAATGCTTTTTCAATGAGCATTTATAAATAAGTATAATTGATTAAAAAATATAAACTTAATAAATTACTTAAATACTTTTATTATTATAACATATTAAATTTTAAATATAGTTTTTTTTTATTTATATATGTATGTATATTTATATTTTTTTAACATATTTAATTTATTAAGCATTTTTTTTAGATTAATTGCTACTATTAACTGCTACTTTAATGCTAATTTTACCAAACACTTTTAGAGAAACAAAGATGTGACACATTCAATGTTCCAACAAAGACATAGGACACGCAAAGATTGACACACAAAATCATAAGTAACAAAGACGGACGCCTAAGGTTATGAGAAGCTTTTTTATTAGAACAATAATTTATTTTAGTCTAATTATATACAACAATTTATCTTTTGTATTTTCAGCAAAGACTTAACTCACAACCTTATTTGGCCAAGAACCTTTAATAGGCCATAAGAAAATTATGCTCATTTTTTTAAAAAAAAACAAGTACTTCAAAATAGAGGTGTTCAAGTTTATTCGATTCACGTTATGCGGGAATTTTTTTTTTTGTCAAACCGGAATGAATTAGAATTCACTCGAAAATCGGATTCGATTTTTAAATCGACTCAAGTAACTTAAATTACATTATATATATATATATATATATATATATATATATATATATATATATATATATATATATATATATATATATATATATATATATATATATATATCTATAATATATATAAGGGGCTAAGTTTGACATAGGAAAATAAAATGGCGCCATGTCATATCCTATGTGGCATTTTCTTATTGGCTATTAGGTTATGTCTAATTTATTTTAGAAAGTAGATATTTGTGAAGGTCAAAATAATCGGAAGAATTATTTAGATATATATCCTGTTATATCTTCTTATTTTGGAAAAGATATGAGAATGATAAACACAATCGTATGTGGTGATTATAACCCTAAAAACCCTAACTCAGACTTATTCTACCTTCTTTGACGACACATGCATGTACAACCAGAAAACTCGATTTATTCAAGCTTCCTTAACAACACATTCAGAATTATGTGAGCCTGGACAAATAGAGGTATGATGTTTTGTATTTTATGATCATATATTTTGCACACGAGGTTATGTAGGAAGTTATTCAAGCGGTTATAGGATAGAATCTACATTAACATCATGTAGCGACCTGGTGCGTGGCAATCTAGAAAGTCATGTTATTGGTCATTATCAAGACAGTGACATGTCCATGGATGAAAAAATTCTCACATGGATTCATAGCCTCAGACTCTACCCATCACGAGTGGTAAGTCTCTTTTTCCCGTTCACACGAAATTTCTCTTTTATATCAATTAAGAAGTTGTGCGGTTAGTGTTTCCTGCCCTTCGTATGTTGAGATATTTTTTATGTTGTTAATTGAACTTTGTTCTTTATTTTTTTAACCGGTCTTCACAAGCCTCCTACGCATGAGCTGCTCTTCAAAAAGTAACTCAGTCCAATCACCCTATAGTCTGCAGTCTTAAAAAACTTTAAGTGTGCATTTCAAAAGAAAGTAGGATTTATAAGTAGTCTAATTTGCTTTTATTTTTGCTGATATATGGTATGCAATTTCTAACTGCTCAAGTGGTTATATTGCAGTTGGTGGAGCTGATCGTACTATGATCATCACAGGTCACCGATATTAGTCTACGGTAAAACATACTCGAAAAATTTAAAAAGCTTTTACTGATATAATTAAGAAATTAATTATATTGTACGCAGTTCATAAAGAAAATAACATTACCATCTCATTTTGCTTATCTTGCAGTTTTTGCTGATTGTGGTCATTAAGTAGATTAATGATGTTATTTTAGGCTAACGAGAATCAGGTCTGCTAATATTAATGCGATTGTACATAAATTACTTAATCTATTTCGCTACAACCTTCTTAACATAAATATTGCCATTTTTCTGCTTATATCATTTACTTTTTCTCCAAACTTTAATACTATCAATCATTCATTATCCAGCACATCATATGAAAGCTAAATATGACTCTTTTTTCTTCAACTATACTTAAGTTAGACATGAGTTTATAAGCACAAATTCGATGCTATTAATATGCAGTTTGTATAGCTAGCCACTAATGTATATGTGGTTTTCTCACATTTTGAGCTTGAAATTTGAAAGGAACAAATGGGGTGCAGGTGATGAGATCATAGAAGCAAGACTAGATGCCAAGATGTATTTGTGTTTTTTCACTTATTTATTTGCTGAAAAAAGGTGATGTCCATAAGTACATTCAGTTTTTGACTTTGTTTTGTTTTGCTATTATTGTTATCCAATAAGTCCTATCTGTAATGGTGATTATCTCAGGACAAAATGCAGCATCTAATGAGTGTTATCTGCTATGATTTCCCCAGGGAAGATGGGATTCTTGCTGTTATTAAGTGAGCTACTGGCAACGATGTATTTCCCCACTGCCGATGGGAATGTCACTCCCGAGAGTTCACGCTCACACAGTGATGGGTTCATGAGTAGTTTAATAGGTAAGCAATTCAATCAACTATTCTAAAAAGTAACTTAAATAAAAGCGAACATATAAGAAATGAACATTATGGAATTTGAGGTTTATACAAAAGAAGCAGGTATCTCGCATTGAATAATGCAACAAAGTTGAAAAGTATAAAGTGATAAGTCTTTGCTGATTAGGTATCTTTCTTTTCTGGTTTGTTATTAATAGTAAAGACGTTTTTCTATTATATGAACAGAACACTGTTTTTTCCTACGGCTAAGGTAAAAAGTCGAATCAAATTTCAACCTGAAAAGGAAGTTCGAATCAAGAATATTAGTATCCGTAAACTTTCTAGGTACCAATTCTTATTTCAGAATCATACGATTAAGTTGATCACTTTTATTCTTACAAACAGTAGAATAAAAAACAAAGGAAAGCCATTAAGTTATTATGCAGACAAGGTAGAGAAAAAGAAGCCAAATAGGTCAGCTGATCAAGTACATCCCTGATGGTGTGAGTTTTTGTGTGGCGTTGCGGGTATGTGTTCCAGTCTCATCCGTAATGGCATGTGTTGTTAATTTAAAGCATTTTAGTTGAGTTTTGACGATGATCTGTGCTTTTTTTCATGTTAATATGTATATATTAGATATTTGTACTTTTTATGACAAATTTCAGCCTACCTAGGAAGTATTTTATCCATTGAAGACTATTTGATTGATGATGATCTACGCATTTGAATCACGGTTGATTTACTAAACCAAAGATCCTATGTTCACTCATGTTGGTGTTGATTCTACCGATGCAATACACTGCAAGGACTTGATTATTGTAACGTAAGTCGTGTTGACAGGTAGCCTGATGAACATGATCCACATCACAATACAAGGCGATTAACTAATGATAGGTATGTATAGTATTTTTAAGGCTATATGGTCTTTAACTTGCAGAAACAAGATGTTCATCATTCAATTATATATGACCTTTGGAGTGGTAACCCATAGAGCATTCAAAACAAGCTAAACTGTATGCTCACACTTCACAGGTCAATATTAGTTTGTTTAAGAGTTAGATATTGTATACAAGGTTTTCCTATATATTGTTATTATTGTTTTGCTTATTGATGTTACGCATTTTATTCAGGTGAAGTTAGAGCAGGGATTACAGATCCTTAGATTATTCAAAGAGAAATCCAGCAAGCGATGCATATTAGACTATTTTGAAGTCTACAAAGACGCGCAAAAAAGAATTCAAGAACAGAAGTATAAAAAACATCACAGTAGACAAGCCTCATTATCAACATGGTGGAAGTGGAGGCAACGATTATGATGGTGGCCATGATCGCGATTATGGTAGTGGTGGCGGTAATCCTTTTTATCTGTCAAAAGTAAAATAGCATCTATAATCAGTACGATCTATAATCAGTACGATACATGCTCTTAGTCTTCTTTTTTTTTTAGGTTTTTGATACATGTGTCGAATCAAATGGCAACTGCTTTTCGTAGTCCGTCACTAATTCTGCTTCCATATATTAAGGTATTTAGGACACATCATGTAAAGAACTATGGTCATCGTGAAAGTAATTAGTATCATCGCTTGAAGCATCTTCTTTTTCTTCTAAACAGTCACTGATGACCTACCTCCTTATGTGATGAAGATGGTAATTCCGTTCCAGTACACTAATTGGTTTAGGCTTAGTTTTACACCAGCATCAATATGCCTGCAAATTGGTTTATTCATGCTTATTGGTTCATGTATGCAAATTGGTTCAGACTTATTTTTACACCTTCAGCATACAAATTAGTTCTGGTATGCTAATTGGTTCAGGTCATCAGATTATTTGGTAAAATGATTTTATGGCAATGGCTTATATGACTGTATTTCTTTTATAGGTTGGATTTGTACTTATGATGTTGCAACAATTTGGAGGTGTGAGCGCCATTGTAGTTGGAGTTAATGCCGTTGGAGCCTCTCAACTTGTCATTCACACGTTGAAGCAATCTCTTAACTTGTGTCTGTTCTGTCTTTAATATTCATAGTTTCCTAAATAATATATGCAGGTATATGGAACATGCGTATACCGGTCAGATATTACAGGTTGGTTAGTCAAGTTATGCAGGCTGCTAACACGAAAACAAGGGAGGAGGTCAAACAGGTCCAGAGTACAAACCTAAAGAGTGATGTTTGTGAGGTGGCTTGAAACCCCTTTCAGAAAGAAGTACATGTGAAGCGACAATCTCTATACTTTAGAGGTCACACAGACGCATAGTACAAACCTAAAGAGTTTTAAGCATTTATTTTCATTAGTGTTTGTTTTTGTAGCTAAAGACTTTAATTAGCTGTATGCTTTGTTTATTGGAGGAGGAGGTCACACAGGTCCAAAATACAAACCTAAAGAGTGTTTAAGCATGTTCGTGAGGTGGCTTGAATTCCTCTCAGAAAGAAGTACGTGTGAAGCGAGTCTCTATGCATTAGAGGTCACACAAGTCCAAAGTACAAACCTAAAGAGTGTTTCAGCATGCTATTTCTTTTAATTGTTAGTTAATTTGAGTTTATTAATTATTTGTTTTTGTAGGTCAAGACTTTAGTCAGCTGTATGCATTGTAATACTCTTGGAATCTATTTAGAGTGCTTCTGAATGAATTTTTGTTGATTTGACACCTTATCAGTTTTGAAATTACTTTGATATGTTTTGATACGTTATCAGTTTTTTGAAGCAGCTAAACGTCAGAAAATACAACACCTGCAGTAGCAGTAACACTTGCGTATCCTGCCACCAATGCAGCAGCAGTCCGGGCAAGCTCAAGCTCAGATGAGGCCATGATCTCCAAATGAAACAATTCAGAATTCTCAACCTCAACTGGTGGAGGTGGTGGACCTGGCCATCATTATGTAGGTGGCCCGTCAAACTCTTCTCAAGCCAGCAGCTCATACAGTGGGGCTGGCGGACCTGGTAGTGGCCGCGGAAATGCACGTGGTCAGCAATATAACAACTGGTATTAGTAAAATGGTTCATAAATTACTCTCATTGTATATGAATTGTTTCTAGAAATTACGCTTCTTTTTTTGTTCAATCATATCATGAGATAGTACTGAACTACTGATTGTATATGAAGAATACCTCTGAGATCATACAAGCTTATGCATAGCGAGAAACAGGGATGAAGCCAAGACAAAATATGACCGGGTGCACAAATTTTTGAACGGTAATATAAAAAATGTAAAAAATAAATTAAAACGAAGGGTAGAAACACGTTCTGATTCACATTTAAAAAAAATCGATGTTTTCTTCACAAATTAACACTACACAGAAAAATTTCATAGGGGTCACGGGCACCCGCGGGAACCCCGGGAACCCACTAGCTCCGTCCCTGACGAGAAAGCATAAAGTATTAGGAAAATCACTAATCGACCCCTCCTAATACAGGTCCGGCTCTAGAGGTTTTGCTGCAGTGAATGTTTTGTTTGTGATGAAGATGATGTCGTTGTTGTTGTAGGAATAAACTAACTATAGTTTAGTAAAACTGAGTAACGTCGGAGTTATGTCGAAGGTTGCAGGTGACACAGTAAAAGAAAGGTCGAAGGTCGGAGTAACCCTTGATTTTTTTTGGATTACCAACTTCTTGATTTTTAAATAAAAAATGTACACAAAAATTTTAATAATATCGGATATGTAAGGGACGATTGACGCATTATAACATATAATCATTGGTTTGTTTATAGTAAATTAAATTTTATACACAATGTAAAAACAAAACACATCTAAGAAACACATTTATATTTTTTTTACAAGTTTTAGATGCATAAAAAGTAATTAACATTGTTGGAATAATACAAAGTTCATTTTTTTTAAAGATTTGTAGTTATATAAATATAATGCGAAGTAAAGATCTTAAAATTTCTTAGTGCATGCATGTTAATCTTTATCTTTCGATATTTTATTAACAATCAAAATTACTAAAAGCCAAACCACTATCAAAAGTTTAGTTTACTTTTAACAACGACAGTATTCCCACATTGACACAGATGCTCACATGGACATGAATATATCAAACTGTCAAGAGCAAAAAGTAAGAGAGGAATGAAGCGTGTATGATTACATAAACACGTCAACCATTAGAGCTGAACAACAGACATTGTTTGAAAATAATATTTATCAACCGAACATGTCTGTTGTTTCAAACAATATCAAAGTTGATTTGCTTTTAACAAGCACGGTATCATCACGCTAACAAGAACAACTTTATGTTTCACTCCTTAGAGTCAAAATGAAAAGAGGAATGAATATTTTGTATTTACACAAACATGAAAACCGTTATGACTAATCGATAATGGATAAATGTTGTATCAAAACACGATTTACAAACCGAACCCGCCCGTTGGGCGGGTTACGAAACTAGTATATATATATATATATATATATATATATATATATATATATATATATATATATATATATATATATATATATATATATATATATATATATATATATATATATATATATATATATATATATATATATATATTCTGTCACTTAAATGAGTTCTGCAAATAAAGTTACACTATATATATATATATATATATATATATATATATATATATATATATATATATATATATATATATATATATATATATATATATATATATATATATATATATATATATATATATATATATATATATATATATAGGAGAGATCAAATAAAAAGACTTTTTTTTGGTAAGAAGGATTTTCAGCCATTGATTTAAAATCAATAGTTGAGATTAAACCATAATCCTAACTAACTAACTATCTAAACATGATTTTAAAAAAGTTTTCAAAAAATTCTGAAAACATTTCACAATGTCGGATATGTTGGTGCATAAAAAAATTGTGAAGAAGTTTTTTTTAATTTGAAGTTTTTACGTTTTTTTAATGCACAAAAATTGTTTTTATATTAGTATTAAATTTTTAGATTTAATCTAGTTTTTAAATATGTTCCAAATATCGTTCGGGTCGTTCGATTAATCCCGTTTACGCGTTAGACGCTCCCTTGATTTTTATTAATCGTTCTGGTCAAAAATTAGTCAACACGTCGATTTATTGGATAAAAATCGGTTAACATACCGATTTATAAGATAAAAATCAGTCAAATCGAGAATAAATTAGTCAAATTGGACAAAAATCAGCTAAACCGACCAGCTCGTTTACGGATAAAATTCGGCAAAATCAACATACATCGATCAAATCAGACAACAATTGACTAAAACAGTCAAATTGGACATATAGTATCAAAATTTAATAAATTTATATATAAAATTCTAATCCGATTAATCTCCGCCTTTTATCGCTAAGCTCTACCTATCCTATCCGTTCAGCCAAGGCTTAATAATTTTTGCAACCTTTTAATAAAAATTGGGCTCTTTTAGTCTTGTATAACCTATATCTCTTAACCCATCTAAAACGGTTAGTTTAAACCCAAAAGTCAAAACAACTAAAGTCAACAGAACACAGATTGCAGGAATTCATAGTCTGCCTTGCTAAAAAATAACAATAGAGTTAAGGTTTGTAACAATTTGATTTTATTAGAATTGTTTTATTGGTTTTTTACATGCATGCCAACTGTTTGATGAAATGCCCAAACCAGAAACCAGATGACACAAATGTTACTGTCATAGTCTAAGGAAACTTGTCATGTTTTTTTCTTATGTAAATACTACTTAGGTTAGATGTTAAGTATGTTAGAGAGTGATTATATAATTTTTCTAATTTTTTATATTTTTTTTTAACCATGATTTTCAACACATTCGCGAACTTATTCACGGGGTTTGAACCCACCATCACACAAACTCAAACTAGGTAAAGCCGCAAAGCCGCAGGAATTAAACTTAGACCTGACACATATTAGAGTGATAACCATGATTCTCGATTTTTTTTAATACATATACTATTTGGTTCATCTCATATGATTGTACGAGGGTGTTTGTTTTGGCTTATATAGCCGTCTTATGGCTTTTTTGGTTTTGTGCTTATGTTTCATAACCTCACTTTTTGTGGCTTCTTTTCTCTCTTTTCGGGTTATAGAAGTTTATTATGTCATTACAAACTTATAGAAGCCGGAAAGTGTGAAAATAAGCGACAAAAAGTTAGCTTATGAAATAAGCCCAAAACCAAATAAGCCATAAGCCCGCTATATAAGCTGTAACAAACACCCGGGCCGTGTGTTTTAGCTTATATAAAGTAAGCCCATTTCGGCTTATATAATAAGCCTCAATTTTGTGGCTTATTTGGAGACATATGGGCTTATGTATGTTTATTAGTAGTATGATATAATAAACTTATATAAGTCGGAAAGTGTGAAAATAAGCCACAAAAAGCGAGCTTATGAAACATAAGTCCAAAACCAAATAAGCCATAAGCCGGCTACATAAGCTGAAACAAACACCCCCTATATAAAAAAGGCTTGTGTTCTTCCTAAATTGTCATTTACATATCCAATTTGGATCATGTTCATCATTAAATGAGGTATCGTCTGCCCGTTTTAAAATTTTGGGTACGGAAATTCATACCCATTCGACATTTTTTTAAGTTCATTCCGATTGTGATTCTGACTACAAACTAAACGCCACCCTGGTGTTGGAAATGGGAAACCTTTTAGCCAAGTCAAGTTTGGTGACACTGAGTTATAGATGCCAAAGACTAAATTTCACCTTGATTGCAGAGATTAAATTTCAGGATATATGAATTGGGGAATAAAAAAACTAATGTTACATTGTAGAATGACATGTTTGGTTGTTTTCATTCAGATATAAACGTTCATGAACACCGTAAGTCTTAACAAACATAGAAGGAATCAATGAGTAGCTACGAGATTGGCCATGATTTTGTTGTGCTGATCTTTTGAAATTCTCATTTGCAGCTCGTAAAGAAAAATGGCACTTAAAGAGTTAATGGAAGCTTTGCATTTCGTTTGTAGCTTTTCATTCTGGAGAATGGGTGTTCTTTGGACATTTCCCCTTATATTTTCTTATATAAAACTATTCACTCAAACCATATTCTTCAAGAAACCCGTATATCGTCATTGTGCTGTTTCACCTTTGCCTCCAACAACATCAACATCATCGACTTCCAATAAGACATCTGGCAGACGTTTACCAATCTGCATTATCACTGGTGTAAGCATGTTTATCAACTTTTTCTAGTTACGATGTATGTGTATATTGACAAAAACTTTCCTTTCTACATATCAGTAGACATAAATTGTTTCCTTACAATACTTATATGTAACTTTTTATCTCATTTTAACATATGTTTTCATTAATTTCAGGCTACTTCTGGTTTGGGTGCTGCAACGGCTCTGGCTCTTTCAAAGGAAGGCTTTTGTGTCGTTCTTGGTACGCTAATTATTGTTTGTTAGAGTTTTTCTTGGTATCCGTTATAGATTTCTTTGTCATCTACTTGAAGAAAAAAATATAAGCAAATCAGTCTCACTCCCTATTTTTTTGTCATCTACTGATGTTTCCTCACATGTGTGCAGCTGGAAGATCGTTCGATAAGTTATCAAAGGTATGTTCTATGCCAGATGTTAATTATGTACCATGTGTTTCAGTTATGCTCTTTTTCTAAAAAAAATTGACAGGTTATGTCTGACATCAGAAAGCAGAACAAAGAGGCGAATCTTGAAGCTTTTCAAGTTGACTTATTATCGTTCTCATCAATAATGAGTTTTAAAGAATCTATTGAACAATGGCTTTTGGACTCGAATATGCATCCTTCAATTCAGCTTCTGATAAATAATGCTGGGATACTTGCAACAACAAGTAGATTCACTACTGAAGGCCATGACCAGTAAATAATCTTGTCTCTTCCTACGGTTTTAAAAAGAATTAATCAGCTTAACTTTTTTGTTAAGATGGTTATAATGTTAAAGGATTTGCCTTGACAAAATATTGTACCTCTTGACAGGATGATGGGGACTAATTACATTGGGGCGTTCTCTCTGACACAAGTTTTACTCCCTCTTCTAAAGAACAGTCCAGTTCCGTCGCGTATCATTAATGTCACATCCTTTACACATCGGAATGGTGAGTTTATGTTTCAGATATTAGAAATTAGTTTTATTATTAAAGATGTCTGTTAATATTAGATGTTTGCTAAAATATGCAAATGAACTTTCAGAAGGATGCAAAAAACAAAAAAATATGATTTTGTTTTTGGGACTAGTGTAGGGCTGAGCAACAGGTCCGGACCGGACCGAGGACCGAAATGGTCCAAAACCCCGGACCAAGACCGGACCGAAATGGTCCGGTCCGGGTCGGTCCGGTCCGGGTCCGGTCCGGTTCGGTCTTTGGTCCGGTCCGGTCCTATTAGGCATAATCGACTGGTTTTTGGTACGACCGAACCGAACCGGGCCGCACCGACCGGACCGAGGACCGAAATGGTCCAAAACCCCGGACCGAAATTGTCCGGTCCGGTCCGACGGTCCAAATGCTCACCCCTATCTCACATTAGGTTGTTTTTTCTTAAATGATTCATGGCACATGCTTATGAATTATGATTTTATGGTCATAACGTGTTTCCAGCTAAGTTTATGCTTTTGGGGGTTATTTCTTCAACGAGTTGCATTTTTTCTTTTGATCCACAGTTTCTAGTTTTCGGGCAGAGAAGGAAAGCGTTTCTGGCAACCGTTTTTCACGATATAAAAGCTACCCGTTTGCTCAGATCTACGAGTACTCAAAATGTAAGCAAATATATATGACATCTTAAGTTTAGTTTAACTAGTTTTGTACTCATTCGCTACTTACACCTTGTTTATTTTGTCTATAGTATGCGTATTACTCTTCTCATATGAGCTCCATCGACAATTTCACCTCATAGAAGGATCTCAACCAATATCAGTAATGTAAGTGATTCATTTTTTTTTTTGCATTTCCATTGTTATCTTGATACGAGTTCTTTTTTTAACACCCTACTTTCTCTTGTTTGTTGGCTTTAATACCAGGAAATAATCACTTTTTCGTTTCAGTTGATTTGTTAACTGATGGTTTCTTAATAACTTGGCATGTGTGATGAACAAAAGGGTGGTGGACCCAGGAGCAGTGAAAACCGACATCATGCGTGAAGTACCATGGTATATCTCGCAGACTGCTTTTTTTTGCCTACAGCTTTTGGGACTTCTGCAGTTACCTGAGGCAGCAGGTATCTCTTCCATGCTGGATGCAGCCCTTGCCCATCGTGTAAGTTATTCGAGCTGGCTCAAACACACACACATACTCTATTAGGGGTGTCAATAGGGTTGGGTTGACCCCAAGCTGAACCCAAAAGGCCTTATAGGGTCGGGTTAATCAGGTTATATATAATAGCCAACCTGATAAGACCCCAACCTGATGGTCCGATAATGTTATTCGGTCGGGTTAGGATTGATTTATTTATCTTATCAGGTTAGCAAGTCAACCCGTTAAGACCCCAAAACTTGTATTTAAAATGTTTTTAAATTAATACTTCAATAATTTTGTTGTTTAGTTGTTTAAGACCTCACTTGTTCTCCCTGTTTTTGACACTAAATGATACAGAGTAATGTCTTTGGATATTTGTACCATGAGCACTGGTTGTTGGTACAAAATTGTACGAGAATAACAAATTACGTTATTTTGTGAATAAACTCTTTAGTGAACATAGCGCCTTCTCATTACATATTCTGTCGAATACTACAGGGATACCAATAAGATTATACTACATGTTCTTTTATCCAAAGTTAGCTTGGAGCATATATGATACACACCAAATACATGGTTTTTTTTAATTATAAAGAAACAATGAAATGCATCTGTATGGATCAGAAAAAGATTTGCTAATGGCTGCGCGTCACTTATATTTATCAAATTAACATTGAACACTAAGAATATACTAGTTTTGTAATTTTATAAAAACTAGAATTGCTGGTACTTCACATGTTCAACGCCTAATGTTGGTATGATACCGTGACCTTCTAGTTGTTGTACACAGCATGGTGCTTAACTTGGGTATTTTATTTTGCTTGCAAAATTCATTTAAATTAAACAAAGCAACCTGAAACTCACTCGAACCCGAAAACCCGATTTTTTATAGGACTGGGCTACGGCTCACTTTTTTCTGCAAAAAAACCTGAATCGACCCAATAACACAGCTATACACAATATGACAAATTGACAATTAATCAGAACTTATTGTGTGCAGGAAACATCAGGGTTGTATTTTTTTGGTGGAAAGGGTAGGACTCTTGAATCCTCAGCATTATCTCATGACATCAAGCTCTCGAGAGAACTGTGGGATACGTCTAATGATATATTGCAAAACAGTCTCCAGAGGTTCAGTTTCTTGTGAGAAGGATGCTTAACTTTACTTCGGACAGTAGAAAATTTTGGTGCTACTCCTATGTTTCCATGTTTAGAAAGAAATGTCAGTAACCTGGAACATGTGTTTATGGTTCTTTTGCTGTTTTTACTTTTGGATGGCGACCTTTTGTAAGCTATGCTTGTAAAAACTTGAGCATACTTGTACAGTTGTATTATGGTTTAGTATTCAACATTTATAAGATCTTATGAGTAGTTACAGCCGATGTTTTGAAACCCGGGTTTCTTATCAAGCTGATACTTGATACCATTGACATGTCATATTAACTTATCCTCATATAAACCTATCTTTATAAACTTACTCAGTTACTGCTGTAGACATTCTTAGGTGCCGTTTGGTTGGGGTATATTGGAGGATATTTAAAATATTTACATTTTAATTTCCCCTAAATATTGTGTTTGGTATGCTCAACGAAGGAATTTAAAATTCCCCGAAATACCAAAATGAAGGATATTAAAATTATTCCAAAAAGTGAGGAATTCTAATTTCCTTGAAAATTATTTTTTATAAACTTTTTTTCTAGCCGTTTTTATTTAGGTTTTTATGTTTATATAAAAAGTTATAAAGTTTAAAAATTTATATAAAAATTATTTTTTTGGTTTTTTCTCTTTCAAATAGTAAAAATAAAATTTATATAAAAAGCTTTTTATGAAACTCAAAACAAAAATAAAATTTATATAAAAAATTTATAAAATTTGTAGAATTCTTTTATAAAATTTATATAAAAATTTATAATTTTTTATAAAAAATTTAAATTTTAAATAATTTTTTTTATAAAATTCATTGAAATTTTTTATAAAACTTATGTAATTTTTTTTATAAAATTTAATGAAATTTTATATAAAATTTATGTAATTTTTTTTTATAAAATTTATGTAATTTTTTTATAAATTTTATACAAATCTTGTTATAAAAATTTATATAATTTTTTATAATATAAAACTTAAATAAAATTTTTTATAAAATTTATATAAATTGTTTATAAAATTTTTAGAAACTTTTTATAAAGTTTAAATAAATATTTTATAAAAAAATTCGATTTTTTTTTAAAGTTTATATAAAATTTTTATAATTGTTTTTTAAATAATTTTTTTATAAAAATTATAGAATTTTTTTATAAAACTTATATAAATTGTTTATAAAATTTATATAAATTGTTTAGAAATTTTATAGAAATTTTTTAATAGAATTTATATAAATGTTTTATAATTTTTTTTGAATTTTTTATAAATTTTTATAAAAAAATGAAAATTCGATTTTCACTCTTTTAAATGAAAATTTTATATAAAAATTATTTATTCGTTAATTGGTTCAACTAAAAATCATAATTTCAAAATATTATAAATTTCTGCGAACCAAACAGGCTTAGACATTTTAAATTCTAGAATTTTAAATTCTTAGGAATTTTAATTTACTAGAATTTAAAATTACAGAATTTCAAAAACGACACCTTAAGTTTAGAAATTGACCTGCATAAGTTACTTGACAATGTAAAAGGCAAAAAATGATAAGAACAAACTGCATTGGTTATATCTTAATTATAATGTAACTTTGTTTTTCTTAAAAAAAATTACGAATGTAAAAATATTTGACTTAAAAAGCTACCGCGAGTAAAAAACTTTCTTGTTCAAAAAAAAAAAACTTTAAATGATTCAGGAACAACAATAATCACACATTTAATTGATTTGAATTAGATGCGTCATTATTTGTTTGGATGCATCTTTTAATTAAATTTTGAAAGTAACTTTGAAGAAAAAATGATACAAAATAGTATTGATAATAAATTTGTCTTGGAAAAAAAAGATTTAACATTATATTTATAAAAAAAATTACCACCGGAGTAATAGTGGCCACAAAATGTAATCTTGAAGAGATTTTTGAAGAGGTCTTGAATTTGAGGCTCACCAAAAATCTTTAAGGGCTTGAATTATATAGAAGTAGAAGTGAATTTATGTAAAACAATGATAATCTTTATGAATCAAGAGGGTTGATGTTTTCTAGAGAGAGAAACTTAGAGAGAAAAATGAGAAACTTAGAGAGAGAAATGAAAGAAACTATTTGTTATAACTTTGAGAAATGAAACAACCAACACCTCTTTCCATGGTGGAAAGAGGTTTATATACCCAAGTCTTTAATGGACTCGGGCCTCCGGCCCATGAACATGCTCATGGGTCGGGCTATTTAATAAATGTTACTTAAACACTACTACGAGCCTATAACTATATTGTTGGAGTGACCGAGACTTTCTTTATACGTAAAACGTATTTTCAACAATCTCCCCCAAAGGGAGGTCACTCCAAATTTACAAAGTCCTAATCTAGCATGTTAGATCTTGTTCTTGAGCTCGTAATCCACTTTCTCTTTCTTTCTTTCTTTTTCTTCTTTTTGTGAATATGTGTTGAATAATATCAGCCTTTTGCTTGGAACACATTCTTTTGGCCTTTCACGTGCAGTCTTTATCTTCTTGTGATGTTCGCCTCTTCGTGACTTCATGTCCCACACACTTATCCTTTGTTGAATTCTTGAAAGTTTCAGAGTCGATACAGCGGAAGACTTTTAGGTCAAACTTTCTTGAATTTGTAGAAGTATTTGATGCAGAAGGAATAAGCATGTGAGGACGTCTTCAACAGGTACACCGCAACGCCACCGTTTTCGAATGCAACAACATAATAAGACACGAATAAAATGGCTTTGACATTTTATTCTAGTTCGGTAGCATTTTACCTCCGGTCGGTGAAGACCGTTGGACGATATTAGATATCGTACCCGTGACGGATAGTTTCAGTTAAGTAACTTCCTGACAGGATTTCGCGGGTAAACCTGTTCTCTTTATTCGACCATCCAAAGCTGACTGCGAACATAAAGAGTGAATCATTTGGATTAAAAATCCTTATGATTGAAGCCGTCAATTCATGAAACCTGGAACAAGTAAATTTCAATTAAGATATTCACCATCGTTGCTTTCCAGTTGTCACAAACTTAATTCAAATAGAATCTTGCTTGTCACCTACCAAGTGCTGTTTGATGTTAACACTAGAGGGATTTCCACTCGTCAATGTGAACACTAAAGAGTGTCACTCTGAGTGTTCTGGCAGGATCATACGATAATGCGTAGAGGCCTGGAACGAGTTTAAGTTCAATTAAGAATTAAACTACTGTTTCTTTCCAGTTTTCACAAGATTGGTTCTTAAAGAACCGCACGTGTCACCTACCATGAGCTTGTTTGATGTTGGCTCAAGCAGGATTTCCATCTTCATTGTAATACTTGCGTATCACTCGGATGTTCTGGCAATATTACAAGAATACTGCGTAGGACTCATAAAGATCTCTTACTTTTCACAGTGTGTGAAGAAGCAAGGAATAAATGGAAAGTGTCCTAATGAGACTTTTGATGATCTCGTGGCTCTAGACTCGATAGTGCGTTTTGATTTAGTGGGCGATGGCTGGAGAGGAGTGCCACCTATTCAATATTAGTCTATTCGGAGTGAATAAACCAATAGATAACGTGTTGATCTCCGTGTGATTAAAACAAATACCTTTTGAGAGATATTTGAGTTAGCTGGGGAGGGTTGTGCATTGCATCACTGGGTCCATGATGTCTTTCTTCAATATCGAGAATCATTAACAAATGATCTCAATAGCATATGTATTGACCCGGTTTCTGCCTAAAGTTGTAATGAGGGCTTCTTTCTTTACACCCTTTATCTTTACAATTCTTTTTCATTCTTCAACCCCTTCAATACTTACCAATACGTCATCACTAGCACCTTGTTATGATTGTTCCAGTGCTAGCTTAAGTACTTGGTCTGCATTCAGCTACGTTCACAATCATTCTCCATCTTTCCCAGGACTTCTAATTCTATCTAGGGAATTGTCCTTGGGAAGATTCCATCGGTTCTGATGAATCATTGGACTAATACCTATACCTACCACCCTTTTGTCACCACATCCGTCATGAATTAAGTGTGTTTTGGGTAAGTATTGTCACCATGAAAAATCCTTGAAAAATCACTTAAAGCACTTGTGATATTGTAATCAAAGTTTTTGTGCCTTAAGTGTTTTGATCATCAAAAACGCTCTCCCTTAACATGTGCATTACACATATTAAGTTGGTTTATCTTTTAAGCCTTTTTCATTGTTTAGCCAAATATCATTAAGTCTCCTTAATCCCATTTTCTCCCCTTTCAAAAATGTTAACCATCAATATTTTGGATATTAATGGATTAACCGGTCTTTGGGTAATAAAATAAAATTAGATGTTAGCCAAAGAACATATTAATGATCCCCCTCAAATTAATGAGGGTAAGTTGTAGTGCTTGAGTACGATATGTTTGAAAGATTTAGAATCTCGAGAGAAATTCTTGAAAAATATCATACTTTTACACTACAGCAAGCCACAAAAGCTGATTATACAAAAATTAACATATTCACAATTATAGACATATGGAGTTGACCTGTTATAAGACGAACTATAACTAAATGGCTCGTTCCGTGAACCAATGGTGAGCTCCATATGGTCGTCCACCGACGAATCGTTCCATACTTCGTAGCAACCGGCGCTTCCTTAGAAGTTCTTCAATCTTCCTGATCGCGTACGTTGCTCCCTTTTTGCACTGGGTTGTCCAGGTGTACTTGAGTGCTGGAAGTGGTAGGTTGGCATTGAGAACCGTCAGATCATCTCGAACATGCTTGAGCGTTCCATCGCTGAATTTGTGCAGTTCGGAGAATCGCATATATTGCATGACGTTGGTCTCATTTGGATAAAAGATCCCTGCTTCCGGCGTTGTGGTCCCCATGTAAACCTTCTTGTTCTTATGGAAATTACTGAGTGGAGTTTTATGGGGACGTTCCAAGTTTAACTACTTTTGATAGCTCTCTACGCCAAGTTGAAAGTCTTCCACCCGGTTTTGAATGACGATTTTTCTTGCATATTGACGAAAGTTGGAGCTCATTGCAATGACAATCTCAGGTGGTAGATGGTCAACTTTTTCCTAAGCCAATAGCAACAAAAGATCTTCGATGTCTTCAAGTTGAAGGTACTGGAGATCACTTTCGTCAATTCGGTATTCTTTCTCATCGGTATGTTTGAACACGATTACATTCAAGTAATCATAACCGAAGACAGTCTGA
The DNA here is from genome assembly GCA_025667525.1 of Glebionis coronaria. Taxonomy (NCBI): domain Eukaryota; kingdom Viridiplantae; phylum Streptophyta; class Magnoliopsida; order Asterales; family Asteraceae; genus Glebionis; species Glebionis coronaria. The sequence goes on along the minus strand of CM046874.1, from coordinate 40,181,732 downwards.
GTGGTTGCTCCTTGGATGCTTTTGATTCTGTAAGCTGAGACAATAGAAGAACCTCTCTTAGGACAATGGAAATGATTGTAAGCTAACCTTTTCTTTGCAGTCCAGTGAGAGATGCCAAGTGAAGCAAAGGTATCATAAAACTTGAGCAGTTTCTTTCTCCATATTGCATCAGGTACTTTATCCTCTATCCATGGAACATTCTCCAAATTAACAACCTTGAGCATAGTGAGTGAGATGGCATATTTCTTTGCTCCATTTTCAAGGTATTTAAGATCGTGAGAAACAAAATGCTCTATTGGGATCGTTGTAGAACCGGCGATGACCGTGGGTGTAAGAGGTCGTAACACAGGAGTCTGAATTCCTGTAGTTGTCGCTCCCATTGCCTTGGTAAGCTCATTAAAGTGATATTCTGCTTCGTTATGGCTGATATTCAAAGTATCAAAGAAGTACACATTTGCGGCTGCCATTTTGATCAGATCCGGAGTCATTGTCGGTTTCCCATGAGAATACCTTAGAAAGGCCGAGAAATCGATAAGATTGTTCAGGAATTGAGTCATCTCCATTTCAGTTGCAGTGTCAAATGGATGTTGTGGTGCTGCATTTGTGAGCCAGAGTTGCTCTTGTACCGTGTTATCGAAAATAAGAGATTCAGCAAACGTTGGTTCTGGCACATTTAAATCTTCAACTTCCATATCAATGTTGTGCTGATCTTCAGATGGTGTTGAAGGTTGATCTTGCATCACCGGTATATCATCTTGAGGTTCTTCTTCTAGAATTGACCATGTTGGTTCTTCTTCTTGCATATATTCTACAGATTCATTGTGAGAATCAGTAGTAAAAACTGGTGCAGTAGATATACCTGTGTCAATTTGCTGAGTTTCTCGTATAGTAGACTCCACTGTCTTTTCAGCGGTTTCAGCAATGCTTTCTGCAGTGATACATGCATTTTATGTGGGTTCAGGTTAATTCTCGGAATCCTCTCGAATTGATCTCGGTCTTAAGTGGAATAATTTGTTCTTGGTGTCCAAAAATGGGTTTGGTTTTCTAATCTACTAAACAGGGAAAAGAATAAAGTGATAAAGATATAAACTTAAAATAATCAACAATTATAAAGCAACACTTGAATTAAAACAAGAAAATGCCCTAACTGAAAAATATCCTACTCGGAATAAAATCTATTCGGAAAAACATGCTCTATTCGGAATACTGGTCTTATGCGGAAAGAGAGTTCTATTCGGAATAAAATTCGACTCGGAATAAATGGCCCTATTCGGAAAGATAGTCTATGCGGAATGTGAGGCCTATGCGGAATAAAAATGCAATTCGGAATAAAGTACTGTTCGGAAAAAGGTCCTATGCTGAATATTGTTGTTCGGAAAAAACAAGCTATGCGGAAAACAAGTTCTATGCGGAATAAAATGTCCTATTCGGAAAATCTAGGATATTCCGAATAAAGAAGAATCTAGGGAGGCTATTCGGAATATGTAAAATATTCCGAATAGGGGACGAGTCAAACTGCCAATTCGGAATAATCCTGGCAAAGAACAGTAACAGCAGAAGCAAAACAGGGGAAACGTTTTTAATTCAAATTGTTGGGTCTAAAATTATATGAGTTGATGTGGCAGAAACTCAAAACGAAGAAAACATCAAGACGTTTGTCAAAGCCGCTGACACGGCTAGTTGAGACGCTGACGGAAAGTGTTGAGACGCTGACAGATGTTTACACGCTGATGGAGAATTCTATTTAGGGAATATATTGAGTATATTATTTATGATATACACAATATATAGTTTATCTAAATAGAAGATTTAGATGTTTATTTGATATTATCTCTTGTAGATTATGTTCCTTCCACTATAAAAGGAACAAGAGTCTTAGGTTTTATTCATATCATTCATTCACAATGTAAACCTAAAGTGTGTGTCGCACTAGACGTGGGATTAAATGTATACACGTCTAGTGGTTGTTTGTTATTAATATAATGAGCAACCCAATTATTTTAATTCATGTGTTCTTTGTGTCCAAACACCTTGTTATGATCATTGTTATTATTCCGCTATGTTATCATATGAATGATGATCAACCTAGATATAATGGTTCATAACCATTGAGTCTAACGATCAATGGGATCCACAATTGGTATCAGAGCCTAAGGCTCTTGATATCTAGGTCCGACGAGGTGTTCGTGTATCGTGAAGAAGAAAAATTCGTATCGAGTTTTTCTGGACGTTTTTGTGTGCGCAGCAGTATTCAGAAGGTCATAACTTTTGATTGAACCGTTGGATCGTCACGAAATTTTATATGTGTGCTCTACATACATAGATCTAAACATCCACCGGAGGGATTGCCAAGTTTTATCCCCAGGCAAAAGTTATTAAGCGTCGAATTTGGCTGATGGTTGATTTTCAGTTTTCTGCTTTTACATAAAATCATGATCTAGGGTTTCTCAAACCCTAGATCTACCTAGAAAGCAGAATGTTATGATGTTCGTGGCTGTTAAAACGTGTGAAGATACACGATCTTAGGTTATTCACAAATCCTAATTAGGGTTTCGATAAACAAAATTCTAAACCCTAGATCGATGTTTTTTTGCTACTGTTGGTGACATGGTGTAACAGCAAGGTGCAAAGAAGTATCTGTTCGCAGCCAAAGAATACATACGCATTACTGATTTTGATCCTCTACATGCTGGTCTATGTTTGTTCACGTGAGGATAAGTCATGCTACAAATCATGCGATTCTGATTGTCTATTCATTCTATGTTCACACGAGGCATTGCTTCTGATTGGTGGAAATCGGTGCATTCACACGGACATAAGAATATATATTACAATCTTCTGTTCACACGATTGTTTGGTGATGGAGTGTTCACACGGTCACTCACTCCTAATTGGTCATTACTTTGCATTCACACGGTGCTTAATTGAAGAAAAATTGTATTTGCAAGGTTATAGTATCTGTGTTCACACGGTGAAAGGTTTTCAATTGGTTGAAAACAAAGAATGTGACGTTGTGACATAAGATGAATACATGTGAATCTTGGAAATCAATGATTATTGTGGTTCACGTCTATTCAAGAGAAACAGTCATGATCCTATGAAAATTTTGGAGATATTTTAGAAAGTCATCAAAAGGCTGCATGAATTACGGATGAAGATATGCTCTTTATACGGTTTCCTATTTTAGTGGATACAACAGCTATTGATGCTTCTAAAATCATGGGATATTTATTTTTGGACATGATTTGTTGCCCTAGATGACGTCAGCAGAAAGAGGCGCTGACAAGAGAGGCATAGACGCTGACAGAAGGAAGTTTGACGCTGACAAGGAATAAGTCAACGCTGACAGGTTGACAGTGTCGTCCGATATATGAACTTCAACGCTGATAGGTATTGTCCGATATTGGACAATACATCTGCCAAAGATATTGGACAGAAGATGATATTGGACAACACACTGTTTGCTGCTGTTTGAGAAAATTGGACGTTTTAAGCACACAAAAAGGAGTTTATACACACAAAGGTACATGGAATCTCCGTTTTAATATAGAATATCATGGTGATATTTATGGCTCGGATATTTTGAAAGGGATTAATGATTTTAATGCGAGTTAGCAACAATTCGTGAGGTAATTTATTGGATTTGATTATGTAATCGGGGTAGCCTTGTAAAAGAGTTATCCGTCTTATCACTTTTACATATGATATGAAGATTAAGTTTCTTCATGAAGAGGTGTTAGCTTAAGGGGAAGAATTCTTATGGTAAGTTTGATGATTGAAGAAGATTTTCGCGAGTTTGTGTTCTATCATATCTTAAAGTCATGGACTTCCAGCCACTGACTTTTAAGGTAACTTGTTCGTGCTTACATGGTTGGTGATGAAGACTTGTCAAAATCTAGCAGTAGTAGATGCTATCACTTGAAGGAGTTACATTATCGTGCTCAGTGTCTCACATAGGATGAGGATTTTTGACAAATGGATCGAGGTCTACTTATACTTTGTAGCATGAGTATAAGTTCTTCATCACATGGATATACAAGACATGGAACATAAGATTGGGTTATCTACTTCAACATCAAGAATACTTTATTTATTTTTCTTCAAGATCATTACACAGAGCCTACTTTTGGAGAATCTTCAAAGATTGCATACATTGTTTACTTCCTTGTTGATGTGACAAAAAGGGGAAGATACGCATGCTACACTTGAGGGGAAGCAATTTGAAGATCATGTACAACTTACAAGAGATATACAAAGAGTTTTGCCGACATCAACTAGGGGAAGATTGTTGGGTCTAAAATTATATGAGTTGATGTGGCAGAAACTCAAAACGAAGAAAACATCAAGACGTTTGTCAAAGCCGCTGACACGGCTAGTTGAGACGCTGACAGAAAGTGTTGAGACGCTGACAGATGTTTACACGCTGATGGAGAATTCTATTTAGGGAATATATTGAGTATATTATTTATGATATACACAATATATAGTTTATCTAAATAGAAGATTTAGATGTTTATTTGATATTATCTCTTGTAGATTCTGTTCCTTCCACTATAAAAGGAACAAGAGTCTTAGGTTTTATTCATATCATTCATTCACAATGTAAACCTAAAGTGTGTGTCGCACTAGACGTGGGATTAAATGTATACACGTCTAGTGGTTGTTTGTTATTAATATAATGAGCAACCCAATTGTTTTAATTCATGTGTTCTTTGTGTCCAAACACCTTGTTATGATCATTGTTCTTATTCCGCTATGTTATCATTTGAATGATGATCAACCTAGATATAATGGTTCATAACCATTGAGTCTAACGATCAATGGGATCCACACAAATCGACCCAAATACTCAAAAAGGTTTTACCAAATTAACAAATAATCATTTAAGTACCATAAATAACAAATCCCAACAATAAAAACACTAAATCAACCACGTATAAAAGATTAAAACTAATCAACCAAGAACTTAAAACTTTGAATAAAAATGAGATGAACAAGATGGATAGAAAGATTGGAATTGAAAGATTAATGTAAAGGTAAACAAGAGTAATGATTAAACACTTACAAGATTGAAAGAAAATTAAAAATCACCAAACACCCTAATGGTGTTGGTGATGAAACGAACCAAAAGAGAAAGGAAAAAAACTGGAAAAACTAACTAACTCCTAATTGTGTGTGGGAGAGTCCTTTTATAGTCCTAGTGGTTGGTTGGTGAGTGGGCTTTCTTCTCTCTTTTCGTCTTCTCGTCTTTTCAGTAAAGTTGACGATTTCGATTCTGATTCGGGATTTGTCGTCGATTAAATGTCTTTTAATTTCTTCGTTAAATAGACTTGAGTTTCTTCGACTTATGTAAATCTTTCGTCTTTGGTCCTTTTCTTCGATAAATCTTCGAATAGGCCCAGTGACTTCAAATCTTTTGCATCTCTTGGACAATAGACTTCATCTTGAGTCTTTTTCTTTGATAAATCCCGTGCAATCCCATGTTTTCTCCATTATCCATCCGGTTGGCTCTGAAAACACAATAAACACAAAAAACACGCATAATTCCAAACAAATGATATTAAATACGTGTTTTGGTCTTGTTTTAGCTAGAATTAAGTGGTAAAAGGATGGGTGTTTTCACACCTATCAAATCCCCTACACTTAACCATTGCCATGCCCTCATGCAATGCTTAGCGATAAAGCAATTTTACACTTTTCTCATAATTAATTAACCTTGGCCCTATTCAAATACTACTAAACAAAAATTTAAAGTACAAGAAGAAAATAAAACTTTAAAGGAAACAAAAGGATAGAAAACCATTTTCACTTGAAAATAGCTATATGGAAATAACTTGCAAAGAGATCAAGGACTTACATTAGGGCTTTGGTGCTACGAAGATTTATCACCCTCAAGTTTCACGTTCCCCAAACTAAGCTTAAAAACGAGATCATTGTTATTATAAGTTAGCAATTCAAACACTTACACACATGGCTTAATTAAATGCTTAAACTCCCTTATTCCTAGGTGTATCTCTTATATTTTATTTTTGTCTTAGAATGATCATGAAGATGCATTTTTGGACTTATTTCGATAGTTTATTTAGGCTGAAAGCAAAGTAGGACGATTTGATCAATAGTTAGCTAAAGGACAAAATCTCTTAAAACTGCTTCTCGGGATATCAAAAAGTTCATATCTTGGCATAACTCGGTTCGTGATTTGAGACCTTTCTCGGGCCGATATTTGGCATGTACTTCATACTTCATATCTTGAGAGACGTTCTTGAGATAATGGTCTTCTCGTCATAATAGAGTTTCTTCACTTTGGAGACTTTTGAGGGGTACTCCAACTTTGTTGACCATGACTTCATGATTATTTCTTCAATCTCTATTTGGGATTTTGAGATACAACGATCCGCCTCCTTTTCGGACTTGGATCTATTTATCCTCATACCTTGTTAGGGTCTTTTCGGATAGACTTCTCCATGATCTTTATGGGAGTTGATTGCTTTTCGTCGTGTGTCTTGATCCTTCATATTGATTTTAGGAATAATGCTTTTCACATCACTTTGGATCTTCAGCAATAAAATTGAATCCTCATGCCTTGTTAGGGCCTTTTCGGACTCGCCAATCTTCGCGCCCCGCTTCATAAGTTATGCCTTGGCTATGAACTCTCGTCATTACCGAGCAACTTTTAAACGATCTTGGGCTAGAAGCTAAGTAACTTTTCAAATCGTACAACCTTACTTATTGCAGATAAATATTAGCAAGTGATGGGAGAATAGGCAAATAATTACACCAAGTGAGCTTGCGCAAGAATACCGACTTATAATTGACTCTATCATTTCTCGTCCTCCACAATTTAAAATCTCAAGTAATGAGACTCGTGGACACTTAGCCTAATAAACCACTTAAGGTCTACATGGTTAAGGATACTAGCTAGAATAAACTTGGATAAGTCTATTTGGGTTGAGTCAAAATAAACGCAACGGGCCTAATATGTCAAAGATTTCTAAACTAGCTACACCACTTTATTAAAATTTGACTTTAATGCGGGATATATACATACGAAAGCAACGATAAAAATTTAAAAATCACGACTAAATGGCCAAAGTTAATAAAAAATTTGAAAAATGTTGAAAAATATGATTTTCCGGTTAAATGAAGGCATTTTCATGGAAAAGTCCACTTAAAACTTCGATAGAAGTCCCCCCTACACTTATGATAAACATTGTCCTCAATGTTTAAGCATGTGGGAAAAGTCTCCCCTACACTTATGACATTGTGCACGTTGGTTAACTCGAGTTAAGGAAGAGACGACTAAAGTGATCAATTTCAAATGTGAGTATGAAGAAAATTGAGTCACGATAGTTGAGAGATAGAACCGGATTTCGGATAACACGGGAGCACGGTTCTTCACAGGTTCCAAGAGTGCATTCATCCCTGTAATCACATCACCACACAAATACAAAGAACCTATAGAGGTCCCCCTACACTTAGGAGGTTAAAACATAAAAGGATAGATACTCGGGCTGCCTCCCGAGGAGCGCTTGTTTTTGATAACCGAGTCACGAGCCTGACTCGACCCAAAGTTAGTTCATGGGGAACATGGTGAGGGATGGAATCACCTCCTGAGAGGTGTCCTCACCAAAGTACAACTTCACTCGTTGGCCATTCACCTTAAAATTCGGTCCATTAGGTTGAGCGAGCTCGAGAGTACCATATGGAAAAATTTGGGCAATGGTGAATGGGCCGGACCAACGAGATTTGAGCTTGCCCGAAAAGATTTTCAACCGAGAGTTAAAAAGTAAGACTTTGTCTCCAACATGGAACTCTCGGTTTTTGATCTTGGAGTCGTGAATGAGCTTAGTTTGTTCCTTATAGATCAAAGAATTTTCATAAGCCTCATTCCGAAGTTCATTGAGCTCATTGATTTGAAGCTTCCTATGATCACCGGCTTTGATGATATCGAAGTTAGCCCAGTTCAAGGCCCAGTAAGCCTTGTGCTCCAACTCAATGGGGAGGTGGCACGCTTTCCCGTACACAAGACGATAAGGCGTACAGCCGATCGGGGTCTTGTAAGCAGTACGGAAAGCCCACAAAGCATCATCGAGTTTATCAGCCCATGAGGCACGATGTTCTCCCACGGTTCTTTCCAGAATTCGCTTAAGTCCTCGGTTGGATATTTCAGCCTGGCCATTAGTTTGTGGGTGGTAGGCTGTGGAAAGACGATGATTGACACCGTACTTAGCCATGACTCTAGCAAATTGGTCATTGCAAAAATGAGTCCCACGATCACTAATAAGGGCACGAGGCACACCGAATCTAGCGAACAAAGCTTTCAAAAAGTTACAAACCACCCTTGCGTCATTAGTGGGTAAAGCTTTGGCTTCAACCCACTTTGAAACGTAGTCAACGGCTACAAGGATGTATTTGTTTCCTTTAGAAGAAGGGAATGGCCCCATAAAGTCGATACCCCAAACATCAAAGATTTCACACTCTTGAATGAAATTCTGAGGCATCTCGTTTTTATGTGTGATCTTGCCTTGTTTTTGGCAAACATCACATTTTTTAACCATATCGTGAGCGTCACGATAGATGGAGGGCCAATAAAATCCCGAATCAAACACTTTTTTGGCGGTGTAGTTGGGACCAAAGTGACCACCGGTTGGTCCTTTATGGCAAGCATTAAGGATTTCCAAAGCTACCGGTCCATCAACACATCGGCGAATAATCAGGTCGGCACATTGTTTGAATAGGTAAGGGTCGTCCCAAAAGTAAGTCTTAATGTCGGTGAAGAACTTTTTCTTTTGTTGAGACGTCAACCCTTCCTTGAGAATTCCACCCGGCAAGTAGTTTGCAAAGTCCGCAAACCACGGGGTTTCATCAGATTTTGAATGTATAGACATTAAGGTCTCCAAGGGAAAAGAATCATTGAGTTCTTTGTTCGGATGGTCCCCCTGGTAAGGATCCTCAAGTCTACTGAGGTGATCCGCGGCTAGGTTTTCTACTCCTTTCTTATCACGAATTTCGATTTTGAATTCTTGGAGTAGCTAAACCCAGCGAAGAAGTCTTGGTTTGGAATCTTGCTTTGTCATCAAGTACTTCAACGCGGAATGATCGGTATACACAATTATGGTGGAAAGGACAAGATAGGGGCGAAACTTTTCAAAGGCATAGACAACAGCTAAAAGCTCTTTTTCGGTTGTCGTATAATGCAATTGTGCCCCCGTCATTGTCTTGCTAGCGTAATGGATTGGTTGGAAGTGTTTATTCACTCGTTATCCCAGAACCGCTCCAATAGCAAAATCACTAGCATCGCACATCAACTCGAAAGGTAGCTCCCAATTAGGGGTAACCAAGACGGGTGCCTTAGTTAGCTTATCCTTAAGCGAGTTGAAGGCGTCAAGGCACTCTTTGGAAAAGATAAAAGGAGTATCTTTTTCCAAGAGGTGGGTCATCGGGCGAGCGATTTGAGAAAAATCTTTGATGAAGCATCGGTAAAAGCCCGCATGACCCAGAAAACTTCTCACACCCTTCACGGTTGAAGGTGGAGGCAACTTGGCGATAACATCGACTTTAGCACGGTCTACTTCAAGACCGGCTTTGGAAATCTTGTGTCCTAGCACGATGCCTTCTTTTACCATAAAATGGCATTTTTCCCAATTCAGGACAAGGCGAGTGTCTTCGCACCGCTTCAACATACGTTCCAAATTGGCAAGGCAAGAAGAGAAGGAATCCCCGAAGACCGAGAAATCATCCATGAAGACTTCCATGGTTTGTTCAACCATGTCATGGAAGATAGCTAACATGCACCTTTGGAACGTCCCGGGGGCATTGCATAAGCCAAAAGGCATTCTTTTATAAGCAAATGTGCCATAGGGACAAGTGAATGTAGTCTTCTCTTGATCTTGGGGATCGATAGGTATTTGGAAATAACCCGAGAAACCATCAAGAAAGCAGTAATATTCATTACCAGCTAATCGTTCAAGCATTTGGTCCATAAAAGGTAGAGGGAAATGATCCTTTCTCGTGGCATCATTGAGTTTGCGGTAGTCTATACAAACTCTCCACCCAGTAACGAGACGAGTGGAAATTAACTCGTTGTGTTCATTGGGAACAACGGTTATTCCGCCCTTCTTGGGCACACAATGGATTGGACTAACCCAAGGTGAATCTGAAATAGGGTAAATCATACCCGCATCAAGAAGTTTGATAACCTCTGTTTTGATGACTTCATGGATTTTTGGATTCACCCTTCGTTGGCTTTGAATAGTGGGCTTATAGTCGTCCTCCATGAGAATTTTATGTGTGCAGAAGTGAGGATCAATTCCACGAATATCCGAGATTTTCCAAGCAATAGCTTGCTTATGAGCTTTCAGCACAGCGATGAGTCGAGTCTTTTCTTCATCTTTCAAATCCTTAGCAATGATGACTGGAGACTTCTTCTCTTCGTCGAGGAACACGTACTCGAGATGTGGCGGCAACTCCTTTAATTCTAAATCCGGAGGATTTTCGACGGGAGGCATTTTCAAAGTCGTGGCATCGATAGCAATAACCGTGGGAGATGGTGGAGAAGGATTGTCTTCGTTGAGAAGGCTTTCAAAGAATTGCATGTCTTCGTCCCCATCGGTGGGAGAATCATCAGTAGGTAAGGTCACATCTCCCATGGTATCTTCAAGATTGTTCCAAAATAAATCACTATCTCCAAATAGAGACAACGATGAATCAATGGAGGACACGGTCTCAACATTGGGAAGAGAGGTAGGAATACTTTTGCAAGCATCATTAAAGTGTTCTTCACAAGCCTCATCGAGAACGCCAATACAATTAACACTCTCATATGAATAAGGTTGTTTAGACAACTTTCCCATGTTGAAGACTACTTTATCGTCACCCACTCTCATGATAAGCTCACCGGCTTCAACATCGATGAGAGTGCGACCGGTCCTCAAGAATGGACGACCAACAATGAGTGACACACGAGGGTCCATCTCGTAGTCGATGACAACAAAATCAGCAGGAAAGGTGAATTTGTCGACTCCTACAATGACATCTTCGGCTATCCCCACTGGATAAGCAACCGTACGGTTGGCCAATTCTAAAGTCATTTTGGTGGGGACTAGCTCGGGGAGAGATAATTGCTTCCAAACGCTTAGAGGCATGAGATTAATACTGGCACCTAGATCGGCTAGGGCCATGCAATTCTCTACTCCCGGGAAATTGCAAGGAATTAAGAAACGACCCGGATCACCAAGCTTGGTTGGTAATTTCCTTAAGAGCAATGCAGAGCAATTCTCATTAAGTTGGGTGTTGGCAATATCGAGGAGCTTTTCCTTGTCGCTCAGAAGATCTTTAAACATTTTGGCGTACTTTGGCATGTGAGCGAGAGCCTCAGCGAAGGAGATATTAAAATTCAATTGTTTGAACATTTTAAGGAAGTTCGAAACCTGAATATCGCCCTTGCTTTTGAGCTTCTCTTTCCTCAACCTAGATGGATAAGGTATATCAGAAGTAGAGGAAAGCTTTGGGATCGAAGGACCACTCACATCCTTGGGCAGAGGAGGGGTAGAAATAAGAGGTGGAGAAATTGGGGAAGGAGAAGGATGAGGAATAGGAGCAGGCGACTCGTTCTCCTTAGTCACAACCACCGGTGGAGGTATAGGAAGCTCGGGTTCCTTGGTACCTTTGCCACTTCGAGTAGTGATTGCTTTCATCTCCCCTCTTGGGTTTGCAACGGTGTTACTCGGAAGAGTACCCGAAGAAGAGGGTTGACTACCTTGGAAGAAACTAGCCATCATGTTCTTCAAGTCATTCGTCTGGCTATCCAACGTGTTTCGCATATCGGCTCTCAAATCGTTCCCTTGTTTAACCAAATCTGCCTTCAAGTTGAGCACTTCTCTCTGAATATTTCCCACAATCACATCGTTTGTCCTCATGTAAGTTTCCACTTCTTGGAGAAGAGCGGTGGGATGGTTGGGAGGAGCAGTGTATGCGGGTGGTTGATAAGCAGGTTGCTGGTAGACTTGGTTATTTCTTTGAGGTGGTTGTTGCTGTTTGTGAGGAGGTATGTATGGTTGTCGAGGTTGTTGTTGTTGTTGAGGAGGGCGATTGAGGTTTTGTTGTTGGTTTGGGTTGTTTGGAGGAAAATCGGGTGGGGAAAGATAGTTGTTTGAGCGGTAGCTAAGCAAATTACGGTCACCTTGAGGTCTAGCTTGATAAGCAGGTTGAGGATAGGTGCCATATGCCGCATTCACATTCTCAGCAGGGTAGTCTTGGGTGGCGGTACAAGAGGTGTAAGAGTGAGGACCACCGCATATCTCACAAGGTTGGCTGACAGCGTTGACTTGAGCGTTTTTAGCGTTGTTGCTGTTGTTGTTGCTGACGGTGTGGGTGACAAGCGATTCAAGAAGCGTGGTGATTTTGTCAAGTCGCTTATCGCTGTCATGAGTACTAGCACTAGCAACATTGGTCCGAACACTCTTGGTTTGCACACGAGACTTATTCTCAATGATATCCCAAGCAGCATTGGAAGTCTTAGCCAAAAGATTACCCCCCGAGGCACTGTTTAGTGAATCTTGGTCACTCATGCTTAAACCATTGTAAAAAGTATTAATTTGATGTACTTTGGTAAAACCATGTTGTGGGCATTTTCTTAAAAGATCTTTAAAACGATCCCAAGATTCACTGAACGACTCATCGTACTTTTGTTCAAAATTTATGATCTCATTCCGCAAAGCGGTAGTACGAGAGGGTGGGAAAAAGTAATTGATAAACTTGGTTTCCAAATCCGTCCACGAGAGAATACTCTGTGGCGGTTCCTTAGCAAGCCAATGCCAGGCTTGTCCCTCTAAAGAAAAGGGAAAAAGTTGTAACCTTATAACCTCTTGTGGAACACCATTGAATTTGACCGTGTTGGTTAGTTGCAAGAATCTCTTGATGTGGTCATGTGGATCATCAATGGTACGTCCCAAGAATGGTTGAGCGGAGACCATCTGGATAAAGCCTGATTTTAGCTCAAAGTTGTTGGCGGCAATTGGAGGTATGACAATTGGATCCGTGTTGCCATCTACATGAGCTTGCAGCAGTTCAATCATCGGGCGATTATCCGGAAGAGGCTCATTGTTGTTGAAGGGTGGGTTGTTGTTATTATTGTTGTTTGGAGGTGGTATGTTATTGTTGTTGTTTTGCACACCGGCCATGTCTAAATTGTCGAGAGGCTCGGGCTCTTGATAAGACGTTGATCGAGTGCGCATACACCTGCAAAAGAACGAACAAAGAAAAACAAATAAAAAATATTTTTGGTTTTTATGGTTTTTCTATTTTTTTTTTTTTTGGATTTTTGAAAATTTTATATTTTTTTTGGGGGGGTTTTGAAAATTTTTGTGAAAAAGTAACGTTCACGGGGAACGGATCCCAAAATCCAAGTTCTCACAAAAAACTTTTGATCTTAACGTGAGGAGCCGGCAGCGGCGCCATTTGATACATGCATTTTATGTGGGTTCAGGTTAATTCTCGGAATCCTCTCGAATTGATCTAGGCCTTAAGTGGAATAATTTGTTCTTGGTGTCCAAAAATGGGTTTGGTTTTCTAATCTACTAAACAGGGAAAAGAATAAAGTGATAAAGATATAAACTTAAAATAATCAACAATTATAAAGCAACACTTGAATTTAAACAGGAAAATGCCCTAACTGAAAAATATCCTACTCGGAATAAAATCTATTCGGAAAAACATGCTCTATTCGGAATACTGGTCTTATGCGGAAAGAGAGTTCTATTCGGAATAAAATTCGACTCGGAATAAATGGCCCTATTCGGAAAGATAGTCTATGCGGAATGTGAGGCCTATGCGGAATAAAAATGCAATTCGGAATAAAGTACTGTTCGGAAAAAGGTCCTATGCTGAATATTGCTGTTCGGAAAAAACAAGCTATGCGGAAAACAAGTTCTATGCGGAATAAAATGTCCTATTCGGAAAATCTAGGATATTCCGAATAAAGAAGAATCTAGGGAGGCTATTCGGAATATGTAAAATATTCCGAATAGGGGACGAGTCAAACTGCCAATTCGGAATAATCCTGGCAAAGAACAGTAACAGCAGAAGCAAAACAGGGGAAACGTTTTTAATTCAAATCGACCCAAATACTCAAAAAGGTTTTACCAAATTAACAAATAATCATTTAAGTACCATAAATAACAAATCCCAACAATAAAAACACTAAATCAACCACGTATAAAAGATTAAAACTAATCAACCAAGAACTTAAAACTTTGAATAAAAATGAGATGAACAAGATGGATAGAAAGATTGGAATTGAAAGATTAATGTAAAGGTAAACAAGAGTAATGATTAAACACTTACAAGATTGAAAGAAAATTAAAAATCACCAAACACCCTAATGGTGTTGGTGATGAAACGAACCAAAAGAGAAAGGAAAAAAACTGGAAAAACTAACTAACTCCTAATTGTGTGTGGGAGAGTCCTTTTATAGTCCTAGTGGTTGGTTGGTGAGTGGGCTTTCTTCTCTCTTTTCGTCTTCTCGTCTTTTCAGTAAAGTTGACGATTTCGATTCTGATTCGGGATTTGTCGTCGATTAAATCCAACTCGTCTTTTAATTTCTTCGTTAAATAGACTTGAGTTTCTTCGACTTATGTAAATCTTCCGTCTTTGGTCCTTTTCTTCGATAAATCTTCGAATAGGCCCAGTGACTTCAAATCTTTTGCATCTCTTGGACAATAAACTTCATCTTGAGTCTTTTTCTTTGATAAATCCCGTGCAATCCCATGTTTTCTCCATTATCCATCCGGTTGGCTCTGAAAACACAAAAAACACGCATAATTCCAAACAAATGATATTAAATACGTGTTTTGGTCTTGTTTTAGCCAGAATTAAGTGGTAAAAGGATGGGTGTTTTCACACCTATCATGCAGCTTCCTCAATCCCTTTCTCGGTTGCCTTATCACCTTCATCCTTATTTGACTCTTCGGCATTAGTACCCGTTTCGTCATTCTTATCACCCTTGTTGGTTCCATTACCATCGTCATTATCATCATCGTCATCGTCATCCTCATCTGTATCTTGTCTTCGTCTACATCTTCATCCTTATCCTTTTCTTCCTCATCCTCTTCTTCCTCCTCATCTCCTTCCTTATCCTTTTCTTCATTTTGATCATTGTCCCCATCATCCTTAGCGTTACCTTCATTATCTTCCTCCTCTAGTTCGTCTTCATTGTTAGACTCAGAGTCGGTAGTCTCTGTTGGTGTATCGTCAATAATTGCTTTGTTGAGATATTGCAGAACTTTTCGTTTGTTTTTCGATTTGTGAGCCCCCATATTCAGCAGACGTGTCTGTAACAATGTCATTAGTTGAAGGGTAGATAAACCATTATCGACAAAAGTTGGTAGCTGCTGATCAACATATGACTTGACCTCTCGTCGAATGATCTTGGTCATCTTCTCATCAATTGACCCAAGAAAAGCAGCATTCTCTTTGTCACGAGTTTTCTTCTCTCCAAGAAATGATTTGTGTTGTTCTTTAAGTTTGGACACTCTAGCGGATATTTTCTGAAGTGTGGGCTCATCAGGTTGCGGTTCCTTGAGAGGAGTGGTGATCCTTTTAGTCAGTGAAGCTATTTGTTTAGCTTGAGCCTCCAGCTGTGATTGAAGAGACTGGATCAGTGGATCACTGACTGTGAGGAATGGATTGGATGTGGATGATACTTGTTGTTCTGTTGGTGGAGGTGTAACCATAACTATTAAGGTGGTGGTGGTTGATACTGGTTGTTCAAGGATAGGTGTTGGTGTAGATTCAGTGATTGGGGCGGTGGTTGATACAGGTTGTTCAGCTGTTGATGACGGTGTAGATTCAATGGTTAGGATGGTGGTTGATACCGGTTGTTCAACAAGTGCTGGTGTGATAGTTGGTGTTATGACTTCACTGATGATCGGGGTGGATAATGGTGGAGTGATGGTTGATGTAACAGTAGTTATGGGAACATCCACCATGTCTTCATTTGTCGATGGGTCAGTATTTGTAACCTCGACACCCTCCCCTTCCAAATTAAGATATTTCATAACATCGTCAGAGTTGGAAGTAGACTTACTTTGAAGTTGCGTTTCTGGTATGAAAGTTGCATGAGCATCATCGTGTACCACTGTGTGAGTTGGTTCTGGTAAGGATGTGGTGATATTGGCGTCTCGATACATCAAACTTGTATCTGTGTTTGCACTGCTACCACCCTCTTCACTCTGCTCACGACTTTCAAAGTGGAAGTTATCAGTATCTTCATAAGCATCTTCATCAGTAGGATCTTCATAAAATGCCATGTCAGCATCAGGATTACCAAAATCTGCTAAGTCTTCAAACATTCTTGAGCCTGATCCTGTGGAAGTTGCAAAAGCTTCCTGTCTGCTTTGTTGAAGAACGATACGTAGTCTTTTGGCTTTAGAAATGTGTTGTTGAGCAGGTTCATCTGAAGCAACACTTGCTTCTTTACCTTTAGTCTGCTTTGCTTTCTTAGGCCTTCGGAGTGGTACTTCTTCCTGTTCTTCCTCAGTATTGATCGTCTCATCTTCATCATCATCTTCATCAACTATTTGCATTTTCCTTGTGCCTTTATCTTTAGAAGAAGCAGTTGATTGGCGCTTTGAAACTCTTTTCTTGCGTTTACCTTTTTGCTTCTCTGAGGGAAGTGAATTTGCATGTTGAAACTGTGCGTCAATATCATTAAGCATCTCTTGATATTTATCACTTTCCTTGATTCCGTCATTTACCATTGTGTCAGGTACTAGGGCAGGACGTAATGCATACTTTGTGGAATTAGTGTCTGCATTCATTGTGAGAATCACATAGTCATCATCTTTGGTGTGGTAGAAGAAATTCCCGCGAGTGTCAATGGTTGTGTCATTCTTCATAAAGTGGTTGATAATGAGCTTGGTGAATCTTGGGAATGGAAGATACACGGATTTCTTCTTCGTTCCAGTAAATTGATAAAAAAATTCTTGCCAGAGAAGAAGTGCATAGTCTACTTTAGACGCAGTGTACAATCCCCAAAATAAGTGAGCCTGAGGTGGTCTCATTGCATCGGTGCCCCTAGTCTTTCTAGTAAGACACTTGACAATGATGGTGATAAGTGCTTTCCAGGGTTGCCCTATGTGTGATGTGTTGAACTGGGATAGGTTGTGGATTTCACCTTCATAATTCATGGCACGAATGATTCGAAGCACTTCACCGTTCTTTGGGTTAGCCACAAATTGTTCTCCTTGTGCCAACCTAGGAAGTTTAAACAATCGCCGAAAGATGCTCAAGTTAAGTACCCTTGGTGTCTTGTTCAGTTGGAAAGAGATAGTCTTTTTGGAAAAAGATGCAGTGTTCCAGAACTCGTGCATGTAGACTTCGGGAACAGAGGCAGTACATCTGAGTGTATCTCTGATGGGTGAGATGTCTAGGATATCCGTTGCGATTTTGAAAGCTGGTAAAGACGGATCAAAATCCTCTTGTAATCGAGAGTTGTTCTCAGCATATGGAAGCCTGTCGCTGAGCGAAACAAGTTCGAGATCACGTAGTCGTTGTTGTTCTTCTGTGATTGATATTTTCCTGCTTTGATGACATAAGAACAAATGATATACACAAAATATATATATCTTAAGTCTATGCCAAGTTGAAGCATAGGGAATAAATCATAACAATTATTACCACATATTATTGAGAAACAACATACAGACATGGTTCAGATGGACTAAGTCCTTACATTCAACAACACACTTAGAATAATGACAGATATGCCAAAGACATTTTATTCTAATGAGATAACGACCTAGCATAAGTTCTTAGAATATTTGGATTCCTTGGTTGTCATAACCAGAACCTCAGTAGGTCTAGGTTTAATTTCTACTAACACCTCAGTAGGTCTTGGTTTAATTTCAACCACAACTTCAATGGGCTTTGGTTTAGTTTCAACCACTACGTCAGGAATTGTAGGATTATTCTCAACCCAAATTACAGTAGGCTTGAACAAAGGGCAAGACAACGATGAAACTTTGTCTTCCATGGCCTGGATACAAAACACAAGACATTGAATAAGTAATTTGTATCTCTTTTGTTTACAGAGGAGTCAACTTATTAAATAAGATGAATTTCTGTAATAAGAAACCTTTCAAGTATTCTTATGAGATAAAATTAATTAATTTCAATAAAACTTGGTTTCGTGTTAGTGGCCCTATTTTACTTAAAGCCTAATAAGGAAAGAATGCAGTCTAGGCCGAACTCATTAGATAGTCTAAGGAATGTGCAAAATTCTAAAAGTCCATAGCAAACTTACAAGGAATCGGAATACTAAGAGTCCTAATTCCATTGCAATCTATCAATCCATCGGAATCCTATCATATTCGCAATGATGAAAGCATCGCAATCCTATCGAAATCATGTTCTATCGCAATATCTAAGTCCATCGCAATAAGTACGATTCCATCAGAATGAATGAGAAACCATCGCAATATGTCCAATCGCAATACCATTACCATGCCATTTCAATAACGCATCGGAATGCATCGTCGCAATATGCCATCGCAATGCGTCATCGCAATGAGCCATCACAATGAGCCATCGGAATGACCCATCGCAATAGCCCATCGCAATGACACATCGCCATGAGCCATCGCAATGACACATCGGAATGACTCCTCGCAATGACAGGCATCGCAATGTAGGTATCGTAATGATCATCGGAATCCGTGAAAGGGGTCCGATCTAAACTTTGACTTCTCATTTCCAGGAGCTAGGCAACGTTTTAAGCAATTATGGGCAAAACCATTGTGCATCTAGTCATTCTAAACAAATCCCACAACTTAATTTCCATTTTCATTGCAAAAACTTAGAAACCCTAATTTTTGATAAACTTTGATCTCGGTTTGTTTGATTGAGATTAAAGATAATAAATGAAATCATATTAACAGCACGAAACAATACCTAGATGATGAACATATAACAATGAATCAAAAACTCAAGAATCGAAGGTTATGGCAAGGTCCAGCAATGGCGGATTAAGCAAGTGTTTGTGTGCTTTTTCGATGGTGAAGAAAGAACGGGAAATGGGGGGTGTAGTGTTTTGACTTGGTCAAAATTTTGCCAAGTTTTCACATTAAACCCCCATTTTGCACTATTTGCAAAAATGGTCCCCCTTGTTAATAGTATTTGTTTTAAAGTGATTAGATTAACCAAATCGACTTAACGAGATACCAACCCGCTCACAAACACGAACACAAATACTTAACGCCAAAATTCAAAAAATTTCTATTTCACACAAGGCACACTTAGCATAAAATGATGAAGATAAATAGTTTATATTTTCTGAAAATCCTTTTTGAAGACCAATTTTGATTCCAAGAAGATTTAATATTTGCTCCCCCTTAAACACGGACCCGTTTTCTATTTAAAGAGCTGTAGTCAATGATTTTAAGGACGTAAATATTCATGAAGACATTTTCCGGTTAAGTGATTGGTTGGAACGATTCTAGTGGCAATAAGATTTTTCTTATTTTGACAAAATAAGTGCACTGATACGTACACAGATTTGTGTTAGACCAAGTTATAAAGTAAACGTAGTCCCTTACAAGGTTTTAAAGTAAACCTTGCCCGAGAAAATTAATTCCCGTTGTGAGCCAACGTTTTCATAAGAAATACGTGACTTTAATGCGAAAAGCGGGTTGCAGTCTGAAATAACTACAAGCCATAATGGGCATGTTTTAAAACATATACAACTTTTATACAGACTCAATTTACGGTGACGTGTCAAATTTAATCGACATTTCTAAGGCCGTAAATATTACCGTTGTTGGAAATACGTTTTACGTATTAGAAAGGATCGGTCACTCCAACAATAGTCCATGTTATAGCTCGTAGTTTAGTTATTTACATTTATTAAACAAAGCCCAAAACCGAGCCCATGAAGTGTATGGGCCGGCGGCCTAATGTAAACCCAAGCCCATCTCATGGGCTTGGGTATATTAACCCTCTCCTTAGATGGAGAGGGTAGTGGTTTTCATATTTTACACATAGTTCTCATTAGTTTCTCTCTCTAGAATTGTGTGAATTCCGCCATCTCTCTATCTCTTTCTCTCTCTAAAACATAAGTAAGATTTACATATCTTACAAATGGTATCAAGAGCCATGGGATGATTGTATTGTTTATGTGTTCGTGTTCTTGATTTTTGTAGCTTTTTGATCTATATAAACACACGTCCAATTTTTTTTTTGTGTTTTTTATGGTTTTTTCTTGATACAAATTATCTACATAGTTGTGATAGTGATTTGGTATTGTTTCTTTGGCTAAAAACACAAAAAATTTGGGTGTTTGGATCAATTTTTGGCTTAAAATCTCGAATTAGGTGTGTTTTGTCCGAGAAAAATGGAAAATTTGTGCACTGTTTGTACTATTGCGACAGCTCCCATCGCAATATCTAGGGTTTTAACATTGCGATCCATATTGCGATTGGGATTGCGATTGGAGTGTTTTCTGTTATTTCGATTGGATTGCGATTGGAGTTCTTGTTATTGCGATCCATATTGCGACAGGGTATTGCGACAGGGTATTGCGACAGGATATTCCGACAGGGTATTGCGATTGGATATTGCGATAGGACTTATTGCGATTGGATATTGCGATAGGACTTATTGCGATAGGATTTATTGTGATTGGACATTGCGACAACATTCCTTTTAGGCATTGCGATAGGGCAACAAGTATTCCAAGATTTTTCAAAAAACGTGTTTTTGAAAATTTTTAAGTGTGCAATTTCATCTTGGAATTTTTGATTTATCGAGAACATAATTTAGGGGATTTTAACATTATTTCTCGGCTTCTACACACAACAACAAACACATTTACTTTCTTTCATTGATCGATCAACTTTGTAAATCTTAACTTATTGAAATGGAGTACACATCTCTAACGGATAAGTCCATCCTCTCGGGTACAGATAATCGTCCACCTATGTTGGAGAAGTCTATGTACGGGGATTGGACTTCCCGAATGGAACTTTACATGTTGAACAAAGAGAATGGACATCTCATTTGGGCATCGGTGCTCAATGGACCATTAGATTATGGTACAGTGACGGAAGGTACGACTACTCGTCCTCGCACAACGGGTGAATTGACTGGAGATATGAAGATTCAAGACAAATGTGATAAGTATGCTACAAACATCATTCTCCAAGCCCTTCCTCCAGATGTCTACAAACTAGTCAGCAAACATAAAGTTGCCAAAGAGTTATGGGATAGAATTCGTGTTCTAATGCAAGGCACCTCGTTAACTAAACAAGAACGAGAGTGTAAGCTTTATGATACTTTTGATAAGTTTGCCTATGTGCCAGGGGAGACTCTCAATGACTACTATCTGAGATTTACCCTATTGTTGAATGAGCTAAATATATATGGCATGGCAATTCCTACGTTTCAATTGAACACCAAGTATTTGAACACTCTTCTTCAGAATGGAAAAAGTACGTGACGGATGTTAAATTGGCCAAGGACTTGCATAACACCAATGTGGATCAACTTCAAGCTTTTCTTCAACAACACGAATGCCATGTGATCGAGGCTCGGTTGTCTAAACCTCAAGTTCATGATCCACTTGCCATGTATGCTTCTCAACAAAACATGGCTTATACTTATAAACAACCATCATACTTGCAACAGCCACCACCACACACCTATCAGCAACCACATCAACCATCTTATCAACCACCAATGATGCCACAGCAAGCATTTCAACAAAGTGTTCATCAACAATCTTTTCCACAGCAACCACCATATCAGACATCACCATCACAAGCCAACACTTCTCCAATGGGCTATACTCCTCAGCAAGGATATTTTCCAATAGAAGCACAACCAACACAATCTTTCTACTCTAATGAACTTCCACCAATCCAAGCACCGGTCTTTACTCCAAATGATACGCCAACTGATGTTCTAAACCATCTCACTGCCTACTTGTCAAAATTGTTGCAACTAGAGGATTTCCACCAACAAACAATCAGCTC
The DNA here is from genome assembly GCA_025667525.1 of Glebionis coronaria. NCBI lineage: Eukaryota > Viridiplantae > Streptophyta > Magnoliopsida > Asterales > Asteraceae > Glebionis > Glebionis coronaria. Next base: position 40,159,707 of record CM046874.1, on the reverse strand, counting down.
CGCACCTCTTCAAATCCTCGACAACAAGCTACTGTTCAAGATGGTCAAGTAACAGTGCAACCTATTCAGGGAAGGCAAAATTCATATGGACCTCCTACAAGGACTGTGAATGCTCAAGCTGTGAATTCTCAAGCTAATGGAAATGGAAGCCCCATTAGTCCTCAAAAGGTTGTGACTTGCTACAATTGCCGAGGACAAGGTCATATGGATAGGCAATGCACTCAGTCGAAAAGGAGAAGGGGTGATGCATGGTTTCGTGAGAAGATATATTTGGTTGATGCTCAGTCTAAGGGAAAGATTTTGGATTCAGAGGAGTTAGCATTTCTTGCAGACCCAGGGGCAGCAGATACTGAAGGCATTGCAGTCGTTTCCACTTCTAATGTAGCTTATCAAACAGATGATCTTGACGCATATGATTCGGATTGTGATGACATTCACTCTTCCCAAGCTGCACTCGTTGCTAATCTCTCTCACTACGGTTCTGATGTCGTCAATGAGGTACTCACCACAACCAATCTTGGTAATGATGATAACCCACATCAAGTTGGGCATGAAAATGACAACCTCGAACAGCATTTGGGAACTAGTAACTCAAATAATGTGGTACCCAATCCTACACATTTGAGTGAACCTCAACCAAATGCTACGACGGGTATGGAATCTTATGCTCAACATGATTTGGTCATGGTGCCTAAACATATTATTGATCAAATGCATATGGCTCTCAGACAATCTGTAGATACGAATTCCACCCTAACTGCTGAGCTTGCGTTGCATAAAGAAAAGGTCAAAACTTTTGAAATGATCCCTCAAGTAGAGAAAATAACATGTTCTGAATTTGACCAATTTCGTTTTGAAAAGATTGAACACTTAAAAGAAATAGAATCATTAAAAGCTAATCTTTCCAATGAATTAAAAGCAAAAGAGTCGGTTGTCAATCATTTTCAAAAACTTAAAATGGATTTCGAAACTCTCGAGTCTAAAAAGTTTAAATCGGAAATTAATGCTACCAAACTTCTTAAATTCAAAGAACAACAGCTTTTAAAACAATACGCTTCCACAGAAAAGGTTCATCTTTTAACTAAATCATTTAAAGAGCTCGAACTTAAGCGTCTTCAAGATTTACTACCTAATCCCGGTTATGCAAAACAAGCTCAGGAATATATTCCGTGTCTTTATGATATTACCCTAATTGGAAAATCGAAAGAAGCACCTTTTGTTCGTAGTACTGAGGAGACACAGTCACTTGCGGAAGAAACTCATTCTCAAATGCTTTAAAAATTCCGTACGATTGATTATGATACGTATAATAAAGATCAACTTTCTAAAAAGACCCGCATTCGCTTACAAAAGGAATTAGCTGAATTGACAGTTCTTGTGCCCCAAAGTTTGTCAAATGAACACCCTCCCAGTACGTCTCCTACACTTAAAACGGATTTAACGAAGTTAATTCCACCGGTAAGAAAGGCGTCCGTTAACTTAAATACGGTACACCAACACTTAGCCGATTTTGACAAGGTCATTTTGGAACGTACGACGGCTTCGGCCATAACGGAAGGTGAATGGAACTTTGAGCACACTAGAGCTGCGTTTCGAGACGAAATTGTTCCGTTTGTAAAGAATGTTAAAGCTTGTCTTAGTAATCTTGATCAAGATTTGCTTTTGGAAATAGAAGAAGTTAGACGTGTTTTCAATGAAATGGATAATGCTTATGAAAACAGTTTACTTGAAATAGAACGGGTTTCACGCCAAAATGATCAGCTTCTAAAGCAAGTGATGTCTCATGATATAGTTTCCGTCTGTGTGAATAAAAGTGTTGATAATGATTCTATTGTGCATACTGTTAAATCTGTGAATACTGTGGTAGATAGTACTTGTCACGAATCTGACGCTGAATTTTTAAAGCTTCAAGATTCATATTCTTCGCTTTCAAAACGTTTTGATGAGATTCAAACACATTGTATTTCACTTGAATGCAAGCAACAATTTATTCAAGAAATCTTTGAAACGTCATTCGAAGGTGTTAATATCGATGATGCAAACTTTGAAAAGAATTTTCGATTTACAATCAAAACAGCGTCAGCCAAGTGACAAAGTTGCTAAATCTTTGCCGATAGACATAGAGAAATCTAAGGAGCTTAACTGTGTGAACGTACTTGAGGCCGCTGAGAATTTTAAACTTGATCTAGATAATCGAGTTTCCAAGATTTTGTCCAAAGTTGATAACTTAAAACAGAAAGATTCACGACTCTTCGATTCAGTAAAGCCCGCATGTGCTAAAATCACTGCACAGAATCAATCATTGATTAAACAATTGAATCAAAAGTCGGTGGAAATATCTGATTTGAGGGAACAAATTTGTGATAAAAATCTGGTCTTGGCTGAGTTAAAGGAAACACTTTGTTCTCTAAAAGGTAAGAATGTTGTGGATAACGCAGCCACTGTCTCAGCATCGTCCTCTAGTGCAATCAAAAGGAACCTTATAGCCGTCACACCATTTAATAAGGGTCCTAGGACTAAACCATCTCAAACTTTGGTCACTAAAGATAAGGCGGAATCAAAACCAGCTTCTAATACTCCCGTGTTGCCTTCTACAGGAGTAAGCACCACTACTAAGGCTCAAAGATCTAAGCTTAAAAGAAACAAGAAGAATGATAGGATCTTACCCCCATTTAGTAGTCAAGTGAAGAAGAAAGTAGAAGCCCATCCTAGGAATGTTATTTCTGTTTTGAACAAAAAGAATCATGTAGCTAAACCTAAAGGCTCTGCGGTTGTGCAGCGTTCTAAGCCTACTGTGAATTCTAATTTGAAATGTTGGAATTGCAATGAATGTATGTTTTCTAGTCGTCATGATTCTTGCCTTATTGACCATGTGAATGAGATGCATGCCCGGAAAAATGGATTAGAATGGAAACCGACTGGGAAAGTGTTAACCCAAGTTGGTTGGTTGTGGCGCCTTACTGGTAGAACTTTCACTATAGTAGGAAATATGTGCCCTTTAACTAGGATCACTCCCACTAAAGTGAAGAAAGCGTGCCCTTTAACTAGGAGTACCAAGGCTACCAAAACACAAGCGTGTCCTTTAACTAGGAACACTGACACTACTGTAGGAACCAAGTGCCTTTTAAATAGGTCTACTCCCACTGTAGTGCCCGCAAATAATCTAAAACCTAAGAAAGTTGGAACAGTAAAACCTGTTAGTGCTAAAACTCACATTAGAAAACACAGGAAATCTAAAAGTCTCATAAATGCTAGCAATTCTGATAATCTTATATCTCTATCTGCTAACACTCCGGAACCAATAGTTTCCAATGCATTGTCTACTGTTGTTATTGAAAACAGGTGGTCCAAATTGTTCTCTGGTATTTGGACTCTGGTTGCCAAGCATATAACCGGAGATCGCTCTCAGCTCAAAAATTTTGTTAGCAAGTTTCTTGGTATGGTTCGATTTGGAAATGATCATATTGCAAAGATAATGGGTTACGGTGAATATCATATTGGGAATGTTATCATTTCAAGAGTGTATTATGTGGAAGGTCTCGGTCACAACCTATTTTCTGTGGGAAAATTTTGTGATGCAAACCTAGAAGTTACTTTTCGAGAGCATACCTGCTTCATTCGTAATTTGGAAGGGGTTGATTTATTGAAAGGTACTCGAGGGAATAATTTGTACACTTTGTCTCTACAAGACATGATGGTCGCTTCTCCCGTATGTCTTCTCTCCAAAGCATCGAAGACTAAGTCATGGTTATGGCATCGACGGTTATCTCATCTTAACTTTGACGCTATTAATCATTTGGCGAAAAACAAACTTGTTCGTGGTCTTCCTAAACTTTCATTTCACAAGGATCATTTGTGTTCCGCGTGTACAATGGGGAAAAGCACTAAGAACTCTTACAAACCCAAGACGGAAGACACCAACCAAGAGAAACTTTATCTGTTGCATATGGATCTTTGTGGGCCAATGCGTGTTGAAAGTCTTAGTGTTAAAAGGTACATCCTCGCTATTGTGGATGATTACTCTCGGTTTACACGGGTGAAATTTCTTACAACAAAAAATGAGGCACCTAAATTCATCATCGGATTTCTTAAGATGATTCAAGTGCGTCTCAACACTACTGTCCGACGCATTCGTACAGATAATGGAACCGAATTTGTGAATCAAATCTTGCGTGATTATTATGAAGAAGTTGGCATATCTCATGAAACATCCGTTGCACGCACTCCACAACAAAACGGTGTCGTTGAAAGGCGAAATCGCACACTTATGGAAGCTGCTTGAACGATGTTAATTTACGCAAAGGCTCTATTGTTTTTATGGGCAGAAGCAGTATCTACAGCAGTGTACACCCAAAACCGGTCACTAATTCGTAAACGCCATGGTAAAACACCTTATGAGCTTCTCCATGGAAAAGTACCAGATTTATCATATCTTCATGTATTTGGTTCTCTTTGCTATCCAAATAATGATGGTGACAATTTGGGAAAACTTCAACCAAAGGCTGATATTGGTATTTTCATTGGTTACGCACCCGCAAAGAAGGTATACCGAATCTACAATCATAAGTCTCGTAAGATCCTCAAAACTATGAATGTTGATTTTGATGAGCTGACAGCAATGGCTTCTGAGCAAAGTAGCTCTGAACCCGCACTTCATGAAATGGGACCCAGTAACATTAGTTCTGGTCTTGTCCCAAACAAACCTACTTCATCATCATTTACACCACCTTCTAAGACTGAATGGGATACGTTGTTTCAACCGTTCTTTGATGAATTCTTTACTCCTCCAAGTATTGTTGTTACAGAACCTGAGGTAATAGCTCCGGTAACCGAAGTTGTCGCTCCAGCACCCGTTGCACAATCATATACGTCTGCACCTACAATTAGTCAAGATATACCATCATCTAGTAATTCTCAACCAACACCCGAATCAATTACCCACGTCATGCCTACTGATGATGAAGAGGATGATGATGATCACGATTTGGAACTCGCTCAAATGCGTGAACTTCCATTCTTTGGTGTACAAATTCCCGACCCTAATCAAGTTGGTTCGTCCACCTCAGAGGAAGCTCCAACTACAGTTTACTCTAATCCACGGATTCGTGAACATGACAGCAAGTGGACAAAGGATCATTCTATAGATTCTATTATTGGTGACCCTAATCGTCCGGTATCCACACGAAGTCAGCTACAAGAAAATGCAATGTTTTGTCATTTTGATGCTTTTCTCACTGAAGTTGAACCTAAGACATGGCAACAAGATTTTACTCAATCTTGTTGGATAGAAGCTATGCAAGAAGAACTTAACGAATTCATACGTCTTGAAGTTTGGGAACTTGTCCCATGCCCGGATCAAGTGCAGTTACTCAGTTTGAAATGGGTTTACAAGGTGAAACTCGAAGAGTTAGGTGGAATATTGAAGAACAAAGCTAGACTAGTAGCTCGTGGATACAAGCAATTATTGGGCATCGACTTTATGGAATCCTTTGCGCCTGTTGCCCGTTTGGAAGCTATTAGACTATTCCTCGCATATGCAACCCACATGAACATGATCGTCTATCAGATGGATGTGAAGACGGCATTTCTTAATGGTGAAATCAAGGAAGAGGTCTATGTTCAATAGCCGGATGGTTTTGTGAATCCTAATTATCCTAATCATGTGTACAAGCTTAAAAAGGCTCTCTATGGGTTGAAGCAAGCTCCTCGCGCATGGTATGATCTATTGTCACAATTCCTCATTACGCAAGGCTTCGCTAAAGGCAAGGTGGATCCCACGCTGTTCATTCAGAAACGAGGTAAAGATATGATTATGGTACAAATATATGTTGATGATATTATATTTGCAGCCTTGACCCAAACCTTATCGGATGAGTTTGGGACACTATGTCTTCCAAGTTTAAGATGTCAATGATGGGCAAGGTATCATTCTTCTTAGGTCTTCAGATATCTCAGAGTCCCAGAGGCATCTTTATCAATCAATCCAAGTATGCCCTTGAATCGCTTAAGAAATATAAGATGGAATCTTGCGACCCCGTGGATACTCCAATGGTGGAACGAACTAAGCTTGATGCAGATCCACATGGAGTTGCTGTTGATCCGACACTTTTATCGTGGAATGATCGGTACTCTTCTGTATATCACAGCTAGTCGACCTGATCTTCAGTTTGCTATATGTATGTGTGCTCGGTATCAAACTCGACCTATTAAGTTACACTTGGCTACTGTGAAACGAATCTTTCAATATCTTTTAGGAACCATTAATCGGGGACTTTGGTATTCGAAGGACTCTTCGATTGCACTAATGGCATATGCAGATGCGGATCACGCGGGTTGTCAAGATACAAGGCGTAGCACGAGTGGAACTTTGCAACTTCTAGGAGATCGACTAATCAGTTGGGCATCGAAAAGGCAGAAAAGCGCTGCAATTTCAAGTACGGAAGCAAATACATAGCTATGTCCGGTTGCTGTGCTCAAATTCTTTGGATGAGATCACAATTAACCGACTATGGTCTAGGTTTCAACAAAATTCCGATGTACTGCGACAACAAGAGTGTAATTGCCTTATGCTGCAACAATGTTCAATTCTCCCGGTCAAAGCATATTGACATTCGCTACCACTTCATCAAGGAGCAAGTGGAAAATGGAGTAATCGAGCTTTACTTTGTCCGATCTGAGTATCAATTGGCGGATATTTTCACGAAGGCTTTAGATCGCGCTCGAATTGAATTTTTGGCCGACAAGCTTGGAATGAGAACCTTCTCGCCTGAGACTCTTAAGGAATTGGCAGATGAAGCGAAAGAATAGTGATGGTAAACTATTCTCCATATCCTTGGTGATCATCTGTATATATTGTTCATATTTTTATCCACAAAAGCAAAATATAAAAATATAAAACCATATAAAAACCATAAAAATTGAAAAATCTAGAAAAAATCCAAAAATAATTTTCCTTTATTTTTCAAAGGCATGTCTTTTGGTACGATAATATTTACGGTCTTAGAAATGTTGATTAATATTGACACGACGCCATAAATAGAGTTCGTACAAAAGTTGTAAATATTTCATAAAACATGCCTATATGGCTTGTAGTTATTTCTGACTACAACCCGGTTTTCATATTAAAGTCAAGTATTTCTTATGAAAGCTTTGGCTCACAACGGGAATTAATTTTCTCGGGCAAGGTTTACTTTAAAACCTTGTAAGGGATCAAGTTTACTTTATAACTTGGTCTAACACGGATATATGTACGCCTCAGTGCATTTATTTGTTAAAACAAGAGAAGTCTTGTTTTTCTGAAGCTATCATCTCTACAACCATAGTTATCTACAATTGGTATCTACATACTCGACGATGCGACTACTCAACCAACGACTACAGCTCTTTCGATAGAACACGGGTCAACAATTGAGGGGGAGCATTTGTCAAGCATTCAGAATCTTCGATGCCGAAAGTACCAACTTCACAAGTTGGTGTCAAGACAACAATACCAATCGTACACGTGGTGTCGAGAGATGACTTCAGACGTGACGAGGCGACCAACATATGCTGACAAGAACCATTTGATCTTATCATATGATGTTCTCATCAATCAGGTCCAACCTTGTCAAATTTTTTCTAATATAGTGAATATGTGATCATGTTACAAATCGGTATCATATTTCATACATTTGGAATCATGAAGATTAAACGGACTTGCATTTTTCTTCCCAAAACCTTTGTTAAAACTTCATTAAATCAATTGATATTAAAAACATCGATTGGGTTAATATTTTTAATATGGGGGAGAAAATGTGATTTAATATGGGATATTATCACAAATGGTTTGACTTAATGTGCTGGCTCATCCCGACATGTGCGAAATGTTTTCGAATATCGTGGCATATGTTAAGGGGGAGCAAAATGGATTTGCATATCAAAAATAGATTTAATGGTGATTTATACTTACCCAAAACCCATTTATTTCACGACGATGAAGATTGTGGTGACATAAGGATGGTAGGATAGGTTAAGTCCTATGATTCTTCCAGAACCGGAGGAATCTTTCCAAGGACATTCCATAGCTAGAAATAGTAGTCCTTAGGAAAGTTGGAGAAAGATTGTGAACGTAGCTGAATGCCGACCAAGTACTTAAGTTAGCACTGGAACAATCACAACAAGGTGCTAGTTATGACGTATTGGTAAGCATTGAAGGGGTTGAAGAATGAAAAAGAATTGTAAAGATAAAGGGTGTAAAGAAAGTAGCCCTCCTTACAACTTTAGGCAGAAACCGGGTCAACACATATGCTATTGAGATCATTTTAATGATGCTCGATATTGAAGATAGATGATAGGTGTGAAAACACCCATCCTTTTACCACTTAATTATAATAAAAACCAAGCCAAAACGTGTATTCTATGTCGTAAATGTCGGAATTATGCGTGGTTTGTGTTTTTGTTGTGATTTAGGATCAAAATGTGAAAAGAGAAGAAAACACGGGCTTTCACGGGCTTTTATCAAAGAAAAAGACAAAAGACGAAGTCAAGAGATCAAGAGTGCAAAAAGAACGGAAGTCCAAGACCTATTCTGAAGATTTATCGAAGAACAAGTCTAAAGACGGAAGTTTAATAAAGCCGAAGAACTCAAGTCTTATTAATGAAGAATTTTCAAGACGAGTTTAATTAATCCCGAGACAACGTCGAAAAAAGACAGAATTAAATCGAGTCAAGAAGAAAAGAAAGAAGGAAGCACCACACATGCACTTCCCATTTCCCTATAAATACCCTCCTAATCACATTAGGAGGGTGGTTAGCTAGTTTTAGTTTTTCATTTTTTCTTTCTAGTTTTTAGAGAGAGAAAGTTCCCAACTTTATCTCACTAAGTTTCATCTTTTTCTTTCAAGTTTAAGGTTTGAATCATTCTTGTATTTGGATTTCATTAATCTAATTCAAGTTAAGCTTTTTGTTCTTTAATCTCTTTCTACCTTTCTTTATTTTACTTTGTTCTTAATCTGAAAGTCCATGTTTGATCCGAATGGTTCTCAATTCGTGTTGATTTTGGTGTTTCGTGATTAAAAAGTTAATCTTTCTTGTTCTACATAAGCTCTTGAACTTATAAGCTACAAGCTCGTCATGCTTATTGGCTTATTCGATTGATTTGGCTTATTTACGTTTAAGTTTTCCTAAAAGATTTATTGTTCTTAAATCCGTTTTATGGAAGTTCGCATGTTTTAGATTTCAAAAGTTTTAGAATTTGTGCTTATTTACTCTTTTAAAAGTTTGAAAATGCTTATCAGTTACTGCTTATTTGCTTGAGCTTATTTCACTTTTGGACGCCTTTTCCATCTTAGGAGGGTTTCTATGGAACCGATCTTGTTACGATTGCATAGCTGCAATCTGTGTCCCTTCCCTGGTACGATCCACGCCCACGATCACTTATTGCGATCTGGGGTGCGATCGGGTCTCTCTTCCCTGCTTTGATCGCATTGATTGCGATCGGTTTGTTACGATCCGGAACCACGATCAAAGACCACGATCACTCATTGCGATCGTGGTTGCGATCTGGTAGTACGACCGCCCATCCCATCGTACTAGTGAGTACGATCGAATCTCTTTTGTTGTAATCGCATTGAGAGCGATTGGTGGGCACGATGGAACATTGCGATGGTAAGTTGCGATGGAATGTTGCGATAGAGCAATGCGATGGAATGGTTACGATGGAGTGCGATCGCAGTGCACATTTATTTTAGTCTTTGTTTTATTTTCCTAAGTTTTCAAATTTACTCTTTCCCGCCTTTTGTCTTAGTATATTTTAAACATCTTTCCTAGTTTTTAAATCACTTACATTTTAGTTTCTAAGGTTGCAAGCGTTTATTTGTAGTTTAATTTTAAGACTTCTATTTTACTCAACGACAATTTTAAAAATTAGATAACCAAACCAAACCATTCTCTTGTTCACCAAAAGACAATTGAGTCGCACTTTAGACTGGTAATCAATTCGAGGAGATCGGACGATAAGATTTTATACTTAGCCAAAAGCTTTGTATTAAATGGCGCCGCTGCCGGCTCTTTTCGTTAAGATTAACGGTTTCTAGTGAGAGACGCATTGAATTTTGGGATCCGTTCTTTGAACGTTATTTTCCTTGCTTTAAAATTTTTTCAAAAACCCTAAAAAATATAAAATTGTTCAAAAATACAAAAACATTGAAAAATCATAAAAAGCAATTCTTTTCCTAAGGTTTTGCACCAAAAGATTATATAGATATTCTCTCTGTATATTTTTCTTCTGCAGGTGTATGCGTACTAGATCTTCAAACTATTCTGAGCCCGAGACTCGTGAAGATTTAGATATGGCTGGTGTGCATAACAACAATAATAACCCACCTCTACCCAATTTGAATAACAATAACAACAACAACAATGTCCCCTTACCCGACCTACGAACCATGGAGGAGCTATGCCAACCTACGATGAACGGACGTGGAGGCCCGATTGCGCCGATGCATATCACGGCTCAGGAGTTTTCGTTGAAGCATCACATGATCTAACAAGTGCAAACTAACCCATTTCGCGGAATTCCGGATGATGATGCCAACAAACACCTCGACAAATTCATTACCATCACCCAAAGCATGAAGTCCCCCGGTGTTTCTATGGATGACCTTCGCCTTCAACTATTTCCCCACTCGCTTTCTCACCATGCCGAAAAATGGTTTGACCGTCTCCCAAAGAATTCTATTCATACTTGGGACGACATGACTCAACGCTTTTTGTCGCGCTACTTCCCACCATCCATGGTCACGAGCCTTCGTAACCAAATTAGTGGATTCATGCAAGACAATGATGAATCGCTCTTTGATGCTTGGGAACGATACAATTATTTGATCGACCGCTGTCCAAATCACAAAACATGCTCCCCGTCACTCTCATTGATACTTTCTACAATGGTCTCACTTTTCGTGATCGTGACATGATCAACGCTACCGCCGGTGGTACTTTTATGAAAAGGAGACCGGAGGAGTGTAGAGAGTTGATTGAAAACATGACTACTCACCACAAGAATTGGGATTCATCCGCATCCTCAAGATCTAACCCGAGAGTCAATGTTTCTTCTACTACTTCCAATCCCGAGATGACCGAAATTACCCGACAACTCGCAGAGATGAACAAGAATTTCATGACCATGGCCACAAACCACTTTCAACAAGCTAAAGCCGTTTCTATTTCTTGTGACACATGTGGTGGTCCTCATTCCTACAATGATTGTCCTTCCACTCAAGGCAATTTTTGTGAAAATGTTAACGCGGCATACGGTACTTATCCCACGGGAGGCTATCAAGCTCGTCCTTAAGGAGACCGTAGCTTGCTAAGTTATCGTTCAACCAACTATCTTGCACCACCCGGTTTTCCTCCTTCAAACCAAAACCAACAACAAAGCTATAACCGAAATAACCAATCCCAACCTCGTGCTAACAATCAATCCCAAAGAAACCCATACCCATCTCAAGGAAATTCTCAAGCTTACCAAGCTCCACCTCTCAATCCACCGATGGCATTGAATCCAGACGTCGAGACATTCATGAGGACTAATAGAGAGATGGTGACGAATCTTCAGAGTCAATTCGTCAACTTGAAGGGAGAAATGGCGAAACAAGGGAACGATATTCGAGCTGAGCTAAGGAATGATATGGCGAAACAAAGCAATGATATTCGTGCAGACATGAGAGACTCTTTCAGCACTCAAGCGCTTAACATACGTGATATGATTGGTTCGCTCTTCCAAGGTAAGCAACCCTCTTCTTCGGGTACTCTTCTGAGTAACACCGTTGCGAATCCAAGAGGGGAGATGAAAGCAATCACCACTCGTAGTGGAAAAGGTTATACGGAACCCGAGCTTCCTACACCTCCACCCGTGATTGTGAACAAGGAAAAAGAGCAACTTTCCTCACCTCCTTTGCCTTCTACCCCCATTCCCCCACCACCCGTGGTTGTGAGTGATCCTACTCCCCTAAAGCCTTCCTCTTCATCCAATATACCTTATCGTTCAAGGTTAAGGAAAGAGAAGCAAAAGAGCAAGGATGATATTCAAGTTTCAAACTTTCTAAAAATGTTTAAACAATTGAATTTTAACATCTCCTTTGCCGAGACTCTCGCTCACATTCCTAAATACGCGAAGATGTTTAAAGATCTTCTTAGTGACAAGGAGAAGCTTCTTGACATTGCTCAGACCCAACTTAATGAGAATTGCTCCGCCGTTCTCTTAAGGAAATTGCCCACCACACTTGGTGATCCGGGTCGCTTCTTAATTCCTTGCAACTTCCCGGGAGTAGAGAATTGCATGGCCCTAGCCGATCTAGGTGCCAGTATAAACTTAATGCCTTTAAGTGTTTGGAAGCAATTATCTCTCCCCGAGCTAGTTCCCACCCGACCTTGGAATTAGCTAACCGTACGGTTGCTTATCCTGTGGGGATTGCCGAAGACGTCTTCGTTGGCGTTGATAAATTCACCTTCCCGGTGGATTTTGTTGTCGTTGACTATGAGATGGATCCTCGTGTTCCGTTAATCGTTGGACGTCCCTTCTTGAGGACCGGTCGCACTCTCATTGATGTAGCCGCAGGCGAAATAATCATGAGAGTTGGTGACGATAAAATTGTCTTCAACATGGGTAAGATTTCTAAGCAACCTTATTCATATGAGAGTGTTAATGCTATTGATGTTCTCAATGAGGCTTGTGAAGAACACTTTCATGATGCTTGCAAAAGCACTCTTTCTTCTCTACACAATGTTGAGACTGTTGCCTCAATTGCTCCGTCATTGACTCCTTTTGGAGAAAGTGACTTGGATGATTTTGAAGCTAGCTTGGGTCCTCTCGATCTTAAGTATGATGATTCTCCCACCGATTGGGATGAAGACATTCGTACAATTGAGAAACTTCTCAATGAAGACCCGTTTTCTCCTCCTTCTCCTAAAGAGGTGACTAATGATGATCCATCGTTAGTTACACCATCTATTGAGGATCCTCCTACTATTGAGCTTAAGGACCTACCGTCTCATCTCGAGTACGTTTTCCTTGAAGACAACAAGAAGTTACCGGTCATCATCGCAAAGGACCTAAAAGAAGAAGAAAAATCCCGACTTATCGTCGTGTTGAAGAATCATACGAAAGCAATTGCGTGGAAGATCTCCGATATTCGTGGAATTGATCCTCACTTTTGCACACATAAAATTCTCATGGAGGACGACTTTAAACCTACTATTCAAAGCCAACGAAGGGTGAATCCTAAGATCCATGACGTTATCAAAAAAGAGGTTATCAAACTTCTTGATGCGGGCTTGATCTATCCTATCTCGGATTCACCGTGGGTTAGTCCAGTCCATTGTGTGCCTAAGAAAGGCGGAATCACCGTTGTTCCCAACGAAAACAACGAGTTGATTCCTACTCGTCTCGTTACAGGGTGGATAGTTTGTATAGACTATCGCAAACTCAATGATGCTACGAGAAAGGATCACTTTCCCCTTCCTTTCATGGACCAAATGCTTGAACGTCTAGCGGGTAATGATTATTACTGCTTCTTAGACGGTTTCTCCGGGTATTTTCAAATACCCATCGATCCCCATGACCAAGAGAAAACCACATTCACTTGTCCTTATGGAACATTTGCTTACAAAAGAATGCCCTTCGGCCCGTGCAATGCTCCTGGGACATTCCAACGGTGTATGATGGCTATCTTCCATGACATGGTTGAAGAAACTATGGAAGTCTTCATGGATGATTTCTCGGTCTATGGTGATTCATTCTCTTCTTGCCTTGCCAATTTAGAACGTATGCTTAAGAGGTGTGAAGACAATCGCCTTGTTCTAAATTGGGAAAAAATGCCATTTTATTGTAAAAGAAGGCATTGTGCTAGGACACAAAATCTCTAAAGCCGGTCTTAAAGTGGACCGTGCTAAAGTGGATGTCATAGCCAAATTACCTCCACCTTCAACCATGAAGGGTGTGAGAAGTTTTCTGGGTCATGCGGGCTTCTATCGTCGATTCATTCAGGATTTCTCTAAAATCGCTCGCCCGATGACCCACCTCTTGGAAAAAGATACTCCTTTTATCTTTTCCAAAGAGTGTATTGAAGCCTTCAATCTTCTCAAGGATAAGCTAACTAAGGCACCGGTCTTGGTTACCCCTAATTGGGTGCTACCTTTCGAATTGATGTGCGATGCTAGCGACTTTGCTATTGGAGCGGTTTTGGGCCAAAGAGTGAATAAACACTTCCAACCAATCCATTACGCTAGCAAGACAATGACGGGGGCTCAATTGCATTATACGACAACCGAAAAAGAGCTTTTAGCTGTTGTCTATGCTTTTGAAAAATTTCGCCCCTATCTTGTCCTTTCCACCACCATCGTGTATACCTACCATTTCGCGTTGAATTACTTGTTAACTAAGCAAGATTCTAATCCAAGACTTCTTCGTTGGGTTTTGCTCCTTCAAGAATTCAACATTGAAATTCGTGACAAAAAGGGAGCCGAAAACCTAGCAGCGGATCATCTGAGTAGACTTGAGGATCCATATCAAGGGGATCATCCGAACCAAGAGATCAATGACTCTTTTCCCCTTGAGACCTTAATGTCTATTCAGTCCAATCTTGATGACACCTCGTGATTTGCGGACATTGCAAACTACTTAGCGGGTGGTATTCTCATCAAAGGGTTAACATCCCAAGAAAAGAAGAAGGTCTTTAAAGATGTTAAGACTTAATTCTGGGATGACCCTTATCTATTCAAACAATGTGCTGATCTGATCATTCGTCAATGTGTTGATGGATCGGCAACTTTGCAAATCCTTGATGCTTGTCATAAAGGACCAACCGGTGGTCACTTTGGTCCCAACTACAACGCTAAGAAAGTGTTTGACTCTGGATTTTATTGGCCCACCATTTATCGTGACGCTCACGAAATGGTTAAGCATTGTGATGCTTGCCAACGCCAAGGCAAGATCACACATAAAGATGAGATGCCTCAAAATTTCATACAAGAATGTGAAATCTTTGACGTATGGGGCATCGACTTTATGGGGCCATTTCCATCATCCAAAGGGAACAAGTACATCCTCGTAGCCGTTGACTACGTTTCTAAATGGGTTGAAGCTAAGGCACTTCCTACGAACGATGCGAGGGTGGTTGTGAACTTTTTGAAGCATATTTTCGCTCGATTCGGCGTTCCTCGTGCTATAATTAGTGACTGGGGGACTTCATTTTTGCAATGATCAATTTGCAAGAGTCATGGCTAAGTATGGTGTTAATCATCGTCTTTCCACCGCCTATCATCCCCAAACCAATGGGCAAGCCGAGATTTCCAACCGTGGATTGAAGAGAATTCTGGAACGTACTGTGGGAGAGCATCGTGCCGCATGGGCCGATAAGTTAGATGATGCTCTGTGGGCTTTCCGTACAGCTTATAAGACTCCGATCGGTTGTACCCCTTATCGTCTTGTGTACGGGAAAGCATGCCACCTTCCCATCGAGCTGGAACATAAGGCGTACTGGGCCTTGAAGTGGGCTAACTTCGACATCAACAAAGCCGGTGATCTTCGCAAGATTCAACTCAACGAGCTCAACGAACTGAGGAATGAAGCTTACGAGAACTCACTGATATACAAGGAGAAGACCAAGATCATCCATGACGCAAGAATCAAGAACCGAGAGTTCCACGTTGGTGATCAAGTTTTACTCTTTAACTCTCGGTTAAAGATCTTCTCTGGCAAGTTGAAGAGCCGCTGGTCTGGTCCATTCACCGTCACCAAAGTCTTTCCATATGGCACCATTGAGCTTTCTCAGCCAAATGGGCCCAATTTCAAGGTGAATGGCCAGCGTTTGAAGCTATACTTTGGTGAGGACATCTCTCATGAGATGATCCCATCCCTCACCACATTTCCCATAAACTAAATTTGGGTCGAGTCAGGCTCGCGACTCGGTTATCAAAAACAAGCGCTTCTCGGGAGGCAACCCGTGATCTATCCTTTACTGCTTTCATAATAAGTTTAGGGAGGAGCCCCGTATGTGTTGGTGTCTTGTTTCTTATTTTGTGCAGGGATTCAAGCTTCAAAGAGCATCTTGATGACTTTTGACGAACCGTGATCCCGTGTTCCCATCTTCCCGGTTCTATCCTAAACTCTCGTGATTCAATATTTCATATCTTATATGTTCACATTGAATTCACTATAGTTGTCCTTTCCTTAGCAAGATTTAAACAAAGTGCACAATGTCATAAGTGTAGGGGAGTTTACTCCCACATGCTTAAACATTGAGGACAATGTTTATCTCAAGTGTAGGGGGACTTCTATCGAAGTAAGTGGTCTTTTCCATGAATTTGTCCTCATGTTAACCGGAAAACTTGATTTTTCGACATTTTTCAAAAATTTTAATCTATTTTGGCCTAGTTGTATAGTTTTATTTTCCTTTGTTATGATTATTTCCTTGCTAGAATAAATTTTAATAAAGTGGTTTTATTTTTCAAAGTCGTGAATATTTTGACTCAACCCGAGTTTACTTATCTAAGTTTACTCTAGCTAGTATCCTTAACGAGTTTAAGTCAAGTTTTGCTAGGCTTTTATATAGGGAGCTATAAAACGCGAAAGTCTTAACTCTCACGGGTTAAGAATAAGAAATTTTCGCAAGTTCCTATAATTGATCCTAGAGAGTTGTTTATCAAGGGAACTTTAAAATGCGATTTCTAAACTTGAAAAAGTCTAAGAATTTGCAAGATCCTATAGATGACTCGAAAACCCAAAGCTTTGATTTAATTGGCTAAGCATCCACGAGTCTCATTCCTTGAGATTTTAAATTGTGGAGGACAAGAGATGATAGAGTCAATCATAAGTTTGGTATTATTTCGTGAATTTATGTGAGTTAATTATGAGCCTATTCTCCCATCGCTTGTTAATAAATTTATCTTCAATAAATAAGGTTGTACGATTTGAAAAGTTACTTAGCTTCTAGCCCAAGATCGTTTAAAAATTGCTCGGTATTAATTAGAGTTCATAGCCAAGGCATAACTTATTGAAGCGGGATGCGAAGATTGGCGAGTCCGAAAAGGCCCTAACAAGGCATGAGGGCTACATTTTGTTGCTAAAGATCCAAAAGTGATGTGAAGAATCATTTATCGAAAATCAATATGAAGGATCGAGACACACGACGAAAATAAAATACTCCCCGAAAGATCATGGAGAAGTCTATCCAAAAAGGCCCTAACAAGGTATGAGGATAAATAGATCCAAGTCCTAAAAGGAGGCGGATCGTTGTATATCAGAGTCCAAAATAAAGATTGGAGAAAAATGAAGAAGTCATGGTCCAAAGATGAAGAATCTCTCAAAAACTTCAAGTGAAGAAATTCCTATTATGAGGAGAAGACCATAATTTCAAGAACGTCTCTCAAAGAGTTGAAGTATGAAGTCGCTGCCAAATATCGGTCCGAGAAAGGTCTCAAATCGTGAAGCAAGTTATGCTAAGATATGAACTTTATGAGGTCCCAAGAAGCAGTTTTAAAAGATTTTGTCCTTTAGCTAACTATTGATTAAATCGTCCACTTTATTTTTGGCCTAAATAACTATCGAAATAAGTCAAACAATGCATCCTCGTGATCATTCAAGACAAAATAAAATATAAGAGATACACCTAGGAATAAGGGAGTCTAAGTAAATAATTGGCCCACATGAATTCGTGTTAGTTTGAGAACTTATACTAACAATGATCTCGTTTTTAAGCTTGGTATGGGGAACGTGAAACTTGAGAATGATGAACATTCATGACAACCAAAAACCCAATGTAAGTCTTTGATTTATCTACTTGTTTTGTTCTTTAAAGTTTTCTTAGTGTTTAATAATTAATAAAGGCCAAGGTGGGTTATCTATGATGAAAAATGTAAACCGTGCTTTGAAATTAATGCATTGCATGAGGACATTGCAATGGTCAAGTGTAGGGGATTTGATAGGTGTGAAAACACCCATCCTTTTACCACTTAATTATAGTAAAAACCAAGCCAAAACGTGTATTCTATGTCGTAAATGTCGGAATTATGCGTGGTTTGTGTTTTTGTTGTGATTTAGGACCAAAATGTGAAAAGAGAAGAAAACACGGGCTTTCGCGGGCTTTTATCGAAGAAAAAGACAAAAGACGAAGTCAAGAGATCAAGAGTGCAAAAAGAACGGAAGTCCAAGACCTATTCTGAAGATTTATCAAAGAACAAGTCTAAAGACGGAAGTTTAATAAAGCCGAAGAACTCAAGTCTTATTAATGAAGAATTTTCAAGACGAGTTTAATTAATCCCGAGACAACGTCGAAAAAAGACCAAGAATTAAATCGAGTCAAGAAGAAAAGAAAGAAAGGAAGCACCACACATGAACTTCCCATTTCCCTATAAATACCCTCCTAATCACATTAGGAGGGTGGTTAGCTAGTTTTAGTTTTTCATTTTTTCTTTCTAGTTTTTAGAGAGAGAAAGTTCCCAACTTTCTCTCACTAAGTTTCATCTTTTTCTTTCAAGTTTAAGGTTTGAATCATTCTTGTATTTGGATTTCATTAATCTAATTCAAGTTAAGCTTTTTGTTCTTTAATCTCTTTCTACCTTTCTTTATTTTACTTTGTTCTTAATCCGAAAGTCCATGTTTGATCCGGATGGTTCTCAATTCGTGTTGATTTTGGTGTTTCGTGATTAAAAAGTTAATCTTTCTTGTTCTACATAAGCTCTTGAACTTATAAGCTACAAGCTCGTCATGCTTATTGGCTTATTCGATTGATTTGGCTTATTTACGTTTAAGTTTTCCTAAAAGATTTATTGTTCTTAAATCCGTTTTATGAAAGTTCGAATGTTTTAGATTTCAAAAGTTTTAGAATTTGTGCTTATTTACTCTTTTAAAAGTTTGAAAATGCTTATCAGTTACTGCTTATTTGCTTGAGCTTATTTCACTTTTGGACGCCTTTTCCATCTTAGGAGGGTTTATTTGGAACCGATCTTGTTACGATTGCATAGCTGCGATATGTGTCCCTTCCCTGGTACGATCCACGCCCACGATCACTTATTGCGATCTGAGGTGAGATCGGGTCTCTCTTCCCTGCTTTGATCGCATTGATTGCGATCGGTTTGTTACGATCCGGAACCACGATCAAATACCACAATCACTCATTGCGATCGTGGTTGCGATCTGGTAGTACGATCGCTCCTCCCATCGTACTAGTGAGTACGATCGAATCTCTTTTGTTTTAATCGCATTGAGTGCGATTGGTGGGCACGATGGAACATTGCGATGGTAAGTTGCGATGGAATGTTGCGATAGAGCAATGCGATGGAATGGTTACGACGGAGTGCGATCGCAGTGCACATTTATTTTAGTCTTTGTTTTATTTTCCTAAGTTTTCAAATTTACCTTTTCCCGCCTTTTGTCTTAGTATATTTTAAACATCTTTCCTAGTTTTTAAATCACTTACATTTTAGTTTCTAAGGTTGCAAGCGTTTATTTGTAGTTTAATTTTAAGACTTCTATTTTACTCAACAACAATTTTAAAAATTAGATAACCAAACCAAATCATTCTCTTGTTTACCAAAAGACAATTGAGTCGCACTTTAGACTGGTAATCAATTCGAGGAGATCGGACGATAAGATTTTATACTTAGCCAAAAGCTTTGTATTAAATGGCGCCGCTGCCAAGGATTTCTAAACTTGAAGAAGTCTAAGAATTTGCAAGATCCTATAGATGACTCGAAAACCCAAAACTTTGATTTAATTGGCTAAGCATCCACGAGTCTCATTCCTTTATATTTTAAATTATGGATGACGAGAGATGATAGAGTCAATTATAATTTTGGTATTCTTTCGTGAATTTATGTGAGTTAATTATGAGCCTATTCTCCCATCGCTTGTTAATAAATTTATCTTCAATAAATAAGGTTGTACGATTTGAAAAGTTACTTAGCTTCTAGCCCAAGATCGTTTAAAAGTTGCTCGATATTAATTAGAGTTCATAGCCAAGGCATAACTTATTGAAGCGGGATGCGAAGATTGGCGAGTCCGAAAAGGCCCTAACAAGGCATGAGGGCTACATTTTGTTGCTAAAGATCCAAAAGTGATGTGAAGAATCATTTATCGAAAATCAATATGAAGGATCGAGACACACGATGAAAAGAAAATACTCCCCAAAAGATCATGGAGAAGTCTATCAAAAAAGGCCCTAACAAGGTATGAGGATAAATAGATCCAAGTCCTAAAAGGAGGCGGATCGTTGTATATCAAAGTCCAAAATAAAGATTGGAGAAAAATGAAGAAGTCATGGTCCAAAGATGAAGAATCTCTCAAAAACTTCAAGTGAAGAAATTCCTGTTATGAGGATAAGACCATAATTTCAAGAACGTCTCTCAAAGATTTGAAGTATGAAGTCGCTGCCAAATATCGGTCCGAGAAAGGTCTCAAATCGTGAAGCAAGTTATGCTAAGATATGAACTTTATGAGGTCCCGAGAAGCAGTTTTAAAAGATTTTGTCCTTTAGCTAACTATTGATTAAATCGTCCACTTTATTTTTTGCCTAAATAACTATCGAAATAAGTCAAACAATGCATCCTCGTGATCATTCAAGACAAAAATAAAATATAAGAGATACACCTAGGAATAAGGGAGTCTAAGTAAATAATTGGCCCACATGAATTCGTGTTAGTTTGCTAACTTATACTAACAATGATCTCGTTTTTAAGTTTGGTATGGGGAACGTAAAACTTGAGAATGATGAACATTCATGACAACCAAAAACCCAATGTAAGTCTTCGATTTATCTACTTGTTTTGTTCTTTAAAGTTTTCTTAGTGTTTAGTAATTAATAAAGGCCAAGGTGGGTTATCTATGATGAAAAATGTAAACCGTGCTTTGAAATTAATGCATTGCATGAGGACATTGCAATGGTCAAGTGTAGGGGATTAGATAGGTGTGAAAACACCCATCCTTTTACCACTTAATTATAATAAAAACCAAGCCAAAACGTGTATTCTATGTCGTAAATGTCGGAATTATGCGTGGTTTGTGTTTTTGTTGTGATTTAGGACCAAAATGTGAAAAGAGAAGAAAGCACGGGCTTTCACGGGCTTTTATCAAAGAAAAAGACAAAAGACGAAGTCAAGAGATCAAGAGTGCAAAAAGAACGGAAGTCCAAGACCTATTCTGAAGATTTATCGAAGAACAAGTCTAAAGACGGAAGTTTAATAAAGCCTAAGAACTCAAGTCTTATTAATGAAGAATTTTCAAGACGAGTTTAATTAATCCCGAGACAACGTCGAAAAAAGACAAAGAATTAAATCGAGTCAAGAAGAAAAGAAAAGGAAGCACCACACATGCACTTTCCATTTCCCTATAAATACCCTCCTAATCACATTAGGAGGGTGGTTAGCTAGTTTTAGTTTTTCATTTTTTCTTTCTAGTTTTTAGAGAGAGAAAGTTCCCAACTTTCTCTCACTAAGTTTCATCTTTTTCTTTCAAGTTTAAGGTTTGAATCATTCTTGGATTTGGATTTCATTAATCTAATTCAAGTTAAGCTTTTTGTTCTTTAATCTCTTTCTACCTTTCTTTATTTTACTTTTTTCTTAATCCGAAAGTCCATGTTTGATCCGAATGGTTCTCAATTCGTGTTGATTTTGGTGTCTCGTGATTAAAAAGTTAATCTTTCTTGTTCTACATAAGCTCTTGAACTTATAAGCTACAAGCTCGTCATGCTTATTGGCTTATTCGATTGATTTGGCTTATTTACGTTTAAGTTTTCCTAAAAGATTTATTGTTCTTAAATCCGTTTTATGGAAGTTCGAATGTTTTAGATTTCAAAAGTTTTAGAATTTGTGCTTATTTACTCTTTTAAAAGTTTGAAAATGCTTATCAGTTACTGCTTATTTGCTTGAGCTTATTTCACTTTTGGACGCCTTTTCCATCTTAGGAGGGTTTATTTGGAACCGATCTTGTTACGATTGCATAGCTGCGATCTGTGTCCCTTCCCTGGTACGATCCACGCCCACGATCACTTATTGCGATCTGGGGTGCGATTGTGTCTCTCTTCCCTGCTTTGATCGCATTGATTGCGATCGGTTTGTTACGATCCGGAACCACGATCAAAGACCACGATCACTCATTGCGATCGTGGTTGCGATCTGGTAGTACGATCGCCCCTCCCATCTTACTAGTGAGTACGATCGAATCTCTTTTGTTGTAATCGCATTGAGTGCGATTGGTGGGCACGATGGAACATTGCGATGGTAAGTTGTGATGGAATGTTGCGATAGAGCAATGCGATGGAATGGTTACGATGGAGTGCGATCGCAGTGCACATTTATTTTAGTCTTTGTTTTATTTTCCTAAGTTTTCAAATTTACTCTTTCCCGCCTTTTGTCTTAGTATATTTTAAACATCTTTCCTAGTTTTTAAATCACTTACATTTTAGTTTCTAAGGTTGCAAGCGTTTATTTGTAGTTTAATTTTAAGACTTCTATTTTACTCAACGACAATTTTAAAAATTAGATAACCAAACCAAACCATTCTCTTGTTCACCAAAAGACAATGGAGTCGCACTTTAGACTGGTAATCAATTCGAGGAGATCGGACGATAAGATTTTATACTTAGCCAAAAGCTTTGTATTAATAGACATCATGGACCCAGTGATGCATTGCATAACCCATCCCAGCTAACTCAGATATCTCTCAAAAGGTATTTATTTTAATCACACGGAGACAACGCATTATCTATTGATTTATTCACTCTGAATAAATTGGTATTGAAAAGGTGGCACTCCTCTCCATCCTTCGATCACTAAAATCCAAAATGCACGATCGAGTCTAGAGCCATTTGAGATAATCAAATATCTCATTAGGACACACTTTCATAATTCCTTGCTTCTTCACACACTGTGTGTAGAAACTAGAAGGGGGTTGAATAGTTTCTCTTCGATTGGTGACCAAATTAAAATTACTTTCAATTTGGTTTGTATCAAAACTATCTTTTACTTGAGGCTAAGTTGCATAATGATTAGGTTCAATTGAAATGCACTAGCAAAGATAATAAACAAATATAATGATAATGAAATAAGTAAAGAGTAAGGAAGGAGACTGTTAGAAATACGTTTTTACGTATATTAGAAGTATCGGTCACTCCACAATAATCTTTACTTCACAATAATCTTTACTCCACAATTCACAAACTTTACTTCACTGCTCGATCAACCAATAATCTTTGTCTCTTTGAAGTGAACAAAATGAATCCGAATTCAGTAATGCCTCAGATGACATCACTTACGGATATTTCTGTCATTACGAGAACGGATAATCGCCCTCCAATGCTCATCAAAGAAGTTTTTGAAGCATGGCAAGGCCGGATGATGTCTTACCTTAAGGGAAAACCGGTATATGGGAGGCTTATGGTTAAGTCAATTTTAAATGGTCCACTTGACTATGGTACCATCGTGGTTAACAATGTGACTCGACCAAGGGAGTTTGAAGAACTTACACCAGCTCAACAACTTGTTGCCGATGCAGACGAAAAGGCTCTTCAAACCATTCTCCAAGCCCTTCCACATGACATCTATCGAATGGTAAGTCAGTATACGGTGGCAAAGGATTTATGGGAACGTCTAAAGGTGTTGCTACAAGGTACGTCTCTCACCAAACAGGAAAGGGAATGTCAGTTGTATGATCTGTTTGATAGATTCACGTACAACCCAGGGGAAATGCTTCACGATTATTACTTCAGATTCACTACTCTCATGAATGATCTGAATGTATACAATCTTGTGATTGCTCCATTCCAGGTTAACACCAAATTTTTGAATACTCTACCTCAAGCTGAATGGGGTGAGTATATTACCGATGTTAAGTTAACCAGGGATTTTCATAAGTGCAATTTGGATCAACTATATGCTTTTCTTCAGCAGCATGAGAAACATGTGATCATGCACCGTTCGCCTCGAGGTATGTACCCTGATTCCTTAGCTTTGATGGCGAATCAACCAAGCTTGTCACACAACAACACTCCTTATATCTTGGGACATCAAGCCTATCATCCATCACCTTACATGACACCAACCTTCCCCCAATACTCGATTCTACCGCAACCACCCACCTCACATCAGCAACAATATCGGTTTAATGCACCTTCACCACACTATGCTTCACAACATCACCCAGCAAGTATTGCACCTTATGCTTAATATTTATATTCTTCTTATCAAGAGAATGCAACATATCCATCAAGCTACTCTGACCACATGAGTGTTCCTTCTAGTGCTTATACAGCTCAACAAGACCAAGCATTGTATTGTGATGATGATGAAGTCCCCATTCCTGAATTCAAACAAGGAACTGACTCAGTTGAAGTGTTAGCCACTATGTCTGCTTATCTCACAAGGACTTTAAGCAAACGAGGATTTAGAGGATCAGCTCCTACAAACAATCAACTGAGGAATTCATCCAATTCTCGCCAACAAGCTACTATTGAGAATGGCAGGGTAATGGTTCAACCCATTCAACCTTATCAGGGGAGACCTACTACATCAACTACCAATGCTCGCACGGTCAATCCTGCTCCAATGGTCAACACTCCTCCACGGGCAAATTCCACAGGCAAGTTGAGAATGATTACATGCTACAACTGCAAGGAAGAAGGTCACATGTCCAGGGATTGCAAGAAACCCAAGAGGAGAAGGTATGGTCAATGGTTTGCAGAGAAGATTTATCTAGTGAATGCTCAGGCACAAGGAAGGGAACTTGATGAAGAGGAGCTTGCATTTCTTGCTGATCCAGGGATTGCTGAACAAGACGTTGTCATTACACAGAATGCAGCTCTTATGGCAACTATCTATAGTCTAGGGCCAGAAAAGAGATCTGAGGTACTTATTAATACCACTGATAATACCACTGATGCTAGTATTCAACCACATCAAGTTGTGCAAGAGCGTGCTGATTCGAATGAATCTTCGGTGGTGAGTCTTTCAAATGAGGAGACAATCAATGATAGTAATATCAATGTGAGTCCCCACACTTTGAGTGAATCACAACCGGGAGCCATTTCGCATACGCATACTCCTGCTCAACAAGATTTGGTTATGGTTCCTGCTACATTACTTAGCCAAATGAATGCTGCACTCTTAGAAACCATAGCTAAGAATAAGAATTTGTCTGATGAGCTTGCCTTAAGCAACGAGAAAGTTCAAACTTTGGAATTAGTACCTTCGTCTAGTGTTCTAACAAATCCCGAGTATGATCATTTTCGAAACAAACAAATGGGTCATTTGCAAGAAATTGAAAACTTAAGAGCAAATCTTTCTAACGAACTTAAAGAAAAAGAGTTAGTGGTCACTAATTTTCAAAAACTTCAAACGGATTTTGAATTACTCGAGTCTAAGAAGAATGAAATGGAGATTAATGCTGCTAATAAGATTAGAAGTCTAGATTATTTGCTTTTAAGACAATACGCTGCTTCTCAACTAGTGCACTTATTTGATGCTTCGTTTAGAGAATTTAACTTATCACGTCAAAAAGGCCTTCCCCCTAACCCACGGTATGCAAAACAAGCTTTGATCCATAGTCCTAGACTTTATAATGCAACCCAATTAGGATTGGTCTTAGACCCGATTGTTATTTTCGATGATCGCACAAGTAAGGATCTAGTTGATGAGGATCGGTCATACAATTTTGCAAAATATCCCGATTGTGATTATTTTAAAATGAATCAAGAGCTTGCTAAAACGGATTTTAGAATTCGCTTCCATATGGACAAAGATCTCATTACAGCACCAACCTACATGTTGAATGAAGAAAACCCTAGTACACTTCCTACACTTGTCAAAATGGAAGGTTCTAAGGAAATTCCAAAGGACCTTCCACCTGTTAGCACTATATGGTTAAACTTGCAAGAGATTAATCAATACTTTACTAATTTTGACAAGGTCATTTTGGAATGTACGACTTCAAATTGCCTCAACGCCGGAGAATGGGCTTTCGAACACATGAACGAGGTGTTTAGGAATGAGATCAATCCGTTTGTCGAAAGTCTAAAAGGAAGTTTTGCATCTCTTAAGGAAAATCTTGAGTTTGAAATTGGAGAAGTTCAAAAAGTGTTTTATGAAATGGACACCGCTTACGAACTACAACTAATTGAAAAGGAAAAGATTTTATCCGAATATGACCGATTCTTGTCCGAAGTAATTTCGTGTGATGTGCTTACTACTGTAAATGTCAATTATTCGAATGAGCTTACATCCGCTATGATTAAATGTGATGATGTGAATATTTGTGATGATGTGTGTGATCTCTCTATAAATGTTGCTGATACTGTAAATGAGGTAGATAATCATTCTTGTCACGAATCTAACGCTGAGTTTTTAAAGCTACAAGATTCTTACAATTTACTTTCAAAACGCTTTAATCAACTAGAACAACATTGTATATCTTTAGAATTAAAACAACAAACTCAAAATGAGGATCTTTTGATAACAAATAGTTGTGAAAACGGTGTTGAGACGAGTGACAAGATGATTGCAATAGTTAAGGCATTAGAGGAAGAGATTATGAGATTGAAGAGAGATGTGTCATCAAATGAAACACTAAAATTGGAACTAGAGGCTGCAGAGTCTAAAAACCAGGACTTAGAAATTAGACTTTCGTCTATTCTAGGGGAGATGGATCGTGCAAGACAGGGAATGTCCAAACTTTATGGTTCACTAGAAGAACGCTTCGCTTTTAATGCGGCACAGCAACAATCTTATGTTGAACAATTGAACCAAAAATGTGAGGAAATCTCTGACTTAAACATCCTGCTCATTGACAAAAACATGGTTTTGGCCGAGTTAAAGGAGACACTTCTTCTCACCCGACAAGAAGCTGTTAATAACTTAGCTACCAACTCTGCACCGTCCTCTAGTGCTCCAACAACCAAGTCAGTAGTGCTTTATAAGAATCCGCTCCATAAGAGAAACCCGGTTACCTACGATGATTATATGAGGAATGCCATTAAGCATGTAGATCTTGTTAGGGATATTTTAGACGATCTTTATGCCTTAGATCCCTCAAGTATCTACTATTATTCGGCTCATGAATATATTAAGCGAGTTCAATATTGCTTAGCCTATTTGCAATACATAGGTAAACCAGGTTCTGCACTACTCACTAATCGTCCCATTGCTGTAACTCCATTCAATAAGACCCCAGGAGCAAAACCGTCATTGGCACCATCAAGTAAGGCACCTTTAAAATCTGTTGCTAATGTTCCCACTTTGCCTTCTACAGGAGTAAAAGAATCTACTAAGGCTAAAGGATCGCCACTCAAGAAAGATAAGATCAAGCCCTCCACTAGTAGTACCAACAAGAAGAAAGTAGAAGTTCACCATAGGAATGTTAGTTCAGTTTTAAATAAAAATAATCATGTTAAGACTAAAAGCTCTGCGCCTGTGCAGAAGCCTAAACCATTTGTGAATTCTGATTTAAAATGTTGGAATTGTAATGAATGTATGTTTTCCCAACGTCATGATTTGTGTCTTATTGATCATGTGAATGAAATGAATGCCATTAGGAATAATCTTGAATGGAAGCCAACTGGAAGAACTCGTGCCCAAGTTGGTTGGCAATGGCGTCCCACTGGTAGGATCTTTACGTTAGATGGAAAAATGTGCCCTTTAACTAGGAATGCATCCATTGAGGTTAGGTCTGAGCGTCCTTTAGTTAGGCACACTAGCACTAAAGTATGGAAACAGCGCCCTTTAATTAGGTCAGCCCCCACTATAGTGCCTATCAGTGAAGAAATACCTCAAGATTTAAGCCAACTAGAATCTACACCACCAACTAGGAAGAAAAAGGCTAGGAAATCTAAGAAACCTAAAGTTAGCAAATCTAAGATTGTTAAATCTGTACCTGCTAATAACAAGGAACATTCAGATTCTGATACCTCTACATTGTCCTCGTGTGGTGATATTTTCAGGTGGTCTAAATCATCCTTTGGTATTTGGACTCCGGTTGTTCAAAGCATATGACCGGAGATCGCTCGATGCTCTGAAATTTCGTCAGCAAGTTTCTTGGAACGGTTAAATTCGGTAATGATCATATTGCAAAGATAATGGGGTATGGTGAATATCAGATTGGAAACGTTACGATTTCAAGGGTATACTATGTAGAAGGTCTTGGTCATAATTTATTTTCAGTAGGACAGTTTTGTGATTCCAACCTAGAGGTTGCTTTTCGACAACATACTTGTTTCATCCACAACTTGGAAGGAAAAGACTTGTTGAAGGGTTCTCGTGGTGCAAATCTTTATACGTTGTCCCTACAAGACATGATGGCCGCCTCTCCAGTATGTCTTCTCTCTAAAGCATCTAAGACCAAGTCATGGTTTTGGCATCGCAGATTATCTCATCTCAACTTTGATGCTATTAATCATCTGGCTAAAAACGAATTAGTTCGTGGTCTTCCTAAGCTCAAATTTCACAAGGACCATTTATGTTCCGCGTGTTCAAGGGGGAAAAGTACCAGGAAATCATACAAGCCCAAAGCTGAAGACACCAATCAAGAAAAACTTCATCTTTTGCATATGGATCTTTGTGGGCCAATGAGAATTGAAAGTGTGAGCGGTAAGAAATTCATTCTCGTTATTGTGGATGATTTCTCCAGGTTTACATGGGTTAGATTTCTACGTACAAAGGATGAAGCACCGAAGGCTATCATCACTTTTCTGAAATTCATTCAGGTACGTTTAAATACTACTGTCCGCCGTATTCGTACAGACAATGGAACAGAGTTCGTCAACCAGACTCTTCATGATTACTATGAAGGAGTTGGTATCTCACATGAAACATCCGCTGCACGTACTCCACAACAAAACGGTGTCGTTGAAAGACGGAATCGTACGCTTATGGAAGCTGCTAGGACTATGCTGATTTATGCGAACGCTCCATTGTTGTTGTGGGCAGAAGCTATATCTACTGCATGTTTCACCCAAAACCGTTCTATCATTCGGAAACGCCATGGAAAAACACCTTACGAGCTTCTACATGATCGTAAACCCGATGTTTCATTCTTCCATGTGTTGGGTGCTCTTTGTTATCCAAACATTAATAGTGAGAACTTAGGCAAACTTCAACCGAAAGCCGATATAGGTATTTTCATTGGTTACTCACCCTCCAAGAAAGCATACCGAATTTACAACCGTCGTCTTGGTAAGATTGTAGAAACTATGGACGCAGATTTCGATGAGCTGACAGCGATGGCTTCTGAGCAACGCAGCTCTGAACCCGCGCTTCATGAGATGGGAACCGGTGCTATTAGTTCCGGATTAGTTCCCAATAATCCTACATCTACATCATTTTTACCACCTACAAGGCCCGAGTGGGATAAACTGTTTCAACCATTGTTTGATGAATTCTTTGATCCCCCGAATGATGAAGTTCCAGCACCTGTAGTGATCGCTCCAATCCCTGAAGTGGTTGCTCAAGCTAATGAAGCTTTATCTAATGCATCTTCAATTAACATTGAACCGGATGCACCTCCACCAAGTGATTCTCAAACTACACCTGAATCATCACCCTTACTTGTGCCTAATGATGTTGAAGAGGATTCTATTGATCACGACTTGGAATATGCTCACCTACAAGAGCTTCCTTTCTTTGGTGTAGCGATACCTGAAAACCCTTCAGCCGCGTCTACCTCAGAAGAAGCTCCTTCTATTGTTCACTCCAGACCACCACGGATTGAAAATCATAGCACTAAATGGACAAAAGATCACCCAATTAGGAATGTCATTGGAGATCTAGATCGACCAGTCTCTACACGCCATCAATTACAAGAGAGTGCACTCTATTGCTACTTTGATGCATTTCTCTCTGAAGTTGAACCTAAAAATTGGCAGCAGGCTATGACTCAATCATCTTGGATTGAAGCCATGCAGGAGGAACTAAATGAATTCCAAAGACTTGAAGTATGAGAATTAGTTCCTCTCCCTGACAAGGTTAACATCCTTACTTTGTTATGGGTTTATAAGGTTAAACTAGATGAGATGGGTGCAGTCTTGAAGAATAAGGCTAGATTGGTTGCTAGAGGATATAAACAAGCCTTGGGTATAGACTTTGAAGAATCTTTTGCTCCTGTTGCAAGATTGGAGGCGATTAGACTATTCCTTGCGTATGCTGCTCATATGAACATGATCGTCTATCAAATGGATGTGAAGACGGCATTTTTGAACGGTGAACTAAGGGAAGAAGTCTATGTTAGTCAGCCGGATGGGTTCGTTAGCATGGAGTTTCCTAATCATGTGTACAAGCTTAAGAAGGCTCTCTATGGGTTGAAACAAGCTCCACGCGCGTGGTATGATCTCCTTTCAACATATCTCATCTCGGAAGGCTTCTCCAAAGGCAAGGTGGACCCTACTCTATTCACTCTCAAGGAGGACAACGACATGATTCTGGTACAAATTTATGTTGATGATATAATATTTGCTGCCACTAACATAGAATTGTCAAATCGCTTTGAGAAGATAATGTCCACACGCTTTCAGATGTCAATGATGGGAAAATTTTCATTTTTCTTAGGATTACAAATTTCTCAGAATCCCAGAGGCATCTTTATTAATCAATCCAAATATGCTCTAGAATCTTTAAAGAAATATAACTTTGAAAATTGTGACCCCGTGGACACTCCAATGGTGGAGAAATCCAAGTTAGATGAAGATAGGAATGGGATTATTGTCGATCCAAAACTTTACCATGGGATGATCGGCACCCTTCTATATCTGACTGCTAGCAGGCCTGATTTTCAATTTGCCGTATGCATGTGTGCCCGGTATCAGGCTCGGCCTACCGAAAAACACCTACATGTTGTTAAAAGGATCTTTCGGTATCTAAAAGGAACACTTCATCATGGTCTATGGTATCCGAAAGATTCCTCTATTGCTTTAATATCATACGCAGATGCCGATCATGCTGGATGTCAAGACACGAGGCGTAGCACTTCTGGATCTGTGCAACTCCTTGGAGACAGATTGATTAGTTGGTCTTCAAAAAGGCAGAAAAGCGCTGCAATTTCTAGCACGGAGGCTGAATACATCGCCATGTCCGGTTGTTGTGCTCAAGTCCTTTGGATGAGATCACAATTAACTGACTACGGTTTGGGATTCAACAAAATCCCGATGTATTGTGACAACAAGAGCGCCATTGCCCTTTGCTGCAACTATGTTCAACACTCCCGGGCCAAGCACATAGACATTCGCTACCATTTCATTAAAGAGCAGGTGGAGAACGGAGTGATCGAGCTGTATTTTGTCACTACTGAGTATCAGCTGGCAGATATGTTCACCAAAGCCTTAGATCGAGGACGAATCGAGTTTTTGATCGACAAGCTTGGCATGAAATCATTCACTCCAGCGACTCTCAAAGAATTGGCAGAAGAATCAGCTGAATAGTGGTGGTAAACTATTTAGAGTATCCTTTGTTCGTGATCATGTATATTATAGTAAATATATAAACCACAAAAGAAAAATACAAAAATTTAAAACCTAGAAAAACCATAAAAAATATAAAACCTACAAAAACCATAAAAATTATAAAATCAAGAAAAACCAAAAATATTTTTCGTTCTTAAAACGGGCATGTCTTTTAGTACGGTAATATTTACGGCTTTAGAAATGTCGATCAATATTGACACGGCGCCATAAATAGAGTCCGTATAAAAGTTGTACATTTTTAAAACATGCCCATTATGGCTTGTAGTTATTTCAGACTGCAACCCGGTTTTCATATTAAAGTCACGTATTTCCTCGGAATACGTTGGCTCACAACGGAAATTAATTTTCTCGGGCATGATTTACAAGCCAAATCATGCAAAGGGATCAAGTTTACTTTACAACTTGGTCTAACACGAATTAGTGTACGTCTCAGTGCATTAATTTGTTAAAATAAGAGAAATCTTATTGCCACCACGAATCAATCTTTTTCAAGATACTAAATTGGAAATGCTTTCATCAATATTTGACTCTTTAAACAATGACTACAGCTCTTTAAATAGAAAACGGGTCATCGTTTAAGGGGGAGAAAATATTAAATCATCTTCGTCATTAAAACAATTTTTGTGGAAAATTAATTGGCTAACAAGTGGTCTTGCTTTAGGATACAACTTGTGCTCGTTCAATGTGATAGGAATTGCTTTAAGATCTTGAGTTTTGCTAATAGATTGCGATGCTTAAGTTGTGTTGGCAAAATTTAACAATGAAAATGAATGATAAGGAATAAAAAGGGAAAAGGAGTGAAAACTGTAGGGACTTAAGTGACAACTTGTGAAAATTGTAAAATTTGACCTAAGTCAAATCCAATCCCCTCGTCCCTTTACTTTATCTTCCTCACTGTTTATTTTTCCGCCATTAAAACACACACATAAGCTTTCATAACCTCTCGTTTTCAATCACTCAACTCAGTTCATTCGATTTAAAAGGTAATAACATCAATCTTTAACTTATCAATCATCTAATTCATCATTAAATCCTGTTAATTGATTCGGGTAATCAATTTTATCAGATTTAGGGTTTGTTTACCTATTTAGGATTAATTGATTAAGGTTTTAGGTGGGTTTTATGCGGAATATCATTAGAAAGATGTTAAGATACCTTAGATTGCCTTAGAACTCACAAACGCGACTAGATTAATCTTTAATAGGCTGCGTTGTGAACTTCCAAATGAACATGGTGAACAAAATTCCGAATGAAGGAATGTTCTGAACAAACTTCCGAATGAAGGAAGTTCCGAACGAACTTCCGAATGAAGGAAGTTCCGAACGAACTTCCGAATGAAGGAAGTTCCGAACGAACTTCCGAATGAAGGAAGTTCCGAACGAACTTCCGAATGAAGGAAGTTCCGAACGAACTTCCGAATGAAGGAAGTTCCGAACGAACTTCCGAATAAAGGAAGTTCCGAACGAACTTCCGAATGAAGGAAGTTCCGGACGAACTTCCGAATGAAGGAAGTTCCGGATGAACTTTCGAATGAAGGAAGATCCGAATGAAGGAAGTTCCGAATGAAGGAAGTTCCGAATGAAGGAAGTTCCGAATGAAGGAAGTTCCGAATGAAGGAAGTTCCGAATGAAGGAAGTTCCGAATGAACTTCCGAATGAAGAAGTTCCGAGTGAACTTCCGAATGAATAAGTTCCGAGTGAACTTCCGAATGAAGAAGTTCCGAGTGAACTTCCGAATGAAGAAGTTCCGAATGAAGGACTTCCGAATGAAGAGTTCCGAATGAAGGACTTCCGAATGAAGAGTTCCGAATGAAGGACTTCCGAATGAAGAGTTCCGAATGAAGGATAGTTCCGGATGAAGAGTTGTTGGATTAATAGTTGTTTGCATGTTATAAGTATTTGTTGAAATGTGTTATGCTTAGAAGTAATAATGATACATATCTATATATTTTTGTGCATCAACCTTTCATGTCTTATCTTAAGCAGATACGATGACTAATCCAACAGTACAAGCAATCCAAGACTCTAGAGCAGCCGCAATTGCTGAAGCACGAACCCTCAAGTTCATACCAAACAACTACCGGCTAAAACCAGTCTCAAAATCCACTCACCATGGATTTAAAGTCGCCATAGCAATCCTTGATCAATCTCATTTCAAGAATGCTTTAAGGAGTACTGCCTCGGTGCCTTATGATTACATGTATGAGTTCTGGGCTACCAAGGAAAGCACCTCAAACAAGATCACCTTCACTCTCGACAACAAGCAGCAGACACTTACTGTTTCAGACTTCCGTAAGATATTTGGCATTCGGGATACACCCAAAGGTATGGCATTTTTGAAGGATCCTACCAAAGACGAACTCATGGAGATGTTCGAGGCTCTTGGATGTCCTGACATACGAGTTGTGTCGGAGTTTACCACCGCTAAAGTAGGTCAACCTTGGAGAGCACTCTTGGGTATTCTCAGTAGATGTCTTACGCCTAAAACAAGTGGGCATGATGCTTTGCGCAGTCCAATTATGAGCATCTTCCATGGAATGTATAAAGGCGCAAATGCAGATTATGCATTATTGTTGTGGGAAGAATTCACCTTTCAACTCTTCCAAAACAAGAAGCTGAAGACTAATTTCTTTCCTTACCCTCGGTTTATCAAGCTTATCATTAATTGATTTATGAAGAATGATGTTACTATTGATAGGCGTGCAGCAAGTCGTCATCACACAGAAGAGGCTGATCACACTGTAGATCTAAGGCATGAAGGACCATCTGGTGGTGTTATTCCTGGTCCCATTCCTGATTATCTTCTGACGGATAGAATTAAAGCTTCAGCTGATTACAAGCTACTGCAGCTAGAAATCAAGAAGCTAAAAGCAAGCCTTCAGACAGTAGAAGACTCGTCTACTACGGTCAAGAGTAAAGGTAAACGCAAGCAACCAGCTGTTTTACCTGAACCCGAAACCAAGAAGAAGAAGACTGAGGCTAAGAAGGGAAAGGGCAAGGCTGATGAGTTAGTTTTACACGACGAAGAGGATGTTGATGATCCTACTCTTGACAAGGCTGAGAGAAAATTAATGAAGATAGCTATTGAAAGGAGTAGGAAAGACACGGGCGGTAGTGG
Source organism: Glebionis coronaria (assembly GCA_025667525.1). Taxonomy (NCBI): domain Eukaryota; kingdom Viridiplantae; phylum Streptophyta; class Magnoliopsida; order Asterales; family Asteraceae; genus Glebionis; species Glebionis coronaria. The sequence continues at coordinate 40,125,121 of CM046874.1, read as the reverse complement.
TTCGGGTGCACAGATACATATTGAAGAAGAGTATGAGGAGCCAGAGGATATTGATGAGTTTGGGTCACCTGAACGGTATTCTACTTCGAAGGAGACATCCATTCCTGTTTCAGCAAGTGTCGAAAAAGAGTCCGGTGCTCCTACAATCATGGTACCTACTCAACCTTTAGTAACTCAACCTCCACCAATACAACCCTTACCAACCCGACCGATCTCAACACCATTCCTTCCACCACCAATAACTCCCATCCTTAGTACTGTAGTAACAACCGAGCCTCTTCAACCAACCCAGAGTAGCTCTGCATCATCTTCAATGGCTGCATTTGTAATGGCCGAAATGTTGGATAAACATACGGATAATCAAAAAAGAGAGATGAATGAACTTCGCCAAGAGCTACATAGACGAGTTCTAAGTGAAGAAGCATCTAAGAAAGCCCAAGAAGAGATGCTTGCTAAGTTCACTGCAGAAATGGAGTTGACACGTAAAGCTCATGCAGAAGAACTAGCTCAGGTTAAGCAGGCTGAAGCTGACAAGCATGCTGCACGTATCACGAGACTTCAAGTGATGAGGGATAAATACAAGGAGCAGAAAGAAGCACTTGAAGCTTCTGTTGAAGAGAGAGTGAAAGAATCCGTTGAGTCCATTATGCCAAAACTGCGTGATGAGTTGAAGACACTCGTAGCTGATAACTTGATGATCAAGTCATCCAATCCTTCTGAATCCGCCTATAAAATTGCCTATGACTTGACGGATTTTGAACTAAAGAAGATCCTCAAAGCTAGTATGAGGGAACTTGGATCTTTTGATAAATCTAGGATTCAACGGGCTCTCTACAAATCTCTGAATGATGCTATCATGGAGGATGATCGGTTGTTCAAAACGTTTGGAAGTGTGGTACCTTACCACATTCTACCTGAGGAGGACAAAGATGATAGTGAACAGGAAGAGGGTACTGGTGAAGAAGAAGAGGAAGAAGAAGGAGAAGAAGAAGAAGAAGGAGATGATGATGATGGTGACGATGGTGATGATGGTGATGATGGTGATGATGATGATGATGGTGATGATGGTGGTGATGGTAATGAGGAAAGTGCTAAGGGAAGCAACAAGGATGACGATGAGGATGATGATGGTACACAGCCTAAAAAGGGGGACAAGGTAGCCAGCACAAAGAAACCATCTAAGTCTGGTACCAAGTCTCAAAAAGATGCAACGCAGAAGGAAAAATCAACCTCAACGGAATCAAGACGATCCAAGTGACGCCACGATGTGAATGCTACCACGGCATCATCGATTCCCGGTACATCTATTGTTGTGTCTATACCTGTTACCACTAACCTTGTTAGTTCTGTTGTTGTTGCTCCTGTGATTGTAGAGTCAGTAACTGAACCTGAAGCTGCACAACACTCGCCCGTTCATGACACCGCCGAGATGCCTGAATCAGAACCAACACGTGTTCATGTCTCCACTCCTCTACAACAAGAACCACAATCTACTGTTCCTGAGTCAAGCACACGGGACTGGGCAGACACGTTGGAGATTGACGAGACTGCACCGCCACAAGCTTGGATCACGGCAGCGGCTCAATATGATCCAATCACTGACGCTGACAGAGATGTTTTATATCTCCGTATCCGCAGTCCGATTGACTTGTGCGCATTTCTGGCTCATGAGTATAAATCTTCGGTCACTCCGTCATTGGTAAAGAGAGCGCTAAAGGATAAGAGAATTCGCGCCAAAACCAGGTTAACCCGAATGGAGTTCGAGTATTATGCTGACGAGGTCCTGAAAGCTCTTAACACCGTTCAAAGGCCAGGCCTCCATGAATCAGAAAGAGCTCCACCTCCACTTGATCCTTCTCAAGATAATCAGATTGCTCTCGACTTCTTCGTCACCTATGATCTTGAGTATCTTCTGAAGGGTTCATCAAAGTACGCAACCTCCTTGACCTTGCTGAAATCTGCCAACTGGGGGACAATACCCTGGATCGAGGAAAAGGTAAACCGACTCTGGGTCCCACGGGTAACTCGTAATTATGATATGTATGCTGTTATAGGTGCATCTAATTGGGACGAACGAGTCCGAAGGGCGTACAGGGGTTGCTGCTTAGCCAATTCAGGAAGCAACGTTAGATCCGATATCCGCATCTCCAGTATTTTAGGGCTGAAAACTGAAGCCAAGAATGGCTATTATCATGTGACGGAGATTCGTCTGAAAAGGGAGGATGACAGAGAATACAAAATCCAGCAGGGAGATTTTTCTATCATTCGCCTTGAGGACATCGAAGATATGTTGCTTATGATGACCCGTGATCAACTCACCCATATTGCTCGTGAAGACATCATTGCTTTGAATACAGCACTTCGTATGTTCACACGAAGCGTTGTTATCAAGAAACAAGTTGAAGATCTTCAATTGGGAGTCGAAAGCTACCAAAGGAAGCTTAACCTCACCCGTCCAATGAATCAAGTTCTACCTCAACATGTAGATAGATGTCCCTATACCGGCATTTCTGTCCCGAATTACGGCATTTTCTACTTGAACAGTCGAGGGTTAATGAAGTTTATGAGGGTGGGTGAGCTTTATAAGTACAGTGATGGGACTCTCCTATACGTCAGAGGAAAGTTGGAGCATCTTAATTCGGGTGGGACTTTACCAGAGATGACTGAGGATTGGCATCAGGGTTATCGACAAATGGCGAAGTATGTGATCAAGAAGATTGATCAAAAGCTCCGTGAACGTAGATTGATGAGGAGTTTAGAAAGATTCGTTGGTGGTAGACCATATGGAGTGCACCACAAGTTACTGCAACGATCCATCTAATGGGTCGTACATTTCAGGTCCACTTTATATTGGTTTTTAATTGTGAATATGTAAATTTGTGAATATTGTGCTTTTACGGCTTGATGTAGTGTTAAGGTATGATAATTTTTCAAGAATTTCTCACGAGATTCTAAATCTTTCAAAATATATCATACTAAAGCACTACAACTATCCCTTATTAATTTAAGGGGGAGCATTAACATGTTCTATGGTCAAACATCGATTTCATTTTTACCCAAAGACCTGTTAATCCATTCAATATCCCAAATATTAATGGTTAACATTTTGGATAAGGGGAGAAAATGGGATTAAGGAGACTTAAATGATACTTGGCTAAAAGATGAAAAAGACTTAACGATAATCCAACTTAATATGTGTAAAGCACATGTTAAGGGGGAGCGTTTTTGATGCACAAAACACCTAAGGTACAAAACTTTTGATTTCAATATCACAAGTACCTTAAGTGATTTTCAAGGATTATTCATGATGGCTATACTTTCCCAAAACACGCTTAATTCACGACGAATATGGTGACAAAATGGTGGTAGGAATAGGTTTAGTCCAATGATTCATCAGAGCCGATGGAATCTTCCCAAGGACAATTCCCTAGATAGAATTAGAAGTCCTAGGAAAGTTGGAGAAAGATTGTGAACGTAGCTGAATGCCGACCAAGTACTTAAGCTAGCACTGGAACAATCACAACAAGGTGCTAGTTATGACGTATTGGTAAGCATTGAAGGGGTTGAAGAATGAAAAAGAATTGTAAAGATAAAGGGTGTAAAGAAAGAAGCCCTCCTTACAACTTTAGGCAGAAACCGGGTCAATACATATGCTATTGAGATCATTTTTGTTAATGATTCTCGATATTGAAGAAAGACATCATAGACCCAGTGATGCAATGCACAACCCTTCCCAGCTAACTCAAATATCTCTCAAAAGGTATTTGTTTTAATCACACGGAGATCAACACGTTATCTATTGGTTTATTCACTCCGAATAGACTGATATTGAAAAGGTGGCACTCCTCTCCAGCCATCGCTCACTAAATCAAAACGCACTATCGAGTCTAGAGCCACGAGATCATCAAAAGTCTCATTAGGACATTTTTCATTTATTCCTTGCTTTCTCACACACTGTGAAAAGTAAGAGATTTTCATGAGTCCTACGCAGTATTCCTGTAATATTGCCAGAACATCCGAGTAATACGCAAGTATTACAATGAAGATGGAAATCCTGCTTGAGCCAACATCAAACAAGCTCATGGTAGGTTACACGTGCGGTTCTTTTAGAACCAATCTTGTGAAAAACTGGAAAGAAACAGTGGTTTAATTCTTAATTGAACTTAAACTCGTTCCAGGCCTCTACGCATTATCATATGATCTTGCCAGAACACTCAGAGTGACTCTTTATTGATCACAGTGACGAGTGGAAATCCTTCTAGTGTTAACATCAAACAGCACTTGGTAGGTGACGTGCAAGATTCTTTATGAATTGAGCTCGTGATAACTGGAAAGCAACGATGGTGAAAATCTTAATTGAAATTCACTTGTTCCAGGTTTCATGAATTGACGGCTTCAAATCACAAGAATAATTTATCCAAGTGATTCACTCTTTATGTTCGCAGTCAGCTTTGGACGGTCGAATAAAGAGAACGGGTTTACCCGCGAAATCCTGTCAGGAAGTTACTTAATTGAAACTATCCGTCACGGGTACGATATCTAATATCGTCCAACGGTCTTCACCGACCGGAGGTAAAATGCTACCGAATTAGAATAAAATGTCAAAGCCATTTTATTCGTGTCGTTGCTGTGTACCTGTTAAAGACGGTGGCGTTGTTGTGTACCTGTTGAAGACGGTGGCGTTGCTGTGTACCAGTTGAAGAAGGTGGTGTTGCGGTGTACCTGTAGAAGTCGTTCCCACATGCTTATGTTTTTCTGCATCAAAGTTCAGCAAAATTCAAGAAAGTGCAAAATGAAGTCTTCCGCTGTACCAAACTCTGAAGCTTTCGAGAATTCAACAAAAAGACATAAGTGTGTGGAACATGGAGTCACGAGGAGGCAAGTTTCACAAAAAGGCAAAGATCGCACGTGAAAGGCCAAAAGAACAATGCTCTCAAGCCAAAGCCTAAAAGATCAAATCAAAATATTCACAACAAAAAGAAAGAAGAAAAGACTACGAGCTGAAGAACAAAGACTTAGTATAGTATGCTAGGTTTAGAACTTTGTAAACGTGGAGTGACCTCCCTTAGTGGGAGATTGTTAGAAATACGTTTTTACGTATATTAGAAGTATCGGTCACTCCACAATATTATTAATGTTGTAATAGCTCGTAGTTAGTGTTACTTATTTAGTTAAGTAAGAAACCGGTCCATGGGCTTGTCATGGGCCGGCCCAAGTCCAAATAAGGCCTTGGATATAAATACCCCTTTCCACCATGGAAAGGGGTTGGTTGTTGTTCATTTCTTGTTTTCATTTGAATAAAAATCACATAGTTTCTCTCTCACTTTCTCTCTCTAGTTTCTCTCTCTAGAAATCAACAACCCACTTCATAGATTCATAGGTTATCAAGATTCTACAGAGACAACCTAGTTGGAAGACACCAAGATTTATAGTGGTTCGACAACGAGGCTCTATCCTCGTTTCTACTCCACTCCTCGAGTACACCTACTCGAGATTTCCACTATATCCACAAGCTCCCTTCTCGGCGGAGAAAACCTTACATCGTTGCTTACATTATTTTCCGACACTAAGCTAAATGTCGAGACCTAATCTTTAGCTAGGACCAATCTACACGACGTTGCCTACATCACAATTTAACGACACAAGGCTAGATGTCGGGTTCTAATCTTAAGGTAGAACCAATCTTCACGACGTTGCCTACTTCACCATTTTATGACACAAGGCTAGATGTCGAGTTCTAATCGAAAGCTAGAACCAATCTTCACGACTCTTCACTTTGAAGCTAAGTGAGAACTTCACACAACACAACTACTAATCACTTTTAAGTTTAGTGAGAACTCACAAGACACAACCACATCACTATAGTTTAGTGAGAACTCCTAATCAAATCTATTACAACTCAACTAGACTTATCCAAGTACACACATGTAGCTTGGATTTACACAACACAAATCCAAGCAAACACATATGCAATGGATGTACACAACAAATCCAAGTATCCATAAATAACTTGGATGAACACAACTAGTCCAAGTATTCATAAATACATTGGATTGACCTAAAACAAAAAGGGTATCATGATGAATATGACTAGCTCATAGATTCATCTTTATCACAACACTAGTGAGTGAGTGATCTTCTCATTGGACAAGGTAAAGGAGGGGATCAAGAGGATAATCATATGTAAACATCCTTAACAATTTAAGTGATCATTTACTAATGATTATGCTATAGAAAATAGAAAGAGGGCTGAGAAAAACGTCCAAGAGGCTTACTGGAAAATGAGATTTGACCCACTATTTAAAGGAGACAAAGTATAACGGGTCTATAACGGTCTTCTGTTCGCGGTACCTTATCTCACCCCGCGGTACCATATCGCTAAGGTACCGCGTAGGTACTTAAGGTACCGCCACTAGACTCCGCTGCGTTTTTTATCTTTTAGTGGGGTGGGAATATCTGGGGTATTTGAAACCTTCAAAGGATATTCTAACAGCATTTGGAATATGCCAGTTTCAAATTTTCATTTTCCATTTTAATAAAACATTTTCTAAAAAAGAAAGTTTATTAAAAAGTCTTTTGTCATATTAACAAAAGTGAGTTTTAAGGATAATCATTTTGATGATCACTAAGTATGATTAAGAAAAGTTAGTGATATGATTATTACCTTGATGATAGTGTTAGTTAAATAATTCATTTTGTGTTTTACACTAAATGTGTTGTATGGTTTGTTGTGATCAAAACTAAGAAAGATTAGTTAACACTAATAATGTTTTTAGGCATCACTTGCATTAAAAATCTCCCCCTTTTTGATTACGACAAACGATAAACTCATTTACGTAGAAACACAAAATATGGAATTATTAACTAGTTTATCACTATCATTTCTCCCCCTTTGTCGTAGCAAAAAGGTTAGCACAAGTCTTTGAAGAACATTGAACTTTGCTAGTAGCTCCCCTTGGTGGTTGCTCCCCCTTGCTTGGGGCACCAAGTTTGTGAGCCAAGGTGACATGCTACACAAAGGTTAGTAGAAAAGAAAGAAACACCAATGTATATATGATCACTACCTACTAAGTAACTTGAGAGGGAGAAAGAGAAGAAATCTCAAATTAGAAGCAAGTATTTTGCTAAGTATGTCCAAAGAGGTAATTGACAAAATCAAACTTCAATCCAATGAAGATGATAAGCTTGTCAATGGGTTAAATCTTAGAATTGATGGAATCACCCATAAGCAGTTGTAAAAATTAACCAAGATCAACTCAAAATAGAACTAACGAAATAGCACACAAATAACACAAAGGTTACATAAAGAAAAAAAATTACAACAAAGAAGATAGTCATACACACAATATGAGTATCTAAAAGCAATAAATATGGAAAATAAACCACTAAGCATAAGCTAGTCTAATAGTGATATTTTCCAAGATTGCTAAAAATAAAAAAAACTAAAAAGACGACGATGCATCATTCGAAGTTTTGTCCACCGGAACAAAAACTTGAATAGGAGGTCGAGTGAGGAGGAATTCAAGAAAATTTAACTTCTCATACACATGAGCAAGTTCAATTTGTTGAAAGCGGCAACACTCACACGAGGATCCATGATGCAACACGAAATCGTTTGATGGGGGTATGGCATCAAACTTAGGGTTTGGTGGTGGTGGAGTAATGGGTTTGGGAATGTTTTCACAATGCCTTGTGAGGTTTGGGAAGGTTGAAAGGTCATTGAGTTGAGGGGTATTGAAGGATTGTGGTAGTGGTGGAACATTTTCTTTTGCTCCGGTGATGGGGTTTATGGTATAAGTCTCATTCCAATACTTGATTGGAGAGAAGGTAGGGTTTTTGGGTGGTTTGGACGAAGATGGTTCATTCTTCTTAACCCAAATAGGTCGAACCGAGATTTTCGGTTTCTTTGAAAACTTGGATGAGGAAGCTTTGGGTGAGTGGGGTTGTGACAAAGAAATGTCAAGGTTAGGAATGTAGGAGTTAGGCATTGTGAGAGTGTGAGAATGATATCTCAAGGTTATGTGAGAATGAATTCTCAAGGTTGGGAAGGTGTGAGAATGAAATCTCAAGGTTGGGGTATAAGTAAAATGTAATCAAGGTAAGAATTTGAATACAAAATGTGTAGTGTCAAGGAATGTTTATTCAATTTGAGTAAACAAGGAATCTTGACAGGGTATAGGGTTTTAAAAATTTTGACCAAAAATTTGTCAAAAGCCACTTACTGTCCGCGGTACCTTATAGGGACCGGCGGTTCCATATCGCTAAGGAACCGCGGGACTTTAAGGAACCGCGTCCAGTGGACTTTAAACCATGTTTTTCCTGGGTTTTGGGAAAAACTAAGACTTTTTAAAAAAAAGTTGCAAATCTTGGAATTTTACCTCTATTAGCACCAAAATGTGCTAGGGTTGCATAAAGCAACACATTCACAAAAAATGTCTTGACGAAGGGTGACAAAATAATTTAGATATCATTTTGAACCAATTTTAGTCAAGTTTAGGGGTTGTGATAGATTTAGGTTCAATTTTAATTTCAAATTAAAGTTGATTAGTGTGCACAAAAGGATAGAATCACACAAAGCTAAATCCATAAGTCAACAACATGAAACATTCATTAATGAGGCAAGTACAAAGATAAATAAAAACTAACTAATACATAGCTAGCTTAATATTAAATCTAGATAAGTAGTTTTCGTTGGCTTGGTTTTGTTGAAAACTCTTATTTACAAAAACTCCATCATTCATCTCCTAGGAGGAGGCATGGAGAACAAGGCAAGCAAGAACTCTTGCAACCTCCTATGTAGTCCATACATATCCATCCTTAGGTTATGGATGATGTAGTGGTTGTAGAGACAACATGGACAACTAGGACCATGAGTTTGTTGAAACCCATAGTAAGGATCACCCAAAAGGAGGGAAAGTGGAACACCCAAAATTGGGATGTTTAAGTTGGGTGAAGGTGGAGGAGGCAAGTTCTTCAAGGGTGATGTGGGTGAAAGTGGAGGCATGTTCCCTAAAGGGGAAATGGGTGAGTGTGGAGGTAAGTTCTCCAAGGTTGGTGAAATGGGTGAATTGTGAGGGGTAAATGGTGAAGTCACCAAAGTGTCATCAAAGTCATTCCCAAAAGGAATGCTTTGGATTGGTTGGGGTTGTGTGGTCACTTCCAAGGGTGCACTTGGAGTGAAGGGTGAAGAGAGCTCATTCATTCTTAAGTTGAATGAAGAGGAGGTAGAACTAATGGAGTGGTTAGTACCATGGGTGGATGAAGTCTTGCATGGTGCAAGAGGTGGGGAAGGTGATGAAGAAATGAGGATAGGAGCATTCTCATTCTTAGGTGTGTGGAAAGGTGAGGAGTTAGGCTTAGCTACCTTAACCCTTATTTTGAGTGTTTTCTTTGGGGTGGAGGTTTTGGAAGTGTTTGAGGTTTTGGTACACACCATGGTTGATTAGGGTGGTTTAAGGTTTAGGGAAGTATGTTTGATGTGTGAAGAACATGGCAAACAAGGTGGGTTTAAATGGGTGAGGGGATGATCCAAACTAGTAATGGGTTAAAAACATTTTATGTGAATAATGAATTTAGGTAACCTAGCTTAGGAAATGTGCGGTTTATTACTGAAAATCATGCAAGGGTTACACAAAATTAAGAAAACAGTGTAAAGCAAAGATGCTGTCGTGCACAGTGACCGGCGGTTCCTTATCTAGGATCGGCGGTACCTTATCGATAAGGAACCGCGGGTCGATATGGAACCGCGACCAGTGGGTTTACAAAAATTTCCCATCCCAGATTTTGATAAACCCAGATTTTTCCCAAAAGTTTCACAAGCCAAAGTTAACTACAAATCATAATCTAATAAGCTAACTATCATAAGGCAAGCACAAAGCTATGTAAATCACAAACATCATTGCATAAGCAACATTTAGGATCAAAGAAATTAATAATCCAAGCATAAGTTAATACATAACCAAATGAAGAGAAGAAAGACATGAAATCATCCTGGATGAGTGTTGCAAGTCACCATGAGCATAAAATCTAATTCCTTGATTCACTTCTGAGGCGTTTTCGAAGAAGATGATTGAGATAAAATTGATAATCAGAATCAATTTCATGGGATGAATAAGTTGATATAGAAGAAGTCATGAAGTTGAATAAATTGGAAGGAGGGTTGCTAAAAGACTCTTCTTGAGAGGTTTTTTCGACTTGACTCGAGTTCACATTGATCTCGGGTGAAATGTTCCCTTGAATGGGAGACATGACACGATCAACGGAGTGATAAGGTGACGAGAGAAGAGATGGAAAGTCAATGAGGACTCTTCTAAGAAGACGAGAGAGAAGCATTCCGTAGGGAAGACTTGACCCAGACTCAAGAAGAACAGATCTAATTCTTCTAGCTATGAAAAACGCGAGATTGTAAGGAGTTGTTGTAGCAACACAATACAACATATGTGCAAGACAAGCGGGTACTAAATCCCGATTCCCATCTAGACACATTGCATTTTCCCTAATGATTTCGGCCCAAGGAATCATGAAATCATTAAGATCGCTAGTAAGTAATTCCCAAAGGGAGAGAGTTCGAACGACTCTTTGAGATTTACCAGGAATAGGATGTTCATGAGTTTTAGAAATGACATGAATGATGTCCGAAGATGATGGAAGCATAGTCACATAATGAGCATCAATAGGGGCCGATTCTAAAGAGTTAATACTCCAAGAACCGGTGAATCGACATTGACCATTAGATGGCACTCCAAGAATATTGCCGAATTCTTCAAGAGTGTAAATAATGATTTTCCCCATTATGGAAAATCGTATAGACAAACCATTATTGATGCTTATCAATGTGAATGAGCTAAAGAACTCCACAAGAAACGACGGAAATATTGGCTCATCAATATCAAGAAGACAATCAAACCCAATAGACTTAAACATGAAGCGAATAAACTCATTTGCGAAATTGGAGCAAACGATGCGTCCTTCATGAAAACAACGATGTTCAAGAGACTTAGACGAGTTTTTGTGAGAGTGAATCAAATGAGGGTAAGAGGGCATGTATGCTCGTGTTCGTTCGTGATCTTTTTGATATCTTGAAGACATGACAAGTACCTAAACACGAAAAACAATCTTTCCAATCACTCATATGAAAATCAAAAAGGAAAACGAAAAAATGAAAATGTGTTATATCAATTTCTTGACAAACATAGGATTGAATCCATATCATTTTCATGTTCACAATGTGTCTATTCCATCATTAACCAAGAACACATGATCTATGTTAGATCAACAATGGATTAGAACATTGGTTTTTCAAAACAAGGTTTTTAGGTAAGCATTAACAATGTCATTACCTACTTGTTCATGGGTTAATCTCAAATCCATCATTCAACCAAAATCATTTAGCCTAAATTCGAATTTGTTCTACAAGTGAGTTTTAGTGGAATCTTAATGAATATCAACCTAAGGAATCATAGTAAAATAACCATGTTAACCCACATTCCTATTAAGGTTTTAATTCAATTTCAATTTTAAAAATCCCCAATTATGAAAGGATGAACCCTAGAACAAAATAGATGAAATTGAAAGAAAATACTTACAATTAATTGATGTTAGATGAAGGATGAGTGAAACCCACAACTTGGAATCAATTAATTTGAGTGATTGAAGGTTTTGGAAGCTTCAACAATGGTGGAAAAGGTAAAACCCGTCGGCTGTGTGTTTTTGGGAGAGAGAGAGTTTGGTTTGAAAAAGGATAAAAAACTCAAACTGGCGCTCTGACAAAAGTTACTGCCCGCGGTACCTTATCGATAAGGAACCGCGGGTTTGAGCCGCGGAGATAAGGAACCGCCTACAGAGGCAGGTTTTTATCTATGAAAAACGCCAAATTCTGAAAACCAAGTTTCTCTAAAATACTTAAAATTAAATCATGAGCCTTTTAGAATATCATTGGATCATCATAACACCAAGCAATATGCCTTAACGAAGGATTACGAGTTAAATCAAGATCGAAAAGAACCGAAACGGACAAACGACTACTCGTAGCAAAACGACTAATTGGAGAGAAGTCAAGGGAAGTGAATCAAGACTAGGATCAATGCTCAAGGGATTAGTTACAATCTTCAAATAGTTGTAGCGAAGAGCTTGTGTCATATATAGTGGTTTAAGACGTGCCTTTCCGGCGAAACGTTAAACGGCTTTGGTAATGAATAAGCACAAAGCAATTATTCAAGTATAGACTAAGATCACTTTCAATAATAGTCTTAGTCTAAACCAAAATATGAGCAAGGTATTAATTCACTTTCTCTCCCACAAAGGGCCTACTAACCGTATGGGTGCAAACCATGGAAATCATGCTTGATACTTTACGCTTCTACTAACTCACTCTACATCACCATAGTGAGTCAAGTATCCAAGCAATGAAGGTTTGAGAGGATAAAAGAAAAGAAACACAAACCACAAATAAATGTCAAGGCAAGGATGCCGAGAACAAGCACATAGTCAAGTAATGATCAAAAGAATGATCAAAGGGCGTGTGGAAGAACGAAAGCGTACCTTGGCCACAAAGAGCAATCCATGAAGGAATAAGTGTTATGCCCAATCAATGACTATGATGAGTACTAAGTCTTCAAGGACTAGTATCATTCCCAATCATCTTGGTATCATCATTCAAAGATGTTAAAGATCAATGAAGATGATTCTTCTACAAGTGCAAGTAACTCAATCCACAACCAATTAAGTGATTGATCTTCATGAGTACCTACACAAAGCAAGATGCAAACTAGTAGATACATTTCAAGAGTATATCTAAAATGCATAAAGGCTACTAATCTTAAGTGGGATGCAATGTTATCAATTAAAAGACCTATTTTCAAAGAAAACATAGTTTTGACCAAAGAGAAACTTTAGTACAACTAGACCTTCTAATTTGAGGAGACAATGGATCGATCCAAGTTTCAAAGTACAATATACATCAAAGATCTTGAGTGACCATCGCTCTGATACCAATTGTAGAAACTAGAAGAGGGGGTTGAATAGTTTCTCTTCGATTGGTGACCAAATTAAAATTACTTTCAATTTGGTTTGTATCAAAACTATCTTTTACTTGAGGCTAAGTTGCATAATGATTAGGTTCAATTGAAATGCACTAGCAAAGATAATAAACAAATATAATGATAATGAAATAAGTAAAGAGTAAGGAAGGAGACAACCTAGTGGGAAGACACCAAGATTTATAGTGGTTCGACAACGAGGCTCTATCCTCGTTTCTACTCCACTCCTCGAGTACACCTACTCGAGATTTCCACTATATCCACAAGCTCCTTTCTCGACGGAGAAAACCTTACATCGTTGCTTACATTATTTTCCGACACTAAGCTAAATGTCGAGACCTAATCTTTAGCTAGGACCAATCTAAACGACGTTGTCTACTTCACAATTTAACGACACAAGGCTAGATGTCGGGTTCTAATCTTAAGGTAGAACCAATCTTCACGACGTTGCCTACTTCACCATTTTACGACACAAGGCTAGATGTCGAGTTCTAATCGAAAGCTAGAACCAATCTTCACGACTCTTCACTTTGAAGCTAAGTGAGAACTTCACACAGCACAACTACTAATCACTTTTAAGTTTAGTGAGAACTCACAAGACACAACCACATCACTTTATAGTTTAGTGAGAACTCCTAATCAAATCTATTACAACTCAACTAGACTTATCCAAGTACACACATGTAGCTTGGATTTACACAACACAAATCCAAGCAAACACATATGCAATGGATGTACACAACAAATCCAAGTATCCACAAATAACTTGGATGAACACAACTAGTCCAAGTATTCATAAATACATTGGATTGACCTAAAACAAAAAGGGTATCATGATGAATATGACTAGCTCATAGATTCATCTTTATCACAACACTAGTGAGTGAGTGATCTTCTCATTGGACAAGGTAAAGGAGGGGATCAAGAGGATAATCATATGTAAACATCCTTAACAATTTAAGTGATCATTTACTAATTATTATGCTATAGAAAATAGAAAGAGGGCTGAGAAAAACGTCCAAGAGGCTTACTGGAAAATGAGATTTGACCCACTATTTAAAAGAGACAAAGTATAACGGATCTATAACGGTCTTCTGTGCGCGGTACCTTATCTCACCTCGCGGTACCATATCGCTAAGGTGCCGCGTAGGTACTTAAGGTACCGCCACTAGACTCCGCTCCGTTTTTTGTCTTTTAGTGGGGTGGGAATATCTGGGGTACTTGAAACCTTCAAAGGATATTCTAACAGCATTTGGAATATGCCATTTTCAAATTTTCATTTTCCATTTTAATAAAACATTTTCTAAAAAAGAAAGTTTATTAAAAAGTCTTTTGTCATATTAACAAAAGTGAGTTTTAAGGATAATCATTTTGATGATCACTAAGTATGATTAAGAAAGGTTAGTGATATGATTATTACCTTGATGATAGTGTTAGTTAAATAATTCATTTTGTGTTTTACACTAAATGTGTTGTATGGTTTGTTGTGATCAAAACTAAGAAAAATTAGTTAACATTAATAATGTTTTTAGGCATCACTTGCATTAACACTGTGAAAAGTAAGAAAGATCTTAAGAGTCCTACGCAAAATTGTCATGATCTTGCCTGATAGGTGATTTGAGCGAATATCAAAAAGCTCATGGTAGGTGACTTGTGCGATTCTTTATGAATCAAACTTGTGATAACTGGAAAGCAACGGTGGTTTAATTCTTAAATGAATTTAAACACGTTCTAGGCCTCTACGCAAAATCTCAGTGATCTTGCCATAACACTCAGAGTGATACCTTAGTGTTCACAGTGATGAATGGAAATCCTTCTAGTGTTAACATCAAACAGCACTTGGTAGGTAACTTGCAAGATTCAATATGAATCAAGCTCGTGACAACTGGAAAGCAACGATGGTGCGATTCTTTAATGAATCAAACTTGTTCCAGGAATCAGAATTGACGGCTTCAATCATGCGGATAATTTAATCCAAATGATTCACTCTTTACGTTCGCAGTCAGCTTTGGACGGTTGAGTAAAGAGAACGGGTTTACCCACGAAATCTTGTCAAGGAGATTTTTAATTAAATCTACCTGCCACAAGTACGATATTTTATATCGTCCAACGGTCTTCACCGACCGGAGGTAAAATGCTACCGAATTAGAATGAAATGTTCAAAGCCATTTTGTTCGTGTCTACTTATGTTACGGCATTGAAGACGGTAGCCTTGTAGAATCCAAGAAGAAGTCGTCCCCGCATGCTTATACTTTATGCACTTAATACCTCATCTAAATTCAAGAAAGCCTAAAAGTTAAGTCTTCCGCTGTATTAAACTCTGAAGCTTTCAAGAATTACAAAGCTATAAGTATGTGGGACATGGTGTCACGAGGAGGCGAAGATCACAAGTGATGGATGCACGAGATCAAGGCAAGAGATTAATGCTCAAGATTGATATCAATGATCACATCAGCATGTTCACCAGAAAAGTAAAAGAAAAGAAAGACGAAGACTACGAGCTCAAGACAAGCATAGTATGCTAGGTTTATCTTATTATTGTAACTCGGGTAACGCCCTTGTTTGGAGTGACCTCCCTTAGGGGGAGATTGTTAGAAATACGTTTTACGTATTAGAAAGGATCGGTCACTCCAACAATAGTCCATGTTATAGCTCGTAGTTTAGTTATTTACATTTATTAAACAAAGCCCAAAACCGAGCCCATGAAGTGTATGGGCCGGCGGCCTAATGTAAACCCAGGTCCATCTCATGGGCTTGGGTATATAAACCCTCTCTTTAGATGGAGAGGGTAGTGGTTTTCATATTTTACACGTAGTTCTTATTAGTTTCTCTCTCTAGAATTGTGTGAATTCCACCATCTCTCTATCTCTTTCTCTCTCTAAAACATAAGCAAGATTTACATATCTTACAACTGTACTAAAGACATGCCCGTTTTGAAAATGAAAAATATTTTTGGATTTTCTTGATTTTATATTTTTTATGGATTTTGAATGTTTTATATTTTTTATGGTTTTTCTATGTTTTATATTTTTGTATTTTTCTTTTGGTCGTTTAAATATATACGATAATATACAAGATCACGATCAAAGGATACTCGAGAATAGTTTACCACTACTATTCTTCAGATTCTTCTGCCAACTCCTTAAGTGTCGCTGGTGAGAATGATTTCATGCCTAGCTTTTCGATCAAAAACTCGATACGTCCTCGATCTAATGCATTCGTGAAAATATCTGCCAGCTGATACTCAGTGTTGACGAAGTACAGTTCGATCACTCCATTTTACACTTGCTCTTTGATGAAGTGGTAGCGTATGTCAATGTTCTTTGCCCTGGAATGTTGAACGTAGTTGCAGCACAGAGCAATTGCACTTTTGTTATCACAGTACATCGGGATTTTGTTGAATCCAAGACCATAGTCAGTTAATTGTGATCGCATCCAAAGAACTTGAGCACAACAACCGGACATAGCGATGTATTCAGCCTCTGTACTTGATATCGCATCGCTTTTCTGCCTTTTTGATGCCCAACTAACAAGTCTATCTCCAAGAAGTTGCACACTGCCAGAAGTGCTACGTCTAGTATCTTGACACCCAGTATAATCCGCATATGCATATGAAATTAGTGCAATAGAAGAATCCTTCGGATACCACAGACCACGATTAAGTGTTCCTTTAAGATACCGAAAGATCCTTTTTACAACATGTAAGTGCTTTTCGGTAGGCCGAGCCTGATACCGGGCACACATGCATATAGCAAATTGCAAATCAGGCCTGCTAGCAGTCAGATAGAGAAGGGTGCCGATCATTCCACGGTAAAGTTTAGGATCGACAACTATCCCTTCCTTATCTTCATCTAACTTGGATCTCTCCACCATTGGAGTATCCACGGTGTCACAGTTTTCAAAATGATACTTCTTTAATGATTCAAGAGCAAATTTGGATTGATTAATGAAGATGCCTCTGGGATTCTGAGAAATTTGTTGTCACACCCCTAATTTATCAGAGTAAGGTAACGCAATGGGGTGCGACGGTCATGACTATCACAAGATGTAGATACAAAGAACGACTATTTAAAAGTCGTTTTCTTTTAATTAAAAACATAAACTTGTTCGAAAGCGAATTACACATGATCAAATAAAGCATTGTTTCAAGGACTTCAACATCGTTTAAAAGCATCAAAATACTAGTCACGACCATTTTATTAAAATCTCCAAAGCATAACCACGTCACTCCTCCGTCTTGATACCTGAGAAAAACATTGCTAAAATGTCAACACAAAGGTCGGTGAGTTCATAGGTTTAAGTTTAAATAGTGTGATGAACCATAAGATTTTCAAGGCAACCGGCATATAATCTTATAACAAATACAAGATTATAATCAAAAGTATACGTTTTCATAACCTACGCCTAAGCTCATGACACCGAAGCATTAACCTAAACCGACAAGATATAACAAGAGCCCGAGCAAATGCCCATCCCTAAGCATTTGTAACACCTCAAATGTAAGTGTACCTAACTTTGGTCACACAACCAAATTAGATAGGGAGGTTGATCCCGATAGATCTATCCATAACATTCGCGCTTACACAAAGTAATTAACGGTTCATGATAGTGGGCTAAAAGGCAACATGGGATGGCGGGACTTAGACATCATGTAGGCAAACGTATGAGTTTTTAAGGCACTTATGTTCATCCGTTAAAACAAGCAATGTTCTCACCCCAAAATAGTTAAGCAATTTAAAAGTGGGGCTATGAAACTCACCTTGATGAAGTAGTAAATATGGTCAAGAAATATAGCTCGGTAAATCAAGGCACGCAAACCAATGCGCAAACAATCTACTCGTAACCTAAGCAAAATATCTGTACTTAGGCTAAATACAAATAGTAATAACGTACGAAGCACTTGGTTGATGATTTATACTTGCTCTTGTTTAATAAAAATGTTTTCATACATTTTTCTCGTTCAACAATTTTAGTCACGGGGTCAAGTTTGGGTGTCAATATCTCGTTAATTAATGGTCCGAAAAATAAACGGGTTCTTGTTATGAAAACTATGCCGCGAGGTCGTCGATATTTGATAAATATCATATTTTTATGGAGCCTCTAAGTATATAATATAATTAGCCAAAGTAGTAAGCTCCTAACAAAATAGACAAGTATAGTTTCATTTAATTATAAGTGTAAATCGACCATCTTTGGAAATTGTTTGCGGGTTCGTTACTTGACTTGAAGGCAAACCAAAAGTTGTTATAAAAACTAGGTTGTGTCGAGTTTCACAAGGTATTTTTAGATCTTTGGACGAAAATCATTTGATCGATTAAAAATAGACATGAAGTAGTGAATTCAGCCATACTTTACGTATACTATATAACTTACACTTGTTTTATAATTTGGGAAAACAAATGACAACTTATGGTGTTCCTGTGTTCTGTCATACGCCCACCATACGCACCCTTATAATGTTCAATTATTCCCACTTGCCATTAATAAATACATACACATATGGCAACTATTAATCATACATTCCTATAAAGACTAGCAAGAAGATCAAAGCAAAGAATAAAATGTAAACAATAGTGACTTGCCGCTTTTTCTCTTCTGCCCACTGTTCGTACAGTGCACACAAAAAAGGAAGTGGTCATGTTGTGTTCATATTTGTTTTACCCATCATGGCTTTTTTTATAGCGTACTACTGTTCACGCAGGCTAAGTCAAAAAGAAAATGTGTCTACAGTTATAGCTATTTTGGTTCACTGTTTGTGGGTCATTTCTTTATACAAAGGCACGCACACTACTTATTTACACACATATTTAAACACTCATTTGGTTGTCTAATCCTATGCTGTTCACACAGCCATACATACATACGCAGGTACATAGGGACATTATACCACATAAAATCATGCATACAATACCCAACCTAAGCATCTACAATAGTTCCCTGTTGGTTTAAGTTCACATACGACGTACATAACATATTCACAATAAGTATCACCCTTTCTTGTTTTTGTAGTTTAGGATACTGTTGGTTCATTTGTGTGTGTTAGTCTTGCATGCAACCTCCCCTCATACACCAATTATACGCATATAACATATAAGCACATAATGATTTCTAAACAAAATGGAACATACCCTCACTGTTTAACATGCCAGCACAAGTACACCCTTTTCACACAAGCAAGAAGCTATTACTTTTTCATACATTTTATATATATATCAGACAATAGTTCACTGTGGGTTTTTCTTAGCAGTTTGTTCACAGAAACCGACATACACACACTTTTCATATACACGCCAACAATGACATCATACAAGACCTCTTATATTTGTTTCCTAGATCTCGGCTTACACATACAAGAACATATGCAAAATGTCTAGTTTCTGCCTTTACGTTACTGTTTATCAATCATAAGTCATTCTCAAGCAACCCACACACTCACACGTTCGCTCTCACATACATCTTAATTATTTTGGCAGGGGTTGTTTACATGCAATCATACAACAGCCTATGCTTGTAGCATTAACCCTAACTTACATAAAATCATACAAGGATTCATATTAGTTCACCACGTACTCATACATGTTCCATAGCATCGAGGCATACAACATCACACATAAGATCATCCTTCGAGTCCATGCTCGGCTTTCTTTTTGGTCTAGCTAAACTCTACTCACACATGGTTTGTTCGCATACATAAACAACTCATAAGACCATAATATACTTATGTTCACATATAAACTCTACGTGTTTGTGATTCATTCATAACTTAGGGTTTCAAATAATCATTTTAGTTCACTGATATGTGTCTAAACACACATCTTTTCTACCACTTAATTACAATAAAAACCGGACCAAAACGTGTATTTTATGTCTTTTATGTCGGAATTATGCGTGGTTTGTGTTTCTGTTGTGATTTAGGACGAAAAGGTGAAAAGTGGAGAAAACACGGGAATTCACGGGCATTTACGGACTTTTATTGAAGAAAAGGATGAAAGACGAAGTCAAGAAGTCAAAAGTGGATAAAGAACGGAAGTCCAAGACCAATTCTGAAGATTTATCGAAGAAAAAGTCAAAAGACGAAAGTTTACTTAAAGCCGAGGAACTCAAGTCTTATTTATCGTAGAATTAAGAAGACGAGTCCAAAGAAATCCCGAGCCAAAATCATTAAAGTCCAAGATTAAGAAAAGATTAAGAAGGAAGGGACTAATGGTGCAAATAAAAGAAGATTAAAGAAGGAGGGACTAAGCATGCAATTAAGGAAACTTCCTAAGCAAGCCTTAATCTTCCCTATATATAGATTAGATCACATTCATTTTACTCTTGTTGGTGGCTTGACAAACCATTCTTCCACTTTCTTTATTGCACATTTAATTACTTGTCATTTAAATACATGTTTTGCACCTTTAATTACCTTTAATTTCAAGTAAGTGTTTCTTTAATTACTTGCACCTTTACTTTATCTTGTTAATCTTCTTCTACCTTTCTTTAATCTTTGATTGTCACGTTTTTAATCTTCTTAAGTTGTTTAAAGATTTGATTTTTATTCTTTTGATTGCTTTAAACCTTTTAATTTCATAGCTTATTTGATTTATTTTCAAGTTTATATAGTTTTTATAAAAGTTATTTTTATATAAAAGTTGTTTTTCTTAAAGTTTATCTTTTTCGTGTCTTAAAAGTTTTCAACTTTCAGTTTTATAGCTTATTTTTACACGGTTTTAGCTAAGTTTTTCGTCTAGTGCTTATTAGGATTATAGCTTATTTTTCTAGCTTATTTTTGGTTAATTCCTACGTATTCCGATTGGTTAAATCGGAAGAGGGATATACTTTCCGATTGACAAGATCTGAAAAGGGTTTCATCTTTCCGATTGGTGGACTCTGGTATTCCGATCAGAGTGGTTTTCTGGATATTCCGATTGGGTTAGTGTGACAGTATTCCGATTGGTGTTCAGTACATCATTCCGATTGAGGTGCAAGTTTGGTTATTCCGATCGTAACAGGTGACAGATATTCCGATTGGAGTTCCGATAAGCATTCCGACCAGGTCTACTATATTCTGATCAAGGGTAGCCTTCATTCCGATTGGAGGTGGTTTGGTATTCCGATTGGATTGGTCTAGTGATATTCCGATCTGAGTTGAGTGACAGCTATTCCGATCAGTTATCCTCCACATATTCCGATTGTATATTCCGACGACATCATTCCGATCAGGTAAAGGTGAGTCTGATCGGAATATATTCCGATTGGGGAATTCTTCTTGTTTTGTTTTATTTTATTTTTGGTTTACGTTTTTATTACTTGTCTAACTTTAATTTCCGTCACGCTTTTATTTTTAGTCATTTAATTAATTTACTTTCCGTCACGTTTTTAAATATCGCACCTTTCTTTTTAATTAGACTTAGATTTTAAATACTCGCCCTTTACTTTCAACGACATTTACTTTTAAGTTTTGTATTTTAAATTTAAAAACAACCAAAAACCTTTGTTCCCACCAAAATACAACTGAGTCACACATTAAACGCAAGTTTTTCAATTCTAAGAGACATACTTAAACGAACTAATTTTCTTACAGGGTGTCAAAAAACTCGTGTATTAAATGGCGCCGTTGCCGGCTCTTTTCGTAAAGATTAACGGTTTTCTGTGAGAGACGCGTGGCTTTTTGGGATCCGTTCACTTGTGAACGTTATTTTTCTTGTCTTAAAAATTCAAAAAATCATAAAAAATAAAAAATTAATAAAAATCCATAAAAATTAAAAATTTCAAAAATCCAAAAAGATTTTATCTTTCTTGTGTATATATATTGTCTTTGCGTTTGGTTTTGTTTTCTTTTTCATTTTCAGGTGTATGCGTACTAGATCTTCTAATTATCAAGAGCCCGAGCCTCAAGAAGATTTAGATATGTCAGGTGT
The DNA here is from genome assembly GCA_025667525.1 of Glebionis coronaria. Taxonomy (NCBI): domain Eukaryota; kingdom Viridiplantae; phylum Streptophyta; class Magnoliopsida; order Asterales; family Asteraceae; genus Glebionis; species Glebionis coronaria. The sequence continues at coordinate 40,103,181 of CM046874.1, read as the reverse complement.
CAACAACAATAATCCACCGCACCTTAATAATAACAACAATGTTCTTCCACAGCCCGATCTTCGGACCATGGAGGAACTTTGTCAACCAACAATGTTTGGACGAGGAGGACCGATTGCGCCGATGCAAATCAACGCTCCTGAGTTTTCGTTGAAGCACCACATGATTCAGCAAGTACAAACAAACCCATTTAGAGGATTTGCCATGGGTTAGTCCCGTCCATTGTGTGCCTAAGAAAGGCAGAATCACCGTTGTTCCCAACGAAAACAACGAGTTGATTCCTACTCGACTCGTAACGGGATGGCGAGTTTGCATCGATTGATGATGATGCCAACAAACACCTCGACAAGTTCATTACAATCACCCAGAGCATAAAGTTAGCTGGTGCCACAATGGATGAGCTTCGCCTGCAACTATTTCCACACACTCTATTACATCATGCCGAGAAATGGTTTGATCGTCTCCCGAAGAATTCTATTCACACTTGGGATGATATGACTCAACGCTTTTTGTCGCGCTACTTTCCACCATCCATGGTCACAAGCCTTCGCAATCAGATCAGCGGTTTCATGCAAGATCCCGATGAATCTCTTTTTGATGCTTGGGAGAGATATAATGTCTTGATCGACCGATGTCCAAATCACAACATGCTTCCGGTCACCTTGATCGATACTTTCTACAACGGATTGACTTTTCGAGATCGTGATACGATCAATGCAGCCGCCGGTGGCACATTCATGAAAAGGAGACCCGAGGAGTGTAGAGAGTTAATTGAGAACATGACTACTCATCACAAGAACTGGGATTCCTCTGCTTCTTCAAGGAACAACCCGAGAGTCAATGTTTCTTCCACCTCAGCAAACCCTGAGATGACCGAACTCACCCGCATGATGACTGAAATGAGCAAAAGTATTACGCTTCTCGCTTCAAACCAACAACAACAACAAGTTAAAGCGGTTGCTAATCCTTGTGAAACATGTGGCGGTCCTCACTCATACACCGATTGTCCTTCGACACAAGGAAATCCGGAAAATGTGTATGCAGCTTATGGTAATTATTCACCGGAAAATTACCAAGCTAGACAACAAGGGGATAGAAATCTGCTGAGCTACCGTTCAACCAATTACCTTTCACCCGGTTTTTCTCCTCAAAACCAAAACCCCGCCAACAACTACACTAGAAGCAACCAAATCCCACCTCGTGCTTCTAACCCTTATCAACCACCCACCCAACAAAACCCGCCCATTAATCCCGATGTTGAAGCCGTCATGAGAACTCAAGGTGAGCAAATCAAGAATCTACAGAGCCAAATAATTAATTTGAAAGGAGATATCTTGAAGCAAGGTAATGAAATTAGATCCGAACTTCGAGATAATCTTCAATCCTCCATCAACTCTCAAACGAATGATATTAAGAATATGTTGGCTAGTTTCTTGCCCGCTGCTCAGCCTTCTACTTCAAGTTCTCTACCTTCAAACACCGTCACTAATCCGCGAGCCAATGTGAGTGCTATTACTACACGTAGTGGAGCCACCATCGTAGGACCACCAATCCCACCCCCATCATCTACACCTACTCCACCACCATTTATCCCAACTCCTCCTACACCTAGTATTAGTGCACCATTACCGTCTCCGCCTCGACGTGATGAAGTTCCCACGAATGCTCCTTCAACATCTCAACCTCAACCTTTACCTACACCTGCACCTTCACCACCCACACCCAATATCCCTTATCCCTCTCGTTTAGGCAAGAACAAAATGCTAACTAAGGAGGACGCTGAAGTGACACGCTATGTGAAGATGATTTCTCAAATGAAATTCAACATTAGCTTTCTTGAAGCACTTGTCCACATGCCCAAATTTGTCAAAGCATTTAAGGAATTGCTAAACAAGAAGGAGAAGCTGATTGAACTCGCCAACACTCGATTAAATGAAAACTGCTCAGCAGTGATTCTAAAAGAACTTCCGGAAAAGCTTGGAGATCCCGGTCGTTTTGTGTTGCCTTGCGTGTTCAACAAAACTGAAGAATTTACTGCCCTTGCTGATCTCGGGGCTAGTATTAACTTAATGCCACTGAGTGTTTGGAAAACACTATCATTACCCGACCTCACTCTAACAAAGATGACTCTCGAACTTGCAAATCGCACTCTCGCTTACCCCGTTGGTATAGCCGAAGATGTGTTTATTAAAGTTGGTGCATTTACTTTCCCGGTTGACTTTGTGGTAGTTGAATATGAAATGGACCCTCGTATTCCTTTAATACTTGGTCGGCCATTCTTGAGAACCGGACGTGCTTTAGTGGATGTGGCCGAAGGTGAGTTAATCTTACGAGTCGGGGATGATGCACAAGTTTTCAAAATGGGGAAGCTTACTAGTACAACCTTTGGAGGCCGAGAATCAGTGAATATGATTAATGTGCTAGATGACTTTACCGTCTATGACAATCCTCTATTTGACTCTTGCATCGCTAATCCACTTTTTCATGAGGATGTGGATGATTCTCGCCCTACTTTGGAAGCTTCTCCCATTTATGATTCTCCACCGGTCTTTGATGCTTATGATGATGATGATTCTAGCTCAGATTCGGATGATTTTGATTGTACTTCTGAGTATCCCGAGCTGCCCACATATGATGATTTTGATGAGGCCGATACTCTCTCGAGCGATTCTTCACACGATGAAGATCCTCCGCCATCACTCGATCCTACTTTGGACGATTACTCATTCGAGGAAGATTTCTCTATGTTTCTTAATACATACTTCCCGCATGAGAGTGATGCACCTCCTCTGGATTTTGAATCTTATCGTCTTGATCCTACTTTGGATTTGAAGAAAATTTTGTCCAAGGAGAAGAAACCGGTTGACACCGAAGTCCGTTGCACGTATGATTTAACACCTCTTTGTCCCCTTCTGAGGACGAGGTTGTGCTTCTTTGCGGATCTTCTTCACACTCGGCTGAGCCTGAGTGCTATTTTCCCTTAAAGGAAAAGGTGTTCGACCCTGGTATTGAAGTCTTTAAGCCATCTCAGTATCCACCTGATGCAATAAAAGGAAAAATCTTTGGAATTAATGAAGACATGCTTGCACCGCTTCCTACTTGCTTCTACCATGCTCCAGCACTGCTTAAGGGAACCTTGCCTCTTCTTTGGCTTGCCTTGTTCGCCTTAAGCTTATGCTATTTGATGGACGAAAACTATGTCTTTGATCCTGGTGGATATGTTTCATGCTTCTTCCATTGATGATCAAGGTCGAGTCAGGCTAATGACTCGGTTAACAAAAATTCAGCGCTTCTTGGGAGGCAACCCATGCATCTATCTTTTCGCTTTCTTTATCATAAGTGTAGGGGAGACCCGTTGGATTGCTTTCCTCTCTTCACTTCTTAATCAGGGATTCGAGCTTCAATGATCCACTCTTGATGATTCTTGACGACCCGTGATCCCGTGTTCTACTTATTCCTGGTTCTATCCTAAACTCTTTTCGATTCTCTATTTTATATTTTCTCAATATTAAAATAGGAATCTCTTTAGTTGTCCTTTCCTTAGCAAGATTTAAACAACGTGCACAATGTCCTAAGTGTAGGGGAGTTTACTCCCACATGCTTAAACATTGAGGACAATGTTTATATTAAGTGTAGGGGGACTTCTATCGAAGTTAAGTAGTCTTTTCCTTGTATTTGTCCTCATTTTAACCGGAAAATCAATTTTTCGACATTTTTCAAAATTTTTGATCTATTTTGGCCTATTAGTTTATCCCTTTGCGTAGTAATTTTCTTTCCTTATTAGAATAAATCTTCGAATAAGTGGTTTTAATTTTCAAAACGTTGTGAATCTTTTGACTCAACCCGAGTTTACTTATCTAAGTTACTCTAGCTAGTATCCTTAACGTGTTTAAGTCAAGTTTTGATAGGCTCTTATATAGGGAGCTATAAAACGCGAAAGTCTTAACTCTCACGAGTTAAGAACAAGAACTTTTCGCAAGTTCCTATAATTGATCCTAGAGATTCGTTTCTCAAGGGAACTTTAAAATGCGATTTCTAAACTTGAAAAAGTCCAAGAATTTGCAAGATCCTATAGGCGACTCGAAAACCCAAAACTTTGACTTAATAGGCTAAGCATCCACGAGTCTCATTCTTTGAGATTTTAAACTGTGGAGAACGAGAGATGATAGAGCCAATTATAAGTTCAGTATTCTTTCGTGAATTTATGTGAGTTAATTATGAGCCTATTCTCCCTCCGCTTGCTTAATAAATTATCTGCTAATAAGTAAGGTTGTACGATTTAAAAGGTTACTTAGCTTCTAGCCCCAGATCGTTTAAAAGTTGCTCGGTAATGACGAGAGTTCATAGCCAAGGCATAACTTATGAAGCGGGGCGCGAAGATTGGCGAGTCCGAAAAGGCCCTAACAAGGCATGAGGGCTACATTTTGTTGCTAAAGATCCAAAAGTGATGTGAAGAATCATTTATCGAAAATCCATATGAAGGATCGAGACACACGACGAAAAGCAAGAACTCCCCAAAAGTCATGGAGAAGTCTATCCGAAAAGACCCTAACAAGGTATGAGGATAAATAGATCCAAGTCCTAAAAGGAGGCGGATCGTTGTATATCAAAATCCAAAATAAAGATTGGAGAAAAATGAAGAAGTCGTGGTCCATATATGAAGAATCTCTCAAAAATTCCAAGTGAAGAAATTCCAATTATGAAGAGAAGACCATTATTTCATGAACGTCTCTCAAGATTTGAAGTATGAAGTCGCTGCCAAATATCGGCCCGAGAAAGGTCTCAAATCGCGAACCAAGTTATGCCAAGATATGAACTTTTTGATATCCCGAGAAGCAGTTTTAAAAGATTTGGTCCTTTAGCTAACTATTGATTAAATCGTGCACCTTATTTTCAGACTAAATAACTATCTAAATAAGTCGAACAATGCATCCTCGTGATCATTCAAGACAAATAATAAAATATAAGAGATACCCGTAGGAATAAGGGAGTCTAAGTGAATAATTGGCCCACATGAGTTCGTGTTAGTCTACTAACTTATAATAACAATGATCTCGTTTTTAAGCTTGGTTTGGAGAAAGTGAAAAGTTGAGGATGATGAATATTCATGACATTTCCAAAACCCAAGGTATGCTTTTAATTTCTTTGCTTTGCAATTTTTTAATTTTCTATCTCCTTAATAAAGGCCAACATGGATTGATTGTGATGAAAAATGTAAACTTGCTTTGTAACTAATGCATTGCATGAGGACATTGCAATGGTCAAGTGTAGGGGATTTGATATGTGTCTAAACACACATCTTTTCTACCACTTAATTACAATAAAAACCGGACCAAAACGTGTATTTTATGTCTTTTATGTCGGAATTATGCGTGGTTTGTGTTTCTGTTGTGATTTAGGACGAAAAGGTGAAAAGTGGAGAAAACACGGGAATTCACGGGCATTTACGGACTTTTATTGAAGAAAAGGATGAAAGACGAAGTCAAGAAGTCAAAAGTGGATAAAGAACGGAAGTCCAAGACCAATTCTGAAGATTTATCGAAGAAAAAGTCAAAAGACGGAAGTTTACTTAAAGCCGAGGAACTCAAGTCTTATTTATCGTAGAATTAAGAAGACGAGTCCAAAGAAATCCCGAGCCAAAATCATTAAAGTCCAAGATTAAGAAAAGATTAAGAAGGAAGGGACTAATGGTGCAATTAAAAGAAGATTAAAGAAGGAGGGACTAAGCATGCAATTAAGGAAGCTTCCTAAGCAAGCCTTAATCTTCCCTATATATAGATTAGATCACATTCATTTTACTCTTGTTGGTGGCTTGACAAACCATTCTTCCACTTTCTTTATTGCACATTTAATTACTTGTCATTTAAATACATGTTTTGCACCTTTAATTACCTTTAATTTCAAGTAAGTGTTTCTTTAATTACTTGCACCTTTACTTTATCTTGTTAATCTTCTTCTACCTTTCTTTAATCTTTGATTGTCACGTTTTTAATCTTCTTAAGTTGTTTAAAGATTTGATTTTTATTCTTTTGATTGCTTTAAACCTTTTAATTTCATAGCTTATTTGATTTATTTTCAAGTTTATATAGTTTTTATAAAAGTTATTTTTATATAAAAGTTGTTTTTCTTAAAGTTTATCTTTTTCGTGTCTTAAAAGTTTTCAACTTTCAGTTTTATAGCTTATTTTTACACGGTTTTAGCTAAGTTTTTCGTCTAGTGCTTATTAGGATTATAGCTTATTTTTCTAGCTTATTTTTGGTTAATTCCTACGTATTCCGATTGGTTAAATCGGAAGAGGGATATACTTTCCGATTGACAAGATCTGAAAAGGGTTTCATCTTTCCGATTGGTGGACTCTGGTATTCCGATCAGAGTGGTTTTCTGGATATTCCGATTGGGTTAGTGTGACAGTATTCCGATTGGTGTTCAGTACATCATTCCGATTGAGGTGCAAGTTTGGTTATTCCGATCGTAACAGGTGACAGATATTCCGATTGGAGTTCCGATAAGCATTCCGACCAGGTCTACTATATTCCGATCAAGGGTAGCCTTCATTCCGATTGGAGGTGGTTTGGTATTCCGATTGGATTGGTCTAGTGATATTCCGATCTGAGTTGAGTGACAGCTATTCCGATCAGTTATCCTCCACATATTCCGATTGTATATTCCGACGACATCATTCCGATCAGGTAAAGGTGAGTCTGATCGGAATATATTCCGATTGGGGAATTCTTCTTGTTTTGTTTTATTTTATTTTTAGTTTACGTTTTTATTACTTGTCTAACTTTAATTTCCGTCACGCTTTTATTTTTAGTCATTTAATTAATTTACTTTCCGTCACGTTTTTAAATATCGCACCTTTCTTTTTAATTAGACTTAGATTTTAAATACTCGCCCTTTACTTTCAACGACATTTACTTTTAAGTTTTGTATTTTAAATTTAAAAACAACCAAAAACCTTTGTTTCCCACCAAAATACAACTGAGTCACACATTAAACGCAAGTTTTTCAATTCGAAGAGACATACTTAAACGAACTAATTTTCTTACAGGGTGTCAAAAAACTCGTGTATTATTCACCCCTAGGTTCCCACTAGTTCTCAAATAACCCACTTAATACATGGTTCAATCGTCTAGTTTGTTCATGGGTCTCATCTTTAGATGGTTTTGGTCATCAAACGTTTATCACATCAACCCTAGTCATGACATTAGCCCATCGTGAGGTCTTACAAACCTCATACCCTTGATCCCTCGTGACTTAGTTTTATCATTTTATACAAGTCTATAAGTTTTAAATCTAGCAAGTATATCACCAACCAAAGTTTAAGTGTTAGAGAGTGTTTAACATGGACTTACAAAAGGTCCTAAGTATTTGGTGAAGAGATGATAGAAGGGAACAAGACTAGAAAATCCTTAACCCGATCAAATCTACAAGCTTAACCCGATCCAAAATCAACTAGCACTGGACCGAATCCTTCTTCTTTTATTCTAGGCAGCAACTAAGGGTTTCACAAGGAAGACATGTTTGTTTTTCTATGAGAGACTTGGTTTTGAGTGTGTGTGAGTTTTTGTGAAGAATAGAGCTGGTATTTATAGGCAGGAGTGGGAGTGTTAGGGTTAAGTAACTAGTTAGGACTTAGTTAGGGCATGTTTAGGTTTTGTTAGTGTCATGGTTAGATTGTAACTAAGTTTTGAGGTTTAGTTCGTGGTTGGGGAAGAGTGAAGGTCTTGGGGTTTCGATGTGGCAGCCATGAGGAAGAGAAACTAGTACTTGCCCTTGACTATCAAATGAGGGTTCATTATATCATAAATGCCTTGAAGGTATGGTGAGAAAAGGGGGGTGATCGTCTGTTGCTTTGAAGAGGGTAAGGGGAACCAAAAGGACATGTAATTAAGGGGTTGGTGTAGTACCAAGTTTGAATCCAAGATTTGAAGGAAAGAAATAAAAACGTGGGTTTTGGGAAGAAGTATGTGGATCGGTTTTTGGTTTTAAGGATATGGGAAGTAAGACTTTTGTCTTTATTTTGTATATTTGTAAAATCTTTATTTGTTGTAGTTGTGTGGGTGTTGTAAGGATTTAAATGTGTCCATGTAGTATAGAGTTTTAGTGGTAGTTTAACTAAATTTGTTAAATGTAAATTTTCTAAATGTGTTGTTATATAAACGGAGTAAAACATTTGTTTTGTTAATCAAAGTTCTTATATGAGATTACGTTGATGTAAATAAGTGTCCATTCTCAAAAATAGAATTTCTCACGTAAACTAAGTATAGTCATTCAAGTAATAATTTTCACGATCGTTATTCATAAAAATTTCAATTTCGTACACAATTACGCGAAATAAATCGGGGCATCAATAGACACACAAGTCTAACCCGAACTAACGCGTTTCTCATAAATTAAATAGATCCTAATTTCACGGTTGTGACATCCGACAACCCTTAAGTTTGAGCTTCGACCCGAAGCTCATATTTCGTTGAAACATATCTAATTAAATAGATGAGGATACTTAAGCTTAAATTGATCTTCACGTTCCCAAGTAAACTCGGGTCATCGTTGTGCATTCTAACGCACTTTCACAATCGGTATACGGCTTTGTCTAAGTCGTTTAATTTCACGGTCTACAATCTCAACGGGTTCTTCAACAAATACGAGCTTGTCGTCAAGTTGAATTTCTTCTAACGGTATAACAAGCGTCTCATCGGATAGACATTTCTTCAAATTGCAAATGTGGAACACATTGTGCACACGACTAAGTTCTTGGGGTAAATCTAAACGGTAAGCGACTTCACCAATTCGTTGAGTGATCTTGAACGGTCCAATATATCGTGGGTTTAGCTTCCCTCGTTTTCCAAAACGAATGACACCTTTCCACGGTGCGACTTTTAGCATGACGAGGTCTCCAACTTGAAATTCCAATGGCTTACGTTTTTTGTCGGCGTAACACTTTTGACGATCTCGGGCCGCTTGCATACGGCTCTTGATTTGAACTATTTTCTCCGTCGTTTCATGAATTATTTCTGGGCCGGTAAGTTGTGCATCACCAACTTTCGCCCAACAAACGGGTGAACGACACTTTCGACCATAAAGTGCTTCAAACGGTGCCGCTTTAATGCTCGTATGGTAACTATTGTTATATGAAAATTCCACGAGTGGTAAATGACGATCCCATCCATTTCCAAAATCTATCACACATGCTCGAAGCATGTCTTCTAAAGTTTGGATGGTTCTTTCGCTTTGGCCATCCGTTTGAGGATGGTAAGTCGTGCTCATATCTAGTTGTGTTCCTAGAGCTTCTTGAAGTGATTGCCAAAATCTTGAGCAATATCGACCGTCTCGATCCGAAATTATGGATATCGGCACTCCATGCTTAGCAACGATTTCTTTCACATATAATCGTGCTAAATGATCCATTTGGTCTTTTTCTTTCATAGGAAGAAAATGTGCGGACTTTGTAAGACGATCCACAATGACCCAAATTATGTCATATCCCGCGGATGTCTTTGGTAATTTAGTGATAAAGTCCATAGTAATTCTTTCCCATTTCCACTCCGGGATTCTAGGTTGGACTAGTAATCCGGATGGCTTTTGATGCTCGACCTTAACTTTTGCGCAAGTTAAGCATTTTCCGACATAAGTAGCTATATCGTCCTTCATGTTCGGCCACCAATAAGACATCTTCATGTCATGGTACATTTTATCCGATCCGGGGTGAATCGAATATTTAGATTTATGAGACTCATGCATAATTATGTTCCTCATGTTTCCATATCGTGGTAGCCAACTTCTACCTTCAAGACATAACGTTCCATCGGCACGTGCAACGAGTTTCTTCGTGATCATACCTCCGACATCTTCCTTATGAATGTTATCCGCCTTAATAGCTTCACGTTGAGCTTCTAAGATCTTTTTGGGTATGTTCAAGCCAATAGTCATCACTAAAGCTCGAACTCTAAGAGGTTTATCCCGAGGTTTCCTACTTAAAGCGTCAGCTACAACATTGCCTTTTCCCGGTGTATAACGAATTTCACAATCGTAATCACCAAGCAATTCCAACCATCGTCTTTGTCTCATGTTAAGTTCTTTTTTATTCAAGATGTGTTGTAAACTTTTGTGGTCGGTGAACACAACACATTTGGTACCGTAAAGGTAATGTCTCCAAATCTTGAGAGCAAAAACGACCGCGCCTAATTCCAAATCGTGAGTGGTATAGTTTTCTTCGTTTGGCTTCAATTGTCGAGAGGCATAAGCGATAACTTTCTTCCTTTGCATAAGAACCGCGCCTAAGCCTTTAATTGACGCGTCACAATAGACTTCAAAGTCTTCACTACCCTCGGGTAGTGCGAGAATAGGTGCATCACAAAGCTTTTGTTTGAGGGTTTGGAAAGACAATTCTTGATCGTCTCCCCATTCAAACTTTTTGTTCTTTTGAGTCAAAGTTGTCATAGATTTTGCGATCTTCGAAAATCCTTCGATAAATCTTCTATAATAACCGGCGAGTCCAAGGAATTGTCGAATCTCCGTGGGAGTATTAGGAGTCGCCCAATCCTTGACCGCTTCAATTTTGGCGGGATCAACGTGAACTCCACTACTATCAATTACGTGACCAAGAAATTGAACCGTGTGAATCCAAAATTCACACTTTGAGAACTTAGCATACAAATGCTCTTGCCTCAACAATTCCAGAATCTTTTTCAAGTGTTCCTCGTGTTCTTCCTTACTACGAGAGTAAATAAGGATGTCGTCAATGAACACGATAACAAACTTGTCCAAGTAAGGCTTACACACACGGTTCATGAGGTCCATGAAAACCGCGGGTGCATTAGTCAAACCGAAAGGCATGACTTGGAATTCAAAATGACCGTATCGGGTTCGGAACGCCGTCTTGGAAATATCTTCTTCTCGAACTCTAAGTTGGTGATAACCCGATCTTAAGTCAATTTTTGAATAAATGCTCGAACCTTGAAGTTGATCAAACAAATCGTCGATCCTTGGGAGAGGATAACGATTTTTGATGGTAAGTTTGTTCAATTCGCGATAATCGATGCACATTCGAAAAGTTCTGTCTTTCTTCTTTACAAATAGAACCGGAGCTCCCCAAGGCGAGGAACTCGGCCTAATAAATCCTTTGTCGGTAAGCTCCTTCAATTGGTCGGCTAATTCCTTCATCTCGGCGGGTGCTAAACGGTAAGGTGCTCTTGCGACGGGTGCGGCTCCGGGTGTTAATTCGATATGGAATTCTACTTGACGGAGTGGTGTCAATCCGGGTAAATCTTCGGGGAAAACATCAGGAAAGTCTTTAACAATCGGAACATCTTCAATCTTCTTCTCTTTTGGCTCGGCTTCTTTCTTGTTAGTAACTTGAATGAGAAAAATCGGACGACCTTCCTCGATGTAGTTTTTGGTTTTAGTACATGAGATGACATCTAATTGAGTTTGGCTTTTCGCGCCATTTCTTTCTCCAAAGATAGTTAGAATTTGCCTTCCATATGGAACGCGAACTTGTTTTTCGTGACAAAGCAACTCCGCATGGTATTTAGACAACCAATCCATACCAACAATAAAGCTTCCAAGTTCAATTGGCAAGAGGTCGATAAGAAACGGGATATTTTGCAAATTCAAAATACAATCCTTAAGGACGGTATTAGTGGAGATGGACTTGCCATCGGCTAACTCCACATCATATCTTACTTCTAAGGCTACGGGATTCACATTAAGTAGTTCGCTAAAGGTAGTAGATACAAAGCTCCTATCCGCACCGGAATCAAATAATACGGAAGCATAAAGATTATTGAGGAGGAACGTACCGGTGACGACGTTGTTGTCTTGGATAGCCGCCTCGGCTCCCAAAGCATATACGCGACCAATCGCTCCCGCTTGATTCCCATTTCCCCTTGTTCCACTACTCGAAGCTCCTTGGTTTTGTTTCGGATTCTTACGAGCTTGGTTGTTGTTGTTGTTGCCACGGATTTGATTTCCGCGACCTACGGTGATAGCCTTAGGACACTTAATTTTAAAGTGGCCATTTTCCCCACAACCATAACAAGTAACATCCGCATATCGCTCATTCGGAGCAGTTGGGGCTCTTTTGTTCAACGGTCTTGGGGCACTACGGCAATCTTTGGCAAAATGGCCGGCTTTACCACAATTATGGCAAGTTTTACCACAAGCTCCTGGATGGTGTTTACCACACTTTGCACAATAAGGTTGCTTCCCTTGGTAATTTGAGCCACCATTGAGATTGAAAGCCTTGGCCACATTATCTTGGCGCTTGTTGGGGTAGTTGCCATGATTAGGGCCATGGTTTCCTTCCCACTTTCTCTTGTGATTACTCGAGTCCAAGATAATAGCTTCCATTAAGCCATTCACCATTTCAATGGCTTCATTGAGATCGGTTGGCTTTGAAGAGATGACATCACCACGGATTGATGAAGGCAATCCCACCATATATCTTTCCCTGGCACGAGTCTCTGTGGGAAGCATCTCAGGACACATCAACCTAAGCTCTTGGAACCTTTGAGTATATGGCATCAAGTTCGTACCATTCACACGAAGGTTCCACAATTCCGTTTCCAACCTTTGCATCTCATTCCTTGGACAATACTTTTTGTAGAGCATGTTCTTGAAATGAACCCAAGGTGTTGCATTAGCGGCTTCCAAGCTAACGGCACGAACATGGATATTCCACCATGTTAGCGCACCATCAATCAAAGTACTAGATCCGTACTTCACTTTGTCGCCTTCCGCTACATTGCTCACACTAAATTGAGCTTCCAATCGTTCGATCCACCTAGCAAGACCTACGGCCCCTTCGGTTCCATTGAAAGAACCGGTGAAGCAAGACTTAAACTCCTTGTACGTGCATGTACGAGTAGTTGTTGCCTTGGTGTTAGTGGTATTGTTCCCTTCTTGAGTACTTTTGGCGGCGGCGAGAGCGGCGGCCACACCGTCCGCTATCATTTGGTTAAGAACGGCCGGGTCGATAGCAATTGGAGCGGCGGGGTTTGCGTTTGCGTTTGCATTTGCTCTTGTTCTACGTATAACGGGTGCCATTGATCTAAATTAATAAAGATTACATTAAGCGTTAGAAATAACAATTCATAAGATCACGCTTTCGCATGGCATATATAGTTCATGATATCACAACAAATATCATAAGTTTCACAAGTGATAAACATAACCCAAACATTCGATTCATCGTCGTGAATTAAGTTTTACAAAAGAGAGAGCATAGTGTTTTGGGAATTGTTTACAAAAGATTACATAAAAGAAAGGAAATTGAAATACAACACAACAAGACTAGTAAACATCTAGTCGGAGAAGCCCTCGAGACGATCCACCCTCTTGGACAACCTAGTCAACTCCCTAATGACGTGGCTATGCAAATCCCCCATCCTAAAGTGTTGTTCATCCAACCTTCGAGAAATGATGGCCATACGGTCCGGCTCAGGTGGGTCAACAATCTCTAAAGCAGTGATGATGTCCCTATTGCACTCCTCAAGCCGACTCATCAAGAAAGGAGGGACCCTTCCCAAGTTACGAAGGATATAGGTCATATCCTCTCGTAGAGAGTAAAGTCGGGCAAAGGAGTGTAGAGAGGTCCTACGGTACCTAGGAGCCGTAGAGCTCTCGGGGATATCCTCTCCATGGAATGGAGGGATAGCAGTCATCTTGGGCAAGGCCAAGTCATCATCCACTGGCGAAGTAGGTCCTAAGGAGAGATAGGTGGAGCAAACCGGTGCCGAATCCTTGTCTCTAGAAGCGAGCTTTTTCCCCGCATATGTTTGCCTCACTGACATTCGAGCTGTGCGTCGCATAGGAGGCCCCTTGGGTGCAAGAGATGATGAGCAAGGGGAAGCAGTCTTCTTAGCCTTTCCACGCCTTTGGTAGCAAATGATAGGCTTTGGGAGTGGGAGTGGCTTTCTTGTGGGTGAATTTTCCGGCGATTCTCCAATCCTCATTGGCCTTAGTCCGTTGGGCGATTCCACCATGTAAATCGTCTCGTCACTAGTTTTCGTCATAGCGCTGCCAAAACAAGGCATGTATTAGTATTAGATCAAAAATAATAGCTTTTAAATTCGTAAATACTTGTAAAAATAAATATATCCCAAAACTCTCTCGTATAAAATTTTCAAATAATCATGTCGTGTTTCAATATTAGTTTTCCATTGGAATAAGTTATTAGCACTCCAATTTTGGATGTTACGTACATACATCGTATTAATTGTCGTTCTAGCGCATATCCCTAAAGAATATCAAAATTTTGTATATCGACGTACAAAATTAAATAGATCACAAATAATTCGTATCAAATAGCATAGCAAATAAATTAAACTAACTTGCAACTTACTTGTATCGAAGACGCGGAGTGAAGTGGTTCTTGGAGATTTTTGAGTTAGTTATAGTCTAGAATTATTTTTCCAAAATTAAATTTTTGACTCAAGTTTATAAAAAATCATTTTGTAAAAAGATAACCTAGTTCTCTATAACTACAGCTCTGATACCAATCTGTCACCCCCCCCAATTTATCATAGTAAGGTAACGCAATGGGGTGCGACGGTCATGACTATCACAAGATGTAGATACAAAGAACGACTATTTAAAAGTCGTTTTCTTTTAATTAAAAACATAAACTTGTTCGGAAGCGAATTACACATGATCAAATAAAGCATTGTTTCAAGGACTTCAACATCGTTTAAAAGCATCAAAATACTAGTCACGACCATTTTATTAAAATCTCCAAAGCATAACCACGTCACTCCTCCGTCTTGATACCTGAGAAAAACATTGCTAAAATGTCAACACAAAGGTCGGTGAGTTCATAGGTTTAAGTTTAAATAGTGTGATGAACCATAAGATTTTCAAGGCAACCGGCATATAATCTTATAACAAATACAAGATTATAATCAAACGTATACGTTTTCATAACCTACGCCTAAGCTCATGACACCGAAGCGTTAACCTAAACCGACAAGATATAACAAGAGCCCGAGCAAATGCTCATCCCTAAGCATTTGTAACACCTCAAATGTAAGTGTACCTAAATTTGGTCACACAACCAAATTAGATAGGGAGGTTAATCCCGATAGATCTATCCATAACATTCGCGCTTACACAAAGTAATTAACGGTTCATGATAGTGGGCTAAAAGGCAACATGGGATGGCGGGACTTAGACATCATGTAGGCAAACGTATGAGTTTTTAAGGCACTTATGTTCATCCGTTAAAACAAGCAATGTTCTCACCCCAAAATAGTTAAGCAATTTAAAAGTGTGGCTATGAAACTCACCTTGATGAAATAGTAAATATGGTCAAGAAAGATAGCTCGGTAAATCAAGGCACGCAAACCAATGCGCAATCAATCTACTCGTAACCTAAGCAAAATATCCGTACTTAGGCTAAATACAAATAGTAATAACGTACGAAGCACTTGGTTGATGATTTATACTTGCTCTTGTTTAATAAAAATGTTTTCATACATTTTTCTCGTTCAACAATTTAGTCACGGGGTCAAGTTTGGGTGTCAATATCTCGTTAATTAATGGTCCAAAAAATAAACGGTTCTTGTTATGAAAACTATGCCGCGAGGTCGTCGATATTTGATAAATATCATATTTTTATGGAGCCTCTAAGTATATAAGATAATTAGCCAAAGTAGTAAGCTCCTAACAAAATAGACAAGTATAGTTTCATTTAATTATAAGTGTAAATCGACCATCTTTGGAAATTGTTTGCGGGTTCGTTACTTGACTTGAAGGCAAACCAAAAGTTGTTATAAAAACTAGGTTGTGTCGAGTTTCACAAGGTATTTTTAGATCTTTGGGCGAAAATCATTTGATCGATTAAAAATAGACATGAAGTAGTGAATTCAGCCATACTTTACGTATACTATATAACTTACACTTGTTTTATAATTTGGGAAAACAAATGACAACTTATGGTGTTCTTGTGTTCTGTCATACGCCCACTACACGCACCCTTATAATGTTCAATTATTCCCACTTGCCATTTATAAATACATACACATATGGCAACTCTTAATCATACATTCCTATAAAAACTAGCAAGAAGATCAAAGCAAAGAATAAAATGGAAACAATAGTGACTTGCCCCTTTTTCTCTTCTGCCCACTGTTCGTACAGTGCACAAAAAAAAGGAAGTGGTCCTGTTGTGTTCATATTTGTTTTACCCATCATGGCTTTTTTATAGCGTACTACTGTTCACGCAGGCTAAGTCAAAAAGAAAATGTGTCTACAGTTATAGCTATTTTGGTTCACTGTTTGTGGGTCATTTCTTCATACAAAGGCACGCACACTACTCATTTACACACATATTTAAACACTCATTTGGTTGTCTAAATCCTATGCTGTTCACACATCCATACATACATACGCGGGTACATAGGGACATTATACCACATAAAATCATGCATACAATACCCAACCTAAGCATCTACAATAGTTCCCTATTGGTTTAAGTTCACATACGACGTACATAACATATTCACAATAAGTATCACCCTTTCTTGTTTTTGTAGTTTAGGCTACTGTTGGTTCATTTGTGTGTGTTAGTCTTGCACGCAACCTCCCCTCATACACCAAATATACGCATACAACGTATAAGCACATAATGATTTCTAAACAAAATGGAACATACCCTCACTGTTTAACATGCCAGCACAAGTACACCCTTTTCACACAAGCAAGAAGCTATTACTTTTTCATACATTTTATATATATATATATATCAGACAATAGTTCACTGTGGGTTTTTCTTAGCAGTTTGTTCACAACAACCCGACATACACACACTTTTCATATACACGCCAACAACGACATCATACAAGACCTCTTATATTTGTTTCCTAGATCTCGGCTTACACATACAAGAACATATGCAAAATGTCTAGTTTCTGCCTTTACGTTACTGTTTATCAATCATAAGTCATTCTCAAGCAACCCACACACTCACACGTTCGCTCTCACATACATCTTAATTATTTTGGCAGGGGTTGTTTACATGCAATCATACAACAGCCTATGCTTGTAGCATTAACCCTAACTTACACAAAATCATACAAGGATTCATATTAGTTCACCACATACTCATACATGTTCCATAGCATCGAGGCATACAACATCACACATAAGATCATGCTTCGAGTCCATGCTCGGCTTTCTTTTTGGTCTAGCTAAACTCTACTCACACATGGTTTGTTCGCATACATAAACAACTCATAAGACCATAATATACTTATGTTCACATATAAACTCTGCGTGTTTGTGATTCATTCATAACTTAGGGTTTCAAATAATCATTTTAGTTCACCCCTAGGTTCCCACTAGTTCTCAAATAACCCACTTATCCATGGTTCAATCGTCTAGTTTGTTCATGGGTCTCATCTTTAGATGGTTTTGGTCATCAAACGTTTATCACATCAACCCTAGTCATGACATTAGCCCATCGTGAGGTCTTACAAACCTCATACCCTTGATCCCCTGTGACTTAGTTTTATCATTTTATACAAGTTTATAAGTTACAAATCTAGCAAGTATAATCACCAACCAAAGTTTAAGTGTTAGAGAGTGTTTAACATGGACTTACAAAAGGTCATAAGTATTTGGTGAAGAGATGATAAAAGGGAACAAGACTAGCAAATCCTTAACTCGATCAAATCTACAAGCTTAACCCGATCCAAATTCAACTAGCACTGGATCGAATCCTTCTTCTTTTATTCTAGGCAGCAACTAAGGGTTTCACAAGGAAGACATGTTTGTTTTTCTATGAGAGACTTGGTTTTGAGTGTGTGTAAGTTTTTGTGAAGAATAGAGTTGGTATTTATAGGCAGGAGTGGGAGTGTTAGGGTTAAGTAACTAGTTAGGACTTAGTTAGGGCATGTTTAGGTTTTGTTAGTGTCATGGTTAGATTGTAACTAAGTTTTAAGGTTTAGTTCGTGGTTGGGGAAGAGTGAAGGTCTTGGGGTTTCGATGTGGTAGCCATGGGGAAGAGAAACTAGTACTTGCCCTTGACTATCAAATGAGGGTTCGTTATATCATAAATGCCTTGAAGGTATGGTGAAAAAAGGGGGGTGATCGTCTGTTGCTTTGAAGAGGGTAAGGGGAACCAAAAGGACATGTAATTAAGGGGTTGGTGTAGTACCAAGTTTGAATCCAAGATTTGAAGGAAAGAAATAAAACCGTGGGTTTTGGGAAGAAGTATGTGGATCGGTTTTTGGTTTTAAGGATATGGGAAGTAAGACTTTTGTCTTTATTTTGTATATTTGTAAAATGTTTATTTGTTGTAGTTGTGTGGGTGTCGTAAGGATTTAAATGTGTCCATGTAGTATAGAGTTTTAGTGGTAGTTTAACTAAATTTGTTAAATGTAAATTTTCTAAATGTGTTGTTATATAAACGGAGTAAAACATTTGTTTTGTTAATCAAAGTTCTTATATGAGATTACGTTGATGTAAATAAGTGTCCATTCTCAAAAATAGAATTTCTCACGTAAACTAAGTATAGTCATTCAAGTAATAATTTTCACGATCGTTATTCATAAAAAATTCAATTTCGTACACAATTACGCGAAATAAATCGGGGCATCAATAGACACACAAGTCTAACCCGAACTAACACGTTTCTCATAAATTAAATAGATCCTAATTTCACGGTTGTGACATTTGCAACCCTAAGAAAAATGAAAATTTTCCCATCATCGACATCTTAAAACGTGTGGACATAATTTTCTCAAGATGGTCAGACAATCGTTGATTATTAGCAAAAAATATTATATCATCAACATAAATTTGTACTAGTATCATGTCGTTGTCCTCCTTGAGAATGGATAATGTTGGATCCACTTTGCCTTTGGAGAAGCCTTTCAAGATGAGATACGACGATAGGAGATCGTACCACGCGCGTGGAGCTTGTTTCAACCCGTAAAGAGCCTTCTTGAGCTTGTACACGTGATTAGGATACTCCGAGTTGACGAATCCATTCGGATGGCTTACGTAGACATCTTACCTTAATTCACCATTGAGAAATGCCGTCTTAACATCCATTTGGTATACGATCATATTCATGTGAGCAGCATAAGCAAGGAATAGTCTAATTGCCTCCAATCGTGCAACAGGAGCAAAGGATTCTTCAAAGTCAATACCCAAAGCTTGTTTGTAACCTCTAGCAACCAATCTAGCTTTGTTCTTCAGCACTCCGCCTAACTCATCGAGTTTAACCTTATATACCCACAACAATGTAAGGATTTCAACGTTGCTGGGTAAAGGAACTAATTCCCACACTTCAAGACGTTGGAATTCATTAAGTTCCTCTTGCATGGCTTCAATCCAAGATGATTTGGTCATGGCTTGTTGCCAGTTTTTAGGTTCAGTGTCTGAAAGAAATGCATCAAAATAGCAATATAATGCATGTTCTTGGAGTTGGTGGCGTGTTAAGACTAGTCGATCGTTGTCACCAATAATATTACGGATTGGGTGATCCTTTGTCCATTTTGTGTTGTGAGATTCAATCCGTGGTGGTCGGGAGTGAACGATTGCAGGAGCTTCCTCTGAGGTAGACGCACCGTTAGGGTCTTCAGGTATTTGTAAACCAAAGAACGGAAGCTCTTGTAAGTGAGCATATTCCAAATCGTGATCATAGGGATCCTCTTCAACATCATTAGGAACAAGGGGGGGGGGTGATGATTCAGGTGTAGTTTGTGAATTGGTGGGGGGTGGGACATCTGGTTCAATAGTAATAGTAGATGTCTCGGACTGATTTCCATTATCTTGAGCAACAACTTCGGGAATCAGAGCTACTGCTACAGGTGCTGGAGAATCATTACTCGGTGGATCAAAGAATTCATCAAACATAGGTTGAAATAACTCATCCCACTCGGACCTTGTAGGTGGTATAAATGATGGAGAAGTAGGATTGTTGGGAGTTAATCCGGAACTGATTGTACCGGTTCCCATCTCATGTAATGCGGGTTCAGAGCTGTGTTGCTCAAAAGCCATCGCTGTCAGCTCATCAAAATCAGCATCCAAAGTTTCTACAATCTTTCCAAGACGACGGTTATAAATTCGGTAAGCTTTCTTTGCAGGCGAGTAACCAATGAAAATTCCAATATCAGCCTTCAATTGAAGTTTGCCCAAATTCTCACTATTTGTATTTGGATAACACAGTGCACCAAACACATGAAGAAATGAAATATCGGGTTTATGTCCATTAAGTAGCTCATATGGAGTTTTACCATGACGTTTATGAATGATGGAGCGGTTTTGGGTATAACATGTGGTTTCCACTGCTTTAGCCCATAAGAATAAAGGAGCATTCGCATAAATCAACATAGTTCTAGCAGCTTCCATAAGTTTACGGTTACGTCTTTCCACGACACCATTTTGTTGTGGAGTGCGGGCAACAGAAGTTTCATGTGAAATACCTACCTTTTCATAATATTCTCGTAGAGTTTGATTAACGAACTCAGTTCCATTATCAGTGCGAATGCGGCGAACAGTAGCATTAAGACGTACTTGGATCATCTTTAAGAAAGTAATAATATACTCTGGTGCTTGATCCTTGGATGCTAAAAAATTTACCCATGTAAACCTTGAGAAATCATCCACCATGACGAGGATGTATTTTCTACCACTCACACTAGCCGTACGCATTGGCCCGCAAAGATCCATGTGCAAAAGATACAGTGGTTCTTGGTTGGTGTCTTCAGCTTTAAGTTTATATGATTTCTTAGTGCTTTTCCCGAAAGAACACGTGGAACATAAATGATCCTTGTCGAACTTAAGTTTTGGAAGACCACGAACAAGTTCGTTTTTAGCCAAATGGTTAATAGCATCAAAGTTAAGATGAGATAACCGGCGATGCCACAACCATGACTTGGTCTTAGATGCTTTGGAGAACAGGCAAAAAGGAGAGGCGGCCATCATGTTTTGAATAGACAGTGTGTAGAGATTATCCCCTCGAGAACCCTTTAAAAAATCATTTCCTGCAAGATCGCGAATAAAGCAAATATGTTGTCGAAAGGCCACTTCAAGGTTTGAATCGCAAAATTGTCCCACTGAAAATAGATTGTGACCAAGTCCCTCCACGTAATAAACCCTTGAAATCGTAACATTCCCAATTTGGTATTCACCATAACCCATGATCTTCGCAATATGGTCGTTGCCGAATTTAACCGTTCCTATAAACTTGCTGACGAAATTTCTGAGCATCGAGCGATCTCCGGTCATATGCTTTGAGCATCCAGAGTCAAAGTACCAGAGGATGATTTGGACCACCTGAAAATATCACTAGACAAGGACGATGTATCAGAATCTAGTAGTTCCTCTGTGTTAGCAGGTACAGATATAATTATCTTAGATTTGCTAACCGAAGAATTCTTAGGCTTCCAAACTTGCTTCCTAAATGGCGGCTTAGATTCTAGTTGTCTAAGATCCCGAGGTACTTCTTCACTAGTAGGCACAATAGTGGGGGCAGACCTAGTTAAAGGGCGCTTTTTCCATTTCGTAGTGCTAGTGTTCCTATTGAAAGGACGCTGAGACCTAACTTTTGTGGATGTGATCCTAGTTAAAGGGCACTTAGTTCCATTAGCAGTAAAGGTCCTACCAGTGGGTTTCCATTGCCAACCAACTTGGGTGAATTTCTTCCCCGTTGGAATCCATTCAAGGTTGTTCCTAATAGCATACATTTCATTCACGTGATCAACAAGGCATAAATCACGACGCTGAGAAAACATGCATTCATTACAATTCCAACATCGTAAATTCGAATTCACATTTTTCTTAGGATTCTGCACAGAAGCAGATCCTTTTGTCTTAGATACATGATTCTTTTTATTTGAAACTGAAATAACATTCCTAGGGTGAACTTTTACTTTATTCTTGGCAGTCCTACTAGTGGAAGGCTTGATCCTATCTTTCTTGTCTTGAGATCCTTTAGCCTTAGTAGACATAATTACTCCTGTAGAAGCCATGGGAACATTAGTGACAGATTTTGATGTAGCCTTGATGGGTGTGTTTAAAATAGGCTTAGATCCTGGATTCTTATTGAATGGAGTAATGGAAATGGTGGGGGTTTGCTGTTTCGGGGGTACAGATATCGGTTGCCCAATGTACTCTAAGTTTGCTAAACAATCCTGAACGCGATCAACATATAAGAAAAGCTCATATAGAAGATGACTTGTGGGATCTAGTTCACGCATTTCATCAACGATCTCTCTAGCAAGATCGACATGTTCTAAGGCATTTTTCATGTATGTGGCAAACTTAGTTGGACTATTCTTAAATTTTGGATCCCGATATAGCACACGTGGGTTGGGTTTGGGAGCACTAGAGGTCGAGGCAGAGATGGTAGCTGGATTATCAACAACTTCTTGTCCTTTGAGTTGAAGTGTCTCCTTTAATTCAGCCAAAACCATGTTTTTGTCTATGAGTTGAATGTTTAAGTCAGAGATTTCCTCGCACTTACGGTTCAATTGTTCAACGAGTGACTTTTGCTCTGCCGCATTAAAAGCGAAGCGTTCTTCTAATGAACCATAAATATCTGAGAAACCCTGCTTTACTTTATCAAGCTCCCCTATCATAGAATTAATTCTATCTTCTAGGGCATGATTCTTAATCTCTGCAGCCTCTAGTTCCAATTTCTCTGCTACTGATTCTCTCTTAAGTCTCATAATTTCTTCCTCTAGAGCCTAAACAACCTGAATCATCTTGTCACTTGTCTCAGCGGAGTTTTCACAATCATTTGTTCTCGAAAAAGGTTTCATTTTTAGATTGATTCTCAATTTCAAGAGATATACAATGTTGTTGAAGCTCATTAAAACGTTTTGAAAGTGTGTCATAAGAATCTTGAAGCTTTAAAAATTCAGCGTTGGATTCATGACAAGAATGATTATCTACATTAATCACAGACTCAACAGTATTCACAGACATATCATGCACATCATCACATATATTCACAGGAGTGGATGAAATCTCATGAGCGTATTTAAGAGTAACAACTTGCATCACTTCGAGAGACACTATATGTTCTAAGAAACGGTCATATTCGGATAAAATCTTTTCTTTTTCAATTAAATGTTGTTCATAAGCATCATCAATTTCATAGAAAACTTTTTGAACTTCACCAATCTCAAAACTTAGATTACCCGCTAGATCAAATACTCCATTTTTAATATGGTTCACAAACGGAACGATCTCTTTCTCAAACATCGTTTTCATGTGTTCGAAAGCCCATTCTCTAGCGGTTAGAGCCGTTGAAGTTGTACATTCTAGGATGACCTTGTCAAACTCGGTAAGGTATCGCTCAATCTCTTCCAAGCTGAGCTTTAACGTACTTACCGGTGGAAGATTCTTAGGAATCTCCTTCGGTTCGTCCGAGTTAACGAGTGTAGGAATTATACTAAGGCATTCTCTAGTAGGCATGAAAGTGGATGTTTGGATAGTTTTCTTTTTCATATTAAATCGAGTTCTAAGATCTATTGTAGCATTTGTTGCATTTATTTGAGCATAGTCATATTCAGGATATGTAGGAAGTAATTTTAACCGCTTCTCGTCATATGGTGTCATGCTCTCAGATTCATTCAAGAACACAATCGGATATAATACCAATCCTAACTTGGTTGCATCATAAAGTCGTGGGTTGTAGTGAAATGCTTGCTTTGCATACCCCGGGTTAGGTGGTAGGTCTATTAGACGCGATAGATTGAACTCTTAAAAAGAAGAATGAAACAAGTGTACTAAATGTGAAGCAACATATTGTTTTAAAAGCAAAATTTTAGTCTTTTTAACTCTCTCAAACGCCTTAATTTCCGTTTCAACTCTTTTAGACTCGAGAATTTCGAAATCCGTTTGAAGTTTTTGAAAATTATTAACGATTGACTCTTTTTCTTTGAGTTCTTTCGAAAGATTTGCTCTTAAACTCTCAATTTCTAGCAGATTATCCATTTGGACTTGCCTAAACCTATCAAATTCAGGATTGGTTAGGGTCGTGGATACTGGAGTTAATTCCAAGGTTTTAACCTTTTCCTTATGCAAAGCAAGCTCGGCAGATAGAGTCTGATTAACATTGAGGGTATCAAGGACCGCATTATTCATTTGGCTAAGCAAATATGCCGAGACCATAACTAAATCAGGTTGAGCAGACGAATTTGTAGTCGTAATAGCTCCCGGTTGTGGTTCACTCAAAGTCTGGGGACTTGTATTGATATTGTTATCATTGTTTATCTCCTCGATTGAGGTACTAACCACCGGAGGCTGTTCTGAATACCCAGACACTTGCTCAACTTGATAAGGTACAATACTAGTATCCGTAGTAGTATTTGGTACCTCATAAATTGTATCAGCTCCATAAAGTGAAAGATTTGCCATGAGAGCCGCTTTGGCGGTGTTGAGATCATCACAGTCAGAGTCGTATGCATCCAAATCATCACATTGATATGCGGCATTGTTTGTGATGGCTGCTGTGAGACCGTAAGTGTCCGCTACTCTCGGATCTGCGAGAAATGCCAATTCTTCTTCATCGAGCTCACGTCCTTAGGCTTGAGCATTCACCAAGTAGATATTCTCCTGAAACCATGTGCCGTCCCTTTTCCTCTTAAGCTGCTTGCACTCTCGGGCCATGTGCCCTTCCCCTTTGCAGTTGTAGCATATAATCACCTTCATTTTACCTGTGCTATTACCTCTTGTAGCAGCAGTGTTAGATGAACGTGCACCAGCAGTAGATGAATTGGGTCTCCCCTGAAGTGGTTGCAACATGACTCTGCCATCCTGAATTGTAGCCTACTGTCGAGAGTTAGAAGAGTTCCTTAACTGATTGTTAGTTGTTGCTGGACCTCTGTAACCTCGTTTGTTCAATGTTTGAGTGATATAAGCAGACATTTGAGCAAGTATATCAGTAGGACTGTCCCCTTGTCTAAATTTAGGGACAGGGATCTCATCATCACAGTAGAATGCTGGTGCTGATTGAGCTACAAGTTGATTTGATGGAACACTAACTTGTTGTGAGTAATAGGGTTGAGGAGCCTCAAGTTGTTGATATGTAACAGCAGGGTTTGTTGGAGGTTGATAAGGTGAGTACTCGTGTGAAGCATAAGGTAACGGATGTGAATCTCCTGGTGATGATGTTGCTGGTTGCTTGAATTGTTGGTGATAAGATGTAGGTGGTTGTGGCAAGATCGAGTACTATGGGAAGCTTGGTGTTTGATACAAAGGTTGATATGAAGATTGGTGTCCTAAAGCAAGCTGAGAGTTGTGGTATGAGAGTTGTGGTATGAGAGTGTAGGATGGTTTGCCATTAATGCCAATGGTTCATGATAAGATCCCTGAGAGAGTCGTTTTTGGATCACATGCTTCTCGTGTTGTTGTAAGAAAGCATAGAGTTTATCTAAATTGGACTTGTGCAAATCGCGAATCATCTTAACATCGGTGACATATTGACTCCATTCTTGGGGTAACGTGTTCAAGAACTTTGTGTTTAGTTGAAACTGTTCAATCCTTAGACTATACACGTTCATGTCATTCATCAAAGTGGTGAAACGCCAGTAGTAATCGTGAAGAGTCTCCCCTGGAATGTATGTAAACCTATCAAACAAGTCATACAATTGACACTCTCGTTCTTGCTTAGTTAGAGATGTCCCTTGTAACAAAACAGCTAGTCGATCCCAAAGATCCCTTGCCACTTTATGTTCACTTACCATTCTAAAGATATCGGGTGTAAGGGCTTGAAGAATTGTCTGAACAACCCTTTCATCTGAATCTGCAATGATTTTGTTAGCATCGGTTAACTCATGATACTCCCTTGCCCTTGTCACATTGTTGATTGTAACCTCTCCCCAATCTAATGGACCTTTTTCAATTGATTGAAGCATAAGTCGACCACTGGGTTTGCCCATGATGTACGTTTTCATGCGACCTTGCCATGCTTCAAATAAATCTTTGATGAACAAAGGTGGACGAGTATCGGTACCCGAAATGATTGAGATATCGGTAAGCGAAGTCATTGTTGGCATATATGAATGTGAATTCATTTTATGATCCCTTGAAAAAAGATTATAAAAAATGATCGAACAATGAAATAAGGTTATGTGTTTTTGTGTTGTTAAATGAAAGATGTTGTTATCTTTTTGTTGTGTTTGCTTTTGAAATTTACCAAATTACCAAATTTAATGCAAGATAGAAAAAATCCGCTAAGTATCCAAAAACAAGTTCTATCGGAATGTGCAATTGTCGGAATGTTGCTTTCTGTCGGAATACCTAGATCGGAATGTCACACTATCTGAATGCTAAGATCGCAATGTAAACCTGTCGGAATGTTGCTGGTATCGGAATGTCTAGATCGGAATGTCACACTATCTGAATGCTTAGATCACAATGTAAACCTGTTGGAATGCTTAGATCGCAATGTACCGTCGGAATGTTCAGATCGGAATATGGCTGAAACAAATTTGGCAGAGTAACGACTCAAAATTCCTTAAAACCGTCGGAATCCCAGATCGCAATGTACGATCGGAATGTCCAGATCGGAATAAGGTATCGTAATACTGTGATCGCAAAGTAGAACCAGCTGGTTATTGCGATCAACTCACTCTCACTTGTACTTTCCGATGGTGATCTTTGCTGGAATTTCGGAATGAAGAAAAACACGACAGTTTTGAACGTTTGATCCAAGAAAGGGTGTGTTTTAACCAAAAACCAAGATACCAAAAATCACTACAACACTATTGAAGAAGGTATACGACTTGAAGTCACAAACAAACACAAAAAAATTTGATGTTTCGGCAAAAACACTCAAAAAGCTACGAAATGCTTAAGAAAGCATACACAACACGAAAACCAACCTATATTTCATCCCATGCTCTTGATACCAATTGTAGAACAATGATAATCTTTATGAATCAAGAGGGTTGATGTTTTCTAGAGAGAGAAACTTAGAGAGAGAAATGAAAGAAACTATTTGTTATAACTTTGAGAAATGAAACAACCAACACCTCTTTTCATGGTGGAAAGAGGTTTATATACCCA
Source organism: Glebionis coronaria (assembly GCA_025667525.1). Classification (NCBI taxonomy): domain Eukaryota; kingdom Viridiplantae; phylum Streptophyta; class Magnoliopsida; order Asterales; family Asteraceae; genus Glebionis; species Glebionis coronaria. The sequence continues at coordinate 40,076,156 of CM046874.1, read as the reverse complement.
AGTCCTTAATGGACTTGGGCCTCCGGCCCATGAACATGCTCATGGGTCGGGCTATTTAATAAATGTTACTTAAACACTACTACGAGCCTATAACTATATTGTTTGGAGTGACCGAGACTTTCTTTATACGTAAAACGTATTTCCAACAATTTATCTTCTAAGGAGAAGGTTCGAGGCTTGTATAGTACACAACTGAATGTTACTGTAAGCTCGAATCACTAACTACTAATTCGCCGTTAAAAAAAGTAATAGTTCAATTGGTAAGAACTTTTGTGCTTAAGTTAGTTGACTCAAGTTCAAGTCTTATTCTCGACATTTGTTTCAGATAAGTATCTGTCTTTGCAAAATCTATAAGCACATTAGAGAGATTTTGTGAAATAAGAGTTCAATAGGAGTCTCACTAAGATTTTGTGAAAGAGTTTGATCTTCAAGTTTCGACTTGTCTCATTAAAATTTGTCTCACTAACTCAACACTGACTGTTACTAAAAGACATCTGAGGTCAAGGTGTTTTTATTAATCTACACTTTTACGATATTCATAAAAAAATTACATAAAAATAAAACACATTTAATTTATACTTTTTGACATAAAATTTGTCTAACTGTTATGAAGCGCATTTAGGTAGTGTTTGATAAGGATTTATAGAGTCTTAATAAGAAAATAAGGATATAAATTAGGTCATCAATAACTTGTTTGTTTTGTGTTTAAAATTAACTGATGTCTTTCTAGAAAAAGCTAGGAAGAGGAGACTTTCCATATTAAGTCATGACTTATTATTATTATTTTACATATTTACTCTTTAACTTCTTCATTTATTTAATTTAAAAAGACATAATAGTAAATTTCTCATATTCAGACACTATATTCAGCACATAAAACAAACAATAATATATTCAACTACAAACAGACAACATATATTTTTACAGACACTTTAATTTTAATTTTACAGGACTTAATAGAAAAGAAATTTGATCCACAAAACTTTAGAGTAAAATTCATATATTGGTTATAAAATATGCGTCTAATATAAAAGAATTTAAAATTTATATAAACATTCGTATAAAGCAAGAAATGAAACCCACCCAAAACACAGTCTTTGACTTCCTTCCCAAACACATACCTAAAACGACACCGTATCACACAGACACTAGTCCCAAAAACAAAAAAAAAAAAAAAACAAAAAATCCTTAATTCAACCAAACCAAACAAAAATCATCAGCAACGATGGCGATGCACGCCGGGATGGGTCTCTCCAAGATCATTATCTTAATCGGAGCAGGTTTCATTTTATTTCATTTTTTTTTATAAAATTTATTTTATAAAAATTTCAAGCCCTATTTTTAAGTTTATATAATTTGTTAAAAAAGTTGATTTGTAGGGTATACTGGTACCGTGTTGATGCAAAATGGTAAATTATCTGATTTGTTAGCTGAGCTTCAGGTATTTTTATTTTTATTATTATTATTTAGATTTATTTATTTATTTTAATTAAGGTTAATGTTTTAATTAATTATGTTGAATTGAATTGTTTAGGTTTTGATTAAAGGATATGAAGGGAAGCGAGGCGATGGCGAAAATGATCACGCGGACGCTATTGCTGCACAGGTAGGTTTTTTAGTTGGTTGTTTGTTAGTTAGTTTACGCGTTGGGTGTTTGTTGGTTTTTTAAGGGTGGTTAGAAATGGTTTCGTTCTTAGGATAAGTTCATAGTTCCCTGCCTTATGGTTTATTTGGTTTGTGGCTTATGTTTCCTAAGATTGCGTTTTGTGTCATGTATTGACACTTTTCGGCTTATGTAAGTTTATTGTGTCATAATGAACTTATTACTTATATGAGGTTATAAGTTGAAAGATCCGAAATAAGCCATAAAAAGTAAGCTTACGAACATATGTTTCAAACAAAAAAGGCATAAAGCCAAACGGTTAGTTAGTTTACATGTTGGTTGTATGTTGATTTTTGAAGGATGTTTAGAAATGGTTTGATTCTTAGGATGTCAGAGATTTTGTTTAAGTGGAATCAGATGGGGTGTTTGTTTGGGCTTGTATAACGGGCTTATGGCTTTTTTGGTTTGAGGCTTATGTTTCGTAAGCTACTTTTTTGTGCCTTGTTTTGGAACTTTATGTAAGTTTCTTATGTTATAATGAACTTACATAAGCTGTAAAGTTGCGAAATAATTCATAAAAAGTGAGGTTATGAAACATAAGGTGAAAACTAAAGAAGCCGTAAGGCGAAACGATTAGTTTGTTTACGTCTTGGTTGTATGTAGATTTTGAAGGATGGTTAGATATGTTTGATACATAGGATGTTGGAGATTTTGCTTAATTAGAATCTGATTGTTTTGGCTTATATAGTGTGGTTATGGCTTATTTGGTTTTGGGCTTATTTTTTGTAAGCTTACTTTTGGTGGCTTATTTTCAATTTTTTGGCTTATGTAAGTTTATTATGTCGTAATAAACTTATGTAAGCTTATAAGCTGAAAAGTTTTAACATAAGCCACAAAAAGTGAGCTTAATGAAACATAAGCCCATTATTAAATAAGCCATAAGCCGGCTTTATAAGCTGAAACAAACACCCCAATCACCACTTTAGGAAATTGTGTTCAAAATTGACTTCTGAGAAGTAGGCGCACCACAAAAAGTGAGCTTAATGAAACATAAGCCCATTATTAAATAAGCCATAAGCCGGCTTTATAAGCTGAAACAAACACCCCAATCACCACTTTAGGAAATTGTGTTCAAAATTGACTTCTGAGAAGTAGGCGCACCACTATTGTATCCATGCTTTTCATTCCGGAAAACGAGTTGAGCTGATTCCGAGCCTTCCGAAGCTCACACTCGGAGTGTTTTGAGCCGTCTGATTCTAGCTCGAGTTTGGTTTTTGCCATATTTCACTAGCTCGGGAGCAACTCATTTTTTATGACAGGGTTAACAGAAATAAAGCTTGACTTCTTTGTTTCGACTTATATAATTACTTCTTTCGTTTTGAGCTTATTTTGAAACTTTTTGGCTTATATAAGCTTATTATGACATGATAAACTTATATAAGCCGAAAATTCATGATAAGCCTCAAAAAGTGAGCTTATGAAGAATAAGGTGAAAAGCAAAAAGGGCATATAGCGAAACGGTTAGTTAGTTTGCGTGTTGGTTGTATGTTGATTTTGTAGGATGGTTAGAAATGGTTTCATCCTTACTCCTTAGGATGTTAGAGATTTTGCTGAAGCGTGAGGAGGTGTTTGGTTCAATTTATATAGTGGGCGTATGGCTTTTTTGGTTTGAGGCTTATGTTTCGTAAGCTTACTTTTTGTGGCTAATATTGAAACTTTTCGGCTTAAATAAGTTTATTGTGTCATAATAAACTTATATGAGGTTATAAGCTGAAAAGTTTTGAAATAAGCCATAAAAAGTGAGCTTTACGGAACATAAGCCCAAAACCAAATAAGCCATAAGGCAGGGTTATATAAGACGAAACGATTAGTTAGTTTACGTTTTTTGTGTGTTGATTTTGAAGGATGCTTAGAAATTGTTTGATACTTAGGAGTTAGAGATTTTGCATAAGCGTGTAGGGGGTGTTTGTTTTGGCTTATATAGCCGGATTATGACTTCTTTGGTTTTGGGCTTTTGTTTCATAAATCACTTTTTGTGGCTTATTTTCAAACTTTTAGGCGTATATAAGTTTATTATGTCATAATGAACTTATGAAAGCTTATAAGCTGAAAATAAGCCACAAAAAGTGAGCTTATGAAACATAAGCCCAAAACCAAATAAGCCATAACATAGTCACATGGATCGTCAAACCTTAGGCGAATTTCGATCTGGTACGAGCGATCCCAATCGCGGTACGGTCGCGATCCGGATCGCGAACCAAAACCCATAAAGTGTCGTTCCCAATCGTACCCAATTGGCGTTCCCAATCGTACCGGATCGCGATACAACACTTCGCAAATCGGCGATTTATAGGCCTCGAAAACGTGTCTGATTTCTATCTAATACGAAGTTTGTATTTACAATGTTCTTGAATGAGTTTTCATGGGAATAGTAAAGGTGTGTTTTCATGGGAAGAGTAAAGGGTCTTTCTTATATGAACAACACTCCTAAAACATCAATACATATCTTCACTGTATTAAAAAACAGTCATATCTTCAAAATGACATTTGGTCATCAAGCAAGTGGTAAAAAAAGATCAGTAAAGAAATGGGATTGAATCCCGAAAGCACTAACTTAAAAGGCCCGACTTTGATATTAGAAGACATGAAGTGGGAAAATCTTGAATAAGAATGATATCATGTGATTCCTTCTATGTTTGAACGTTTTGCAAAATGTTTTCCTTCAATTATGTTTTACCTTCAATTACGTATTCCTTTTAATTATGTTTTTCCTTCATCATTAAGTATTAAACCGAATGAAATGTTTTATGTTTTTATGTTTTGTTTATTATTATTATGCACGCCGTACCAAGGTATTTGGTACACCGAACCGAAATATATGGTACACCGAACCGAAGCGTACCGAAATGAGCCTACCTCTCGTCGTACCGGATTTTGAGAAATAGCGAGCCGCGATCCCGTACCGTGATCCCGTACCGAAACGATCCCCGTTCCATGTGACTATGAGCCATAAGTCTAGGAATTTCCGAAATTGTGTCAGAATTGGTTATATGTTAGGTTTATATAAATTTGATTTTTGAGAAGTAGGCGCACCACTATTGTATCCATGCTTCACATTCCAGAAAAGAGTTGAGCTGATTACGAGCCTGCCGAAGCTCGAGCTCAAGCTTGTTTTGAGCCGTGTGCTTCTAGCTCGAGTTTGGTTTGTGGCATATGTTACAAGCTCAGCAGCGACTCAATTTTATTATAGGGTTAAATGAAATGAAAGATCGACTCTATGTCGGCTTGTTAAGCACACTATGCTGGAGCTCGTTTATGTATAAATATATACAAGTTTATTCAGTTTTACGTATACGAAGTGTATTTACATATAGGAAGTATAACTGTATATATTTCTTTTGCGTAAATAGGCTCGTTTAGGCTCATGACTCCTGAGCCTAATCGAGTTTCCGGTATGAAGCTCGGAAATTAGGCTTGTTGTTGTTTAAGCTTGGCTCATTTTGAGCTTTCACCTGGTCAATAACGAGCAACTCACGAGCGGGTAGGCTCGTATATAATGACATGGAGTGGTGTATATCTCTTTTATAAGGGTTTTAGGTTAGATGCGAGTATAAAATGATATTTTCTATCCCAATTTAAGTAGCTGCAGATTGCTCATATAAGGCCTTATTATCTCAAATAAGCAGAGATGCAGCATGGATAACCCAAACACTCCAAATTGTGTATCTTCTTTTTTTATTATGCTGTCTTTCTGAATAAGAAAGGATTTAGAGTTACATTTGAAAGGGAAAACTATGCTACACGAGTTATAATGAAGAAATGTAGGAACTTCAACACAGCTAGGCTACACGAATCATATATCTTTGAAAGTACATGTAAATATTTATCGTTTTTCTTACCAAATAAATTTTTGCAGGTTCGTCGATTAGCAATGGAAGTTCGTCAAATGGCTTCTTCGAGGCAGATCACTGTTCTTAATGGTGGTTCTGGTGGTATGTGTTCTAACTCATTTTGAGTAGCATATGAGTAGCATACTTTGTCGTATGAAATTTGCTTAAATGTGCATCTCACTTATGTGCATTAATATTGACACAATAATCTCTTTCTTGTTGAATAAAGCTTTGCGTGGGTTTCTTTAATTGTGAATGTAATGTTGATACAGGTACTGCAGCAAATTTAGTGGTACCAGCTGCTGCCGTAGGTGTTGTGGGTTATGGATACATGCGATGGAAGGTTTGTTTTGTTAATCTTGTTGTTTTAATTTTCATGCTAGCTCTAGTACTTGATTAGTTTGATGGCTAATGTACATACCAAAAGTAGACTTGGAAGAAAACATTTAGTTCTTACTAGAAACGAAACATTTTATTTCATTTGTGTAGTTTTTGGGTTTAAAATTTTCTAGTGTGTAAAGCTTGACTTGGCTTTTTGTCAATGTTTTCTAGGGTTTGTCATTCTCAGATCTCATGTATGTGACAAAGCAAAACATGACGAATGCTGTATCAAACTTGACAAAGCATCTGGAACAAGTCTCAGACGCTGTTGCTGTAAGTTCTGATAGAGATCCTAGCTAATTTCTTGGATAATCTGTATCTTGCTTTATCATATATCAAAGTTTCTGTTTATACCTGTAAACATTAGTTTGGTGGTAGTTGCGTCCCCTGAAGAGTGAAGACTAGTTTCTTGCTCAATTATTATATGCATTATGTTAGTTTCTTGTTCAATTGTTACGTTACGTGTATGCACCCTTAGTTTAATTCTATGTTTCATTTAGTTCTTTATGGAAGGTATATTAGTCTAGGTTTCTAGCAGACATCTTTAATAGTTGATCGTATGCGACACCTCCTGGCGGAAACAATGTACCAACTGATACCTTCAGGTCTCCACTAAGCCTTATAGATCAGTTTGCACCGCTTAGTTACCTGTTTGTCCTAGTTTGTCTTCTTCCCAGATGAAGACCGGGGCATATTCTAATGCCGTAATCTGTGATTTCATATATGAAGCAGAGAGATTGTTATATGTGCAGATATAGCCTGCAAGGTGGTTATGAACGTCTAAAGGTTTCATAAACTAGAGAGGATAAATAACGAGCTATATAGGGTCATACAGATTGTACACCAATTAACTAAAGCTACAACGGATCCAACCGCAACTAAAAATGTTGAAACAGTTGATACTGAAAAAACTCTACATCTATATGTGTAATTAAGAGGAATGTTAGGTAGCAACGTATCAGTATGCATTTCACTTGTTGAAAAAGCATAATCATGAATCTGAATGCAGATCATGTAACATCTAATTCCTTTTAGATTTATTTGCAATGACAATGCCCAATCCCTCCGGTTATATTTTTATTATATCAAACGGGATTCTTTCTTCTTGGTAATTTGGTGTTGCATTCAGATTCATGCTTTTCTTACATCTAAAAGTATTTTTCTTTAATCAGGCTGCCAAGAAACATTTGACTCAGAGGATTGAGAACTTGGATGGTAAGATGGATCAACAAGTGGAGATATCCAAGCTGATCAGAAGCGAGGTACGTTTGTGAGCAGGAACATCAGGCCACTGTGTATAATTTTTATTATGATTGGCTTAAGCTTGATATAAAATGTGGTTGGTATCTGAATTGCCCGAAGCAATGACAGTTGGTCAACGAGGGAAGTCTAGATTTCTGTAAATCTAACTGACTTGCTGAACTTTTGCAACAGGTGAATGATGCTCGTGAGGATATTTCCCAAATAGGCTACGACTTAGATTCACTAAATCAATTAGTTTCTGGTTTGGTGAGTGTTCTTAGCTGTCATGTGTTAAGGCTTTTCTTTGCGTTTCTTTTGATCAAACTTCATTATTTCTCTGCAGAATGGCAAGATAATGACATTGGAAGAAAAGCAGGTAAATAAGCAATTACTTATTTTTGGAAATATAAGTATTTTGCATATTCACTTGCTACATATTGTCTGGATCGAGCCCATTTGTGATTTTCCATGACATATGAGCGAAAGAAGTGGGTCACACCAGTTATTCTAAAATATATGTTCTCTTGTGGTTTATGAAGATTTCCCACATCACATATATGTATCGTTTACTATTTAATCAGTGATCAGACTCGCTGTTTATTTTTTGGAGGATATACTTACGGTTTTTCTCCTGCAAATAGGATCTAACAAACCTTGGAGTGTGGTATCTCTGCAACAAGGCTGATGGAAATAAGATGTCCGGCAAGGCACAGGTGAGCCTGCTGTTACTAATTCTAGTTACTGCTTTTGGTTTGTTTCATATTTCTGCACAAGAAGGTGATGCAAAGTCTGTTCATCAATCTAACTTATTAAACTTACTTAATGAAGGATATTAAATGTTTCTAGCAAAGCCAAAATCATGATCATAAGCTTAGTGTCGTCCATGACCCTAACAACAGATTTCAGGAAGTTTTTATCTGATGTCATGTTACACGCTAAAATGATGAGAGATTTATATGTGAATGTCACCCAGTAACCCATTTATTATGAGATATATGATGTTATGAACTATGGAATGGGCATCGAATAATGATATTATTGTAGATAATCATTTTCTGTTTACTACCTGCATCAAATGAACTTAGACTCTCGTATTCTGATTTCAATTAAAAGCTTTTGCTTTCTGCCGAATTCCAATCAAAACCTATTCTCTTTGTGGTGATCAGTCAAATTTTTTTGTTTCTGGTTGATTTAGTTCAAGCTGTTTTGATCTTGGTATTTATCAAATAAAACCTTCGTGACAGTTTTGGATTTACTTTGTGGCTCATAACGTAACTACATAATTGATCTATGAACTTAAATCGGCTTTATAAGGTCTTGTCAATAACCGTGTCAGAACATATGCATCTCACCACGATATATACTCACCTTTATGTGCATCTGCCCCTGTACTCTGATTATGATTGCTTGTTTTTCATGATAACACAGGAACAATTTAGACTTGCTGGCAAATCCTTTGCTGGTCATCTGCAATCTAGTGGGGGATTACTGAGCATTGAGGTGACGTTATCTCTTTTGCTATTTTCTACTATGCAAATAGACATTACATTTAATTAGCTATAATATATGGCATTGATGGCATGTATCATATACTCCCTCCAACCCAAAAACACTTTATTCACCTATATTTTTTGAGAAAATTTCCAAATTTAAATGCCACTTTCCGCAATATTAATCGTTACAAATTAATGATGAAATTAGGTTACTTCACAGGTTTCTTTTTTTCTTTAAGCATTGGCAGAACAAAATCTTGCAACTGTTTTTTGTTGTTGCAAATTTTATATATCTAGTCGTTTGCGCATATATGCTGTAGTATATTACATTGAGAAAATTCACAAATTGTTACGCAACACATTAGTGAAATATAATATAATTAGCTTTTAAGTCGGTACTCATTTAGCATCTTAAAGCTGTTCCAAACATTATTTTTGTGGATGTTGTGCTTAGAGCCTTAGATAAGTGCCACCAACCGGTATAACCTGGGTATCTATTGATTATTGGCCGCAAATACCCCATCGGGTTAAAGAGCCACAAAATGGAAATTTTTTATCATTCATTTGACATGTGTGACATTATCCTTTTTTGAGAAGTTAAACGATAATGACATTCTGTATGACAATGTCCTTCTCCAGGGAGTCAACAAGATCGCTGAAACTCTAGATCCAGAATCAAAAATGGTCAGCAGGTATTTACATCAACCACATTCTTTTACCCAAATACGCTCCTGTTTTCTCTACAATTTGTTTGTTTCACTTTCACATTATCTTCCAATCTTTATAAATCTAAACAAAGCACTTTAGAAGCACTACATTCTCGTGGGCAGTTTGGGCATAACTGGACGACTTTTTAGTTTTTAAGTGTTATGCTACTTGCATACAAACAATATAATCTTTGCTTGAAATGGAAAGGGTGGAAGTTTGTCTGTGCCCCAAAATCAACCATTCTGTAAACAAACAGTTGGTGTTATAATCGAGTCAAATGGGCATACCATAAAGCAAACCGGTAAATGGGATAGTGAATTTGTATATGGTGTGACAAAACTGTAGATAACTAGTAAAATTTTGAAAATCTGTCTTGAGGTTTAATCCTTGTTTTGTTATTGAACAGGAAAAATACGATTAAGTTCACTTCTTAAACCAAGAGGGGGGATAAAGTGAAGAATATAAATTATACAAGTCATGTTTACTGTACTTGTATTCTTTATGCCCAATAAGCGAAAGCACTGAAATATCTTTTTGTTCTTTTATGGGTAGTATATATATACCTTGAAAATTTCGTAAAGCTACGGTTTGTGCTTACATGTGTTGTTTGTTATATTATGATGAACCTATGTCAGTATTTGGTTCATTGTGCTATACGTGCATAGCGGTGATCTTCAGTGATATGTTTTATTTGATCAATCACATTAACATATATGATATTATCGACGTTTGCAAGCTCTGAAAGAACCTTTTCTTTTTTGTTGAAAGTGCAGTTAAGAGTAAACTTGAACTGTATTGGTGTTTTTGTTTGAGTATTTACCTTTGATCATATCGATATCTAGGATCTTATATACTACTGTCTGGTTGCAATACTGTAAATTATACCTGCATACGTCCTCGAATTGCCATCGTTCATGGATTGAAAATCAATTATACCACCCACAATAAGGAGCCCAAGAGATACAAAAAAACATATCCCACAAGAACATATCTTACATAAACCCTTCACTCATTGGCACATAAACAAAAACCTTGCGCAATAGGGGGACGTGTCAGCCAAGCCTGACTGACTTGGTCGATCCTCCCTATTATGCCCAGCCTTGATTTCTGAGAAATAAAGACATTCTGTGTGATTATAAATTGGAAGTCCACGCAGTACTGATAATATTTGATGTGGTTGTGGATTAATATATGTACTCCATAATGTTCAAGCCATTAAATTTAAAAGTAATATTGCATCGAATCGTCTTGCAAACATGACATTGTTAACACTTTCTTGGTGTCTTTGCGGGTTTTATGGCTCGAATCAGCGTCATGTTTCTAGTCACTTGTTTTGCAATTTTGAAAGGCTTCGAAGTCAAAATACAAGGAGATTAGATGTTGGTACAAGGAGATTAGATGTTGGCAATTATATGAAAATCAGTTTCGATAATATGATTGCTACATCTATAATCAGAACGAGGCCGTATAGTGGGTCAAAAGTTAATCCTAAAAGTTCAACCAGAAAACAAAACGTTAAATGTACAAACCCGTGCAAAAAAAGCATCAAGGTTGAAGTATTCGCGTTAATTTACTATTTTTTGGATGTACCGACCCGAATTCATTTCGTCTGTTTTGTAGATATTGATTTTACTACTTTATTCGTTTCAATATTATTGTCAACAAACAATTTAAAAAAAGAACATTTATTACAATATTTTGTCTCTTACTTTTTAACAGAATGATAGTTTTACTATTATCTAATAATTTGATTTTTTCAAACAAAAATAATATAATAAACTTAATCAAATTTTTCTTTCTATTAATAGGGAATAATTAAATTAAGATCGGTATATAAGTTTAAAAGCTTGCCATACTTTTTTTTGCTGTTACATTCAATGCTAACGAACCCAATCTCCAAAATAACTTCAACTTAAAACAAACATATTTATTACTAACTAATCTTCAACATATCACCAAGTGGATTCCAAATCAAATATTTAAGCACTTACTTGTTGCTTAGTTGGTTCTATGTTATCTTTAGTTTAATCAATATTTGTTTGTTTATTAGTAGTTTTATTTAATTTATATAAAAAAAGAATTTTGACTAGTTCAAAACACAAAAGATGCTCGCTATGATGATCAAGTCATGGTCCTCAACACTCTTTGAGAAACATCAACATCCATAATACTTTGTCAACTTATTATAAAATGGTCAAAATTTATAGCCTTGTTTAAGCTCATCCAATCATTCAGCTTGGAATTAGAGAAAGTATACAATACCAAAAAGGGATAAATAGATAAATAATAATAAAATGAAACTTTAAAAAAATAATGTGAGTATTTAATTTGGTGAGGTGGGTTTGGTGGTGGTATTTGTTTGCCTTGTTTTCATAACAATAACAATGAATGTTGTGTTGTGGATACTTTATGGATGGATACCTCGAGATTCTTTATTAACAATATATGGATTCGCGTGTCCATGTCTATACAAACAGATAACTAGATAAGAGTTTGTTCCATTATCCTTTTTTATTCTTTAATATTGGTTTTAATAAAGGATATGAAATTTGTAATTTTAAACATGTAAAACATCTAAAACATGATCTCATTAACCTTGGTGGCTTTATAAACATGGGATGAGCTTATTAAATAGAAATTATAATAGATGAGTTTATATTAAACTAGTAGTTTATAAGATGGCCGGGTGTTACGGAGTAATCCTTCAGACTTCACGTGACGTTGTTATATTGATAAGGATCAGCCATTCATCTCGCATAAAATAGAAGGTTCACTGGTTTCGTTTTACTTTTGACTCATCAGGGGAGCAGCTTCAACTCCCGACCAGTGTAATGTCATATCGAGTCTCTACTTGTTGCACGTACTACACCCTTACCGTTGGGTACTCCAACAAGACCAACAAGAATAAATCAAGAACCCTCACATTCATGTGCGCCTTTCAAGTAAAACCCGACCATCAAGTTTGACTCGTGACATTCTCCCACCACCAATTCATGCACGACCTCGTGCATGGCCATTCGCATCTACGAACGATTATCCTTCAATGATTTTAGCTTTACTCCGGCTTCATGGCTCAAAGGGACATTCGACTTTCAACTCTTTGAGTTTCAGCGTGCAGCGACTACACATTAATCCATTACTCTTTATGGCGACTTAAGATCCAGCGTGCAACAACTGACATCGATATTACGAACTCCACGCTTGGATTAGTCCATTACTCTCTCTGGCTTCCATGGAATGCGATATTACGAACTCCACGCAATATCATATTGACTCTTCAATATCCAGGAGCTCACTCCCACCACCTTTACGCAACCAAATATTTTTAAGAACTTTTTGAGAGAACAATCTTAAACGATTCTGCTTCGGTCCGCTTCGGTCCGACTTGGCTCTGATACCACTTGTTACGAGTCATCCTTTAGACCCCGCGTAACGTCCTTACACCGATTAAGACCAACCATCCATCTCACGTATAATAGAGGTTCATTGGTTTCGTCCTGCCTTTGACTCATCAGGGGAGCGGTCCCAACTCCCGACCAGTGTAGTGCCATATCGAGTCTCTACTCGTGGCAGTACTACACCCTTACCGTTGAGGTACTCTAACAAGACCAATAGGGATAAACCAGAAACCCTCGCATTCATGTGCGCCTTCTAAGCAGAACCCGACCATCAAAATTTGGCTCGTGACATGGGTATGATAATGTAACATTGAATTCGTTAGTGTTATCATATCGTGGTGGTGTGTTGACCAACAACGTTAGGTTTGGCGTTGCGTGACCAACGCGCGTTGAAGCTTTTTCTTTTCAAAAAACCTATTTTACCCTCTCCCGCAAAAGATATAACTTGCAGCCCTTCAATGTTTAAAATGTCCCATTTGCCCATTTTAACGGCTATTTTGTATTGATAAAAATTTATAAAATTACAAAATAAATGAATAGTTCTAAAAGAAATTAAATAATCTCACTCTTCCCTAAAGCATATGCAATAGACACTTTTTAAAATCTTTTTGAAAGACTTGGTTTGATACTATTTCACCAAGTCATTAACATGATTCTTTTGCATTGGAGAGGATGACTTGAAGTACCAAAGAGTTGATATTTATGAAGTGTTTGAAGCAAACACTTGACACAATTGTTTATTCATTTTATGCACAAACATTCACTAACAAACCTGTTAATGAAATAACTTCATATTTTTGTAATAACTTTTTGCATTGGAGAGTAAACTTTTAAAAAAGACTTTTTATAACAAAATTAAATAAAATATTTGTATAATAAATGTGTCAAGTCTTTGAAATACTTATGCAATGTAAATGCTCTTAGAGCACATGGTACGGTTGAGCCGTCGTACTCGTGTCGTGGGCAAAAAGTGATGCCACATCACCTTTTTCTCCCATGACACCAAAACTCCTCACGACGACACAACCCCCCTCTTTGATTAACACCAACATTCTCGTGTCATCGTCACCTTACCACTTTTTTTTTCAACAATTAATTAACATAAACTTAAAATTTTCATTAATAAAAAAAATACAATCACTAATTTATAAAAAAAACACGAAATTAAAAAACACAAAAAAATTACCAAATTAAAAATGAACACAAATACGAAAAAAAACTTTAAAAAAATACAACTTAAAAATTAAAATATTTCGCGCGCGCCTCGTCTTTGAGCTTCTCGATTCTCGCACATCCTGTGCACTCAATCCGGTAGTGTCGTATCGAAGGATTTGTAAATCTTCGTTCCTTTTTTGAAGCGCAACCACTTCTAGTCTTGCCGCCACCTCTCGGTCCAATCGTTCCTTTTTAGTTTCACGATCCGATAACATTTGTTGTTATAACAATTCGACCAATTGTTCTTTTTGAGATCCCGAAGTGGCGGCTGAGCTTGGCAGCGATGAACTTTGGCCTTTCTTGGAACACCGGATGGACGAGGGATCTCATCGTTATTGAAAAGATCCGGATCTAGATCGGCTATCTTCCCTCGGGCCCGGCGTGTTCGAGTTGAATCATGATTTTTCCATTTATACTTGTCTTTCAAAACAAGCCAATCACTTTTGTGTGGAAGCTCCTTGTTCCCGTTTTCATCTCGATACAAACTCATCACACGAGTCATCGTCTTGATTTTCGCCACTCAAAAGTTTGGCGTTTTCATAAAATGAATTAAACCTATGAACCTCGCGGTTTAAATTCGTCCACTTCCCTGTCAACATATTTTTGTTTCGAGCTTTAAAACCCTCATCCTTAAGCCGATCATTATACATATCTATAATTAGGTACCAAAACAAATCGATTGGTTGATCGGTTCCGACCTTCGGGTTTTCGGATATTTCAATCCAACACTCGGCCAAAACTTCTTCCTCACGTTGGCTAAAAAAAAAAGGGTCTGACTTCGGGGGTGGTGGTGGACCCGCGACTTTTTTTGGGTTTTTTTAGCAACACTTTTCTTTCTCGCACCTTTCTTCGATGCAGCCGCGACTTGTTCTTCGGGATCATCGTTTTCTTCGGGTTCTTGAGGTTCTTGTGAAGAGTGTTGAGGAAAGTTTTGAAAAATTTGTTGTTGTGATTGTTGGAAGACTTGTGATTGTTAAGATTGTTGGAACCATATATTAAATTACTCGGGTGTACAATTAACAAACGGGTTTTGTTGTGGGAATGTAGGGAACGGATTTGGGAGTTGATTATAGTTGCCGAATGTTCTTGAAGTGCTAGATGTTGCGGATGAGGGAGTATTCGGGTTAGACGAAATAGACGAATTCGGTAGTTGAGTAGTCGGAATCTGATTTTGAGGATCGCAAAAGTAATTGTTTAACCATTGATTCAGGTATTGGTTTGGATTTGGATTTTGACTCATGGTAGATAGAAAAAATATAGAAATTAGATGTAGAGAATTTAGAATAAGTTGTGATATTTGGTTAAATTTAGTGAAAATTTATAGGTAAAAAAGATGAAAAAATAGGGGGTTTTTTAGCCCTCAAACGGTCAAAAAAAAAAAAAAAAAAAAAAAAGTAGCTGTTATTCCAACGGTTGGATTTTTAAATTTCAAAAAAAATTTATAAAAAAAAACGTTAACTCAAGCTCATGGCACGAGTCACGGTGTGGTTGGTTGCGCCATAGCCTCGCGCCGTGGACGACGACGTCGGCTGGTTGTAGCCAGCCCAAAACCAACGACGCGAGCAACGATACGGTTGACGCCGTCGTCAGCTCGCGTCGTAGTGGCCAGCCGAGCGACGATACACCGTACCGTGCCCTCTTAGCTCATTATATAAACACCATTTACCATATTACATTTTTACACACAACTACAAAACACAAACTTTTAGCATTAAAAAAGATGTCCGAATTTTCTAACGAGAGTTTCATGGATCTCCTCAAAAAAGGTTGTTCGTCAAACGTTTCAACACCGAATCGACTATTTCCAGACTACTCTAGCCAACTCCACTCGAAGATAGAATTTTAATTTCAAATTCCCCATAGTTTCTTGAAATTCCAGGAACCAAACGCACCATAAAGCTTATTCTAGAAATTATTATAGGGTATGTTTAGTGACACGAAGCAGTAACAGAAGCATAAGCAGTAAGCAGAAGCAGTTAGCAGTAAGTTGTAAGCAGAAATACTTTGCTAAAAAAGTGTTTGATAAACGTAACAGTAAGCAGATGCATAAATTGTAAATTTACGAAAATAGACATAAGCATATTAAATTAATGTAATTATGAGGGTGTATATGTAAATTTTAACCAAAACGCTTCATCTTGCTTACAAATGTTTCAAAAAGAAGCATTTTAATTTGGAGTAGTTGTGTAAAATCTAAACTCTACAAAACGTTTGTCGCTTCATTACCAAACAAGTTTTTTGGTTAAATTACTTACCGCTCTAAAACGCTCTATTTTGCTTGTTGCCAAACATAGCCGAGTATATAAGAAAATGCAACATTATGACAAATGAAATAAAAATAGTTTGTTGCATTGATGACCCGTCACGTAACGTCGTGTCATGTTTACGTGTTAGTTTTACTTCATTGGAGTTGGGAGTAAATAATTTTAAACTTTATCTGAACTATTTGGTGGCCTAAACACAAAGACAAACAGAAAATTATTCACCTACCGATTATTAAATTCTTTTATTTTTTTATGTTTTTTCATCCATAAGTATTACCTACCATAGGTATATTATATATCTACCATAAGTTAAAAAAAATGAGAAGGGCCAACGCTATCAATATACACATCATCTTTTTTTATCGCATTTAAAAATGGAAATACGTAGTGAGGTTTGAGACAAAAATCCCTCTATATCTGCAGAATATGTTATCATTTCATGCAACAAAAAACGAAAAGTGAAAAGGGAAAAAAGCTCAATAAACCCCACCAATAAGATGAAATGAAGTTGAATCATAGTCACCTAAAATTCTGAAAAGAACATATTTTGTTTGTGTGAATAAAAAAACATGAATAATAGGTGAAGAAATAAATTATGTTTTTTAATCACATTGAAATTTGTTAGAAGAGACTCGCGAATGAAAACTTTTAAAACTTACAATTACGCACGACAAAAAATATCTAAGCCTTTTGTTTCTTGCAAGACTCAAACCCAAATAAAATTTTCTCTCCAAAGCTAAAAAAAACCCAAGTTATTATCTGTGTTAAGACAGCTGATTGAAAAAATAAATAATATAAATAACTTAAGCTTACCACTGTAAAATTAAATATTTTGTTTGTTTTCATCAATTAATATTGTGAAATTGGTTTTTTAGATTCTAATCATGTTTTACTTGTGAGTTGTTCAAATAATTTATGTTGAATTGTGAGAGTGCTTAGCAAATGCTAGAAATATTCGAGACTTCTCACTAAATAAATAAATAAATACTAAATAGGTATAATGGAATTAAATATGTATAAACAAATATATATTTTTAAGCGGGTTTAACGTGCCTTTAAGAGCCAAACCAAACAAAACATAATCTTTATTTCATTAGGTTAAGTTGTCATTGGGTGTGTTTGCGAAGTTGTCATTGGGTGTGTTTGAGAAGATGTTTTTAGAGCCTGAGCTACGAAAGTAAGTCGACGACTTTGCTACACATGTTTATGAAAAGCTTATAAGCCTTTAAGTCTACAAGAACAACCCTTAAATAAGGTTTATAAAAAGCTTATAACTGGTAAATGATTTAAATATCATTCAAAATATAATGAATTATCACGCAGAAACTATAAATGTGTTCAGAAATAATTTAATGTAATTTTAACTAATTTGTCAAACAACTTCATAAAAATATAATCTTTATTTTTGGTTTATAATATAAGCTCTAATCCTATCTCTATTGGAAACTCTTATTTTCTCCCGTGATACTTTCTCGATCATATATTCATTTTCATGTTTAGGTCCTCAATTACAGCTCATTACAACTACTTTCTTTCTGTATCATATCTCTTCATGTATATGTATTACCTTCGTCATAATAGAAGATATAACTTTTGGAACCAATTTCTTTATGGTATCAGAGCGTACCGATCCAAAACACAAAA
Source organism: Glebionis coronaria (assembly GCA_025667525.1). NCBI lineage: Eukaryota > Viridiplantae > Streptophyta > Magnoliopsida > Asterales > Asteraceae > Glebionis > Glebionis coronaria. Next base: position 40,058,318 of record CM046874.1, on the reverse strand, counting down.
AAACCCTAATCATTTCCAATGACAAGAGATGATACAAATCAGAACAAGAATGAAGGAGAGGCAATCGACCATAATTCTCCTTTTTACCTACACGCTTCCGGATATCCAAACAAATGCATGTGAATGGTGTTCTTATTGACAAGAACTACAACGACTGGGAACAGGAGATGATGAATTTTTTGTTCTCCAAAAACAAAACTGATTTTATCGATGGCTCGATTAAGAAGCCAGAGATAGGATCGGGCAAATACCTGCCTTTGATGCGCTGCATGCAATGATTAAAGGCTGGTTAACTACGGCCATGGAGAAAGAGATTCGTAACAGTGTGAAGTACGCCAAAACAGCAGCCGAGATCTGGAAGGATTTGAAGGAGCGGTTTGGAAAAGAAAACGCCCCCAAAGCGTATGAACTAAAGCAATCACTCAACACGACTCGACAAGATGGTACTACGGTTTCTGCTTATTACACGAGACTACGTGTCTTGTGGGATGAAATGGAATCGATTTTGCCAACTCCTTGGTGCTCATGCGATAAATGTACGTGTGGGCTCGGAAAGAAACTAACCGAGTGAAAGAGAAAGAAAGAACCTACGAGTTCTTAATGGGCCTTGATGACCAATTTAGTGTTATTAAGACCCAAATACTGGCAATGAAACCAACACCAACACTAAGTACAGTCTATCACTTAGTGGCAGAAGATGAACAACAACACACCATTGCGGCATCGAAACGGCAAGGCCGTGAAGTTGCTGCTTTCCAAGCAAGTTTTCATGGACGTCGAGAACAAACGCGGAACCAACAAGAAAAAGGATGGACAAAGACCAAAAAGGGTCCTCAACCCGACAAAAGAGAATCTTGTAGTGAATGTGGAAGAGATGGGCACGATAGAGATGGGTGTTTTAAAATAATTGGTTACCCGGAGTGGTGGCCGGGAAAAGGAAAAGGGGACAAACCAAAGCCAAGGGCTGCGATGGTGGAGATGAAACCATGTCCTATACCAGGCATGACAGAGGAGCAGTACGCAATGTTTCTGAAGTTGTTTGGAAACAACCAAGAAGAACCCGTTGTAGCTAACATGGCAGGTAGAACAACGATCGATAACAACTGGGTTGTGGACTCGGGTACAACCGAGCACATAACACACCAAGGGCATTTGCTTAAAAACTTATCCATGAACATAATTGAAAAACTTGTTACAATCCCAAATGGGGAATCAATCCCTGTTAAAAGGAAATGAGACTTAATTTTTAAGGAAGGACTGAATGTCAAAGGAGTCCTTTTTGTGCCAAACTTTACATGCAATCTTTTATCCGTACGAAGATTAACTAACGACCTTTATTGTGCAGTGACCTTTTTTCCCGACTTCTTTGTGTTGCAGGGTCTCAAAACAGGGATCTTGATTGGAGCGGGTGACTGTCGTGGTGGTCTCTACTGGATGGGGGAATAAAAGAAGAAAGGCAAGCGATGATGGTGATGATTGACTCATGGCACAAATGACTTGGGCATGCATCCAACGTGAAGTTATCTAGTCTTAGTTTTCTTAAAGGTGTTTCTTTGAATTTTAAGGATAAAGTTTATGACTCGTGTAACAAGGCCAAACTCACTCGATTACCTTTTCGTGTTAGTTGCATTAAAACTAGCAACTGTTTTGATTTGATTCATTGTGATGTTTGGGGAAAATATTGGATACCCTCACTTACAGGGGTAAATTATTTCCTAACGATAGTTGATGACTATAGTAGGGCCGTATGGGTTTATCTACTTAAACATAAACACGAAGCAAGCACGTGTTTGATTTACTTTGGTAGTATGGTCAGAACAAAATTCGGAAAAGGTATTAAGAGAATTAGATGTGATAACGGCGGGGAATTCGTGTCAAATAATATGAATCAGTTTTATAGGGAACAAGGGATTATCTTAGAAACTACTTTCCCTCACTCCCCACAACAAAATGGGGTGGTAGAACGAAATCATAGACACCTTTTAGAGATTGCACGAGCGTTGAAGTTTGAAGCAAGCCTCCCTACAACCTTTTGGGGGGAGTGCGTTCTAACAGCGACTTACATAGTGAACAGGTTACCATCTAAGGTTATAAACAACAAGACTCCATACGAAATTCTATTTGGAAGTCATGCCAAATATGATCATATGCGGATTTTTTGTTTTTTAGCCTACTACAAAAACACAGAAACTACCGGGGATAAGTTTGCAGTAAGAGGAAACCCGGGTGTTTTGTGGGTTACCTTCCTGGTAAAAACGGATATAAAATCTATGACCTAGAACAAAGGAAGATAGTGATGACAATAGACGTTAGATTCATCGAAGATGTTTTTACTTTTTCCAAAATAGAATCAAAGAAACCTGAACAAGATATATTTGAACACTTGAACCCAATCTCCCAATGTCATGAATTTCTTGAAGAATCCATCGAAGGAATGGAGACAGGGAGAGTTCCCATGCAAACCAATGAGGTTGAACAATTTCAAAATGTAGAATACGCTTCAGAAAATCAATTGGAAGAATTAATTGAGAGGAATCAAAACATGCAAGGTGGTGAAGATGAAAATAATATTCATGATGAAGAGGTGCATATGGAGTCACATGTGGAGACACCTGCTGTTCAACAAGAGGCCGAAGAAGGGAGATCGAAAAGACAAAGAATGCGGCCAAAACATTTCGGTGATTATCAAGTAAAGCTCCCCCCATCGATCGATCACACGCAACCCGCCTCCAACAAGAGACCTCGACGGTACATCCGTTATCTCATTACATTTCTTATGAACATTTTTCTAACACTCACAAAGCTTTTTTTTCTGCCATCAATAATCATGATGAGCCAAAATCTTTTCGCAAGCAACTCAAAACGAGAATTGGAAAGAGGCCATGAGAAAGGAGATCCACGCTCTCGAACAAAATGGGAGGTGGACTCTTGAAAATTTACCTAAGGGAAAAAAGGCCATCGATTCAAAATGGGTGTACAAGATCAAGTTCAAACCAAATGGTAAGGTGGAAAGATACACGACGCGACTCGTGGCTAAAGGATTTACGCAAATGGAGGGGGTGTATTATCACGACACGTTCGCTCCTGTTGCTTAACTAGTGACGGTAAGGACCCTTCTTGCTATTGCCGTGAAACGGGGGTGGGAGATTCAACAACTCGATGTGGATAATGCCTTCTTTCATGGAGACTTAGAGGAGGAGCTTTATATAAAGATTCCACAAGGATTCTCGAAGGAAAATGAAACAAGGTATGCAAACTCAAGAAATCAATCTACGGCTTGAAACAATCATCTCGTAATTGGTATCACAAGTTCATAAAGTCACTCATGAACCTCGGTTATAAACAATCAAGAGCAGGCCATTCTTTGTTTATTTACAAAGATGCAGCTCTGTACGTGGCAGCCCTCATATATGTGGATGATGTGATCCTTGTAGGAAAAAATATGAACCAAATTGAAAGAACAAAGTCCTATCTTGACAAGAAGTTTTGCATAAAAGATCTTGGTCCCTGAAATACTTCTTAGGAATAGAGGTTGTAAACACATCAGAAGGTTTAGTCTTTAGCCAACGAAAGTATACTTTGGATATTCTTGAAGATAGTGGACTGAAAGGGTGTCGACCAAGTTCGTTCCCTATTGAACTAAATTTAAAACTTGACAAGGAGAAGAAGAAGAAAAGGTCGACGCATGTCGATACCGAAGGCTTGTAGGTCGTTTGCTTTACCTACAAGTTACTCGTCCGGATATAACCTACTCCTTGAATATTCTGAGTCAACTCGTAGGAGACCCAAGACGTAATCACATGGAGGCTGCAAATAGAGTCTTACGGTGTCTAAAGACCACAACTGGTCAAGGCATTCTTCTACCTAAAACAGGAGACATCAACCTTGTTGCCTATTGCGATTCAGATTGGCTCGGATGCCCTCTTAGTAGACGATCGAGGACTGGTTACATACTCCTGTTAGGCGGAGCCCCAATCTCTTGGAAATCTAAGAAACAATTAGTAGTATCACGTTCTTCAACAGACGCAGAATATCGGGCGATGGCTACATCAGTTAGTGAAATTATATGGGTTCGTTGGTTACTGGACGGATTAGATGCTGCCATGGTTGGACCCACACCGTTGTCATGTGAAAATCAAGCAACCAATCAGATAGCTAAAAACCCAGTTTTTCATGAACGGACGAAACATGTTGAAATGGACTGCTATTTTGTTCGCGAACATGTTGAACGTAAGGAAATTGAACCTGTACACATTAACACGAAACAGCAGGTCGCTGACTTACTCACCAAACTACTTGGCTCTCATTCTTTACGGAGTTTACTTGTCAAGTTGGGCATTCGAAACTTACATGCGGCAACTTGAAGGGGAGTATTGGAAACTCTTATTTTCTCCCGTGATACTCTCTCATTCATATATTCAATTCCATGTTTAGGTCCTCGATTACAGCTCATCACAACTATTTTCTTTGTGTATCATATCTCTTCCTGTATATGTATTACCTTCGTCATAATAGAAGATATAACTTTTGGTACCAATTTCCTTAAGGGTTAAGTCCATGTATGGTAATATACTATCCATCATTTACACATCTAGGTAATGTACTATTCTTATTACTAATATGGGCTAGGACAGGTTACAACTCGAAATTAGGAACAAACGTTTCATTTTTTTATCTCCTTCATCTTTTCATCTGGAACAAACGCTTATTTTTTTTTTCAAAAAATCTTTAAAAAACAAGAATATATACTCGGATATGAAACCAATAACCGAGATCCATGTATGTGCAGTTACCATCTAAATGTTCACGAAGGGTTCCGTTAGTAACATATTTTAACACGATAATACGCTCACCAACATGATCGATGTAACCATAAAATCTGACCAGATTTAGATGCTCCATAAGTGATAATGTTATAATTTCATTTTTAAACTACAATGGAGCCCCGTGGTCATAATTGTCCTGCCACAAGTAACGTAAATAATTAATAGATACTCTTTAATACCTCATGGAATTTGAATTATAATGCTTTTCTATATAAAAACTTTTATATATTCCAAACACCATAATGCTGATAACTTGATCGTGTTGCTTTAGAATCACAAGATTCGATTATTGAGTGTTATTTGACAAGCACACGTGTATTAGATATTTATATCAGACATTAGCAACCTATTTACAAGCTAAGAATTTGTTTAGGAGTATATTTATTTTCAATTTATCGAGGTAGTAATTGTTTTGTTCTAAATTTTGAGTTCTAACCTGTTATAACCGGTTACATTACCTATATTAGAAAAGTTTAGCCGGTTTTTATAGCGATATTAGTAATAAAAATAGTACATTACCTAAATATGTAAACCATATATAATATATTACTAATATATGAACTTAACCCATTCTTTAATCTCCAATCTCATCTTAGCTTCATCTCGAATCCCGGCCTCAATCCATGCCAATATATTTCATTTATCTGGTGATATTCGGACCATCTTATTTGAAAAACGATAAAGTAGGACATAGAGGTGGCAAATCTTGCCCATTTGGATATATATGGGCACTTTTTGCCCATTTTCAAAAAAGGATGGGGCACTTTTTGGCCATTCTTTATAATGAATTGGCTAAACGGGCGCATATGTATGAAACTAAATGGGCTTAACGGGCGCACTTATAAAATACAAATTAGTATACTCGACGAATATTTTTTATTAAATTTTTTATCCCGGCTTTCAAACAAGTATTTTTATTTTTTAATTGTAGGTTTTTATATGTTTTTTTCCCTTTTTTAGCTTGCGCCCGTTTAGCCCGCCCATTTTACCCGCCCGTTTCGCCCGTGCCCGTTTAGCCCGCGTCCGTTTAGCCCGCCGCCCGTTTAGCCCGTTGCCCGTTTAGCCCGCCGCCCGTGCCCGCCCGCCCACCCGTTTTGCCACCTCTAGTAGGACATTATCCCCAATTAACAAATCACGATCAAGTAAATTAAATTGGTGATGAGAAGTAAAAGTAACGGGAAATTACTTGTTTAAATTGAATATATTACGCAAAAGTTTCTTGCTCAAAGAGTCTAAGCACGACAAAATTTACTCACATTCTATCTCCACGTTTTTTTTATAAAAAGAATAACGGTGTAGAATTTTGACCGTAACAACTGGATAAGTGGTATAAGTCGTTGGTCTTATGTTTGAAACTTTGAATACTAAAAAGGTAATATCTGCCTTATATCTACAAGTCAACATGGAAAATTTGGTCAACTAGTTCAAATGTGTGACTCATTGATGTACCAAATTTTTGTTTTTTGGGTAAGTGTTACTAATATATATATATGTATATTTTGTTATGTGTTTACTATCTAGTGGTTGAACTGATTCAACATCAACGTCTTCATGCTACATCCTATTGACACGCTTATGATTGACTACCAAGCGTTTAATAAGAAATTTAGAATGGATTACACAAAAACAATCAAATTTATTACTACTTAATAACTAAGTCTTACGACCCGTGCATGTATCGAATTTTTGTTTTTTAGTAAGTGTTAGTTTATGTTTACTAATTAATGGTTGAATTGATTCAACATCCTTCATGTTGCATCGTGTTGACACGCTTATGGTTGGTTGACTACCAAAGATTGATGTCTTGCTCATGACCACAAGAATGATGTTAGTCAGGAGATGAATGGGGATGAAGACGATGATGTTGAAGGTGAAGGTGTCTGAGAAACTATCTTTAGTGATGAGATTTAAGATGATGCGAAGGCTGTTAGTTTTATGGTGCAGATAGCAAAAAAGTTAAAGAGGAATAGGAGGTATCTAGTGATCCCTTCATTCTCAGAGATCCCATTAATAAGCATGGTAAAGGTGTCACGTCCATGGAGAAAGGGTCTAGTATTCAATTCCCGCCGGGTAATACACCGGATAATCCGGTTTCGGGTGACTACAGGGAGAACTTCCTACTTCTCATAGCGGATACAAAGGTATTAGCTCTCATGTCATGGAGGATGCTCAGGATATGAATGTTCGTGCTAATTCTGGAGTAGAAACCATGTCTAAAACGATGGTTCTGTATTGGAGGTTTTTGATGGGGTAATCAAAGTTGGTCAAGCGATTGGTTTTAACATGGAAAGTTGTATTAATGATGTTAGTGCAAACATTACGATGTTTAATCAAGATGATCCTTTTATGTTTTGGTGATGACAAACGTATAACTCGCAATACATAATGTAAAATGTGTAAGGTACTCGTAATCACTCAAGCATACTTATGTATACTTCTCTCGACACCTTGAAGATTACATTCGTCATGAAAGACAAGAAGGACGCGCGGTTCTTTTATAGAACACGCGGTTCCTTAGTGATATCGAACCGCGAGAAGATATAGAACCGCGGGCAGTCAAGCCGGTTTAGGCTTACTCAAGATTTTTGGAAGCTTCTAGAAGATGGAGGGAAACTAATAAATTCAAAATTCAAATTTTGAATTTACTTCTAGAAGATGGAGGGAAGAAAATAAATTCAAAATTCAAATTTTGAATTTGGGCTCCAAGAATATAAGGTCCACTCTTTTATCCAATGGGTAGTCCACTCTTTTATCCATTGGGTAAAAAGGTGCTCTCCAAGGCAAGAGTTGGCTATAAATAGAAGACTATTCTCTTCCATTTGACTTGAGGAAAAACACACAAAAACCTTCCAACACCCCATTCCTCATTTGCCTCATCCTCCTCAAGAGCAATGAGAAGAACACTTTCACCCTTGTGAAGTGTTAGTGTCTAGAGTCATAACATGATGAAGATATCTATAGATCAAGTCATGATTATAGTCTTCCTACTATGTATATGTAGAAGATCCGAGTTGTGGGTACACTTGGATGTGTTTGTAAGGGTAGAATATCCAAGTGATGGGTATCCTTGGATTAGGTGTTAGTTGTGAAGATCCAAGTCTTGTTAGTACTTGGATATAGTGTTAATGTTATATATCTAAGTTTTGTGTACTTAGATCTATATGGTTTATGTGTTTAGGCCATAAAACACAAGGTTTGTTATAGGCCATAAAACATAACTAGTGGGTAGATTAGGTGAAGATTGGTGTAGATTGGTCCTACCTACGATTAGGACTCGACATCTAGCCTTGTGTCAGAAAATGGTGAAGTAGGCGATGTTGTGTAGATTGGTCTTACCTAAGATTAGGACTCGACATCTAGCTTAGTGTCAGAAATGTGTAAGCGGTGTATATGGTTTTCTCCGCCTTGAAAGGAGTCTTGTTGACTAGTGAAGTAACTCTCGAGTAGGTGTACTCGAGGAATGGAGTAGGGCGAAGAGGAGCTTCGTGACCGAACCACTATAAATCATCGTGTCGGTACTTTCCTTTACATTTATGTCTTTACCTTTGTAGATGTATTTATAGTTGCATACTTGTGTTGTATGTCTTTGTGTGCATCACATAATCTAAACATCTAAGTTGCGAAAAAGCTTTGGCTTAGTACGTGTGTGCTTCATGTTAAGATTATGGTCAAGTGTGCATCCCTTAGTCTAAACATCTTAGTTGCGGAAAAGCTATGGCTTAGTACGTGTGTGCTTAGTGTTTAGACTATTGCTTGATGCACTCTTGATTTGATGTGTTTGTGTGTTCTTACTTGTAGTATTTATCTTACAATCAAACACATCTCATATCTAGTCAAGATTGATAAGCAATTTGATACAAAGGATGGTTAAATCTTAACATGTAATAAATGGTTTCGTCCGCTGTCGGCGGTTCCCTAAATGGACCGGCGGTTCGTTATTGATAAGGAACCGCGGGTACACATAAGGAACCGCACACAGTGGATTAAGCCGAAATGTTTTGAAAACTAACTAGAAACTATTCAACCCCCCCCCCCTTCTAGTTTCTACAATTGGTATCAGAGCGAGGTTATTCAAGATCTTTGAAGTATATTGTACTTTAAAGCTTGGATCGATCTTTGATCTCTTTTTTAAAACAAATGGTTTTTAAAATGAAAACAGTTTTTAAAAATAGAGACGATCTTTGTATCAAATTGTTCATGAAGAGTGATTACTTATGAAATGTGTTTTGTTGTTTCATTCGTACAAGTTTTGGTGTTAAATAAACTTTGTATAATAGCTTGAATTAAATCTTTTCATGTTTGGAAGTATAAAAATCTTTTGTGTCATAATTAACTCTAAAATACGAATTCTATGTGTCTAAAATGATTTTTTAGAGTCCTAAGTCCTTCCAAAAAGTTACCAAATGATTTTGGCCAAAAACCCCCATTTTTGTCCTCTGGACGCGGTTCTTTATCTATTCCCCAATGGTTCCTTATCAATAAGGAACCGCGGTCAGTCCGACACAGATTTTTGAAAACTTTGAAAAATCATATAAAATCAACCATAAGTCCGTAGAAGTCGTGCCACCCGTCATTTCGAACATAATTGATTTTTCTTTCAATTAAAATTGCTTCCAAACCTTTATTCAAACTTTAAAATTTGGATGGTTTCTAAGTTCCATACTTTGTCCAAAGTATTGAGCGTCTGTTTGTCGTAAAACTTGTGTTTTACTCTTTTCTATTAAGTTGGACATCTCTTGGTGATATATCTTTGAAAATTGATATATTTACAAAGTGTTAAACTTAATTAAATTCTAAATGGGTCAAAGTCTATTTTCAAATAAAATCAAGCTATGAATACTTTGTTGTATCTAACACTCAAAACATGGACGAATGCTTTTGTGTGTTAAGCTAATTGTTTGCGTGTGTTTCCTTGTATGTTATTATTATATGTAGACATTATTAAGTGTTCCTTCTTATTTGTAGTAGTATTGCTTATATGTCTAGTCTCTTGTGCCTTGCTTGGTATTTGTTACTATCTAGTTTTTCCTAATTAGGATGTATGCTAGATTTCTTGCATTTTAGTTGCAACATTATTTGTGCATTGCATATAGGATCAACATCTCTAGGTTTACGTATGTTATATAAACATCTTGTACACCTCGTCATGTTTATTAATACTCTTAGGTTTGAAAGCTTAATGAGCTTGTCAAATCTTTTGATGTGGGTCGTCTTACTCGATCATTGTCTTATTAGTTCAAGTAGATTAATGTCTCACTATAAAACATGAAAAACCCTTTGAAAATCTTAGCTATTTTCTCTGAAAGGAGTGTTAGTGGGAATCAAGAAAGATTTCAAATATATATCAATTCATTATTCAAATTATGATTGATATCATTATCGAATCTAATTGACATGTTTTAGTGTAGATATGAATGCGGACTATTAATAATATACATCGGATCATAACTCACACTTGTGTTGTCAATGGTATATTGAATCTACTTGTTCAAATTATTAGACATGTTTTGTTTAATAATTGCTTATAATGCACAGTGGAGTCGGTTTGACAACTTGGATGTTTCATCCGAAATACTCAAGTAATTTACATTGCAATGCAATTTGTAAATGTGTCATTTACGTAAGACCAATCAAGAGTGTTCCTTTGGTTTGTGTAAACTTTGTTTATACACTTCAAAGTTATTGGCCTCAAGTTATATTAAGGTAAATAACCTTAACTAGACTTGTTTGACGAGATATGCAATGGTGCATTCTTAACCCTCATTAGGTGTGCATTGTGTCGTCATACATGTTTCATCCTTGCTACACTTTATTAGGCAAATGTAGGAATTACATTTTGTCTAACTTGAGAATGACTACTAGAGAATTTATGCACTACGATCTTAATTTGACCTAACGGTTAAATTACTTCCATGTGGGAAGTTGAGTTGGTGTATAACTCGTAAAAACGGTCGTGTTTAGCCCTAATTGAGCACCTCTAGTGATAGTCTCATACTCATTCTCTAAATTGGCTAAATGGCTCTTCCTATATATGACTAATGATAGTTTACTTTGATGAACTTTGTATGTCATTAGGAGTCTTTTTCTTTTGTAGCCATTAGGTTTTTCTTAGCTTTCTTCTTACGTGCTAATTGAACCTATGTGTCTTTCCTTTGTGTGTGTTCTAGTTTTTATTGCTCTTAAGCATGACTTTATGATAAGTTAGACTAGAACATTAGGATTTGCTGAATTGGAAAATACTCCTTCACAACCTAAACCAAGCCTCTGTAGACGGTTCTTTAAATAGACTGCGGCTCCATATCAATATGGAACCGCCGGTGGAGATAAAGAACCGCGGGCAGAAGCTCTCATATTCGGGTTTTCTGAAACTTCTCAATTGTTCCAACACCCTTTGGAATCTTTGTTTCAAACCTTTGATCACTCCCAAAATATCTTGGGCTTTCCCTTTTTAACCCTTTACTAGTTTGGATCATCCCCTCACCCTTTTAAACCCTCCTTGTTAGCCATGTTCTTCACACCTCAAACCATTCATCCTTACCCCTTAAACCACCCATTACTACCATGGTTTCTACAAGAACCTCCAATTCATCCAAAACCTCCTCTTCAAAGAGGCACCTCAAAATTAAGATTAAGTTACCCAAACTTAACTCTTCACCCTTTCACGCACCTAAGAATGAGATTGTGTCCATTCTCATCTCTTCATCACCCTCACCACCTCTTGCTCCATGCAAGACTACCTCAACACATGGAACCAACCATTCACATGGTTCTACCTCCTATTCATTCCAATCTAAAATGAATGAGCTAACCTCACCCTTCACTCCTAGTGTAACACCCTATTTTGATAAATGGAATGTCACGCGTAATTATGGCGTGTCATCAAAGCATACAAGGTAATATGTACTAAAACATACATGACCATAGGGATAACCGGAATCAAACATCGGTTCCCAAACATAAGCTCAAAACATAATAAAGTAAATGAAATAATGGAAGACTTAAACAAGCACAAATATATGAAGGCAAAAGGAGAAGAAGTCTACGGCAGCTTCCATCCTATGCATGTCCTCCAAATGCTCGAGTCTTTCCTAGGGTACCTGCCGTTTTGGGACATGGAAAGGAAAGTAACGTCTAAGCAAAATGCTCAGTGCACGGATATAGACATAGTACAAATGACTAAAACATAATAAAGACTTGATAGCAGCGAAAATGTATAAGTCCTGGAAAACCTGGAACATGTTCATAAAACTGGTTTTATAGTTTGAAAAGCCTTATGTTTATCTTATGAAAACTGTTTAACATATTTTACCATTAGCCAATATAGGTCATGAAAATCCACCGTGCATGAATACTTGGAGGGGTGACCTCATCATGCAAATTAGAGGGGCTGCCTCTAATTTAATATATTGGTTTGGGTAGGAGGGATCAGCTCCTTGTGAAGGATGCAAGGCACACACCACATTCACACTGAGTAATCTGCTTGAAAAACATGTAACTAGGATGCACCCATACGTCCCACATGATAAATATAATAATATGGCTAAAAGCTGAAGGGACGCCACGAGCAATCACTCCGCCGTGGTGAAGTCATAACACCAGTGCCTCTAATGTTATGGTTATGGTACCTCCATAACTAGGTGAAACTGGTCATGCATGTATATGGCTATAGGTATTCTAAATTAAACATAAGCAAATCAAACATATAAACTTATACTACGGGAAAACATTTGGCTGCATACGGGGAATCCTAATAAGGAAATAATGTCCATACTGAAAGGACGGGAATCCGTACCTTATGTCCAGTGAACGAAGAAGACGAACGGAAGAGAGTCCTACTTCGGTATCACTAATGCTACATAAATACATACGTGTATAAGTATCTGATTACTAAATACGTAACTGGTTTTATGTCATGTCTTAGCTTATTTTATACGTTCATGTCATGTTTTACTGTTTTAAGCTTTATGCTGTATTTATCTTATATTCTGTCTATTCTGATTAAGTATTACTTGTATTTCATGTATTATTATACTTACTGTGTAATAATAAGTAACTTTCTAAAAATAGCAGGTTTCCTGAAATAGAAAGTTTCCAAAAACATAAAGTTACCAAAAATAGAAAGTTTCCAAAATTAGATTAGCTGCCTTAATTAAAAAAGTTTCTAAAAATAGAAAGTTTCCATAAATAGATTAGCTGCCTTAATTAAATAAGTTTCTAATATAAGTTGGTTAAATAAGTTAATTATATAAGCTTAAGTGTTTTCTGATTATTTTCCTAAATCATATGATATAAGGTATAGTTTATTAATTATTACATGTAATTTAAATAAACTATAGGTTAAAAGTATTTAATTATATATATCATGTTTTTAATTAAATAAAGTTAAATACTTAGGTTAAAACATGTACTATTAATTATTATTAATATAACATAAGTCATGTTAATTAATTGATTATAGTCATGGTTTTTAATAATTAATTAATTATAAAGTCTAGAAAATATAAATACTTAGGTTAAAAATTCATGAATCTAATAATTAAATTATAACCTAAGTCATGTTTATTAAATTAATCATGTCATATTTATTAATTTAATTTATAACATATGATTATTAAAACATAACCTTAACATAAACCATGAACCGGATCGTGACTAGAAATCATGAACCGGACCCGTAATCAACTCCATACCCCGCACCACTTCGGGGTTTCCCCCTTATTGCTGCTGCCGTGGGACCCACACCACCAAACCGAGACCATGAGGTCTCGGTGGTGGTTCACAAGCCAAGCCGAGACCCCTTAGGGGTTCGGTTTAGGCGTCGACTAGACAAACACCCCTAAAAACCCTTGTTTTGATCTACCCCATAATCATAGACATGTTTAATGAATGTTGTTAATTAGTTTTTAAAAACATCATGATCTTATGTAATTTATTAAATCAAAACATAAAAGAAAAGGTTAAAAAAAGGTTATACTGAATGCGTGGATCAATCAAGGATGAACACGCAACGATCATTGTAAAAATTCCAAGGTTAAAATCAAACCGAATCACCCCTTGTTGATGCTTATAGGTGGTGGCCAAAAGAGAGGACAAGGAGGAAGGAGAAAAATCTTTTAGGGTTTTTGTTTAATTTACTGTAAAGTGAAAATGGTTAAAAGATTTCACCTTAACCCATTTCTTAGTAAAAGTTTTGATGGGATTGGCCCATCTCTTGTGTAGCCGCGGGTAGGGGCCCCACATGGGGTACCCGTACCATTTTTCGAGTCTAATTATTTAAGTGTTCCTTCGTGTTTAGTCGTGATCGTGTTTTATGTGTTCTCGTTAAATATTTACCGTGACTTAGTATATTTATTCGTGTTCGTAATAAATATATATATATATATATACGTAATTAATATTAGCTCGTGATTTAATTACGATCATGATTTCATGATCACATGCTCGTGATTAATTATTGTTTAAATAATTATTGTGCGTTCGTACATAATACATATTTATCGTGTTCTAACACGTGCGTAATACTTAAAATTCTTATACGTGAAACGTAACATTTATAAAAAGGAGAGTTCTAATCTTGTACATACGATCTAAAGGGTACTACTCATGGTAAAAGTATGCGGGTTTTACAACTCTTCCCCCCTAAAAAGAATAATTCATCCCCGAATTATAGAAAACGTAAACTGAAAGAGAAACATACCCGAATCAACTGAGAGGGTATGTAAGATAAATGAACGTGCAAGTGACCTGGCAGAAGGAACGCGGAACGTGACATGTCTTGAAAGGACATGGAACGTGACGTGACTGAAATGACGTATCTAATTGATAAGAGAAAACGGATAAGAAGTCCGGATGGACTTGTCCGTTTCCAAGTGGCTTCCCTCTTGGAACGGTTCCTTCACAGATCTTGACACAAATGATAAGTCTTGGTCCTCCTGACCTTGACTTGAAATACGAAGAAGTTCTTGGTTATCAACTTAAGATAGATCCCCTAAATTTAATCGAGGGAATAAGAATTAACGTGTAAGAGCAACTAAACGTTATCGTGCAAAACACTTCTAACTTAACTGATAATTAGCAACGATGCGCGAGACACAAAGAAACATAGTACGTGAAAAATTTTGAACGTGACACGCGAAAATTTTTGAACGTGATACGTTGAGATATGATGAGTGTAGTATGAGTAAACATATCATGACCATGATACGTGTAACATATCTTGATCATGATATGAGGAACGTGGAATGAACATGACATGTGAAACATATCGTGAACATAGAATATAATGGCGGTAATGCCAAACGCTACAAGGTGAGACATAGAATATGACGAGAAACGTCTATCTAAGGATAGGGAGTTATACTAAGCTTGGTTCTGGTCTCTCAAGTTCTTGTAGAACTTCCAAGAATGAGAAAATGAATGATACAAGGCTTTTACCCGTATAAAAATTAAAGATTAAGTTCGTGTTCTCGGAATCTTAACGAATTGATCTAGGCTCCTATGTGTGACTAAGTTGATCTCTGGTGAAAAAGAATATTTTTGGGTGATTTTAAATTTAAATGCAAAGACTTAAAAGTAAAAGTGCTTTTTAAGTAAATCTAAGTCTAATTAAAGTAAAGTGCGAGTATTTAAAAACGTGACTAAAATTAAAGGGCACTAAAGTAAAATGACGTAAACTTAAATCTATCTAAGGCAAACTTAAAGTGCGACTAAAACTAAGGCAAATAATCTAAAAGTGCAATTAAATAAAAAGGCAAGTAAAATAAAGCTTGAAGATAAAAATCAAAGACAAAAGCTAATAAGAACCTGAATACAGCTCATTCGGAATAAACCTTCGTTTGGAACAATCACTCGTCCTAAATGTCACCTTTGGTTGAAATGATTCTTCTTCACTTGGAATATTACCAAAATCCTTGATCCGGAACAAATTGATCTGAATATGTCACTTATCCAAAACAATGCTTCGTTCGGAACTTGTAAATTCTTCCTTGATTCGGAAGTTTCTGGTCACCCCTTGATTCGGAAGTTTCCGAATGAAGCTCCTTGATTCGGAAGTTTAGAACTTACGAATGAAGGCCCTTGGTTCGGAACTTTTTGGAGTTGGTTCGGAAGGTTCCGAATGAAGCTCTCTGGTTCGGAAGTTTGGACTTCCGAATGAAGAGTCTTGGTTCGGAAGTTTTGACTTCCGAATGAGTAAGTTTGGTTCGGAACTTTTGAAGTTCCGAATGAAGTTCCTTTATTCGGAACTTTTGAAGTTCCGAATGAGTTTCCTTGATTCGGAACTTTTTGAGTTCCGAATGAACAGACTTGGTTCGGAAGTTTCAGACTTCCGAATGAAACCTCCTATCCTTTCCTTGGTTCGGAACTTTTTCTGGAAACACAGAAACAAGGCAAACTCTTCCGAAGAACAAGGAAGATGAGTAACAGCAGATATAAACACAAATCAAGCAAAATCAACACAACGAATTAATAAAAACAGTAACGAATCAACAAATAGCATCAACAAACAATCAAAAACACGAAATCAAACAACTTTAACCACAATAATCAAAAACAACTTTGGATCAAAATAAAAGCATGAACATAAACATAAACACAACAAATCAAAGATTAAGAAAGGTAGATAAGAGATTGACAAGATAAAGTAAATATTGACAATAATTAAATGAAAACTTACTTGAAATTAAATGAATTTAAGGTGCGAGACAAGGTAATTAAATTGACAATTAAGTAAATGACAAGTAATTAAAAATGGTGGAAGAACTAGTGTCACCCTAGCCAACAAGAGTGAAATGATAACTATCCTAATCTATATATAGGGGAGGATTAAGGAAGCTTCCTCCCCTCTTTCCTTTCTTCTTAATTACAAGTTTAAGTCCCTCCTTTTATTAATCTTCATTAATTACGTCATTAGTCCTTTTTCTTCTAATCTTCTTTAAACTTGGACTTAAGGGACTTTTGGCTTCGGGATTTCTTCGAACTCGTCTTTAAATTCTTCAATAAAATAGACTTGAATTCTTCGGCTTTTGATAAACTTCCGTCTTTTGACTTTTTCTTCGATAAATCTTCAGAATTGGTCGTGGACTTCCGTTCTTTTTGCACTCTTGATTTCTTGACTTCGTCTTTCATCCTTTTCTTCAATAAAAGTCTGTAAATGCCCGTGAATGTCCGTGTTTTCTCCATTTTTCACCTTTTCATTCTAAATCACAACAAAAACACAAACCACGCATAATTCCGACATAAAAGACATAAAATACACGTTTTGGTCCGGTTATTATTGTAATTAAGTGGTAGAAAAGATGGGTGTTTACACACCTATCAAATCCCCTACACTTGACCATTGCAATGTCCTCATGCAATGCATTAGTTACAAAGCAAGATTACACTTTTCATCATAATCAATCCACGTTGGCCTTTATTAAAGAGATAGAAAATTAAAAACATACGAAATAAAGAAATTAAAAGCATACCTTGGGTTTTGAAAATGTTATGAATAATCATCATCCTCAAGTTTTCACTTTCTCCAAACCAAGCTTAAAAACGAGATCATTGTTATTATAAGTTAGTAAACTAACACGAACTCATGTGGGCCAATTACTCACTTAGACTCCCTTATTCCTAGGTGTATCTCTTATATTTTATTATTTGTCTTGAATGATCACGAAGATGCATTGTTTGACTTATTTCGATAGTTATTTAGTCTGAAAATAAAGTGCACGATTTAATCAATAGTTAGCTAAAGGACCAAATCTTTTAAAACTGCTTCTCGGGATATCAGAAAGTTCATATCTGGGCATAACTTGGTTCGCGATTTGAGACCTTTCTCGGGCCGATATTTGGCAGCGACTTCATACTTCAAATCTTGAGAGACGTTCATGAAATAATGGTCTTCTCTTCATAATTGGAATTTCTTCACTTGAAGTTTTGAGAGATTCATACTTGGACCACGACTTCTTCATTTTTCTCCAATCTTTATTTTGGACTTTGATATACAACGATCCGCCTCCTTTTATGACTTGGATCTATTTATCCTCATACCTTGTTAGGGTCTTTTCGGATACACTTCTCCATGACTTTTGGGGAGTTTTTGCTTTACGTCGTGTGTCTCGATCCTTCATATTGATTTTTGATAAATGATTCTTCACATCACTCTGGATCTTTAGCAACAAAACATAGCCCTCATGCCTTGTTAGGGCCTTTTCGGACTCGCCAATCTTCGCGCCCCGCTTCATAAGTTATGCCTTGGCTATGAACTCTCGTCATTACCGAGCAACTTTTAAACGATCTGGGGCTAGAAGCTAAGTAACTTTTCAAATCGTACAACCTTATTTATTAGCAAATAAATTATTAGCAAGCGATAGGAGAATAGGCTCATAATTAACTCACATAAATTCATGAAAGAATACCGAACTTATAATTGGCTCTATCATCTCTCGTTCTCCACAGTTTAAAATCTCAAGTAATGAGACTCGTGGATGCTTAGCCTATTAAATCAAAGTTTTGGGTTTTCGAGTCGCCTATAGGATCTTACAAATTCTTAGACTCTTTCAAGTTTAGAAATAGCATTTTAAAGTTCCCTTGATAAACGACTCTCTAGGATCAATTATAGGAACTTGCGAAAAGTTCTTGTTCTTAACCCGTGTGAGTTAAGACTTTCGCGTTTTATAGCTCCCTATATAAAAGCCTAGCAAAACTTGACTTAAACACGTTAAGGATATTAGCTAGAGTAAACTCGGATTGAGTCAAAAGATTCATAACGCTTGAAAATTAAAACCACTTATTAAACATTTATTCTAGCAGAGAAAGAAAATAACTTATACAAAGATAACAACTAATAGGCCAAAATAGATCAAACATTTTGAAAAATGTCGAAAAATTGATTTTCCGGTTAAAATTAGGACAAAAACAAGGAAAAGACCACTTAACTTCGATAGAAGTCCCCCCTACACTTAAGATAAACATTGTCCTCAATGTTTAAGTATGTGGGAGTAAGCTCCCCTACACTTAGGACATTGTGCACGTTGTTTAAATCTTGCTAAGGAAAAGACAACTAAAGAGATTCCTATTTTAATATTGAGAAAATATAAAATAGTGAATCGAAAAGAGTTTAGGATAGAACCGGGAAGAAGTAGAACACGGAATCACGGGTTCGTCAAGAATTATCAAGAGTGGATCATAGAAGCTCGAATCCCTGATTAAGAAGTGAGGAGAGGAAATAGCAATCCAAAGGGTCCCCCCTACACTTATGGTAAAGAAAGCGAAAAGATAGATGCATTGGTTGCCTCCCAAGAAGCGCTTGGTTTTTGTTAACCGAGTCGTGAGCCTGACTCGACCTTGATCATCAACGGAAGTAGCATGAAACAAATCCACCAGGATCAAAAACATAGTTTTCATCCATCAATAAGAACGAGCTTAAGGCGAACAAGGCAAGCCAAAAGAGAAATGGCAAGGTTCCCTTAAGCAGCGATGGAGCACGGTGGAAGCAAAGTTGAAGTGGAGCAAGCATGTCTTCAAAATTTCCAAAGATATTTCCTTTTATTTCATCAGGTGGATACTGAGATGGCTTAAAGACTTCAATACCGGGGTCGAACACCTTTTCCTTTAGGGGAAAATAGCACTCAGGCTCAGCCGAGTGGGAAGAAGATCCGCAAAGAAGCACAACCTCGTCCTCAGAAGTGGGACAAAGAGGTGTCAAATCATACGTGCAACGGATTTCGGTGTCGACCGGTTTCTTCTCCTTTGACAAAATGCTCTTCAAATCCAAAGTAGGATCAAGACGATAATCTTCAAAGTCAAAAGGAGGAGCATCACTCTCATGAGGGAAGTATGTGTTGAGAAATTCAGAGAAATCTTCCTCAAATGAATAGTCGTCCAAAGTAGGATCGAGTGATGGTGGAGGATCTTCATCATGTGAAGAATCGCTCGATAGAGTATCAGCCTCATCGAAATCATCGAAAGTGGGCAGCTCGGGATACTCAGAAGTACAATCAAAATCATCCGAATCTGAGCTAGAATCATCATCATCATAAGCATCGAAGACCGGTTGAGAATCATAAATGGGAGAAGCGTCCAAAGTAGAGTGAGAATCATCCACATCATCATTAAAAAGTGGATTATCAGTGGAAGACTCGAATAGAGGATTGTCATAGACGGTAAAGTCATCGAGCACATTTATCATATTCACTGATTCTCGGCCTCCAAAAGATTTGCCTGTAAGCTTCCCCATTTTAAAAACTTTAGAATCATCCCCGACTCGTAAGATTAACTCACCTTCGGCCACATCTATTAAAGCACGTCCGGTTCTCAAGAATGGCCGACCAAGTATTAGAGGAATACGAGGGTCCATTTCATAATCAACTACGACAAAATCGACCGGGAAAGTAAATGTGCCAACTTTAAGAAACACATCTTCGGCTATACCAACGGGGTAAGCGAGAGTGCGGTTTGCAAGTTCGAGAGTCATCTTTGTTGGAATGAGGTCGGGCAATGATAGTGTTTTCCAAACACTCAGTGGCATCAAATTAATACTAGCCCCGAGATCAGCAAGGGCAGTAAATTCTTCAGTTTTGTTGAACACGCAAGGCAACACAAAACGACCGGGATCGCCAAGCTTTTCCGGAAGTTCTCTAAGAAGGACTGCAGAGCAGTTTTCATTTAATCGTGTGTTGGCGAGTTCAATCAGCTTCTCCTTCTTGCTAAGCAATTCCTTGAATGCTTTGACAAATTTCGGCATGTGGCAAAGTGCTTCAACAAGGCTAATGTTGATGGTCATTTTAGATAGCATATCCACATATTTCATTACATTACAGTCATTCTTGGTTAGCTCGTTGGTCTTGCCTATGCGAGAAGGGTATGGGATTCTGGGCTGATAAGGGTTAGGTGGAGGTGTAGTTGGTGAAGGTTGTGATGTTGAAGGGTCCTTCCG
This sequence comes from Glebionis coronaria, assembly GCA_025667525.1. NCBI lineage: Eukaryota > Viridiplantae > Streptophyta > Magnoliopsida > Asterales > Asteraceae > Glebionis > Glebionis coronaria. The sequence continues at coordinate 40,037,570 of CM046874.1, read as the reverse complement.
AGATACATCGTCATGACGAGGCGGAGACGGTAATGGTGTACTACTACTAGGTGGAAGAGAAATAGGGATACATGGTGGTGGAGGAGTTGTAGATGATGGTGGTGAGTCAGGTGGATTGACAATGGTAATTCCACTACGCGTAGTTATAGCACTCACATTAGCTCGCGGATTAGTGACGGTGTTTGAAGGTAGAGAACCCGAGGAAGAAGAAGGTTGAGCTTCGGGCAAGAAACTAGCCAATAGATTCTTTAATTCAGTTGTTTGAGTGATGAAGGAGGATTGAAGGTTTTCACGAACCTCGGTTCTGATGTCATTACCTTGCTTCAAGATATCTCCTTTCAAATTGATTATTTGGCTCTGTAGATTCTTGATTTGCTCACCTTGAGTTCTCATGATTGTGTCAACATCGGGGTTAATGGGTGGGTGTTGTTGGGTGGGTGGTTGATAAGGGTTAGAAGCACGAGGTGGGATTTGGTTGCTTCTATTGTAGTTGTTGGCGGGGTTTTGGTTTTGAGGAGAAAAACCGGGTGAAAGGTAATTGTTGGAACGGTAGCTCAGCAGGTTTCTATCCCCTTGTTGTCTAGCTTGGTAATTTTCCGGTGAATAATTACCGTAAGCTGCATACACATTTTCCGGATTTCCTTGTGTCGAAGGACAATCGGTGTATGAGTGAGGACCGCCACATGTTTCACAAGGATTAGCGACCGCTTTAACTTGTTGTTGTTGGTTTGAAGCGAGAAGCGTAATACTTTTGCTCATTTCAGCCATCATGCGGGTGAGTTCGGTCATCTCAGGGTTTGCTGAGGTAGAAGAAACATTGACTCTCGTGTTGTTTCTAGAAGAAGCAGAGGAATCCCAGTTCTTATGATGAGTAGTCATGTTCTCTATTAACTCTCTACACTCCTCGGGTCTCCTTTTCATGAATGTGCCACCGGCGGCTGCATTAATCGTATCACGATCTCGAAAAGTCAATCCGTTGTAGAAAGTATCGATCAAGGTGACCGGAAGCATGTTGTGGTTTGGACAACGGTCGATCAAGACATTATATCTCTCCCAAGCGTCAAAAAGAGATTCATCAGGGTCTTGCATGAAACCGCTGATCTGATTGCGAAGGCTTGTGACCATGGATGGTGGAAAGTAGCGCGAAAGAAAGCGTTGAGTCATGTCATCCCAAGTGTGAATAGAATTCTTCGGGAGACGATCAAACCATTTCTCGGCATGATGCGATAAAGTATGTGGGAAGAGTTGTAGGCGGAGTACATCCATTGTGGCCCCAGGCAACTTCATGCTTTGGGTGATTGTAATGAACTTGTCGAGGTGTTTGTTGGCATCATCGTCAGGCAATCCTCTAAATGGGTTTGTTTGTACTTGCTGAATCATGTGGTGCTTCAACGAAAACTCAGGAGCGTTGATTTGCATCGGCGCAATCGGTCCTCCTCGTCCAAACATGGTTGGTTGACAAAGTTCCTCCATGGTCCGAAGATCGGGCTGTGGAAGAGCATTGTTGTTATTGTTATTATTGTTGAGGTGCGGTAGTTGATTATTGTTGTTAACACCTGCCATATCTAAATCTTCTTGAGGCTCGGGCTCTTGATAATTAGAAGATCTAGTACGCATACACCTGAAAATGCAAAAGAAAAAGAAACCAAACGCGAAGGCAATATATATACACAATAAAGATAAAATCTTTTTGGATTTTTGAAATTTTTAATTTTTATGGTGTTTTATCAATTTTTTAATTTTTATGATTTTTGAATTTTTTAGGCAAGAAAAATAACGTTCACAAGTGAACGGATCCCAAAAAGCAACGTGTCTAGCACAGAAAACTGTTGATCTTAACGAAAAGAGCCGGCAGCGGCGCCATTTGATACAAGGCTTTTACCCGTATAAAAATTAAAGATTAAGTTCGTGTTCTCGGAATCTTAACGAATTGATCTAGGCTCCTATGTGTGACTAAGTTGATCTCTGGTGAAAAAGAATATTTTTGGGTGATTTTAAATTTAAATGCAAAGACTTAAAAGTAAAAGTGTTTTTTAAGTAAATCTAAGTCTAATTAAAGTAAAGTGCGAGTATTTAAAAACGTGACTAAAATTAAAGGGCACTAAAGTAAAATGACGTAAACTTAAATCTATCTAAGGCAAACTTAAAGTGCGACTAAAACTAAGGCAAATAATCTAAAAGTGCAATTAAATAAAAAGGCAAGTAAAATAAAGCTTGAAGATAAAAATCAAAGACAAAAGCTAATAAGAACCTGAATACAGCTCATTCGGAATAAACCTTCGTTTGGAACAATCACTCGTCCTAAATGTCACCTTTGGTTGAAATGATTCTTCTTCACTTGGAATATTACCAAAATCCTTGATCCGGAACAAATTGATCTGAATATGTCACTTATCCAAAACAATGCTTCGTTCGGAACTTGCTGATTCGGAACTTGTAAATTCTTCCTTGATTCGGAAGTTTCTGGTCACCCCTTGATTCGGAAGTTTCCGAATGAAGCTCCTTGATTCGGAAGTTTAGAACTTCCGAATGAAGGCCCTTGGTTCGGAACTTTTTGGAGTTGGTTCGGAAGGTTCCGAATGAAGCTCTCTGGTTCGGAAGTTTGGACTTCCGAATGAAGAGTCTTGGTTCGGAAGTTTTGACTTCCGAATGAGTAAGTTTGGTTCGGAACTTTTGAAGTTCCGAATGAAGTTCCTTTATTCGGAACTTTTGAAGTTCCGAATGAGTTTCCTTGATTCGGAACTTTTTGAGTTCCGAATGAACAGACTTGGTTCGGAAGTTTCAGACTTCCGGATGAAACCTCCTATCCTTTCCTTGGTTCGGAACTTTTTTCTGGAAACACAGAAACAAGGCAAACTCTTCCGAAGAACAAGGAAGATGAGTAACAGCAGATATAAACACAAATCAAGCAAAATCAACACAACGAATTAATAAAAACAGTAACGAATCAACAAATAGCATCAACAAACAATCAAAAACACGAAATCAAACAACTTTAACCACAATAATCAAAAACCACTTTGGATCAAAATAAAAGCATGAACATAAACATAAACACAACAAATCAAAGATTAAGAAAGGTAGATAAGAGATTGACAAGATAAAGTAAAGATTGACAATAATTAAATGAAAACTTACTTGAAATTAAATGAATTTAAGGTGCGAGACAAGGTAATTAAATTGACAATTAAGTAAATGACAAGTAATTAAAAATGGTGGAAGAACTAGTGTCACCCTAGCCAACAAGAGTGAAATGATAACTATCCTAATCTATATATAGGGGAGGATTAAGGAAGCTTCCTCCCCTCTTTCCTTTCTTCTTAATTACAAGTTTAAGTCCCTCCTTTTATTAATCTTCATTAATTGCGTCATTAGTCCTTTTTCTTCTAATCTTCTTTAAACTTGGACTTAAGGGAATTTTGGCTTCGGGATTTCTTCGAACTCGTCTTTAAATTCTTCAATAAAATAGACTTGAATTCTTCGGCTTTTGATAAACTTCCGTCTTTTGACTTTTTCTTCGATAAATCTTCAGAATTGGTCGTGGACTTCCGTTCTTTTTGCACTCTTGATTTCTTGACTTCGTCTTTCATCCTTTTCTTCAATAAAAGTCTGTAAATGCCCGTGAATGTCCGTGTTTTCTCCATTTTTCACCTTTTCATTCTAAATCACAACAAAAACAAAAACCACGCATAATTCCGACATAAAAGACATAAAATACACGTTTTGGTCCGGTTATTATTGTAATTAAGTGGTAGAAAAGATGGGTGTTTACACACCTATCAATGAACATAAAATCGTAAGCCGAGATGCCATCATGAACGTGAATAGTGTCATGAACGCGAGCGCGAAAGCAAGTCGTGAAATTAGAACAAGGACGTGAAGTAAATAAGGACCATAATTATGAATATTTGTCTGACTCGATAACTGAGGAATTGCCAAGTGATCGGATGAGCCTTGGCTGGAACATGTCCGATCAATCTGTTGGTTCTGAAATCCTTGCGTATGTAAGGATTCTACGGACTTGATCAAACTGTTTGCAATAAACCAGATAGCATCATGCTTCTTCTGAGTTTGCGTTAAACTGGTAACCAAAATCCGTGGAGATCTTGTCCCGTTTCAATTCACAATTTTACATGATGAAAACATCCTAGTTTGTTGGTGTCATATCTTAACCTGTTGGTATGTCAGGTACCTAGATATGGACGTAACTGTATCTTGCTTCGTAGAACTTGATTCATAGGAGTTTGCGAAACTCTGAGTCTCTGAATCTAGACTTCTCCTAGCGTAGGATTTTCTAGAACACCAAATGTAGTGTTGGGTTCTCTCCTTTACGCATAAGCTGAGTCATGGTAAGATTAACCGTAGAAACCCATGTGATTCAGCGTGTAACTGTAATCAAACAGAATTGATATTAGAAAATTTTCCAGGGTAAAATTTCTCTTGTCATAGAATTTGCAACATAGTGCAGATATGGTCTTCCTGTTCTTCTCTAGGCTTAGAGGAAATCAGGTTATCATCAATGAAAACACTGATGAATTTGCAATGAGTTCATGGAAACTCATTCTTATAATGCTGTTGGAGCATTGATGAGACTAATTCAAAATCATAAATCTAGCTTGACCGAGTCGTGTGCGAATAGCAGTCATGGACATGTCCTGCTCTTTCACACGTCACTGTTGGCAGCATGATCATGAGTTCAATCTTGGAAAAGTGATTAATACTATAAGGTCGATTGGACATGTTGTCAATACGTGGAGGAGAATAACGGTCATGAATGGTGATTTGTTTAAGTCGATGGTAGTCGACACATAATCTCATGGTACCGTCCTTCTCCTTGAAGGTTCTTCTGGAATATATGGGAAGATTTTGGAATAATCAACTGGCTATGCGTAAAAGGACTTAAGTAGTCGTGTCTTATTGACAGCTAGAAAATTTTAGCGACCATGGCTAACAACGTACATGCTTGTGAGCATAGATAATTTGTACAGATTTTCCTGATGGAAAATCAAGCTGAATGTATTCAGGAGCCTGAACATTACTGTACATAATTATGAATCGTAGCATGGTGTGCTGTTCAAAGTCCATAATTGGGATAAAATTCATCTCGTGTCTGTCCGAGGAAATGCGTTAGCAGCTTGGATCTCATCATTAAGCTGAAGGAAAACCTTCGTATACGTGGGAATACGAAAGGCGTCCTTCAGGGTCATGAATATATGAAATATGGTGAAAGAAATGAAAGTGACATCGGCAACGTGACAGTTCTCACTGATGCGCCGGTAATGGTATTGAAATTCTTGTGTCCTGATTCATACATGGCACAACAAAATGGATATACCCTTGGAGGGTACCCTGAATTTCTTATAAATGTTCCATAGTTGGACGTGAGTCATGTGTCTTGACTCGTGTCTTGGAACTATAAGCATGACATATATCTTGACTGGTGTCTTGACGTGTGTCTTCAGAAAGTATACGTGAGACATGTGTCTTGACTTATGTCTTGACATGTGTCTCGAGAAGTAAAACAATAGAACTACGATATTAGGTTATTATGCCAGACTTGGCGGATCGGTTGGACTACTGATCCTTTGTATGGCTGATCACGTCCGCGGCTGGAGCCTCGGTTGCGATTTCTAGGATAGTTTCTGTCATAATAGTGGTTACTATCGTCCTGTCTGTCAGTTCCATGGGGGTCATTCTCATGACCGTGATTCATGTAACTATTCAGCTAAGTGGACGGCTGGTACCGGTTTGCACTCATAAGGCTGAAACGACAGCCGAATGACGTGTGACATGTAACTAAGAATTAGGGACAATGATTGATGGAAATCGTCTAACGGTGAAGCATCTTCTCGTCCAATTGCTTTGCTCTGACTCCTTTGTCTTCGTCTTGTAGGATCTCCAGGTTGTGAACAGCATCCGCATCTCGTAGCGTCTCCGAACGTCAGCAGCATCAACCTTTAGTAACATCTCCAAGTTATGAGCGGCATCAGCAATCTTGTAGAATATCAGCAATTGAAAATACGCCTGAGATGATTTAGAATCGACTAGCGAATACTCGTGAAGTATTGCAAGTGGAATACGCATGGATTAAGGTACGTGTAATACACATGAAATACGGTACGTGGAGTACACGTGGACTGCACATGAAATGATCGGTATGGGGTCGATCATTTATCATGATTTAAGGAAAGTATAACGGTTGAACGGTTAGGAAAACCATCATGATAACCTGGCAGTATTAGCATAGACATCATTTTGGTTATATCGAGAAACGTTAAAGTGTGGTTACACAAAATTCAACGATGATTTGCCTGACAGCATGATCAATGAAAACCAACCATGACTATCATGAAAGCAGAATTTAATGAATCCAACTATGTCTTGCATGAAGGCATAATAACAAAAGAGGCGTAAGACGTAATCCACATGAAGACAGAATTATCATGAAGAAACATGAAACGATTTAACATGAAGGAGTGTATAACATAATCAGCATGAAACTGAGTTTAACCATGCAGTATGAAAACATACTTGACATAAAAACATAGTAACTTATGAGGGGACATAAAAAAATTTATGCCAATAAATCATGAAAAAAAAATTATGCATGAAAACAGTGCATGAATGCGTAATGTAGTTTATAAAAACCTTTATATGTGCGAGGGGACGCTTATGGGTCGGTCCCAAAACAAAAGACATGGCGAGGGGACGCCTATGGGTCGGTCCCAAAGTTAAAAGTTTCGATAAAAGCACATGTGACTAAATAGGGCCAGTCCTGTACCAACCATGACTAAATATGAACTACTGGGGTTCAGTCCACATAGCCACAGTTCACGAGGAACATTATGCATGAAACAATGACACGTAACTAAATATGAATGACGGTTGTCCATCCATATTAGTAAAACAATATCAATGAAAACATCAAGGTTAAAACCTCAAGGTGCTGAAAACATCATGGTTAAAAAAACATGCGCTGAAAACATCAATACGTAGGATAACAAACGTTGGCTTAGGAAGCTCCTGGTGACTACCCACTAGTCACAGGTCAAGTTTTAGAGCCTACAGGTCAAAGCCTTGTCTCTGATACCATAATTGTAACACCCTATTTTGATAAATAGAATGTCACGCGTAATTATGGCGTGTCATCAAAGCATGCAAGGTAATATGTACTAAAACATACATGACCATAGGGATAACCGGAATCAAACATCGGTTCCCAAACATAGGCTCAAAACATAATAAAGTAAATGAAATAATGGAAGACTTAAACAAGCACAAATATATGAAGGCAAAAGGAGAAGAAGTCTACGACAGCTTCCATCCTATGCATGTCCTCCAAATGCTCGAGTCTTTCCTAGGGTACCTGCCGTTTTGGGACATGAAAAGGAAAGTAATGTCTGAGCAAAACGCTCAGTGCACGGATATAGACATAGTATAAATGACTAAAACATAATAAAGACTCAATAGCAGCAGAAATGTATAAGTCCTTGAAAACCTGGAACATGTTCATAAAACTGGTTTTATAGTTTGAAAAGCCTTATGTTTATCTTATGAAAATTGTTTAAAATATTTTACCATTAGCCAATATAGGTCATGAAAATCCACCGTGCATGAATACTTGGAGGGGTGACCTCATCATGCAAATTAGAGGAGCTGCCTCTAGTTTAATATACTAGTTTGGGTAGGAGGGATCAGCTCCTTGTGAAGGATGCAAGGCACACACCACATTCACACTGAGTAATCTGCTTGAAAAACATGTAACTAGGATGCACCCATACGCCCCACATGATTGGCCAAAAGCTGAAGGGACGCCACGAGCAATCACTCCGCCGTGGTGAAGTCATAACACCAGTGCCTCTAATGTTATGGTTATGGTACCTCCATAACTAGGTGAAACTGGTCATGCATGTATATGGCTATAGTTGTTCTAAATTAAACATAAGCAAATCAAACATATAAACTTATACTACGCGAAAACATTTTGCTGCATACGTGGAATCCTAATAAGGAAAGAATGTCCATACTGAAAGGACGGGAATCCGTACCTTATGTCTAGTGAACGAAGAAGACGAACGGAAGAGAGTCCTACTTCATTATCACTAATGCTACATAAATACATACGTGTATAAGTATCTGATTACTAAATACGTAACTGGTTTTATGTCATGTCTTAACTTATTTTATACGTTCATGTCATGTTTTACTGTTTTAAGCTTTATGCTGTATTTATCTGATATTCTATCTATTCGATTAAGTATTACTTGTATTTCATGTATTAATATACTTACTGTGTAATAATAAGTAACTTTCTAAAAATAGTAGGTTTCATAAAATAGAAAGTTTCCAAAAATAGAAAGTTACCAAAAATAGGAAGTTTCCAAAAATAGAAAGTTTCCAAAAATAGAAAGTTTCCAAAAATAGAAAGTTTCCAAAAATAGATTAGCTGCCTTAATTAAATAAGTTTCTAAAAATAGAAAGTTTCCATAAGTAGATTAGCTGCCTTAATTAAATAAGTTTCTAAAAATAGAAAGTTTCCATAATTAGATATAAGCTAATTATATAAGCTTAAGTGTTTTCTGATTATTTTCCTAAATCATATGATATAAGGTATACTTTATTAATTATTACATGTAATTTAAATAAACTACAGGTTAAAAGTATTTAATTAAATATATCATGTTTTTAATTAAATAAAGTTAAATAATTAGATTAAAACATGTACTATTAATTATTATTAATATAACCTAAGTAATGTTAATTAATTAATTATAGCCATGGTTTTTAATAATTAATTAATTATAAAGTCTAAAAAATATAAATACTTAGGTTAAAAATTCATGAATCTAATAATTAAATTATAACCTAAGTCATGTTTATTAAATTAATCATGTCATATTTATTAATTTAATTTATAACATATGATTATTAAAACATAACCTTAACATAAACCATGAACCGGATCGTGACTAGAAATCATGAACCGGACCCGTAATCAACTCCATACCCCGCACCACTTCGGGGTTTCCCCCTTGTTGCTGCTGCCGTGGGACCCACACCACCAAACCGAGACCATGAGGTCTCGGTGGTGGTTCACAAGCCAAGCCGAGACCCCTTAGGGGTTCGGTTTAGGCGTCGGCTAGACAAACACCCCTAAAAACCCTTGTTTTGATCTACCCCATAATCATAGACATGTTTAATGAATGTTTTTAATTAGTTTTTATAAACATCATGATCTTATGTAATTTATTAAATCAAAACATAAAAGAAAAGGTTAAAAAAAAGTTTATACCGAATGCGTGGATCAATCAAGGATGAACACACAACGATCATTGTAAAAATTCCAAGGTTAAAATCAAACCGAATCACCCCTTGTTGATGCTTATAGGTGGCGGCCAAAAGAGACGACAAGGAGGAAGGAGAAAAATCTTTTAGGGTTTTTGTTTAATTTACTGTAAAGTGAAAATGGTTAAAAGATTTCACCTTAACCCCTTTCTTAGTAAAAGTTTTGATGGGCTTGGCCCATCTCTTGGTGTAGTCGCGGGTAGGGGCCCCACATGGGGTACCCGTACCATTTTTCGAGTCTAATTATTTAAGTGTTCCTTCGTGTTTGTCGTGTTCGTGTTTTATGTGTTCTCGTTAAATATTTACCGTGACTTAATATATTTATTCGTGTTCGTAATAAATATATATATATACGTAATTAATATTAGCTCGTGATTTAATTACGTTCATGATTTCATGATCACATGCTCGTGATTAATTATTGTTTAAATAATTATTGTGCTTTCGTACGTAATAAATACTTATCGTGTTCTAACACGTACGTAATACTTAAAATTCTTATATGTGAAACGTCACATATTATAAAAAGGAGAGTTCTAATCTTGTACGTACGATCTAAAGGGTACTACTAATGGTAAAAGTATGCGGGTTTTACACCTAGTACTCTCTTGGATGTGACTACCCAACCTCAACCTATCCAAAGCGTTCCCATTGAGAATGACTTTGTTGAACCCTTTGTAACTTTACCTTTTACCCCACCAGATTCACCCACATCACCCATTTCACCTGTTGGGTCAAAAAGTTGATGTGGCAGAAACTCAAAATCGAAGGACATTTACTCAGGCGTTGACAAGAGTAATACAAGAGTTGACAAGAGCAAATTAGGCGTTGACAGAAGTCAACAAAAGTCAAACGCAGTCAACAAAAGTCAACGCTGATAGATTTGATGGAGAAATCTATTTAGGGAATATATTGAGTATATTATTTATGATATACACAATATATAGTTTATCTAAATAGAAGATTTGGATGTTTATTTGATTTTATCTCTTGTAGATTCTGTTCCTTCCACTATAAAAGGAACAAGAGTCTTAGGTTTTATTCATATAATTCATATACAATGTAAACCTAAAGTGTGTGTCGACTAGGTGTGGGATTTAATGTACACACACCTAGTGGTTGTTCGTTATTAATATAATGAGCAATCCAATTGTTTTAATTCATGTTATTCGTGCCTAAACACCTTGTTAATGTGTCATGTTCTAATTCCGCTTTGATTGTATAATCATATGAACGTGATGCATTCCTAGTAGCTTAAAAGATCCGGAAACCAAGGTTTCCACAATTGGTATCAGAGCCTCGTGGCTCGTGATGCTAGGACCAACAAGGTGTTCGTGTATGGTGAAAAGAAGAAAAATCCGTCTAGGGTTTTTCTGGACGTTTTTGTGTGCGCAGCAGTATTCAGAAGGTCATAACTTTTGATTGAACAGTTGGATCGTCACGAAATTTTATATCTGTGTTCTACATACATAGATCTAAACATCCACCGGAGGGATTGTCGAGTTTTATCCCTAGGCAAAAGTTATTAGGCGTCAAAGTCAGCAGTAGGAGGTATGCAGTTTTCTGTGAACAGCCATGTTCAAAACACGATCTCTCCTTCGTTAACCGTTGGATCTTCGTGATTTTTGAACTGTAGATTTTTGGCACTTGTGTCTAGAATCTCACCGAAGGGATCTTCAATCTGAGCTTTCGTGAAGAATTTATTCGAGGTCGAAGTTGGCTGTTTAATGAGGTATTCAAGTTTTTGCTTTCACATAAAATCATGATTAGGGTTTTTCTTTCAAACCCTAAATCGACATACAAAGCAGAAGTTTATAAGGTTTGTGGCTGTTATGATGGGAGAATCGAGCTAGGTTTATTTTACAAACCCTAAGCTAGGGTTTCGATGCATGAATTTATAAACCCTAGATCGATTGGTAGAAGCTTTTGGTAGTCCACGATTGGTTTCTGTTTTAAGTGAAGATCAGAAAGTTGCTATGGTCCACGATGGCTGATAGATTATCTGCAAGACGAAAAGAAATAGCAAAAGACGAAAAGCGTTAACATGATTAATCGCTGCTCAAAAGAAGTTAATTCTTATTGGTGGAGAAGCTTGTATTCACACGGTCAATGTGTTTCTGTTCACACGGTACAAGTTTCTCTATTGGTGGAGGATATTCTAATGCTGTGTTCACATGATCATTCTTGTGTTACTATAGACCTGCGTACACATGATTACAAGTGATGTTAGATTTAGCTTTGTGTTCACACGGTTCTAAGAGTTTGATTGGATGAAGCATTATTTTCTCCTACAAATAAGAATGATCAAGATTTGGCTTGTTATTTTCTCCTATAATTACGAGGGATTAGGGCTGTTACAATATTAAATATCATAGAATGTGATATGTTGGAGTCTTCACGTGATAGCTTGCAAGCCAATAAGGAGCACTGATGATGAAGCACAGGGAATATACGTTTGGATCCTTTATCATGGTATTTATTAAAGCTGCACTTTGTGATCCCAATCTTAAACAAATAGGGTATATTACTAAGATCATATGTTATTGGATCATGAAGTCAAGGATTGCAGCTGAGTATTATTGATTATTGTAAACAATAATTTTTAGTCTAAACTCCATTCACGTGTTCGTGATAAGGGTATTGACATAAAATGTTATTGTTTCTCACATTGGGTACTATGGTGATCAATATAATGTGCTTAGGAGATGTCTGCTGATGAAGTCAGCGTTTGGGACGAGATGCTGACAAGGTTTAATGTTGACGCTGACAAGTGAAAATTTGACGCTGACAGAATAAGTCAACGCTGATAGGTTGACAGTGTTATCCGATATATGGTATTTCAAGCGCTGATAAGTATTGTCCGATATCGGACAATACATTTGGTAAAGATATTGGACAGAAGAGGATATTGGACAACACAAGGAAGGCTGCTGTTTGAGAAAATTGGTACGTTTTTAGCACACAAAAAGGAGAATTATACACACGAAGGTACATGGAATCTCCATTTTAATCTAGAATATCATGTTGATATTTATGGCTCGGATATTTTTCAAAGGAATTAATGATCTTAAAGCGAGTTAACAACTATTTGTGGGAATTTGATGGGTATTTTAAACTAAGTAGTTAGGGTGGCCTTGAGAGTGGCTTTTACATATGCTATGAAGATGTTATTCCATTAAATTCGTCATGAAGAGGTGTTGGCTTAAGGGGAAGAATTCTTATGGTAAGTTTGATGATTGAAGAAGATTTTTGCAAGTTTGTGTTTTATCATATCTTAAAGTCATGCACTCCCAATCATAGACTTTAAAGGTAACTTGTTCGTGCTTTACATGGTTGGTGATGAAGGCTTGTCATAACACTTGAATGAGTTACATTATCGTGCTCAGTGTCTCACATAGGATGAGAATATTGACAAGGGATTGAGGTCTACTTATACTTGGTCTGATATAAGTTTTTCATCACATGGATAGTACAAGACATGGAACATAGGTTTGGGTTATTCTACTTCTACATCAAAAATATTATATTAATTGTTCTTCAAGATCATTACAAAGAGCTACATTTGGAGAATCTTCAAAGATTGCATACATTGTTTACTTCCTTGTTGATGTGACAAAAAGGGGAAGAAATACATGCTACACTTGAGGGGAAGCAACTTGAAGATCATGTACAACTTACAAGAGATACACATAGAGTTTTGCCACTATCAACTAGGGGAAGATTGTTGGGTCAAAAAGTTGATGTGGCAGAAACTCAAAATCGAAGGACATTTACTCAGGCGTTGACAAGAGTAATACAAGAGTTGACAAGAGCAAATTAGGCGTTGACAGAAGTCAACAAAAGTCAAACGCAGTCAACAAAAGTCAACGCTAATAGATTTGATGGAGAAATCTATTTAGGGAATATATTTAGTATATTATTTATGATATACACAATATATAGTTTATCTAAATAGAAGATTTAGATGTTTATTTGATTTTATCTCTTGTAGATTCTGTTCCTTCCACTATAAAAGGAACGAGAGTCTTAGGTTTTATTCATATAATTCATATACAATTTAAACCTAAAGTGTGTGTCGACTAGGTGTGGGATTCAATGTACACACACCTAGTGGTTGTTCGTTATTAATATAATGAGCAATCCAATTGTTTTAATTCATGTTATTCGTGCCTAAACACCTTGTTAATGTGTCATGTTCTAATTCCGCTTTGATTGTATAATCATATGAACGTGATGCATTCCTAGTAGCTTAAAAGATCCGGAAACCAAGGTTTCCACATCAACTTTGGAGAACATAACTCCCCCTAAACCTTTCACCACCACCTAAACGTCACAAGGCGTTGTGAAAATATCTCTTACCCACACTCTCATTCTCCACTAAATTCTGCCACAACCTTGTCTTCTAATTAAGCATGTGTATTGCTTATTAATAAGACACTCAATCTAAGCAAATCTAGGATTCTAGTGTAACTAAGATTAAAATTATGCTTAAGTTTTAGGCTTGTTTTTTCATACATCTTTGTATGATCTTTATTCTCTTGTATTTCCTTTCATGTTTTTCAACATGATTTTTCTTTGAGTCTTGGATCTCGTTTATCTCGTGATCTTTCTTTTCTTATTTATTTTCTCATTCGGTTGTCAAGGAAGGTTAGATTTATATCTAATTCCTCTCCTAGTGAGATTGACAACTTAAATATTTCTTTTGAAATATTCAAGTAATTTTAATTTGCAATTGCAATTGTTAAAAGTCATATCCGAAGCATTGACTTTCAATCCATTTAGTATCTTATGTTAAATTGTTTGACCAAGTGATTTTCCTTTGAGTCGATAATCGGTTTTGGACACCCAATGTCCACGGTTCCTCAAATAACCTTGGGTCTCATTATTGATAATGAACCACGGACCTATTTAACGAACTACGGCTAGTGAGTCCCTTTGTTCGTTTTGGTATTTTTCTCTTTTGACAAGTTTTCTTGAAGATTCCTTCTTTTCTTCTCTTTTGAGTTTATTCTCTCGTTTCGTGAAGTTATCCTTAACTTCTTTGTTGAGTCTCTCTCAATTATTTTAATCATGTTCTTCTAAGTCGAGTCTCTTTCTTCTATTCTTTCTAAACTAAGTTGAGTCGAGACTCACCCTTTCCTCATCATGTAATTGTTCTTTGAACACTCACAATGATTGAGAAGATCTACGAAATTTTGAGCATGTATTTTATCGTATGCTAAACACCATCCATCATGGTCTTTCTATTCTTTGGCTTATTTGATCTCTTTTTCTATATCATTGAGTCATCTTTTTGGTGTCGACATTCATAAGAATCCTTACCTATAATGTCTGTGGTTTTATATTTTTCGTTCTTCTCGTTTTTGAGAGTCGATTGAGGTTAAAATTTACAATTGGATTGGGTGATTCCAACAATTCTAAGTTTTTAACCTTTTGAGAGGATTTTGGTTAAATCTTGAATTTTCTTGGGTGATTCCATAAATTCTAAGCTTTTAGCCCTTTGACATATTATCATTACAATTAGTATGGATGTTTCTTCTCTACCTCTATTCCAACAATTGTGAATTGATCTTGTCAAGCTCCTCTCCTTTGACTTGTTTTTGGATTGATAAAATCGCATGCACACTTCTTTCTTCAATGCTTGTCATTGTTTGTGCAAATGAATTGTTTATCATCCTCATTTTTCTTTTCATCATAGTCCTTCTTTCTCTCTTTTAGACTATGTGGAATTGTTTTTATTGTCCATGTCATACTCTCTTTAGTTTGGTATTTTTGCCATGATATTAAAGTAGAGTATGTCCTCTCGACAATATTTTCTCTTTTTTGACATCACTATATATATATGCTCTTGTTCACTAACTTTGTTTTGTAGGACATCTAACCCTTCTTTGTAGCTTGTCACTTTTCTTGCTTTGTTGGTGCCTCAAGCAAGGGGGAGCTCATATCAAGGGGGAGCATTTTCAAGAGTTCAACTCATTACATCTGCGATCGTTCACTCAGTTAAATTGCATTCATTGAACATCTTACAAGTTATGAATTATGGGATCTAGAAGACATGGAGGTGGTTAACCTATGGTGATTGAAGACTTCACTAGGATGACGCAAGCTCAATATATTTGGACGATGGGATTACGATGCGCGATCTTCCTCAAATGATATGGATTCTACTCTTCCTCAAATGAAGACTACCTTTTTGATTTGACAAAAGGGGGAGAAGGAAGTGTAAACGAGTAAGTTCCACATTTTACTATGCGTTACGGTTTACTTGTTTATCATCATCAAAAAGGGGGAGATTCTTAGTGCAAACATTACGATGTTTAATCAAGATGATCCCTTTGTGTTTTGGTGATGACAAACGTATAACTCGCAATACATAATGTAAAATGTGTAAGGTACTCGTATTACTCAAGCATACTTATGTATACTTCTCTCGACACCTTGAAGATTACATTCGTCATGAAAGACAAGAAGGACGCGCGGTTCTCTTATAGAACATGCGGTTCCTTAGTGATATCGAACCGCGAGAAGATATAGAACCGCGGGCAGTCAAGCCGGTTTAGTCTTACTCAAGATTTTTGGAAGCTTCTAGAAGATGGAGGGAAACTAATAAATTCAAAATTCAAATTTTAAATTTACTTCTAGAAGATGGAGGGAAGAAAATAAATTCAAAATTCAAATTTTGAATTTGGGCTCCAAGAATATAAGGTCCACTCTTTTATCCAATGGGTAGTCCACTCTTTTATCCATTGGGTAAAAAGGTGCTCTCCAAGGCAAGAGTTGGCTATAAATAGAAGACTATTCTCTTCCATTTGACTTGAGGAAAAACACACAAAAACCTTCCAACATCTCATTCCTCATTTGCCTCATCCTCCTCAAGAGCAATGAGAAGAACACTTTCACTCTTGTGAAGTGTTAGTGTCTAGAGTCATAACATGATGAAGATCTCTCTAGATCAAGTCATTATTATAGTCTTCCTACTATGTATATGTAGAAGATCCGAGTTGTGGGTACACTTGGATGTGTTTGTAAGGGTAGAATATCTGAGTGATGGGTATCCTTGGATTAGGTGTTAGTTGTGTAGATCCAAGTCTTGTTAGTACTTGGATATAGTGTTAGAGTTATAGATCAAAGTGTTGTGTGCTTAGATCTATATGGTTTATGTGTTTAGGCCATAAAACACAAGGTTTGTTATGTTGGGACATAAAACATAACTAGTGGGTAGATTAGGTGAAGATTGGTGTAGATTGGTCCTACCTATGATTAGGACTCGACATCTAGCCTTGTGTCGGAAAATGGTAAAGTAGGCGACGTTGTGTAGATTGGTCCTACCTAAGATTAGGACTCGACATCTAGCTTAGTGTCAGAAATGTGTAAGCGACGTATATGGTTTTCTCCGCCTTGAAAGGAGTCTTGTTGACTAGTGAAGTAACTCTCGAGTAGGTGTACTCGAGGAGTGGAGTAGGGCGAAGAGGAGCTTCGTGACCGAACCACTATAAATCATCGTGTCGGTACTTTCCTTTACATTTATGTCTTTACCTTTGTAGATGTATTTATAGTTGCATACTTGTGTTGTGTGTCTTTGTGTGCATCACATAATCTAAACATCTAAGTTGCGGAAAAGCTTTGGCTTAGTACGTGTGTGCTTCATGTTTAGATTATGGTCAAGTGTGCATCCCTTATTCTAAGCATTTTAGTTGCGGAAAAGCTATGGCTTAGTACGTGTGTGCTTAGTGTTTGACTATTTCTTGATGCACTCTTGATTTGATGTGTTTGTGTGTTCTTACTTATAGTATTTATCTTACAATCAAACACATCTCATATCTAGTCAAGATTGATAAGTAATTTGATACAAAGGATGGTTAAATCTTAACATGTAATAAATGGTTTCATCCGCTGTCGGTGGTTCCCTAAATGGACCGGCGGTTCGTTATTGATAAGGAATCGCGGGTACACATAAGGAACCGCACACAGTGGATTAAGCCGAAATGTTTTGAAAATTAACTAGAAACTATTCAATCCCCCCCCCCTTCTAGTTTCTACAAATGACATTGAGAGTATCCTAGGTGCTCAAAGAGGTCAAAATGGTTTTAAATGAATTGTTTATCCATTAATGCTCAACATCTTGGTTCTAAGGTAAAAAAGAAGTGGATTAAGGGGCTTAATAATCTTCATAAGGTGTCTTTTTTGTCGATTCAAGAAACTAAATTGGAGTGTATTTCGGAGATGGATGTTAAATCTATATGGGGTAACTATATATTTGAGTTCGTTTTTAGTGAAGTTGTGGGTGCATCAGGGGGCATTTTATGTGATTGGGATTCGTGTTTGTCTCGTAAGGAGCAACATGTTATATCTGATAATTTCGTTGGACTTTATGGTACATGGAGTCCGAAACAGGAGAAAGTCTTTTTCATTTCTATTTATGCTCCACAATCTATTACAGGTAAACGAATGGTCTATGGAATTATATATCCACGTTAATCCGTAACTGGAATGGTCTGTGTATGATCATGGGTGATTTTAATGAAGTTAGACGTAAGGAATATCAGTCGGGGTCATATTTTAATATTCAAGGGGCTAATGAGTTTAATTGTTTTATCTCTAACTCAAATCTTATTGAAATTCAGATGATGGGTTTTGCGTTTACTTGAGTTCATCCGTCCTCTAAGAAAATGAGTAAACTCGACCGGTTTTTGGTTAATGATGGGATGCTTGCTTCTTTCCATCAATTATCAGGTGTATGTTTGGATCGTCATTTATCAAACCATCAGCCCATTCTTTTTTGAGAAGTTTTCACGGACTATGGGTCGTCTCCATTTTGTTTCTACCACTCTTAGTTTAATCTAGTGGGTTTTAATCAAATGGTTCGTGAGACTTGGAACAATATTGTTTTTGCAGATCGATGCTATGATTCAGTTCAAGAAGAAACTCCAATGTCTTAAAAAGAAGATTCATATTCAGATTTGGATTAATGGGTTTTGCGTTTACTTGAGAGAGATTGATAAGATGATAGACAGTGGGGGTGCCAACGATGATATTCTTTTGTCGCGTCTTAATTTTTTAAAAGATGTGCAGGAGATTCAAGCATCTATGGCTAAGGAAGGTATGCAAAAGGCTAAGATTAAATGGGCGATAGAGGGTGATGAAAATTCTAAATTCTTTCATGGTATCATTAACCGTAAGCATGCAAACTTGGAGGTTAAAGGTATGCTGGTTGATGGCGAATGGGTCGATGAACTTGGGCGTGTCAAAGAAGAATTTAGATCTCATTTTGCTAGTAGGTTTCAAGCTCCGTCTAGCAACAGATGTTGGCTTGATTTTACATTCCTCAAGCGGTTAGATTCTGTTCAAGCTGATGAGTTGGAGAGTTCGGTCTCTATTGAGGAGGTGTGTAAGGCTGTATGAAGATGTGGGGAAAATAAATCGTCAGTTTGTCTAAATGGTTCGTGAGACTTGGAACAATATTGTTTTTGCAGATCGAAATGCTATGATTCAGTTCAAGAAGAAACTCCAATGTCTTAAAAAGAAGATTCAGATTTGGATTAATGGGTTTTGCGTTTACTTGAGAGAGATTGATAAGATGATAGACAGTGGGGGTGCCAACGATGATATTCTTCTGTCGCGTCTTAATTTGTTAAAAGATGTGCAGGAGATTCAAGCATCTGTGGCTAAGGAAGGTATGCAAAAGGCTAAGATTAAATGGGCGATAGAAGGTGATGAAAATTCTAAATTCTTTCATGGTATCATTAACCGTAAGCGTGCAAACTTGGAGGTTAAAGGTGTGTTGGTTGATGGCGAATGGGTCGATGAACTTGGGCGTGTCAAATAAGAATTTAGATCTCATTTTGCTAGTAGGTTTCAAGCTCCGTCTAGCAACAGATGTCGGCTTGATTTTACATTCCTCGAGCGGTTAGATTATGTTCAAGCTGACGAGTTGGATAGTTCGGTCTCTATTGAGGAGGTGTGTAAGGTTGTATGAAGATGTGGGGAAAATAATTCGCCTAGTCCAGATGGCTTCACATTTGAGTTTTTTTGCAAGTTTTGGGATATTCTTGGTTCGGATTTTTTTGAAGCAGTGGTGTGGTTTTTTTAGCATTGTTCGTTTGCTAGAGGGTGTAATGCCTCCTTCATTACTCTTAGTCCGATGACTCATGATCCCAAATTCGTTAGTGATTATCGGCCTATTAGTTTGATTGGTTGTCTATACAAGGTTGTGACCAAAATTCTTGCTAATCGCCTTTCGTTAGTCATTCCTTGTATTATCTCGGATGTGCAATCGGCCTTTTTTCCGAATAGACAGATTCTAGATGGTCCGTTCATAATTAATGAGATACTATCGTGATGTAAGTATAAAAAACAACAAGCTATGATTTTCAAAGTACACTTTGCCAAGGCCTACGATTTGGTTATATGGGATTTTTTACAGGATATTCTTAATAGGTTTGGATTTGGCCAGAAATGGTGTGCTTGGATTTAAGGGTGTTTACATTCTGCCTCGGCGTCAGTTTTTCTAAATGGGAGTCCTACTTCTAAATTTCAATTCCAGTGTAGTTTAAAGCAGGGTGATCCTCTAGCTCTTTTTTTATTTATTCTTGTGATGGAATCCCTACTTTTATCTTTAGTCAGGGCTATTGATTTGGTAATCTTCAAGGGTCTCGATATTGATACGTCCTTTTCGATTTCTCACATTTTTTACGCGGATGATGCGTTGTTTATTGGCGAATAGTCAAATTCTAATCTTTCGGGCATCACTAATCTCCTATATTGTTTTTCGTTACTATCTGACCTCAATATTAATATAAAGAAAAGTCAATTACTTGGCGTTGGTCTTCCAAGCGAGGTTGTTAAAGGTCTCCATTGAAGACTCCGTTTTCATATTTAGGCGTGATGGTTGGGGGCAACTTGTAACACCTCATTTTGATAAATGGAATGTCATGCGTGATTATGGCGTGTCATCAAAGCATACAAGGATAAATGTATAAAACATCACATGACCACAGGGAAAACCAGAATCAAACATCGGTTCCCAAAATAAGCCCAAAACATAAATAAAGTAAATGAGATGAATGAAAGACTAAACAAGCATAAATATAGGAAGGCAAAAGGAGAAGAAGTTTATGGCAGCTTCCATCCAATGCACGTCCTCCAAATGGTCAAGTCTATCCTTGGGTACATGTCGTTTTGGGACATGGAAAGGAAAGTAACGGCTGAGCATAACGCTCAGTGCACGGATATAGACATAATATGAATGACTGAACATAATAAAGACTTAATAGCAGCGGAAATGTAAAAGTCCTGGAAAACCTAGAACATGTTCATAAAACTGGTTTTATAGTTTGAAAAGCCTTATGTTTATCTTATAAAAACTGTTTAACATGTTTACCATTAGCCAATATAGGTCATGAAATATTGTATGTAGCATTAGGGAAATCTTGTAATTAATTATATAGCATGTCAAATTAATTTAATTAATCTTGTAATTATAATTCATGTTTTATTAATTTAATTACCATGTAAATTAATATACATGTAAAGCTAATTAAACTTGTAAAAATAATAACCCGAACCCATGTATTATTTTATTAAAACGTGCCATAGACCGAACCCGTGAAAACCCGTGTAACCCGTGTCGTGTTTACATATAAGCCGAACCAAACAGCCCCTTAAATCCTGTTTATTAAACCCATAGCCAAACATTCCCTTATGCTGTCTTAAATCAAAAACCAAACGCCCCCTAATCTGCCAGTTTCCCCCCTGGCAGTTGTGTTACTGCCACTGGCAGTAGCCGTTTTCCCATGTCTGACTAAAACTCCCACCGAGAGCATAAGCTCCCGGTTCCCACTGCCAGAACAAACACCCCCCCTTCTGCCGTTGCCACTGGTAGGCCAAACTCACCCCTGTTGGGGTTGTGTTGCCCCCGACAGAAATAAACCAAGCCAACACCCCTTTAAGGGTTGTGGCTGGTGAGATTATTTTACCACCGAGACCCTGAATGGTCTCGTTTTGTGTGTCAGTCGAACACAACAACACCCCAAATGACACCCCTTTATTAATCTTTCGTTCTAATCACGCTCTTATTCTTAACCCACGTTTCTTAATCAATTAAACGAAAAAAAAATAATTAATAAAACGAGATTAACGTTACCTTGTTTCATGTTAGGGTTTAAGAGATCAACACGAATGCAACCTTTGTTTTTCCTTGGATTAAAAAGCCACGATTTCTTGTTCTTGGTGACGAAGACCCACGGAAAAAGAAGCCCCAAGGAAAAGAACGTGACGACATGTTTTAGTTTAATTTAGGGTTTGTGTTTGATGTCCAAAAATCAATATACCCCCCGTCTGTTTCTTCTATTAGACGAACCAAACCCAAATGGGCCTAGAGCCCATGTTTTTCTTGTCCCTTTCTTGTCTAAAACAGCCCAACATCCATCTCCCTGTTTGTTTGTATATATCGTTTAATAAAAACGTACGCGTGCTCGTATATTTAAAATGTTCGCGTAGTTCATTTAAAACGTCGTGAATTTCTCCCATGGTTACTCTTATACGTGTAAAACGTAATATTACGTACGTAATGACTTACCGTGTTTGATTTAATATACGAAGAATAATCGTGTTAATTATTCGTGTTTACGTGTTACGTAATTATTAATTATTCATGTTATTATAATTACTTGTACGTAACGACATTCATCGTATTAATAATTACGTAAGTACATAATTATATGTTCGTGATTATAATTATTATTGTTAATAATTATCGTAACTAACACGTATTTAATTCTTATCGTGTAATAACATGTACGTAATTCTTGTACTTAATATTCGTGATACGTGTTCATGTTATATAAGGAAAGTTTTAATCCTGTACGTACGATCATAAGTGTACTGTTCATGGTAAAAGCATGCGGGTTTTACAACTCTTCCCCCCTAAGAAGAATAATTCGTCCCCGAATTATAGATAACGTAACTGGAAGCGTAACATACCCGAATCAAACTGAGATGGTATAAAAGATAAAGGACGTGGAGGTGACATGCTTGAAAGGAACGTGGAACGTGACATGTCTTGAAAGGACATGGAGCGTGACGTGACTGAAAGGACATATCTAATGAATAAGAGAAAAACGGATAAGAAGTCCGGATGAACTTGTCCGTTTCCAAGTGGCTTCCCTCTTGGAATGGTTCCTTTACAAGATCTTGTTACAAATGATAAATTGGTCCTCCTGGCCTTGGCTTGAAAACACGAAAAATTCATTGTCATCAACGTAAGATAGATCCCCTGAATTTGATCGAGGAAATAAGAGTTAACGTGCAAGGGTCACTGAAATGTTATGATGCAAAATAATCTAACCTATCTGATAATTAGCAACGATGCGCGAAACATATTGAAACGTAGTACGTGAAAAATTTTGAACGTGATACGTGAAAAGTTTTTGAACGTGATACGTGAAAGTTTTTGAACGTGATACGTGAAAATTTTTGAACGTGATACATGGAGACATGGCGAGTGTAATATGAGCAACACATCGTGATCAGTGATACGTGTAACATATCGTGAACGTGATATGAGGAACGTGGAATGAACATGACATGTGAAACATATCGTGAACATGGAATACAACTGCGGTACACCAAACGCTACAAGGTGAGACGTAGAATGTGACGTGAAACGTCTATCTGAGGATAAGAAGTTATACTAAACTTGAGTATGGTCTCTCAAGTTCTTGCAAAACATCCCAGAAGGAAAATGAACATAAACTCGTAAGCCAGGATACGATCATGGACGTGAATAGTGTCATGAACGTGAGCGTGAAAGCAAGTCGTTAACGTAAATAAGGAGCACAAATGCGAACCTTTGTCTGGCCCGTTAGCTAAGGGGTTACCAAGTGATCGGATGAGCCTTGGCTAGAACATGTCCGATCAATCTGTTGGTTCTGAAATCCTTGCGGATGTAAGGATTCTGCAGACTTGATTGAACTGTCGGCAATAACCCAGATAGCGTCATGCTTCTTTTTGAGTTTGCGTGAATCTGGTAATCCAAAATCCATGAAGATCTTGTCCCATTTATGTTCACCTTCTCTCGATGATGGAAAACATCCTAGTCAGTTGGTATTCTATCCTAGCATGTTGGTATGTCAGGTACTTAGATATGAACGTAACTATATCTTGCTTCGTAGAAACTTGATACATAGAAATTTGTGGAACTATAAGTCTCCGAAATTAGACTTCTCTAGCGTAGGATTTTCTTTGAACTCCTAACGTAGTGTAGGGTTCTCACCTTTACGCATAAGCTGAGTCATGTTAAGGTTAATCGTGAGAATCCATGTGATTCAGCGTGTCACTGTAATCAACCAAAATTTATATTGAAAATTTTCAGGGTGAAATTTCTCCTGTCGTAGAATTTGCAACATAGTGCAAATATGGTCTTTCTGCTCTTCTCCAGAATTTAGAGAAGGTTAGGTTGTCATAGATGAAAACACTAATGAATTTGTTTATGAGTTCGTGGAAACTCAATTTATTAAGTCCATAATGTTGTTGGAGCACTTATGAGACTAATACAAAATCATGAATCTAGCACGACCGAGTCGTGTACGAATAGCAGTCATGGACATGTTCTGCTCTTTCACTCGTCACTGTTGACAGCATGATCATGAATCCGATCTTGGAAAAAAAATAATTAACACCCTATGGTTGATTGGACCTGTCGTCAATACGTGGAGGAGATTAACGGTTATGAATGGTGATTTGTTTAAATCGACGGTTGTTGACACATAATCTCATGGTACCGCCCTTCTCCTTGTAGGTTCTTCTGGAATGTATGGGAAGATTTTGGAATAATCAACTGGTTATGCGTAAAAGGACTTCAGTGGTCGTGTCTTAACTAACAGCTAGAAAATTTAGCAGTCAAGGCTAACAAAGCACATGCTTGTAAGCATAGATAATTTGTACAGATTTTCCTGATGGAAATCAAGCTGAATATATTCAGGAGCTTGAACATTACTGTACATGATCATGAATCGTAGCATGGTGTGTTGTTCATAGTCCATAATTAGGATGAAATTCAACTCGCATATGTCCGAGGTAATGCGTTAGCAGTTTGAACCTTATCATTAGGCTGAAGGAAAACCTTCGTATACATGGAGAATACGAATGGCGTCCTTTGTGGTCATGAATATATGAAATATGGGTGCAAGAGATGAAAGTGTCATCGAGTAATCGTGACAGATCTTACTGATACACCGTTGATGGTACTAAAATTCTTGTGGCCTGATTAATACATGGCACAACAAAATGGATATACCCTTTGGAGGGTACCCTGAATTTCTTAGGGATGTTCCAAAATTTGACGTGAGTCATGTGTCTTGACTCGTGTCTTGTAAATATAAACATGACATGTGTCATGACTGGTGTCTTGACATGTGTCTTCGGAGAGTATACATGATACATGTGTCTTGACTGATGTCTTGACATGTGTCTCGAGATGTGAAACAAATAGAACTACAAGTATTAGGTTATTATGCCAGAATTGGCGGATCGGTTGGACTACTGATCCTTTGTATTTCTGATCACGTTCGCAGCCGGAGCTTCGGTTGCAATTGCTAGGATAGATACTGTCATAGTAGTGGTTACTATTGTCTTGTCTGTTAGTTCCATGACGGTCATTCTCATGACTGTGATTCATGTAACTATTCAGCTGAGTGGCCGGCTGGTGTAACACCCCATTTTGGAAATGGAAATATCACAGTAATTATGGCGTGTCATCAAAGCATACAAGGTAAAATGTCTAAACATTACTTGACCATAAAAAGGAAAATACCGGAATCAAACATCGGTAGTCCAAAAGTACAGCTCATCACACACAAACATAGTATAATAAAGGAAAGGACTAAACAATGTCCAAAGCATAAGTATCATAAGAAAGGAAATGCATAATGTAAAGAAGGCTAGACAGATTCCAGTCCATATGCACGTACTCTTAGTGTCTACGAGCGTCCCTGAGTACCTGCCGTTTTAGGAACATAGAAAAGGAAAACGGCTGAGCAAATACGCTCAGTGCACGGATGTACAATAAAGTATGAATAGGATAAGCATATAACATGATAACAGCGGAAGAAACTAAGTCCCGAGTAACCTGGTTAAGTCTTAATAAAACTGGTTTTATAGTTTGAAAGTCTTATGTTTATCTTATAAAAATTGTTTGTCATATTTTACCATTAGCCAATATAGGTGATGAAAATCCACCGTGCATGAATAATTGGAGGGGTGACCTCATCATACAAATTAGAGGGGTTGCCTCTAATTTAATATACTGGTTTTTGGGTAGGAGGGATCAGCTCCTTGTGAAGGATGCAAGGCACACACCACATTCACCATGTAATCCTGAATAAAAACATGTAACTAGGATGCACCCATACGCCCCACATGATAAATATAATAAATGGCCAAAAGCTGAAGGGACGCCACGAGCAATCACTCCGCCGTGGTGAAGTCATAACATCAGTGCCTCTAATGTTATGGTTATGGTACCTCCATAACTAGGTGAAACTGGTCATGCATGTATATGGCTATAGGTAATCTTAATTAAACATAAGCAATCAAACTCATAACTTATACTACAGGAAAACAGTTGGCTGCATACGGGGAAATCCTAATAAGGAAAGAATGTCCATACTGAAAGGACGGGAATCCGTACCTTATGTCCAGTGAACGAGAAAGACGAACTGCGAGAAATCCTACTTCCGAATCACTAGTGCTACATAAATACGTACATGAATAAGTATCTGCTTACTAAATACATAGCTGGTTTTATGTCATGTCTTAGCATATTTTATGTGTTCTTACCATGTTTTACTGTTTCTAAGCCTTTAACTGTGTTTTATCTTATATTTTGTTTAATCTGATTAAGTATTTCTGGTATTTAATGTGTTATTATACTTATTGTGTAATAATAAGTAACTTTCCAAAAATAGCAGGTTTCCTAAAATAGAAAGTTTCCAAAAATAGAAAGTTTCCAAAAATAGAAAGTTTCCAAAAATAGAAAGTTTCCAAAAATAGAAAGTAACCAAAAATAGAAAGTTTCCAAAAATAGAAAGGTTCCAAAATTAGGAAGTTTCCAAAAATAGATTTACTGCTTAAAATAGATAAGTTTCTAAAAATAGAAAGTTTCCATAAATAGATTAGCTGCCTTAATTAAATAAGTTTCCATAATTAGATTAGCTGCCTGAAATAAATAAGTTTCTAAAAAATAGCTGGTTTCCATAAATAGATTAGCTGCCTTATTTAATTAATTTTCTAAAAATAGAAAGTTTCCATAATTATAAATAAGCTGGTTAAATAAGCTAAGTATATAAGCCTAAGTGTTTTTCATGATTATTTCTAAGTCATATAATATAATGTATAGTTTAGTAATTATTTCATGTAATTTAATTAAACTATAGGTTATAATATTTAATTAAAGTATAACATGTTTTTAATTAAATAAGTTAAATACTTAGGTTAAAATATGTATTATTATATATTAATAATATAACCTAAGTCATGTTAATTAATTAATTATATCCATGGTTTTAAAATAATTAATTAATTATAAGTCTTAAATATATAAATACTTAGGTTAAAATAATTTCATGATCATTGATAATTAAATAACCTAAGTCATGTTGTTAAATTAATCACATCATTTTATTAATTTAATTTTAACATAAGTTCATAAACATTAAAAAAACTAACATACACCATGAACCGGATCTACACTAAAACATGAACCGGACATGAAATCGACACCGTACCCCGAACCAACTCGGGGTACCCCGTGTTTCCCTTGCTGCCGTGAGACCCACACGCACCAACCAAGACCATATGGTCTTGGTGGTGGTCGGCTTGGCAAACCGAAACCCATTCGGGTTCGGTTGCAGCCTGCGGCCAAACAAACACCCCCTTAAAAACAACCTTTTGATTTAATTTAACACCAAAACATGTTAGATCTATGCTTAATTATTATGTTTTTGTAAAAACATTACATGTTCATAATTTATAAAAAGATTAAATCAAAAGAAAAGGTTTAAAAAGGTTTTACCGAATTCGTGGATCAAGAGGACGAAGAACAAACACGATCAATCACCAAAACTTCAAGATCAAAGATCAAAACTCACCTTGTATGGTGTTTGTAGGGTGGCGGCACAAAGAGACCAAGGAAGGAGGTTTTAGGTTTTCTTAAAATCTTCTGTAAATTTTATTTTGTGTAGTGTAAAAGTAAATAACCCCCTTTAGTAAATTTGACAAATGGGTTTGGCCCATTTGTCCTTGTTGGCCGCGGGTAGGGACCCCACTTGGGGTACCCGTACCTTTTTCCGTGTCTCGTTATTTAGTTACACGTTTGTGATTATTTATGTTCGTGTTTTAAATGTTCTCGTTACGTAAATACCGTGATCTAATATATTTAATTACGCTCGTAATAAATATATATACGTAATTAATAATAGTTCGTGTTTTAATTACGTTCATGATTTCATGATCGCATGTTCGTGATTCATTATCATTAAATAATTATTACGTGATCGTGCATAGTAAATACTTATCGTGTTCTAACACGTACGTAATACGTAAACTCCTAACACGTAATCGTAATCATGCTATATTAGGAAAGTTTTAATCTAGTACGTACGATCCTAAGGGTACTATGCATGGTAAAAGCATGCGGGTTTTACAACTCTTCCCCCCTAAAAAGAATAATTCGTCCCCGAATTATAGATAAAGTAAACTGGAAAAGAAGAACATACCCGAATTCAAAATATGAAATGAGGGTAAGAAGCCCGGATAGACCCCTTCGTTTCCCAAGTGGCTTCCCGCTTGGTATGATCCCTCCATAGAATTTTGACGAATGGAATCGTCTTCTTTCTCATGACTCGTTCTTGTCTGTCAAGAACTCGTTCGGGTTCTTCTATAAAAGTAAGATCTTCACGTATCTGTTCCAGTGGATACTGAACCATGTGAAGGGGATGATACTGGTACCCTCTGAGTAAGGACACATGAAACACGTTGTGCACATGCGAAAGCTGCGGAGGTAACGCCAATCGGTAAGATACTTCACCGACTCGTTCAATGATATCAAACGATCCGATGAAACGAGGACTGAGCTTCCCTTTAATCCCGAAGCGTCTAACACTACGTGCCGGCGAAACCTTAAGGAATACGTGATCTCCTACATTAAAGTGTATATCCCTACGATGCTTATCGGCGTAACTCTTCTGACGTGACCGTGCCTCCTGAATTTTCTGCTTAGCTACTGCGATCTTCTCATTGGTCATCTCTATGATTTATGGTCCTTCGAGTGTTCGCTCGCCAACCTGATCCCAGCAGATTGGGGCGCGACACTTTCTGCCATACAACATCTCAAATGGAGCACACTTTATGCTTGCGTGCCAGCTGTTGTTGTATGCAAACTCCACCAAACAGATGTAGTCGTCCCAATCACCCGTCCATTCCAACGCACATGAACTCAACATATCCTCCAATGTCTGAATGGTTCGCTCCGACTGTCCGTCCGTTTGAGGATGAAAAGTCGTGCTAAGCTTAAGTTGTGTACCCCAAGCTTTCTGCAGACTTTTCTAAAAGCACGAAGTGAGTCGAGGATCTCTGTCTGAGACGATGCTGGATGGTGCACCGTGGAGTCTCATGATCTCTCGTCTATACGTATCTCCGAGTTTACTTACCGAATCTTCCTTGCGGATCGGTAAGAAATGAGCTGATTTGGTAAGTCGATCAACGATAACCCAAATTGCATCGTGCTTCCTTTTGGTAGGCGGAAGACCGGTAACAAAATCCATGGTGATTTTGTCCCACTTCCACTCTGGAATATCTAACGGTTGAAGGAGACCGCCAGATCGCTGATGCTCGATCTTAACCTGTTGGCAGGTAAGACATTTGGAGACGTAAGTGGCCACATCCTGTTTCATACCACTCCACCAAAAGTACTGCTTGATGTCATGGTACATTTTAGTCGAACCAGGATGTATCGAGAATGGGGAGCTATGAGCTTCAACTAACAAAGCTTCCCGGAGTTCTTGGTCATTAGGAACACAAAGTCTAGTGCCCTGCCATACGATACCATCTGCATCTACTCTGAATTATGTCTGCTTCTCCAAATTTTGTACTATCGCCCAGATTTCTCCGTCATCCTTCTGAGCTTCCTTGATCTTAGATAGTAACTCAGGTTCTACTCTAAGATTAGCCCAGTAACCGTGTTGTCCACGTACCATGATCTCGATGTCTAGTCGCTCCAAGTCTCTAATGATTTCCTCTTCGATTTTAATGTCGTTGATCATTCTGAACTTCCTGCTAAGAGCATCTGCTACTACATTTGCCTTTCCGGGATGATACTGTAGATTAATGTCATAATCCTTCAACAGCTCTAACCATCTCCTTTGCCTCATGTACAATTCACGCTGAGTGAAGATATACTTCAAGCTCTTGTGGTCCGTGAAAATGTCACATGATTCTCCATATAAGTAGTGCCTCCATATCTTCAATGCAAACACGACTGCAGCAAGTTCCAGATCGTGCGTGGGGTAATTTTCTTCATAAGGCTTAAGCTGCCGTGAAGCGTACGCGATCACTTTCCCATGTTGCATGAGAACACAGCCAAGTCCCTTCCCCGATGCATCGCTGTAGATTTGAAATCCACCCGTACCAGATGGTAGAGTAAGAATAGGTGCAGATACTAGCTTCTGCTTCAGGTCTTCAAAGCTCTTCTCTCGATCTTAAGTCCAGACGAATTTCTCCCCTTTCCGCATCAGTTTGGTCAATGGTAGTGCTAGGCGGGAAAAGTTTTCCACGAACCTACGGTAATAGCCAGCTAAGCCTAAGAAACTGCGGACTTCCGTCGCTGAGGTCGGCCTTGGCCACTTAGTAATGGCCTCAACCTTCGCTGGATCCATAGTGATTCCTTCTACTGATACAATGTGACCTAAGAACGCCACCTTGTCTAACCAGAACTCACACTTGGAGAATTTAGCATACAACTGCTTCTGGCGAAGAATCTGTAGTACTGTACGAAGATGGTCTTCGTGTTCCTCCTTGGACTTTGAGAAAATCAGGATGTCATCGATGAAAATAATGACAAATTTGTCCAGAAATTCATGGAAGATTCTGTTCATCAGATCCATGAACACTGCTAGAGCATTTGTCAGGCCAAATGGCATAACTACAAACTCGTAGTGGCCATAGCGGGTACGAAAAGCAGTCTTAGCGATGTCCTTCTCCTTAACCCGTAGCTGATGACAGCCTGACCTAAGATCGATCTTGGAGAAGTGTTTGGCCCCTTGGAGTTGGTCAAACAGATCGTCAATGCGTGGCAGTGGATACCCATTCCGAATGGTAATCTTGTTGAGCTCGCGATAGTCTATGTAAAGACGCATACTGCCGTCCTTCTTCTTAACAAACAAAACCGGTGCGCCCCATGGAGATGCGCTCGGTCGAATGAAACCTCGTTCAAGAAGTTCTTGCAGTTGATCCTTCAGCTCCTTCAACTCTATGGGAGCCATGCGATAAGGAGCCTTGGAGATTGGTTCAGCTCCTGGAACCAGCTCGATACTGAATTCCACTTCTCGTGCAGGTGGTATGCCCGGAAGTTCTGCTGGAAACACATCTTGGAATTCCGACACTATAGGTTGATCCTGAATCGATGGAGATTCAACATCCATGTCGTGAACCGTAGCTAGATAACCCTCGCAGCCATGTGACAGTAGTGCACGCGCTTGCAGGGTGGATATGACTTGTACAGACCGTCCGGGTATGAACCCATTATGAATGTACTCTGGTGCATTGACATCACCGAAGATAACTCGATATGAATGGCAGTCTATGGTAGCATGATACTTGGATAGCCAATCCATGCCCAAAATCATGTCAAAGTCATTCATGTCCAGCGGAAGTGCGTCGACAGGTCGAACCTTATCATCAAATTCTAGGGGAAGACTCTTGTATACATGGGTGATTAATACAGAGTCCCTCAAAGGTATGGAAATAGTAAGCCTATTTTCTAGTGGCAAGGGAGGCATCCTAATGTTCTTAGCATAAGCAGTAGAAATAACCGAGTGAGTAGCACCCGAATCGAAAAGAACACATGCAGCTTGACCATACATATACAAGATTCCAGTGATGGTACCTGTAGACTTGTTGGCCTGGTCTCGAGATGTCGTGTAGACACGCCCGACAGTAGGAGGCGGCTTGGTATCAGCATGTCTCGATGTACCCTCCATCTCGCCCTTACGGCAATCCTTCATAATATGGCCAGGAAGACCACACTTGAAGCACACATCAGTATTACGGCGACATGGTCCTGGGTGCCTACGGTGGCAAGTAGAGCAAAGAGGATGAGTGTATCCTCCCGCAGGTGCTCTGGCTGGCTGAGGACCTGATAAAAACATTTTACATAAGACATGATAGTTGGGTACAAAGGACGAAGCGGATAATCGTAAGATTGAATACCAGTGATAGCTGGACGGCTAGGCTGCGAACCTCTCTGGTTCTGGTCCCTACCGTTTCCATGGTTCCTGGTAGAAGTTTGCTAAAGTGTCAGAATATGAGTTATAACATAAAACATAAGGAATTTCGTAAGTATTAGGATCTGCTATTGTTGGAGTGCCCAGCGTTGTTACGGTAATTGTCATTACCGCCACGCCTATCCGTAGCAGAACGGTCGTTAGTCTGACCGTTTCCCTTGGGCTGATGAGGCTGCTGCTGAGTAGCCGGCTGAGACCGGTCCCCAGTTTTCTGCCTAGAAGATACATTTAGGAGATGAATAATTGACATATGGAAAGTATACGGATTGGTTACCGCTTGAATACGAATGTTTACCTCTTGTCGGGTCTTTCAGCTTCCCCGAACTCATCTCTCTCCTGCAGCATCTCCAGTTTTCGCGCTGCATCGTCCACTTGTGCTACAGTGTTGAACGTAGCACACACCAGATTGTTTGCGACCGATGTGCGAAGAGCCCATCTGAAGTGATGTGCCTGCTCTTCAGGAGTACCTGCTGCCGCACCAAGGAAACCAGTCAAGCGAAGAAAGCGCTGCATAAACTCGTTGCTATTCTCCCCAGCTCTCTATCGGATCCCATGGTACTCTCTCTTGAGCTTGTCCTGCTCAGCCTTGGGAAAGAACTGCTCCATCACCCTTTCCTTGAACTGAGCCCAAGTCAAACCAGCAACCCACTCATCACCACCTTCAGATTGCATCAATGCTAACCACCAGTTGAGTACATCGCCTTCGAACCGATAGCATGCCAACCTCGCCTTGTATGCGGGGTCACAGCCCATAGCGTTGAAAATCTTCTCGATGTGAGCCAACCAGCTTTCAGCATCGCTGGAGCTATCTGTCTTCTCAAAAGCTCGAGGGCGGAGCTTGTTGAATCTCTCCAGCCATACTGCTAATGTCACTGGAGAAAGAGGAGGAGGTGGCTGATTGTGCTGTTGATTGTTAGCAGCTTGAACTTCAGCCCTGATGTCATTCCTCAGTTGAGGAAGCAAGGCTTGCATGGCAGCCTGAATTGTAGCATTGAGCTGCTCCTGTTCGCGTGTGAGAACCATCTGACAGTATAACATAAAACATATGATTAAACAGATCAAAACATAAAATATAAATATATACATGAAAAAAAATTTATACTAAAATTTCACGAGAAAAATTTTGTGCAAGAAAATTTTGTGTATGAATGCATGATGCAGTTTTATGAAAATTTTTGTATGCTCGAGAGTGAACGCCTCTGGTCAGTTTACCCAAAACAAAAGACATAGCGAGGGGACGCCTATGGGTCGGTCCCAAATCTAAAAGTTTCGATAAAACACATGCGACTAAATAGGGCCAGTCCTGTACCAACCATTACTTAGTCAAAAACCCTGCAACAAGGACATGTATATGTATGCTTAAAAATGATGAATGCATGAAAACAACTGGCAGTTCTAGGAAGACCGTAGTGACTACCCACTAATCACAGGTCATATTTGAGAGCCTACAGGTCGAAGCCTTGGCTCTGATACCATAATTGTAACACCCCATTTTGGAAATGGAAATATCACAGTAATTATGGCGTGTCATCAAAGCATACAAGGTAAAATGTCTAAACATTACATGACCATAAAAAGGAAAATACCGGAATCAAACATCGATAGTCCAAAAGTAAAGTTCATCACACACAAACATAGTATAGTAAAGGAAAGGACTAAACAATGTCTAAAGCATAAGTATCATAAGAAATGAAATGCATAATGTAAAGAAGGCTAGACAGCTTCCAGTCCATATGTACGTACTCTTAGTGTCTACGAGCGTCCCTGAGTACCTGCCGTTTTGGGAACACAGAAAAGGAAAACGGCTGAGCAAATACGCTCAGTGCACGGATGTACAATAAAGCATGAATAGGATAAGCATATAACATAATAACAGCGGAAGAAACTAAGTCCTGAGTAACCTGGTTAAGTCTTAATAAAACTGGTTTTATAGTTTGAAAGTCTTATGTTTATCTTATAAAAACTGTTTGTCATATTTTACCATTAGCCAATATATGTCATGAAAATCCACCGTGCATGAATAATTGGAGGGGTGACCTCTCATGCAAATTAGAGGGGCTGCCTCTAATTTAATATACTGGTTTTTGGGTAGGAGGGATCAGCTCCTTGTGAAGGATGCAAGGCTCACACCACATTCACCATGTAATCTTGAATAAAAACATGTAACTAGGATGCACCCATACGCCCCACATGATAAATATAATAAATGGCCAAAAGCTGAAGGGACGCCACGAGCAATCACTCCACCGTGGTGAAGTCATAACATTAGTGCCTCTAATGTTATGGTTATGGTACCTCAATAACTAGGTGAAACTGGTCATGCATGTATATGGCTATAGGTAATCTTAATTAAACATAAGCAATCAAACTCATAACTTATACTACGGGAAAACAGTTGGCTGCATACGGGACAATCCTAATAAGGAAAGAATGTCCATACTGAAAGGACGGGAATCCGTACCTTATGTCCAGTGAACGAGAAAGACGAACTGCGAGAAATCCTACTTCTGAATCACTAGTGCTACATAAATACGTACATGAATAAGTATCTGCTTACTAAATACATAGCTGGTTTTATGTCATGTCTTAGCTTATTTTATGTGTTCTTACCATGTTTTTATTGTTTCTAAGCCTTTAATTGTGTTTTATCTTATATTCTGTTTAATCTGATTAAGTATTTCTGGTATTTCATGTGTTATTATACTGACTGTGTAATAATAAGTAACTTTCCAAAAATAGCAGGTTTCCTAAAATAGAAAGTTTCCAAAAATAGAAAGTTTCCAAAAATAGAAAGTTTCCAAAAACAGAAAGTTTCCAAAAACAGAAAGTTTCCAAAAATAGAAAGTTTCCAAAAATAGGAAGTTTCCAAAAATAGATTTACTGCTTAAAATAGATAAGTTTCTAAAATATAAAGTTTCCATAAATAGATTAGCTGCCTTAATAAAATAAGTTTCTATAATTAGATTAGCTGCCTGAAATAAATAATTTTCTAAAAAAATAGCTGGTTTCCATAAATAGATTAGCTGCCTTATTTAATTAAGTTTCTAAAAATAGAAAGTTTCCATAATTAGAAATAAGCTGGTTAAATAAGCTAAGTATATAAGCCTAAGTGTTTTTCATGATTATTTCTAAGTCATATGATATAATGTATAGTTTAATAATTATTTCATGTAATTTAATTAAAAATAGGTTATAATATTTAATTAAAGTATAACATGTTTTTAGTTAAATAAGTTAAATAATTAGGTTAAAATATGTATTATTATATATTAATAATATAACCTAAGTCATGTTAATTAATTAATTATATCCATGGTTTTAAAATAATTAATTAATTATAAGTCTTAAATATATAAATACTTAGGTTAAAATAATTTCATGATCATTAATAATTAAATAACCTAAGTCATGTTATTAAATTAATCACATTATTTTATTAATTTAATTTTAACATAAGTTCATAAACATAAAAAAAACTAACATACACCATGAACCGAACATGAAATCGACACAGTACCCCGAACCAACTCGGGGTACCCCGTGTTTCCCTTGCTGCCGTGGGACCCACACGCACCAACCAAGACCATATGGTCTTGGTGGTGGTCGGCTTGGCAAACCGAAACCCATTCGGGTTCGGTTGCAGCCTGCGGCCAAACAAACACCCCCTTAAAAACAACCTTTTGATTTAATTTAACATCAAAACATGTTAGATCTATGCTTAATTATTATGTTTTTGTAAAAACATTACATGTTCATAATTTATAAAAAGATTAAATCAAAAGAAAAGGTTTAAAAAGGTTTTACCGAATTCGTGGATCAAGAGGACGAAGAACAAACACGATCAATCACCAAAACTTCAAGATCAAAGATCAAAAATCACCTTGTATGGTGTTTGTAGGGTGGCGGCACAAAGAGACCAAGGAAGGAGGTTTTAGGTTTTCTTAAAATCTTCTGTAAAGTTTATTTTGTGTAGTGTAAAAGTAAATAACCCCCTTTAGTAAATTTGACAAATGGGCTTGGCCCATTTGTCCTTGTTGGCCGCGGGTAGGGACCCCACTTGGGGTACCCGTACCTTTTTCCGTGTCTTGTTATTTAGTTACACGTTTGTGATTATTTATGTTCGTGTTTTAAATGTTCTCGTTACGTAAATACCGTGATCTAATATATTTAATTACGCTCGTAATAAATATATATACGTAATTAATAATAGTTCATGTTTTAATTACGTTCATGATTTCATGATCGCATGTTCGTGATTCATTATCGTTAAATAATTATTACGTGATCGTGCATAGTAAATACTTATCGTGTTCTAACACGTAATCGTAATCATGCTATATTAGGAAAGTTTTAATCTAGTACGTACGATCCTAAGGGTACTATGCATGGTAAAAGCATGCGGGTTTTACAAGTTCTCACTCATATAACTGAAACGACAACTGAATGACGTGTAACATGTAACTAAGAATTAGGGACAATGATTGATGGGAATCGTCTGGTGGTGAAGCATCTTCTCGTCCGATCGCTTTGATCTAACACCTTTGTCTTCGTCTTGTAAGATCTCCAAGTTGTGAACAGTATCAGCATCACGTAGCGACTCAAAAATCCGTAGCATCAACCCTTTGTAACATCTCCCAGCTATGAGCGGCATCAACAATTTGTAGAGTATCAGCAAGTGGAATACGCACATGGGATACGGTGCATGGGATACACATGGAATACACATGAAATGATCGGTATGGGGTCGATCGTCTGACATGATTTTAAAGGAAATTAATTGGTTAAACAGTTAGAAAGACCATCATGATAACATGGCAATGCCAGTATATACCTCATTCTGGTTTCATAGAGAAACGCTAACGTGTGGTTAAATGAATTTCAACGATGATTTTCCTGAAAGTATTATTAATGAAAACCAACCATGACTATCATGAAAGCAGGATTTAAATGAATTCCAACAGTGTCTTGCATGAAAGCATAAACAACAAAAGAGGCGTAAGACGTAATCAATCATGAAGATGAAATCATCATGAAGAAACGTGAAACAACTTAACATGAAAGAGTATATAACATAATCAGCATGAAATTGAAGTTAACCATGACATTATGAAAACATACTTGACATAAAAACATAGTAACTCATGAGGGGACATCAAAAAAAAATTTATGCCAATAAATCATGAGAAAAAATTTATGCATGAAAACAGTGCATGATTGCATGATGCAGTTTATAAAAACTTGTATATGCGCGAGGGGACGCCTATGGGTCGGTCCCAAAACAAAAGACATGGCGAGGGGACGCCTATGGGTCGGTCCCAAAGTTAAAAGTTTCGGTAAAAGCACATGCGACTAAATAAGGCCGGTCCTGTACCAACCGTTACTTAGTCATAAACCTGCGACAATGATACATGAAATAATTAACTAAAACTCAGCTGTCAAAAATTAAGAGAAAATTTTTTTATGTGACCAATTATGAACTACTGGGGTTCAGTTCACATTAATCACAGTTCACGAGGAACATCATGCATGAAACAATGACACATAACTAAATATGAATGACGGTTGTCCATCCATATTAGTGAAAGAATATCGATGAAAACATCAAGGTTAAAACATCAAGGTACTGAAAACATCATGATTAAAACAACAATGTGCTGAAAACATCAATACGTGGAATAACAAACGTTGGCTTAGGAAGCTCCTGGTGACTACCCACTAGTCACAGGTCAAGTCTTAGAGCCTACAGGTCGAAGCCTTGTCTCTGATACCATAATTGTGACACCCCATTTTGATAAATGGAATGTCACGCGTGATTATGGCATGTCATCAAAGCATACAAGGATAAATGTATAAAACATCACATGACCACAGGGAAAACCGGAATCAAACATCGGTTCCCAAAATAAGCCCAAAACATAAATAAAGTAAATGAGATGAATGAAAGACTAAACAAGCATAAATATATGAAGGCAAAAGGAGAAGAAGTCTATGGCAGCTTCCATCCAATGCACGTCCTCCAAATGCTCGAGTCTATCCTTCGGTACCTGCCGTTTTGGGACATGATTTGGAAAGTAAC
Organism: Glebionis coronaria; assembly: GCA_025667525.1. Classification (NCBI taxonomy): domain Eukaryota; kingdom Viridiplantae; phylum Streptophyta; class Magnoliopsida; order Asterales; family Asteraceae; genus Glebionis; species Glebionis coronaria. Next base: position 39,999,593 of record CM046874.1, on the reverse strand, counting down.
GGTTGAGCATAATGCTCAGTGCACGGATATAGACATAATATGAATGACTGAACATAATAAAGACTTAATAGCAGCGGAAATGTAAAAGTCCTTATTAACCTGGAACATGTTCATAAAACTGGTTTTATAGTTTGAAAAGCCTTATGTTTATCTTATAAAAATTGTTTAACATGTTTACCATTAGCCAATATAGGTCATGAAATATCAACGTGAACGAATACTTGGAGGGGTGACCTCGTCATGCAATTAGAGGGGTTGCCTCTAATTAATATACTGTTTGGGTAGGAGGGACCAGCTCCTTGTGAAGGATGCAAGGCACACACCACATTCACCTGAATAATCTGTTGAAACATGTAAACTAGGATGCACCCATACTCCCCACATGATAATAATAATAATATGGCCAAAAGCTGAAGGGACGCCACGAGCTATCACTCCGTCGTGGTGGAGTCATAATATTGGTGCCTCCAGTGTCATGGTTATGGTACCTCCATAACTAGGTGAAACTGGTCATGCATGTATATGGATTTAGGCATCTAATTAAACATAAGCAATTCAGAAACATATAAAACACATACTGGGGAAAACAGTTGGCTGCATACGGGAAATCTTGTCCAGTGAACGAAGAAGACGAACGGAAGAGAGTCCTACTTCGATCTCACTAATGCTACATACATAGGACACATGTATAAGTATTCTCATTACTGAGTACGTAACTGGTTTTTATATCATGTTTTAGCTTGTTTTATATGTTCATGTCTTGTTGTACTGATTTTAACGTTATACTGTGTTAATCTTGTATTCTGTGTATTCTGATTAAGTATTACTTGTATTTCTTGTATTATTATACTTGTGTGAAACAATAAGTAACTTTCTAAAAATAGCAGGTTTCCTAAAATAGAAAGTTTCCAAAAATAGAAAGTTTCCAAAAATGGATTTACTGCTTAAAATAGATTAGTTTCTAAAAATAGAAAGTTTCTAAAAATAGTAAGTTTCCTGAAATAGAAGGTTTCCATATTTAGAAATAAGCTGGATTTATAAGCTAATAATATAAGCTTAGTTTTACTGATTAATTATACTAAGTCATGTGATTAATAGTATAGTTTATTAATTAATACATGTAAATTATATAAACTATAGGTTATAGGATTTAATTAAATATAACATAATTTATTTAAATTAAGTGTATAAAATACTTAGGTTAAAACATGTATTAATATTAATATTAATATAACCTAAGTCATGATAATTAACTAATTATAAGTCATGTTTAGTAATTAATTAATTACAATAGTTTAAATTAAATAATAAAATACTTAGGTTAAATTCATGTATTATTACTTAATAATAATAAACCTAAGTCCATGTTTTAATTAAATTAATTATATAGCATGTCAAATTAATTTAATTAATCTTGTAATTATAAGTCATGTTTTATTAATTTAATAACCATGTAAATTAATATACATGTAAAGCTAATTAAACTTGTAAAAATAATAACCCGAACCCATGTATTATTTTATTAAAACGTGCCGTAGACCAAACCCGTGAAAACCCGTGTAACCCGTGTCGTGTTTACATATAAGCCAAACCAAACAGCCCCTTAAATCCTGTTTATTAAACCCATAGCCAAACATTCCCTTATGCTGTCTTAAATCAAAAACCAAACGCCCCCTAATCTGCCAGTTTCCCCCCTGGCAGTTGTGTTACTGCCACTGGTAGCAGCCGTTTTCCCCTGCATGACTAAAACTCCCACCGAGAGCACAAGCTCTCGGTTCCCACTGCCAGAACAAACACCCCCTTCTGCCGTTGCCACTGGTAGGCCAAACGCACCCCTGTTGGGGTTGTGTTGCCCCCGACAGAAATAAACCAAGCCAACACCCCTTTAAGGGTTGTGGCTGGTGAGATTATTTTACCACCGAGACCCTGAATGGTCTCGTTTTGTGTGTCATTCGAACACAACAACACCCCAAATGACACCCCTTTATTAATCTTTCGTTCTAATCACGCTCTTATACTTAACCCACGTTTCTTAATCAATTAAACGAAAAAAAATAATTAATAAAACGAGATTAACGTTACCTTGTTTCATGTTAGGGTTTAAGAGATCAACACGAATGCAACCTTTGTTTTTCCTTGGATTAAAAAGCCACGATTTCTTGTTCTTGGTGATGAAGACCCATGGCAAAAGAAGCCCCAAGGAAAAGAACGTGACGGCATGTTTTAGTTTGATTTAGGATTTGTGTTTGATGTCCAAAAATCAATATACCCCCCCCCCCCCCCCGTCTGTTTCTTCTATTAGACGAACCAAACCCAAATGGGCCTAGAGCCCATGTTTTTCTTGTCCCTTTCTTGTCTAAAACAGCCCAACATCCATCTCCCTATTTGTTTGTATATATTGTTTAATAAAAACGTATGCGTGTTCGTATATTTAAAATGTTCGCGTAGTTCATTTAAAACGTCGTGAATTTCTCCCATGGTTACTCTTATACGTGTAAAACGTAATATTACGTACTTAATGACTTACCGTGTTTGATTTAATATACGAAGAATAACCGTGTTAATTATTCGTGTTTACGTGTTACGTAATTATTAATTATTCATGTAATTATAATTACTTGTACGTAACGACATTCATCGTATTAATAATTACGTAAGTACATAATTATCTGTTCGTGATTATAATTATTATTGTTAATAATTATAGTGTACTAACACGTATTTAATACTTATCGTGTAATAACACGTACGTAATTCTTGTACTTAATATTCGTGATACGTGTTCATGTTATATAAGGAAATTTTAATCCTGTATGTACGATCATAAGTGTACTGTTCATGGTAAAAGCATGCGGGTTTTACACAACTTTTCTAATAAAAAAGTATGTGATGACACCATTGCTAAGATTAAGGCTCGATTATCTAATTGGAAGCTCAAATCCCTCTCGGTGGGAGGTAGGTTCACGCTTCTTAGATCGGTTCTTGGGTCGACGCCTATTTACAACATGTCTATTTACAAGGTTCCAAGTGCGGTATTACACTAGTTGGAATCTTTGCGTATGAATTTTTTTAATGGTGTTCAGGGCGTGGAGAGGAAAATCACGTGGGTAAAATGGTCTAAAATTATTGCGCCTATGAAGTATGGTGGTTTGGGTGTGTCGATTTTTTATGCTCTAAATAGTGCTCTCTTATTTAAGTGGGTGTGGAGATATACTTCTGGTGATAACTGTTTATGGTGTAATTTCTTAAGGCTGTGCATGGTAATACTCTTTCCAAGACGTCCAAGTTTAGGTTCTCAAATTGGGTGTCCATTGTTCGAAAAATCTGCAAGACTAAAGATTTGGGGGTGGATTTGCTTTCACATTGTCATCGACGTGTGGGTAATGGCTTTTGTACTAAATTTTGGTAGGATTTTTAGATCGGTGATACTCGGCTTTGTGATCTATTTCCACGTATATATGCCCTCAAGATCATTAAAGATTGTTCAGTGGTTGTAAAAATACAGTCGGTTACCTCTTCGTTACGTCGTCAGGTAAGAGGAGTTATAGAGGCCTCTCCACTTCGGCTTCTTCAAGAAGTTCTTGGCAATGAATCCTTGTCTAATATGGTTGATATGTGGAGGTGGGATCTGAATGGGGATTACGTTTAGGGTTAAGGATGTGCGTTCTTATCTGGATGTTTTTTTCTTCCTAAAGCGGATGTTGCTACAAGACGGGTTAAATATATTCCAATCAAGGTCAACATCTTTGCTTGGAAACTCTTCTTGGATCGTTTACCCACTCGTGCTAACTTGTTGCATCTTGGGGTGTTCGTCCCGCGTGATCTTTGCATGTGTTCTTCTTCGACTGGGGATAGGTCGCATATTTTTTTCCAGTTGTGATGTGGTCACGGATGTCGTTAGGTTGATTTGTCGATGGTAGAGTATTGGTCTCCTCTTGTTTCTTATGCGGATTGGTTGCAATGGTTCAACAATCTGAGGCTTAGTGCTTCTCTTAAACTGGGGTTGGAAGGTGTCTCTTACACTACTTGGTGGAGCGTGTGGATGTTCCGTAATCAACTGTTGTTCACATCTCATGTTCCTCGTAAGGATGTGTTGTTTGATGACATTGTTTCTAGAGCGTATTTATGGTGTAATTCTAGGTGTAACCATTCGATTAGCTGAGATAGTTGGTTACAACATCCGTATTGATTTCATTGTAATTATATTCTATCTCCTTGCTAGTTTCTCTTGATAAAAGTTGTCGTTCAAAATAAAAAGATTGATGTCTTGCTAAAAGACGGGTTGTTTATTTAGAGCGTTATTAAAAAATTTAGAATGGGTTACAGAAAAGAACAGTCAAACTCACTTGCTCTGTGGAGTGTTGACAAGTAGTTTCACAGCATGTGCATGTATCAAATTTAGATAGTTAACTTATTGGGTAACAAGTTCAGTTCTTGTTAATTTCAAATAACTTTGAAGTGATCACATTAATCTTTTGAACATGAAGAACTTTACCTAAGTCTCTATGGTGATCGGTTCAAACCCATAGTTTAGTCGGTTAATATGTCAAAAATCATTATTATTAAAAAGAAAGCTTTTCAATAACTAAACTCAATAACTTATTTGAAGTTAAATATCATGACAGTTACAACTCTATTGTTTTGTAAATTGTTTAGAATTTTTTTACAAAAGCGTAATAAATCTAATATTTATATAACGATAATACTTTGGTGCACACGAGTTTTAGGTTAAATTTTCATTATGTGATTAATATTTTTGTATAAATTTTGTTGCATGAATGATTATAGCCACAACGTTTTCCACCTTTTTTTTTCACCTATTGAAAATCTCGCTATCTTTTATTGTACTAGAAATTATTACGAAAGATGTGTGATCATTTATTATTTTGCTACCTATTAGTTATTAAGTAGCCAAAATAGTACTCCATTTGTATTAAATTTATAATTATTTATATTATTTTCGTTTGTCTCAAAATCATAGTCTTTTTATAAAAATAATTGTAAATAATGTAACAAGTTTATTATATTGCACCTATTGGTATTATAAATTATAAACTATATATAAACTTTTTATTAATTGTATAAAGGTAAAAATGTCATTTTGCAAAAAAGTAAGAAAAAATGTAGTGGTAATGATTTTTTCTAAAACAATATATTTTTTATGTAGTGGTAATGAAATATCACTAGTGATAATTCATTACTCCGTCATATTTATAATTTGGTACCTCCGCCTATTTTTTTAATTTTTGAACATTTTGGCAAAAATACCCCTCCGTATTTTTTTTAAATATTAGACTAATCTCTATTATTAGATTAAAAATAGACAAAAAATAGGAATTTGTTCCTTATTTTTAAAAAAGACAAGGATACAAAATAACTTTTCTCAACACATCATGATATTGCGCCAAGTCAGCAAGTTGACATTGCCTTTTTAGATTGTTTCTTTATTTCTGCTGCATGTGAAAAATTGTTGGATTGTTTAGTCTAAAATAAAAGTTTGCAATGGTCAAAATCAAACATATATGGCAAAGCAATTGACACCTGTAGAAAAGGTTTCACTGACCATCCTTTTAGCTTCTTGTAAGTACATAAAGGTCCCTATGGTAGCCAATAAATACTTGCTAGTATAAAAAATTCTATAATTTTTTTAACAAATTTGAGTCATTATATATATATATGATGAAAGTGAATGTTGATATTACACACAATCACACCACCAAACCTTGTAGAACTTATAAGTACGTTATGTATGATGGATCTTGGTCCCCTATACAGCACCGTCCAATTGAGACAAGTTCAACTTCACATGTGTATAAATCCGTATCAGTCCAACAAACGGAATGACAAGCAAAAACTTTAGGATATGAAATAGATGAGTTGTCTTACTCTTGCATAACATCGATATTTTATAGTGACATATAATTGTAATGATAAAAAAATGTGTGTATTATTACTTTCTTTTTAAAATAAGTGTTCATATTTGGCTTTCGAAAATTATTTTTTTTTTGCAACTTTGAGCGTAATTATTTTTGTGTGTATTACTCAACACTTGATGCAATATATATGAATGAATAGAGTTTTAAATATATTTTTCATTGATATAATTTTTATCAAGTAATGTAAAACACAAACAAGCATATTTGCGGTCACAGCTACGAAAAAAAACTCTGAAAGTATAAAGTGGACACTTAGTTTGAGACGGAGGGAGTATAAATGAAAAATAATATATGTTTGAGGATTTGAAGATTAAACATTGTGTTTGAAGTTTGGTTCGATCGGTTCCTGTTAAAAAAGACATGTTAAATTAAACCAAGTTTAATATTTTTAAAACTCGTTTAGACGTGTCAGATTTGAAATGACCCGAGTCAACTCAACTATGTAATTTTATTTTTGTAAAAGAACGGATCGACACGGTAGTTAAAACAGTTAAACCGGCAACATGATAACTAACCGAATTAACCTGATACCTGATAACTGAAATGATAAGAGTGTATGTTATCTACCAATGTTATACTTGGCCGAGTATAAAAATATTTCATATTAAATGTCTTATTTCCAACAGGATTTTAAAAATGATAAAAGTGTATCTCTCAAACCCGAGTAAACGCGAAACAAACTATCTAGAATAGGTTGAACAAAGTCACAAGTCATGAAAGAAATTCATCTACAACAAAGGCAATTGATAACTCACAAACACTAAAAAATAATTTGTGACAATAATACTTTTCCAAACTAAGTCAAACATAAAATCTCAAGAACTCATAAACAAATAAAACCAATTTTAATCTTTTCATGTATGGTCCGACATCTCAAACCTTCTTTTTGTGTCATATAATTTCTTTTTTCTAAATTTGTCTCCTCAACATTGTGTGAATGAAGGACATAAAGGGGCATATGTTTGTCATTTTACCAACATAGAAGCAACATGATTATGAGTCTAATTTGTCTTTTAACATATCATATGGAAATCGTAAAGCAATATTATGAAGAATAGTAATTTCAAAGTGGTTGCTTTTTTATCTTTTGTATTGGTTCTTAAGGACACTTCAAAAAAAAAAACATATTATGAATATGCAGGGAAGAAGTTAAGGGGTTCTCGCGGGTGTCCGTGACCTCTATAAAATATTTATGTGTAGTGTTAATTTGTGAAGAAAACATTGATTTTTTTTAAATCCATCTTAAATGCACACAGTCAATCAGAATGTGTTTTTACTATTCGTTTTAATTCATTTTTTACATCAATTATATTACAGTTAAAATATTATGCAGCCGGTCATATTTCGTCTTGTCTTTGTTCGTGTGAATATGCATTGATGCCGAAATGATGTGTTATCTTATCTTCTAAACATCATGAAACATTGCACATCAGTCATCAAATGGTTGTTGTGTCGATTGATAACAGTTTGATTAGTTGGTGGTAGTCCCGACCCGACCATGGGTGGAGCTACGGGTTCGAGGGTGTACGTGAACTTGATGAATTGGCGTGTAATGTGTATATTTACTAAACCAACTGAGCTAGCTCAGTTGGCCACCAAGAGTAACTTTGAAGAGGTATTGTTGGAGAGGTCTGAAGTTCGAATCTCACTAACGTGTAAACTTACTAAAAATCTTGATTTCTTTAAAATTAATCCGATCTAAAAATATCTATTAAAATACACGTATTAAAAAATTGTGCACTTGATTATTAGTTGATAGATTATGGTTCAACTCGATTATGAGTTTGAATCTATTACGTTTAGCGTTAGTTAGCTTCTCTTCCAAATTGAGTTTATTATAAATAAAAATGGCATCTCTCACTATGAAATGAGGAAAACAAAATTCAACAATATATATATTTTGGTATTTTACATGATATCAAATTCTTGGTAAGATTCACCAATAAATTTTGCTATCTTTCGATCATCGGTTATATACCAACGATCTAAAAGGATTCCTTTATTTTTACTCTATTTTTTTTCCTTATATGATTTTTTTTTTGTGATCTATACCTAAACTCTAAACCTTAGTTGTCAAAACATAAAAAAAAATATTCCGTATATATTATGTTGAGTTTCTTTCGATCAATCATATTTTTTTTCTCCATCGTCTATTTGTGTTTGTTATCGAAAATCATTGCTGTTGATCAACAAATTACCGATCACTTCTAAAAGCAAAGCAAGCCACGTGCAAAGGAAGATACCGCAAGCAATAAACTATTATGCCGCCAAAAGCAACGATGTTTCCGCTCAAGCAAACAACAAAGAAATTGAGACAAAAAGAAAACGAAAGAGAAGAACAATTGACTTTCAACATTTATTCTAGTTTGGTCGTTTGAAAGGCTGTCGTTCAAATTACAGGAAGTATTAGACGATAGATTATGACCCAACCGGCCAACCCGGTTTTGGATTTAGGTCTATTAAATTTAAGGTTAGTTAGCGTTTTTTTTAAATTGTGTTTATTATAGATAAAGATAATATCTCTGTCTATAAAATGAGAAAAACATAATTTAATAATATTTATTTTTTTTACTGTATTTTACACTGATTACTTAATGCTCTGTTTTCGCTTCTAGTCTCGTCATGTTATAAAATAAATTTTGTGCTTGATTTCATAGAAGTTGTGATTAAACTAGTACGGAGTAACTTGTAGAAATAGTAAGATGGAGACACATTTTTGCCTTTGCAACTCATGCCCTCTCTTTACGTTTTAGTAAGTTGGTTTGATCTCTATAGCATCCTAACTACGGAGTAGAATTTTACTACGAGTACTAGTTTCTTTAAACAATACAATCAGACTAGGTATACTGTTTTAAAAGAAGACTATGATAGACTTTGATTTCATAACCAGGAACATGATATACTAAAGTTGATATGACAATACTCTTCAGTTTAGATGTATCTATTCTGAAATTATCAAAGGAATATTGTACAAATCACATCAAATAATTAAATGATAAAATTCTCTAAATAGCTCAAAAATATAAAAATTAGTCTACTTAACTTTTTTTTAGTTAAGTGTATATTTAGCATAAAGATTATGTAGATATTATGATTATTTTTTTTAATAAGTAATTTAAAAAATAATTTTTGTTTGGTATAAAAGATTACCAAAAAATAATTTTTCATAATCTCGTAAAAAAATAGTTGTTTCATCTCATTTTTAATTATAATCTCTTTTCATAATTTTAATTTTGGTTTTCATATTCAGCACTATTTTTAGTTTTAGCAAGAGTTACTTTTAACAAATATATTTTTATAATTTTGTTTATTCTAAGAAATTAACTACCGTTACATTTGTTTTTGGTGTTGAACGAGTTTTCTTTAATTCAGTATTACCAAAAAGACTTTTTTTTTTCTTCAACTCCATAATACACTCATACTAAATAGCAACTAATAAAAAAGCTCATATAAAAAAAAGACTAAAATGTTTGACGTCTATTATTGTTAGAATAAAACATTGCTCACAAAAAATAAACACTTTTTTTTATAGAAACATATACAAGCGTGTGAACACGGTTGACCTATATGTAACAAAAATTTCAAAAACCAATCAAAATTTGTTATTACACATAACTATATTTTGTCATTACTTTTGGAGTTGACATATTTCTTATTTCTAGACCAATACCATCAAACTCATTTACCACTTTAGAAATCCAAAAACTAAAGTCATGTGCATCTTCTGATGCATATTTTACAAGTGTTATAAAGTGTGTGATATTGGATAAAGTAATTTAAGCTCTTGCCAAACAGGAAGGAATAATGAAAGTCGGCTAAACCGGGGCCATGTGAAGGACCGGCCAAACCGCGTTGAAAAAGGGAATTGACTCTTTCAAAAAGAAAAGAAAAGCCGAGCCGAGAAAAAAACAGTAGGAAGTTATACAAATAAGACCCCTTTGAAAATTGAAAAGATGATCAAAGTGTTGAATGAAAGAAATCTAGTAATGATTAGTGACAACTTTTAAAGTACTAACAGCTGTTGCATGCCGATACTTACTCGATAGATTCTGCGTATCCCTTAATTCACGTTTTAGTATCTATTCTCATAGGCCAGAGTAATTTTGACGTAATTAGTTAGAACTCAGGTTAAAGCTTATATCAAGGTTGTAAATAGCGTTAAATATAGCGTAGCGTTATTGTCAAATTTTCAAGCTATATAAGATATAACGAAGATATGACGTCTTTTAAAGCGTGATATATAACAACACAAAATATTTATAAATAAATATTTATATAGCGAGTTTACAAAATAGAAAATAGCCCAAAACTAGTATACAAGCCAGATTCTTGTAAATCTGTAAAAAGATTCCAAAAGAAACGCCACGCTACGCGCTATATCACGCTTTGTAGTGCTTTTTAGCACGCTACGCCTAAAGACGACGTCTTAGTCTGTTTCGTAACGTGGAGGCTACACTTCACGCTATAAAACGCTCTATAGTGCACTATTTAGAACCATGGCTTATATTATAAGTTGAAATTAATATTTATACTTTATAAACAAAATAACTAAAAAGAACATGATTAAATAAATTTTTACAATGTGTTATTTTGTATTTTCGTAGATAATTAAATAATTTATGTTTTAAAAGTCAATTTAAAGTTTTTTCTTTTTAGCCTTTTTAATAAGGTTGAGACTAAAAACTTATGAATTACTTTCTCCGTCTCATATTAAAATAGTTCACCGATAAAAAACACGCAGTTTAATAAAAAAATCACTTTTCCAGCTTTCTTTCTCTTACTTTTTACACGATGACAATTTTACCATTAATCAATCAATTTACAACCTCTTTATTGTTTGTAATAATACCTTCAAGTGAGGGTGATATGGTAAATTTAATCTACATTTCTTATCTATTTTTAGACTATACTATTAATTTTGGACGTCTAAAAATAATAACATGAACTTTTAATATGGGACGGAGGGAGTACATGTATAAACTTTTTTATAAGGGTTTTGCTAATCAATAACCACTAGTCAGATGTTAGTGTGTATTAAATGAATACAAACTTTCCAAATTAACATATAAATGTATTAAATACACATTAGTTTAAAAATTATGTTCAAATATAATAATTTTTGAGTTTATTTAACATATATTTAATATATTTTAATGCTAATTTAAAATTTTGTGTTCATTTAATATACACTAACATTTACCTAATGAACATTGATTAGTAAACCCTACTTTATAAATCGACTTATTTTAAAGCCTAAGCCCTTTGTCAAACATATTCTAAGTACAAATTGTTTTTTGTTTTTGCAATCCCTCAACGTTGTTTTACTATTTATTTTTCTTTATTTACTTTCACATTTTACTCACAATGACAATTACTCTATCGCTTTTCACTATTAACTTTTTATACAAACTTTTCAAAATATATCATACACACTTATAAATTAACTTATTAACAATAAAATACCCCATAAGATCGACTCACAAACACATAATGCTTGAATGATGATGTGATGAGAGTCTCGTCATTCGTTTTTTTTTTCTCTTCTCACGCGTCACTAATTTTGGTTCGTGTAGAACTCGACAAAAGAGATATTGAGTTGGATTTTATATTATTCCATGTTGTGATGATAGATGAAATCTTGTGATCATAGCTTAGTGACATGTAATGTTGAAAAAGTGTTTGGGATACCATTTTTGAATAGTGAAAGATCAATTCAATAAATGTGTTTTTGGTAAATGACGTGTTTTGTTTTAGTAGGAACGTGGTTGTTCAATCATACTCTATAGATTTGTGGCGATTGATAATATGGACAGTTGGATATTACATTTGGAAAGCATAATTCTTGTGTCTTCAAATCAAAAGTGGCTAATATTAACAAAAAATTTCATGAAATTCAAGTCAAGAGCTTTGAATGGGTTTCAAGAAAATTAAAGAAAGCTTTTTATGAATGGCATAAACGGTTTGTCGATCCATCAAGCTACATACTTTAGTGATAGTTGTGTTTTTGTGTTCGTGCTCCGATGTTTCGGGACTCTAGCGTCGTGTTCAAAGAAATGCAAGTTTCAGAGAGATTATATGTGTTATTTGGTGACAGTTGTGGTGTTTTTTTGTTCGAGTGTTTGGCAAATGATATCTAACTAGGGTTTTTACCCGCGCTCCGCCGCGGGCGTGATCCAAAATAATGGAAGTTATGTACACAAAAGTTCGAAACTTTATTGAAGTCCTTTGTCTTTAATCCGTTTTCTTCTTTTGATATGCTGTTGGAGTCTACAAACAGTCGCCGGTTGATACCAAATCTTGTTCATTTCTTAACCCGGTTTCGCCATTTTCAGTCTTTCTTTTCTTAGGAGGCCTACCCATCCTCGGTCGTTCACCCGGGGACAGGTGTCTCCCATTTGCTTTTGGTCTTCTCGAATTAACAGATTTAGATGGTAAAGTTTTTGGATCGGCAGTTGAAGAACCGGAATGAGTATTCCACTGAAAACATGCAGGTCCTGCATAATCATACCCGTGTGTAGCATGAGTAACTGTCAACTTCCCATTGCTTGTAAAACACACTGATGTGGTTGGTAGATAATTACCCGCATTGTAAGATTGGTTAGCATGCCCATTTTGAGACGTAGAAGACCACGGGGCGTAAGTAACAGGAGCTGCTCCAAAAACTGACTTGTCTGATGGATATAATCCAAAAACTGACTATAAATCAACTTCATGGTTTGAGTTTGTTCCTATTGACGCAAATATTTTAAATGTAGCTGCCATTTGTGTGATACCATCGAGTTGAGGACATAATACCTGTGCCCTTGTAGCAAATTGTTTTGCACCCGTGAAATCTTTCATTGCAAAAAGCTTCTCTGCATTTTATTTAGCTCTAAGAGCTTCTTCTATCGTGTTAGTATCCATCTCTGATGTTCAACCCTACAAATAAGGGTTAAAGTCATAAATTACCAACAAACTTTACTTTTTTTCTCGATATTACTAATATAGAACATATAATACTATTACAACAACCGAACTTTTACAAAGGTTTCTAACATTACCAACATTCTCAAAAGCTACCGTTTTTAGCAGGTTATAAAGTAAAAAAACCGACACGTCACTTTTTTTTAACAGATTATATTCTATTTTGAAATTTTCTTTTTCCACCTAGACACCACCTCATCTTGGAACCTCCCTATTTTTGCCACATATGTAATCCACTAACACATATTATATGAATATGTCATGATACAAGTTGATTCCAGATCTATAATCAAACTCACCCATTGCTTAAAAACTAGGCATTAACAAGATGCTTATATTGTGCCTATATAATACGCATACAAAGAAGCCATGAATCGGAGATATCAAAACCAAATAAAGCATCGCTGCTTAAAAACTACTGCCCGGTGCATGGTGGATCATCCCACTATCGTAAGCCCACCACCATCCGACTTCGCCTACCACAAACATAAACCTGCTACCTCGCAAATCTGGCCGATTATTCCGGTGACAATATCGACATAGTAATGATTATGATGACTAAGAGTGGAAATAGATCTACCCAAAATCATGTTCAACGGATCTAATGAAAAACGTTATGACAAGGATATGTGAAGGAGGTAATAAGAACGGAAGAGGAAATGAGATGTGACCTCAATCATAAATCCGTAACGGGCAAAATTTATTTTTTGCTACCCAACCATACCATCCAATTCAATGCCTCTTGCATGGACTTGAAGATCTATAATTCGTGTTTCATATTCTTTGAAGAAATGAAATGGTATCTCATCATGAATTCAAGATCTAATTATTGATTTCAATTTTTGATTTTTTTATCCAGATTTAATGATGATTCCAATCTCTATTGGTGTATAATAAGTATACAATATGATATATGGATTTTCGTGTATACTGGGGTTTAAGAAAGATTACAAATAAAAAAAGTAATCTTTTATAAGTTTATGTTGGGATTGTTATGTTTTTTTAATCTGGGAATAATGTTTGTGGATGAAGGATTAAGTTGAATGATGGGTAGATGAAAGATGATACAAAGAAAGAGATAAGGGCATTTTAGTCTTTTAAAAATTCATATGTGGAAAAGCTTAACGAAATTTAATGCCACATGGAAAAAATGACGTGGAAATTATAATGATTATGTTACTTATATTAACAGGTACCAACAAGTTTAGATGGTTATAATAGTATTATATGTTCTATATTAGTAATATCGAGAAAAAAAGTAAAGTTCATTGGTAATTTATGGCTTTAACCCTACAAATAATGAGTATCAACTTATTATAATCTTATTATCTACTCTATTAAATTGAAAAAAGCTAATAAACAGCTATGATAAGAAATCCTAAACATCCTCAAAACATATCATATACTGTATCAAAACGCAGTAAACAGATAAACATTCTTAATAAGCAATCCCAAACATCCAAAAACTGCTTATCTATTGTATCGAAACGTAGTAAGCACACAGACATTTTATTAAGCAACCCCGAACACCAAGCTGCATTAAAAAAATATTGTATCGAAACGCATTAAGCACACAGACATTTTAGTACGCATGCCCAAACACCAAGCTGCATTAAAAAAACTGCTCAGCTATTGTATCGAAACGCAGTAAGCACACAGACATTTTAACGACTACGTTAAAAAAACTTCCAAAATTATAGTTGTATTAAATCGATTTTCACTTGTTTAAACACGCCCCACCCACTTTAAAAAACAATATAATAAGCAATTACAATGGCTGTTTGGCATTTCTTACCCCTGAGCCACACGAAACTCTACTGAGATTTGACGTTGGACAAATTCTTGCCTGAAGCCTTCAAAACTCGATAGCCTTCAAAACTCGATAGCCTTCAAAACTCGATATCCTTCATTACGTTGGACAAATTGTTGCCCCCTGCACATACATATCACAACCGATAACTTACCAAAGAACATGTACATCACAACGATGTTTAATGCATAATATTCATACCTAGTTAACAAATAATCCGCTATTGCACCTGCTTGTAAATCACCTTCCAAGTCACGTGCAACATATGCAGTTCTTGTTAATCAAGATAATGATAAATACATCTTATACATATTATGATAGTAATGTAAAGATTTTACTAGTTGAAAAGTTCGTTTCTCGGTATCTCTTCGAATTGATTTCCGGTTAATTGCAAGAGATTAGTTGTTCTTGGTAAATCAAATAAAAGGGTCGTTGTTGTCTAAAACTAGTTAAAAATAAAGACTTGAAACAAATAAAATAAAGACGGTAAAAGAAACAACAATGAAAGATAAAAACTTGACGAAAAGTAAATGACGAGAAAATAAAAAGGGAAATAAAGTAAATGACACAAACTTAAACTTAAACTAAAAGGAAAGCAAATAAAAATGCAAATAAAGAAAAAGGCGGGAAAAGTAAAGCTTAAAACTCAAAATTGGAAAACACTCATTCGGAATAAAACAATTCATCTGGAATATATCACTTATCCGGAATAAACTATTTGATTCGGAATAAAGTATTGATCCGGAATAAAAAAGAGGGAAAATGGTTGATTCAGAATAAACAGTTTGATCCGGAATATTTGAACATTCCGGATGAAACTCTTGATTCGGAATACTAGGTATTCCGGATGAAGTCCTTGATTCAGAATATTAGATATTCCGGATGAAGTCCTTTATTCGGAATACTAGATATTCCGGATGAAGTCCTTGATTCGGAATACTAGATATTCCGGATGCAGTCCTTTATTCGGAATAATAGATATTCCGGATGAAGTCCTTTATTCGGAATACTAGACATTCTGGATGAAGTCAGTTTATTCGGAATATCTGGGCAAGTATGAAGAAACAGTAACTAGAAGATGAAGAAACAGGGAATGAAAACCAAGAACGAATTTAATCAAAACTAATCAAGATTAACCAAAAGATTAAACCAAAACAACCATAAATGATCTACTAACAATAACCCCAATCAAAACAAATCAATAACACCAACAATCATAACCAAAATGATCAAAACCCACTTAATCAAAACTATGAAAAATCAAGAACATGAACAATAAAGATGAAGAACAAATCAAACAAGAAAGGTAGAAGGAGATTAACAATAAAAGTAAAGATTCAAGAACAATAAAATAAAACTTACCTGGAAATTAAAAGGAATTTAAAGGTGCAATACATGAAAATTAAAGTGCAGGAATTTAAATGTGTAATATGAAAATGGTGGAAGAATGGGTTGTCAAGCCACCAACCACTTGAAAATGAAAACAATCTAAACTATATATAAGGAGATTAGGGAGGAGCTTAGGAAGCTTCCTCCCTTCTTTCTTCTTTTCCTCAATTGCAAGCTTAAGTCCTTAATCTTCTTAATCTTCTTAAATCTTGGACTTTACTGACTTTTGTCTCGGGATTTCTTTGAACTTGTCTTGTAATTCTTCAATAAATTACACTTGAGTTCTTCGGCTTTTAGCAAACTTCCGTCTTTTGACTTTTTCTTCGATAAATCTTCAGAATTGGTCTTGGACTTCCGTTCTTTTTGCACTATTGACTTCTTGACTTCGTCTTTCATCTTTTTCTTCGATAAAAGCTCGTGAATGCCCGTGTTTTCTCCACTTTTCACCTTTTCGTCCTAAATCACAACAAAAACACAAACCACGCATAATTCTGACATAAATGACATAAAATACACGTTTTGGCTCGGTTATTATTGTAATTAAGTGGTAAAAAGGATGGGTGTTTACACACCTATCAAATCCCCTACACCTAACCATTGCCATGCCCTCATGCAATGCTTAGTGATAAAGCAATTTTACACTTTTCTCATAATCAATCAAACTTGGCCTTATTAACATTCTACTAATACAAAAATTAGAGTACTAAATGAAATTAAAACTTTAAAGGAAACAAAAGGATAGAAAACCATTTTCAATAGAAAATAGCTATATGGAAATAACTTGTAAAGAGATCAAGGACTTACATTAGGGCTTTGGTGCTGCGAAGATTTATCACCCTCAAGTTTCACGTTCCCTAAAATAAGCTTAAAAACGAGATCATTGTTATTATAAGTTAGCAAAACAAACACTTACACACATGGCTTAATTATATGCTTAAATTCCCTTATTCCTAGGTGTATCTCTTATATTTTATTTTTTTCTTAGAATGATCATGAAGATGCATTTTTGGACTTATTACGATAGTTTATTTAGGCTGAAAGCAAAGTAGGACGATTTGATTAATAGTTAGCTAAAGGACAAAATCTCTTAAAACTGCTTCTCGGGATATCAAAAAGTTCATATCTTGGCATAACTCGCTTCACGATTTGAGACCTTTCTCGGGTCGATATTTGGCATGTACTTCATACTTCACATCTTGAGAGAAGTTCTTGAGATAATGGTCTTCTCTTCGTTAATAGAGTTTCTTCACTTGGAGAATTTTGAGGGGTACTCCAACTTTGTTGACCACGACTTCATAATTATTTCTTCAATCGCTAATTGGGATTTTGAGATACAACGATCCGCCTCCTTTTCGGGCTTGGATCTATTTATCCTCATACCTTGTTAGGGTCTTTTCGGATAGACTTCTCCATGATCTTTATGGGAGTTGATTGCTTTTCGTCGTGAGTCTTGATCCTTCATATTGATTTTGGGAATAATGCTTTTCACATCACCTTGGATCTTTAGCAATAAAATGGAATCCTCATGCCTTTAGGGCCTTTTCGGACTCGCCAATCTTCGCGCCCCGCTTCATAAGTTATGCCTTGGCTATGAACTCTTATCATTACCGAGCAACTTTTAAACGATCTTGGGCTAGAAGCTAAGTAACCTTTCAAATCGTACGACCTTACTTATTGCAGATAAATTATTAGCAAGTGATGGGAGAATAGGCAGATAATCACACCAAGTGTGCTTGTGCAAGAATACCGACTTATAATTGACTCTATCATTTCTCGTTCTCCACAATTTAAAATCTCAAGTAATGAGACTCGTGGATGCTTAGCCTAATAAACCAATTAAGGTCTACATGGTTAAGGATACTTGCTAGAATAAACTTGGATAAGTCTATTCGGGTTAAGTCAAAATAATCGCAACGGGCCTAATATGTCAAAGACTTCCAAACTAGCTACACCACTTTATTAATATATATACATATGAAAGCAACGATAAAAATTTAAAAATTACGACTAAATGGCCAAAGTTAATTAAAAATTTGAAAAATGCCGAAAAAGATGATTTTCCGGTTAAATGAAGGCATTTTCATGGAAAAGTCCACTTAAAACTTCGATAGAAGTCCCCCCTACACTTAATATAAACATTTTCCTCAATGTTTAAGCATGTGGGAGTAAACTCCCCTACACTTAGGACATTGTGCACTTTGTTTAAATCTCGCTAAGGAAGAGACAACTAAAGAGATTCCTATTTTAATATTGAGAAATATAAAATAGTGAATCGAAAAGAGTTTAGGATAGAACCGGGAAGACGGGAACACGGAATCACGGTTCGTCAAAAGTCATCAAGAGTGTGTCTTTGAAGCTCTAATCCCTGCATATGATAAGAAAGAGAACAAGAAACACCACGGGGCTCCCCTACACTTATGGTGAAAACAGGGAAAGATAGATAGATAATTGGCTTGCCTCCCAAAAAGCGCTTGTTTTTGTTAACCGAGTCACGAGCCTGACTCGTCCCCGAATTAAATGGTCCATGGGGAAGCCTCGAATGTAATACCGGGATCAAAGACCTTGTCCTCGTTCCCGGAGGACATCAACAAAAGGGAGGCGGGAGGATAAGTCTTAAATGGGAGAAAAGTCCTTTCAACATACGAGAAGTATGTGAAATCGAGATCCACGGAGGTGGGGTGGGTAAAGTAAGCACATTGTCATCCCCCAAAGACAATGGATGCTGAGCATTCGGCAAAGCCGTAATGTTATCAATCATAATATAATCAATGTCACCTCCCGGGTCAAAGCACTCATCCTCCGTAAGAGTGGCTAAAGGGGAGGATGAAAGGTGCTCGGGAGGGGGACTTGGGACAATACCTTCTTGCAGCAAATTATAAAAAATAATATCCCCCTCCATTTCATCGTCATCAATACCTGGAGGTATGGAGTGAATGTCGATTTTTTCCAGCAATGGGTCATTATCTTCAACGGGAGGAATAGATGGAGGCAAAGACTCGGAGAGAGGAGGAGAAGTCAACTCTTCGATTTGAGCAATTATAAGGTGCACTTTCCGTAATCTATCGCGAAGAAGCACGTCTTCCACCTCATCCACAAGATCAAGTTCATCGGTGAACTTCTCGTAGGCCGGAGAGAATAAATCTTCATCGCCCGCATCTCCCGGTGGAGATTTAGAAGTTTCAAAAGTGAAATTCTCATAGCGGGGATAAGAATCGTCATCATTTGGATCGACCGCTTGCGTGAAAGCAACGTCGTCCTGAAGCTCCATAGCAGGTAAGTCACAAACCTCATCATCCAATAATTTGTCGAGACCAACATCAATAAGCTCATTCAACGAATCAAGATCGTTAGACGCAGTAGGAACATCGAGAGTAGGAGCAGCAATTTCAGAAGATGTGTTGAAAGTGCATACATCATCGTCGTCATCATCATCATAATAGTATTGATGCACAAGAGGAGGGGTATAATCACTAAGATTAGATACTTGCTCTTGTTGCAGTCGCTTTTCCTCCGCCCATGATTCTTTTGTTAGAACAACGGCTTCTTGAAGTTGCAGAATGATGGAGTGTGTTTCGTCTTTCAAAGTAGTGAGTTGTCGGGCAAGACGAATTCTCTGAGAGGATTGATGATTGAGGGTGTGATGTGGGGGTTCAAAATGTTGAAAACCTGAATTATAGCATGGTTATGGCTCATAGTAGTTCATCGGTTGAGAAGAATTAGAAACCGGGTTTAGTTCATAATAATCCATTGGTGAAGAAAACTGAGGACACGGATTTTGCTCATAATAATTCATTGGTTGACAATAATAGGTATCGTGAGGACCCCCATAGTTGTTGCAAAACGGGTAAGGAGAAAGACTGGGTGCGTCTTGTGGATAGTTATTATCATTGTCATAATTGTACCCCGGTTCTTGCTCGTGACCATACGGGTATCGAACCAGGCACGAAACATGCCAATGAGAATCGCTTCCACAATACATGCACGGGGAAACAGGAGGTGGATTCAAAAAGGACGAATTAGTCGAGTTGCACAAAGGACAAAATCCGAATTGTGTGTTGTCGATATCGTTTCTGCACCGCTCACATGTACACCATTGACAAGAGTCGTTCCCGTATAATCGTCTCCCACACCCGACACAATGGACATAAGAATCCATAAAGAAAAATAGATAAGCAAGAAGAATATTTTTGTTGCAAAACTTTGAAAAAGAAATGCTTTTTATGATTTTTCAAATATTTTTGGATTTTTGAAAATTTTTGGACACGAAAAGTAACGTTCACAAGTGAACGGATCCCAAAAGCCAACGCGTCTCTCACAAAAAACCGTTAATCCTCACGAAAAGAGCCGGCAGCGGCGCCATTTTAATGCAGAGATTTTACTGGTTGAAAAGTTCGTTTCTCGGTATCTCTTCGAATTGATTTCCGGTTTATTACAAGAGATTAGTTGTTCTTGGTAAATCAAATAAAAGGGTCGTTGTTGTCTAAAACTAGTTAAAAATAAAGACTTGAAACAAATAAAATAAAGACGGTAAAAGAAACACAATGAAAGATAAAAACTTGACGAAAAGTAAATGACGAGAAAATAAAAAGGGAAATAAAGTAAATGACACAAACTTAAACTTAAACCAAAAGAAAAGCAAATAAAAATGCAAATAAAGAAAAAGGCGGGAAAAGTAAAGCTTAAAACTCCAAACTGGAAAACACTCATTCGGAATAAAACAATTCATCCGGAATATGTCACTTATCCGGAATAAACTATTTGATTCGGAATAAAGTGTTGATCCGGAATAAAAAAGAGGGAAAATGGTTGATTCGGAATAAACAGTTTGATCCGGAATATTTGAACATTCCGGATGAAACTCTTGATTCGGAATACTAGGTATCCCGGATGAAGTCCTTGATTCGGAATATTAGATATTCCGGATGAAGTCCTTTATTCGGAATACTAGATATTCCGGATGAAGTCCTTGATTCGGAATACTAGATATTCCGGATGAAGTCCTTTATTCGGAATAATAGATATTCCGGATGAAGTCCTTTATTCGGAATACTAGACATTCCGGATGAAGTCAGTTTATTCGGAATATCTGGGCAAGTATGAAGAAACAGTAACTAGAAGATGAAGAAACAGGGAATGAAAACCAAGCACGAATTTAATCAAAACTAATCAAGATTAACCAAAAGATTAAACCAAAACAACCATAAATGATCTACTAACAATAACCAATCAAAACAAATCAATAACACCAACAATCATAACCAAAATGATCAAAACCCACTTAATCAAAACTATGAAAAATAAAAAACATGAACAATAAAGATGAAGAACAAATCAAACAAGAAAGGTAGAAGGAGATTAACAATAAAGGTAAAGATTCAAGAACAATAAAATAAAACTTACTTGGAAATTAAAAGGAATTTAAAGGTGCAATACATGAAAATTAAAGTGCAGGAATTTAAATGTGCAATATGAAAATGGTGGAAGAATGGGTTGTCAAGCCACCAACCACTTGAAAATGAAAACAATCTAAACTATATATAGGGAGATTAGGGAGGAGCTTAGGAAGCTTCCTCCCTTCTTTCTTCTTTTCCTCAATTGCAAGCTTAAGTCCTTAATCTTCTTAATCTTCTTAAATATGGGACTTTAATGACTTTTGTCTCGGGATTTCTTTGAACTTGTCTTGTAATTCTTCAATAAATTAGACTTGAGTTCTTCGGCTTTTAGCAAACTTCCGTCTTTTGACTTTTTCTTCGATAAATCTTCAGAATTGGTCTTGGACTTCCGTTCTTTTTGCACTCTTGACTTCTTGACTTCGTCTTGCGTGTTTTTCTTCGATAAAAGCCCGTGAATGCCCGTGTTTTCTCCACTTTTCACCTTTTCGTCCTAAATCACAACAAAAACACAAACCACGCATAATTCTGACATAAATGACATAAAATACACGTTTTGGCTCGGTTATTATTGTAATTAAGTGATAAAAAGGATGGGTGTTTACACACCTATCAGATAGCATAAACAAGTGTTTGGGATTGCTTATTTGAAGCTGATAATCTACTGCTTATAAGTTCAAAAGGTCTGAAGTTTTAACTTGCGTAATTTTAAGTACTTCTTTACTCTAAATAATCAAAATAATCTGTTATAGCCAACCAATAAAAATGCTTACCTTTTATATAAGATTAAGCATATAAGCACTTGAAAACTCTACGTAAGAATCCAGTAACCTATTTCACTGTTATAGGTCAATGACAGTGGTTCTACAGTCTAATATCTCAATACGCAATATACCGTATTAGGTTTGTTTGGGATTGGTTATTTACACTGAACTATTCATATAAGTAGTTTTATATAATCGTCACAGCTACTTCAAAACTAAGCAACATCGTTTTTATTATGAAGCGCTTGTAAAATTAAAATCAGAACAAGAAAAACTCTAAAATGCCTATCTACAAACAAAATAAACAAATAGTCACCTAAAAAACATACTAAGATCACGAATGAGCATATTCAAATAAAAGTACATATATACCTCCGTAGCTACGGTATTGCATATCAGAAGCATGCACAGTAGTAGCTGTTGATTTTTAACGATTGGCATAATATTTTCTACAAAATAAGAACACAACAAAGAAGTTTGGGCCAAATTCTTGAATGATTAAAGTGAATACATTAGTAAGGTAAAGATAAGAGTGACGCATGGAGAGCTAACCTGCATTCTTACGATCATGAGCACGCCCTGCCTTAATGAGCAAAATGAACATATTCCACAACCCCCTGCACGTACTCACGTAGCCAAAAATTGGTGTCGTATGGGTTTCATCCTCAAAAAATATGTGATAAAATCGGCTCAGATTAATTGATGTCGTGGTTGGGTTTGTGGAGGTTGCTGAATCGAGCGATGCTCGCATTCCGCCATCCTTCCACTTTCCCAGCAAGACACCGTACCAAAGGATCATCACAGCCAACAAAATAGAGATATACGCCACCCAAAATAAGATGGATCCGATAGTCAGTATCCAGGGATCACATTATATTATATCTTTAATAAAGAAGGGGAATTGCGTTTCCGAATGAACAGTACCACCACTCATAAACGAAATAAAAAAATATATCCTTCTCCCTCGCATAAGAGTGTTATGTGTGTGGGAAGACACATCACGTGATAAAATCGGCTCAGCTTAATTGATGTCGTGGCTGGGTTTGTGGAGGTTGTTGAATCGAGCGATGCTCGTATTCCGCCATCCTTCCACTTTCCTATCAAGACACCGTACCAAAGGATCATCACAGCCAATCAAATAGAATCCACGGCACCGAAAATGAGATGGAACGGATAGTGTTTGTTTATTTAAAACAGGGTAGTACCATAGTTTCGCATTACAAACACCCCGTACAGCCTATCGTCGCCAGGCGTCAACAGCGGCACTAAAAGCCACAATTGTCACGATTGTCGCCTGTTATGAATAGCGGCAACGAACCTTCAATTGAATGACTATACTTCTTTGTTAAAAACAACTTATAAAACACCTCTTATCCCAAACCCCAAAAGTAGCTTTCCAACAAACCCCAAAATAAGGGGTTTCAATGAATTACACAGCTAATCGTTATCCAAAGAATAAATACCTCACATCCCATTTGTTTATTAGTTATATCTCTCACACACCCCTCTATCAAACCCCCTCTATCAAACCATAAAAAAACACAGATTTCTCTATTAACTTATAAATCAGGATGAATCAAAGCAGAAAACTCACCAAGCCAGAATTAAAGTATCCATTAAAAGCGAAACCACTTAAAAAATTAGGGTTTCCATCAAACCAAATTAGGGTTCCCATTGTAACACCCCAAAATGTGATATGCGGAAGCGGTGAAGCTCGGGGGCTGTTACGTCATTGTATCATAGTTCAAGGTACAAGAGAACGACTCTAAATGAGACGTTTTATAAAAATACCTCGTTGAATTTAAATTAAAAGCATCACAGTACAAAAGGTCTCAGTTTCAAAAGATAGTGCAGCGGAATGTAAAAGTTTTAAACATCAACGAGATAATAGTTCAAAAGCATAAGTAACAAATGTCCGAAGATAGCCAAGAAATGCATGCGGACTCCAAGTACTTCACACAGCAGATACAACTCATCATCAATTACCTGAGATACATGCTAAATTGGGTCAACATAAAGTTGGCGAGAATATAGGTTTCAAGTAAAATTTCATAGTAATTCAATTTCAGATTTCATTTCATGTACACGTGCAACTATAGGAGATATAGTGCCAAGTGTAGGATAAATTGGGTGTTCACAAGATTTATGATAGCTAAGCTCGTGACATCGAAACTAGTGATCCAGTGCATACAATAGATTGCATACATAAATTTTGCCCCAATGGAGTACCTAACCAAGATGACTCCGTTCATACAAATGGTACACACTCGTCCGGCGTCAGAATGCCCGAGTGGAGGTTGTCAACCCTCAATAGATCTATCCGTAACATAAGACCTTACTCCAGCAGAATAACTAACGATTCACGATAGTGGGGACTATGGCTAAAGCAACTTAAGCTATCTCATAAATAGTGTTCACAAAGCGTTCACAGAAATCAAGTTTTACTTGCGTCCAGAAGCAAGCATCAAAGCATTTATCACATCCCAAAACATTAAACATAGAAAGCAGTTTAATTGGGATCTATAAACTCACCTCAAGCAACGATTCAAACCGCACAAGTAAGATCAAATTGTAACGAGCAACTCTCGCAACAACCTAAATATAATACTATAGTTTAGGCGCTAGCAAATAAGTCACAATAGTTCATCACGTACGTTGCTCATCAATCATATATATATTGTTGTTAAAATCGTGACTTGTAAATGTTATATCGTTATAAACATTATAGTATATATATACTTAGGCAAAAATATTTATTTTTGACTCGACGAAATTTCGACAGCCTTTCGGCGTAAATTTTAATTTACCAAAATTTATCTTAATAAATTTTTCAACACGACTTCTAACGAAAATTCGGCAGCCTTTCGGCGTCACATAAAAATTTGCCATTTTTAGTAAGTACTCAAATCTCGTCCTAAAACCCCTATTTTCAACACTTTCTCAATCGTCAATATTTTAACAAGTCATTTTCCGCAATAGTATCAATTTCCACTTCCAACGTTCAAACTTTTAACGGTACACCAAGTATTCACATTTCGCGCTAATACCCTTTTACAAAACGAGTCCAACATTTATACACAACTTTTAGTAACCATTTCGACACTTAAAACAACTCCGTTTGACTCGAAAACGTCGTTTCGACCACTTTAAAAATCTAGACAGCAAACACATTATAGTGTTTTTCACAAAAACTAAGTTTTCCGACAACGAAATTTAAACGACCATATCTTACTCATTTTAGCTCCGTTTGTAGCCCATAATATATCGAAACGAAGGTATTAACTTATATTTTCATAATATCGTAGTAAACTAGTGTCAAAACAATTTTTACGACCCTCTACGCCTCTTATAAAAATCGGACAGATTGTATTTTTTCGTAATAACTCGTTTTCGACCATTTTCAAGCGTAACCACTAGTAGTAACACTACTAGTTCCCTCCAATTATTCATAAACACCAACAAAATCAAAGATTTTATTTCAAGTTCACAAATCTAATAATATACATACTTATATTTTCACAAGTCTTTCAATTAAACCATTTTCATGCATGGATCTAATAGATCCACACATAATTTTCATAGATCTAAAATATTTCATGACCAAAAATAGTTTTTATCATTTTATTTCAAGAAAATAGTTGATGAGTAACATGCATGCATAGATCTACAAAGATTATGCATGAAAAATGAAAAGATGAAAAAGGTTTAAGAAGTAACCTTGAGTAACGACTCTACGTAATCGCAACAACCCGATCTACGCTCTAACCCACTAATAATCAACAAGAACTCTACTTCTATAACTTCAACCCAAAAACTACTCAAATCAACAAACCAAGAAAAACCATTCTTCTTTATGCTTGTACAAACTCTAGGATGTATTTATTTTGTGTTAATTCTTCTTAAAATGGAGCTTTAAGAAAATCAACAATGGTGGAAAATGGAGTGTGTTTGTGCCGTGTGTTTTGAGAGAGAAAGAGAGTGTGTGTTTTTTTTAATGAAGTGAAATGAGTGAATAATGTGAATTATTTGAGGTGAAATGGGTTAATAAGTTAAAACTTATGAGGTGTGTAAACTTAAGCTTAAAATGGCAAGGAGTAGAAACTTGGTGCATTATGCATGTGTGTGGTTGTTTTGGCCGGTTATGGGGGGTCCCAAATGGGGATAAATTATTCAAAAATTTTACTATGGTAATTAGTTAAAAGGTTTAAGGTAAAAAGGTTAGTTAGTTTTTAGGTAAATATCAAAAAGTATATAGTTAAGTTAAAAATTACGTAAAACTTAAAAATTTGACGAAATATATTAAATTTACGATTTTTCGACGAAAACTGACATTTTATAGTTGGCAAAGTATTTTATGCATGTTAACGACGGTTAAACGTAAAAACGACGTAAAATACGAAAACGCGATACGTTAGTTAAATATTCACAGTAAATACGATTTATTACTATAAATAGCAAAAATACTAAAATACAGGCATATATAAACATATACAGAAATATTTAAATACGCTGCTCAAGAAAATACGATCACGCTGTTAAAAACTAAACGGTTAAGCACATAATTCACAGATAACGAATAATCTCATGGATTATCGTCAATTCATTGACCGTCTCAGCACTTTGGTCAGGTTCACAGAAAATGTTCAGAATAATGACTGAGCTCAGAGTCTGGCCATTACTCGTCAGCAAACAGTTTTTCAGAAAATGCGGGATAACCTCCCGGTTCCAACACAGTTAAATCACATAGTTGACTAAATAAAAAGTCAAAGGGTAAAATAGTCATTTTACAAAGTAGGTAAAATTACCAGGTGTTACATCATCCCCCTTGATAGAGAAGCTTTGTCCTCAAAGCTTAGGAGTGTCACGGTTTCTAGAATTGTCAAAGAGTTGCGGATATTTCTTGTGAAATTGATCCTCACGCTCCCAAGTGAATTCAGGTCCACGTTTAGAATTCCACCTCACCTTGATAATAGGAATACGACTATGTTTCAATCGTTTGACCTCAAGGTCCATGATTTCAACAGGTTCTTCGACAAATTGCATCTTGTCGTCGATTCGGAGTTCCTCCAATGGTATAACGAGTGTTTCATCAGACAGGCACTTCTTCAAGTTCGACACATGAAAAGTGCTGTGTATGCAGCTCAACGCTTGCGGTAATTCGAGATGATAGGCTATGGTTCCAACCTTTGCCAGAATTTTGAAAGGTCCAATATAACGGGGGTTCAGCTTTCCTCGCTTGCCAAAACGTACCACACCTTTCCAAGGCGATACTTTTAGCATCACTTTGTCTCCCACTTGAAATTCGAGAGGCTTACGTCGAACGTCGGCGTAACTCTTTTGACGATCACGGGCTGCTTGAATTCGGCTCTTGATTTGAACAATCTTCTCAGTCGTTTCACGGATGAGTTCAGGGCCAGTGAGTTGACTATCCCCAACCTCACTCCAACACACAGGCGAGCGACATTTACGACCATACAACGCTTCAAACGGTGCAGCCTTAATACTGGTATGATAACTATTGTTGTAAGAGAATTCCACTAGAGGCAAATGTCTGTCCCATTGCTTTCCAAAGTCAAGCACACAAGCACGCAACATGTCCTCCAGCGTTTGAATAGTTCTCTCACTCTGTCCGTCAGTCTGCGGGTGATAATCAGTACTCATGTCCAATTGCGTAGCCAACGCTTTCTGAAGTGATTTCCAGAATTCCGAAGTAAATCTACCATCTCTATCAGAAAATATCGAGATCGGTATCCCATGTTTTGCGACAACTTCCTTTAGATAAAGTCTCGTAAGCTTATCTATTTAATCATCTTCCTTCATAGCCAAAAAGTGTGCAGATTTCGTAAGTCGATCCACAATTACCCAAATTGTGTCGTATCCATTGGTCGTTTTAGGTAGCTTAGTTATGAAATTCATGGTTATGTTTTCCCATTTCCACATAGGAATTATAGGTTGAACCAACAATCCAGATGGTTTTTGGTGTTCTGTTTTCACTCTAGCACAAGTCAGACACTTCCCTACATAAGTAGCAATTTCAGCTTTCATATTTGGCCACCAATATAGCTTCTTCATATATTGATACATTTTGTCAGATCCTGGGTGAATCGAATACTTAGATTTATGCGACTCGTGCATAATCACGTCCCTTAGTCCTCCAAACCGTGGTAACCAACTTCTACCATTCAGACATAACGTTCCATTAGTGCTAGTCTCCAATTTCTTAGTGACCATTCCTCCTAGTTTCTCAGTTTCAACATTTTCAGGCTTAAGGGCTTCGGTTTGTGCTTCACGAATTTTCACAGGTAAGTTCGGATTGATAACCATAGCTAACGATCTAACTCTACGTGTCATCACTTGTTCCTTTCTACTTAGCGCATCCGCCACTACATTGGCCTTCCCAGGGTGGTAGCGGATTTCACAGTCATAATCGTTGAGCAACTCGATCCATTGACGTTGTCTCATGTTCAGTTCCTTCTGGTCAAGAATGTGCTGTAAACTCTTGTGATCGGTATAGACGACACCTTGGTTCCATACAAGTAGTGTCTCCACAATTTCAAGGCAAATACTACCGCTCCTAGCTCCAAGTCGTGCGTAGTATAGTTTTTCTCATGTGTTTTCAATTGTCGTGATGCGTAGGCGATAACTTTCTTCCTCTGCATCAACACAGCTCCCAATCCTTTTGCTGATGCATCACAGTAGACCACAAAGTCTTCCGATCCTTCTGGTAACGATAGAATAGGCGCACTACACAACATTTGTTTCAACTTCTGGAATGCTAATTCCTCCTTATCTCCCCATTCGTATTTCACCTTCTTTTGAGTCAACTTCGTCAATGGTTTCGCGATCTTCGAGAATCCCTCGATGAATCTTCGGTAGTATCCGGCGAGTCCTAAGAATTGGCGAATTTCGTTCGGTGTCGTAGGAGCAGTCCACTCCCTAATTGACTCAATCTTGGCAGGATCAACATGAATCCCCTTGCTATCTATAACGTGACCTAGAAATTGTACTCTTGGCAACCAAAAATCACACTTCGAGAACTTAGCGTACAATTCCTCCTTCTTAAGCAATTCCAATATTATCTTAAGATGTTCCTCATGTTCCTTCTCATTCCTTGAGTAAATCAGTATGTCATCGATGAACACAATGACAAACTTGTCCAAATACGGTTTACACACCCGGTTCATGAGGTCCATAAACACAGCAGGTGCGTTTGTCAAACCGAACGGCATCACTTGGAACTCATAGTGTCCATACCTAGTCCTAAAAGCAGTCTTTGCAACATCTTCCTCACGGACTCTCAATTGGTGATAACCAGACCTAAGGTCAATCTTCGAGTAAACGCTCGATCCTTGCAATTGATCAAACAGATCATCGATCCTAGGTAACGGGTAACGGTTCTTGATGGTAAGTTTGTTCAACTCACGATAGTCGATACACATCCGAAAACTCCCATCCTTCTTCTTTACAAATAAGACTGGAGCTCCCCAGGGTGAAGAACTCGGTCTTATGAATCCTTTATCAGTCAACTCTTGTAGTTGCGTCGCTAGTTCTTGCAATTCCGACGGTGCTAAACGGTAAGGCGCTCGAGCAACAGGTGCAACTCCCGGTATTAAATCGATCTGGAATTCAACTTGTCTAGCCGGCGGTAATCCAGGCAAATCTTCAGGAAAGACTTCCGGAAAATCCCGTACGATAGGTACATCTTCCAACCGTTTTTCTTCCGTCTGCTTTTCAGTAACACAGGCTAAAAATACGTGGCAACCTTCCGATAACAACTTCTGAGCCTTGACACGCGAGATAATGTTCAGTCGTGACTTCCCTTTTCTGTTACTTGTATCCCCTTGTACCTCCAAAACTTCATCACCAAATGGTAAGCGAACGATCTCTCGTCGCATACAATCGTAGCACGATATCTCGACAACCAATCCATTCCGACAATCACGTTAAAACTCCCTAACTCAACAGGCATAAGGTCTATTACGAAAGGATGACCTAGAAGATTTAAAGTGCATCCACGAAGTATAGTGTTGGCTTCTATCAACTTCCCATTAGCTAACTCAATAGGGTACTTAGTGTCTAAGGGCTAAGGGGTCACATCAAGTAAAACACTAAAAACAGTCAACACAAAACTCCTATCGGCTCCAGTATCAAATAAAATAGAAGCATAACGACCATTGAGAAGAAACATACCCGTCACGACGTCGGGGTTTTGTTGCGCTTCTCCTCCTCCTATCACATAGACCCTTCCACGAGCTTCCCCGGCATTAGCAATCTTTCCTTGGTCCTTGTTCTTTTTCTTAGGGCACTCATTGTTGTAGTGTCCCTTTTGCTGACATTCAAAGCAAGTGACGTTGGCTTTCGTGTTGAGTGGTGACTTACAATCTCTAGCAATGTGTCCAGTTTTCTTGCAGTTGTGACACTGTACATTGCATTGTCCATTATGGTGACGCTTGCATCGATTGCACAAAGGTAACGTCCCATTGTACACTCCTTTTTCCACAGTACCAGGAGTGTACGCTTTCACGGTGTCTTGCCTCTTATTAGGATAGTTCCCATGGTTGTTGTTCCTTTAGTTATTCCCCCATTTTCTCTTGTTGTCCGCGGCATTCCCAGCATTTGCTCGAACAACTTTGTCCATCAGACTGTGAGCCATCCTTATAGCATCACTAACTTTTGTCGGTCCAGACAATGTCACATTCCCTTGAACTCTACCATGTAAACCCCAAATATAGCGCTCAACCTTCTTTTCTTCATCTGGAACCATTCCAGGACATAGCAAACACAATTCTTGGAACCTCCTTGTGTACGTCCCAATGTCATTGTTCTTCACAGTCAGGTTCCACAGTTTGATTTCCATTTTCTGAATCTCATTACAAGGACAGTACTCCTTAGTCAACAACTTCTTAAGTTCCTCCCAACTCATTCCATACGCCTCCTCGGCTCCAGCCGTCTGCACATGGGTGTTCCACCATGTCAACGCTCCAGCAGCTAAAGTACAAGTAGAATAAGTCACTTGGTTTTCAACAGCACATCCACTGACACGGAACATATCTTCCATCTTTTCAACCCAAAGAGCTAATCCGACAGCTCCTTCAGTACCATTAAAATTCAAAGGGTCACAACTCCTAAAGTCCTTGTAAGTACACGGCTTAGACGGTCGATTGTCAACATTGTTCGGTGGTGCTTCGTTCACGTTGTTGTTAGCTTGAATTTTTGCCAGTGCAACAGTCACTCGTTGCGTAATCAGTGCTTCCAATTGTGCGTCAGTCATTCCGTTACGTGTGTTCACCATTGTTTCTCTGCGTTAAGACAACAATGCAAATAAGGTTCAAGCACGAATATACACGTTATATATTTTTTATGCTAAAATAGAATGAAGAATTTAACAGTAAAACAACATAAAAAGGATAGTCATTGGTCAATGTCATAAAGTTAAACTCCCATTCATAATCAAAATATCGAATACATAGTCATAAAATAAGAGTATGATTACATCTAGTCTACTCCAACTAACCGAGTACTACTCTAGTTTAGTGGATACAATACCCAAAAGATAAAGATGTCAATCTACTCTAGAATTGAGCACAATAACGATGAATCTCTAAGTGCGACGACGATGATCACACTCAGCACATCTCGGTGAGTCACTCCTCGGGTCTCCATCTGCAGCTCGGTCTCCTCCACGAACTGACTCCAACTCACGCCTCAACCTAGCAACCTCCTCAAGTGTGGTATCCAACAAGTCGCGGGTATCCTCGTTATCCTCTAACAATCCAAACACCGCATCCTCAAGTAGACGAAAACGAACAGCATCTGAATCCCTAGCAGATCCTATCATAACAACACATGACCTAGGTCTAGAGGGCTCTCCAACATGATGAGTAGGTGGTGTAGAAACAATAGTAGCAACTCGACTCCCATGAGTAGGCGATGCCTCAGGTGTAGTGTGTGAATAAGACATACGAATCTTCTTCCGTGGGCATGACGAATCAGAATCGGACAAAGCTCGAGATCTAACACCGGATGGTCCAGCTCCATCAGCAGGTGGTACAGTATCATCGGAATCAGTATAAACCTCAGCTGGCGGCGTAGCCCATAAAGCTTCCCTCTCCTCTCTAAACCGCTGACATGGAACAGTAGGCTTCTTCCTCAAGTTGGACGTCTTCCTAATCTCACTCCTCCTACTAGGCTCAACTCTCTCAGGTACAACAGTCAAAGCATCAACCCTACTATCATCATCAGCCTCAGCATCCTCGCTATCACTACTAGCCACAACCATCCTAACGTCAGTATCACTCTCGATCTCATCATCCATGTCCTCATCATCCTCACAATCTACCTCATATCCATCCATATCATCATCACCCTCACGATCTACCTCAACACCATCCATATCATCCTCATGACCTACCTCATGTCCATCCATACCCTCATCACCCTCGTGATCTACCTCAATACCATCCATGTCATCCTCATCGTCCTCACTACCACTAACCCACTCGATCAAAGTACGATGCACAACCGGTGGCATCCCATCAACAACATCAGAAGTATCAGACAACACATCAGGCTCACCCTCATCATCCTCCTCCGGATCCTCTTCAGGGTCATACTCCGCACCTTCCTCCTCAGGATCAGCCTCCTCTGGGTCATTCTCCGGCTCATCATGATCTGGTATCATCTCAATCTCGTCTTCCCACTCTTCGTCAGCAGAGTCGGGCTGGTAAGTAACAGTAGATGACGACATAACATGCAACAACCAAAATGCGTATTAAAGCAGTTGTAGGGTATGCATGAAATAATCTTGTATAGAAATTAAAGTATGCAAATCAGCGAAATGCATATGTATATAATATATATTACGTATTACATAATATATATTACATATTACTTATAGTGTTATCCTACGTAATACATTACGTAGTACACATATATATATATACAGAGTAACAAGTAGCCACATCGGTTATAGTCTAGGCCTAAGATGCAAACCTAGTTCTCTATAACCAAGGCTCTGATTACCAATTCTGTAACACCCCAAAATGTGATATGCGGAAGCGGTGAAGCTCGGGGGCTGTTACGTCATTGTATCATAGTTCAAGGTACAAGAGAACGACTCTAAATGAGACGTTTTATAAAAATACCTCGTTGAATTTAAATTAAAAGCATCACAGTACAAAAGGTCTCAGTTTCAAAAGATAGTGCAGCGGAATGTAAAAGTTTTAAACATCAACGAGATAATAGTTCAAAAGCATAAGTAACAAATGTCCGAAGATAGCCAAGAAATGCATGCGGACTCCAAGTACTTCACACAGCAGATACAACTCATCATCAATTACATGAGATAAATGCTAAATTGGGTCAACATAAAGTTGGTGAGAATATAGGTTTCAAGTAAAAGTTCATAGTAATTCAATTTCAGATATCATTTCATGTACACATGCAACTATAGGAGATATAGTGCCAAGTGTAGGATAAATTGGGTGTTCACAATATTTATGATAGCTAAGCTCGTGACATCGAAACTAGTGATCCAGTGCATACAATAGATTGCATACATAAATTTTGCCCCAATGGAGTACCTAGCCAAGATGACTCCGTTCATACAAATGGTACACACTCGTCCGGCGTCAGAATGCCCGAGTGGAGGTTGTCAACCCTCAATAGATCTATACGTAACATAAGAGCTTACTCCAGCAGAGTAACTAACGATTCACGATAGTGGGGACTAAAGCTATCTCATAAATAGTGTTCACAAAGCGTTCACAGAAATCAAGTTTTACTTGCGTCCAGAAGCAAGCATCAAAGCATTTATCACATCCCAAAACATTAAACATAGAAAGCAGTTTAATAGGGATCTATAAACTCACCTCAAGCAACGATTCAAACCGCACAAGTAAGATCAAATTGTAGCGAGCAACTCTAGCAACAACCTAAATATAATACTATAGTTTAGGCGCTAGCAAATAAGTCACAATAGTTCATCACGTACGTTACTCATCAATCATATATATATATTGTTGTTAAAATCGTGACTTGTAAATGTTATATCGTTATAAACATTATAGTATATATATACTTAGGCAAAAATATTTATTTTTGACTCGACGAAATTTCGACAGCCTTTCGGCGTAAATTTTAATTTACAAAAATTTATCATAATAAATTTTTCAACACGATTTCTAACGAAAATTCGGCAGCCTTTCGGCGTCACATAAAAATTTGCCATTTTTAGTAAGTACTCAAATCTCGTCCTAAAACCCCTATTTTCAACACTTTCTCAATCGTCAATATTTCAACAAGTCATTTTCCGCAATAGTATCAATTTCCACTTCCAACGTTCAAACTTTTAACGGTACACCAAGTATTCACATTTCGCGCTAATACCCTTTTACAAAACGAGTCCAACATTTATACACAACTTTTAGTAACCATTTCGACACTTAAAACAACTCCGTTTGACTCGAAAACGTCGTTTCGACCACTTTAAAAATCTAGACAGCAAACACATTATAGTGTTTTTCACAAAAATTAAGTTTTCCGACAACGAAATTTAAACGACCATATCTTACTCATTTTAGCTCCGTTTTTAGCCCATAATATATCGAAACGAAGGTATTAACTTATATTTTCATAATATCATAGTAAACTAGTGTCAAAACAATTTTTACGACCCTCTACGCCTCTTATAAAAATCGGACAGATTGTATGTTTTTCGTAAAAACTCGTTTTCGACCATTTTCAAGTGTAACCACTAGTAGTAACACTACTAGTTCACTCCAATTATTCATAAACACCAACAAAATCAAAGATTTTTCTTCAAGTTCACAAATCTAAAAATATACATACTTATATTTTCACAAGTCTTTCAATTAAACCATTTTCATGCATGGATCTAATAGATCCACACATAATTTTCATAGATCTAAAATATTTCATGACCAAAAATAGTTTTTATCATTTTATTTCAAGAAAATAGTTGATGAGTAACATGCATGCATAGATCTACAAAGATTATGCATGAAAAATAAAAAGATGAAAAAGGTTTAAGAAGTAACCTTGAGTAACGACTCTACGTAATCGCAATAATCAACAAGAACTCTACTTCTATAACTTCAACCCAAAAACTACTCAAATCAACAAACCAAGAAAAACCATTCTTCTTTATGCTTGTACAAACTCTAGGATGTATTTATTTTGTGTTAATTCTTCTTAAAATGGAGCTTTAAGAAAATCAACAATGGTAGAAAATGGAGTGTGTTTGTGCCGTGTGTTTTGAGAGAGAAAGAGAGTGTATGTTTTTTTTAGTGAAGTGAAATGAGTGAATAATGTGAATTATTTGAGGTGAAATGGGTTAATAAGTTAAAACTTGTGAGGTGTATAAACTTAAGCTTAAAATGGCAAGGAGTAAAAACTTGGTGCATTATGCACGTGTGTGGTTGTTTTGGCCGGTTATGGGGGGTCCCAAATGGGGGTAAATTATTCAAAAATTTTACTATGGTAATTAGTTAAAAGGTTTAAGGTAAAAATGTTAGTTAGTTTTAGGTAAATATCAAAAAGTATATAGTTAAGTTAAAAATTACGTAAAACTTAAAAATTTGACGAAATATATTAAATTTACAATTTTTCGACGAAAACTGACATTTTATAGTTAGCAAGGTATTTTATGCATGTTAACGACGGTTAAACGTAAAAACGATGTAAAATACGAAAACGCGATACGTTAGTTAAATATTCACAGTAAATACGATTTATTACTATAAATAGCAAAAATACTAAAATACAAGCATATATAAACATATACAGAAATATTTAAATACGCTGCTCAAGAAAATACGATCACGCTGTTAAAAACTAAACGGTTAAGCACATAATTCACAGATAACGAATAATCTCATGGATTATCGTCAATTCATTGACCGCCTCAGCACTTTGGTCAGGTTCACATAAAATGTTCAGAATAATGATTGAGCTCAGAGTCAGGCCATTACTCGTCAGCAAACAGTTTTTCAGAAAACGCGGGATAACCTCTCGGTTCCAACACAGTTAAATCACATAGTTGACTAAATAAAAAGTCAAAGGGTAAAATAGTCATTTTACAAAGTAGGGCAAACTACCAGGTGTTACACCCATGCCCATAAAAGTGTCACCAACCTACCAACAACGTCGCCCAGCGCAGATGGCGGCAACGAAGAGGTAGGGGCAACGCACAAAGAATGTAAAAACTTTGATCAAAGCGTACATTGGTTTTCACGAACCCTTTTTAATCAAATTTTTCGATCACGCTCGTCTAATCAATGAATCTATCAAACTATTAAGGTTTTAGATCAAACTCATAACCCATCTCATCAACAAAGATCTATAAAGCTATGAAAGTTTCACATCGAACGGATCAGTTTTAGATCGACACAAGATGTACCTAAAGTCAGATTGAAAACATATTGTATAAATAATAACGAAGAGATTAAAATACATGCACAAAGATTGAATATATAAAAAATCATACCTGATACTCAAAATATGATCGGGCTTCATAGATCATTTTGAAGCTTCATATCTATGGAAGATGATTAGAGAGAGAGAGAAACGGAGAAGTTTCAAGAATGAATGAGACGAATGAGAGGGATATGGGAAAATAAAATATGTGTGTGGAAATAAAATATATGTGTGTGTGAGAGGGATATTAAACAGAGGTATTTTTTTTTATTTCTTCTGTGAGTGAGGGTACTGGTCATGAGATACGCAATTCCCCTTCTTTATTAAAGATATATTATGTCATGTGTAGAGTAACATGTCATATGTAAGATATGTAATGTAAATGTTTAGTTTTGTTTTTTTTCTTCCCAATGGTGAGTATTTTAATTTTTTTTCTTTTTTTAAAGTTACTTCCTTATCAGTTTGATGATGATTTATGAGATTCAATAGTTTATATTTTTCTCTTTGTTCGTGTTCCTTAATTCTCTTGCTTTTAAAAAAAGTAGTATAAACATTTATACAAATAAAAAGGTTAGGGATGACAGGCTTACTAAATTTTGGAAAGAAGTTTGGATCGGGGATAGACCTCTCAATAATATGTTCCCTCATATTTTCAATTCAAATTTACATGCTAATGCGCTTGTGGTGGATCGTAGAAGCATTTCTTTCGATGATTATTGGTTGCGTTGTGTTCTTAGGAGGTGTCGAACTTGAACAATGGGATGATCTATATAACTTGCTTGATCCTTTTGTGTTTTCACAACAATATGATAGATGGGTTTGGACGGGGGATGGTTCACGTGTCTACTCGGTTACATCCACTAGAATGATCATTGATAAATGAACTTTGATTAATGATGGTCCCCTAACTAGATGGAAAAAGGAGGAGGTCCCGATCAAAGTTAACATCTTTATGTGACATATGGTGAATGACAAGCTTCCTACCCGGTGAAACCTTTCGCATAGAGGCATTGAAATTTAGTCTATCAATTGTGGTACTTATGAGCACGCAATTGAAAGCATTGATCACGTGATGGTTGAATGCCATGTTGCGAAGGACGTGTGGAAATCGGTGGGGAGATGGTGGAGGTTTGACATCCCAATTTGGAGTTCGATAGTTGATGTCAACATATGGATAAATTACCTTGTTATCCCTTCTAGAAGCAATAAGGCGTTTAGGGTGGTGTTCTTTTCCATGGTTGAAGTTTATGGAACTTTCGTAGTCATGATAAACCAAAGTAGTCTTTCTTGCCTGTTTCAATTGTTTCTCGTTCTTACTTATGGCTTACTAGTAGAAGTAAGAAGTATATTGTTAGTTGGATAGGTTTTTTATCTAATCCTATTGTCGCTTTAAACTGATGTTTTTTGTTGTCTTGCTAATTGTTAGCTAGTTTTTGGGTTAAATATATTCCGTGTGGCCTTTGGGTTGGGGTGTTGACATTGCCATGCTCTAAGCTTTTGGGTCTTTTTTGCTGGTAAAAAAACATTTAAATAATGTAAATATATTTTAATCCTTAAACTTTTTTCGTATTTATCCTCAAGAAATTTTTTTTATTTGTTTATGACTTGTCATATTTTCTTTGTTGTGATGATTATAAATTACAATGTTAACTGTTTCGTTAAAGACTAACTCGAATACAAGTAAAATATAAAAGATAACTTTTTATACTTTTTAATTAAAAATATATTAAACTTGTATTAAAAAAATAAAAAAATCCATTATTCCCGCAGGGACGGAGCTACCTTAAGAATGGGGTGGGCCAAGGTCAACGCGAAGTTTTGTAAAAGAGGTTTATTGAACATATAGAATCGAGACATTCAGTCATTCAAAAGAAAGTTGGCCCACCCTACAGAGTTAAATTTATTAAGCTATATTAATTAAAGAAATGAAGATAGTAGTTTAACGTTATAATGTACTACATTACATATTAGTGTAATTTAGATGCTTTTTTTCGTATAATTTGTTTCAACTTTTATGGCGTAAGAAGATTATATATAGGTTCATTAATATTTGGTTTGATTGATAAAAACATCTATCATACTTGTAAATTAATAAGCATTATTCTAGTGCAAACATTGTTTTAAAAACATCATCATAGTATTTCACTTAAAGCAATGCACGGAGTAGGGGACGGAATTAGTGTCTCGTGCGTGTGTCTATGGATTTCGAAAAAGTATTAATTTTAAAAAAAAAACATAGACTTTTTCAAATATATCTTAAATGCACTTGGTAATCAAAATGTGTTTCTATTACTGTATTATTTATTAGTTTACCTATAAAAATTGAATTCTGCTAGTATATTGTAAGGTTAAAAAAATGATTCGTCCTTGCATAGAGTGTCTATCTAGTACAATGTTTACTATCGGTTTTCATTCACCTTGACATAAAACAGTCTCAAAACATTTTAGAATGCATGACCGAACTTCTATCTGTCATGAGTTTTCTAAAAGAAGGCTATCATATTTGCTTGTATCTTTATAATAGATTTTACTAGTTACGACTAAAATAAGCTCATTTCTTTAGCAATATTATCTTTATAATAGATTTTACTAGTTACGAAAAAAAAAGCTCATTTCCTTAGCAATATTATTTCGTTGGTCAAAGTACTAATTTGATTTTGGCCCACCCTTACCGGAAATTCTGGCTTCGTCGATGTATTCCCGTTAATCAAATTAACTTGTATATAGTTTTTGACCCGACTAATCCGATTTGAATTTACTTATTTGAGTTCGGATGGTGTTCGGCTCGGAATTTTTTGACACCCCTAGTTGCTATGCTAGCCTAGCCTAATTTGACGTTTGGATAGTTTGTTTGATCTACAAAATTCTAGTTTTGCACATAGTGTTTATACAGTAGAAACTCTATAAAATAATACATTTGGGACCACCAAAATTTATTAATTAAAAGATGTAGAAACTAGAAGGGGGTTGAATAGTTTCTCATCGGTTTATCTCCTAATTAAAATTCCTTTTAATTAGGTGAGTGCACAAAACTATCTTTTACTTGAAAGCTAATTGTATAATGGTTAGGTTCAATTCTAATGCATTAACAGTGTGTAGTAAGTATAATGATAATGAATGTAAGTAATGAGTAAGGAAAGAAACAACATAGTAGGAAGACACCAAGATTTACAGTGGTTCGGCAACGAGGCTCTATCCTCGTTCCTACTCCACTCCTCGAGTACACCTTACTTGAGATTTCCACTATATCCGCAAGCTCCTTTCTTGGCGGAGAAAACCATACAACGTCGCTTACATTATTTTCCGACACTAAGCTAAATGTCGAGACCTAATCTTAGCTAGGACCAATCTACACAACGTCGCCCACTTCACCATTTTACGACAAGGCTAGATGTCGAGTTCTAATCCAAAGCTATAATCAATCTTCACAACGTTGACTACTTCACCATTTTCTGACACAAGGCTAGATGTCGAGTTCTAATCCAAAGCTAGAACCAATCTTCACGACTCTTCACTTTGAAGCTAAGTGATAACTTCACACAACACAACTACATATCACTTTATAGTTTAGCGAGAACTTACAAGACACAACCACATTACTTTATAGTTTAGTGAGAACTAACACAACTAATTGCAACTCAACTAAACATATCCAAGTACACACATGTAGCTTGGATCTACACAACACAAATCCAAGCACACACATGTGCAATGGATTTACACAATTCTAATCCAAGTATTCACATATAGCTTGGATGAACACAACTAGTCCAAGTATTCACAAATACATTGGATTTACACAAGACACAAATAAACAAATGATGAACATGACTAGATCTTTAGGAGAAGGTGATATTCATCAATGCTACATCTTTAATCACATCACAAGTGTGTGAGTGATCTTCTCTTTGGACAAGGTAACAGAGATCAAGAGGATAATCATGAGTAAACATACTTAAAACATTAACTGATCATTTACAAATGACTAGGGTTAGATAGGAGAAAGAAGGCTGAAAGAGATGTCCAAAAAGGGTTGATGAGAACGCAGATTTGATCCACTATTTATAAGACAAACATCCAACGGCTATATCTGCCCGCGGTTCCTTATTGGAGCCCACGGTTCCTTATCGATAAGGAACCACCGTAGGTGCTAAGGTACCGCCGGCGTAGAGTCCGCTCCCTTTTGTCTTTTAGTGAATTTGAAATATCTGAGGCTGTTTAAACCTTCAAAAGATATTCTTATGGCATTTGGAATATGCCATGTTCAAATTTATATTTTTATTTTAATAAAACATTTTCTTAAAAATAAAGTTTATTAAAAATCTTTTGTTACATTTAACAAAAGTGAGTTTTAAGGCTAATCACTTTTATGATCACTAAGCATGATTAAGATATGTTAGTGTAATGATTATTACCTTGATGATAGTGTTTGCTAGATAATTCGTTTTATAATTGTGTTTGACAATAAATGTCTTTTTAATTTGTCGTGATCAAAACTAAGAAAGATTAATTAATACTAACAATGTTTTTAGGCATTTATTTGCATTAAAAATCTCCCCCTTTTTTATTACGACAAACTATAAACTCATTTACGTAAAATACAAGTTTATTCGAATTATTAGCGAGTTTATCACTATCATTTCTCCCCCTTTGTCGAAGCAAAAAGGTAAGCACAAGTCTTTGAAGAAGAAAAGAGCCGGACTTTTGCTAGTAGCTCCCACTTGGTGCTTACTCCCCCTTGCTTGGGGCACCAAGTAAATGAGCTAAGGTGACATGCTACATAAAGGTCAGAAGAAAGAAAAGAAACACCAATGTATGTATGTGCACTACTTACTAACTAACTTGAGAGGGAGAAGGAAAAGAAATCTCAAATTAGAAGCAAGCATTTGCTAAGTTGTCCAAAGAGTGTGTATTGACAACATCATAGTTCAATTGGTGGAATAAAGGAAGAAAATAAACATCCAAACCAATAAAAGATGATTTAAAATGTCAATGGGTTAAAATTTAGAATTTATGGAATCACCCATAATTAATTTTAAGTTTTAACCATGATCAACTCTTTAACCAATGTGTGAAATAGAATTAGAAGGAAAGATAACACACATAATATTCATATTACATAAATATGAAATAACATACAAGAGAAATATTCATACACACAATATGAATATTTAAAGCAAAAAGAATAATATGGAAAATAGACCACAAAGCATAAAATACTCTAATAGTGATAATCTTCAAAGATTTATTAAGTTTTATTGACTCAAACAACTAAAGTACAAAATGTGTCTTAGTTGGAAAAGAAAGACAACGAAGCATCATTCGAAGTTTTGTTCACGGGAACAAAAAATTTGAGAGGAGGTCGAGTGAGGAGGAATTCAAGGAAATTTAGCTTGTCATAGATATGAGCAAGTTCAATTTGTTGAAAACGACAACAAGCACACGAGGAACCATGATGCAAAACAAGGTCGTTAGATGGGGGAGTTCCATAAAAAATTAGAGGTTGGTGGAGAGGGAGATAATGGATAAGAGATGTTTTCACAATGCCTAGTGAGGTTTGGGAAAGAAGATAGGTCATTGAGTTGAGGAGAGTTGAAAGTTTTTGGTGGTGGTGGAAGAATTTCCTTTTCTCTGGTAATTAGATTTATAGAGTAAGTCTCATTCCAATATTGAATCGGAGAGAAAGAGGAATTCTTGGAGGATTTTGGAGAAGAGAAATAATGAGGATTCTTGTTCTTTTTGATCCAAATGGGTTTAACCGAGATTTTCGGTTTCTTTGAAAGCTTAGAATTTGTGACAAAGAAATGTCAAGGTTAGGAAAGGAAGAATTATGCATTATGAGGGATGAAGAAAATAACTCCCAAAAGATAAGAATTTAAAGAAATAGACAAGGCAAAGATTTGAAATGAAAAAGAAAGGTTTTAGGAAATGTTTAGCCAAATTGGGTAAACAAAGAATCTTAACCAAAACAATGGTCAAAAAAGAAAGACCAAAAATAAGCCAAGAACGACTTTATTATACGCGGTTCTTTAAAATAGCCCGCGGTTCCATATCGATATGGATCCGCCTGAAGGCTAAGGAACCGCGTCCAGTGGACAGCAAACCTTTATTTTCAAAAGTTTTGGAGAAAAATAAGACTTTTTCAAAATTTCGCAGATTTTGGATTTTTACCTCTTTTAGCACTGGAGTATGCTAGGGTTGCATAAAAGCAACACATTCACAAAGAATGTCTTGACAAAGGGTAAAAAAATATTTAGATAACATTTTGGTCAAATTTTAAGTCAAGTTTTTAGAGGTTGTAATAGATTTAGGTTCAATTTTAAATAAATTGAACTTGTTTAATGTGATCACATAGATAGAAACACATAAAACTAAATCCATAAAACATCCACATGAGAAAATCATGAGGAAAAGAAAGGAAATACAAGAAATAAAAGGACAATAAACTACTACAAAGATAGCTAACAACTAGGTCTTGAATTCATAGATCTCTTTGGCTTGACCTTCTTTTAAAAAGCATGTTAATTTTAAAAGCCAACATTCATCTCCTAGGAGATAGAGGATTAGCAAATAGGTTCAACAAGAAGCTTTGCAACTTGATGTGAGCCCCAATCATCTCCAACCTAAGGATATCAATGAGGTGAAAGTTGTTCAAGCAAAAAGGACAATTTGTTCCATTGTGCATGAAAAAATCAAACAAGTGTGGATCACCCAAGAAACGGGAAATTGGAACACCCAAGAGAGGAGTGTTGGAGGTAGGAGGATAAGGAGAAGGCATGGTATCCAAGGGTGATATTGGTAAGATGGGTGAATTTGGTTGAGTGAAAGGAAGAGGCTCAAAAACAAAGGGAATCCTTTGATGAGGTTGTGGTTGAGAAATCCCATCCAAAAGAGGACTAGGTGTGAAAGGTGAAGAAAGCTCATTCATTCTTGATTGGAATGAAGGGTAGGTAGAACCATGTGAATGGATAGTACCATGGGTTGAGTTTGTCTTGCATGGAGCAAGGGATGGTGAAGGTGAAGATGAAATGAGAATGGGAGAGATCTCATTTTTGGGAGTGTGAAAAGATGAAGAACCAATATTATGTATCTTAATCTTAATTTTGAGGCTTCTTTTTGAGGAGGAATATTTGGAAGAAGTGGATGTTCTAGTGGACACCATGGTTGTATGTTAAGGTTTAGAGAAGAGTTGAAGGGATGAAGAACACAATCAACATGAGAGGGTTTAAGAAGAGAAGGGAATGATCCAAACTAGTAATGGGTTAAAATCGTTTTAGGTGAATAATGAAATTAGGTACCCTAGTTTAGGAAAGTGCAGGTTTTTCAAAATTTTTATCAAAGTTTTACACAGATTAAGGAAAACAATGTAAAGCAAAGATTCTGTCGAAACGGGGACAGGCGGTTCCTTAAGTAGGTCTGTGGTTCTTTATGGCTAAGGAACCGCGGGTTCGATAAAGAACCGGGACTAGTGGTGAGAGAAAAATACACTTCCTCAAACTTTGGTCAGCCCAGATTTCATACAGGTAAATAGTAAGCCAAAGTTAACTATAAATCAAAATCTAGGAAGCTAACAAACAAATAATATGCAC
The DNA here is from genome assembly GCA_025667525.1 of Glebionis coronaria. Lineage (NCBI taxonomy): Eukaryota > Viridiplantae > Streptophyta > Magnoliopsida > Asterales > Asteraceae > Glebionis > Glebionis coronaria. The sequence continues at coordinate 39,955,316 of CM046874.1, read as the reverse complement.
AAAGCAATGCAACTATTAGGATTAAAATACTAATAATCCAAACATAAAGTATTAGTAGACAACCATAACAACTAAAATAAAAAGGAGGATAAGAATAAATAGTTCAACAATTCAAACATGTTTACAAACATGTTAACCTTGATAAACCAATGCTTCATTTCTTCTTCTTGCCAAGTCCCTTGATCAATTTGGCTATGTTCTTGAACGATCCTCTTGACTCCACTCGATGATCATACAACTCACAATGGGTTTTAAGATTAGCTCGGTAGACATCTGCAAGACCGAAGTTATCGGGAAGTTCACTTGTAGCATAGTGAGGAGGAGGCATGAATTCTTCTAACCCTTCCATGAAAGAGTCCATGGATGGGTGGGAGTTACGCGAAGGAACAACATGAGCACTTGAGCCTACGCCACCACCATCACTTGGTGACATATCAAAGTTGTCACACCCCACCATGGCGGAATATGGGGCACGACGTATGGATATCATCACAACAATAGCGTGTCTATAGAGATTACTAAATGATATAAGAAATGTCATAAAATGGTGACACAAATGTCATGACAATATCTCAACAATGCAGGAGTCTAGGTAAGTAGGTAACAGTCCTACCACTTATCCAAGACAAACAATAAACATTAACCAAATAAACATATAGGTGCCAACAGTATCACTTAATAAACAAACAACAGAAACTAAGAAGGAACGGGGATCTCTTTCTAAATGCATATCCTACGCTCTCCAAATCCTAGCCACTTATGTTCTCAAGCTTAACCATAATATCACCTGAAAGAGACACTAAAACACGTCAACATAAAGTTGGTGAGAGTCATAGGTTTAGACTCCAACGCCAAATCAATTACAAGCTGTGAATAACAACCATCAACACAATAACATATGGACAATGTGCTACAATTATGTATTAACAACTAGCATTCAAGATCAATCATTCCAAACCAAAATCCAAGGCTCCTACCTTGCCAAACAACATGGTACCATAGATGATCACACTATGTACCTATCCCAAGGCCACTACCTTGTCAAACCACAAGGCCACTACCTTGTAAAACCTCAAGGCCACTACCTTGTCAAACCACAATAACTGAGACGACACGTGTCCCCCGATCCAAAACATACACAATCAAAAATCACATAGCAGTTAATCACATAATGTACACACAAGTCCATCTCAAATCACAAACACATTCACAGCATCAATTTAGAAAATCACTCAACACAGTGTCTCTTCCATCCCATCTGGAAGTCAAAATCAATATTAAACATGGGACTACGAAACTCACCTGATTGCTTCTCCAAAATTCCACGCACTAGCAACAAGCTAACAAACCAAAAACACGCAATCAATACCCGAACCAATCACCAAGATGACTCATCAACCTATGATGGACATCTAGCCTATTCCCATGTAATTACCTCATTGTTAAGTTCTAATCACCCCATTACCCTTCCTTAACAAGTCCCTAACTTGGTTAAGTTCAATAGCTATCCCGTTCATAATTTTACACAAAACAGTCCCAGTTTTAGGTCTCAAAACTTTAAGTCAACCGTCCACTTAAATATACCCATGGTTTCTGTAAAAGGAATATTCAAACCTTTATACATGTTAGTTAAAACCTCCCACTTGCCCTAACCTTAAAGCTACTGTTAAGGCCCCGATATATATATATATATATATACTTTTGTCATTCCAGATTTCCGGATTTTAAACATAGTAAAAGTTTGTTACAATTAAGGGGTCTTACCCTAAACCACAACCTTAGCCCAAGTGCAGATACTTACTAAAATATATAAACCATCTCTCATGTTCGTGAGAAGATCCCAATGCAACCCTAAGTACCCCAAACAACCCAAAACTTAAAAAGAAAACAGGCTGAATTCAAAACTGTTTTGACCTTCGACTGTTGTAACCTGTTTTTTACCCACTTCCCAACCTCCAATTTAGTTCTAGTTTCTTGCATTGGAAATACACTTCAATTACCTTTTTAGGCATACTTGGATCGCATCTTGAATGTTCCTAGAACTCCCGATATGATCAAAACAATTGACTCAAAATTCTGCCCAGTTTTTAAAAACGGGTTTAATCAAATTAACCTAATTAATTAACCCTAATCCCACTAATTACAAGCCATAATTTATGTAATCATTATAACATCATTATTATAACACTAATTTACTGTCTTTAAATTAAACCCTAACCTAAATCCATCATAAGATGATTAAGACATCATTAAAATAATTAAATTAAAAAGGGATTAAAGACTTTACCTTGATTTATGAAAACCCCAAAAGAAATTATGAAGAACCCTAATTTTGGGGAAACTCACGAATTTTCTTTGTCCCAGGAGAAAATTAATGAATTTTGGTTGTTAATAAAACAATATATAGGGTGTGGTAACCCATTCCTAGCCCAACCCAAAAACCCCTTTCCTTTTTCTTGTTTTTTCCTTTTTTCCTTTCTTCCTTGCGTCCAAACCTACCCAACACCCCTTAAAATTCGTTTTTTTTTTATTTTTATTATTAATATATGTATTAATAATATTACCTTAATTTACCTTAATTTATTTCAGCTCCTAAAGCCTCCAAAACCTCAAAACTGTAAAACTAGTCAGTTTTTACGCGTTTTACCGTAAAAGACGTAAAATATACACTTTTATAAAAAATCTCAAATTTTGAAATAAACTTTATAAATAAGTCCTAAATGACTTAAAACCATCCCGAAAAAATTCATATGACTAATTACCTCTTCCGAGACCTCTAAATGCTAAACCGTAAATCGTAAAAATACGATTTTCTATAATACATATACGTATACTTAGAACCACCAAATAACACCATCTCACTTCATAGTCACTACCATGTGAACTCATGAACATGAAATCATCACACATCGTTTCATTCACAAGGTACCCCGTACCGGAAACGATATCCAAACCACAATCTATACACACCAATAAGCACATAAACACGTAAAGACTCGCAACTAGCACAAAATAAAACTAAGTGACGAACCTCAAAACCAGGGTTGTCACATCACTCCCTCCTAATAGAAATCTCGTCCCGAGATTTACTCCTTAGGATCAAACACACAGACAACAAATCACACAAGGATACTTGTTCTAAAAGAACTCTTCTCATTCCCACGTGAACTTTAGTTCAAGTTTCAAAATACCACATATACAACCAAAAATAATTAAACTCATTGCCAAACTCTTGATCTCATAGTCAATAAATCTCACAGATGACTCTTTGATAAAACAAAGACTCTTATTAACACAAGTCCCGAATAACCGCACATGCAAAATGCATTCTTAAACAACCTTTACCAATCTTAATACACGAAATATAACATGTATACCACTCGTTTCCCCCAGGTAATTCTACGCTCATAAGCTATTGGTCCGATCTTTCCAAAGATCATAAATGGACCTACAAAACTCTACATCAACTCTTCCATTTTACCAAAACATACCACCCGTTACTATGAGTGAAACTCCCTTTAGTCCATACCCCAAACTACTTAAAATTTCCAATTTCCTTGCAAAGGGACCTATGATGGTCTTTCACATACCCATTAGTTCTTCCAGTCCAAATCAACCTACGATCTATACACATCCTCAAAAGGATGGTTATCTCAGTTAGACCAATCCCTTCGTCCCTATGGCATATCACACCTATAACTCCTCATCCATTCGATTATCGATACTAATCCTCCCAAACAATCAGTATAGATCAGTGCCATTTCCTTTTCCACACTACGACAGCATTAGCCTGCGCTGTGCTTTATTCTACTCCTTAAGCTCTACCAAAGTTTTACCTCTAGTTCCTATCTCGACCTATTTCATTCATGCTTCACTTCAATACACACGTCCTTCTCCCTCTTCAACTCATACCATACATCACGATGTGATGCTCCCCATCGTTTCTTCCCTTGCCATAACCCTTCATAAGGCATTCCATACATATTAGGCTAACTTTTACGCAGCACCCTCTATTCCATCACATTCGTATGCAATCCTTCCAACTTCTCAACTATGTGACTTCTCCTTCCTCTTGAAATATGTGATGAATTAGTCAGTCTATCGACTATCACCCAACTCCCATCGTACTTAATCCTCCACCGCATTATGTATCCCTTACACCAACTTCGTCCTTACATCGCCCTTTCTAAGCTGCTCCTATCTATGTAGGAATTATAGTCTACGTCCCTCTTCTCCGTATGACTGTCCAAGCCACGCATCATACACGTTGACGCGTTCTCTGTTTTAGGCAACTCAACTCGTGCAACCTATATCCTTTATCCAAACCGCTCCAATACGTCATCCCTATAGTTCAAGTTCGTCTCAGCTTCACCTCATTCTTCTTATTCTATGTCTCATCGACCACGCTTGCCTTTCCCAAATGGTACTTGGCCTTGCAATTTTCTTTCGTCACTTAACTCAACCTACCACCTTTGCCAAATGTTCAATCAAGGTGATTGAATATGTGTTGGAGACGTTCATGATCCGTATAGATCATTCTCTACGTCTCGTACACCAAATGCCTCTAGCATTCTAGGCAGATATAACAGTCCAGCTCCACTAACTAAGTCTATCCAGTTCTTCCAAAGCTTCAGTTCCTGCAACGTATAAGTGATCGCCTTTCTTTGTCGTCCTCATACGCGTCCAAATCTTTGCTCCACGTATCGTCATGCTTCGCGAATTAATCCGGTCCTTCCGATAATGCCAAGATCGGCTCATTATCTAATCCACCTCTTCAGCCTCCAAAACGCTTCCTCATCCTTCTTCACTTCGCCCCTTGCTGGTTCCAGGATATGCCATCATCTCTAACTACTCATCATGGTAAACTTAATACTAAAACTCACACTCGAAAATCTCACGTATAACTCCACTCCAGAACTATCACATAATTCGCCTCATCCCCCTTCTAAGATTTGAGTAGATCAAGATGTCGTCGATGCTCCCGATGACAACTCGTTTATATACGTTCATGCACACTCGGTTAATTGACTCCATGAAAACCGCTAGTGTTTTGGCGAAGCCAAATGCATAACCGTAAACCCAAAGCGTTCATACAACATCCTTAGCAATTTCTAACAGCTCTTGTTTTTAACTCACTCCATCAACGATTTGCCTTGGAAAGACACTAACTGCAACTCCTCTCACTTCTCCTACTTGCTCTATTTATGGTTCTACCTCAAAATAATAGGCAAACCTACTAAATTTCAGGAAGTTTTTAGAAAACAAACATTCCTTACGAACAATATCCCCTTTCATCACTCTCTATGGCACGTTACTTGTGCCAATTTCCATACCCTTCACAAATCTCTATTCATCTCCCTTGGCACTCCTAATAGACCTCATACCCACATTAGTTCGTCTACGAACCTCCTTCCTCCCCACTAGGGTATTCTGACCGTTCTCTCATGGTCACCTACTTAAGCGTGTAGGCGCGACCAAGTCTTTCATATGACTACCTCAACGCTCCCGAACAATACGAAACCAAAACTACATCTGAATTCATCAGATACGATCAACGAATCAAACCCACGGATAACTAACGACATTTCACGTGTACCAGTTAAAACAAGTCAAAAACCATGAGACTCAAAAGAAAAATCAAACCCAAAACGTGTATCAATTCAAAATGACCCATCACAACTAAAAATAATCCAAGAAACACCCAATGGCAACCAAACATATTACGCCCCGTGACATATTACTTAAACCGTGCAAAAGATCGACTTTTCCAAAAGAATTTATATCTTTTTTATTATTTATTTATTATTACCACCCACATCTATGTGACTCAAACAATCTACAAACAATCCTCTTGACGAACTCAAAACTCAACTCAAAAACTAGGTATCCCGTGCATCCCAAATCATAAAAATAAACTACTATTCAAACTCAACCTTTAACCCGAAACTTGTACAATAATTTCGACCAAGATACTGACCTCCCATGACTATACATTCTGAATATTTGAAAAGTACGTCCCGAGTACATAATTTTAGGCTTTTGAATCATCCAAAAAGCTTTAAAAACGAACAAGTTACGACCAAAACAATTTTATACTAGTTGTTTTAAAAACAAAAAAATAAACTTAGTGATTAATGCAATCCTTTTAAATGAAAGATATAATAGTATGTGTAACCTTCATAAACTCAATTTAACCTCGTATTAATAATTATAAATGACGTGAATCGGTTATCCAATTATATAAACTATGTAAGTAGAAAGAAATTTTACTTCGCTTTATTTTAAAGAAAGTCTTTTAGAATTTGAAATAAATAAGTGTTGATTAAAAAATCTTATGTTGCACCTTGTTTCAAACACGACTCCAACACCTTACCCTTATTTTACCGAATACAACCAACTATCTAACCCTATAATAGATTTGCAAGTCCCCCTTTTTCTCAATATATACCGACCAAAAGAAATGCAAGACCCAACACAAAAGAAGATTTCATTATCTCAAAGAAATCCCAAGTTATATCAATAGACTTAAAACCAAGAACACCATTTTAAAACGTACAGGTGAAATACGAAACTCAAAGAATACGCTACAAGACACACTTCAAAAGATTCAAAACGTCGTTGGAACTCCATCAAACTCCAGCACCATAAAAACACGAGCAAACACAAGGTACGTTCAGGTTATAATAACTACTGAACGACCATAAATCATAACATAACGTCTACTAGTATATATACATCCGCATATGTATACCTATTGAATCTCCCAAACATACTCGTTATCATACATGTCAAGTCAATCAATCGCTTTATACGCTCGTTTTTTCATACGAGTAATCACCATCTCACCGTGCCACAACAAGGCATAAAGCCCACCTCCAAAACCAAACCATATCGTGTGACCCCATAATCACACAACACCACTATAATCCCAAAACATATAACACAAAAAGAACAATAGCCATATCATAGGCAGCCATTACATAAACCCATATATATACGTATACCCAAATTCTACATCTCATCATATACAAGCATGTATTAACCCTCTTTCATGCAATCATACTTGAGAACCCATTGAAGTTGTGGTACTTGTATAACTATGTTGGCCACCATACTTATACAATTACCCTTTCCCCAATGCACTCCCTCCTATGATGACACTTATAAGAATCAATACAACATATAAAACATAAATCCATCTACTCACATAAGCTCATAACCACATAAACAATAAAGTCCAAAACTCCATCTATTAAAATAACATAGTAATACTCTTGAAATACGTAAATCCATAGTCTAGCTAAAACAGCATAGACTAAATCCAAAACGAAAAGATAATCAGTTATAAGTCATGTCGCCCGTAAGAGTGGAAACAGCTTAAAACCCTTCCTATCCACCTACTCCTAGTAACTCGAAATATCACACGATTCTTAGGGAACATGACTTAAACATCAAAAGAAAAATAACATACCTCAGGTATGTAAAATAACTCGATAAAAGATAGAAACTACCTTGTACTAAATTATGTACTATAATGTACAATTTAAGCAAAATACAACAGTGACTAGCGTGGACGATTATGGTTCAACCCGCACTAGTCACAAACCCGAAAAGAAAATAACATGTGACTAAGTATGAACATACTACAGTTCAATTCATACTAGTCAAAACATCGCAATAAATAATATCCAAACACATCAATTATTATAAAATGCACACATACTCCTATGACGCCTATATGCAGGGACCCTTAAGCTATAGACTAGGCTACTCGACTGGGCAACCTAATTCTCTATAACCATTGGCTCTGATACCATTCTGTCACACCCCACCATGGCGGAATATGGGGCACGACGTATGGATATCATCACAACAATAGCGTGTCTATAGAGATTACTAAATGATATAAGAAATGTCATAAAATGGTGACACAAATGTCATGACAATATCTCAACAATGCAGGAGTCTAGGTAAGTAGGTAACAGTCCTACCACTTATCCAAGACAAACAATAAACATTAACCAAATAAACATATAGGTGCCAACAGTATCACTTAATAAACAAACAACAGAAACTAAGAAGGAACGGGGATCTCTTTCTAAATGCATATCCTACGCTCTCCAAATCCTAGCCACTTATGTTCTCAAGCTTAACCAGAATATCACCTGAAAGATACACTAAAACACGTCAACATAAAGTTGGTGAGAGTCATAGGTTTAGACTCCAACGCTAAATCAATTACAAGCTGTGAATAACAACCATCAACACAATAACATATGGACAATGTGCTACAATTATGTATTAACAACTAGCATTCAAGATCAATCATTCCAAACCAAAATCCAAGGCTCCTACCTTGCCAAACAACATGGTACCATAGATGATCACACTATGTACCTATCCCAAGGCCACTACCTTGTCAAACCACAAGGCCACTACCTTGTAAAACCTCAAGGCCACTACCTTGTCAAACCACAATAACTGAGACGGCACGTGTCCCCCGATCCAAAACATACACAATCAAAAATCACATAGCAGTTAATCACATAATGTACACACAAGTCCATCTCAAATCACAAACACATTCACAGCATCAATTTAGAAAATCACTCAACACAGTGTCTCTTCCATCCCATCTGGAAGTCAAAATCAATATTAAACATGGGACTACGAAACTCACCTGATTGCTTCTCCAAAAGTCCACGCACTAGCAACAAGCTAACAAACCAAAAACACGCAATCAATACCCGAACCAATCACCAAGATGACTCATCAACCTATGATGGACATCTAGCCTATTCCCATGTAATTACCTCATTGTTAAGTTCTAATCACCCCATTACCCTTCCTTAACAAGTTCCTAACTTGGTTAAGTTCAATAGCTATCCCGTTCATAATTTTACACAAAACAGTCCCAGTTTTAGGTCTCAAAACTTTAAGTCAACCGTCCACTTAAATATACCCATGGTTTCTGTAAAAGGAATATTCAAACCTTTATATATGTTAGTTAAAACCTCCCACTTTCCCTAACCTTAAAGCTACTGTTAAGGCCCCGATATATATATATATATATATATATATATATATATATATATATATATATATATATATACTTTTGTCATTCCAGATTTCCGGATTTTAAACATAGTAAAAGTTTGTTACAATTAAGGGGTCTTACCCTAAACCACAACCTTAGCCCAAGTGCAGATACTTACTAAAATATATAAACCATCTCTCATGTTCGTGAGAAGATCCCAATGCAACCCTAAGTACCCCAAACAACCCAAAACTTAAAAAGAAAACAGGCTGAATTCAAAACTGTTTTGACCTTCGACTGTTGTAACCTGTTTTTTACCCACTTCCCAACCTCCAATTTAGTTCTAGTTTCTTGCATTGGAAAGACACTTCAATTACCTTTTTAGGCATACTTGGATCGCATCTTGAATGTTCCTATAACTCCCGATATGATCAAAACAATTGACTCAAAATTCTGCCCAGTTTTTAAAAACGGGTTTAATCAAATTAACCTAATTAATTAACCCTAATCCCACTAATTACAAGCCATAATTTATGTAATCATTATAACATCATTATTATAACATTAATTTACTGTCTTTAAATTAAACCCTAACCTAAATCCATCATAAGATGATTAAGACATCATTAAAATAATTAAATTAAAAAGGGATTAAAGACTTTACCTTTGATTTATGAAAACCCCAAAAGAAATTATGAAGAACCCTAATTTTGGGGAAACTCACGAATTTTCTTTGTCCCAGGAGAAAATTAATGAATTTTGGTTGTTAATAAAACAATATATAGGGTGTGGTAACCCATTCCTAGCCCAACCCAAAAACCCCTTTCCTTTTTCTTGTTTTTTCCTTTTTTTCTTTCTTCCTTGCGTCCAAACCTACCCAACACCCCTTAAAATTCGTTTTTTTTATTTTTATTATTAATATATGTATTAATAATATTACCTTAATTTACCTTAATTTATTTCAGCTCCTAAAGCCTCCAAAACCTCAAAACCGTAAAACTAGTCAGTTTTTACGCGTTTTACCGTAAAAGACGTAAAATATACACTTTTATAAAAAATCTCAAATTTTGAAATAAACTTTATAAATAAGTCCTAAATGACTTAAAACCATCCCGAAAAAAATTCATATGACTAATTACCTCTTCCGAGACCTCTAAATGCTAAACCGTAAATCGTAAAAATACGATTTTCTATAATACATATACGTATACTTAGAACCACCAAATAACACCATCTCACTTCATAGTCACTACCATGTGAACTCATGAACATGAAATCATCACACATCGTTTCATTCACAAGGTACCCCGTACCGGAAACGATATCCAAACCACAATCTATACACACCAATAAGCACATAAACACGTAAAGACTCGCAACTAGCACAAAATAAAACTAAGTGACGAACCTCAAAACCAGGGTTGTCACAAAAGTCCTCATCATCGGACTCTTGTGGATCGGACTTTCTCGAACCTCGATCACTTCTAGCTTTTCGTGGTTGTACCTTTTGAATAGGTAGCATGACACGTTTGACCGAACGAAAGCGAGAAATGTTGATGTCGTGATAGTCTTCACCAACCTTCTTAATAAGGCGAGTAAGGAGCATGTCATAGGGAAGATTTGTTTTAGGTTTGGAAAGAGCATAAGTGATTCGTCGAGCGATAAAGTATGCATGATTGTACTTGGCGTTGGTAGCGATGCAACATAACATGTGCGCCATACATGCCGGAATATGATCCCGGTTTCTGCCAAGACAAAATATATTCTCCCTAAGGATGTCGGCCCAACGGACCATACAATCATTTAGGTCGCTTAAGAGAACCTCATAGCGTTTTACTCGAAGCTTGGTAGAGGTGGAGGCTTCTTACAACGTTTCCACTATGTTGTTTGCAAATGGCATCAAGAATGAAGTCAAGGTCAATCTCTTCATTTTCATCTGGAGCACAGTCGAATGGTACAAGAAGATAATCAAGTTTCCATTTATCAGTAAATCGACAAGTGCCCACAAATGGAACACGAAGAGCTTAACCAAAGTCTTAAAGAGAGAGTTTTATGAGTCGACCTTCAAGGATGAACCTAACATATACTTTATCATCATCATAAATGAGAGAGTATGTGATAAACAACTCTAAGGTAAATTTGGGATATATATACTCTTTGATGTCCAACAAACAATCAAATCCAATTTGTTGAACATCGATCGAGTATATCTCAATATCCTCTTCGACAACTCTACCATCGTGAAAGCAACGTTCTTGGAGTGAGGAATATGTGTTTGTAAGTTGAGAGGAAGCACACATCTCGAAAAGGTTTGGCATGTATTGTCTAGTGTATCGGTGGTCTTGTTGATATTTCGAAGGCATGATTTGTACCTAACTACAATAAACAAAAAATATTTCTCCAATCACTCATATGAAAAATCAAAATCAAAATTCAAAAGATGAGAATGTGTTTCATCAATAGATTGACAAACAAAGGATTAATCCTTTTCATTCTCATGTTCACAATGTACCCATTTCATCATTGATCAAAACATATGAACTATGTAAAATCAACAATGAACTATAACATTGGTTTTTCAAAACAAGGTTTTTAGGTAAGCATTTAACAATGCCATTACCAACTTGTTCATGGGTTCATATCAATTCCATCAATCAACCAAATTATTTAGTCAAAATTCAGATTTGTTCTACAAGTGGGTTTTAGTGAAATCTCAAAGAATATGAACCTAAAGAATCATAATAACAATACTATGTCAACTCTTATTCCTAATAAGGTTCTAATTTAATGTCAATTAAAAAATCTCCAATTATGAATGTATAAACCCTAGAACAAATTAGATGAAATTGAAAGAAATAACTTACAATTAATTGATCTTGGATGATGGATGAGTGAAACCCACGAACTTAAATCAGTTAATTTGAGTGACTGATAGTTTTTGAAGCTTCAACAATGGTGGACAAACAAAAAACCATCGGCTGTGTGTATGAAGGAGAGAGAAGGTTTTGTTTGAAAAAGGGTATTTTATAAAAACTGGCGCTCTGACAAAAGATTCTGCCCGCGGTTCCTTATCGATAAGGAACCGCGCTATTGAACCGCCAGAGATAAAGAACTACCTACAGAGGCAGGTTTTTATCAAAGAAAAACAATGAATTTTTGAAAACCAAATTTTTTAAAATGCTTAAAAATATATCTTAAAACTTTTAGGATATCATTGGACCACCACAACACTAGGTAATAATGCCTTGTTGAAGGATTACGAGTTGAATCGATATAGGAAAAGACCGAAACGAACAAACAACTACTCGTAGCAAAGAAGCAAAGGGAGAGGAGTCAAGGGAAGTGAATCAAGACCAAGAACATTGCTCAAGAGACAAATGAAATTCTTCAAATTGAGGATGAGAAGAGCTTGTGTCATATATAGTGGTTTAAGACGTGCCTTTCCGGCGAAAGTCTAAACGACTTTGGTAATGAATTATACCAAGCAATTTTGATGCATAGAATAAAATCATTTTCAAGAGTAGTCTTATCTATTTCAAAACATGACAAAGTATAGATTCACTTTCTCTCCCACATGATCGGATAATTATTGCTAGAATTAACAATAACAATATCCTTGGAATATTCCAAATGTGTAAAATCCACTTACAACTTAATGAAGTAGTTTGGTATCTCAAGGGATTCACTAATCATCCTAGAGATGAGCTTAATTGCACAAGTTACACATGATATAGGGCCTACTATCCGTAAGGGTGCAAACCATGTAAATCATGCTTGATACTTTAAGCTTCTACTAACTCACCCTACATCTCCATTGTGAGTCAAGTATCCAAGCAATGAAGGTTTGAGTGGGAAAAAGGAAAGAATCACAAACCACAAATAAGTGTCAAAGCAAGGATGCCAAGAACAAGCATATAGTCAATTAATGATCAAAAGAATGATCAATAGGGAGTGTGGAAGAACGAAAGCGTACCTTGGCCACAAATTGCATTTCGAGCTTTCAAGGAACCAATGCAAAGCCCAACTATGACTAATAGTGACTACTAAGTCTTCAAAGACTAGTATCACTCCTGCCCATCTTGATATCATCATTCAATGATGTTGGAAATCAAAGAAGATGAGTCTTCTACAAGTGTAAGTAACTCAATCCACAATCAATAGAATCATTTATCTTCATGAGTACCTACACATAGCAAGATGCAAAATAGTAGATAAATTTCAAGAGTAAATCTAAAATGCATTAATACTACTAATCTAAGTAATATGCAATATTAACATTTTAAAAGGCTTATTTTCAACAAAAAATAGTTTTGACCAAAGAAAAACTTTAGTACAACTTAACCTTCTAATTTGAGGAGACAATGGATCGATCCAAGTTTTAAAGTACAATATACTTCAAAGATCTTGTGTCATCATCGCTCTGATACCAATTGTAGAAACTAGAAGGGGGGGGGGGGGGGGGTTGGATAGTTTCTCATCGATTTATCTCCTAATTAAAATTCCTTTCAATTAGGTGAGTGCACAAAACTATCTTTTACTTGAAAGCTAGTTGCATAATGGTTAGGTTCAGTTTTAATGCATTAACAATATGTAGTAAGTATAATGATAATGAATGTAAGTAATGAGTAAGGAAAGAAACAACCTAGTAGGAAGACACCAAGATTTATAGTGGTTCGGCAACGAGGCTCTATCCTCGTTCCTACTCCACTCCTCGAGTACACCTTACTCGAGATTTCCACTATATCCACAAGCTCCCTTCTTGGCGGAGAAAATCTTACAACGTCGCTTACATTATTTTCCGACACTAAGCTAAATGTCGAGACCTAATCTTAGATAGGATCAATCTACACAACGTCGCCCACTTCACCATTTTACGACACAAGGCTAGATGTCGATTTCTAATCCAAAGCTAGAACCAATCTTCACAACGTTGCATACTTCACCATTTTCCGACACAAGGCTAGATGTCGATTTCTAATCCAAAGATAGAACCAATCTTCACGACTCTTCACTTTGAAGCTAAGTGAGAACTTCACACAACACAACTACATATCACTTTATAGTTTAGTGAGAACTCACAAGACACAACCACATCACTTTATAGTTTAGTGAGAACTAACACAACTAATTACAACTCAACTAAACATATCCAAGTACACACATGTAGCTTGGATCTACACAACACAAATCCAAGCACACACATGTGCAATGGATTTACACAATTCTAATCCAAGTATTCACATATAGCTTGGATGAACACAACTAGTCCAAGTATTCACAAATACATTGGATCTACACAAGACACAAATAAACAAATGATGAACATGACTAGATCTTTAGGAGAAGGTGATATTCATCAATGCCAGATCTTTAATCACATCACAAGTGTGTGAGTGATCTTCTCTTTGGACAAGGTAAAGAAGGATATCAAGAGGATAATCATGAGTAAACATACTTAAAACATTAACTGACCATTTACAAATGACTAGGATTAGATAGGAGAAATAAGGCTGAAAGAGATGTCCAAAAAGGGTTGATGAGAATGCAGATTTGATCCACTATTTATAAGACAAACATCCAATGGCTATATCTGCCCGCGGTTCTTTATTGGAGCCGGTGGTTCCTTATCGGAGCCCACGGTTCCTTATCGATAAGGAACCACCGTAGGTGCTAAGGTACCGCCGGCGTAGAGTCCGCTCCCTTTTGTCTTTTAGTGAATTTGAAATATCTGAGGCTGTTTAAACCTTCAAAGGATATTCTTATGCCATTTGGAATATGCCATATTCAAATTTACATTTTATTTTAATAAAACATTTTCTTAAAAATAAAGTTTATTAAAAATCTTTTGTTACATTTGACAAAAGTGAATTTTAAGGCTAATCACTTTTATGATCACTAAGCATGATTAAGATATGTTGGTGTAATGATTATTACCTTGATGATAGTGTTTGTTAGATAATTCGTTTTATGATTGTGTTTGACAATAAATGTCTTTGTAATTTGTCATGATCAAAACTAAGAAAGATTAATTAATACTAACAATGTTTTTAGACATTGTTTTGCATTAACAAAAGAGTTATTAATTAATCGATGAATTAATAATTATTAATTTATATATTAACTAATATTTTATTAATTTATAGTAGAATACTTAGTTTACAAACACCGTTCAAGCTTCCACTTAATTATTGTATACAATGCATGTACGTATATCAAATGAACGGCCCAATTTGAAATAAACCTTCAATCTCTCACCTTATTATGATTCTTGTGTTCAATGTATCATTTTATGGACATTAAAAATATTTTCTATATAAATACAAGATCAAAATAGGTTAACACAAACAAATCATACACACAACATGGCTTCCCATCTTAAAGGTGTGAAAAAAATAACAATGACAAACGAGATTCGAAGAGCATTATGCAAGCACAACAAGGATATTCCAAGTCTCACTCAAAAGCAATTGCAAGAATGGGTTCATAGTAACTATGGTTTGCAGGTGAGTCAAGCGACAATATTGAATACAGTTAAGCGATCTTTAAAGTATCTCTCACTTGCTCCCGAAAGAGGCGATGTTAAGCGACACAACCGGACAAAATTTCCTGACATAGAAAAATGTCTCTATGAATGGATTCTTCAATATCAAGAACATGTGAATATGACAGGTGAACTAATCATCGAGAAGGCGAAAAAGTTCATGAAAGATATGTATCGAGTGGATACTCCAAACTTTACATTTTCTATTGGTTGGCTTGGAAAGTTCAAAGCAAGATATGGAATTAAAAATTTCCGACGTTTTGGAGAGAGTAGATCTTTTGAAATGGAGGGCGTGGAGGACAAATTAAAATCCATAAGAGACAAAGTTGATCACTTTGAAATGAAAGACATCTTTAATATGGATGAAACAAGTTTGTTTTTTTATTATTTTATTTTATATTTTGTACTTTAGTGATGTAATTATTTACATGTTTTGATCTTAAACAGGTTTGTTTTTTAGACTTCAACCGGATTATTCCCTTGCAACAATGCATCTTGAAGGGAAAAAACAAGACAAGGAAATACTAACTGTTGCTATTTATTGTAATGAGGACGGTTCGGAAAAACTTCCTTTATGGATTATTGGGAAATATGCTAAACCAAGGTGCTTCAAGAATGTAAACTTGAACAGTCTGAACTGTGAGTACCGTGCTAACAAACGAGCTTGGATGACTGGTGTGTTATTTGAAGAATATGTTCGCGAAATTGATAAAAAAAATGGTTGGAAGAAAAATTCTCTTGATTGTGGATAATTGCCCTGCTCATTCAAAAATTATTGAAGGATTACGAAATGTTGAATTATTTTTTTTGCCACCAAACACAACTTCAAAAATTCAACCTTGTGGCGCGGGGATCATACGAACTTTTAAGATGCATTATCGCCGTCGATTTTATAAAAGTCTTTTGGAGGGTTATGAATTAGGGGTTCCAAATCCAACAAAAATAAATGTATTAGATGCAATGAATCTTGCAATTTCAGCATGGACTATGGATGTTAGTGCAAATACAATTGCGAACTGCTTTTGTCATTGTAAACTTCGATCAACAGATAACATGACTTTTGAGAACTCAGATGAAGGTGGTGAAAGCACTCAAGAACTCCATAATTTGATCAAAGAGTTGGGTTATCGCAATGCAATGGATGTCGAAGATGTTCTGACTCACCCAGAAGAAAATGTAGTTGCACAGTTGTTGACTGATGAAGAAATTATTGAAAGTGTTATTGGAATTAATAAAGATGATATCGATGAAGAAGATGATGAAAGTTCTACAATGGAGCCCCCTTCGCGAAACGAAGCTATTAAAGCGACAATCACATTGAACAATTTCTTTTTGAGCTATGAAAAAACAACACCAGAAGTTCTTACTATGCTAAGGAAAATTAAAGACAGGATTCAAGGGGAAATTGATTTCAACAAAAAAACAAAAGACAATTGAGTCATTTTTTAAAAACCTTCATAAATCATTCATGTAATATTTTATATATAAGGAATTATTAATTTATATTTTATATGGGGTCTAAAAAAATTATCAAAAATGTATTATCTTATAATTTTAGCGAATTATTAATTTAGCACTCTATCCCCGAGTCAAGACTGACAAAAAATATTATCTTAGAGAGTATATTAAATAATCGAGTATTAATTTATCGAGTTTCTACTGTATAATGATATTTTTCCTTCGCAAGTCGCAACGTAAGGGCAGATACCTTGTTTAGCAATGAATCATCGTTTTCACATTTAACAATTGCTCACTAGTTGATATATTTTTCGTTAGATATTTTAATGTCAAACCACCACATCCGTCACCCGTTAATTTCATCAATTAAAAATCCGGCAAAACACCCCATAATGTTGACATCATATCGGCCAAACTATGTGACTATGTCGTACTATGGCATCATGTTATTTTTTTTTAGTCTACTACGAGGAGTTTCCATCGTCCTTAGGACGAGTGGACTAATTTTTCACGGGAGTTTGCTCGATACCTCGATGGGTAGTATTCCTCTCAAATGAGATTTTTTCCATTCCCAAGATTTGAATTCAAGACCTTTGGTTAAAAAGCCCAGTACCTTGACAAACTGTGTCAACCTCAATTGATATGGCATCATGTTATTGATAAGGCTTACCCATATTTAAAACACGTACTGTATATTTTAATACAACTAAACTTAATATAACAAATTGACATGAACACAACACATGCTACTTCGACGTCATAATTAAGATGAACACTACCATAAATTTACATATCTCATTAAAGTATTAGACTATGTTTTGTGACAATGATTGTTTAGTAGTCATTCCTTGTTTATATGCGTGTAATATAATCAAAAAGTCGTTTTGCAAGTTAGAGAGGAGGGTGTCACGTTGAGTTGGCGCTCGCCGAGCCGACATATATAAGGCTTCAATGGTACCTTATCGAGCATATTTGGGAGCGTAATCAACCCTAAAATAAGTAGTTTATTTTAATTGTTGTGTTTTTAAATTTTCGTATTTCTTTTTCGTATCTTAATTTTTATTTTCGTATTTATAATTTTTATTTCCGTATTTGTAGTATTTAATTTTAATGAAATGAATTTAAATTTGTGTGAAAATAACAAAAACAAAAATAAAAGATAGCGGTGGGGCAAAGTGAAGAGGGGTTAGTGTTGTGAGTGAGGGGGTATTTTTGTTAATTGTGTTGTGATGATGTGGCGCTAATGTGACAACTGTGAAACCAAAATGAAGAGCTTAAACATATAAGGATACATGGAAGATGGAATGGTCATTTCTGTTTCGTTTTTACTGTATAACTTTTTTTAACGCATCATTTCACCTTCACATTTCAGGTGTAATATTGATCATCCAATAACATATACAATTAAAAATAAAATACTTTATACAAACATACCACACAATATACTTACATACACTCACAAATCAAAACAACTTAATAACCTCATTTTTTAGTTTTGCGTTAAATGACATGGACTATATAACCGCCCCATTTACTCTTATTCGCACACCAAAACTTCCCTCGCATAGCCTTCACCTCCCTACAATGGCGGAGTTTGGCGGTTTATTGTGGGATGGCCAAAAAAGAAAATGGTATGAGATAGAAGGGCTAAAATATAGAAAATAAAATTTACTGTATAAAAATCACTAAAATATACATTAGATGACAAAATTGTGCGTGTGTGAGGAAGGGGGGGGGGGGGGGGGGGGGACAACCTCTTTTTGTCTCCATAAAGCTCCGCCATTGCCTCCCCACCTCACCTTCACATATTTTTCACTTCACTCACACGGTTAAAAAGGAACGGAGCATAAAAACTCAACGTCTACCTTAACGTTATATTACCATTCTCTCAACTAACCCATATGCACCATTGAACCGTAGTGGTCATCATAGACTCACCATTCACTAAGTTATCGATTTTATACAAAATATAACGTACTAAATACTCGACACATACTCACAAACCAAATAATTTTTTTAATAAAACTATAAAACTCACGAATGAAGAGTTACTCATCGTAATCTTTATAATATAGCTCAGCTGGCCACTAAAAGTATTTTTAGGTATGTGAGTTCTTCACCAATCTAGAGGTTGGCGAGAAGACACGTGTGAAATATGTATCATATACTATGTTAAAAAAACAAGGAATTTCAAAAAGAGTCAGCTAAAAATGTGTGTTACCAAAAAGGGCCTTAAAAATTCGTGTTATCAATATATACAATACAAGCAAATATGATGCTCGCGCTATAAGTTTGCTCGCTTTGAAATACGTGGGACTATGGAGACCACTTAAAAAAAATATAAATTGATTGATAAATGGGCATGGAGAGCAAAATATTTTGCTCGCCTAACCAATTGCTCTCTGTAATTATTTAAAAATGCAAAAGAAATGCATAGAGAAGAGATAACTTTACTCGTGTATTATAATTGTTCGTATTATTTATTTACAAGAATGCATGAAGAGGTGACACATGGCATAAAAAGCAAATTATTTTTTTTTTTGAGCAAAAAAGCAAATTAGTTATTCTATGATGTATTTGATCGCTTAAATTATAGATGTCAATAATCTAAAAAAATAAAAATAAAATACAAACTCACCTTGTAAGTTTCCGTGTATCAGAAAAAGGAAAATACAAAAGTAGTCTGGTTAATGTATAAGTACAAAACCATGCTACATTATTTGTACGATGTCATATTTTAATATTTGATACAATACCTAGTTTATAATGATCTTAAATGCTAGTAAGTACTTATGAAAAGAGTGATAACTCAAATCAATCACATCAACTCTTTTTATGATGACAAACATGTAAGGGCATTTTTAATGTAAGATTGTACTCAAAAGGAAATGCATAGTTTTATGGGACACAAGAAAGAAGTGAAGTGTTACAATCACAACCAAAAAATAAAACTACACGAAATATGAGTTCGTTCATCTGAAATAAATATCTTAAAACACCTTTTGAATGATTAGCACCTAATTTTGTATAACAACCATTCTTGCTTTATGACATGATATTTAAAGTTTTTTAAGACGAAAACTTTTTTTTTAATTCAATAATTACATAGCAGGAAAAAATAAACGGGCAACAAGTTACGTCGTTAATTTTGTTTATATAGCAAAACAAAGTCTCTTAAATACAAAACCACTCAAGGGTGGCATATTGGCAAAAAGATTTGTGGCTATCACTCCAAAGTGTGTGAGGTCTCAAGTTCAATTCCCACTAGGTGCAAACAACCTTGAAGTGGACACGCCAACCTCTTGAAAAGGGAAGGCTTTACCTGGTTTGAGTCTGTGTGGCGGTGGGCTCAAACCCCGTGGATTAGTCGGCCAATGAGTCGGAAATCACGGTTACCAAAAAAAAAAAAAAAAGTCTCTTAAATACAATGTTGTAAATTTAAATATCAAAACGTTACTTCCTCCGTCCAATATTAATAGTCCAGTTTACTATTTTGAGACGACCCAAATTAATAGTTCACTTCAAAAATAGATAAAAAATGTAGATTAAGTTTATAATATTGCCCTCACTTGAAAATATTATTACAAATAATAAAAAAATTGTAAATTAATTAATTAAATGTAAAATTATCGTTGTGTAAAAAATAATAGAGAGAAAAGTAAAAAAATTTTATTTTTATTAAACTGTTTCTTTTTTATCGATTACCTATTATTATAAAACGAAAGAAGTATTATTTAACACGTTATATTCTAATAAACAACTCTTCAGGTGCAATTAAGCCAAATTTAAAGTTAAAATTCGGTTTCACAAATATGAGTCAAACTTTCTTTTGAAAAATGTTGACCAATTAAAAATGTGGCACTACTTTACTAAACCAAAAAAAAGTGTGAATATTATACTTTGACTTACTATTCATAATACAATCCTCGTGTCTTAATCTAAACATATTACATAATACTTTATAAATAAATAGTTATAGTTTCACACTAATTTGATTTGATAATTCACAAAGGATTCAGTCGTGTTTGTTTTATCCGTTAGAGTCATTCTTTTTCTTTTTAATTTTAAAGTGTTGATAATTGCGGTAGGCTCAAACTTCGTAGATTAGTCAGTCAATAAGTCGAAAATCACGGTTAAAAAAAAAGTGTTAATAATCGACAACATTAACTTAGTATCTTGTGTAACGTGTGAGTAACACGTTAAATAACATATACGTTGCATCAAGTATTACCTAAAATAAACAAAATATTTAAAAAAATATGTTTTTTTTTCAAAAGTTAATAGTTAAAATTTATTTAGAGACAGAAGAAGTAATAAACATACTCGATATTTTAAATTTATTTTTGACTATTTTTTAAATATAAATTATTAATTAAAAATGTTTAAAAATAATAAACTGTATTATAATTTCAGAAGACATAGTGTAAGAATTATGCTTACACTTTTAGGTTATGTTTGAGGGATAAACTAATAATGAGTTAATTGTTTAAAAAAAATTAATATTAAAAATAAGTCTTATTTAATTGATAGAGTTTAAACGAGCATGTTTAAAAAATAAGCTAATAAAAATACTAGTTAAACCGCTTGTTTGGTAAATTTTTTTTATTAAGTCATGTTTAATTGACAGACGACTTATTGTAGACAGCTTCAATTTTATTACTTAATATGTTAAGTCGTACTTCTCTATTAAGTCACAAACAAACATTTTTTGTATGACTTAATAAATTCAGTTTTTTTTCTATTAAGTTGATCAAGTTCTTATCAAACACCACCATGTTAAAATAAACTTAAGTTACACTAGCAAGCTGCGGGTATTCTGTCAAATAATTTCGGCCAACAATATTTTAACAACAACATTTCAAAAAGCGAAATTTAAGGTTTATATAGCTTTACTTAATTGTCTAGCCGAATCGATGGTGGCTCACGTTCTTGGTTGAAACAGTTAATCTGACTTGATATTGAAAATTGTACATATATATGTTTTAAATTGTTATGTAAGGTGAATATAAAATTGTATATTTGAGTAAAAAGGTGTATTAATTATTTATTAATTGTTATTAATTGATTTTGAAAAAAATAAGATGTAGTGACATTTGTACAATATGTTTTTTTATTTGTAAATTGTAGTAATGAGGTGTTTTAATTATAATATTAATTACATTTTAATGATAGTTTTAAATGTAATGTGTTACTCCCTCCGTCCCACTTTTATTATCCTCATTACTATTTTAATCTGTCCCAAAATATTGTCCAGTTTCTAAAATAAGAAGCATTAATTACTAAATTTTCCAGTTTTACCCATATTATTAATTTCTTAAAAGGAAACTATTAATGTATTCAAAGGGTAAGTTTGTCTTTCTAATCATAAAGTGTCTACATTCATTGAATCTATCATAATACCTAAAAAATTTGTTGGGGGGACTAATAAAATGGGACGGAGGGAGTATAAAAGTTCTTATATTTGTTATGGTTGTATATAAGCATTAATAGTTTGTATTACTCAATTCTTAGTTTGTTATTTTTAGTAATAAGTTGTACATTATACTTTATTTCTTAAACTATTTAAAACTTTTGTACTTAACGAAAAAAGAGATATTAATTTACTTTATAAAGACTATAAATAATTCAGCATCTAACTTCAACAACCCGGTTTAACGATTCTGTGTAACAATCCGCTCCAGCTCCTAAAAATAAACTAAACATACCCTTAGCGGTAAAATGACATTTTTATTTAAAAAGGCGGCAAACAAAAAAAAGAAAAAAAAAGGCCAAGGGGGTTGAGTTGAGTTTTGTATGTAATGTGAGATGTTTGGTTGAACAAACCTAACCAAAACCAACCAACCAACCAACCATCTTCCTTCCTTCACACTTATTTCACCTTTTTCATTTCCCAATTATTAATTATTAATTATTTTTATAAATATTTATATCCCCACCCAACCCTCCAAAAAAAACTCTTCCTTCTTCATTTTCATTTCATTTCATTTCATCCACTATTCATTTCATTCCCAAAACACACACACTCACCGGAATACCACTCCGTTCGCCGGAAAACCGCTTTTTCACCTCCAGCACCTCGTTAAACTCACCACGTGCTGCTTAATCCACTTGCACGTGATTTTAAGCGGTTTTCCGTTTTTAACCGCCTAATTCTCCCGATATCGTTGTTTTCAGAGAATGTATTTGAGTTAGTTACGGAGATCGTTATTATTTACCGTGCTAAAATATATATATTCGAATGAGATGGTAAAATCTATAGCATTATCTTCATTTTTTTATAAATAATTTTTTATTTATATATTTATTTATTATGAATAATAATATTAGGTTTTGTTAAATTATATCGCATTCTGTTAATTTTTTTATTAAATATGTTTTTTTTTTTAATTTATTGTTCCCGGAATTTTTTTTGTTTTTTTGTTTTTACTATTTTCGTCTTAAAATTATTGTTGGCGGTTTAAGAAAAATTCATTAATTACCGCTTTGTTTTCTACAAAAGAAAAATAAATTTGTACAGTAAATAACAATTGAATAGATATAATTTAGGAGAAGTTAAACGGGTAACAAGCTGCGTCTCAGCCTTTTAAACAAATTCAACTACTTATTATTTTTTAATTTATGTTATTTTTTTATAAAAATAAATCATAAATTATTATTTATTTTTTTAAAATTTAAAAATATGTATTAGGTTTACTTTATAAATTATTATTTACATAAACACTGTTTTAATAGTAATTAGATTGCTAAAATCTATCGCATTCTGTTAATTTTTTTATAAAATAATTTAGTTTCCTAATTTAGGATTTCCTAAAAATTTGTGTTTCCTTTTTTGTTTTATTTTTTTTTAGATGTGTAGATAATATTGGTTTTTATTTATACCATTCTGTTAGGGTTTGGTGAGCGTCTTTATTAATGCCGTTCGTTGTTAGTTGATGATTTTGATTGTTTATTTGTTTATGTTTTATATAGGGCGAAGGAAGGATTTTCTTTCCGAAAGAGGCGAAATTAGAGTTTCTAAAGCACAAGAGGCTTCAGCGGATTAATGAGACTGCGAATGCGATGAACTTGATGACTAGAAGTAGTGGGTGTGGTGTGAGATCGTTAGGGGATAGAGATTCTGGTGGTGTTGTTAATGGAAGGGCGAACGTGGTGAGGGAAAAGGTTGAGCAGTGTGACGCGAGTGATGTTAGTTGGACGGATAAGATGCCGGACTGTCCGGTTTATTATCCGAGTAAGGAGGAGTTTGAGGATCCGTTGGCGTATTTGCAGAAAATTGCTCCCGAAGCTTCTACTTATGGTAATGACTCGTATGTGTAATTGTATTTGTTAATCGTTAATTGCTTTAGCTCGTTCTAAGTTCCTGTTTCATGTTTGTGGTTTGTTAATACATTGGTTACCCGTTGACTTGAAAATTGCTAATGCATTCCATGTAAGTTCTTAGATGATTATGCTCGTAATAAACTCAACTATAAATTTGAGCACAAACTAAAGTATAACCACTGATTTCAGCCGCAAGGACATATGATTCTTAGAAAAAGTAGTTCATATGGATTGCATCATAAACCGAAGATTAGTCTTCTATTAATGTTTATAATATGTTGCTGATGTGTGGTTATTTTTTATTGGTAATAATAGTAGCATTACTTTGACCAGCTGATTTTGTTGACTGTGTTTCGGTCTTGTAGAACGTGGGTGGATGATGTTAAAATATTTTTCCTTGAATCCTTTTTCAGGTATATGCAAAATTGTTTCGCCTTTAAGTGCCTCTGTCCCTGCTGGCATGGTTTTGATGAGGGAGAAACCTGGCTTTAGGTTTAGTACTAGCGTGCAGCCTCTTCGTGTTGCTGAGTGGAATACTGATGATAAAGTTAACTTTTTCATGAGTGGAAGGTGTGTTTCCGACTTTCGGTATATGTTTTTTTTACTTCTCAGTTCTCTGTATGACATTTTAGATTTTGAGTGGCGTTTTGTTTATTTATCAGAAATTATACGTTTCGTGATTATGAGAAAATGGCGAACAAGGTTTTTGCTCGTAGATATTATAGTTCTGGATCTCTTCCTGCTACATTTATGGAAAAAGAGTTTTGGCAAGAAATAGCTTGCGGAAAGACTGAAAGCGTCGAGTATGCATGTGATGTTGATGGCAGTGCCTTTTCATCTTCTCCCGCCGACGAACTTGGAAATAGCAATTGGAATTTGAAGGTATTATTATTTTTATTTGTCATTTAGCCTATCACATCTGCTGCGTCTACCCTGTATCAGTATGTTGTACACTAATATGCATGACATGTGCATCTGTTTCTTCTTTGTGATTGTGTTATTACATTAATTGGCGGTCAGAATAGTATTTTCTTTTAAATTTAGTCTTCGATAGAGTATCATGTACCATTGTGTTTATTTCCTAACACGCATATGCTTTCACATGTATGCCTCTCAAGTCTGTCCGTTCGTTGCACTTAGTTCTCAATATTTCCCCTTTTTAGTTTCCTTATGACAACCTATGCGAAAAGTCACTTTCTCCTTATCGTCTTTGTAACTGGCACTTTGCAGTTCGTATACCATTCATTGTTTCATAATTCATTCACTTATATTCGCCGCATTCTTCCAGTCTTGATTTTTTTAACAAAATTTTGATTATGTTTGTCTCTGTTGAGTTTCTTATTTCATAGAGATTTTGGTATATACACCAATGGTATTGACAATGTGATTGTTCTTGTATTATTGGTATTTTTGCGTGTTTCATTCACTAAAATTGCTCACTTTTATGACTGCAGAAAGTTGCAAGACTATCCAGATCAATCTTGCGTCTGCTAGAAACAGAAATTCCGGTATTGAGATAGTTGAAATTCTTTAATTGAGAGTGTATACTAACTAGTAATTGGTTGTTATGTTCTCTTACCCAAGTTCCTATGACTCACAGGGAATTACAGAGCCAATGCTTTACATAGGAATGCTATTCAGTATGTTTGCTTGGCATGTAGAAGATCATTACTTGTACAGCATTAATTACCATCACTGTGGAGCTCCAAAAACATGGTATGGTGTTCCGGGTCACGCTGCACTGGATTTTGAAAAGGTTGTTCGACAGAAGGTGTATGCTCGTGACATTTTGTCAACTGATGGGGAAGATGGTGCTTTTGATGTTCTCGTAGGAAAGACAACTATTTTTTCTCCTAATATCTTGTTACAAAATGGCGTTCCAGTTTACAGGGCTATCCAAAAGCCTGGGGAATATGTCATCACCTTCCCCCGAGCATATCATGCAGGATTTAGTCACGGTAAGATCACATTCCATTATTTTGATTAGCATAATCCAAAAGATTGATATGCTGATGTAATGAGTTTGGTATTAAATAGGTTTTAATTGTGGCGAGGCTGTGAATTTTGCCATCGGTGATTGGTTTCCATTGGGATCAATAGCTACTCGCCGTTATGCACTTCTTAACCGGACACCAATCCTTCCTCATGAAGAACTTCTGTGCAAAGAAGCGATGCTTCTTTCATCAGCCAAAGACCATAAAGATTCAAATTATTCTTCTGCTGACATGGCATCTCAAGTTAGCATCAAGGCCTCGTTTGTGAGTTTGATACGCTTCCAACATCGTGCTCGTTGGTCGCTGATGAGATCAAGAGAATGCATGGGTGTTTTCGAACATTCTCATGGAACTATTCTTTGCAGTATTTGCAAACGTGATTGTTATGTAGCGTATATCAACTGCAACTGCTATTTGCATCCCGTTTGCCTTCGCCATGGTATACTTTCTGGCGTTTAGTATATTCAACTTCTAATTTTTTTTTAGTCTTTCTAATAAGTATTAACATGGTATAGTGTGTATTGCTTCAGAATTTAAGCCACTTGACTTGCCATGTGGAAGCAACTTTACACTCTCTGTAAGGGATGAACTGTTTGATATGGAGGCAGTTTCCAGGATATTTGAGGAGGATATAGATATTGTCAACGAGGTTCAGCGTCAATTCAAAAACGGAAGTGACATGGCTCTACTGTCTACATTGTACCCGCTAGCTAAAGAAGATGGATACAATCCACATTGCGAAATTGATTTTGAGGAGGTCTGTAATTTGAGGCATTCTGTTCCTGAGATCCTTGTTACGCATGTAAGTTCAAACTCATTGCTCTAGCTTCAATGATTAAAAGACATAGTCACAGTTGGATTAAGATGTAACCTAACTGTACTTTTGTTTTTTTTTCTGTCACAGGATCATAACAGTTCTAAAGACATAGCGAAGGAAATGGATGATGCTTCTTCAGTGATTGATGAAGCTCCTCAATTCAATATCCATGCGGAAGTTAAAAGTACATGTTATAGTGACGACTCTGACTCAGAGGTATTTAGGGTCAAACGCCGTTCATCCGTAAAGCCACAACACAGAAAAACAACGAATTCTGTCCCTTCAAAACCAGAACATCAGGTATTAAATATTTTAGTGACGCATTTTCTCAGAGCTGTGTATTGATACAAATGTTTGATTGTTAACTTTGGTTAGTCTATTTTATCATGCTTTCAAGATACTAACCCAAGTTTCATGTTTACAAAGGGGCTTAAACGGTTGAAGAAAGTACAACATGAACGATCTGGACATAATTCACCACCCGACTCTGGGTCTACATCTGTTTCCATCAAGTATAAGCAAATGGGTAATGATGAAGCAATGAGTATGTATGGGTCCTACAAATTGGGAAAAAGAGAAAGGGAACGACCGCCACTAGAGACATGTCCAAAACGACTTAAAGTAAAAGGCCCGTCAGTTACAGGTTTAGAGCACAGGATTACAAACAAATTAGAGCTTTAACTCGGCTAACTTGGATTCAATTGGATTTTAAGTTCTAACAACAGAGGAAAGTAAATCAGGCATTTTTAGTTATGGAAGCAGCAGCAACAACAACGACGTTCGTAGAAATATATTCTTTGTTCAGGCCTCTAATTGGGGCAACTGGCACTCGTGGTTCCACTCCATTTTAGGTAATTAGGTCGGCTTGGATTCGGTTAGCAATTTCTTCCAATGTACATTTGTTAACACCAGTTGGTTAATTGTTTTGAGGAATACCATTAGATCCTCATCTCATTCAATGTCGAAATTCTGCTGCTTTCTTTACTGTAGGGTTCTTTTATTCTTTTATTATGAATGTAGCAATTGGGTCCTTTGACTACATCAATAACAATCACCAAATCTTTAATTTCAAGGAAAGAATTTTTATGATTATTTGGCTTAGAAGGCAAGACAAATATAACTAACAAGTTGCTTTCGATCTGGTTTAACTTCAACAGCCTTGATAGCCAAGTTTTTGTATGATATCCACATCATGATCTATAAGTTATTATCACGAATCTTTCAGTTAGTTACACTTCCCTTTTGGTATTGTTTTTTATTATCTGTGCAAACCAAATGTACATTTTGATTTAATGTATGAATATTCCAAAGGTAGAAGCAGACTCAAGATCGAGTACTGAACCTTGGTTGGAAAAACCTTAGAACCAAGAACGGACTAATTTCAACCAGTCTGGTATTTGATTGTCCTAATCCGGTTCTTAGGTTTTGTTGCCAGGAATGACTTTCAGATAGTTGTGATGTGGGTCAAAGTTATACTGTTTTGTGTACTAACACCACATCTTCTAAATCTAATGAAAGCCAGGCTTAGGCCGCGTGCAGCGTGCCTAATTTGTAATCTTGAGTACCGAGTGGCTTTCTGTTCGACAGTCCAACTAAACTGCCTCTAAGGTAACAATAAGTGTCTACTTTACATTTTAACCGAGGATCATTGAAAAGGTTAAGATGAATTTTATTGTTGCAAAGTATGGTGATTGCAATTATCTTGAACATGCTTCAAGTACATTAGTTATTAGCTTAATCCCTGACTTTTAATGTTGCAATTAGGTTGTCATCTTGCAACTATAATGTGTAACTCGATGGATCGTTTGATCTCTTTTACATCTGAGACTTCTTAACTAAAGTGCATATATTAAACAGTGCTGAATTTGCAAACAGGGTTCAAATAGATAATCTGGATCTTCTTAGGGCTTTATGATCTGTTGAGCCTGGCTCGAATCATTTTGGGCTAACAATGATTGGACTCTAGTCCATATAACATATGCGGTATGCCCTTATGCCGTTATCTCTATGTCACTCATTATGTGTGTCATTTAAGGTCTTATCAAAAGGTTATACTATAAAATCATTGTAAATGGAACATTACAGTATCGATAGGTCTTATCAAAGGTTGGTTACGTCAAATGTTAAGGCATAATAATAGTACAAGTATTAAATAACGAAACAACATTTATTCCCTTTTTCCCTAATATTCTTTAATTCCTCATTTTTATTTGGTTTGATATGACACATGAGTTACTACTATCTTCATCTTAATTATTTTTTTTAATCTTTTCTTTTCCATTTATCTCAAATTATTTGAGATATTAATTTATTATCAAAGAAAAAACCGTTTACTGTGACTTTTAACAAAATCAAAGTAGCAGGTAGTACAATTTTTGTTTTAAAGTTTAAAATTAGATTTTTTAGAAAAATGATTGCAAACCTAATTTGTCTAAAAATGAACTTACAAATATGATTGGATAAATTCAAATTTTGATTGGTCAACATTAGAAGAGAGAATGAGTGTTTGACACTTGCCAAAATATAAATGATGTAAGATTATTTTTTAGGCCTAAATATCATAACTCTTTATTTTAATAGAAAGAGTTATTTCGGATATCTTGTATCATTTAGATACAAGGGGTTGAATCCAGCCTTCCATCCAATTTTGATCAGATGCCAAGATTTAAACTATAAAAAAGGCGAATAGGTATTTTCGTAATTTAATGCCCCACCCAACCCTATATTGGATGCCCTCTTTTCCCACGCCGTCATTCTATCACACATAATAAAACACGCACTAAAACACTCTCACACACACACACATACACACATGTTTTCATCAAAACCGTATGGTAAATCATCTAACAAAATCAAATAACGATCAAAGAACAACATCAACAATAAAAAAATAAAGTCAAAATCGAAGCTTATGCAAAAAACCCAGGAATAACGACGAAAAAAACGAGGCAACAAAGTATAAATCACACATTTAATGCTTTTTACTATTGTTATTTTGCATTGAACAAAATTTTTCATGAATCAAATGTAATTATTGTGAAATTACTCAATTTTTAATCGACATATAATGAGTATCATGAGTATTCTGATAATATTAGATTCTTAAGGAAAAGAAAATGTGGTTAGGGATTACGAAATCAATATTTACAAATAGATATGTTGATGAATTGATGATATTCGAGACCGAATGATAGACAATAAAATGGACTACATGAAAGAAATGATATTACGCTTATTTATCAAATGCTAGGTTCCGTAATATGGTAAATCTTATCATATTTGATACATGATGTGTTTTTAAATAGCTTAGATGCTACATCATATATGATACTTGAAAAATATAAAATAGCAAATTTTGATACTAGCAAATATGATACTTGCAAGAATCATATATGATACTTTCAAGTATCACATATTGTTAGCCTCAAAATATTGAGTTAAACAAGAATGCTCGGTCATATGTTTATTATGGATCGTATATTAGAACGTTGTAATAGGTAGTAGGTTAGTCGTGTATTACAGGCTTAACTTTCAGCTAAGGTTCATTAATAAGTAACCAAAGCCCAAAAGAAAAGCCCGGCCCATTAGACTATAGTCCATAACCAAGCCCGCATGTGGGTGGACTATATATACCCTTCCTAGCATGTTAGGAAGGGTGTTGGTCATTTTCATTTTTCATCTCTCTAATCTAATCCTCCGAAAGTTCCAACCATTCTCTCTACTTTCTCTCACTACTTTCTCTCTCTAGAAATCTTCCATCTTTTATCTACCTTTCTTGTTTAATCTTCACGAATTAATGGGACAACAATTGGTATCAATCGCCATGGGGTAGATTTGTGATTGGTTGTGATTTTATTTGATTCGTAAGATTTAATCTCTATTTCGTCTCTCGAATTCAAATTTTTTTGTGTTTTCTGTGCTATAAATCTTGATACACATCTCCTACATAGTTGTGGTAGGGATTTGGTTACTTTGGTTTGGGTAAAATCACGTTTTTTCTTGGCGAAAAATCTCATTTTTTACCTAAAGTTTCGGAAAAGTACCCACATTACGACAGAAAAACCTTGCCTTCCATCGCAATACGCTAGGGTTTATCATTGCGATCGACATTGCGATTCATATTGTGATTGGTGTTGTTTTTGATATTGCGACAGGAATATTGCGACAGGGGTCATTGCGATAGGAATATTGCGACAGGGGTTATTGCGACAGGGTTATTATGACAGGGTTATTGCGACAAGGGTCATTGCGACAGGACATTGCGACAGGTCATTGCGACAGGTCATTGTGACAGGTCATTGCGACAGACATTGCGATGGGATAACATTGCGATGGGACATTGAGATCTGTTTGGTTAAATTTTGTTTGAGTATTTTTTAGACTTAGCCACTATCTAGAAGAGTTAAAAATTTTTAGGTCAAGTAAAATCAAATTTTTTCCCTACTAGTTTTTGGCCATTTCTAACTCAATTTCAAAATTTGGCACTACAAAAATTTTTCAGCCTACCGTTTTGTCGGACTGAGGAATTTATTGTCGGACTGAGTAAAATCGGAATTTTTGGAATTTCATCCACAACTCAATCACTATAACATCTACTTAAGATCCATATTCACTTCATCATTTCTGAGAATATTGAGATGGATTCTACTGCCGAATATCGTGTGACGAACAACAACATAATGGTGGCGGGTAACAAAGAAAGACCACCAATGCTTGTGTCAGGTCGATATGATCAATGGCAATCCCGTTTTCTACGTTATCTTGACACAAAACCTAACGGTGATGCTTTAAGGCAATGTATTTTGGAAGGACCCTATAAACTCTCAAGGATTCAAGTTCCTAGAGTACCAGCCACAGACACTACTGAAGAACAACCAGCTTATGAACGTGATGAAAAGAGGAACGACCTCACACTAGAGAACCGTGCTTGGTTTGATGCAGAGAAGGAAGCAATCTACTTAATTCTCAGTGGAATTTGAGATGATATTTATTCCACGGTTGATGCATGCCCTACTGCTCAAGAAATGTGGATGGCTATTGAAAGATTGCAACAAGGTGAATCACTTAACAAACAAGATGTGAAAACTAAGATGTTTTGGAACTTTGGCAAGTTTACATCAAAGGATGGGGAATCAATTGATTCTTATTACTCCCGATCCTACAAAATGATGAATGATATGACCCGAAACAACTTGCAAGTTTCCACCATGCAAGTCAATGTCCAATTTCTACAGCAACTTCAACCAAAGTGGACACGGTTTGTCACCTTGGTGAAACAACAACAAAAGTTAGGCGAAGTTTCATATCACAAGCTCTTTGACATTTTGAAACAATTTCAAAATGAGGCAAATGAACTTCGAGCTGAACGAGTTGCAAAGGTTTCCAATCCACTTGCTTTGGTGTCTACCACTCAACATTACCCAGATTATCACTCTCGTACCTCAAAGACCTACTCTACTCAATCATCATCACCACAATCATCCACTGTCTCCAAGTCACATGCTCCAACACGATCCCGAGGCAAAGAAGTTGCAAGAGCACCATCACCCACACCTGAGCAATCATCCGAAGAAGACAGTGATGAAGAAGTAGCTCAAAAGGATAGGGAATTCAAGCAACAAATGGCTTTCATTATGAAGCAATACAAGAAAATTTATAAACCCACCAACAACAACCTTCGAACATCTTCAAACCCGAGGAACACTTACGCACAGAGTCCTCCAAGGTATGACACACGAAGGCGTGCTGAGAGTCCTCCGAAGTATGATCGACAACCTGCAAAGTATGATAATCAGAAGGTTGCTACTGTTGTTGGAAACAGAGACACTGTTGGTACTCAAATTGTGAAACAAACTGGGATTCAGTGCTTTAACTGCCGAGGTTATGGGCATTTGGCTAGGGAATGCAGACAGCCAAAGAGGGTTAAAGATTATGGTTATCATAAGGAAAAGATGCTGCTATGCAAGAAAATGGAAGCTGGAATCAAGCTATCAGCTGAGGAAGGATGTTGGAAATACGTTTTACGCATTTAGAAAGTCTCGGTCACTCCAACATTGTAGTTATAGGCTCGTAGTTAAGTTAAGTGTCATTTATTACATAGCCCGACCCATGAGCATGTTCATGGGCCGGAAGCCCAAGTCCTTTAAGGACTTGGGGTATTTTAAACCTCTTTCAACCATGGAAAGAGGTGTTGGTTGTTTATTTCTCACTTTACATAATACAAGTTTCTTTCACTTCTCTCTCTAACTTTCTCTCTCTAGAAAAACATCAACCCTCTTGATTCATAAAAATTATCATTGTTCTACAATTGGTATCAAGAGCATGGGATGAAATAAAGGTTGGTTTTGTGTTGTTCATGTTCACTTTGGTGTGTTCATGTGTTTTTGATTGATCTTTACCCAAGTTTCAATTTTTTTCGTGTTTTTGACTCTCCAAGTACTCCATATATCTTCTAAATACCTTTAGTAGTGTTTTGGGTGTTTTGGTTTGGTTCAAATCACGTTTTTCTTGTCGAAAATCTCATTTTTTAGCCTCAAAATTTCGTAACAGTACCGTTATTCCGATCAGCACAATCGGAAAAGGGTTTAGGGATTCCAATCAGTCAAATCGGAAAAGGGTTTACATATTCCAATCTGTATTCCGATTGGTAAGTATTCCGATAGGGTTTCCGATTGGTAAGTATTCCGACAGGGGTTTCCGAGGCAAGTATTCCGATAGGAGGATTAGTTAAGTATTCCGATTGGTAAGTATTCCGACCAGGTATTCTATATCATTCCGATTGGTAAGTATTCCGACCAGGTATTCTATATCATTCCGATTGGTAAGTATTCCGACAGGGTTTCCGATTGGTAAGTATTCCGACCAGGTATTCTATATCATTCCGATTGGTAAGTATTCCGACCAGGGTTCAGTTATCATTCCGATTGGAAGACATTCCGACTAGGTTTCCGATTAGACAATATTCAGATCAGGGCTTTAGATAACATTCCGATTGGTTACTTTTAGCATTTCGACGGATTAATTTTGAGACTTACGACACTTTGAGATTTTCACATTGAAACTAAGAAGTTTGGGTATTGAGATAGTATTTTCAACTTAGAGGATTTCGTTTCAAGTTTGTAATCTGTCACAAAAACACGCAACATCTTTATTTCAACAACATTAAAACACTTAACCTTATTTCATTGTTCGATCATCTTTGATAATCTTTTTTTTCAAGGGATCACAAAATGAATTCACATTCATTTATGCCAACTATGACTTCACTCACCGATATATCGATCATTTCGGGTATCGATACTCGCCCGCCTTTGCTCATCAAAGATTTATTTGAATCATGGCAAAGTCGCATGAGAACGTACATCATGGGCAAACAAAGTGGCCGACTTATGCTAGAATCAATTGACAAAGGTCCATTAGATTGGGGAGAGGTTACAGTCAACAATGTGACAAGGCCAAGGCAGTATCATGAGTTAACCGATGCCAACAAACTCATTGCAGATGCCGATGAAAGAGCTGTTCAGACAATTCTTCAAGCCCTTCCACATGATATCTTCAGAATGGTGAGTGAACATAAAATGACCAAGAATCTTTGGGATCGACTTGCGGTTTTGCTACAAGGGACATCTCTCACTAAGCAAGAACGAGAATGTCAATTATATGATTTGTTTGATAGATTCCAATACATTCCAGGGGAGACTCTTCATGATTTTTACTGGCGTTTTACCACTTTGATGAATGACATGAATGTCTATAATCTAAGGATTGAACAATTTCAATTAAACACCAAGTTTTTGAACACACTACCCCCTGAATGGAGTCAATATGTGACTGATGTCAAAATGATTCGTGATCTACACAAGTCCAATTTAGATCAACTCTATGCTTTCTTACAACAACATGAGAAGCATGTGATCCAAAACCGAATTTCTCAAGGACCTTATCATGAACCAATGGCATTATTGGCAAACCATCCTACACTGTCATACCACAACTCTCAGCTTGCTTTAGGACAAAAATCTTCATATCAACCTATGTATCAAACACCAAGCTTTCCACAGTACTCGATTCTGCCACCGCCGCCAACATCTTATCACCAACCAGCAACATCATCATCACAAGGAGATTCACACCCATCACCTTATGCTTCACACCAGTATTCCCCGTATCAACCTCCCACCAACCTTGCTAGTACCTATCCACAACTCGAGGCTCCTCAACATCATTACTCACATCAAGTAAGTGCTCCAACCAATCAGTTTGTTGCTCAACCAGCATCAGCATTATACTGTGAAGATGACATCCCTGTCCCTAAATTTAGACAAGGAGATAGCCCTACTGAAATCCTTGCTCTGATGTCTGCATATTTAAGTCAAACTTTGAACAAAAGAGGTTACCGAGGTTCAACACCAACTAACAATCAGTTAAGGAACTCGTCTAACTCTCGACAACAGGCAACAATTCAGGACGGAAGGGTCATGGTGCAACCACTTCAAGGGAGATCAAACTTGTCTACTGCTGGTGCACGTTCATCCAATACTACTGCTACAAGGACTAACAACACTGGTAAAATGAAGGTGGTTATTTGCTACAACTGCAAAGGGGAAGGGCACATGGCCCGAGAATGCAAGCAGCCTAAGAGGAGAAGGGACG
The DNA here is from genome assembly GCA_025667525.1 of Glebionis coronaria. NCBI lineage: Eukaryota > Viridiplantae > Streptophyta > Magnoliopsida > Asterales > Asteraceae > Glebionis > Glebionis coronaria. The sequence continues at coordinate 39,919,497 of CM046874.1, read as the reverse complement.
ACACATGGTTTAAGGAGAAGATTTACCTGGTGAATGCTCAAGCCCAAGGTCGTGAGCTTGATGAAGAAGAATTGGCATTCCTTGCAGATCCAGGAGTAGCGGAAACTGATCGTCTCACAACAGTCATCACCAACAATGCTGCTTATCAATGTGATGATTTGGATGCATATGACTCGGATTGTGATGATCTTAACACCGCCAAATCAGCTCTTATGGCAAATCTTTCACTCTATGGGACTGATACCATAGCTGAGGTACCAAATACTGCTACAGATACTAGCATTGTACCTTATCAAGTTGAGCAAATGTCTGAGTATTCGGAACAGCCTCCGGTGGTTAGTAATTCAATCGATGAGACAAACAATGATAGCAATAACATTGCAAGTCCTCAGATTTTGAGTGAACCAGAACCGGGAGCTCCTACGACTATTAATTCGTCTGCTCAACCTGATTTGGTTATGGTCCCTACATCTCTGCTTAGCCAAATGAATAATGCGGTCCTTGAAACCCTTAATGCTAATCAGACTTTATCTGCCGAGCTTGCTTTGCATAAGGACAAGGTTAAAACCTTGGAAATGACTCCTGTGTCCACTACCTTAACCAATCCTGAATTTGACAGGTTTAGGAAAGTTCAAATGGACAATCTGCTTGAAATTGAAAGTTTAAGAGCAAATCTTTCGAATGAGCTTAAAGAAAAAGAGTCAGTCGTTACTAATTTTCAACAACTTCAAACGGATTTTGAAATTCTTGAGTCCAAACAGCTTGAAATGGAAATTAAGACGTCTGAAAGAATAAAAGAAACGGAAATTAAGCTCTTAAAACAATATGCTGCTTCACATCTAGTACACTTGTTTCATGCATCATTTAAAGAGTTCAATCTATCGCGTCTTATAGACTTACCACCTAACCCGGGGTATGCAAAGCAAGCGTTTAACCACAACCCACGACTGTATGATGCAACAAAGCTAGGATTGGTATTAGATCCGATAGTGTTCTCAAGTGATTCCATGACACCATATGATGAAAAGCAATTAAAATTACTTTCGACATATCCTAAATATGACTATGCTTCAATGAATGCACAAAATGCCACAATAGATCTTAGAATTCGTTTTAATATGAAAAAGAAAACTCTCCAAACATCCACTTTCATGCCGACTAGAGAATGCCTTAGTATAATTCCTACACTTGTCAACTCGGATAAACCAAAGGAAATTCCTAAGAATCTTCCCCCGGTTAGTACGGTAAAGCTCAGCTTGGAAGAGATTGGGCAATACCTTACCGATTTTGACAAGGTCATTTTGGAATGTACGACTTCAACGGCTCAAACCGCTGGAGAATGGGCGTTCGAACACATGAAAACGGTGTTTGAAGACGTGATCGTTCCGTTTGTGGACCATATTAAACAAGGATTCTATGATCTAGCGTGTAATTTAAGTTTTGAAATTGGTGAAGTTCAAAAAGTTTTCAATAAAATGGATGATGCTTACGAACAACACTTAATTGAAAAGGAAAAGATTTTATCAGAATATGACTGCTTTCTAGAACATATGGTGTCTCTCGAAGTGATGCAAGTTGTTACTGTTAAATATACTCATGAAATTTCATCTACTGTGAATATTTGTGATGATGTGCATGAATCTGTGAATACTGTTGAAAATGTGAATACTGTAGAAAATCATTCTTGTCATGAATCCAACGCTGAATTTTTAAAGCTTCAAGATTCATATAATACACTTTCAAAAAGTTTTAACGAGCTTCAACAATATTCTATATCTCTTGAAATTGAGAATCAATCAAACAATGAAACTCTTTCAAAACTAAATGATGGTGGAAACTCCGTTGAGACAAGTGACAAGATGATTCAGATGGTTCAGAATTTAGAAGAAGAGATGATGAGACTTAAGAGAGAATGAGTAGAAACAAAAACGGAACTAGAGGCTGCAGAGACTAAGAATCATGTCCTAGAAAATAGAATTAATTCTATACTAGGAGAGCGTGAACAAGTAAGGCAGGGAGACTCACAAATTTCTGGTTCAATAGAAGAACACCTCGCGTTTAATGTGACAGAGCGAAAGTCTTTAATTGACAAACTGAACAAGAAATGTGAGGAAACCTCTGACCTAAAAATTCAGCTCATAGACAAAAACATGGTTTTGGCCGAGTTAAAGGAGACACTTCTTCTCACCCGACAAGAAGTTGTTAATAACTTAGCTACCAACTCTGCACCGTCCTCTAGTGCTCCAACAACCAAGTCAGTAGTGCTTTATAAGAACCCGCTCCATAAGAAAAACCCGGTTACCTACGATGATTATATGAGGAATGCAACTAAGCATGTAGATCTTGTTAGGGATATTTTAGATGATTTGTATGCGCTAGATCCCTCAAACAGTTACTACTATTCAGCTCATGAATATATTAAGCGTGTTCAATATTGCTTAGCATATTTGCATTACATAGGAAAACCGGGTTCTGCACTACTCACTAATCGACCCATTACTGTAACTCCATTCAATAAGACCCCAGGAGCAAAACCATCACTGGCACCATCAAGTAAGGCACCTTTAAGATCTGTAACTAATGTTCCCTTGGCTTCTACAGGAGTAACTGTGTCCACTAAGGCTAAAGGATCTCGAGGAAAGAAAGATAGGATCAAGCCTTCCACTAATAGGACTGAGAAGAAGAAAGTAGAAGTGCACCCTAGGAATGTTATTTCAGTCTTAAATAAAAAGCATCATGTAGCTAAGACAAAAGGTCCTCTTTATGAGTGGAAACCTAAGCAAAATGTGAATTCTAATGCGAAATGTTGGAATTATAGTGAATGCATGTTTTCTCAGCGTCATGATTTATGCCTTATTGATCATGTGAATGAAATGCATGCTATTAAGAACAATCTTGAATGGACTCCAACAGGGAAGAAATTTACCCAAGTTGGGTGGCAATGGAAACCCACTGGTAGGACCTTTACTGCAAATGGAACTAAGTGCCCTTTAACTAGGATCACATCCACGGTAGTTAGGTCTAAGCGTCCTTTAAATAGGAACACTAGCACTAAGAAAGAAAAAAAGCGCCCTTTAACTAGGTCTGCCCCCACTACTGTGCCTACCAGTGGTAATGTCCCCAGTCAAACAGTACCTCAGAATACTAGACAACTAGAATCTAAGCCAACCACTAGTAAGAAAATCTGGAAACCTAAAGTTTCGTCTGATAGCAAATCTAAGATAACTGTATATGTACCTGCTAACTCAGAAGAACAATTAGAATCCGATACATCGTCTGTGTTTGGTAAAATTTTCAGGTCGTCCAAATTATTCTTTGGTATTTGGACTCGGGGTGCTCCAAACATATGACTGGAGACCGCTCGATGCTCAAAAATTTCGTCAGCAAGTTTCTAGGAACGGTAAAATTCGGCAACGACCATATTGCAAAGATTATGGGTTATGGTGAATACCAAATTGGGAATGTCACGATTTCAAGGGTTTACTATGTAGAGGGACTTGGTCACAATCTATTCTCAGTAGGACAATTCTACGATTCTAACCTTGAAGTGGCCTTTCGACAACATACTTGCTTCATTCGCGATCTTGCAGGAAATGATTTGTTAAAGGGTTCTCGAGGGGATAATCTCTATACTTTGTCTATTCAAAACATGATGGCCGCCTCTCCTGTTTGCTTGCTCTCCAAAGCATCTAAGACCAAGTCATGGTTGTGGCATCGTCGGTTATCTCATCTTAACTTTGATGCTATTAACCATTTGGCTAGAAACGAACTTGTTCGTGGTCTTCCAAAACTTAAGTTCGACAAGGATCATTTATGTTCCGCGTGTTCATTGGGGAAAAGCACCAAGAAATCTTACAAACCTAAAGCAGAAGACACCAACCAAGAACCACTGTATCTTTTGCACATGGATCTTTGCGGACCAATGCGTATAGCTAGTGTGAGTGGTAGAAAATACATCCTCGTAATAGTGGATGATTTTTCAAGGTTTACATGGGTAAAGTTTTTAGCATCCAAGGATCAAGCACCTGAGTATATCATTACTTTCTTAAAGATGATCCAAGTACGTCGTAATGCTACTGTTCGCCGCATTCGAACTGATAACGGCACTGAGTTCGTTAATCAGACTCTTCGAAATTATTATGAAAAGGTTGGTATTTCTCATGAAACATCTGTGGCTCGCACTCCACAACAAAATGGTGTCGTTGAAAGATGTAACCGTACACTGATGGAAGCTGCTCGAACTATGTTGATTTATGCGAATGCTCCTTTATTCTTATGGGCAGAAGCAGTGGCAACCGCATGTTATACCCAAAACCGCTCCATCATTCGCAAACGTCATGGTAAAACTCCATATGAGCTTCTTCATGGACACAAACCCGATATATCATATCTTCATGTGTTTGGTGCACTTTGCTATCCGAATACAAATAGTGAGAATCTGGGAAAACTTCAACCGAAGGCTGATATTGGAATTTTCATTGGATACTCGCCTGCAAAGAAAGCTTACCGGATTTATAACCGTCATCTTGGCAAGATTGTAGAAACTTTGGATGTCGATTTTGATGAGCTGACAGCGATGGCTTCTGAGCAACACAGCTCTGAACCCGCATTACACGAGATGGGAACCGGTACAATCAGTTCCGGCTTAATTCCCAACAACCCTACTTCTCCATCATTCATACCACCAACAAGGTCCGAGTGGGATAAGTTATTTTAACCTATGTTTGATGAATTCTTTTATCCACAGAGTAATGATTCTCCAGCACCCGTAGCAGTAGCTCCGATTCCCGTAGTTGTTGCTCAAGATAATGGAAATGAATCCGAGGCAACTACTGTTACTCTTGAACAAGATGTACCATCCCCCACCAATTCTCAAACAACACCTGAATCATCACCCCCACTCGTTCCTAATGATGTTGAAGAGGAACTATATGATCACGATCTAGAATATGCTCACTTACAAGAGCTTCCCTTCTTTGGTTCACATATACCTGATGACCCTACGGGTGCGTCTACCTCAGAGGAAGCTCCTGCAATCGTTCACTCCCGACCACCATGGATTGAAACTCACAACACTAAATGGACAAAGGATCACCCAATCCGCAATATTATTGGTGACATCGATCGACCAGTCTTAACACGCCATCAACTCCAAGAACATGCATTATATTGCTATTTTGATGCATTTCTTTCAGACACTGAACCTAAAAACTGGCAACAAGCCATGACCAAATCATCATGGATTGAAGCCATGCAAGAGGAACTTAATGAATTCCAACGTCTTGAAGTGTGGGAATTAGTTCCGTTACCCAGCAACGTTGAAATCTTGACACTGTTGTGGGTATACAAGGTTGAGCTCGATGAGTTAGGTAGTGTGCTGAAAAACAAAGCTAGATTGGTCGCTAGAGGTTACAAACAAGCTTTAGGTATCGATTTTAAAGAATCCTTTGCTCCTGTTGCACGATTGGAGGCAATTAGACTATTCCTTGCTTATGCTGCTCACATGAATATGATCGTCTACCAAATGGATGTTAAGACGGCATTTCTTAATAGTGAATTAAGGGAAGATGTCAATGTAAGCCAGCCGAATGGATTCGTCAATTCAGAGTATCCTAATCATGTGTACAAGCTCAAGAAGGCTCTTTACGGGTTGAAACAAGCTCCACGCGCGTGGTATGATCTCTTGTCGACGTATCTCATCTCCAAAGGCTTCTCAAAAGGCAAAGTGGACCCCACATTATTCATTCTCAAGGAGGACAACGACATGATACTGGTACAAATTTATGTTGATGATATAATATTTGCTGCTACTAATCAACGTTTGTCTGACCGTTTTGAGAAAATTATGTCCACACGCTTTAAGATGTCGATGATGGGAAAAATTTCATTTTTCTTAGGGTTGCAAATTTCTCAGAATCCTAGAGGCATCTTTATTAATCAATCCAAATTTGCTCTTGAATCCTTAAAGAAATATCACTTTGAAAACTATGACCCCGTGGATACTCCAATGGTGGAGAGATCCAAGTTAGATGAAGATAAGGAAGGGATAACTGTCGATCCTAAACTTTACCGTGGAATGATCGGCATCCTTCTCTATCTGACTGCTAGCAGGCCTGATTTGCAATTTGCTATAGGCATGTGTGCCCGGTATCAGGCTCGGCCTACCGAAAAGCACTTACATGTTGTGAAACGGATCTTTCGGTATCTAAAAGTGTTGGAAATACGTTTTACGTATTTATGAAGGATCGGTCGCTCCAACGATAATTATGTAATGGGCTCGTGATCCATTTAGTTTATGTATAGTCCATATAGCCCACATGTAGGGTGGGCTATATATATCCCCTCCTAGCATGTTAGGAGGGGTTGTTGATTGTTCATCCCACATTATTCATTTCCATCTTAACTTTCTCTCTCTACTTCTCTCCCTTCTCTCCTTTCTCTCTCTACTCCATCATCTCCTTCATCTCATCTTTCTTTATATTTATCAATCAATCAACCATCTTTATCCATCTAATCAATCATGTAAAATAGGCCAATGATTTCGTAGACCTTCAATTGGTATCAAGAGCCAAGGTTTGATTGGTTTATTCTTGCTTTTATTTCTTTTTGATTTTGGTGGGTTTTGATTTAATCATGCTTTTATATTAAAAAGTTTGTATTTTTTATATATAAAGTTTTTGTTTTTATGTTTTAAATCATAAAAAAGTTTGTATTTTTCATATAAAGTTTGTGTTTTTATGTTTTAAATCATAATTAAATCGTTGATTTACTTATTTTATATAAAAATCACAAATTTTTAATTCAAAAATCAATTTTTTATATAATCAGTTTCTATTTTAAGTTGTTATCATTTTAAATTTTTTTTACCAGTTTTTATAGATAATTTTTTATCCTGGGTTTCGAGATCTGTCCAGTTTTTAATCAATACTTTTTATAATCAGTATTTTTCTTTATTTTTTAATCAATTGGGTCTCGAGTTTTTGTCCAATATCTGTCCTTCAGTCCTTCATCATCCAGGTTTTCATCATCTTTGTCCAAGAATCTCAGTCCGTTTCATCAAGTTCCGGGTGAACAAAAGTTACGGATGCACAAAACTTCCGGGTGAAAGAAAACTTCCGGGTGAACGAACAAGTTCCGAACGAACAAGTTCCGAACGAACAAGTTCGGAACGAACTAGTTCCGATTCGACACTCTTCCGATTCAGAACTCTTCTGATTCGGAACTCTTCCGATTCGGAACTCTTCCGATTCGGAAATCTTCCGAACGAAATCTTCCGAACGAATGACTCTTCCGAATGAATGAAAAGTTCCGAATGAAGACAATTCAAACATAACGGAATTTTTTTTTTTTTTGACTCGACACCAATTTTCGACCAACACTCAACACTTGGACTCAAACCCACTCGACTCGACTCCAAACCCAACCTCGACCCTCGACTGGCTCACTCATCCTCTCGTTCCCCTCTCGTCTCTCGTATTACCCACCCAATACACCCATTTTCGACTCCAACACAAACACCATTAACTTAGACTCGACACCATTAAACACCAGACCACTCGACTCCACAAACCAACAACCTCGACTCACTCGACTCCACAAACCAACAACCTCGAATCACTCGGACTCCACTCACCCATCTCACACAGACCCCTCACTCTCGACTACACCAAACTCACCACGACGTCACCTCTCGTATCCCTCACTCTCAACTCACAATCAAAACTCAACACAACCCCCACAAATCAACACAGCCCTTTTCACACTCTCCCTCACACTCTCGACTTACAAACAAACACTCGACTCAAAAAGGTAAGTGGACTCCAACACCAACGACACAGATCCATCCTCAAAGACTCATTTACAGACTCATCACTTCTCTCGACACACTATCCTCCCAAACCCCCCCTCATCATTCCGACAAAAACCCTCATCATTCTGACCCAAAACAAAACACAACCTTTCACAAAAACCTCAACTCAACTCCCCTCCCTGGACACACACCCTCAAAACAAACACCCTCGGACAACAAACTCTCGCAAACAAACTCGACAACAAACTCTCCCTCGAACTCTCGCCAACAAACTATCGACAACAAACTCTCGACAACAAACTCTCGACTCAAACAAACACCCTCGGTCACACCAAACACACAGAATGACGCTACAGAAGAGAGAGACTACAATTAAAACTTAAATCAAGACCTACCCGAGACCTCAATCAAAGAGACCTTGAAGATTCATCTTTCTATAGAGTTTAAGGATATCTATTACGGATTGAGGTGTTTTAAGATTATATAGTGGGCGGAGTTAACAAGGATGAAGGTTTTGAGGATAGGTGATAAATTGAGTTTTTAGTGTGAGTAACTGTGTTTGTTTAGATTATTTTTGGAGAAGAAAGAACGATTGAGGCAAAGAGGAGAGGGACGGAGGAACCAAGGTGTTGGATGATTTTGGTATGAGTGATAAGAGAGAGAGAGAGATTAAATACTGTGTATCGGTTATTGGGTTTTGTATAAAGACGAGTAAAAGGGCGGAGGAAACTAGGAGAAATCTTAGGAGTGTTGACTGCCACGTGTTGTGAATTGTTGGCCACGAGTTCTACACGTTGTTCTCTCTCATTTCTACCAAACCTGGAGTTTCTATCTTATAAAACGATATATCAGATTTGCTTATTTTATTTTTTTATTTTCTTTTATTTTTTAATTTTTAATTTTAGTTAAGTAAAAATTCTTTTTAAGATAAGTTAATTTTTTTATATATTTTCATTTTTTAAAATTAATTTTTTAGTTAAGTTAAGTTTGATTTGGCACATCGTGTTGAGGCGGGTATTGCGGAAGAACCAAGGTGGTAAAATATTTGACGGGTAAACATTTTTTTTGTGTCCGGATTTGAAGACAAAAGTGAAGAGACAAAGTGTGACGACCAAGAAAGTATTAAGCCAAACGAGGATTGTGACGAAGTTTTACGATTTATTAATTGCTTGGGGTCTAAAATCTCGTAAATTCGACTTCTCGTTTCTTCACGAATTGTAAAATCCCGAAATCAACCACGACCACAAAATTATTGTGTCCTATCAAGGATCCAAGAAATTTTCATCGATATTCAATGGATTCGTTCGATTCGACATGTCAAAAGGGAGAAACGCATAAAATGCAAGACAACGTTAGTGATAATGGCATCACTTCATTTCAAATGCTTCAGTCTCATCTAGTCACTCTTTCGAGGATTCAAGGAGGGAGCGAATTTGTGACAATCTTTGGTCAAGATCGTCATATATTCATCGACTCTATGTTTACCACTTTGACCCAACTCGCCGAGCAACTCAACCATGAAAACTTTAATCACTCTGCATCGGCACTTGCTTATAAGGCTCTTGTGACACAACTCATGCCTTTCCTCCAATTCAATATCATCAAGCCTGAAAGTTCAGTGATTTGCCAATCATTTCTTCGAGATACACATACCAAGTTTAGAGCTTTCCGTGATACAATTTTGAAACTCATGACATCGGTCTCGTCTTCAATTTATGAAAGATCTCGACTTCAGCAAGCGTATGATAATGGAGTGCAGGAATCAATGATGCAGATGCAAGAGGAGAATGGTCATACGGTTGACAACTTGGAGCCTAACGATGGCAAGAGCACGGAATCAGGAGGACAACATGATACCAGTGGCACGTCAGGGAATGTTCACGAGATTTCTCTTGATGACACCTTACCCGTTTATGATGAAGAGTCTGAAAACATGGTACAATGTAATGTTCTTTATGATATATATGCTGATGATATGCCGCATATTGAGCATTCTGACCCTAATTATGACAAACATGGGATGGAAAAGAGTGATAGCAATACCACTTCTGCTTCATCCGATGTAAGTCATAATGGGGGAGAGATTGTTCAGAATGCTATAGTACATCATGATAATTGTATTATAACTGCTTCATTGAATGCTTCTGATTCCAAGATTAGAGAGCTCGAAACGATTGTAGCTCAACAATCAAAAGATCTTGAGGATGCCAAACTTGAATTTTCTAAGAAAACGGATAAATTTGAAACATACTTTGAAAAACTTAAAAAGTCAAACGTTGTTCTTGAAAGAAAATTAGATCAAAAAGTTTTAGATTCTAAAGCTGAAAAGGAAAATCTTTTGAAACAAATTCAGTTACTTGAGTCTAAATTGGCATCCCAAGATAGAGTGCTCAAAGAGAATGAGACTTTAAAGGCCCAAGTACAGGAAAAGGTTTTTGCTATAGCCGCGTTGAAAAACGAGTTAAGGAAAAGTAAAGGACCTAGTGTGGACACTAAGCTTGAAAAACCATAAATCTTGGGGAAACCGCCTACAAATCAGTTCGTCAGACAACCGATTGTCAGACAACCTACTGCATTTAGATTCGAGCGATCACAATCCTCGAGACCGCGGTTTTCCTCCCAAGTTGATTTGGGTCCTATTTCTAGAACAGTCACTCCACCAACTAGGCCTAACGTGACTAAATCAGTTTTAGCAAGACCTCATCACATGATTGCCCCTAGTTTCTCTAAGAATAGTTCAATGAACACGTCTAGAACTAGTTCAACTGATGTGCGCCATGATTTTGGTCAAAGGGAAGCTATTCAAAAGACACATGTAAGAGATAGCAATGTCCAACCTAGTCAGATGCCTTCTAGATTACCCAACACTGCTAACCGTAGCATGACGTCTCCTAGGAGCATCGATCAATCATCTAGGAATTACTCGAACATTAAATATGCTACTTGTAAAACATGTAGAAAATGTGTCTTTACGGCAAATCATGACTCCTGTATCAAAAAATTGCTTAATGAGGTGAACTCCCGTGCTAGACTTAAATCCCAGTGGGTTGCTAAAATCAAACCCGTTGGCAAAATGTGGCGCCCCACTGGTAGAACTTTCACTCTTGTAGGAAACGAGTGCCCTTTAACTAGGATTGTCTCTGGTTCTACGAAGACTACTAGGGAGGAAATTGCAAAGGATGATACATCACTTAAGCCTGAACTTAAGGTCTTCTATAAAAGGAAACGTTTGCCAGCTAAGATAAGTGAATCATCTACTCAGGTCGCCTTTGACACAAGTAAAGCCAATTGTGAACCCCCACGTGCTTCTAAAATTGATATCGCTAACCCATGTCAAAACAAGCAAATTCCTAATGAGAATGCAGGTACCAAAGTTGATGTTCCAAAAGAACGAAGCGGTCCAATCATTGTATACCATTCAACTAAGGACACTCTTAGAGTTTGGTTGCTGAAGAAGCAGATATCAGAGAAACAAATGTCTCAGGGGATTCATGGTTAAGCAGCAATACAAGGACTTATAGTCACATCACAGACTATAACTTGCTCCTCAAAGAAAGGAAAGTTTATCGCCGATGGTAAACTTATCCTAACAACGAGAAATTAATTTTTCTCGGGCATGAGCTTATATCAAAAAACATTCCAAGTTTTTTAAGCTCATGCATTATGGCTCCTCGTTAAATGACAGACGACGACCCGGACTTCAGAGACAGGGAAGTTTATCTACGCAACGATAACTTACCCTCTTAACAAGAAATTAAGTTTTCTTGGACACGAGCTTATCCTAAAACCATTCAAAGGTTTTAAGCTCGTGTATATGGTTTATCATTAAATATCAGATGATAACCCGTGCATCAAAGAAAGGAAAGTTTATCATTGATGATAAACTTATCCTAACAACGAGAAATTAAGTTTTCTCGGGCATGAGCTAAAATTAAAAACATTCGAAGTTTTTAAGCTCATGCACAATGACTTACAGTTAAATGTCAGACTTTAACTCGAACTTTAAATAAAGGAAAGATTATCTTTTATGATAACTTATCCTCTTAACGAGAAATTCACCTTTCTCGGTCATGAGCTTGTATTAAAACATTCGAAGTTTTAAGCTCAGAAAGGAAAGTGTATCTTTTAAATAAGAGAACTTTTCCTCGTAACGAGAAATTAACCTTTCTCGGTCATGAGCTTTCCGTTAAAACAGTCAAAGTTTTCAAGCTCATGAACACGACTTCTAAGTAAATGTCAGCTTAGGACTCGTCCTTCAGATAAAAGGAAATTTTATCGCCGATGGTAACTTATCCTTAACAACGGGAAGTTCACAACTTCTCGGACTTGAGCTCGCTTTTAAGATATTCAACATCTTAAGCTCAAGTAATTGTTTTTCAAAACTTTGAACACAATTTTTCAAGAATTTCTCAAAAGATTTTTCTAAATCTTTCAAAATTGTGTGTTCAAAAACGTTTTGATAAAACGAGCATGTCTTCTGGAATCGATAATATTTACGAACCTAGAAATGTCATTCAATAATGACACGGGGTTGTAAATAAAGTTCGAGCAGAAGTTTAAAAGATTTAAAACATGCTCCATATGGTTTGCTATTATTTCAGATAGCAACCCGCTTTTCATAATCAAGTCAAGCATTTCACCGGAAAGCTTTGACTCAACAACGGGAATTAATTTTCTCGGGGACGTGACGAGGTGACCAACATTCGTGAACAAGAACCATGTGAATCTTTCATATGATGTTCTCCATCATTCAGGTCCTACCTCGTAAATTGTTAATCTTGTGAATTCATTATCATATATGATCTTTGCACGTGATAAATACCTTACACTTGTGTTTAAAAGGTATTTAATTTACGTTTCAGCACACCCTCATTAATTTGAGGGGGAGCTTGTGTAATTCATGAAGATAATTGGACTTGCATTTTTCTTCCCAAATTTTCTTAAAATGCTATTAAATCAATTGATATTGAAAACATCGATTGGGTTAATATTTTTAATATGGGGGAGAAAATGTGATTTAATATGGGATATGATCAATCATGAATGGTTTGACTTAACGTGATAGCTCATCCCGACATATGCAAAATGTTTTCGGATATCGTGGCATATGTTAAGGGGGGAGCAAAATGGATTTGCACTTCAAAATGGATTTCATGGTGACATACACTTACCCAAAACATCTCTATTCACGACGGTGAAGATTGTGGTGACATAAGGATGGTAGGATAGGTTAAAGTCCAATGATTTCTCTAGAACCGGAGGAATCTTCCCAAGGACATTCCATAGCTAGAAATAGTAGTCCTTAGGAAAGATGGAGAATGATTGTGAACGTAGCTGAATGCCGACCAAGTACTTAAGTTAGCACTGGAACAATCACAACAAGGTGCTAGTTATGACGTATTGGTAAGCATTGAAGGAGTTGAAGAATGAAAAAGAATTGTAAAGATAAAGGGTGTAAAGAAAGAAGCCCTCCTTACAACTTAGGCAGAAACCGGGTCAATTCATATGCTATTGAGATCATTTTAATGATTCTTGATATTGAAGATAGACATCATGGACCCAGTGATGCAAGGCACAACCCATCCCAGCTAACTCAGATATCTCTTAAAAGATATTTGTTTTAATCACACGGAGACGACACATTATCTATTGATTTATTCACTCCGAATAAATTGGTATTGAAAAGGTGGCACTCCTCTCCAGCCTCCGATCACTAAAAATCCAAAATGCACGATCGAGTCTATAGCCATTTGAGATCATCAAATATCTCATTAGGACACACTTTCATATTTCCTTGCTTCTTTACACACTGTGAAAAGTAAGAAAGATCTTAAGAGTCCTACGCAAAATCTTCATGATCTTGCCTGAACATCCGAGTAATACGAAAGTATTTACAATGAAGATGGAAATCCTTCTTGAGCGAATATCAAAAAGCTCATGGTAGGTGACTTGTGCGATTCTTTATGAATCAAACTTGTGATAACTGGAAAGCAACAGTGGTTTAATTCTTAAATGAATTTAAACACGTTCCAGGCCTCTACGCAATATCTTAGTGATCTTGCCAGAACATTCAGAGTAATACTATTAAGTATTTACAGTGACGAATGGAAATCCTTCTAGTGTTAACATCAAACAGCACTTGGTAGGTAACTTGCAAGATTCTATATGAATCAAGCTAGTGACAACTGGAAAGCAACGATGGTGCGGTTCTTAATTGAACTTCACTTGTTCCAGGAACATGAATTGACGGCTTCAAATCATGCGGATAATATTATCCAAATGATCCACTCTTTACGTTCGCAGTCAGCTTTGGACGGTCGAGTAAAGAGAACGGGTTTACCCGCGAAATCTTGTCAAGGAGGTTCTTTATTGAAACTACCTGCCACAAGTACGATATTTAATATCGTCCAACGGTCTTCACCGACCGGAGGTAAATTGCTACCGAATTAGAATGAAATGTTCAAGGCCATTTCATCAGTGTATATTGTTTTGTTGCTAACTGTCTTATGCAGCGTAACAAGAAGGTGGCATTGCGGTGTACAATCCAAAAGAAGTCGTCACCACATGCTTATACTACATACAATTAGTACTTCAACAAATTCAAGAAAGCCTGAAGGTCAAGTCTTCCGCTGTATCAAACTCTGAAGCTTTCAAGAATTTAAAAGTATAAGTATGTGGAACATGAAGTCACAAAGAGGCAAATATCACAAGTGAAGAATGCACAAGGTCAAGGCAAGGAAACATCCTCAAGACTAAAGTCAAAGATCACATCAAGCACATTCACAAGAACAAGATCGAAGACTCAAGCATAGATGCTAGGTTTAAGATTTTGTTAAAAGATGTGACCTCCCTTAGGGGGAGATTGTTGGAAATACGTTTTTCCCAATAAAGTCTCGGTCACATCTTAGTTAGCATAGATCACGAGTTATAGACTATTTAGAACTTTGTTTCTTGGAGCGACCTCCCTTAGGGGGAGATTGTTGGAAATACGTTTTACGTATTTATGAAGGATCGGTCGCTCCAACGATAATTATGTAATGGGCTCGTGATCCATTTAGTTTATGTATAGTCCATATAGCCCACATGTAGGGTGGGCTATATATAACCCCTCCTAGCATGTTAGGAGGGGTTGTTGATTGTTCATCCCACATTATTCATTTCCATCTTAACTTTCTCTCTCTACTTCTCTCCCTTCTCTCCTTTCTCTCTCTACTCCATCATCTCCTTCATCTCATCTTTCTTTATATTTATCAATCAATCAACCATCTTTATCCATCTAATCAATCATGTAGAATAGGCCAATGATTTCGTAGACCTTCAAAAAGGAACACTTAATCGTGGTCTGTGGTATCCGAAGGATTCCTCTATTGCACTAATTTCATATGCAGATGCAGATTATGCCGGGTGTCAAGATACCAGACGTAGCACTTCTGGCAGTGTGCAACTCCTTGGAGATAGACTAATTAGTTGGGCATCAAAAAGGCAGAAAAGCGATGCGATATCAAGTACTGAGACTGAATACATTGCTATGTCCGGTTGTTGTGCTCAAGTTCTTTGGATGAGGTCACAATTGACTGACTACGGTCTTGGATTCAACAAAATCCCGATGTACTGTGATAATAAAAGTGCAATCGCTCTATGCTGCAACTACGTTCAACACTCTCGAGCAAAGCATATTGACATCCGCTACCACTTCATCAAAGAGCAAGTGGAAAATGGAGTGATCGAACTATACTTCGTCAACACCGAGTATCAGCTGGCAGATATATTCACAAAGGCCTTAGATCGAGGACGTATCGAGTTTTTGATCGAAAAGCTAGGCATGAAATCATTTTCACCAGCGACACTTAAGGAGTTGGCAGAAGAATCTGAAGAATAGTACTGGTAAACTATTCTCAAGTATCCTTTGATCGTGATCTTGTATATTATAGTACATACTTAAACCATCAAAAGCAAAATACAAAAGTATAAAACCAAGAAAAACCATAAAAAAGATAAAACCAAGAAAATCCATAAAAAATATAAAACCAAGAAAACCCAAAAATATTTTTTCTTTTCAACTCGGGCATGTCTTTTAGTACGGTAATATTTACGGCTTTAGAAATGTCGATTAAAATTGACACGGCGCCATAAATAGAGTCCGTATGAAAGTTGTACTTTTTTTAAAACATGCCCATTATGGCTTGTAGTTATTTCAGACTGCAACCCGCCTTTCGCATTAAAGTCACGTATTTCCTCTGAAAACGTTGGCTCACAACGGGAATTAATTTTCTCGGGCAAGGTTTACTTGAAAACCTTGTAAGGGGCTAAGTTTACTTTATAACTTGGTCTAACACAAATTAGTGTACGTTTCAGTGCATTTATTTTGTTTAAATAAGAGAAATCTTATTGCCCCTAGAATCGTTTTTAGAAAATCATTAAACAGAAAAGGTCTTCATATGATAATTGTCCCATTAAATGCCGTGACTACAGCTCTTTAAATAGAAAACGGGCCACCAATTGAGGGGGAGCAAATATCATATCATTTTGAACATGATTTGGTCTTCATATTATCTTGTCTGTCATCTTTCTGTATGTGCATTATGTGCAATGTGTGCCTTGTATGGAGTTGGCATTAGGTTTTATTGGCGTGTCTCATTTATCGGGATATTGGCTAGAAAGGTTCACCTTAGTGAGTTGTTAACTAGTTTTTAATAACTAGTTTTATGCCATCCATCAAAATTGGGGGACCAATCTGCAATTTTTGCAAAAATTGGTTAGAAACTTTGACCTAAGTCAAAACTTCCACTCCCATTTTTTTGTTATCCTACAAACGACTCACACACACCCATTTTCCTTCTCTGCCGCCATTGATATTATCCAAAGAAGTTGCTTCACTTAGTTTTTCTTGATCGTTTCTTGCTGTGATTTCATCTAAGGTAAACTTAGAAAACATGTGCTATCTATCCTGCCTATGTTTTCTGTGCCTATAATCTTTGTTCTTCTCGGTTTGAATCATGCGCTCTAGGGTTTCTATATAAATGTGAATAAACATCATGTTTAACTAAGGGGATATAATCTTTATCAGGTTTTAAACACTGGTTTTGAATTAATCTGCTTAAAACAGCTTAAAAACCATAAAAAACGCTAAGTTTAGATCCACCTAGGAAACTCCGCCCAGATTCCGATGAAGATAAGGTATAGATTCCGATTGGTCATTCCGATCGGTTATTCCGATCGGACATTCCAATTGAATATTCCGATTGACTTTTAAGATCATTCCGATTAGGTCGTTCCGATCGCCATTCTGATCGGTCATTCCGATCGGTTATTCAGATTGGATATTACGATGGACTTTTAGATATTCCGATTAAGTCATTCCGATTGGACACTAAGATTGAACATTCCGATTGGACACTAAGATTGAACATTCCGATTAGCCTTATATTAGGTCATTCCGATCGGTTCATTCCTATCGGACTTTCAGAATGGATATTCCGATTGGTCCTTTCAGATTGGTTTTTTCCGATTGGCTCTTTCCGATTGGTTCTTTCCGATTGGTTCTATCTGATTGGTTCTTTCCGATTGGTCCTTTCCGAGTGGCACATTGTCATTCTGATGAGGTGTATAGCATTCTGATTTGGGAATATGAGATTAGAGATTCTTCTTTGCTTATGTTGCTAGGTTGTTATCCATTTAGAATAAAATGTCTTTGGCATGTCTGTGTGTTGTTGTATGTAAGGACCTAGTCCAACTGAACCATGTTTGTATGTTGCTTCTCTATTATATGTGGTAATAATTGATATGTGTTATTCCCTATGCTTCAACTCGGTATAGACTTAAGATATATATATTTTGTGTATATCATTTGTGCTTATATCATTAAAGCAGGAACCATGTCAATCACCAAAGAACAACAACAACAATCAGACCTCACATTAGTACCACTTGATGTCCGACTACCACTCGTAGAGAACAACTTTCGTCTGAGAGAGGATTTTGATCCAAAAATTGCCGCTTTCAAAGTTGCAATGGACATTCTTGACATGTCACCCATTAAAGATGCACTTAGAGCTACTGCATCAGTTCCTGAAATCTACATTCATGAATTTTGGGCCACAGCATCGATTACCGCCGCAAAGGAAGTATCTAAGATATCAATAAATTTCAAAATCAACAGGCAAAATTTTACTATTGATTTAAATCAATTCAGGAAATTGTTCAAATTTCCCAAATTAGCAAAAGGAGAAAAGTTTGTACCCAGTCCAAAAATAGATGAAGTGCTTCGAGTACTTAGAGCTCTAAACTATGAGGGTAACATTCAAAATCTATCTCAGTTCTCCACTGCACGCATTGGTCAACCATGGAAAGCAATCGTCATCATCATAACCAGGTGCCTCACTTCAAAGGCTCGTGGTTATGACCAACTGAGACCACCTCAGGCTCATATACTTTGGGGCCTATACACTGCATCTAAAATCGATTATGCTCTACTTCTTTGGCAAGAAGTGTGTTACCAATTCACCGGTACCAAGAAGAAATCACTGCATCTTCCGTTTCCAAGTTTCACAAAACTTATCATCAACCATTTCATGAAGAGTGTTCCTTCTATTGACAAGCGTGGAAAATTCTTCTACCATACATCAAATGATGACCATGTGTTGGATCAGATGGGTGACGAGAAACATCCCAGTAAGTACTCACTGCTTCCAGCTTTAGTGCCTGACACCATGATCAATGACGGGATCAAGAACAGTGAACCTTACAAACAAATGCTTCTGGACATTGAAACATAATTTAAAAGGGTAAACGCAGATCCATCCGAAAAACAAAAGGGTAAAAGGAAAAAGACTGTTGTCAAACGCCAAAAGACTTCTTCACCCCAAACCAAAGGTAAAGCTAAAGGGAAAGAGCAACTACGTGATGAAGATGCAGATGAACAAGATCCCTTAGTACAAATGTCTAAAGAAAAACAGATGCGCATTGCACAAAAGTTAAGTAGGATGGAGGCACATAAAACCGATAGTGGTTCTAGATCAAAAACTCCTGCCGAGTTAGCACTGGAAGCTTTTGGAGATCCAGACGATCCAACTGATGAAGAGGAACAAGATCTCAGACTAGAGGAAGAACTCACAGACCCAACAAATCAAGATGATGACAACGTAGATGATTATATCAACTACGATTATGAAGATCAAAATTTAGAAGGTGGAACAGATATGGAAACAATTCTGTACGATGACGTCAATCTTAGCAAACCACTTCCACCTCCTTCATCAATAATAGCAGCAGAAGATGCTCATCTGACGTTGTTTCCTATTCAACAAAACATACCCCCTCCACCACCAGTTTTCAGCACTGTTGTAACAACCGTCCCGCCGAGTGAACCTACAATCGAGACCATTCAACTTGTATCAACCACCACCCCCGTACTTACACCCACACCATCACCGGTAATCAATCAACCTGTATCAACCACCATCCATGTAATCACACCTACGCCGCCATCGGTCACCCATCAACCTGTATTAACCACCACCCAAGTGATTACAACGATGCCTCCACCGATTGTCGATCCTCTTGTGCCAACAACTGCCCCAATGATTGTACCAACATCGCTATCTATCCTCGAACAACTTGTACCAACCACCATCCAATCCACAACCTCGTTAGCAATTGCAGTAACTCCTCCACCAATAACAACAGCAGTACAACTATCATCCACTCCCATTCCATTTCTCACAATCAATGATCCACTCATTCAGCATCTCCAAAAACAACTGGAATCACAGTCAACTACTATTGCGGCACTGGAGAAAAGGATGAATCATAGTAAGTCACGTGACGAAAGAGCACAAAAACGTGATGACAACAAACTTCAAGAAACATTCGTAAATGTCATAAGACTTCAAAAGCAAGACAACGAGTTTCTTGCTGAAAAGGACGCACGTGACAAAGAAAATGCTGCATTTCTCGATTCCATCAATGATTCTGTTGGGTCGAATTATTAAGTTGATAAGTCAAAACACAAAAGACAAGGACTAAATCTGACAATGAAGAATTCTACAAGCTGGTGGACAAACTTGTAGAAGATATTATCACAGAATAATAGAAGATTTAGTTGTCTTATTATTAGCTTTCTTTGTAAGCTATGTTTTCTAGTATATAAAGAAAACATACGTAGGTTTTTATACATATCATTCATTCACAATGTAAACCTAAAGTGTGTGTCGCACTAGACGTGGGATTCAATGTATACACGTCTAGTGGTTGTTTATTATTAATATAATGAACAATCGTTGAGTAATTTATGTGTCTTGTGCCTAAACATCTTGTTATGATCATTGTTCTATTCCGCTATGTTATCATATGAACGATGATCAACCTAGATATAATGGTTCTTAACCATTGAGTCTAACGATCAATAGGGAACCACAATTGGTATCAGAGCCTAAGGCTCGTGATATCTAGGTCCGACGAGGTGTTCGTGTATGGTGAAGAAGAAAAATTCGTATGGAGTTTTTCTGGACGTTTTTGTGTGCGCAGCAGTATTCAGAAGGTCATAACTTTTGATTGAACCGTTGGATCGTCACGAAATTTTAGATGTGTGTTCTACATACATAGATCTAAACATCCACCGAAGGGATTGTCGAGTTTTATCCCCAGGCAAAAGTTATTAAGCGTCGAAGTTGGCTGATGGTAGATTTTCAGTTTTCTGCTTTTCACATGAAATCATGACCTAGGGTTTCTTCAAACCCTAGATCGACATAAAAGCAGAATGTTATGAGGTTGTGGCTGTTGTGATTTATGATAATTCGTCATGGTTATGATATTAGGGTTATGGTGAAACCCTAGATTTGTTTTTACTTACAAAACCCTAGATCTGCTCGTTATATGGTAACCTTAAAGAAAGAAAAGCTGTTTTTTTTTATGATGATGGGACGAGCGCTGTTATGGAAGTAAAATCAAACGCAGTCATGTGCTTATAGTCATATGATATTCACAAAGCGAATGTGTACGTGGGATCACAAAGACAAAAGGGATCAACAGTTCACACGATCGAAGATAGCAAATTGTGTTCACACGATGAAGCTATTCTAATTGGTGGAAATATGGTGTGATCACACGGTTGCATTGCAATTTAGCAAGGCATTTGATTGGTTGTTAAGCTTTGTGTTCACACGGTGATTGATTTCTGATTGGCTATTCAAGGTTGCATTCACACGGCCAAAACAAAACCCTAATGTTCGAATACTGTACATCCAAGGATAGCTAGAGACAAATGCTTATGTTCACACGAAGAAACTTTTCCTATTGGTGGAAAGATGTTGAGTTCACACGGTGGTTAGTTTTTGATTGGGTATTCATGTCTGCATTCACACGATTTAAAGGAAGAATATGTATTTTGTGTTCACATGGTACATTAGTTATGGTGGAATTGCAGGCACATGATCAAAACCCACGGTTTGAATTTAGATGTGATTAAGCGACGTGGACAGAGTATGTGCTGACAATAGTAAAGAATGAACGCTGACAGGATTTAAGGTTGGCGCTGACGTTTGTTATTTAGGCGCTGACAGGAAGGGTTTCGACGCTGACAGGAATAAGTCAACACTGATGGAGTTGACAGTGTTGTCCGATATATGTACTTCAACGCTGACACGTATTGTCCGATATTGGACAATACATCTGCCAAAGATATTGGACAGAAGAGATATTGGACAACACACTGATTGCTGCTGTTAGAGAAAATTGGACGTTTTTAGCACACAAAAAGGAGTTATTTACACACAAAGGTACATGGAATCTCCGTTTTATTCAGAATATCAAGTTGATATTTATGGCTCGGATATATTTAAATGGATTAATGATTTTAACGCGAGTTAGCAATTATTCGTGGAATTTGATGGATATTTAAACTATGTAATCGGGATAGCCTTGCAAAAGAGTTATTCAGCATAACACTTTTACATATGGTATGAAGATGTTATTTCATTCAAATTCGTCATGAAGAGGTGTTAGCTTAAGGGGAAGAATTTTTATGGGAAGTTTGATGATTGAAGAAGATTTTCGCGAGTTTGTGTTCTATCATATCTTAAAGTCATGCACTTCCAGCCACTGACTTTAAAGGTAACTTGTTCGTGCTTTACATGGTTGGTGATGAAGACTTGTCATATCTAGCAACCCAATTGCTATCACTTGAAGGAGTTACATTATCGTGCTCAGTGTCTCACAAAGGATGAGGATTTTGACAAATGGATCGAGGTCTACTTATACTTTATAGCATGAGTATAAGTTCTTCATCACATGGATAAACAAGACATGGAACATAAGTTTGGGTTATTTTACTTCTACATCAAGAATACTTTATTTATTTTTCTTCAGGATCATTACATAGAGCTACTTTTGGAGAATCTACAAGATTGCATACTTTCACATATTCCCTATTGATGTGTCAAAAAGGGGAAGAATATGTGCTATACTTAAGGGGAAGCTTCTTGGAGATCATGTACTACATACAAAGGATTCATGCTTAAGAGGAGTGTTTTGACATCATCAACTAGGGGAAGATTGTTGGGTCGAATTATTAAGTTGATAAGTCAAAACACAAAAGACAAGGACTAAATCTGACAATGAAGAATTCTACAAGCTGGTGGACAAACTTGTAGAAGATATTATCACATAATAATAGAAGATTTAGTTGTCTTATTATTAGCTTTCTTTGTAAGCTATGTTTTCTAGTATATAAAGAAAACATACGTAGGTTTTTATACATATCATTCATTCACAATGTAAACCTAAAGTGTGTGTCGCACTAGACGTGGGATTCAATGTATACACGTCTAGTGGTTGTTTATTATTAATATAATGAACAATCGTTGAGTAATTTATGTGTCTTGTGCCTAAACATCTTGTTATGATCATTGTTCTATTCCGCTATGTTATCATATGAACGATGATCAACCTAGATATAATGGTTCTTAACCATTGAGTCTAACGATCAATAGGGAACCACAGATTCCATGACTAACATCATCCAACGTGAAGTTAGGTCATGCGTACATTAGGAGCTTCCAGCATTATTCACAAATGGCCTTACTAACTTACAGTTAATGCAAACCTTGGAGACTCGGTTAACCAACATTGAGTCACCCATAACAGAAGCTCAACACGAATTACAAAGAGCTCTTAGTAAGGTCATAATGGAAGCTTCCAACACACCACCAGTAGAAGACACTGCAGTTCCCCAATCTTCCAAGAAACGGAAACGACAGGACTCAGAAAATGAGGAAGAAGAGGAAAAGAATGAGGAGGAAGAACATTCTGATAACAATGAAGAAGAAAAGGACGAGGACGAGGATGAGGACGAGGACGAGGACGAGGACGAGGATGAGGACGAGGATGATGACGAGGATGAGGACGAGGACGAAGACGAGGATGAGGACGATGGGGAGGATAAGGATGACGATGAGGATGACGAGGATGACGATAGTGATGCGGATGACGATAATGGGAATGGTAAAGATAAGGAGAAAGGGGATGGTGATAAGGATGAAGGTAATGGCACCAATGGAGAAGAATCTGTAGAATCTGATGCACGTTCAAAAGAAAAAGTTGCCGATAAACAAGCTGAGAATGAACACATCACCACTGACGAGCATGGTGAAACCACTGACAAAACCACAGGTAAGTCATCTGAACCAACTCTTACTAGTGTATCACAAGTAGATCCTATACTACCACTAGTACAAGCCGAACCAATGATTGAAGACGAACCATCACCGTCTGTGGAACATCACTCTCCACCGCCTACTACTGTTCAGCATCACACAGAAACAGCCACAAATACTTCTTCTGTACCGGTTCCTACTAATGTCTCATCAACAGCACCTGTTAAACACGAACCTATGCAAGAAGACGACCCAATACCATCTGTGATACATAACTCTCCACCTCAACACTACATGGATATGGATATTGACGAATTAAATCAACCAGATCCTGAGTTGCTGATACGTTCACTATTGATGAGACGGTTCCCGTACAACCATGGCTTACACAGGCAGCAATCGTACGTACAGTTTCTGACAGTGAAAAGGCGGATCTCACACAATTCCTCAATAATCCTATCGACTTCTCTGGATTCTTGATGGATAAATATGGAGTGCCTAGCATTGATACAAATATGCTTCAAACGACGATCAAAGACAAGAACTTCTGGGCTTCCATGAAGATTGCCGAAACTGAGGGAGAATATCATTTTAATGAGCTCATGAAAGCAATCAAGTCAACAGCATCAGGTGAACAAGCTCCAATCCTTCTTCCACTAACACCCTCAATTATTGCAGCCGCCAAGGATCTGCCAATGCAATACTTCACCAACCGTGATCTTGACTACTTAGAAAACGGCGTAGACAAGTATGCTACGTCCTTAACAATGGGCAAAGCAATAAATTTGGAGGATATCCCTTGGATTGAAGATAAAGTTTCAAAACTATGGAGCAAAAAGCTTGTCAAACAATATGATTAATATGCGGAATTAGGCATCTCCCATTGGCGGGGCAACAAGAAGTCGGCTTACTACTTCTACAATCACACCAAGCAAGGTACACCTATACTTGCAACCCGTCGAATCTCCAGCATACAGGGCGTTAATTTTCACCATATCTTTGGATATTCGTATTTGAAAGACATCGTATTCAAACGAGAAGACGGTAAGACTTACAGTGTCAGTGAAGGGGATCTTCAATTCCTACGACTTGAAGATATTGAAGATTTTCTACTCCTTTTGGTTCAAGGCAGGGTACCTCATTTAGACCCCGATGAAGTCATTGCTCTAAGTTCCAACATCCGCCAATTCACTCGTCGAATGGTAATCAAGCAAAGGGTTGAGGATTTACAACTCGGGGTAGAGAGTTACCAATCCAGGCTAAATCTGGAACGACCTCGCACAACACCAATGAGTCGTTTTCACCAAGGTAAGGAACCATACATGGGTACACTTAAACCAGAGATGGGCATATTTTACCTGAATGAAGCAGAGGTCATGCAATACATGCGACTCTCAGAACTACACAAGTTTAGCGATGGCACTCTCAAGCATGTACGTGACAAGCTGTTGATGCTCAACTTAGGACAAGGTCTTCCAGAAGTAAAGTACCAATGGGAAGGCCGATTTAAGAAGAGTGCCAACCATACCATCCAGGTGATTGAGGAAAAGTTAAGGCATCGACGGTTGATCCACAGTATTGAACGATTCGTGGGGGGCAGACCATATGGAGCACATCACAGGCTCGTGGACCGATCCATCTGATGGGTCGTGTTATTTTAGGTCTCCTTCATATTGGTTAATTTGTGAATATGTTAATATTGTAAATATTGTGCTTTTGTGGCTTGTTGTAGTGTGAAAGTATGAAATGTTTCAAGAATTTCTCACGAGATTCTAAATCTTTCAAAATCTATCATACTCAAGCACTACAACTTACCCTCATTAACTTGAGGGGGAGCATTAATATGTTCTTTGGCCAACATCTAATTTCATTTTATTACCCAAAGACCGGTTAATCCATTAATATCCAAAATATTGATGGTTAACATTTTGGAAAGGGGAGAAAATGGGATTAAGGAGACTTAATGATACTTGGCTAAAACAATGAAAAAGGCTTAAAAGATAAAACAACTTAACATGTGTAATACACAAGTTAAGGGGGAGCGTTTTTGATGATAAAAACACTTAAGGCACAAAAACTTTGATTTTAATATCACAAGTGCTTTAAGTGATCCTTTCAAAGATTTTTCATGGTGACTATATCAACCCAAAACACACTTTACTCACGACGGATGTGGTGACAAAAGGGTGGTAGGTATAGGTATTAGTCCAATGATTCATCAGAACCGATGGAATCTTCCCAAGGACAACTCCCTAGATAGAACTAGAAGTCCTAGGAAAGATGGAGAATGAACGTGAACGTAGCTGAATGCCGACCAAGTACTTAAGCTAGCACTGGAACAATCACAACAAGGTGCTAGTGATGACGTATTGGTAAGCATTGAAGGGGTTGAAGAATGAAAAAGAATTGTAAAGATAAAGGGTGTAAAGAAAGAAGCCCTCCTTACAACTTAAGGCAGAAACCGGGTCAAAACATATGCTATTGAGATCATTAGTTAATGATTCTTGATATTGAAGAAAGCCATCATGGACCCAGTGATAAAATGCACAACCCTCCCCAGCTAACTCAAATATCTCTCAAAAGGTATTTGTTTTAATCACACGGAGTTCAACACGTTATCTATTGGTTTATTCACTCTGAATAGACTGATATTGAATAGGTGGCACTCCTCTCCAGCCATCGATCACTAAATCAAAACGCACTATCGAGTCTAGAGCCACGAGATCATCAAAAGTCTCATTAGGACACTTTTCATTTATTCCTTGCTTCTTCACACACTGTGAAAAGTAAGAGATCTTTTATGAGTCCTACGCAGTATTCTTGCAATATTGCCAGAACATCCGAGTGATATGCAAGTATTAAATTGAAGATGGAAATCCTGCTTGAGCCAACATCAAACAAGCTCATGGTAGGTGACACGTGCGGTTCTTTACGAACTAATCTTGTGACAACTGGAAAGAAACAGTAGTTTAATTCTTAATTGAACTTAAACTCGTTCCAGGCCTCTACGCATTATCGTATGATCTTGCCAGAACACTCAGAGTGACACTCTTTAGTGTTCACAGTGACGAGTGGAAATCCTTCTAGTGTTAACATCAAACAGCACTTGGTAGGTAACAAGCAAGATCCAATCTGAATCAAGTTTGTGACAACTGGAAAGCAACGATGGTGAATATCTTAATAGAAATTCACTTGTTCCAGGTTTCATGAATTGACGGCTTCAATCATAAGGATTTTAATCCGAATGATTCACTCTTTATGTTCGCAGTCAGCTTTGGACGGTCGAATAAAGAGAACGGGTTTACCCGTGAAATCCTGTCAGGAAGTTACTTAATTGAAACTATCCGTCACGGGTACGATATCTAATATCGTCCAACGGTCTTCACCGACCGGAGGTAAAATGCTACCGAATTAGAATAAAATGTCAAAGCCATTTTATTCGTGTCGTTGCTGTGTACCTGTTAAAGACGATGGCGTTGTTGTGTACCTGTTGAAGACAGTGGCGTTGCTGTGTACCAGTTGAAGACGGTGGCGTTGCGGTGTACCTGTTGAAGACGTCCTCACATGCTTATTCTTTTAGCATCAAATACTCCTGAAAATTCAAGAAAGTATGACCTAAAAGTCTTCCGCTGTATCGACTCTGAAACTTTCAAGAATTCAACAAAGGATAAGTGTGTGGGACATGAAGTCACAAAGAGGCGAACCTCACAAGAAAAGTAAAGGCTGCACGTGAAAGGCCAAAAGAACATGTTCCAAGCAAAAAGGCTGATATCATTCAACACATATTCACAAAAGAAAAGAAAAAGAAAGAAAAGAAGACTACGAGCTCAAGAACAAGATCTAACATGCTAGATTAGGAATTTGTAGATTTGGAGTGACCTCCCTTTGGGGGAGATTGTTGGAAATACGTTTTACGCATTTAGAAAGTCTCGGTCACTCCAACATTGTAGTTATAGGCTCGTAGTTAAGTTAAGTGTCATTTATTACATAGCCCGACCCATGAGCATGTTCATGGGCCGGAAGCCCAAGTCCTTTAAGGACTTGGGGTATTTAAACCTCTTTCCACCATGGAAAGAGGTGTTGGTTGTTTATTTCTCACTTTACATAATACAAGTTTCTTTCACTTCTCTCTCTAACTTTCTCTCTCTAGAAAAACATCAACCCTCTTGATTCATAAAGATTATCATTGTTCTACAAAGGAGAAATGCTTGACGACACAGATGATGAACTCTCTGACCAAGAACTCGAGGCACATTATTCATACATGGAAAAGATTCATGAGGTCCTTAACGTCACTAAAATGACAATGGTCCTATCTTTGATACCGAGCCAATTGACAAGGTGATCGAAATAATTCTCTTCATACTGGACTCCGGATGCACGAAGCACATGACGGGGAATCTCAAGCTTCTAATTAACTTCGTGGAGAAGTTCCTGGGTACGGTCCGATTCGGAAATGATCAATTTGCACTGATCCTAGGATATGGAGACTTGGTTGAAGGGAATATCACTATCAAAAGGGTTTAATACGTCGAAGGGCTCAATCACAATCTTTTCTCGGTTGGTCAATTCTGTGATGCGGATTTGGAGGTTGCTTTTAGAAAGAAGACCTGTTTTGTTCGTGATTATGCTGGGAATGACTTACTTACCAGAACACGGGGTACTGATCTCTACACTATTTCACTACAAGACTCCACATCTTCAACTCTAATCTGTTTCATGGCTAAAGCTTCAACGACTCAAGCTTGGTTATGGCATCAACGTTTATCTCATCATAACTTTGATACCATCAACTTGCTTTCCAAGAAAGATATTGTGCGAGGCCTTCCTAACTTGAAATTCATCAAAGATCATCTTTGTTCTTCTTGTGAGCTTTGTAAAGCTAAACGGTTCAAGACAAAGACTACGCCAAGTTCTAAAGGACGGTTAGATCTTCTACATATAGATCTGTGTGGCCCCATGCGTGTTCAAACCATCAATGGGAATAAATATGTTATGGTAATTGTCGATGACTACTCAAGGTACACGTGGACCCTCTTCTTAAAGTCCAAGGAGGAAACACCTGAGGTTCTCATTAACTTCCTTAAGTTGATACAACGTGGTATTCAAGCTCAAGTAAAAGTGGTACGTACTGACAGAGGCACAAAATTCTTGAATTTAACTCTAAAGAAATATTTTGAAGCCGAAGGGATTGAACATGAAACATCTATTGCTCGAACACCTGAACAAAACGGAGTTGTTGAAAGACGAAATCGTACATTTGTTGAGGCTGCTCGAACATTATTATCTGCTTCAAAACTACCATTATTTATTTTGGGCCGAAGCCGTATCAACAGCATGCTATACACAAAACCGTTCCTTAATTATCCCAAGACACGAAAAGACACCATATCACATAATCAATGATCGCAAACCTTCACTCAAACACCTTCATGTTTTTGGATGTACGTGTTACATTATTCGAGATGGTGAAAATCTGGACAAGATGAAAGAGAAAGGTGATGCATGCATTTTAGTGGGATATGCAACTCAGTCTAAGGGATACAAAGTGTACAACAAGAGAATAAAATTGATAGTCGAGACTATTCATATCAGATTTGATGAATTGCAAGAGATGGCACTTGAACAAAACAGTTTAAGTCCCGATCCACAACGACAAACGACTTCCGTTCACAACCGCACGGAACTCGGAACTCAAGACTACAACAATGAACCGTCAAGTTCAAAGCTGGTTCCTGAACATGTTCCCAGAGCAGATATGACAGTGGACACGACACTTGAAGAGTTGGAAATGTTATATGGACCAATGTTTGATGAATATTTCACGGGGGAGAAACATGTTGTATCAAAGTCTTCCGCTGTCACTCATGATAAGAATGATGATACCGATCATCGTCAACAAAAGGATACAACCTCATCTAATTCAACACGGGTTGCTACACATTTACCTCCTCAGAATATCACATCAACAACCGCTCCTACAACATCCACAACTACTGTCACTGCTTCAGAGAACACAAATCAAGCAGACAATGCATTATCTGACGAAGACGAATTTATCAACGCATTCGGTACACCAGTACACGAAACTGGAGAGTCTTCCACTCGCCATGTTGATCCGTCAAATATGCATACGTTCTACCAACGACATCCTTCAACACATCATTGGACCCGAGATCATCCTTTGGTTCACGTAATTGGAAACCCTTCACAGCCCGTTCGTACAAGACGACAACTTGAAACCGATGGCGATGTTTGTATGTTCGCACTCGCCGTGAGTACTGCTGAACTGAAAAACATCAAAGAAGCCATGGCTGATCATGCTTGGATCGAATCGATGACAAATGAACTTCAACAATTTGAAAGACTTAAAGTCTGGGAACTTGTTGATAGACCATACGATGTGATTCCGTTAAATCTTCGTTGGATCTGGAAAAACAAGATGGATGAAGAAAACACGATCATCAAGAACAAAGCTAGTCTAGTGGCTAAGGGGTATGGCCAGAAAGAGGGAACTGATTTTGACGAATCATTTGCACCAGTTGCTCGTGTGGAAGCGGTCAGGATTTTCCTTGCTTATGCTGCGCATAAGGGATTCACTGTCTATCAAATGGACGTAAAGACATCATTTCTTAATGGTCCTTTGAAGGAAGAAGTCTATATCACGCATCCGGAAGGATTCGTCAATCCTCATTATCCTGACAAGGTGTATCGTCTCCACAAAGCACTTTATGGACTCAAGCAAGCTCCAAGGGCGTGGTACGACAAGCTCTCGAAATTTCTGGTGTCCAAAGGTTTCTCAAAAGGTTCCATTGATCTAACTCTATTCACTTATAAATATGGGGATGACATTTTGCTTGTGCAGATTTATGTTGATGACATTATTTTCGGGTCTACAAACCCAAAACTTTCAAAATGGTTTAAAAAAGTCATACACAACAAATTTGAAATGTCAATGATGGGCGAACTAAAATTCTTTCTAGGAATTTAAGTTCACCAATCCCCAAGTGGTATCTTTATAAACCAAGCTAAGTATTGTCAAGAGATAATCAAAAAGCATGGCATGACTTCATGTGACCCCGTTGGGACAACATTATCAACCACATCGCTAGATGCTGACTTGGAGGGAAATGCCATAGATCAAACGAGATATCATTCCATGATCGGTTCCCTCTTGTACTTGACAACAAGCAGACCTGATATTTCACATGCTACGTGTTATTATGCACGATATCAAGCACGAACCACTGAAAAGCACCTCAAGGAGGTTAAACGGATCTTTCGGTACCTCAAGAATACCATTTATTTGGGACTTTGGTATCCGAGGGAAACCGGTTTGTTTCTAACGGCCTATTCAGATTCTGATCATGCAGGGTGTCTTGATACACGAAAAAGTACTTCTGGTGGTGCACAATTTCTAGGTCAAGATAATCTTGTAGGATGGTCTTCAAAGAAGCAGGATTGCACGTCACTTTCATCAGCGAAGCGGAGTATGTGTCTCTATCTACGTGTTGTGCTCAAGTTCTTTGGATGAAAACACAACTCACGGATTATGGCTTCCACTTTGATAAAGTACCTATGTACTGTGACTCAAAGTCGGCCATAGCCATCTCCTGCAATCCGGTACAACATTCCCGCACGAAGCACATCGATGTTAGATACCACTTCATAAAGGAACAAGTTTAAAGAGGTATCGTTGAACTATACTTTGTTGGAACGGATTACCAATTAGCCGACTTGTTTACGAAAGCTCTGTCGAAAGATAGGTTTGAGTACCTCGTTAGGCAAATTGGTATGAGATGTTTGACTCCAGCAGACCTGGAGATTCTGGCAAAGGTGCCTGCTTGATTTATCTATCAAACATCAACCTGTAAATATCTTTGATAAAGCAAAATACAAAAATATAAAACATATAAAAACAAAACACAAAATTAAAAAATCTTTCAAACTCCAAAAATATTCTTCTCGACATGTCTTTCAGTATCGATAATATGGACGTGCCTAGAAATGTCGCTCAATAACGACACGGGTGTGTACATAAAGCTCGAATGAAAGTTGTAAATATTTTTCAAAACATGTCATTTTCTTCTTTTATTAAAGGAAATTGTCTATCTTGGACAATATTTCCAAACAACGGGTAGAGCAATCTATCACGGGTTGAGCTTGTCACAAAACATTCAACGTTTTGAGCTCAACACCATGGCTTGTAATCACTTTCAGATTACAACCCGGATCAATATTCACGGGGGAGTGTACGATTTAGTGCGCTTACCCTCAGCAAAAGAAGAGAAATCTTCTTACACTTGAGTGGATTCGTCAAGACATTCAAAGTCTATGAACTCAAGTTTATGCTTTAGAAAAACCTCTTCGCCAAAAAGAAATAGGATTTTTCAAAAAGCGTTGAACACAATTTTTTCAAGAATTTCTCAATGATTATTCAAATCCTTTAAAAATTGTGTGTTCAACAACTCCCATCCTCAAAAAGATAAATGTGGATCACATCCCCACAATGACAATCCAATTGGATCAATTTATGAGGGGGAGCATTTTAACTTCATGCAAAAGATTAACACATCTTTCTCCCGGAGATTTTCAAGACTATTTTTCAAAATATATTTTAATCAAATTTGGTATCTCTAATATCAAAATATTTTATATATTAGAGATAGGGGAGAAAATGTGATTAAAATGTGATCTTATATACGACTCAAGCACTTTAACTCTTACCTACATGTGCGAAACACGTTTGATTATCGATGCACATGTGAAGGGGGAGCATTTTCTGAAACGACAAAACTATCAAGGTGTTAAATGTTTTTCAAACATCTTGTTAGACATTTGAAGTGGTTTTCATGGTTACGATCAAATACCCACAACATCTTTAATTCACGACGTTATTGGTGTCAAAAGGGTGTTAGGTTTAAGTCCTATGATCCAACCAGAACCGGAGGGATCTTCCCAGGGACAATCCAATAGATTATTAGAAGTCCTTAGGAAAGATGGAGTAGAATGTGAACGTAGCTGAATGCCGAACAAGTACTGATGCTAGCACTGAAACAATCACAACAAGGTGATAGTAATGATGTCTTGGTAAGCATTGAAGGGGATGAAGAATGAAAAAGAAATTTAAGGATAAAGGGTGTAAAGAAAGAAGCCCTCCATACAACTTAGGCAGAAACCGGGTTAACACATCATGAAGACAAACTCATCATGGACCCAGTGATGTAGTGCACAACCTTTCCTAGCTACTCAAGCTTCTCTCAAAAGAAGTTTGTTTTATTGTCACGGAGAACAACATGACTTCTATTAGCTTTCTCATTCCAAGATAGTTGATATTGAATAGGTGGCATCTGCTCCAGCCTCCGACCACTAAAAGTGCACAAATCAAGTTTAGAGCCTAGAGATCAATCAAATCTCGTTAGGACACACGGATGACGAACAAGAGATTCCTATGCTATATCCTTGTGATATTGCTAGAACACTCAGAGTGATACTACTTAGTATTCACAATGATGAGTGGAAATCCTTCCAGTGTTAACATCAAACAGTACTGCGGTAGGTCATATGTAAGATTCTTTATGAATTGAACATGTGTAAAACTGAAAAGAAACAGTGGTTTGATTCTGATTTGATTCAAACTCGTTTTAGGTTTCTACCCAATATCTTTATGGTCTTGCCAGAACATTCAGAGTGATATTCATTAATATTCACAGTGACGAATGGAAATCCTTCTAGTGTCAACATCAAACAGCGCTACGATATGTAACTTGGGAGATTCTTATGAATCAAGCTTGTGTCAACTGGAAAGCAATAATGGTAAGATTCTTAATGAATCAAACTTGTTCCAGGAATTTGATTTGACGACTTTAATCAAGCGGATATTTATCCCATTGATTCACTCTTTATGTTCGCAGTCTTGCCTTGAGACGGTCGAGTAAAGAGAACGGCTAGTACAACCGCGAAACCCTGTCAAGGAGATTCTTAATTGAATCTACCTAATCACCGGTACGGTATTTAATATCGTATAACGGTCTTCACCGACCAGAGGTAAAACGCTACCGATTTAGGACGAATGTCAAAGCCATTCAGTCCGTGTCTATGTTTTGTCTCGAGAAGTTGGCGTCACGGTGTACTCAGCAAAGTCAAAGATTCAAAACCACATACTCATGCCTGAAGATATATTCAACAATTAATAGTGTGAGCATGTGGATGAAGACACAAGATCGCAAGATGGCAAAGACAAGTCAAGGATGGTTTGAAGATCTCAAGATCAAAAGACAAAGTCGAAAGACAACGACAAAGGCTCAAAGATCACAACATGAAGGAAAAAGACTACTATTACACGTTCAAGACTCATTTATGGCGAGATTAGTAATCTCTACAAATCTCCAAATGACAAAGGGTAATGTCCTCTCATAAAGGGTAATGACCTCTCATTGGGGGAGATTGTTAGCCTCAAAATATTGAGTCAAACAAGAATGCTCGGTCATATGTTTATTATGGATCGTATATTAGAACGTTGTAATAGGTAGTAGGTTAGTCGTGTATTACGGGCTTAACTTTAAGCTAAGGTTCATTAATAAGTAACCAAAGCCCAAAAGGAAAGCCCGACCCATTAGACTATAGTCCATAACCAAGCCCGCATGTGGGTGGACTATATATACCCTTCCTAGCATGTTAGGAAGGGTGTTGGTCATTTTCATTTTTTATCTCTCTAATCTAATCCTCCAAAAGTTCCAACCATTCTCTCTACTTTCTCTCACTACTTTCTTTCTCTAGAAATCTTCCATCTTTTATCTACCTTTCTTGTTTAATCATCACGAATTAATGGGACAACACATATGATACTTGAAAAATATGAAATAAAAAATTTGATACTAGCAAAATTATAAAAATAGCTCAGGTTATAAGACATGATACTAAAAAAAACCAAAATTGACTGGATTATCAAATATGATACTTTAAAGTATCACATTTGATAAATTAAAAAATGTGGGTTTGTGATATGTTTAGGGTTTTAGGATTATGCAGTTTATCATTTAATGATCAAAATGATCAACTCTGTTAATTATTGACTAGTTGCTATTTTTTAAGATGATAAGGAAGATGTCAAGCCAATTTTCAAAGATTAGCTAGCTTTTTATTTAATCTTAGTTATGTTAACTAGATTTAACAACTCTTTAATGACTATATTTATATATTTTGTAGTGGTGATAGTTACATCTGAAGATGAAAAATCCCTTGACTCATCTGGTGTTTCATATAGTGATTCATCTAATCATTCATCTAGTCATTCATCATCAACTTATTCATCTAGTGATGATTTAACCAACTTCCTAGAATCTCGAAATCTTTAATGCCAATTCTCTAATTGGCTTCAGGAAGAAAATATACAAGTGCCTATCAAGACCCAGGGACCTTTTCAACTGCCACTTCATACGGTTAATAACAATCATATGTGCATTATATATGTGTGTTTCATTGTTTTGTATGTGCATGCACATATATCGACAAATCACAAGAAAATGACAAAAACAAGACAAAGCGAACACGAGAAATGAAGAATTGCAAAAAGTTGAAGCCACGATATTGCTTAACGGAGTTATAAAGTCTTTTTTCTCTCGAGAACCCAAAAATACCCTTACACAATTCACTATTTTCTAAAATAAACTTCAAATACCAAAAATATCTTTTAAACCCTTAATGTTAAACCTATAAGCATTTTTTGTCCTTATGGAATTACATCTTTAGTCTTTGAGGAATAACGGTGACACTTTTCAAGACTTTTAATGTTAATATTGTTAACATATTAACCTACTTGGACCAAAATGAATACAAGCCCAAATCGTATCCAACCCTTACACCTGATTCCTAGCTCAAGTCAACCCCATTTATAAAACAAAACCTACCTCCAATTCCTAATCATCCTATTATTAAGCATTCTTGTAAAATTTCAAATCATTTGGTGCATTATTCACTAATTCGACTATTTTTTCATTTAGTGAAATAAGCTTTTACTTATTTCTGACTTAGTCTTTTAGCTTATTTGGATTTTCTTTTTCCAACTTCTTTTCTTATCTTATTTAGGGTCTTTCGCAAAACTTTAGCTTCTCTAGTAGTTTTTTAGGATTTTTAAGATAGCTTATAGCTTATTTCAATAAGCTACAGGTGTTTTCTATCAAAAGCTTTTTCAAAAGTTGATTATTTCCCTAATATATCGAGTTTGGTTCATTAAGTTCTATAATAAGTTGTAAATTTGCTTATTGGGCTTTTTAAGCCCAATAAAAGAGCTTATTGCTTATTGCTTATTGAAGCTTATTCAGTAAAAATATTATGTTTTAAAGTTGTTTAGACTATCATTTTTAGTCTAATTGCATTTTTACTTTGTTCATTTTTCTCATTTATACTATTTAGGCTTTTTGGCTCGTGTACGTTTTTTTGCCACTTTGTACAATTGGGTTTTTGGACAATTTGTATTTTAAATTAGTTTTTAATTTTCTTTTTACGTTTATTAAGTTTAAATTCATTTAATTTATTAAAATTTTGAATTTTCTATAATATTTAAATATTTTCTTGATTTGCGTTATTTTTCATATTTTTCAGCGTGATTTCTTTTTTGTATAGTAAAAGTTTTTATATATATTATTTACGTACAGTTAAATAATCATCAAATGTGCATTGTATATGTGTGTTTTGTTGTTTGTGTATGTGCATGCATATATATCAAGAAATTACAAGAAAAAGACAAATATAAGACCAAACGAACACGAGAAACGAAGAAGTGCAAAAAGCCAGAGCTAGGATCTTGCTTAACGATGAAATTTTGCAACTACTTGGACTTTTAATGTTAATATTGTTAACATATTAACCCACTTGGCCCAAAATCAATACAAGCCCAAACCGAGTCAAACCCGTATGCCGGTTGCTAGCCCAAGTCAACCCCATTTATAAAACTCAATCAAACCCACCCCCAATTCCTAATCATCCTATTTTAAGAAATCTTGCAAAATTTCAAATCATTTGGTGCATTATTTCACTAAATCAACTATTATGTCATTTAGTGAAATAAGCTTTTGCTTATTTCTAACTTATTCCTTTAGCTTATTTAGGTTTTCTTTTTACAACTTCTTTTCTTATCTTATTTTAGGGTTTTCGCAAAATTTTACCTTCTCTAATGTCTTATTAAGCTTTTAGGATTTTCAAGATAGCTTATAGCTTGTTTCAATAAGCTATAGGTGTTTTTTGTCAAAAAGCTTTTTCAAAAGTTGTTTATTCCCTAAAATATTGGGTTTGGTTCATTAAGTTTTATAATAAGTTGTAAATTAGCTTATTGGGCTTTTTAAGCTCAATAAGAGAGCTTATTGCCTATTGAAGCTTATTCAATAAAAATCCTCTGTTTTAAAGTTGTTTAGAATATCTGTAAAACCCGAATTTTGAAAATTGTAAAATTGTCATTTTATTTCATTATGAAAATATGGTTTTTATCTCATTTCATATAATGTAAACTATGTTTTTGAATTAATAAAGAAATTTAAATAATTAAACTTTAGGTTATGAATTTTTGGAAATAATGACAAATATAACATAAGATAATATTTTTTTCAAAAAGTATATATATGTATATTTTGTTAAAATTTCGGCCCTATGGTTGTTATTACACTAAAATCTTTTATTTTTAAAAGTTAAACCTATTTTAGGAATGATGGATACAAAAAATCTTATATATTTTAAGCTTTTGTTATAATAGGAAAAGAGTGTAAACAATTTGAGAAGGAAATCCTAACATTATAAACATGTTTATTTGTCCAAATTCCTCTAAAACATGTTACAAACCGTTCATAGGGTCTCTCACATCATCCTCCATTGTTAAAATTCTTCAGCTTTATTTTTGTGCATCCTCCATTGAAGAAACCTTGGATTTTAGGCCTTTTTCTTGGTGTTCTTCATTCATTTTTCCTCTATTCTTGGTGCTATCGCATATAGTGATTATTATATCATTATATACATCTTATGTAAGTGTTCTTATGATCATTGTGTCACCTTTTATGTTTATGTATTCTTAATTTTATTATGAACATGTTGATTTGGATTTTATGAACCCTAAAAACATGTTATGGGTGATTTAATGTTTTAAAAACCTTTTGATACATTAGATATTTGTAAATCAGCCTTAAAATTATTTCTAACAAGTTATTACAACATAATAAAATAGATCTATACATCATATGATGATCTAGATGGGTAAAACATATGTAACACCCCATTTTGGAAATGGAATATTACGCATTTCATGGCGTGTCATCAAAGCATACAAGGATAAATGTCTAAGCATTATTCAACCATAAAAGGAAATACCGGAATCAAACATCGGTATCACAAAGTAAAGCTCATCACACACAAACATAAATACTGTAAAAGGAAGGACGAAACAATGTCCAAAGCAACTGTATCAAAGTAAAGGAAATGCATAAAGTAAAGAAAGACAGTAAGGCTTCCAGTCCATATGCACCTACGTTTGAGATCTACGAGCGTCCCTGAGTACCTGCCGTTTTGGGAACATGAAAAGGAAAACGGCTGAGCAAGACGCTCAGTGCACGGATGTACAATAAAGCATGATATAGGATAAGCATGTAACATATAACAGCGGAAGACTAAGTACTGAGTAAACTGGTTAAGTAACATGAAAACTGGTTTTATAGTTTGAAAAGCCTTATGTTTAACCTGTGAAAACTGTTTTAACATATATATATACCATAGCCCATATAGGTCATGAAAAGGTCACGTGCATGAATACTTGGAGGGGTGACCTCATCATGCTGATTAGAGGGGATGCCTCTAATCAATATACTGATTTGGGTAGGAGGGATCAGCTCCTTGTGAAGGGTGCAAGGCACACACCACATTCACCATGATAAACTGAATAAAACATGTAACTAGGATGCACCCATACGCCCCAACTGATATAATAATATGGCCAAACTGAAAAGGGACGCCACGAGCAATCACTCCGCCGTGGGGAAGTCATAACATCGGTGCCTCCAATGCTATGGTTATGGTACCTCCATAACTAGGTGAAACTGGTCATGCTTGTATATGGCTATAGTTTATGCTAAATTAACATAAGCAGTTCAAAACAATAAAACAAATGCTGGGGAAAACAGTTGGCTGCATACGGGGAAATCCTAATAAGGAAGGAATGTCCATACTGAAAGGACGGGAATCCGTACCTCAAGTCCAGTGAAATGAACGGAAGAAAGACTCCTACTTCTGGATCACTAATGCTACATGAATACACACGTGTATAAGTATCGATTCACTGATTACGTACTGGGTTCTGTGTCTCATTATAGCTGATTTGGTATGTTTTAGGTCATGGTTCACTGTTTAAAGCCTTAAACTGTGTTTATCTTGTATTCTGATTAATCTGATTAAGTATTACTGGTGATTCATGTATTATTATACTTACTGTGTAATAATAAGTAACTTTCCAAAAATAGCAGGTTTCCAAAAATAGAAAGTTTCCAAAAATAGAAAGTTTCCAAAAATAGAAAGTTACCAAAAATAGAAAGTTACCAAAAATAGAAAGTTTCCAAAAATAGAAAGTTTCCAAAAATAGATCAGCTGCCTTAATTAAATAAGTTTCCATATATAGAAAGTTTCCATGATTAGATTAGCTGCCTGAAATAGATTGATTTCCATATATAGAAGGTTTCCATAATTAGATTAGTTGCCTTATTTAATTAAGTTTCTATAAATAGAAGTTTCCATAATTAGAATTAAGCTGATTACATAAGCTAACATATAAGTCTAAGTGTTTAAGCTTATTTCTTAAGTCATATGATATAGTGTATAGTTTAATTATTATTTCATGTTTTTAAATTAAACTATAGGTTAAGCATTTTAATTAAAGTGTAACATGTATTAATTAAAATGAAATGAAAAATACTTAGGTTAACATGTGTATTATTATTAATAATAATATAACCTAAGTCATGTCTACATTAATTAATTATAGGCATGTTTTAATAATTAATTAATTATAACTTATAACATAAAATACTTAGGTTAAATTAATGTCATGATAAACTAATAATTAAAATAACCTAAGTCATGATTTAATTAATATTTCATGTTATTAATTAATTATATCCTAAGTTCATGATTCATAAAAATTACATGTAACATAGATCATGATTTTAACCAACGAACCATGAATCGGGCATGAATTCGACACCGTACCCCGGGCCAAACCCGGGGCACACGTGTCCCCTTGCTGCCGTGGGTCCCACATGAGCCAACCAAGACCAATTGTGGTCTTGGTGGTGGCGGCAATAGCAAACCAAACCCCCCCTCGGGTTTGTTTGCTAGGCGGCCAAAAACAACCACCCTTATAAACCATTCTTTGATTTTAATTAATACCAAAACATGTTAGATCAATGATTAATTACCTTGTTTTCATAAGAAAAATAATAACATGTTCATGAAAATAATCAAAGATTAAAAGAATTAAAAGAATTAAAAAGAAGGGTTAGAAAGGTATACCACTATGTAGCTTGGAAAAAGGATGAACAAACACGTATTCTAACACTTGTTTTTAAGATCAAAATCCAACAAACACCCTCTAGTGGTGGTGTTTAGGTGGCGGCACAAAGGAGGCAAAAAGGAGAGGAGAAAACTCTTTTTAGGGTTTTGATGTTTATTTCTTGAAAATGGAAAATGAAAACATGTTTTTACTTTTACCCCCCTTAACTTGTAAAGTCCATGGGCTAAGCCCATTTCATGCATGTGTGCCGTGGGTATGGGGGCCCCACATGGGGTACCCGTACCTTTCTCGTGTCCCGATGTTTCGTGTTCGTTCGTGGTTAAACGTGCTCGTGTTCAACGTGTTTCTGTTTCTTTTAACGTGTCGTTTATCGTAAACTTAACGCTCGTAAATATATTATAAGTATTTACGTAATTATTTTAGTTAGTATTTTAAGTGGTGATCATGATTTAATTATGTTCACGTGATATATTATTAACTGTTTATCATGAGTTCGTACGTAATCGATACTTGTCATGTCATACACGTATGCACTTGCTTGATTAATAGCACATGAATGTGATCAATACTACATGAGGTAAGTTTTAATCTAGAACGTACGATCTTAAGGGCACTATTCATGGTAAAAGCATGCGGGTTTTACAATTCTTCCCCCCTAAAAAGAATAATTCGTCCCCGAATTATAGATAAAGTAAGCTGAATAGAAGTGACATACCCGAACTCAAAATATGAAGTGAGGGTAAGAAGCCCGGATAGACTCATCTGTTTCCCAAGTGGCTTCCCGCTCGGTATGGTCCCTCCAAAGAATTTTGACGAAAGGAATCGTCTTCCTTCTCATGACTCGTTCTTGCCTGTCGAGTACTCGTTCGGGTTCTTCTATAAACGTGAGATCTTCACGTATCTGTTCTAGTGGATACTGAACCATGTGAAGGGGATGATAATAGTACCCTCTGAGTAAGGACACATGAAACACGTTATGCACGTGCGAACGCTGAGGAGGTAACGCCAATCGGTAAGATACTTCGCCGATTCGTTCAACGATATCAAATGGTCCGATGAACCGAGGACTGAGTTTTCCTTTGATCCCGAAGCGTTTAACACCACGTGCCGGCGAAACCTTGAGGAAGACGTGATCTCCCACATTAAAATGTATGTCCCTACGATGCTTATCGGCGTAACTCTTTTGACGTGAACGCGCTTCCTGCAGCTTCTTGTTTAGCTACCTCAATCTTCTCATTGGTCATTTCTATAATCTCTGGTCCTTCGAGTGTTCGCTCTCCCACTTGATCCCAGCAAGTTGGAGCGCGACACTTTCTGCCATACAACATTTCGAAAGGAGCACATTTGATACTTGCGTGCCAGCTGTTGTTGTATGCAAACTCGACTAAACAGATGTAATCGTCCCAATCACCTGTCCATTCCAACGCACACGACCTTAACATATCTTCCAATGTCTGAATTGTTCGCTCCGATTGTCCGTCCGTTTGAGGATGAAAGGCTGTGCTCAGCTTAAGTTGTGTACCCCAAGCTTTTTGCAGACCTTTCCAGAATCGCAACGTGAAACGAGGATCTCTGTCTGAGACGATGCTGGAGGGAGTGCCATGGAGTCTCATGATCTCCCTTCTGTACGTATCTGCGAGTTTACTTACCGGATCTTCCTTGCGTATCGGTAAGAAATGAGCTGATTTGGTGAGTCGATCAACAATGACCCAAATAGCATCGTGCTTCTTCTTGGTAGGCGGAAGACCGGTAACAAAATCCATGGTGATTTTGTCCCACTTCCACTCTGGAATATCCAACGGTTGAAGGAGACCGCCAGATCGCTGATGTTCTATCTTAACCTGCTGACAGGTAAGACATTTGGAGACATACGTGGCTACATCCTGTTTCATACCACTCCACCAAAAGTGCTGTCTGATGTCATGGTACATTTTTGTCGACCCAGGATGTATAGAAAATGGGGAGCTGTGAGTTTCAGCTAACAATGCTTCCCGGAGTTCTTGATTGTCAGGAACACAAAGTCTCGTGCCCTGCCAAATGATACCGTCTGCGTCCATTCTGAATTCTGTCTGCTTCTCCAAATTCTGAATTATCGCCCAAATCTCTCCATCATCCTTCTGCGCTTCCTTGATCCTAGTCAGTAACTCAGGTTCTACTGTAAGATTCGCCCAGTATCCGTGCTGCCCACGTACCATGATTTCAATGTCAAGCCGCTCCAAGTCTCTTATGTTTTGTTCCTCGATCTCAATGCCGTTTATCATTCCGGACTTCCTGCTGAGTGCATCTGCTACTACATTAGCTTTCCCGGGATGATACTGTAGGTTAATATCATAATCCTTCAACAGTTCCAACCATCTCCTTTGTCTCATGTTCAACTCTCGCTGTGTGAAGATATACTTCAAGCTCTTGTGATCTGTGAACATGTCACATGATTCTCCGTATAAGTAATGCCTCCATATCTTCAATGCGAACACCACTGCAGCAAGTTCCAGGTCATGCGTAGGGTAGTTTTCTTCATAGGGCTTAAGCTGCCGTGAAGCATACGCGATCACTTTCCCATGTTGCATGAGAACACAGCCCAGTCCCTTCCCCGATGCATCACTATAGATCTGAAATCCACCTGTACCAGATGGGAGAGTAAGAATAGGTGCAGATACTAGCTTCTGCTTTAGGTCTTCAAAGCTCTTCTCTCGATCTTCCGTCCAGACGAATTTCTCTCCTTTTCGCATCAGTTTGGTGAGAGGCAATGCCAGCCGAGAAAAGTTCTCCACGAATCTTCGATAATATCCAGCTAAGCCTAAGAAACTGCGGACTTCTGTCGCTGATGTTGGTCTTGGCCATTTAGTGATAGCCTCAACCTTCGCTGGGTCCATAGTGATCCCTTCTGCTGATACAATGTGACCTAAGAATGCCACCTTGTTTAACCAGAACTCACACTTGGAGAATTTCGCATACAGCTGCTTCTGACGAAGAATCTGTAGTACAGTACGGAGATGATCTTCGTGTTCCTCCGTGGACTTTGAGAATATCAAGATGTCATCGATGAATACAATGACAAATTTATCAAGGAATTCATGGAAGATTCTGTTCATCAGATCCATGAATACTGCTGGAGCGTTAGTCAGGCCGAATGGCATGACTACAAACTCATAATGGCCATAGCGGGTACGAAAAGCAGTCTTGGCAATATCCTGCTCTTTAACCCTTAGCTGATGGTAGCCTGACCTTAGATCGATCTTTGAGAAGTGTTTGGCTCCTTGAAGTTGGTCAAACAGATCGTCTATACGTGGCAGTGGATATCTGTTGCGGATGGTAATCTTATTAAGTTCACGGTAGTCAATGCAAAGTCGCATGCTGCCGTCCTTCTTCTTAACGAATAAGACCGGTGCGCCCCATGGAGATGCGCTCGGTCTAATGAACCCTCGTTCAAGAAGTTCCTGCAATTGGTCCTTCAGTTCTTTTAGCTCTATGGGAGCCATACGATACGGAGCCTTAGAGATTGGCTCAGCTCCTGGAACAAGGTCGATGTTGAACTCCACTTCTCTTGCAGGTGGTATGCCTGGAAGTTCATCTAGGAAGACGTCTTGAAATTCTGAAACTACTGGTTGATCCTGAATCGATGGGGATTCAGCATCCATGTCATGAACCGTAGCGAGATAACCTTCGCAGCCATGTGACAGTAATGCACGTGCTTGCAAGGTAGATATGACTTGTACAGACCGTCCGGGTATGAACCCGTTATGGATGTACTCTGGTGCATTAATGTCGCCGAAGATCACTCGATAAGAGTGGCAGTCTATGGTAGCATGGTGCTTGGATAGCCAATCCATGCCGAGAATCATATCGAACTCCATCATGTCTAGAGGAAGTGCATCTACTGCACGAACTTTATCGTCAAACTCTAGAGGAAGACTCTTGTATACATGAGTTATTAATACAGAGTCCCTCAGAGGCGTGGAAATGGTAAGCTTATTTTCTAATGGCAAGGGAAGTGTCCTGATGTTCTTAGCATAAGTAGTGGAAACAACTGAATGAGTGGCACCCGTGTCGAAAAGAACACATGCAGCCTGGCCGTACATATACAAAATTCCAGTAATGGTACCTGTAGATTTGTTTGCCTGATCGCGCGATGTCGTATAGACACGCCCAGTGGTAGGAGGCGGTTTAGTATCAGCATGACCCGAAGTACCCTCCATTTCACCCTTACGGCAATCTCTCATACGATGGCCAGGGAGGCCGCACTTGTAGCACGCGTCGGAGTCACGACGACATGGGCCAGGGTGTCTGCGATGGCAGGTGCTGCAAAGAGGATGAGTGAATCCTCCAGCAGGAGTCCTTGCTTGCTGAGGGCCTGCTGATGAAAATACGTGTTAAGAATAAGGTATATGCACGAGTATAGGACGTAAGCGTCATAAGATGCTTACCAGTGTTAGCTGAACGGTTGGGCTGAGAACCCCTGTGGTTCTGGTCCCTTCCGTTACCGTGGTTCCTGGTAGAGACTAACATAGTGTCAGCATGGGAAATATAACATGAAATCGTAAGAAGCTGCGTAAATAGTAGGACCTGCTGTTGTTGGATTGTCCCGCATTGTTACGG
Source organism: Glebionis coronaria (assembly GCA_025667525.1). Classification (NCBI taxonomy): domain Eukaryota; kingdom Viridiplantae; phylum Streptophyta; class Magnoliopsida; order Asterales; family Asteraceae; genus Glebionis; species Glebionis coronaria. The sequence continues at coordinate 39,874,898 of CM046874.1, read as the reverse complement.
TAATTGTCATTACCGCTGCGCCTTTCCACAACAGAACGGTCGTTAGAGTGACCGTTTCCTTTGGGCTGATTGGGCTGCTGCTGAGTAGCCGGCTGAGACCGGTCCCCAGTTTTCTGCCTGGAAGATGCAGTTTAAGAGATGATTATAGAACATATAACGATAGGATGCGGTCTGGTTAACGCTAGAACATGAAATGTTTTACCTCTTGTCGGGTCTTTCTGCTTCCCCGAACTCATCACGTTCCTGCAACATCTCAAGCTTTCTTGCTGCGTCAGCCACTTGTGCTACCGTATTGAACGTAGCACATACTAGATTGTTCGCCACCGAGGTGCGAAGTGCCCACCTAAAATGGTGTGCCTGCTCCTCAGGAGTACCAGCCGCTGCTCCTAGAAAACCAGCAAGGCGAAGAAAGCGCTGCATGAATTCGTTGCTATTCTCGCCCTGTCTCTGACGTATCCCGTGGTATTCACGCTTGAGTTTGTCCTGCTCTGCTTTAGGAAAGAACTGTTCCATCACTCTCTCCTTGAATTGGGCCCATGTCAAACCAGCGACCCATTCATCACCTCCTTCTGACTGCGTCAAAGCTAGCCACCAGTTGAGTACATCGCCTTCAAACCTGTAGCACGCCAATCTTGCCTTGAAGGCGGGGTCACATCCCATAGCATTGAAGATTTTCTCAATGTGAGTCAGCCAGCTTTCAGCATCGCTGGGGCTATCAGTCTTTTCAAAAGCTCTAGGACGGAGCTTGTTAAATCTTTCCAACCATACCGCTAGAGTTACTGGGGGAGGAGGAGGAGGAGGTGCTTGATTCTGCGGCTGCTGATTATTCGCAGCTTGGACTTCAGCACGAATGTCATTCCTCAGTTGAGGAAGTAAGGCTTGCATGGCAGCCTGAATCGCAGCATTGAGCTGCTCTTGCTCGCGTGTGAGAACCATCTGACAGTATAACATAAAACATATGATTAACAGTTCAAACATAAAATATATAAAAGAAAAATTTTATGCCAAAATTTCACGAGAAAAATTTTATGCAAGAAAATCTTTGTATGAATGCATGATGCAGTTCTATGAAAACTTTTGATGCTCGAGAGTGAACGCCTCCGGTCAGTTCACTCAAAATAAAAGACATATCGAGGGGACGCCTATGGGTCGGTCCCAAATCTAAAAGTTTCGATAAAACACATGCGACTAAATAGGGCCAGTCCTGTACCAACCATTACTTAGTCAAAAACCCTGTAACAATGACATGTATATGTATGCTTAAAATGATGAATGCATGAAAACAACTGTCAGTTCTAGGAAGACCGTAGTGACTACCCACTAATCACAGGTCATATTTGAGAGCCTACAGGTCGAAGCCTTGGCTCTGATACCATAATTGTAACACCCCATTTTGGAAATGGAATATTACGCATATCATGGCGTGTCATCAAAGCACACAAGGATAAATGTCTAAGCATTATTCAACCATAAAAGGAAATACCGGAATCAAACATCGGTATCCCAAAGTAAAGCTCATCACACACAAACATAAATACTGTAAAAGGAAGGACGAAACAATGTCCAAAGCAACTGTATCAAAGTAAAGGAAATGCATAAAGTAAAGAAAGACAGTAAGGCTTCCAGTCCATATGCACCTACGTTTGAGATCTACGAGCGTCCCTGAGTACCTGCCGTTTTGGGAACATGAAAAGGAAAACGGCTGAGCAAGACGCTCAGTGCACGGATGTACAATAAAGCATGATATAGGATAAGCATGTAACATATAACAGCGGAAGACTAAGTACTGAGTAAACTGGTTAAGTAACATGAAAACTGGTTTTATAGTTTGAAAAGCCTTATGTTTAACCTGTGAAAACTGTTTTAACATATATATATACCATAGCCCATATAGGTCATGAAAAGGTCACGTGCATGAATACTTGGAGGGGTGACCTCATCATGCTGATTAGAGGGGATGCCTCTAATCAATATACTGATTTGGGTAGGAGGGATCAGCTCCTTGTGAAGGGTGCAAGGCACACACCACATTCACCATGATAAACTGAATAAAACATGTAACTAGGATGCACCCATACGCCCCAACTGATATAATAATATGGCCAAACTGAAAAGGGACGCCACGAGCAATCACTCCGCCGTGGGGAAGTCATAACATCGGTGCCTCCAATGCTATGGTTATGGTACCTCCATAACTAGGTGAAACTGGTCATGCTTGTATATGGCTATAGTTTATGCTAAATTAACATAAGCAGTTCAAAACAATAAAACAAATGCTGGGGAAAACAGTTGGCTGCATACGGGGAAATCCTAATAAGGAAGGAATGTCCATACTAAAAGGACGGGAATCCGTACCTCAAGTCCAGTGAAATGAACGGAAGAAAGACTCCTACTTCTGGATCACTAATGCTACATGAATACACACGTGTATAAGTATCGATTCACTGATTACGTACTGGGTTCTGTGTCTCATTATAGCTGATTTGGTATGTTTTAGGTCATGGTTCACTGTTTAAAGCCTTAAACTGTGTTCATCTTGTATTCTGATTAATCTGATTAAGTATTACTGGTGATTCATGTATTATTATACTTACTGTGTAATAATAAGTAACTTTCCAAAAATAGCAGGTTTCCAAAAATAGAAAGTTTCCAAAAATAGAAAGTTTCCAAAAATAGAAAGTTTCCAAAAATAGAAAGTTACCAAAAATAGAAAGTTTCCAAAAATAGAAAGTTTCCAAAAATAGATCAGCTGCCTTAATTAAATAAGTTTCCATATATAGAAAGTTTCCATGATTAGATTAGCTGCCTGAAATAGATTGATTTCCATATATAGAAGGTTTCCATAATTAGATTAGTTGCCTTATTTAATTAAGTTTCTATAAATAGAAGTTTCCATAATTAGAATTAAGCTGATTACATAAGCTAACATATAAGTCTAAGTGTTTAAGCTTATTTCTTAAGTCATATGATATAGTGTATAGTTTAATTATTATTTCATGTTTTTAAATTAAACTATAGGTTAAGCATTTTAATTAAAGTGTAACATGTATTAATTAAAATGAAATGAAAAATACTTAGGTTAACATGTGTATTATTATTAATAATAATATAACCTAAGTCATGTCTACATTAATTAATTATAGGCATGTTTTAATAATTAATTAATTATAACTTATAACATAAAATACTTAGGTTAAATTAATGTCATGATAAACTAATAATTAAAATAACCTAAGTCATGATTTAATTAATATTTCATGTTATTAATTAATTATATCCTAAGTTCATGATTCATAAAAATTACATGTAACATAGATCATGATTTTAACCAACGAACCATGAATCGGGCATGAATTCGACACCGTACCCCGGGCCAAACCCGGGGCACACGTGTCCCCTTGCTGCCGTGGGTCCCACATGAGCCAACCAAGACCAATTGTGGTCTTGGTGGTGGCGGCAATAGCAAACCAAACCCCCCCTCGGGTTTGTTTGCTAGGCGGCCAAAAACAACCACCCTTATAAACCATTCTTTGATTTTAATTAATACCAAAACATGTTAGATCAATGATTAATTACCTTGTTTTCATAAGAAAAATAATAACATGTTCATGAAAATAATCAAAGATTAAAAGAATTAAAAGAATTAAAAAGAAGGGTTAGAAAGGTATACCACTATGTAGCTTGGAAAAAGGATGAACAAACACGTATTCTAACACTTGTTTTTAAGATCAAAATCCAACAAACACCCTCTAGTGGTGGTGTTTAGGTGGCGGCACAAAGGAGACAAAAAGGAGAGGAGAAAACTCTTTTTAGGGTTTTGATGTTTATTTCTTGAAAATGGAAAATGAAAACATGTTTTTACTTTTACCCCCCTTAACTTGTAAAGTCCATGGGCTAAGCCCATTTCATGCATGTGTGCCGTGGGTATGGGGGCCCCACATGGGGTACCCGTACCTTTCTCGTGTCCCGATGTTTCGTGTTCGTTCGTGGTTAAACGTGCTCGTGTTCAACGTGTTTCTGTTTCTTTTAACGTGTCGTTTATCGTAAGCTTAACGCTCGTAAATATATTATAAGTATTTACGTAATTATTTTAGTTAGTATTTTAAGTGGTGATCATGATTTAATTATGTTCACGTGATATATTATTAACTGTTTATCATGAGTTCGTACGTAATCGATACTTGTCATGTCATACACGTATGCACTTGCTTGATTAATAGCACATGAATGTGATCAATACTACATGAGGTAAGTTTTAATCTAGAACGTATGATCTTAAGGGCACTATTCATGGTAAAAGCATGCGGGTTTTACAACATAAGTTAAAAAACAAGGGTTTTGGGCAGTCCGGTTTTTGGATCATCTTGTAAAGGCCATAAAATGAGTTTCGTGATAACTATTTAAGTGTTTCAAAAACATATTATTATTTATATTGAATCTAGTTTTCAAATATGTTCTTAAATCAATTGTTAGGGTTCAAAAATATGTCTACTGTTCGGATCTTTGAAAACAATCCACAAATAATGAGTTTTAAGAAAATGTGAAACTAGGATTTTTAATCACATATCTATGGAAAGTTGCAATTTTATTTATATGATCAGTAGGTATGATATGTTTATATGTATATTGTAGCTCTAGTGACACGTGATTAGGGATCGCTACGTTTCGTGCAGATCTTTTGTGTTAATTATTCCAAGGTACGGATATTCGGTTCTTTTAGTAAGAACACTTCTCATACCTTTTGTAACTCTTCCTTTTGATCATTCCCTAATCCATTGCTATGTTCCCTATATCATTGTGCTGTTTTGATATGATCTATGGTAAACTTTGTTTTATTATGATCTCTTTGATTGTTATGCCTTCATATGCTTTCTTTTGACCTATTATGATTTATGCTTTGATATGCCTTATGATTATGAACCTCTTATTCCTAAGTCATATTTTGTAACTAGTCATGAAGGCACCATGACCGTGTCGATTGATGCAACAACGACAAGACACCATCTGAGACGGTGTGATTAGACCCCGACGTTCCCTTTTGATGGCCATTTTGCTATATATTTTGTGAGTGCGTATGCTAGTCATGAGCTAGTGTACGTGTTACTCTGTTTTGAATAGGGCATATGGATGTTGTAACACCCCACTTAAATAAGTGGACCGTTACGTGTATTTATGGCGTGTCATCAAAGCATAAGATAAATGTCCTAAAACATTAACTGACCATAAAGGAAATACTGGAATCAAACATCGGTAATCCAAACATAAGCTCAAAACATGAAAAGTAAATACTGAAGGAAAGGACTAAACAATGTCCAAATAAGCAGAATAATGTAAGAAGTGCATAAAGTAAGAAGTCTGGATAGCTTCCATCCAAATGCACATGCTCTCAGAATCCTAAGAGCGTCCTGGTGTACCTGCCGTTAGAACATGAAAGGAACTATGGCTGAGCATAACGCCCAGTGAACAGATATAAAGCATGATAAGAAATACTGAGATGAAGCAGATGATAAAATACTAAAGCTGTAAGACTGATAAGTAAAGTTGCAGCGTAAATCTATGTGTAATCTGAAAAGTCTGATTTATAATAATAAAGCTAAATTGTTATCTGTTAAATATGAAAATATGCATTTACTGTATTTTAATTGCCAAGAGCTTATATAGGTCATGTGTTGTAACAACTGTTGCATGAATAACTATAGGGGTAGCCTCGTCATGCTGTAGAGGGGTGTCCTCTAAATAATGTGCTGGGTGGAGGGATCAACTCCAATGTGAAGGATGTAGAGCACACACCACATTCACCTGATAACTGTAAACTGATAATTTATAACATATACTGGGGAAAACATTTGGCTACAGACGGGGAATCCTAATCATGCATAGAAAGGAAGTCCTTACTAAAAGGACGGGAAATCCGTACCTCGTGTCCAATAATGAAATAAGACTAAAAGCTGAAAGATCTACTCCGACTTCACGGTTACTACATAAATTAACGGGCGCGTAATAAGTTGTCTGATTACTGGTTACTGTTACTGATTCTTATTGTTCTTAACTCGATTATGTTCTTGTATTGTTGCATTGTTTGTGTATAAATTGGTAACTCTAACTGTCTTTAACATTTACTGACTATTGTATATCTTGTACTTCTAATTACTATATATTATACTATATTCTGGTTAGTGTATTTTTCCTGTACTTTGATTAGTGTCTAATCCGTATCTTTATGTAATTATACTATGATAAGTAATCTGCTAAAATAGAACGTTTCCTGAATTAGAAAGTTTCCTAAAATAGAAAGTTTCCAAAACAGATTCCATGAGAATTTAAATCATTTAAATAAAACCAAGCATTTTAAATTAAATCATTTTAATTTAAATTACTAATTAAATTAATGAAACTTTTATAACTTGATTAATTTAAGATAAAACTTATTTGCTAAAAAAATGATTTACTTATTAGTTAAATGAACCCATTGTTTTAATCTTTATCGAGCACCCGAAACCCGTGTCAAAACCTTCCCGAGACACTCATGACTTGGGTCAAACCAAACCACAAACCAACCAAAAGCACCAAACCTCACCAACAGCTGGTGGCTATTGGTTTTGGCTGGCGACCAGCAGCCCCTGCTACTGTCTGGTCGCCACTGGTAGGCCAAAGTTCCCACTGGCTAGCCCAGTGTCCCCCTGCTGTGCACCCGGTTCCCACTGACCGGTGTTGTTCCCCCTGTTTCCTAACCAGTCCCCACTGTTTACATCCAAACACCCCTGTTGGGGCTGTTTGGCTTGCGGCTGTCAAAAGGAAACCACCACCGACCCTAGCGAGGGTGCGACTGGTTGTAAAAATAAACCACCGAGAGTCATAGAACTCTCGGTTTTGCGTGAACAACCTGAACAACCCAAACCAACCCGAATCGTTCCATGTTTTATCATTAAATCGCATGTGTTCATACTTTGATTTATTTGTTCATGAATAAAATAACGAATTAAAGGATTAAGCCTTAAAAGGTTACCAAATATTTGCAAGGATCTTGGATTAACGAACATGAACAGATACTCGTACCCAATCAAGATCAAAGGTCGATTTTTCCTCCCCTTTTGCTTATAGAAATCGGCGGCTACAGTAGTGATGGCTAGGGTTTTTCCTTATTTTTCAGAATGTGATAAAATGGAACAAAACCAATTCCCTGACATGTATTTTACTAAATGGGCTGGCCAAAATCCCATTCTGCTTTCTTTGTAATAAACCACAACACATGCATACGTATTCTATTGTTTTCGTTTCGGATTAAAACGCGATTAAAACTTAGACGTTATCGTTCGTAAATTCTCGTGTTAAAACTTTTAAGGTGTAAAGTTTATTAACTGAATAACATAATTTACGGAATACCCGAATAAGTAATATTATTTATTATCTGAATAAATAAATTCTGTAACGTTAATGTTTATCGACTGCGTATAATTAATGTTCGAGGACTTATAAAAACGGGTATTCGTCCTCGAATTAAGGATGTGATAATGCTGTGGTTTTAAAGATGCAGCCTAGGCTATGGTAAGTAGGAATATGTATTAGTGAATGGGTGGTATGTGTTATATGCCACACATCGCTTTTGGTATATGAGAGTAGCTACCCATGTACACCTATCTGACTGTTTGATTTGATACGATATATGATATGTGATATGTGACATGAGCTCATGGGCATTCTGTTATCTTTCTCTCATTTCCTGTAGATCCCTTTGATTGGATCTATATTCTGTTAAGAACTAGTATAGTAGTTTGTAATCAAACTATAACACTTTGATAACTCTTACTCAAGCTAAATAAGTTATGCGGAATCTAACTTATAAAGCACAGAAGAACATAATTACTTTTAACTATTCGATTCTATTAGTAATCGACTTGAATGAGGTACATAAATGACATTGTACATATGTTCCTTTTATAGAGTAAGGAACCCTAGAATCCTTAGAATATTCTATAAAGATAAGTATATCATAGACGATATATTATCAATATTCTAACTATTAAGTATATCTTGAAGTGGCCACGCCAACCTCCTGAAAAGGGAGGGCTTTACTTGGTTTAAGTCTGTGTGGCGGTGGGCACAAACCCCGTGGATTAGTCGGCCAATGAGTCGGAAATCACGGTTACAAAAAAAAAACTATTAAGTATATCACATAAGATATACTCTAACTATAACTATGACATATCTTATATAAAGATATATTCGTCCTAATCAATATAGCAGTACTTACTTTATAAGTAGCAGTACTTACTATGTACCGCGTTAACACTAACGGTACTTAAAAATACTAACAGTACTTAAATTACATTGACGGTACTTAACACTTAACAATAATTCCCAACAATTCTCCCCTAAACAAGAATGATAACTTGTTGTTTTCTTGTTTCTCTTTGTACTGAATGTATTTAGAGTACATGTCTTCAGTCGTCTCTTCAAACTTGGACTGAGCTTGGTAATTTGTATTTATATCCAACTGAATGTAGGCAAACACTTCAATGTAGATCTTCTTCTGATAAGATAACCTTCAAACTTATGAACATCATCTTTGTCTTCAAACTATGATCTTCTTGTGTCTTGTGAACATTCATTTGATTTTGCAGCAACAATAATTGTCTTCTTGAGTTAAATCTATGAACTCTTGATCATGAACTTCTGTCTTGATTTGATGAGACAAAACCTTCTAAGTATTCTTTCTTTTAATACTTCTTTGATTGCAACTTCATACCAGAAATAAAATAGTTAACAACAAAAACTAATCTGTATTGGCTTCATGATTTTTAGCAAATCATCAGCTATCAACGGATTTGATTTATTCTTTTTCTAGTTAACCGTACCCTTTTGAATAGCTAATACTTTATTCATAAAGAATACGGTGTACTGATAACCCTACAATTTTTGGTAAACTGTCAACCATCAACGGATTTGATTATGTCTTTACCTAGTACCGTTTGTCTAGGACTAGTCAACTTTTTGTCTCGAAACAAGGTGAGTTAGAACCATATAGTTTTTAGCAAACTACCAGCTTTCAACGGATTTGAGAAGTCCTTGCCACAAACCATTTGCTTATGGAGTAGCCAGTTCTTATGTGTGTTAGACATGGTGATTTGAGAACCATTTGTGAAGTGTGATTGTAAATCAAACACTTAAGGCTCTTTCTTAGCTTCTTCCTCTTGCTCCAAATCCTTGATTTGTTGTTTAACCATTTTGATCAACTCTAAAGCACCAACAGACTCTTCTGAGACTTCCAATTGTTGTTTCAACATTCTTTCCAACAATTTTCTCTCAAATGGATATCTCTTCTCTTGTAGCATATAGTAAGTAACATCATCTATATCCAAAATATGTAGTCCACATGACCTATAATATCTCTAGTAACTAGGAACCTGATTCTCTAATTCCTTCAACATTTTTTGATCACAATTGTGTGGTTCATACATGAAGAGTAATTCATTATATAATAGTGATACCTTAGTTTTACCTACACTGGCTTCTTGAACTAACCTGAAAAGATCTTGAATATCTTGTATGTCAAGAATATGAAGAATATCTTCCAAAAGTCTGAATATTCTTGTTGTGCCATCTGTTCTTTGTTTTCCATGAGCTTCCAGTCCTTGGTCCATAGTATATATCCATCTAGAAATGGATGACTTCTTTCCAAAAATCTTTGTGTCTATACATTATCTTCAAAATTTACTATCTTCAAGTACTTTCTTAAGCTCTCATCATCATCACTATCTTCTGTTGTAACTTTAGCCTTTTTCTTGACTTTCAGCTTCTTCTTTATTGATCTTTTTATTTTAACACCTTTGGAGATTCCTTCAAATTCCATTGAACCTTCCTCTAAATCTGTATGTACCGTTTCTTCAGTATGTACTGTTGACTGTGCATGTACCACTTGTACATTTTCAGTCTTGTCAACACTTTGAGCTTTTTCTCCTTCATTCATTCTTTGAGCAGTCTCTGTCTCTTTTGAACTTACCTTCTCCTTTCTACTTTTCCTAACATATGTAGCCTTGATGGGTGGAGATGTTCTTGTATGTTCAACAGTACTTGACTCAAATCTAGGAGCACTTCCAAATTGTCTTTGTTGTTGCAGATGTCTTTTAGCTTCTTCAACAGCTATCCTATCCGATTCAGATCCAATCTCAACAAAATTCAATTCAGCTCTCTTGTGTTGTTCATATAAATCCTTTATGTCTTTAAAACTCTTCTTGACCAATTGAGCATGAGTGAAATGCTTAACTTTCTTGAGAAAAGTCATCATTTGATTCCTAATCTGCATGGTAGTTGGAGGCTTAATCCTTTCTTTTCTTCTTTTCTCAGCAAAGAATCTTTGTTGCTCCCTTACCAGATCATCAATCAATTTTGCTTTTTCTTCTTCATCATAAGCATCCCTTTCTTCAGCTATTAAATAATCTGCAAGAAGCCCACTTGCTTGTAGTTCATCTTGAATCCTATCATACTCTTGTATATTCCATTCTTGCTGCACTCTCTTAGTTTCAAGCAATTGTTGCTTTGCTGCAAGTTCCTCTTGTAATTCTTCTTCACGAATTTGTGCTTGCATTCTGAAAGCAAATTCCTCATCATGGTCTAGTTGTTGAAATTTGTAAATGACTTTGTTTATATCATCATCTGAATCACTTTCTTTTTCAGATTTTGATTGTAACTACTTCTTGCCCTTATCCTTTGGATTAATCTTTGGTAACTTCTTCTTCAGCTTTGAAGATCTTTCTTCATCCTTATTAGCTTGTTGTTGAATAACAATACCTTTAGTGGGCTGTGAAGCTTGAACTTTCTTACCTTTAGTTTTATCCTTTTGGCAAGAACTTCTTGTTGTGTCTTCTTCTCAATCTCTGCTTGTCTTGATTTTTTAGTTGAACTCTTTTCTCTGAGGTCAAGCAGTACTTGAGCTAAAGTCTCATCTTCTCCAAAAGGAGTTTGACTTTCTAGTGAAGGTTGATCTCCAACAGTACTTGTAATCGACTTAGTTGGCTTAGCAGTACTTTGGTCTTCAACAATGTCAGCAGTACTTGCAGTTGGCTTAGTTGGCCTAGCAGTACTTAGATCTTCAACAATGTTGGCTTCACCAGTGTAAGACACACTTGTTTCTTCAATCACTAAAGTATCTCTAGATACCTTTTCTTCCAATGAAGTTATCTTCTCAACTTGTAACTCCTCAGTCTTGTCTGATTCAAAACTTACTCTTGATCTTAAAAGTACTTGGAAAGGCTGTTTCTTGTGAAACCAGAATTGCCTTTGTGGTGGAGTTGAAGATATATGAAATTGGACATTAGTTTCCTCCAGCTTCTCATAGAAACTACTCCAATTCACTTGAAGTTGTGGTGATTGAGGTTGTGGCTCTGGCTGAGTTACAAACATTTCTTCAATTTGTGGTTCCTCTTGAGTAGGTTGTGGTTCTTCTTGTTGAAGCTCCATGTTAGTAGGCTCCAAGCTATCATTTTCCACACCAGTCTCTAAACCATTGCCATCTTCAAAATTCCCAATGACATCATCATCAGCTTCAAAGTTGATGTCATTTCCAGAGACCCTTGTTTGAATATCAGAAGAAGGTAGTGGTTCTTCATAATTCCTCCCCTGTTTGGTTGCATTCAGTTACCTTTTCTTGAGGTTTCTGAATCTTTGCTTCTTAATAGCAGCCTTCTAAATAGACCTATTCTGCCTCATCCAAGGAAATACCTTATTCCTTATCTTGTTAAATTGGCCTCTAATTCAACAATTTTCTTGTCTTAAACAAGCTTCTCTTTTTGCAATACTTATACCTGTTTGGACAAGCTAGTGCACAAAGCAGTTAAATTTGCAATATCCACCACCTCTGGTGCTTGTGCTTGTGGTGAACCACTAGCAGCAATAGAAGCAGCCGGTGTATGGATCATCTCATCTGAATTTGGTTGATTACCAATATTGTGAGAATAAGATTGAGTATCTTCTAAGGAATGGGAACTCTGTTAGAAGGATTTTGTTGAGAACCACTAGCAGTGTTAGGTTCCTCACCTTCTTGGTTGGCAGGTTGGGCTAACATATTAGCAAATAAGGGTGTGACAGTTCCTGTAAAGGTATTGCCTTGTTTGGTCAAGAAAGATAAAGTTCTCTTTGTAAAGGTAGGAAAATCCCATGTATTTGTTAACTCTGGTAGGTTAGGTATTTGGTCATTAACTAAAGTCTGAATGAATCTAGGATACATTAAAAACTTCTTAACTCCTTCCAAATTCCTAGTCATGCCTTCAAAAATTAGTTTTGAAAAGTTGAAAACTCTGTTATTAGCTAGACAAATACTAGCTGATGCCAATGCAACAGGGATTTGATCAAAAGAAGTACTTTTGGAGCTTAAACAGTGAATAATGGCATGAAAAAGCAATTTTCATTGTGGTGAAAACAAAGCTTTAAAGAAAGTAAGACTTTCCCTACCACCCTCATAACCCATGGCTGCAAGGCCATCATGTATCTCTGTATTGTTTAACATACTTAGTCCATTTTCATCCTTTAGTCTCAAACTAGCCCTTAGCAGTACCTCAGTAACATAGATATTTCTATGATTCACCCTAGCCTTAATGCAAGGTTGATCAAAACGAGTACCTAACACAACAATATTCCAAAATTGTTCAACAATAGGAATAGAGACAATGGGACTTACAGTAAGCACAAAACGAATATGACTTCGAGATAAAAATCCAAGTATCTCATGGAAACCAAGAGAATCATCATTCTGAGCAAGGTTCGCAACCAAGTTGTGCTTAGAGATCACTTGTAAAGTATCCATTAGTATTTTTGATGATCGAAAAATTAGAGAGAAGGTTATAGAATTAAGAGATAAGAATAAAAAATTAGGTGAATCAATTGTATAATTAGAGTAAGTATTTATGTAAATAACAAACCCAAGCGCGAAGAAACCGCCAAATTTACAAAAGAGACCCTTAACGGTACAACGGACATGTAGCGGTACATGGAACATACTCGGTACTTGGATTTGTGCTAGCGGTACTTGGATCAATAACGGTACCTCACAAATTTGACCAGATAATGCATTCCACTATCATTATTACCTCTTTTATCTTATTCTATCAACCTGCAATCACATCAAAAACACAAAAACATACACTATACAATAAAAATTAGCATAAAAATTATATATCTATTACCTCCCCTCAACATATGTAGCAGTCTATTGGTTGAGCATACCAATATGTGTCACCAAGAATTCAAATCTCTTTGCATCAAATGCCTTGGTCAACAAATCAGCTACATTGTTGTCTGTATGAATCTTCAAGATTTGAATAAGCTTATTGTCATAGGCATCTCTTATGAAGTGATGTCTTATTTCAATATGCTTGGTCTTAGAGTGCAAGACTATATTCTTGACAATGCATATAGTACTTTCATTATCAATGTAGATCTTGGTGTTCATGAAGTTGAACCCATAGTCTAACAACTAATTTTGAATCCAAAGTACTTGTCCACAGCAATGAGCAGCAGCTACATATTCAGCTTCAGTTGTAGAAGTAGCAACAATGGTTTGCTTCTTACACTGCCATGATATGAGTCTTCTGCCTAGGAATTGAAAACCTCCTATTGTGGATTTCCTATCATGATTAGCTCCAGCATAATCACTGTCTGAGTAAGCTTCCAAATCAAAGGTTGAATCTCTAGGATACCATAATTCTAAATTAGGCTGACTTTTAAGATACTTAAAAATCCTTTTCACAACATGTAGATGTGACACATTTGGATTAACTTGGAACCTTGAACAGGCACACACAACAAACATAATATCTGGTCTTGAAGCAGTAAGATACATCAATGAACCAATCATTGACCTGTATAGATTAATATCAACATTTTCACCATGTTCATCTTTTGATAAAGATTTCTTAGCTTCAAAAGGTGTGCTTGTACTCCTTGTATCCATACATGAACTTTTTTTCAAGATTTCAACAACATACTTATCTTGGCTGATAAATATTCCATCTTTCCTCTGTTTGACTTGTAGTCCCAAAAAGAAAGTAAGTTCTCCCATAGAACTCATCTGAAATATTCCTTTCATCAAAACCTCAAACTCTTCACACCATGATTTATTGGTTGAACCAAAAATAATGTCATCAACATAGACTTGTACTAGAATAATATCCTTAGTATTCTTTTTGATGAATAAAGTTTTGTCAATGGTTCCTCTCCTATATCCATGTTCTAACAAAAAATTGGATAAGGTTGCATACCAAGCCCTTGGAGCTTGATGTAGACCATAAAGTGCTTTGATAACTTTGTAGACTCTATTGGGGAATTTAGGATCTACAAAACCTGGAGGTTGTGAAACATATACCTCCTCTAAAATGGTACCATAAAGAAAGGCACTTTTCACATCCATCTGATAGACTATAAAACCCATATATGATGCAAAGGCCAAAAATAACCTAATGGCTTATATTCTTACCACTGGTGCAAAAACCTCATCATAGTCTATCCTTTCTTCCTGTCTATAGCCTTGAGCAAAAAGCCTTGCCTTGTTCCTCACAACAACTCCTCTTTCATCCTTCTTGTTTCTGAAAATCCATCTAGTACCAATAACCCTTTTACCCGAGGGAAGATCCACAAGAATCCAAACCTTTTGTAGCTCAAATTGTGTTAATTCTTCTTGCATGGCATCTACCCAACTTTCTTCATCAAGAGCTTGAGAAATATTATTGGGCTCTACTTGTGATAGGAAACAGGCAAACAAACAATGCTGAGTATCCTTATGATTTGTTCTCTGCTGTTGTTTGATATAACTCACAAGTGCATGAGTTTCAGTATTGGCTTGAAGTTGTCTTCTGGTTTGCACAACCGACTTGGGATTTCCAATAATCTGAGTAGTAGGATGGTTTTTGTTGACTTTATGAGTGGGAATTAAACTGAATGGAATTTCAGTTTCGAAATTATTGAAATCAGTTACTGCACCCTGGTCATCATAGGAAGCTTTAGAGAAGATTCCTTCAGCTGGACTAGCATAAATGTCTTCATCGTCCATAGCTTGTAAAATATCTTCTAAAGAATCAACAGTCTTTGCAAATTTTGACTTAGCAGTACCTGCAGATGAGGTACCGCTAGGTGTAGTATGTACTGCTGAGTGTTGTGATTTCAAAGATTCTTCTCTTGAATGCTCATTAGCAGATGTAGCATTCTTTTCTTGATATTGAAGCCTTTGAAGCTCTTGGGAGGCATGATCATCAGTTGATGGCATTGTTTGCTTCTAGGGAGTAGCAACCATAGGAGAAATAGTAGGCATACTGGGTACATAGATGTGAACATCATCATCCTGAGAATTTGATGAAGAAGCTCCTCCATGAGTACCTGACTTAGTTGTACCAATCTCCTCACCTGCATTGTTACTTTGACAATCCTTTTGCACAGAATATTAATCCATGGAATTTGTTAGATAATCCAAATCAAACATCCAAGCATAACCTATTCCTGGGACATTGGGTTTAATTTCTAAGAAATTAACATGAGTATTTTCTTCAACCTTTTAGATGCCAAATTATAAACCCTATATGCTTTACTTTGCAATGAATATCCTACAAGATATCCCAGATAAGATATTCCATCAAACTTCCCCAAATGATCAAGAGTATTTAGTATAGACACATGACACCCAAAAGGTCTTAAATGACTTATGGTTGGCTTGATACCAGTCAAAAGTTCATAAGGTGTCTTGTTTTTAGGCTTGGTCAGTAAGAATCTGTTTAACACATAACATGCAGTATTGATTGCTTCTGCCCAAAATGTATTTGGCAATAGAGAATCATCCAACATAGTTCTAGCAACCTCAATTAGTGTCCTATTCTTCTTTTCAGCTACTCCATATTGCTGTGGAGTCCTAGGATTACTAAATTTTCTCTTGATGCCTTTAGACCTACAAAATTCTCAAATTCAGCATTCTTGAATTCTGTCCTATTATCTGTCCTAATGATTGAGACTTGTTTAGTGAACCGCTTTTTAACTAA
The DNA here is from genome assembly GCA_025667525.1 of Glebionis coronaria. Taxonomy (NCBI): domain Eukaryota; kingdom Viridiplantae; phylum Streptophyta; class Magnoliopsida; order Asterales; family Asteraceae; genus Glebionis; species Glebionis coronaria. Next base: position 39,858,882 of record CM046874.1, on the reverse strand, counting down.
AGTGATAAAATCCTTAAGTAATTCATTGGTTTCACTCTTAAGAGCTAAAAAGAAAAACCAACTGAATCTACTATAATCATCAGTTATAACTAGGCAAAAGGTCTAATGACTAATGCTCCTAATAGAAACTGGACCAAACAAATCCATATGTGTTAATACCATTTTAATCCATAACACAAGATTCTAGAGAGAGAAAGGGAAGAAAAAGTAGAGAGAGAAACAAGAGAGATGGTGGAAGGTTTTTTACTATTAGAGAGAGAAAGTAAATGTAACCAACACCCTCTTCCACACATGGAAGAGGGTATATATACCCTTGGCATTTGGGCCGTGGGTTTAAGTGACATGGGCCAGACTTGGCTTACACTTGGGCTTACGCCCCTAACTTAGACAATATTAGCTTAAAGTCCAAGCCTGGTTTTCCCGACTAACCTATTACAATACAAGACAATTTACGACTAAGATGACCTATTACATTCTTGTTCGACTATATAAAATATAGGGCTAACAATCTCCCCCAATGTATCGGTCATCTTAAAAGGCTTAAAAAGCATAAGATGATTGAGTGAATACATTCTTGTAGAGGATATCTTCCTGCTTTGGTCTTGTATCTTGGTCTTGATTTTGTTTGTAACGACTTTGTTCCTTCATGCCTTTGTGATATTTATCTTGAGCCTTTGTCATTTGACTTTGAGTGCTTGAGATATTCAATCTATTCTTGACAGTATTCATCTTGAGCTCATGTGACAAGATGACCTATTACATTCTTACATTCTTGAGTATCTTGATTATCGCCATCTTGTGCTCTTGTGACTTTTGAATCGACATTGGTTACACAGCTACGCCACCTTCTTGATATGCAACAACATATATAGACACGAACAAAATGGCTTTGAACATATCATCCTAACTCGGTAGCGTTTTACCTCCGGTCAGTGAAGACCGTTTAGACGGTATTAGATACCGTACCTGTGATCGGGTAGATTCGATTAAAAATCTCCTTGATAGGGTTTCCTGGCGGTAGTAGCCAGTTTTCTTTACTCGACCGCCTCAAAGCAGACTGCGAACGTAAAGAGTGAATCATAAGGATAAATTATCCGTCTGATTAGAGTCGTCAATTCAGATTTCCTGGAACAAGTTTGATTCTAAAAGAATCGCACCATTGTTGCTTTCCAGTTTGTCACAAGCTTGATTCATAGAGAATCTTGCGAGTCACCTACCGCAGTGCTGTTTGATGTCGACACTGGAAGGATTTCCATTCGTCACTGTGAGCACAAAGGAGTGTCACTCTGAATGTTCTGGCAAGATCACACGGATTTTGCGAAGAAACCTGGAATCAAGTTTGAATCAATTAAGAATCCAAACTTAGTTGCATTCCAGTTCTCACAAGTTTGATTCGTGTTGAATCGCACAAGTTACCTACCATGAGCTTGTTTGATGCTGGCTCAAGCAGGATTTCCATCTTCATTGTGAATCGTATCACTCAGATGTTCTGGCAATATCACAAGGATAATGCGTAGGACTCGATTGTATCCTAATGAGATGATAGATAAATCTCGTTTGGCTCTAGACTCAATAAGTGCATTTTGGTAACCGGAGGCTGGAGCAGACTGCCATCTTTTCAATATTAACTAACTCGGAGTGAGAAAGTCAATAGATACGTGTTGATCTCCGGGACAATGAGACAAGTTTCTTTTGAGAGAAAATCGAATGGATGGGGAAGGGTTGTGCATCGCATCATTGGGTCCATGACACTTGTCTTCGATAGATGTGTTAACCCGGTTTCTGCCTAAGTTGCATAGAATATTCAACTCCTTCAATGCTTACCAATACGTCATCACTAGCACCTTGTTGTGATTGTTCCAGTGCTAACTTAAGTAATTGGTCCGCATTCAGCTTCATTTAACTCCATCTTTCCTAAGGACAACTATTTCTAGCTATGGAATGTCCTTGGGTAGATCCCTCCGGTTCTGGTTGGATCATAGGACTTAGTTTCCTATCCTAAACCACCTTTTGACTCCATCGTTCCGTCGTGGATAGTAGGTTGTTTTGGGTATAGATCGTAACCATAAACCATTGAAACCATTCAAAGTGTTTGATAAAAATAAAAAAATTTAACACTTGAAAGTTTTACATTTCCGAAAAGCTCCCCCTACACACATGCATCGATATACGAAATGGTTTAGCATGTGAAGGAAAGAGTTGCACTTGAGTCTTTAAGATCACATGTTGCAATATATTACATTTTAATCACATTTTCTCCCCTATCTCTAATATAAAAACATAATATTAGAGATACCAATTTATTAAAATGTGACAATTTCTGAAAAAACCGATTGGGAGAGAAACATGTGTGCACGCATGAATCATGGAACATTAAGTCGGGTTTCTCCCCCTCAATAATATATATGTGTCTTGAGAAAAAATTTGACAAAGTTTTGGAAAAACAACACCACAAATATGTTGAGGTACGGAGTAAAGATGCCTTATCCGATATAGTATATAACATATGACAGTTTTAAACCATTTTCGGAATATGTTGGATACATAAAATATGACAATTTCAGAGATGTACCCCAACAACATTAAATGCTTGATTTTAAAACGCCCCCCTCAAAAATTGATCAAAATAACATATGACAATTTTGAGATATAAAAACCACATTATGAGGAAGGGAGTGTTGAACACACAATTTTGAAAGATTTAGAAAAACCTTTTGAGAAATTATTGAAAAATTGTGTTCAACGGTTTTAAAATAATCAGGATAGAAGACTTCTCTTCTATTGCTTTTGGAAAGCGCACTGAAACGTACACTTCCCTTACGGGTCTGTTTTTCATGAGCTCAACACTTTCATTGTTTTGTGACTAGCTTATGACCGAGAATGATAAATTTCCTGTTGTGAAAGATAAGTTATCATCCGTGATAAACTTTCCTTAAGTTGAAGTGTGAGTTCTAAGTTGACATTTACTTAGAAATCGTTTTCATGAGCTTAAAAACTTTGATTGTTTTTATGAGAAGCTCATGACCGAGAAATATGAATTTCTCGTTAAGAAGGATAAGTTATCATCCGTGATAAACTTTCCTTATTTGAGGTTCGAGTCCTAAGTTGTGATGCGCTTAGAAGTCATATACACGAGCTTAAAACTTTCGAATAATTTTACGGTAAGCTCGTGTCCGAGAAAATCGAATTTCTCGTTTTGAGGATAAGTCATACTCAGGATGAACTTTCCTGTTTTTGAAGTACGAGTTATAGTCTGACATGTGACTGTAAGTCATTTTGAATCTTACTTGTGAAACCCCTGAGACACGTATTTCTCTGATATCTGCTTCTTCAGCAACCAAACTCTGAGAGTGTCTTTTGTTGAACGGTATGAATATGGAAAACCTTTGTGTTCTTGTTGAACCTTTACTTTATTACCTGCACTTTTATCAGTAGTTTGTATGCTTGCTTGTGGGTTAGTGATATCTTTGTGAGAACCGTGTTGGGGTTCACCTTGAAACTTTTTCGTGCTAGAGGGAAATATATTTCCAGTAGGAACCCACCTAAGACCAATTGTTTTAAAGGTTCTACCCGTTGGTATCCACCTAAGACAGGGTCTAGGAGTCACAGATTTCTCATGCACAACGGAAGACTTAATTGGAGAAAACCTATTTCCTATAGGGTTCCGTCTTTGAGATGCTTTAGCTTTGTGGTTCACCTTGTTCAGGACTTGCGCTATACAATCATCATGAATGGCATTAAACACGCATTTGTTACATTTCTTGCAAAGAAAGTGCTTAGCATCTGAGAAGGCTCTAGAGTTCCTAGGGTTGGCAGAATTGTGCACATCATAGAAGGGTCTAGAATTCCTAGATGTGTGAACAACGCTCCTAGGTTGTGGTTTGGTCCCATCTCTTGCTTGTGTCTTGTTGTTAGCATCCTCTAGATAGCTTTTGTGACCCGTTTCATTTCAATTACGCCTAGGCATGTTCTTGGAGCTATTTCTAGAGTTGCTTGAAGCATTCATGTGATCGGGCTTTGCAGAAGCGGATTTTCTTAAGGAGGGACTAGATTGTGGAGTGACTGGTTTAGGAAAATTGCTACGCACATCAACTTGGGATGCAAACCTCGGATTCGACGTTTTGAGTTGTTCATATTTAAACGCATTCGGTTGTCTAGCAACTGAGCGGTTTCTGACTGGTTGAGAAGGAGGTTTCCCTATGACTGACTGTTTTGCTAACTTAGTATCCACACTATTTCCTTTTAGTTTCCTTAATTCATTTTTCACCGCTGTCAGTGCAAAAACCTTTTCCTAAATCTGAGCCTTTAATTGCTCATTTTATAGAAGTAATTGAGCGACACGTTGTTCTAACTTTATGTTCATATTGTCAAATATGTCGTTCTCAGAATTCGCGTCATTACTGTCTACAGTGTCGATAGGTTGCACAGATAATTCAGTTAATGAAGCAGGCGGAGGACTTGGATTTTGAGAAGCCAACTTTGATTCTAACAAATTTATTTGTTTCACAAAATGTTCTTTTTCTGTGTTAAAATATTGAATCTTACGATCCAATTTTTGTTCAAGAACAACATTTGCTTTTTCAAGTTTTTCAAAGTAAGCCTCAAATTTGTTATTTTTCTTTGAAAAATCGAGTTTGGCATCCTCAAAATCTTTAGTCTTCTGAGCTAACAGAATTTCAAGCTCGTGAATCTTAGAATCAACATCCTGAGAAGTCTCTCCTCCATTAGTACTCGTATCTGATGAATCAGGTGTGGTATTGCTATCAACCTTTTCCACTAGATACGTGTCAAGAATGGGTTCAGATTGCTCAATATGTTGAGGAACATCGTATTCAGCATTTAAATGTACCATAGCCATTGGATGATCATCATAAATGGGTCTGATATCCGCATCATTGGTTGTTTGATCATTTCCTGACATGGTACTGATATGCTGCGTTTCTGATTCTGTCCCGCTGCTCTCTGTATCAACCGAAGAAGCATCCAATGCTTGATCTATATCGACAGTGCTCTCTTTCATCTGCATCAGTCTTTGATTCACCCTTCTTTGACATTGCCTTTGATGGCGTGTTCTTTCAGCAATTGACTTCTTTATATTACTTATATGTTGAAGAAGTGTCTCTTTGAACGCTTGAAGATCTACGAGAGTATATTTGGTAAAGTATGTGCTTGTGAACTCTCGATCGTTTTTGGATAAGCCACTTGAGTCAATGATTACTGGAACTGATTGTTGAGAGCTAAAAGGACCTCCATGGATATAATCTCGTGAAAATCATCTCTGTCAAGTTCTTGTTAAAGATGGTCCACATTAAGTAGCATCGTTCTGATGAATGTCTCAACATCTTGGCCAAATAGTAGAAAAAATACCCGTTTGAATCCAATTTCAAGACGAGTGCCTTTTAGGTCTTCTCTTGAAAGAACCTAAAGGTGTGACTAAAGCAACTTTATGTGTTCCATGCATCTTTCTTTTGCTTTAGACATCTTGTATTTGATTGCATGAACGGTTTTGGTGGTAGAATCCTTGTTAGAAGGTTTACTGATTGGAGTCTCAGTATTTGTTCGAACCTCTGGATTCTACATCTTCTCTTTATTCATCTCAGTCATGGACGTTGTTGGTGTTGAATCCACGAAGATGTCCATTGCGCGGATGTCTCGAAGAGGATATGATGTGTATGGATTACGGATCTTAGTGGATGTGTTGTGATTTGATTGTGGTTGAAACTCCGAAAAATCCGTTTTTTTTTCTTAGTCCGACAATAAGTTCCTTAGTCCGACAAAACGGTAAGCCGAAAAAATTTTGAATCACTAAATTTTGAAATCGAGTTAGAAATAGCCAATAACTAGTAGGGAAAAATTTTGAAAAATGAAAATTTTAATGAAAAATAAGACCTAAAAAATTTGAAATTTGACCTAAAAATTTGAATTTTGGTCCGAAAATTTGAATTTTTGGTCGAAATTTTTTTCGCATCGCCAAAATTTGAAATCGAACCTTAAATGGCCTAAAAATGGTTTAGGAAAAAAGAAATTTTACTATGGTTTTCCCGCCAAAAACTCTTTTTTTTAATCTTCGTGTAAACTATGTTCGGGGACTAGTCTAGATAGTGGCTAAGTCTGAAAAATACTCGAACAAAATTTCCATCGGAATACCTGTCGGAATATCCTATCGGAATAACTGTCGGAATGTTCTGTCGGAATAAACTGTCAGAATGTTCTGTCGGAATAAATTGTCGGAATGTTATGTCGGAATAATCTGTCGGAATGTTCTATCGGAATACCTGTCGGAATAACGATCGGAATGTAGAAACCCTTTTCTGATGGAATTCTGTCGGAATATCTGTCGGAATATGAAACCCTTTTCCGATGAAAACCTGTCGGAATAGTACCAAATTTAAACTTTTATCGGACAAAACCCAACCAATTCGAGATTTTAAGCCAAAAAATGATCAAAACACCCAAAAAATTTGTGTTTTTAGCCAAAGTAAATATACCAAATCTCTACCACAACTATGTAGAAGATTTGTATCAAGAAAAAACCATAAAAAACACAAAAAGGAATTTTGGTTCAAATGATTTAGATCAAAATAGGCATGAAAATCAAGAACACAACAACGAATCTTCAATCACCTATCCACTATAGGCGCTCTGATACCAAATGTTAATCCCATTTTAATCCATAACACAAGATTCTAGAGAGAGAAAGGGAAGAAAAGTAGAAAGAGAAACAAGAGAGATGGTAGAAGGTTTTTTACTATTAGAGAGAGAAAGTAAATGTAACCAACACCCTCTTCCACACATGGAAGAGGGTATATATACCCTTGGCATTTGGGCTGTGGGTTTAAGTGACATGGGCCAGGCTTGGCTTACACTTGGGCCTACGCCCCTAACTTAGACAATATTAGCTTAAAGTCCAAGCCCGGTTTTCCCGACTAACCTATTACAATACAAGACCATTTACGACTAATATGACCTATTACATTCTTGTTCGACTATATAAATTATAAGGCTAACAATATGCAATAGTTGCACGGGTTTTGTTACAGAATTGACAGTCTTGACTCTTGGTCTTACAAGAGGTTCTATGTTGTTTACCTTTTTGACAAGCAGTACATGTGAAATCATTCTGAAAAGATTTGTTAGGTAACCCTCTAACCAAATTTTTATTCACTAATCTGTTAAGATTCTTGAAATTCACATGACCTAACCTCCTATGCCATAAATTAGACTCATCATTAGAAGCCTTAGCTAGCAAACATGTAACTCCACCTGTTGGAGTAATAGTATAAAGATTAAAGGTGTACATATTTTCTTGCCTGGGTACCTTAAGCAGTACTTGAGATTCTTTAGGCATCTCAAAGTCTTTGGAGAGCACCAAGTAGTCTGTATCTGTAAAAAATACCTTGTTCTTCTTATCACACATTTGTGACACAGAAAAGAGATCGAATTCATTCAATTCTTTCACAAAGAACACATCCTCAAATTCTAACTTCCCTGTATTGATTTTCCCTTCACAAGTGATTCTGCCTTTGCTACCTCCAAAGGCTACTGGTCCACCTCTGAATTCTTAAAATTCAGCAAGAAAATCTTTATTCCTTGTCATGTGTCTTGAGCATCCACTATCTACAATACCTTTATCTTTTAATTCATCAATTAGATGCCCCTGAACATACACAAAACTTATTAGTTTTTAACAGGGACCCAAGCCACATTTGGCTCGGATCTTGTGGGACCTACATACTTAAGAGTTTGGTAGGTAGTTTTTCCAGTGAGACTACATACACTCTTATACTTCATGGTTCTAGTCAAATAGTCAAAGACATAAGTAGGTTTGTTGTCTTTGTACATTTTTTGCCTTAGTACTATTTTAGCAGTACTTGTTGGAATACACAATTTTTCACCTTTAGGAACCCGCATTTGCACTGGTTTGTTGTTAGGCTTACTTCTAGATGTTCTAGCTTCCTCAACTACATTCTTAGAAGTCTTGTGGAACTTTGGTTTAATAGATTTTTGACCAGCGGTACTTAAGTTTGGTCGAATAATACTTGCAATTCTAGACTTGTCGGTACTTGTTTTACCAGACTTCAAAGGTACTAGACCTTGTTTCATAAGTACTGCTCTTGGAACAAAGTTCTTGGTAGATATGTTCGTAACCTTATGAGGTTCAGCTACCCTTTTAGCATTATCAAACTTAGGTTTGTCATCCTTAGATCTCTAATGCCTATTAACATGTGCATTTTTCTCATTACTACTCCTTGTGACCTTTTGTGCAGCCTTTTGTTTTACAATTTTATCTTCATGTAAAGTACAATATTTGATAAAATGACTTACACTACCACAAACATAACATCCTTTTCTTCTCAAAGAAGACCCAAAAGGTTGTTTTGACTTAATTTTCTCAAAACCTATCCCACCCCTCTTGGTTTTATTATGTTTTACATTATTATCCAGTGCCTTGCTTGGAGTTTTTACCTGCTTAGGAGCAGAACTAGTTTTAGACACTTTAGAAACAAAATTTTTCATTAAAGGTGGATAAACAATGTTTTTGGTCACAATAGATTTATCTTGGGTCAAAGTACTAGAGTTTGAATCATTAACAGCCTTTGATTCATCTAACTCTATACCTATATCATTACTAGGGGGCATGAAAATTCCTGATAATGGTGGAGGAACTGCCTTCATTCCTTCAGCATATCTATCATTTTCAGGTGTATTATCTGACTCACTAGAACTATCTAAAATCCCCTTTGACAAGTCCTTGTCAGTTAAAGTTATCCCAGGTTGGTCCTCAATATATCCTAGGCCTGACTTATCATAATACCTCATTTGTGAATTAATCAGTTTACCCAATCCTTTAGAGAATTTTTGCCAATGATTAATCACTTCCCTTTCATTATAAAGACTGACTTTTAAAGCTTTATTTTTTGCTGATACTTTCAAAAATTGTTTTTCAAAAGCTTTAATTTCCACATATTTTTCCCTCATTTGAAGAGTTAAAATTCTTATTTTCTCTTCATAGTTTTGTTGACCCTTTTTATACAAAACTATATTTTCCTCTAGCTTAGCAACACCCTGTTTAAAAGCATTTGTTTCTACAGTGCATGTGTTGACTTTTTGATACTGTTCATCTAGTTCTACTTTTAAACTATTTAATTTAAGTACACAATCTTTAGAACAAGGATGTACCTCAGTATCTTCATGTGAGAGAGCCATCAAACCAAGCTCTTCTTCTTCCTCATCTTCATCCCAGTTCACCACTCCATCTACAGTTACCAATGCTTTGGTTCCTTTGGGACTCCTGCTATTTCCTTTTGGAAAGCTTTCAGAAATTCTTGGACTGGTTCTATAGCTGTTTTTAGACTTTTGACTGCTACTTTCAGCCTTGTCTCTAGTGCACTCCCTTGCAAAATGTCCATTCCTTCCATAGTTATAACATTCAACTTTAGACTTGTCATATCCTAATGGCTCATTAGGATCAACAGTCATCCTCCTCCCAGTCTTCTTAAAGAACCTATTAGATCTCACAGAGATCATAACAGCTTGCCATTTGAGATCCATCTCTTCAACATCAGCATCATCCATTTGGAACAAGTCACTGAGAGTCAATCTTGGTATGTTGTCTTGTCCAGCAAAGAATGAGAAGGCATCATTGTCACTAAACAATGGTGAAGATCTCCCTTGTGGATTTTGAGAGATTATAGGACTGCCATCAGTACTTTGTGAGTAAGTACCGCTTGTAAGTCCTCCAGCGGCATTTTAGAAGTAAGTACCGCTGCTTGATCCACTAACGGTATTTTAAAGTAAGTACCACTTTTATCTTCTGACACAAAAGCCAAGTTTGACTTTGTTATTGTTGCTGCTTTGGTCACCTCAATGTCTTTGACATCCATCTCATAAGCTCTAAGATTGTTGTAGAGATGATCAAAAGGAATTGTATCCAGATCATCCCTTGTGATGAAGTGCATAGCCATTGCTTTCCATTCTTGTGGAACACTCCTTAAGAATTTCAGATTAGCTTCTTCATTAGGAATTATTTATCCATAAACTGCCAATTGAATAAGCAACTTACTGAACCTTTCATAGCCACCATGGATTCCTTCTATACTAGAAATTGAGAAGTTATCACATTCTTGTTTTAGAACAATCTTCTTCATCTTATTAGATTTTTCATTACCTCCAAATCTAATTTTTATGGCATCCCACATAACCTTTGCATCCTTGTAGTGATGAAAGCTAGGTAAGATGTCCTCTGAAAGTGCCATTTCCAAAGCAGTTCTGGCCTTTGTTTCTCTAATCTCTGCTTGTACCTCCTCAGCAGTCACAACAGATAAAGCATAACATGTATTATCGGGAAACCAATGTAACTTCTTAGGTGTATTCCCATTCTTGATAACTTGCCATAGAGTATAATATGTGTGATTCAAGTAATATTCCATTTGCATAACCCATGTCTAATAGTTATCACCTTTAAGAATTGGAAGTTTGACAACAGAAAGAGTATGGGAAGGTGTTGTAGTTGTAGAAGTAACTACAACATCTATGACTTGAACACCTTGTGGTGGTGCAGGATGCACAACTTGAGGTTGTCCCTGTGGTATTGGATCAGGATATCGAATATCTTCCAAGTGAGGGTCATCACCAAGTTGAGACATTGAGTTTTAGTGTGAGTGGAGTTTTTAGGGTTGTGTTCTTCTTTTTTAGAGTTTCTCAACAAGCTTTGATACCACTTGTTGATCCCTTTGATTGGATCTATATTCTGTTAAGAACTAGTATAGTAGTTTGTAATCAAACTAAAACACTTTGAGAACTCTTACTCAAGCTAAATAAGTTATGCAGAATCTAACTTATAAAGCACAGAAGAACAAAATTACTTTTAACTATTCGATTCTCTTATTAATCGACTTGAATGAGGTACATAAATGACATCATACCTATGTTCCTTTTATAGAGTAAGGAACCCTAGAATCCTTAGAATATTCTATAAAGATAAGTATATCACAGATGATATATTATCAATATTCTAACTATTAAGTATATCACATATGATATACTCTAACTATAACTATGACATATCTTATTTAAAGATATATTCGTCCTAATCAATATAGAAATACTTACTTTATAAGTAGCAATACTTACTATGTACCGCGTTAACACTGACGGTACTTGAATGATACTAACAGTACTTAAATTACACTGACGGTACTTGACACTTAACAATAATTCCCAACATTTCCTCTTTGTGATCCTTATATTCATTCTCTTGATTATATATTGTTGATATTCGCTGCTTTTGTTACCACTCTTTACTTTTCAGCCTTATTTGTTATATTCGTTCACTAGGTGTTTTGCTCAGCCGTGTTTATTTTCCATGTGGCAGGTATTAAGCGGGAGGCAAGGCTATAAGAGTGTGGGCTTACTTAGAGTTACCCAAGAGTTTAATAAAACCAATTATGTTATTTTTATGATTTACTGCATTTACATTTTAGACCCCGTTGTATTGAGGATTTTTATTATTAAAGTATTACTTTGATTTTGATTATTATGGTTAGGTAAGAATGGTAAATTAGTCAATTAAGTAATAAATTATCGATAACTAATATTTTCAGATTTTAAAACTGATATAATTATGACAATATTGATTTTCGGATATATATGTAAATTTTTACATTTAGGAAGCATATTAATGTAATTAAAAAATGAAAAGGATATTGACGTAATAGGATATACATGTAAAGCTCCCTAACTTTTATAATAAGTTATAAATTTGCTTATTGGGCTTTTTAAGCCCAATAAGAGAGCTTATTGCTTATTGAAGCTTATTCAGTAAAAATCCTTTGTTTTAAAGTTGTTTAGAATATCAATTTATATAATTGCATTTTTACTGTTTTCATTTTTCTTACTTTTACGTTTACGGTTTTCGCCACTTTTGTACAATTGGGTTTTCTTGGACAATTTGTATTTTTAAATTCATTTAGATTTTTAAAAATTTTGAATTTTTTATAATATTAATATATTTTATCGATTTGGGTTATTTTTCGTATTTTTTGGTGTAATTTATTTTTCATATAGTAAAAGTCTTTAATTATATTGTTTATGTACGTTATTTCTGTATGCACAGACATATGTATTGAGAAATCACAAGAAAATGACAAAGAGAAGACAAAACAAACACGAAAAACGAATAAGTGCAAAAAGCCGAAGCCGGGACCTTGCTTAACGGAGTCATAAACCCCTTTTCTCTCAATAACCAAGAAATAACCTCACACTATTCACCATTTTCTACAAATAACCTCCAGATATCCTTAAATACCTTTTAAACCTTTAATGTTACACATATATCATTTTTGGTCCTTATGGAAATTTAGCAACTAATCGGACTTTTAATGTTAATATAGTTCACATATTAACCCACTTGGCCCAAACTGAATACAAATCCAAACTATATCCAACCCTTATACCCGACTCCTAGCTCAAGTCAACCCTATTTATAAAACTTAGTCAAACCCACCCTTAATTCCTAATTATCCTATTTTAAGCATTCTTGCAAAATTTCAAATCATTTGGTGCATTATTTCTTAAATCGACTATTTTTTCATTTAGTGAAATAAGCTTTTGCTTATTTTTTGACTTATTCCTTTAGCTTATCTGGGTTTTCTTATTCCAGCTTATGTTGGGTTAGTATTTATTGACCCTGAAGCAACTATAGGATTTGAATATAAAATCCCCTTAAGCGTTTCATGTTCAGTAGAAAGGTGGTTCTGCTGAAGCATGACCAGAGGAACAAAGGTTCCTACTGAAGAATGTTTAGCTGAAGGATCTTCTGCTTTCCTCTTCCAGAGAACTTAGAATACAAAGGAGTCTTTGCTTCAAGAACTAGGCGGTCTAGTTGCTGAAGAACAAGTCCTAAATAAGAGCTTTCAGTTTAGTTTGGCTTGACAATACCAAACTAAATGATGACGATCTCCTCTAGGATACTGAAGACACTTCAGTATTCTGAAGGTTTACATTGGGGGGAAAAAGATTTACTTTAAGTTAAAGTAGGAAATGGTTGCTTGTATTGTTAGCTATAAGTACAACCTTTATCTTTTCTTAGATTAGTTTATTTGTACTATGTATTGTTTATCCAACATGGCATCAACCACCCATTGGATAAACACATGCATGGAAACATGTGAATGTAAACCCTAATATGCTTCTACTATAAAAGGGAAGCATATGGGAGAGAAACGACCAACCTTTGGATTAGAAAGATAACAATCTTCTAACAACCATTTCTCTCAACATTAACCAAACCATATAGCTAAAAGCATATGAACGTTTTGGTTAAGACTTAAACTCTTAACTTTGGTTAGAAGTTTAAGTAGAGGAGATCACCCCACATTGTCATTCAACCACTTTGGTATTCAACAAACAAAGTGGGTTATAGATTCTTTATTGAGTTTTAATAAAAGTCTATACGTTGAAAAGTATTTGGTATTGTTGTTTTATTTATTCTTAGTTCTTATTAATTGATAAAACAAACACACTTGAATCTTATTAACACGTTACTACTTAAGGTTGATAAGTAGTAACGAGTTAAACGGGACCAACAAGTGGTATAAGAGCATTTTGATTTATAAAACCTCTTATTCCATTAAACTACTCATTTTAAGTTTTTAAAATCAAGATCACATGGTTCAAGTTATACCACAAACCCTAGAATATAAGGGTGGCACACTCAATACTGCTCATGTTGTAGAGGTGGCAAACTTCACAAATTGGAAGAAAAGGTTCCTTGTCCACATGGTTTGAACGAACCCCAATTCCTTGGAATCTTTGAAAATGGTTCATTTGTTCTCATGGTTGGGACAATATAAAACCTGAAGCACATTGGACTGCTGATGAGAGAAAAGATGCTAACCTTGATCAGCGTCTCAAAAGTATCATCATGTCTGTGCTTCCAGATGATCAAATGAATTTTTTTTGTGAATTGTAAAACAGCTAAATCCACATGGGAGGACCTTATATTGTATCATGAGGGACTCTCTGATGTGAAAGAAACAAGAATAATGGATTTAAAGCTTCAATACAACACCTTCAAAAACAAAGAAGGGGAAACCCTTACTCAAACTTTCACCAGATATAAAGCTCTGATGAATGAATTGGTAAATGATGGTGTTGAACTTTCAAAACTAGAAATCAACACAGTTTTTGTTAATGCATTGCCAAAGAAGTGGCTCAATTTTTGCCAAATCTTAAGAAATGATAATTACATTAAAGATTGTGATCTAGCTTCTCTTTTTGGAAAACTAAAATATTGAAAGAAGATAAGAAGCAGAAAACTGTCCAAAAAGGTTCATTGGAAAATGGAAAAATAATCTACTATTTATAGGAGACAAGCTGCAACAGCTCTCTGGGCGTGGCTTATTAAATGAGCGGGCGGATCTATATTGATATTGAGCTGCATGCACCTATACTGAGCCGCGGGATCTAGAGTTCACTCCTTTTTGTTCTTTAGAGGGAAATCCCATCTGATGAAGTTTATCCCTTGAGGGTATATTCTTAGGCCATTTGGAATATGCCAAATTCAAGTTTTCATTTTCTATTTTAATAAAATATTTTCTTAAAAATAAAGTTTATTAAAATATTTTATCACATTTGTATAAATGTGAGTTTTAAGGTTAATCACTTTCTATGATGACTAAACATGTATAAGATATGTTTGTGTAAGACTTAAATGATTATTACGTTGATGATAGTGTTTGTTGAATAATTCGTCTTTTGATTATCTTTGACGATAAATGTTTTTACACTATGTCGTGATCAAAACTAAGAAAGATTAGTTATTACGAATAATGTTTTTAGGCATTGATTGCACTAACAGATCCCAAGGATAAAGGGAAGTCTCTTTTGGTTAAAAAGACAAAGCAAAAGAAGAGAAATATGGGACCCACATATCCTAATCCAGCTACTCAAGCAGCTATTAATATGGTTGTTGTTGAGTTTGACCAAGAGTTAGAAGATGAAAAAAAAGAAGAAGGCTCTAAGAATGAATAAGAGGAGGATAAATGGTCTGTATAGAGAGCAAACTTGGAGGTGTCTCATATGAGTGGTCAAATAAATAAAGAAGAAATATATAGGATGTTCATGGAAGCCTATGCTAAACAAAAGGAAGAAAGATATACAAGGATGAACACTAATCCGAAAAGGCAATTCATGATCACATATATCAGGAATCAAACATGTAGAACCAAGAAGAAGTTACAATGGCTCTCTTATGAGAAGTTTTATGAATGGGTTATGAGGTTAGGTAGATACATGGATACCTTTGAAGATATGAAAGTGGTAAATCAAGAAAGAGAACTTTAAAGAAAGATTAGTGATACAGCTGAAGAAAATATGAAGAATTTTTTTGACAAGCCAAAGACTGCTGTGACAAGAACTCGTCTTTCAAAAGAAGACTTGAAATCTTTGCTTACTATAGTTCCAAGTGAAGTGGTGTTTGTTGAACCTTTACTTGCCAGATATCATGTGTATAAATTGGACTTGTATACTAAAGAAACTCCAGAGTTCACAAGGGTTTATTGGAGGCTATATAGGATTAGATTTGAAGATGTAGAGATATATTTTACCTTTGATGAGTTGTTTTCCAGGGTTGACAGGGATGATCTAGTCAAGAGTAGGTATGGGAATGAAGAACCTACCAATGAAAAGGAGAGAGCTCTGGGTACAGATCAAGAGGTTCTTTGAGCCTGATGTAGTAGATGAGCTTTGGAAGGAGCAAAGGTAAGGATTCCATAGGCTGATTTAGATGTTGTTCGAGACTTCATATGTTCACAACTGAAGGTACAAGAATTTATATGTTGATAGAGAGCGAATACCATCTTGTTGTAGGTGTGCTGGAGCAGATGATCTTAGCTGGTTTGAATGTGTGAAATGAAGTGACTGAGATGGCCGTGGATTTTTTGAGAAGAGCTTTTGATCAGTATGACATAACAAGATATGAAACAAGGAGGAATTACCCTACTTTTGGCAAGGGAGGAGGTAAGAGAAGTTTTATGCAATTTTGATTCATTCCCATATTTTACTAAAAAACTTGTGGATTTGAATGAGTAATCACAAATTTAGGGGAGGATTGTTGGGAATAAATTAGTGCTGCCCTGAGTTTACATTACTAGTACTAAATTATTAGTACTGTCTGTACTAATCTTTAGTGTTGTTAGTCTGATCAAAAGTGACATTGTCATATTAGTGCTGCTTGTGAAGATTAATGGCGCTCAAGGAGATAAGAACCAAAGACGCGTTTATTATGTACAGAAGATATTGCATGTATATCTTCTCAGTTTAACAAATTGTTTCTTATTCTTATCTTGTAAAGGACTCCTTGTGTTATAAAAGTAGGTCCTAGGCTTAGTTGCAGAACACACATCACTTTACGTTTGGTTTAAGGTTTTTATAACCCTGCTGCTTATTCAGAGTACTTGTAATATACGGAGTAATCTATAATATTAAAGTGTTTAGTGCATATACTTTGTTTGTTCATTCACACATCATTCATATAATATTCATCATACCAAAGAGTAGATTTCACATACTATTTGATATTTAACAAATATTCTACTAAGACAATATAGAGTTTACTCTACATAGTCTAAATCTACAAGCTAAATTAAATGATCATAA
This sequence comes from Glebionis coronaria, assembly GCA_025667525.1. Lineage (NCBI taxonomy): Eukaryota > Viridiplantae > Streptophyta > Magnoliopsida > Asterales > Asteraceae > Glebionis > Glebionis coronaria. Next base: position 39,842,223 of record CM046874.1, on the reverse strand, counting down.
CGGATAAAAAATCTGCTATTAAATATATACACGGAGGCGTTTCTTTTGAGGTTTTAAAGATGATGGAAAGAAGATTGTTTGGGTTTGTTGGCAAAAGGTTTTGGCAGATAAGAAAGATGGAGGCTTAGGAGTTGGGAACATTAAAGTAAAAATTTAAGTCTTCTCGGTAAATGGAGATGGCGATTTCTAAATGAGAAAGAGGCATTATGGAGGAAAGTTATTTGTAAGATCTATGGTTCAGACGAGGGTTTTGATTGTAGTAAGGGGTTCAAACAAAATCGAGCATTTAGGCTAGTATCATTGGGATTTGTTCCGAGCTACTGAACGAGTTTTGAATTTCCCTTACTGATCTTGTTTTCAATAAAATTTCAAATGGTTGAAATACTCTTTTCTAGAATGATACTTGGCTCAAAGGTGTAAGTCCTTTAAAGTTTTGTTTCCATCGACTTTTGCGCTAGAACTAAATAAAGATTGTTGTATACCGAGAGCTGGCCCAAAGTAGACGATATTTGGCAAAGGGTTTGGGCATGGAGAATACATTCGACTGGTCGAGCGCGAACCCTTAATGATCTTTCCTCATTAAATGTTCTTATCTCTGGGCTTGTTCTCGAATCTACAATTGTAGACAAATGAACTTGGGCATTGGAAAACTCAGGTAAATTTTCAGTTAGGACGTTGTGTGAAGCCATCCATAATAAACTCTTCTCTAGTGAGCCAGATTCTCCATCTTTTAGGTGGAATATTGGGTGCCTCAAAATCTAAATATTCGCGTCTGGTGACTGGCTTTAAATTGCCTTCCAACAAAAGTGAATTTGATGCACCGTGGTTCCCCTATGTTTTATGTTCTTTTTGCGGGATAGTTTATGAGGATGGAGATCACTGTTTGTTCTCTTGTCCTAAAGTTAACAACATTTGGGTCAAAATTTGGAGCTGGTGAGGATCCTCGTCATTGTTTATCACCTCATTCATTGTTTGACATTCTTATGGGTTCCATCAGGTTCCTTAAAGTTGAATGGGCTAGTAGAGCTTTACATGGAGTTTGTTTGACAATCCTTTGGCATATTTGAAGTGGGAGAGACAATGTTACTCAAGCAACATTAATGGAGGAGAGGATTGCTTATTGTAATAAAGGTTTACTTCATGTGGTTAAGAGAATTTCCTTATTGTGGGTTTCAAATAGAGCTTCTAAGTATCGTGTCACTTAGAATGAGTTGATTCATTCTCCCGCTGATATTGTTGGAATCTACTCGTCCCAACCAGGGTAAGATAATCAATAGCCTAACTACGTACCAATGAAGGTTACCGGATATCACTTGGAATCGTGTGATCACTTTCCAAAGTAAACTATTTGACCCAATTGCATGGGTATCACGAATACTTAATTGGGATAAGACCAAATGTATGTTATAGAATTAGGCACAAATCTATAATCCTTTGTTGTAAGGTGTTTCTTGTCTTCTATGTGTTTTTCATGCAAACAATACGAGCCCTTTTATAGGTGATCAACTCAACATGGTCAATGGAAATAATGAGGATTTAACGGCCAATTAACTCCCCATTATATGCCTCCATAAGACCAGGAATAGTGGTTACATGACCCATTAAACGTGGTCATTAAATACAATCAAACAGTCAAAGACTGTTACATGTTTCTTGCCAGTACTTGCATAACACCAGCAGTACTTTCATAACACTAGCAGTACTTGCAAGTACCGCTAGTGTAAAACCAAGTACCTTTAGTGTAATCCTAAGTACCGCTGAAACATAACTTTACCACTATCTGAGCCAGGGTGTTTAGGGACCAATAGGTGTATACTCCATACCTCCAAGCCCATTAACAGGTGTAAACATAACCCACAATTGAACTATATTTCCAACAATCCTCCCCAATATAGTACAATTCCTTTGCATGAAAATTAACTTTAACAAAACTAGTGCATAAATGAAAATATCCTAAGGATTGAATTTCCATCTTAGTAAATCACTTCAAACATTCGAGAATCAGGGTGTTCTAAGAATTGAACCCTTCAACTACTTTGAATACCTGAAGATAAAATACACACAAGTTTTCAAACACAAAAAAACTCCTGACACTACTAGCCATGTTTCCATATCCAAATTCATAAATGTTGTAAGAGTCAAGTCCATGCTCCCTGAGACGGCGAAATCTCAACATTTACATAGGTGGTTCCTTTTTAGTTCATGCTCCTGCTTAAGCATTTTTTCAAAGACATTAACCATTAAGAAGTTTATAACTTCATCCTCCTTTCAGCAGGTACAAGCACATCCTTGGGATGATATACATGTGCTTCAGTCCCCTGAATGTTCAGCTTTCCACATTGAACTCAACTCCCAAGTTTCTTTAGGAGGGAGTTGGGTGTCCTAGCATTTAGTGACTAGGTTGGACTTTAAACCCATCCCTTTAGCAGACTTTATAACCAAGTCTCTAGCCAGTCCCTTCGTCAAGTGATCAGCTAAATTTTGTTGAGACCTCACAAACTCTATTGAAATCACCCCATTCATGATTAGCTCACGAATCATGCTATGTCTAACACCTAAGTGTCTAGACTTACCATTGTACATTTGGCTATATGCCTTAGCCAATGTAGCTGCACTATCACAACGGATAAAAATGGGTGCCATAGGTTTGACCCACAATGGAATCTCAAGAAGCAAGTTTCTCAACCATTCAGCTTCTTTACCAGCAGCTGCTAGAGCCACAAACTTAGATTCCATGGTAGAACTAGTAATGCAAGTTTGTTTCTTGGATGCCCAAGAAATTGCACCACCACCAAGTAGGAATACCCAGCCACTGGTGGATGAATTATCCTCAGTATTGCTGATCCAACTTGCATCAGTGTAACCTTCCAACACTGAAGGATATCAGGTATAAGACAAACAATAATCCATTGTTCCTTTCAAATACTTTAGTACTCTCTGAATTGCTTGCCAATGCTGAGTACTAGGATTACTAGTATACCTACTCAGTTTACCCACAACAAATGCAATGTCAGGCCTAGTACTTGTCATGGCATACATCAAGCAACCAATAACCCTAGAATACTCAAGCTGGGAGACAGCCTCGCCATTGTTAGGCATTAGTTTCTCACTTGTATCCATTGGTGTACTCACTGGAGTACAATCAAAGTGATTGAATTTCTTTAGCACATTCTCAATGTAATGAGACTGAGAAATCACAATACCATCACTTTCATGTTTAATCCTTATGCCAAGGATAACATCAGCCTCCCCTATGTCTTTCATGGAGAACTTTGATGACAAAAATTCCTTTGTCCGATCAACCTTAGCTTGGTCAGTACCAAAGATTAACATGTCATCAACATATAGGCAAATGATGACTCCTTTACCAGATTCATCAAATTTGCTATATACACATTTGTCAGCTTGGTTAAGTGAATAACCATTAGACAAAACTACTTCATCAAATTTTTGATGCCATTGCTTAGGTGCCTGCTTCAGTCCATATAAGGACTTAATCAGTTTACACACCTTGCCTTCATGACCAGGCATGATGAAACCAAGAGGTTGGTTCATATAAACCTCCTCATCCAAATCACCATTCAAGAATGCTTTCTTCACAATCCATCTGATGAATAATCAGATTGTGAATACTTGCTAGAGCAATCAGCATTCTTATGGTACTGATACGTGCTACTGGAGCATAAGTATCAAAATAGTTTATCCCAGAATTTTGTTTAAAGCCTTGAATGACTAGCCTTGCCTTGAACTTTTCAACTGTTCCATCTACCTTCATTTTCCTTTTGAAAATCCATTTGTTACCAAGTGGATGAAAACCAGGAGGTAGATCAACCAACACCCAAGTGTTGTTGCCCATGATGGAGTCCATCTCATCATTTATTGCTTCTTTCCAGAAAGCAATATCCTGGGACTTCATTGCTTCATCAAATGTTTTGGGATCATCCTCAACATTAAAGCAATAGGAATATTGGTCTGAGACCTCATCCATTGTACCTTCAACCAAGTATAGTTGAAAATCAGGTCCAAAATTCCTTAGAGTCCTATGCCTTGTGCTTCTTCTAAGCTCAGGCTCAGGTTGCTGAACCACAACCTTATCAGTGACCCTTTCAGGTTCCACTGAAGCACCAATGTCCTCAGCTCCATTAGGAGTCCTAAGGCTTGGTCTAGGGACTGATGAGAACCTAGTCTCATCAAAGTTAGCATCCCTTGATTCAATGATTGAGTTTATTGAAACTGAATCATTAGGTTCAATAACATAGAACCTGTAAGCCTTGGAATGCTCAGCATATCCAACAAAGATGCATTCAATGCCTCTTTCACCCAAGGTTTTCACCTTTGGATCAGGGAGTCTTACAACAGCCCTACAACCCCAAACTTTGAGATAGTTCAAGTTTGGTTTCCTTTTAGTCCAGAGTTCATAAGGGGTAATTCTGTTCCTTTTGTTGGGAACCCTACTTAGTAAATAGCAAGCTGTTAACATAGCTTCACCCCAAAACCCTTGACTCAGTCCTGAATAGGACAACATTAAATTAACCATCTCTTTTAGTACTCTATTTTTTCTTTCTGATATACCATTTTGTTGTGGAGTATAGGGGCAGTTCTTTCATGGATTATTCCAATAGACTGAAAATACTAAGTATTCATGTACTCTCCTCCCCTATCAGTCCTAAATCTTTTGATTTAGACTCCTTGTTGTAATTCAACTTCAGTTTTAAATACTTTAAATTTATCTAATGCTTCATCCTTAGTATGCAACAAATAGACATAACAAAACCTTGAAGCATCATCAATAAATGTTACCAAGTATTTCTTATTCCCTAATGAGGGAGTAGCATGCAAATCACATAGGTCACTATGAATTAGCTCCAAAAATGTAGTTACACGTTTTACATCCTGAAATGGTTTCTTAGTAATTTTATTTAGTATGCAAGTCTGACATTTATCAATGTCCATGTCAAAGGCTGGAATTAACCCATCCTTAGACATATCTTGCATCCTCTTAAAGTGGACATGGCCTAGCCTAGCATGCCATAGTGATGAATCATTCAGTTTAGTGGTAGACATATAATCTGAACCAATATTAGCACTAGCGGTACTTTTTCTGCAAGTACCGTTAGTATAAGCACTAGCGGTACTTGGTTTGCAAGTACCGTTAGTGTAAGCACTAGCGGTACTTGGTTTGCAAGTACCGTTAGTATTATCAGAAACAATATTGAGCCTAAACATTTGATTGCTCAAATAACCAAAACCAATAAACACACCATGTTTAGATAAAACAAATTTATTAGATTCAATCACTTGTTTATAACCACAATTATTCAAAACACTACTAGAAACCAAGTTCTTCCTAATATTAGGAACATGCAAAACATTAAACAAGGAAACAATCTTTCCAGAACTAAACTTAAGATCTACACAACCACGTCCATGCACTAGGGCTGTTGACTCATTTCCCATGTGAAGAATAGATCCATCATTCAGTGACTCATAAGTCTTGAACCAGCATCTATCTTTGCACACATGTACTGTTGCTCCAGAGTTAACCCACCACGCCACATCATCATCCTGCACAAAATAAGCTTCAGATACATATGTAAAATAATAAATCTGAAGAGATTTATTAAACATATTCTGACCTTTCAGTGTTATGCTGTTAGAACCAATCACTGAACCATTTGTGCCTGATCCACTAGCTTTGCTGCCAGTACCAACACCTTTGCAATCCCTTTTGAAGTGTCCAGGTTTCCCACACTTCCAACAAGCCACTGGGGACTTCTTGTTAGGATTACTTTTGGTGTTATCTTGATGCTTACGTTTGCCCTTGTTGTCATTGTACCTGGAGGAGTTGTTATGCTCCACCATATTGACAACTGATGAACCAACAACATTGTTGCTCTTTGGCTTGTCACTTTCATGCATCTTGAGGGATTCCTCAATACGCAAATGACTGCCCAACTCAACAAGAGTTAATTCCTCCTTCTTATGTTTCAAGGTATGTTTGAAATTTTTCCAAGAAGGAGGTAATTTGTCAATGACACAAGAGACCTGAATGGTCTCATCCATGTTCATTTTATGTTGTGTAAATCTACCAAGTATTCCAAGAAGTTCATTGTATTGTTCCATGACTGGTCTTGAATCAGTCATTTTGTAATTTGTGAAATCACTCACAAGGAACTTCTTACTTGATGCATCCTCAGCCATATATTTGGCTTCCAAGGAATCCCATAGTTCTTTACCAGATTCAGAATTTTGGTAAATATCAAATAAGGTATCAGACATACCATTGAGAATAATACCACGACACACATAGTCATCATTCTCCCATTTGCTCCTTTTCCTCAGTTCCTCCAAAGTAGCATCATCACCACCATCAGGAATAGGAGTTGTCAGCACATACACCACACTCATGGTTGAAAGAAGAAAGTGCATCTTCTTTTGCCATCTCCTGAAATCCACCCCTTCAAACTTGTCCAGTTTGGAGAAGTTAGCCACCATATGCTTCATTGCAGCCGCCATTGATTATCACAAAATAGTTTACTTTGATTGTTTGAGTCTACTCGTCCCAACCAGGGTAAGATAATCAATAACCTAACTACGTACCAATGAAGGTTATCGGATATCACTTGGCATCGTGTGATCACTTTCCAAAGTAAACTATTCGACCCTATTGCATGGGTATCACAAATACTTACTTGGGATAAGACCAAATGTATGTTATAGAATTAGGCACAAATCTATAACCTTTTGTTGTAAGGTGTTTCTTGTTTTCTGTGTATTTTTCATGCAAACAATACGAGCCCTTTTATAGGTGATCAACTCAACATGGTCAATGGAAATAATGAGGATTTAACGGCCAATTAACTCCCCATTATATGCCTCCATAAGACCAGGAATAGTGGTTACATGACCCATTAAACGTGGTCATTAAATACAGTTAAACAGTCAAAGACTGTTACATGTTTCTCGCCAGTACTTGCATAACACCAGCAGTACTTTCATAACACTAGCAGTACTTGCAAGTACCGCTAGTGTAAAACCAAGTACCTTTAGTGTAATCCTAAGTACCGCTGAAATATAACTTTACCACTATCTGAGCCAGGGTGTTTAGGGACCAATGGGTGTATACTCCATACCTCCAAGCCCATTAACAGGTGTAAACATAACCCACAATTGAACTATATTTCCAACAGATATAAGACCTCCATAGCTTAGTTTCTATACATGTCTCTTATGGTGTGTATTTTTCTTTGTCTTATGTTTCTTTTTTGGTCTATCTCGAAGATTTAAGTTGTACCTTTTTATCGTCCTTGTGGCTTTTTAATATCAATGTCGTTTCTAAAAAAATGTTTAATGTGTAATTAAAGAAGGTCAAATTTAATGATTGCTATGATTGTGAGAGTACGCGTTAGTTAAACTTTTTTGGGTGCTATTATTTGTAACTATTTGGCCGATCAATATTTAGTATTTTTATTTCATTTGTTCAACAGTTTATAGTAAAATATAATTTTTTATCAACTTTTATTATGTAATATTTTCAATTCATCAGTTTTGACCTATTAATTTTTTTTCTTGTTTGTATAATATAAATTAAAACAACACACAAATATAATAACCTACTCTAACCGTCTTATTTAAATATTTATAGTACAATAATACTAATGGATATTGACCAAACGATGCCAAATAAATGCTCTAGTAGGCATCATATACGAAATCGTTGTAACTTTATTAAAAAGATAAAAAAAAATACAAGGACAAGACATATGGTCATTTTGTACTTGATATATAACTGTATACAAGTCTTTGACATAGCATTCTGGGCAAAAATTGAAGGTTTAAAAACAGTAGCATACGGAAGGCATAAAGTCTAATATTAAATGTGTTGTATAATTGATTAGAGCCCCAATTTTTGCTGGTAATTAACCAACTTAAGTGTTTTAATTTCCTTATATGGGACTTATGGTTTCTCGTAAAAGTGGTAAATTGTTCAGCTAGTTAAAGAACAAATTTCTCCTCCATTCTATTCAACTAGTACAATTTTTATAGTAAATGAACACATTTCTTAGTCTACTAATTTTGTATGTTTGAGATTTATTGAGTTACATGATTTAATGCATCAAGTCTTACTTGAATATACTTGATGATTTTGATCTCATTAATGCCAAAAACAGTTGATGATTAATATTTTCACAAAAGACTTGACCAAATCAAATTTTGATATTGACATGGTGTTTAATAAATCTATGTAAGAAGTTTTTTTTAGGTTAAAGGTTTGTAGTTTGTTTTGATAAATTTTATTACTTTAAAAACAGTTAATTATATAGGATGTAGATGAATCTTATATGTTCGCTCGTTATATAGGCAAACAACTTTTTATCAAGAAGAATACACATAAAATTACTACAAAGTCAAAGAAAAAATAAAAAAAAACTAATATTTCCTGCTTTTCACGTACTCTGATTCAAAGATTATCATCAATAGTTTAGATGCCGCCTGAAATATCCTAACCGCATCATACATATCAACACCATGTGAGACATAGTCATTGGCCGAATTCTTGTAAGAATAATTATATTATTCCCACATATTATTACTCCCATATTTTATATCCGACGTTTTAAATGTCAAAAAATTTATCATATATATCATTATTCAGATGTTCAACTACATCCTCTCCTCATTTAATTCATCTAAAATATCACCGCTTTTTCTAAGAACCGAAATTCCTTATTATTCACAAAATTAATTTTTCCTTCACCAATCTTGTGTTTAATCTTGTCAATTTCTCAATAAGCAATATGTTTCTAAAAAGATTTGAATGTAATGATGATAAAACCGGCTCAAAAAGAATTTGTATAATACCGGTAGTAAATTTTTTTAAAAAACTTTTACAATTGGATTGATCTAAGATATGATTTTATTATGTTTTCTAAAAGATTTAAAAAGCGATAAAAGTTTTATTATTTGCTACTCCCCCGTTTAAAATTTATCGTTCTTATTTAACTTTTTAAAATCAGTTTTTTCAAATTTAGTTTCTAATATTTCTATTATGTTATATATTACATGTTAAAAATATATAAGTAAAAATATATTGGAAAATCAATCATTCAATTCATATATTTTATATGAATTATTATATAACACAATCAAACATGTCTAGAATTAAAATTAAAAAATAGACTTTAAAATTTTAAAAAGAAACGTACTTTGATTAGTGTAACTGACCTCAAAATAAAGGTATCCACTATATTAGTTTAAGAAGAAGTTTATTAAATGATCAAAAGGTTTGAAAGCTTGTACACCGTAGTGAAGATAGGTTTATACATAGGTAAAATATTAATACATATATAAATATTAGATCTATTCAATATTAGATCTAATATATAAGTCTAAAATATTAGATCTATTTAATATTTAATACATATATAAATATAAAAATTAATATACTTAAATAGGTTTATACATAATACAAAAAAGTTTATAAAGCTAAAATATTCATAAATTCAATGACATTGTTTAATGCCATCCATTCTTCCTTCTACCAATTTTCATTAATTTTGGTACCACCCTACCCCCCTTCTATTATTACTTATGGGTTCGTAAGACCATGACATCTCATAAAATTAAAAGCATAAAAGATTTTTGATAAAAGAAAATAAGATACCGAATAATTAAGATGCGTTATTGTACTTGCAGATAGTAGGGATGTAAATTTAAACAAACAATGTAGTATGTAACATGGAGAAAATGGGCATGAAATAGCACGAAATCAGAACACATGTTAAGGATCACATCGCTTTAATGTAATGTATGAGTCAATTCTATATAAACCCTAATAGCTAAGTTAATTTTGTACGGAGTAATACCTAGAGAAAAAGAATGCCACATTAAGGTGCTTACCCTCGGCCTCCGGCTTGCATATTGACAACATCTAGACGATATCAGACTTCGTAACTTGATAAAACCGTCACCGGCACGAATGCACGATCAGTTTCGTCTGACAACCATGTATTGTTTTAGAAGTATAAAGTTTTAAAGTTGATCTAAAACATTGAAGTTCATTCTAGTTGCACGAAAATTGACACATTTAACATTTTCCATGATAGAAAATAAAGAAAAAAATAAAGTTAAGATATACACAAGCTACTGCTAGAATAAAAGAGACTTTATGTGAATGGGCCATTGGAACGTACCCACAGACTGTGAAAACAAAAGGCTGCAAAGAAACTAAACATATGAAAATGTATGAAATACAAATGCAAATACAAATAGGTCAAAACACAGAGGGGACACATGAGTTGTGGTCAGTCAGCGAGGAGTCAATCATCAAGCAATGGATTGCAAAATCATTGATTATTTTCCATCTTCCATCGATATACTCACAAACACACTCTCTGGTGTATTTGCACACACACACACATACCAAGACATCATGCACTGCAGACAATGACATGACCACAATGCAAACTGTATGCACACATGAGCTACTTACTACGTTACTCACATCACATGTCCATGCAATACATGATCACATGAATGCATACATGTGTCCATGATATGTATGTATTATTTTTGTTATAAAGTTTCAACACAGAAGTTTCTTAGCCAGACAAAATTACTACTAACAAACACTAAGCTGTTTTATTCCCTAAATGGTGATGGAGTTATGTGGTTTTCTCCTCTTGTAGACTCATATGATGACAAAGCTACCATTATATATGTAGACGTTTTTGAAACTAAATTTTATAGGGTAAACATGACCATGCATGGATTGATTTGAAAGGCTACGGACAAACGATCATTGATAAAACATACATACTTGTAGGCCGCACTAGGTATCATGTAGAGATTATTCTTTGAGAAACATATATACTATATATGACAAGACTTATCAAAAGCTACATTTGAAATTTTTACAACGATGATTTGAAATGGAAAATATATAGATGGGTCACACATAAGAAATATATCAGTCTAGTAGAAAGATCATATAGATGTTGTACAAGCAGTTATCGGATAATCGATCCTGTCGATCTAACATGGATTGATTTGTCTAATCGGTACATGAGTGAAAAAGACTTTTATTTCATCCCCTAGCTAATGTATCCTTAATTATGTGGAGGTCAGGTAGTCTCTATATTTTAAAAATCTTTTAACACCTTGAACGAAAATACAGAATGAGGTGTTTCGAGAAGGAATGTTATATGTAAAGTGTTACCGTTTATAACATAAATGTATATAATTGTTAATGGGACATATTTTGGGGCCTCTGGCCCTGTGTTATCACTCGTCTTACACACTTTCAAAGTCGGCCCTGGTGAAGGTCTTAAGTCGGAGCACACACCATTCCTATACCTCCAAATGGATCAAGTTATTATTTAAACTACAACATGAAGTTAAAGCATGCCTTGATAGAATTATCGAGATTAGAAAGAGACTACTAGCAAGTAAGAGTAGAAGAAACCTATGATTGTGATGAATCTTCTTTTGTGATCCAAGTGTATGAGAATGAATCTTTTGAATTTACTTTATGCAACGTCGTTTAGTGTTATTACATAGTAATATATTAAGACATGTCTAGTATGCTCCAAATATGATCTAAACTGACTTTACATAAAAATGGTCCATGTTTTTATCTCAAACATAAATCCTTGGGAGTCTCCACATGCATGGATGTGTGTATATATTTATGTATATATGTATGCATATGATGAAAAGGATGGATCAAGAATAGTCCCCGCGAGAATATAGGCTTAATATGCGTGGATACAAGAGAGAATATTATATTATTAGCTAGGTTATATATCTGTATTGTTTTGTTCTGGTATCCTTTTGTCTCTTGTTACAAAAATCAAAGGTGTGGTGCTTATTGCTTGACAATTACATTAGCAAGATGCCAATTAATCTCTAACACCCGTGTATCTTGTTATTTCCTTTCTGGAAAATGTGCATATTTTATTTCAGAAATATAGACTTACATTTTACTATATAAGGACATGAATTCATTAGATAATTTTTCAAATTAAATTAACATCTAAATCTCTGTTATATAAGCAATCAACTTTTTAAATGAATATGCATATAAAAACTAGATTATTAACGACTCAATAAATATCAAGAAGAAATGTATGCTTTTTACGACCTCGAGCCTTCATATCAAATTTATCATTAAAAATGTTGTCAGAATTATCATGACCTTCATACATATCGTCATCGTATAGGTCATAGTCAATATTAACATATCAATATATCATAAATGTCCCTCCATTGTTCCAGCAAATTAACTAGTAGTCCTATATCCAACACCCGTCGATTTTGCAGCCAGAAAACTTGCCATTTCAATATCGATAGGTGCAATTTTATCTTCACTATCATGATCACTCGAATACTTAACCTTTTCCTTTGACATGCAACGGCTTCCCTACATCATCCTCACGTGTAAGTTTCCTTTAATAAATTGTCTTTCAACTTTGGGTTGAGACCAAAGATCTTGAGTGACCAATCCGGCAGAACAACTCAAAAGATAAAGAAGTATCTATCATTTTTTTTTTCAATTACATGGGGTAGTAATAATATTACTAGAGTTCGCATGATAAAAACCTTCATCCAACTAAATCCCCCCACGAACTGTCCCTAGTATCATCCGACTTTGAAATCACCTCATTTGTAACAAAATAATCATTATTCAACTAAATTAAGAACATAAAATGGTTTCAAATTATTAACCTCTTTACTAGACACCACATCATGCATTTTTTTCAACATTAGTATTGGCAGGCTTCTTTTTTACCAGTCTAGTTATTTATCAGCTTTAAAGTTCACCTTAGTATCAACCGACACACCCTTAGTAGCTTGTGTAGGATTCTTTGAGTTCTTTTCCACATCCGGGTTCTTAAGTTTAAGACACTTATTCAGAATATGATCATAAATCTTACAACTCGAACACCTAGGAGGTTTCCACTCTTTTTTAGGTAAAGGGTTTCCACGATAAATTTTATTACTCCAAAAAACATTTAAGTAAATGGGATGTATATGAATCTTACATCTCCACCCGTTACATAGGCTAACAAATTTATATAAAAAAAGATACACATTAAACAACTATAAAGTCACATTTAATATAATGAAAGTTAAATATTTTGCTTTCACGGACTCTGACTCTAATATTATCAACAATATACTAGATACTACCCAGAATATTTTGATCATCATCATATGATCATAGTCATTATCAACATTCTTGTACGAATCTTTCTATTTATACCACAGACTACAGTCCCATACCCCATATCAAATGTTTTAGCAGCCATAAAATTTTTCATTTCATATCCAAAAGTTCAAATACATCCTCGTCATTTAGCTCACCTGAATTATCTCCCCGTTTTCTAAGAACGTACTCAACACGGATGGTACACAAATAAAAATCATCGCCATTAAGTTTTGGCATAACCATCACGATAGTATATGTCAACTCCACATGATCCAAAGTTCAATCATTGCTCTAGCATAAAATGACGTACCTCATGATTTCATACACATTTCAGAAGTATAAAATTTGAACACTTAGTCCGTGCAGTTTAACCTAAGTTGAGACATTACCAACAATTTTCCTTTAATAAATTCACATCTATGTCCTCTTTTTTATTATAATTGGATTATCTTGAATAAACCAATGACCATCTTCTAGCATACATTCATACTATCCATAGAGAGAAATGGAAAAAAAATAACCTGGTAGATAAGTTCAACATAGATTTAACTAGTCCTATTTACTCCAAATGGCCCGAACATAGTTGGCAACAAAATGGTAAGCCTCCCGATCCTACAAAAACCCATAGGTAGTGTTAACAAACCTTAGACGCGCGAGTTTCTCGAATGGAATCCTACGGGACAACCACATCGGCCCTGTTTACCTCCAATGTAATAAAAGTGCGAAGATTAAGACATTTCATACTCGGTTCCCTAGTAAAAAAAAATTAGAAAATGGCGTATTATATTAAGAGGAGTAGAACTGGGTGTCTACTCTACATTCTCATCCTGCGTACCATCATAAATAATAGCACATGTCACCTTGTGCAAGCTAATTTTGAATACATATTTATTTTTTCGTCAACTTTGACATATCTTTGATTTTAGTGTTCGCACAATAGTTCAAAGGTTAAAACCTCGCTATATGTGTAAAATTAGAGTGCCCTAAATTAGCCCAGTGAGGTTGTATAAATTAGTAAAAATGACCACCCTATTTAGTCACATGGACAAGAAAAATGTCTTCCATCTACCCAAACTTCGTTGTTCTCTATAAGTGTATCTCGTGTTTTTATATTTGTAGTACTACACAAGGCATAACTATGCGGGATGTAAGGTGAGCTATGGCCTAGAAGATATAACATTGATGCGTAATGTATATGTAGTGCAGTCTAAAGCCTAAGTTCATATCATTTACTAACATTTGACCCATCTAAATCACTAATTGAACAAATTTGTTACAACATTTTTACATAAGAATAATTTCTAAAATGGCGTTTTTAGAGACTCGGATACCAAAATGGTCCGCGCACTAAAACATTGCCAAAATTATCTTTTTCATTTTAACCGGTAGATGTAAGAATCCAATGAATATAAATTAAAGCGCATGAAGATATGTTATGCGCCAAATTCTATGGCCTTATGCATTGTCAAAATAGAGAATGCGCCTGATGCATAATTATTATACGCCTTATGTAATGTATGCATCTTAAAGTTGTTGGGAATAAATTTAGGCCAGAACACTTGAACGCTGACAAGAACAACTTAAGCGTTGACAAGAGCAAAGTGAACGCTGATAGCATAAGCGTTGACAAGTTAAAGTCAAGCGTTGACAGATTGAAGACAAGCACTGATGGAAGATGTGAGCTACACGTTTATTATATTCTAGAATACTTCTAGTAAGGATAGAGACGACAATGTATTTTCTATGTTTATCTTTACCTAGAATAGTTGATTCGTAGCTTATTGTACAAGACTTTTTGTTCTATAAAAGAAGATCTTTTAGGTTAAAGTTAATATAAGTTTTCATAAGTATTCGCAAGTTAAACTCTTTCATTGTAATCAAGTTCGTTTATTCTAATACAAGTGAAAGTTTGTTTAACATCTTTGTGTTTTAAGATCAAGTGTTAATTCCGCATAACACTTTGTTACTTTATTCATAAGCAAAGGTTTCTCTACGTGTAGTACTTGATTTAATCTCGTATACACAAAGCTTAATCGATCTAAGTTTGGGATCAACAAGTGGTATCAGAGCTTGTTGAGAAACTTTTGATCTTTAAGTAACGCAAGAACCCTAAAACACCAAAAACCCTAAAAACCCTAAAATTCTCAAAACCCTAAAAACACCATGTCTGGCACAGATCAACCTGCTTCTTTGCTACAAAACAACTCCTCAAATCCTAGTATCAAAATTTCCATGTTTGATGCCAGGAACTTTGAGCTTTGGAAGTCAAATTTTGAGCAATATATAGCTATTCATGACTACACTCTTTGGGAGATTGTCGAATATGGGAACACATTCGACAAAGCAGCAAAGATTGCTGCTGCAATTGCCACAAGGACAGCTGTTCCTAATTGTCCTGAAGCTGATAAGGTGGAAAAGCCTGGAGATAGGAGAGCTGTAGCTGTTGAAGATATAGCCAAAAAGAGGGTGGACATGAAAATCTTGAACATCTTGAAACATGCCCTAGGTCATGAGAATCAACACAAGTACAAACGCTTTGAGTCTGCAAAAGAGCTTTGGGAAGCTCTTGAAGTAGCACATGGTGGCAATGCTGACACAAAAGAAGAAAAGAAGAAGCAACTCTTGCATGAGTATGCTGTCTTTAAAGCTCAACCCAATGAAAATCTCAGCAGTGTGAGAAGTAGACTTCTTGACATCACAAGTCAACTTTCCTTCATGGGAACACAGATTGATGACCCTGAATTGAATGCTACTTTTCTCAAAAGTCTTGGTGATGTATGGAAGATTGAGACAAGATCCATTCTTGTCAATAATACCCACAAGACCTCCAGGTTTGATGACATCTTCAACAAACTAAGACTGTTGGAGAATGAATGGCAATTGGATAGTGATAACAAATCTTCCAGTAGCAACATGGCCTTCTTCTCACAAAGTGAAGGCCAATTTGATTCCATGAACTTCTATGGACATCCAGCCACTGGATCTCAATGTGTCAACGCTGGATCTCAGCCTGTCAGCGCTGGATCATATCCTGTCAACGCTTTGTACTCAAGCGCTGACACATATAATCATGGCGCTGATAGAATTAAACCTGCTGGTTTTGATCTAGATACTGTGTGTGCATTCATTGCTTCTTTGCCCAGTGATTCAAGGATTACATATGAAGATCTTGAGCAGATAAGTGATGAACAATTGGAAGAGATGGACATCAAGTGGACTATGGCTCTTGTAAGTTTAAGAGCAAACAGGTTCAATAAAAGGTTCAAGAAGAAGATGACCTTTAATGCTAAGGATGTTGCTGGATTTGACAAGTCAAAGGTTGAGTGCTACAACTGTCATAGGATGGGGCACTTTATGAGGGAATGTAGATCTCCAAGAAGATCTGATGCTGGGAAGCCTTCAAGCCAAATGATTAAGAGCCCAGATCCCAAGGCCATGGTTGCTGTTCAACAAATTGATGGAGTTGGAGAATGGGACTGGAGCTGGATGGCTAAGAATGAGGAAGAGGACAGAGCTTTGGTTGCTGAAGTTAAAGAAGAGCATGCTGAATATGCTCTCATGGCACACTCCTCCTCTTCATCAGATAATGAGGTATATGATGATGCTTTCTGTTCTAAGGGTTGTCGTTTAAATACTGAAAAATTAAATCAAGAGATAGTTAAATTATTAGATGAGGCAAGTACTGAAAGATGCAAAGTATCTAATTATCAAATTGCTCTTACCCAAACAGAAAAGACAGTAGCTGAGTATAAGAAAATGGAGTTTGATTTAAAGGATCAAATAAATATCTTAAAACATGAGTTACATCAGAGTAAAGATGTTCAAGATATAGTAAATAGGGTTAATCTTGATTTGATAGCTCAGTTAGAAGAGGCTAACAAAAATAAAGATAATGTGAGTCTTAAAATCCAGAGATTTGATAAGGCCACACAATCCCTAGGAGAGTGTGTTAGTAAACAAAGAGACTCTAAGGATATGAGTGGGATTGGGATGAATAACTATACTGGTGTTCCACCACCAGCTGGGGATTTCTATGGTGTCCAATCAAAGGACTTATCTTGGACTGGCTTGACAGAATGCCAAGAGGAGGAATTCATTCCTCCACCTAGAGTGACTTCCCCAGTTGAGGAATACAAGCAAAAACTGACTGACCTAGATGAGTGGAAGAAAGCTAACCACACCTTGTTTGTTAAGGGAGGGTTGTTGTGTGAAAGTCCAAATGAGCCCACACCAATCAAGAGCCTTGATCCTAAACCTATTAAGATCACACACCCTACCACTGGCAAAGCTGTTGACCTTGGCCCACAAACTGTTAGAAAACCTAGTGTTAAGTATGCAGAGATGTATAGGAATACTAGGTCTCCAAAAAGCCAAGTTAGTAACCATGGAACAGGCTTCTTTGCTTCTAGACCTAAGACTATGTCTAGAAAAGCTTGTTACACATGTGGTAGCTTCTCACATTTGGCATACAAATGTGTCAACGCTTCCAATGTCAACGCTGATAGGAATCATTTCAGCGCTGACAAAAGTCAACATAGGTCAAACACTGTCAGACCCAATACCTTTGTGAACAAAAGTTCACAAGTTGTTAGACCAGCACCATTCTTTTCTAGAGGGTCTAACACACAAGGCCTAAGACCTTTTCAAAAGTCAAACACCTGGTCTAATAGGCAATGGGTTCCTGTAGCAAACCCTAGGTTCAACGCTGATAAGAGCAATCGGGGCGCTGACAAGAGAAATTTCAGCACTGACAGACACACTGCCAAACCTAGGTATTTGCAACCACAGGGAAATAGGTCTAAAGCCTCTACTAGCTTAACATGGAGACCAAAACAAGACCAAAACCCTAATTCTACTGGTATTTCTATGACATGCAACAGGTTTCATTATATTTCAAAGGCATTGTCAACACCAATTGGGGTTAACTGGGAATTTCATTCAAACAGGGATGAAAATGGGGTTGTTATGAGAACCAAGTCTGTTCTTGTTGAACAACCAAATGAATCCAAGTCTTCCAAGGCTTGGGTTCCCAAAGAAAACTAATGTGTTTTCTTTATGTGCAGGGCATTCAGAAGAAGATCAATGATTATGGATACTGGGATAGTGGATGCTCAAGGCACATGACAGGAAAGGAAGACTATCTGACCAATTTCTCTCCTATTCTAGATGGTGATAAGGTATACTTTGGAGGGGGCTACGGCACCATCACAGGAAAAGGAACCCTTGTCACCAACAATCTACGGTTTGAGAATGTCTTCTTGGTAAAAGAACTGGATTATAATTTGTTTAGTGTATCACAAGTGTGTGATAACAAAAATAAGGTTCTTTTCACAGATACTGAGTGCTTGGTGTTAAGCAAGGATTATAAGCTTCCTGAGGAAAAATACATAGATTTTAGAACACCAAGGCATAAAGACATATATAATGTGAATCTTAATGGAATTAAGATAAATAATAAAATGTCATTTCTGTATGCTAAAGCCTCAGTTGATGAAAGTAATCTTTGGCACAGGAGATTAGGGCACATAAACTTTAAGAATATTAATAGACTTGTGAGGCTTGGTTTAGTTGATGGTTTGCCTGAAAAGGCTTTCCACAATGACCACACTTGTGTTGCATGTCTTAAGGGCAAGCAGCACAAGGTCTCATTCAGGTCTAAACAGGTGCACTCTAGTTCTAAACCACTTCACTTATTGCATATGGACCTCTTTGGTCCAACTAATATAGAAAGTTTGAAGGGTAAATCATATTGTTTTGTTATCACTGATGATTATTCCAGGTTTACATGGACTTTCTTTTTAGCCAAGAAAAGTGAAACTGCCCAAAGTCTGATTAATTTCATTACCCAGATTGAAAAGAAGAATGGTAATGAGGTCAAAATTATTAGAAGTGACAATGGGGGTGAGTTTAGAAATCAGTTGTTAGATGATTTTTGTGCCAAGAAAGGGATTACTAGGCAGTTTAGCATAGCTAGAACCCCACAGCAAAATGGGGTTGCTGAAAGGAAGAATAGGACCCTTATTGAAGCAGCCAGAACCATGTTGGCTGATGCCCACTTTCCTATAGCCTTTTGGGCTGAAGCTGTTAACACAACTTGTTATGTTCAAAATAGGGCATTGGTCAACAAGATACATAATAAGACACCTTATGAATTACTTTGGGGAAGGAAGCCCAATATTGGCTTTCTCAAGCCTTTTGGTTGTCATGTAGTTGTTTTAGAAACTAGTGATGCCCTAGGTAAGTTTGATTCAAAAGGTGATGAAGGCTACTTCATGGGTTATTCAGTGCAGAGTAAAGGATATAGGGTTTACATTAAAAAGGAAAAACGTATACTTGAAAAGGTACATGTTAGGTTTTTAGAAAGTAAACCTAGTGATCCTGAAAGTGGTCCAAATTGGTTGTTTGACTTAGAACCTTTATCTAGAGCTTTAAATTATATGCCTGTTACTGATCTAGACATTGTGAAGGTAACTTCAAGTGTTTTGGAAAAGAGAATTGGTAATGTTTCAGGTATACAGGTTGCTAAGGAGGATGGACCACCAGCAGTTAAATCATCTCCCACACAAGAATTTGTTACACTTCCTATATGGACAGATGAGTATTATGCTGCTGCTACTGCTGCTAGGAAAGATAATGGTGGTGTTCAAATACCACCAAATACAAACATGCATGATTCTTCAGGCGCTGACAAAGGGAAATCAAGCGCTGACAAGACCAATTCAGACGCTGATGGCTCAAACGCTGACAACAACAGTTCAAGTGTTGTTAGCCCAAGCGCTGACAAACAAGGTTCAGACTTTGGTGACACCTTTACACAGCTTTTCTCTTCCCATTTTGAACAGGGTGGACCTTCCAATATTCATGAAGAGATTTCTGTTGATCAAGAAGAGTCTGAGGAAGAAGATATTGGTAACATGGAGCGTGAAGTTGAGGACACCAGACTTTTTGAAGGAGGAGTTCTCACTTCCACAGCAAAGGATCACCCCACATCTCAGATCATTGGTGATGTTATGGCTCCAGTTCAGACAAGAAGATCCCATCAAAGTCTTGGTGGGTTTATTGCCAATATACACAAGAAGGTTGATACCCCTCTTGTACAAGCATGTTTGTTTGCCTGTTTTCTGTCACAGGAAGAACCCAAGAAAATTTTTGATGCTCTCAAAGAACCAAGTTGGGTGGAAGCAATGCAGGATGAGCTTCACCAATTTGCTATACAGGATGTTTGGGAGCTGGTTGATTGTCCTAGATATGTGAGACCAATTGGGACAAGATGGGTTCTAAGGAACAAGAAGGATGAAAGAGGCATTGTGGTCAGAAACAAGGCACGTTTGGTAGCTCAGGGATATACACAAGAGGAAGGCATAGATTATGAAGAAGTTTTTGCTCCTGTTGCAAGAATTGAAGCTATAAGAATTTTTCTAGCTTATGCCTCTTGTATGAACTTTACTGTTTATCAAATGGATGTGAAGAGTGCTTTCCTCTATGGAACAATTGTTGAGGAGGTATATGTCATGCAACCTCCTGGTTTTGAAGATCCTGAGAATCCAGACAAGGTTTATAGAGTGAAGAAAGCTATGTATGGACTTCATCAAGCCCCAAGAGCATGGTATGGTACATTGTCCACTTACTTGGTGGAAAATGGTTTCAAAAGGGGCACCATAGATCAGACACTATTCACAAAGAAGAAAGGAAAACATGTGTTGCTTGTGCAGGTCTATGTTGATGACATCATTTTTGGGTCTACTGATCCAAAAATGAGTGAGGATTTTTCCAAGCTCATGACAGATAAATTCAAGATGAGTGCAATGGGTGAGATGAACTTCTTTCTAGGGTTACAAGTTCAGCAGAAAGAAGATGGTATCTTCATCTCCCAAGACAAGTATGTAGCTGAAATCTTGAAGAAATATGGTTTTTCTCCACATGAGAAGGAGGCTTCCACTCCTATGGATAGGCAACACCCTTGGGGAAAAATTGGAGCTGGAAAGGATGTGGATGTTAGGCACTATAGATCAATGATTGGATCATTGATGTATCTTACAGCCTCAAGACCTGACATCATGTTTGCTGTGTGTGCATGTGCACGCCATCAAGTGACTCCCAAAGAATGTCACCTTTTTGCTGTGAAGAGAATTTTTAGGTACCTAAGATGTTATCCAGATCTTGGCTTGTGGTACCCAAAAGATTCTCCATTGGACCTTATTGCATATTCAGACAGTGACTATGGTGGTGACAAGTTTGATAGGAAATCCACAACTGGTGGATGCCAATTTCTTGGGAGCAGATTAATATCTTGGGAGCAGATTAATATTGTTGGGTCGAATTATTAAGTTGATAAGTCAAAACACAAAAGACAAGGACTAAATCTGACAATGAAGAATTCTACAAGCTGGTGGACAAACTTGTAGAAGATATTATCACAGAATAATAGAAGATTTAGTTGTCTTATTATTAGCTTTCTTTGTAAGCTATGTTTTCTAGTATATAAAGAAAACATACGTAGGTTTTTATATATATCATTCATTCACAATGTAACCTACAAGCAATTCGTGTGTACTAGGCGTGGGATTCAATGTATACACGCCTAGTGATTATTTGTTTTAATCTTTAATGCAAGTAATCGTTGGGAGAATTTCATCTTGTCCAAACACCTTGTTATGATCATTGTTCTTATTCCGCTATGTTATCATATGAATGATGATCAACCTAGATATAATGGTTCTTAACCATTGAGTTTAACGATCAATGGGATCAACAATTGGTATCAGAGCCTAAGGCTCGTGATATCTAGGTCCGACGAGGTGTTCGTGTATGGTGAAGAGAAGAAAAATTCGTATGGAGTTTTTCTGGACGTTTTTGTGTGCGCAGCAGTATTCAGAAGGTCATAACTTTTGATTGAACCGTTGGATCGTCACGAAATTTTAGATGTGTGTTCTACATACATAGATCTAAACATCCACCGGAGGGATTGTCGAGTTTTATCCCCAGGCAAAAGTTATTAAGCGTCGAAGTTGGCTGATGGTTGATTTTCAGTTTTCTGCTTTTACATAAAATCATGATCTAGGGTTCCACAAACCCTAGATCTACTTAAAGAGCAGAGAGAATTGCAGTTGGAGGCTGTTATAATGCATTATGGTGTTTAAATTCGAATCTGATTAGGCTTAAAACCCTAATTAGGGTTTTCGAATTAAACAATCTTCGTTCTAGGGTTTCAATGCTTAAACTTTTCTGATTTAGAGTAAAACCCTAGATCTGATTGCATGATAGTAGCTGTAACAAGGACGTGTGAAGATTTGTTATTTTGAAGGTACATAATTGTGTTCACATGGATTGAGTATTCTGATTGGTTATCCATGTGTTCACACGATCAAAGTATTCACACGAATATGGGCGTTGATGCAGATCTGATAACTTGCAAAAGTTCCTCTACATGCTCGTCTATTATTACTCAGATGGGGCTGCATCTATATACAAGCCTTTCGTTCCTAATTGGTCAAAGATTTATATTCACACGGTTCTTGAATTCTGACTGGATGACATGTCTGTGTTCACACGGCTTAAACCCTAAGTTGCTATCTAGCTTTGATCCTATACATGCTAGTCTACGGTTACTCTCATGGGGCTAAGTCATTATTGGTTATTCACATTCTGTGTTCACACGATTGCTCGTTTCTTATTGGTGTAACAAGGATGCATTCACACGGCCAAAGGAAAAATATGCATGTCTGCGTAAGGCTTCAATTTTGCGTTCACATGGTCAGCCAAAACAAGAATACATGTTATTTACTTTCCATGTTGCGTACTGGAATATTAGTTGTGTTCACATGGTTACTTGATTCTTATTGGTGGAATGAAGAGTATTCACACGAAGCAACATTTTCCATTGGTGGACAAATTCTATACATGCTATTCCATGCAAAAAGCATAATATACGGAGCAAGTAAGTTAGCTGTTGACGGAGTATGATTTTTGACGCTGATAAGAATGGACGCTGACAAGGTTGATGGTTGGCGCTGACGTTTGTTATTTAGGCGCTGACAGGAAGGGTTTCGACGCTGACAGAAATAAGTCAACGCTGACAGCGTTGACAGTGTTGTCCGAGATATGTGCTTCAAACGCTGATACGTGTTGTCCGATATCGGGCAATACACAAGGAAGGATATTGGACAAAGAAAGATCTCGGGTAACACACTGATTGCTGCTGTTAGAGAAAATGGGTACGTTTTAAGCACACAAAAAGGAGGATTATACACACAAAGGTACATGGAATCTCCGTTTTATTCAGAATATCAAGTTGATATTTATGGCTCGGATATTTTTAAATGGATTAATGATTTTAAAGCGAGTTAGCAATTATTCGTGGGAATTTGATGGATATTTAAACTATGTAATCGGGATAGCCTTGCAAAAGAGTTATTCAGCATAACACTTTTACATATGGTATGAAGATGTTATTTCATTCAAATTCGTCATGAAGAGGTGTTAGCTTAAGGGGAAGAATTCTTATGGTAAGTTTTGATGATTGAAGAAGATTTTCGCAAGTTTGTGTTCTATCATATCTTAAAGTCGTGGCGTACCATTCACTGACTTTAAAGGTAACTTGTTCGTGCTTTACATGGATGGTGACGAAGACTTGTCATAAACACTTGAAGGAGTTACATTATCGTGCTCAGTGTCTCACAAAGGATGAGAATATTGACAAGGGATCGAGGTCTACTTATATTTTTTCATGGTATAAGTTCTTCATCACATGGTTAAACAAGACATGGAACATAAGATTGGGTTATCTACTTCAACATCAAGAATACTTTATTGATTGTTCTTCAAGATCATTACATAGAGCTACTTTTGGAGAATCTACAAGATTGCATACTTTCACATATTCCCTATTGATGTGTCAAAAAGGGGAAGAATATGTGCTATACTTAAGGGGAAGCTTCTTGGAGATCATGTACTACATACAAAGGATTCATGCTTAAGAGGAGTGTTTTTGGGCCAATCACATGCATTCATCCACTTCTATAAATTTGGCTCCTATTTTTAAACAGGGTATCTATAATTCTTGTCTAACACTTTTCTCTTATCAACCTTCATACTTCAAATTAACAGCTTTCATCAATGGCACCAAGATTTAACTCAGCAGAATTAGATTTGGGGTTCAAGTCTCAACACAACATGATTGCTTATCTTGTTGCTGATAATACTTTGTTTCCTCAATACACACAGATGGTGGAGTATTTGAACGCATCCCCATTAAGGTATGCTCTTTCTCATGCACCACTCATTCCAGTCACACACATTAAACAGTTTTGGAACACTGTAAGTTCCTCAACAGTTAATGGAGTGACAACATTGACTTCTATTGTACATGGGAGACCTTGGGTGGTTACTGAGGCCTTGGTACGCCAGGCCTTGCATCTTGATGATGCTGATGGTATAACCATTCTTCCCATAACTGAAATAGAACAAGGGCTTAGGGCTTTGGGATACCCTATTCCTGATGAAGGTACTCTTAATAAGTACCATAAGCAGGAATTTCCCCCAGCCTAGAAGTACCTCATTCACATTCTCCTTCAATGTTTGAGTCCCAAATGTACTGCACACAATGAGATCAATAGATCCATTGCAACTGCTATTGTGTGCATTGCAACAGGGCAAAACTATAACTGGTCTAAAATGATTTTTGAAGGAATGTGTAAAAACAAGGGGACAAAAATGACTTTAGCTTATCCCCGTTTTCTGCAAATGGTTTTTGATGCTCAAAGATATTGTTCAAGGGATCACAATGATTTTTATAAGATCCCTGAACAAAAGAAGGCTATTTTTACCAAGATGAATTCACCACCTCATAGAGACCTACCTTTAACTCCAGCCATGCTTGCTGTTATTGCAGCAGCACAACCTCAACCAGACCCCCAACCTCATATTGACCCTCACCCACAACTTGAACCTATCCCTGAACCTTTACCCTCACCTGACCAAATGCAAATAGACCAAAATCCCTTTGACGCTGACACATCTAATGTGGGCGTTGATGTGCCTATTTCCACCGCTGACACCCAACCATCACAATCCCAAACACCCCTTAACCAACCCACATCTACACCTTCTTCTACACCATCTTCCACACCACCTGAATATAGGTTGATTAAACGCCAAAGGACTGCTGGAGTGTTCTCCTCTGGTGGTCCTAGCCATGAAGCAGAGAGAACCACCACCACAAGTGTGGCTGGTGACCTGGATGAGGCTGGGACTATTGGTTCTGGCTTAGAAGCTGGCCAAGGCAGTCCCACCATCATTAAGTCCTCATCCATGCCCAATGAACCTGACTTGGGAGGTCAAATCCCCATTTTGGAAGAGGGCAGACTGGAACCAATGACGCTTTTGGAATTGACGGCTGTCTGCATTAGCTTGCAAAAGCAGAATGCAGACTTGGTACAAATTGTCAGTAACCAAGGCCTTGAACTCAAAGAATTGAGGGAGAGGATTGTTGTTTTAGAGAGTGCTCATTCAAGGGGAGGTATGGAGGAGTCTTCCAAAGGGGAGGAAGATCAAAGAAATCTGAGTGATAAGAGCAGTCAAGATGGACAATCATTGGATGTTGCTGAAGCTCTTACTACTTTGAAGGAACAAACAGGTTTTGATACGTCCTTGATCTCTCCAACCAATTTAAATTTATCATTTACAGATATGTTGAGAGAGGTTACACAAGGCGCTGAGGGAAAATATTTGAGCGTTGACAAGACAAGTTTGGACGCTGATAGAAGTATTTTGGACGCTGATAGAGGAAATTTGGACTTTGACAGATCTGCATGTGGAGGTGATGTATTCCAGTCATCATCTATCATCAAAGATGTTCCTACTCAGGTATTATCATCTACCCTACCAACAATTGCACCAACAGATAAGGGTAAGGGTAAGTTGGTAGAAGAAATTGTTCCAAAGAATGCAGCTCAGGTTGAATTTGATAGATGATTGGCTGAGCAAATGATGGAACAAGGTGAAAAGGAAAAGTCACCATTTGTTGTGACTTCTGAAGAAGAAAGTGATGGAGCTAGCTCAGATTCAAGTTTGATGATTGTTGAACCAGAAAGACTTGAGTATGGTGATGAGCTTGCTAGGGAAAAGCTGAGAGATTTAAAGTTGCAGATTGATTTTGATATGCCAGAGGTGGTTCAGATGTACAATTCTTGGGAAGAAAGCTGTATGGATAATCCAGACTTGACCATTTCAGATCAGATATGGGGTTTGGAAATTCTTCTTAGAGTTCAGAAGGATTGTAAGGTGATTTTGAAGCACAAGGCAAGCAACATTTTCTCTGAGTTGAAAAGGGATAGAAGGAAGCTCTACTTTATGTTGCTCAAATGTCATGGAGTTGGATGGACACATCAGAAGCTGAAGGCTTTGACATTTGATGAGCTGGAACATAGGGCTTATCCTATTTGGGTGAAAGTGCAGGAAGAAAACACTTTCAGACTTCTTTCAAATGAAAGAAAGGAGCAACTTGCAGAAGAGATGGCAATCAAGAAAGCTATGATAGTTCCTAGACTAGTAAAGAAGGGATTTATTCTTGAGTTTCCAAAAGATATGAATCAACTATATCCAAGTGAAGCAGTTATTAGAAAGAGCCTCAAGCTCTCCCCATTAGAAGCTTCAGATATGGTGCATGTGTTACCACTAGATTCCAGGAATCCAATTGTAAGTTATGATGAAGATGAATGTGGATTCTGGAAAATTGGAAGATTTGGCAAAGAGGTACACACTTTTACCACTCTCATATCTTTATTTGCAAGTTGTGATAGAGAAGACTTGGTGGACCTTTGGAGGTTGCTAGAGACCAAGTATGAGGCTGAAGCACCAACTTCAGTCAATGGAATAAAACTTTGGACCACATTCAAAAGAATGTGTGGGACAAATGAAGAAGATCCTGAAATATGGAAGGATCTTGAAGATGACCTCAGTGGTCTTCAATGGAGGTTATATTCAGCTGCTGGTGTATACCATTTGAGTTCTACAAAGTTTGCTGAGTATTTACTTGTAGATGCTCAGTATTTCATATCCAAGGCTGTTTTGGAGAAGATGAAGGACACCTAGTTGGAGATAGACTATACAAGTGACGTGGCAAAGAATTTGATCAGATTTATTTATTACCAATATGATAAGGTTTGTCAGACTCCTCCAAGTTCTTAGTGTTTATTCAGAAACTTGATCATAAGAGTGGATATCAAGTTTAGGGGAGGATTGTTGGGAATAAATTTAGGCCAGAACACTTGAACGCTGACAAGAACAACTTAAGCGTTGACAAGAGCAAAGTGAACGCTGATAGCATAAGCGTTGACAAGTTAAAGTCAAGCGTTGACAGATTGAAGACAAGCACTGATGGAAGATGTGAGCTACACGTTTATTATATTCTAGAATACTTCTAGTAAGGATAGAGACGACAATTTATTTTCTATGTTTATCTTTACCTAGAATAGTTGATTCGTAGCTTATTGTACAAGACTTCTTGTTCTATAAAAGAAGATCTTTTAGGTTAAAGTTAATATAAGTTTTCATAAGTATTCGCAAGTTAAACTCTTTCATTGTAATCAAGTTCGTTTATTCTAATACAAGTGAAAGTTTGTTTAACATCTTTGTGTTTTAAGATCAAGTGTTAATTCCGCATAACACTTTGTTACTTTATTCATAAGCAAAGGTTTCTCTACGTGTAGTACTTGATTTAATCTCGTATACACAAAGCTTAATCGATCTAAGTTTGGGATCAACAAAAGTTGTTATGCGCCTAAATGCATAAGCTGAATACATATGGTTGTGAAAGTTTTGTGCACATGGTGCACTACTTGTGTCCCGACTACTTGTGCGTCGTGATTCACATGATGCACAAGGATTATGGTGATGCACAACCTATGCGCTATGATGCACTCATATTTGTGCACCGTGATGCACTTTGCGCCCCGTGGTGCATAATTCATTGTGTGCGCTTAATTCAATTTAATAACAAATTGCGGCCTGATGCACTGTCAAGTATGCATACGAATGTCTTTGATGCATAACAATGTGTTTGGTGCATAAATCTTGTGTGGCATGATACATACAAAATGAGTGGTAAACCATGATGCATGAAGCTTGTACGCCACATGTCTATGCCTCATGGTTTATTTTAGTAAGTGTTAGAATTTGATCAAATTTCGTATAAAAAGTTATGTAAAAGACTAGTTAAGTAATTCTTTTTTTTACATACCATTACATCATGATCATTTTGACACTTGCTAATGTCATTTAAAAATATTTTGGCCACCACAAAAACAAATTTCTAACTACGCCTAACGTACATTGACAAAGTCAATAATGTAATTGAATAAAAAAAAAAGTTTTTTTTGCTAAGTGAAATTCTAAGTTCTTTCGCTGGTACCTTCGTATTTCTTTATTTGATCAAACATATTTTCTACAACAAGATACTTGAAAAAACATGTTCAAATAATAGCATGAAATGTGTATTAGATCTAACGTAATCTGGCAAAAGCTTTTCCTGCGTCAAGATACTCAAAAAGGTTGATGCATAAGAGTAAAAGCTCAAGAATGATTTAGGAGGTTTCTTATGTATTGGGCTTATATAATGTTGTATACGTAAGTCATTTATGACTTATATATAATAAGCTTATAAGCTTTTTTTATGTGTTTGGTTTAATTTATATTGTTTAATAAGGTATAATGATAAAAAAACGTAAAATATAAAAAAATATAATTATTAAATGAGAATATAAATGCCTTTTCATGTAATATTCTTATATAAGCAACAAATTCTTGCCTTATCAAAACCCTTCTATATAAACTTATAAACTTACTTATATAAACTTAACGAATCACTTGATTTCGATTTTATAAGTTTATATAAGCTAATAAGCTTATAACTCCACTATATAAGCTAAAACAAACACCTGAAGTAATTGTTGGTACATTAGAAATTGGATTTTCGGGAACACCTAATGAACTGCTAATTATCATTCTAATACATGTCTAGTCATTGTTTATCTTTAAATCTAATGACAGTAGGTGTTCTGCTTGCTTTTTCTTTGTCATTCTAATACACACACATACATTAAATGTTAATAAAAGGGGGGTCTTGTAGGTTTTATGCTTGCTTTGCCTTTGGCACAAACCATTGACAAATTACCAAAAGGTTTTGACTTGCCCTATAACTCCTCACACACCCTTCAACCTAATTGGCAGAATCAGTATGCACTATTTACCAAGATATACTATATACTATATATGTTCCTTGGAGGTGTTAAAAAGTTGAATGTATATTTACAAAGAAAAACTAAAAAAAGAAGAATTAAGTAAATTTGTCTGGGGCTGTTGAATTCACTGGCAAAAACAAAACCCAAAGTTAAAAAGTGTTGGATGAAAACAAGGTGTCAAAAACCTCAACAGTTACTAGTCAATTTTGGTTGATGAATCAGTGTGTTTAGGACCCACAGACAGATCTGACGGCTACTGTTGTCTAAAACTTGTATCCAGATTGTGACACGTGAATGTGGACACAGCGTGGACCAAAAATGATGGTGTAATCATTCTTAAATAATTTGACATTCTTGACCCATTTTGTACACATCCTAATCCTTCTTACATTCACTGCTTCACTACAGTTCCAACCTACCCACCTTTCTTTATATTTATTATTTCCCATTTCCCAAAACTAAACATTACGGTTTACGGAGGGAGTAGCCTTAATTATCTACGTACAAAGCTTAAAACATAACCCTAAATAGTTCACATTACTCGTTATATATTGGGTTCCATTCAATCCCTTGAGTTTACAATAGGTCATTATTTCAAAAGTTGATCATTTCTTTCAAAGCACGCCTCATTCGTACTGCTCGCAACAATTTAATAAGTTCTTTAAACGATAAAATATTAGACATTTCATATTATAAAACATTAGGCACTTCATCATCTAAACCAATACTTTTGATGTTGTTTGACGTACAATTTAATAAGTTCTTGGGATGTACATTTTTCACTACTTGCTACTTATTTTTATTCAAACTTATGGTCCAATGCATTATTTTTACATATATTATCCATATTATAATGTATATCCATATTCTATTAAAACATAAACAATCCTCATACAGTGAAATGTCGCTGGGGTGTTAATACTTTTACAATATTTATAAAGCAAATAAATATAAGCAAAATGTAAATATTTTTTTTTTCTTTTCTAGAAACGAAGATAGAACCATTCTATGTGACGATAATGTAGAGGAACGAGACACATATGGTGCAACAATGATACTTTCCTCAGCCGGCCTTTAGTGATTATCCGGTTATGGAAAGAGCGTGATCGATTTAGATAGTTTTAAAGGCGTGTATTTATGTTCCTAGGCGTTTTTTACAATGAAAAGTTTCATGACGATAGTTTTGTGGTTAAAAACGTACGTGCAATTCTAATGTTTGAAGTGGTTGCTCAAATATGTTAGTTCTATATTTCTTCTCTAGGTTAACGCAATTTACGAAATCCAATTTTACTAATTATGGGAGATGCCGGTGAAGGCGGGTAAGTTAGTACATTTTTTGAAAATATTCCAAAAAGCTAATGAGATTAATTCCACCTTTATTTTCTTGTTTTATAGATGCAAAGTAGGGAAAGCAACCCAAAGTTTAAAGTGGAAAGGAAAGGCAATTTGTAAGAAAGTAACAAAAGGCAACTAAAGGAAAAGTGGTTCTTACTTCTTTTCATTATTTTTATACTATTTCCTTTAGTTTTTCTTTTTTCAATCTTTTGTTTAGTATCATACCACCTCTTATGCAGCACATAAAATGCAGATGAAGTAGTTACTGTACGTGAAACAAATATTTATTATAGGCTATTTTGTAAGATTTAGGGTGTCTGTACGACGGGTGTGATAATCTTGGATATCTAACTTGAATCGTGTTTGGTTCACTTTCCGTATAAAGTATTTCGACCCTATGGTGCCTGGGTTACACGAAATCCTTATCAGGATAATTCAAGTAGAAACACTTTGATTCTAGGTACAAGAGATCAAAGCAGGAACTGAGAATATTATGGTTTTTCGTTATGTTCATATGAGATCAATGTCTGTTAATGAACAGACAGAAATTGACAGTTAAAAGCAGTTAAAAACGGTTGGAATACAGTTAATTCCAAGGGTCACAACTGTTGGGTTTTAGCGGGAAAATAAGGAAACTCCTTAATGCCGATTCGTAAAAATCGTTTAGGTTTTGGGGCGCTGCCCCTTGACCCCGCGAGGGGCGCAGCCCCCTTGACCCCTGCATTTTCGTCGTGGGCGATAACATATTAGCTCAACAAGTGTGCACTCCGCACTTCCCCTAACTCGCGTCAGAACCGAATATGAAATCTCATTGATCTCTAGTAAATCCTGATTAACTAAAATAGTTGATGACACTAAAATCACCAACATATATGACTAATGGAGAGCACAAATTTAAGTTCACCATATATATGTATCGAGAGTGTCAGGAAGCAAATATATTTATGAACGAAAATTTGTTAAAACCACTCCAACCAGACGCTAGAGGAGAAACGGGAATACATCATGGTTTTACTAGTGACGATATCCGATAACTCCGATTAGAGTGCAATAGATGTTTTTTCTCCTCACCAAGTATGTCTTTCCTAGGTATCTTCAGATCAAAAGCTAACGAATCACCCCAATTAGTATCAATACATTGTATTCATAAGTTACCATTTCCACGGACACCTTCCACCGCACAGCGTATTCTTCGCTTAGCCAACAAAACATTTCAACATTATGAGAATTCATGACACGCCTTCTTCTATTTCACGATATTTGACCGATCATCCTAGTAAGTAGACTCAATAGTAACATATATCATCTAGCTAGGATAGTCAAAAGTAGTCTTCTATTACCATAAGTAGCAGTAGGTATGTAAGATGGCTCCGAAAATAATAAATATCAGGCGTACCCTCTTGTCAAGACAATACTAGATCGAATGGGACACATGCTTAATAAAACTAACAAGTTGGTGGACACCTATAAAATAAAAATGTGAACGGAAATTTTAGTTACTGACCTAAAACAATGTGTAGTCCTTGCACCACCAAATTTCTTGTTCATTATGTCACACCCCCTTTAAAATCTTGACTATAAGTACATAAAAGTCTTGAAACGTACGACAATTGTCTTACAATACATGCAAGTTACAACGGAAGTCCTTTTAACCTATTTGAACTATTTGATTACCACTACAACAAAAGTAAGATCGGGCGGCGGTCTTTTCCACGGCGACTTTCGTCACAGGGAAAGCCCGCGAAACGACAAAAGTATATCCGGCGTGACACAAAGTCGGGAAGACTTTTTAGTCAAAGTTTGACAAACTCTTCTCCAACGACATGTCGTATGTGTGTCTTTTGTCGGATGACAATAACTTTGAGACGGAAGGAGTAACATATATGAGAATATATCTTTTAACAAAAACTGGAGGTTAAACAAGTCTTTGTAAAAAGTTTTGTTTGCAATGCAAAAAAAATGTTTAAATAACTTTTTGAAATAGCAAAATGCTTTTGGTGATTTTTGCATTGTAAATATTCTTAGTAAGTTCACGAGTTTACGCATGCATTTGAAGACATAAAAATCGTATCATAACGGAAACAGTGTCATAAAATTCTTTCTCACTTTAAACATTTCATAGCATAAAATTGTAACATTAAAGCATGCACATAAAAAGTAGAGACCTCGTTATCTTGATTGTGCCTTTGTAGAAGATCATATACTTATAACTTGTACAATTTAATTACCCTCCTCCGAAACCATTAAAAGACAATTTTTACTAAATCAACATTGAAAAAAAATTCTAATCGTTTTTAAGCTTCAATCTTGTTAAAAAGTATAATTAACTTTTTCTAATCCTATATCTTTACTCGATTTCTTGTTTAATCACGTTTAGTTGTAAGGGTTTTTATTTGTTTGCTTAGGGTTTTTTCTCAATCGTATTTAGGGTTTTACATCTTTGGTTTTTTGAAATATGGTGATTTTGATTCATTATTTACTATCTGTAAATCACCTACGTGTGCTAAGATTCTTTGTGTAATAATCTTATTTGTTCAATTCACATAGGCCTTAGGGTTTATGTTGATCCTTTTATCTTCAAGACGTGCATGTGGTCTTCTTTATTGGTTAATTCGGTTTGCATGTGTTGAGAATGAAGGCATGTTTTTTGGATCCAAGAGGGGGTGGGAACACTGAGTTCTATTCTGGATCCTAAGGTTGGTAAGTCATCCGCTAATCTATTTACTAGGAAATCTGATAGGTGTGTAAACACCCATCCTTTTACCACTTAATTTGGGCTAAAACGAGACCAAAACACGTATTTAATATCATTTGTTTGGAATTATACGTGGTTTTTGTGTTTATCGTGTTTTCAGAGCTAACCGGATGAATATTAAAGAAAACATGAGATTGCACGGGTTTTATCAAGGAAAAAGACTCAAGACGAAGTCTATTGTCCAAGAGATACAAAAGATTTGAAGTCAATGGGCCTATTTGAAGATTTATCGAAGAAAAGGACCAAAGATGGAAGATTTACATATGTCGAAGAAACTCAAGTCTATTTAACGAAGAAATTAAAAGACGAGTTGAATTTAATCGACGACAAATCCCGAATCAGAATCGAAAACGTCAAATTTTCTGAAAAGACGAGAAGACAAGAAGAAATGGAGAAAGCCCACTCACCAACCAACCACTAGGACTATAAATATACTCTTCCTTCACATTTTAGAGGGCTAGCTTTTCATTTTCTTTTTTCCCAGTTCTTAGGTTCGGTTCATCAAAAACACCATTAGGGTGTTTGGTTATTTTTCATTTTTTCTTTCAATCTTGTAAGTGTTAATCATTACTCTTGTTACTTTTCCATTAATCTATCAATTCCATCTTTTCATTCATCTTGTTCTTCATCATCTTCTATTGCAAGTTCTTAAGTTTTTCTATTTGATTCAAGTTTGATCTTAAAAAGTTGTTGATTTAGTGTTTTTATTGTTGGGATTTGTTACTTATAATATTTAAATGATTTGTGTTTAGTTTGGTAAAACCTTTTTGAGTATTTAAGTCGATTTGGATTAAAATTCATGACTTCTGTTTTAGCGTCTGCTACTGTTACTGTTCTTTGCCCAGGAAGATTCCGAATTGCACTTTACTCGTTCCTTCATTCGGAA
Source organism: Glebionis coronaria (assembly GCA_025667525.1). Taxonomy (NCBI): domain Eukaryota; kingdom Viridiplantae; phylum Streptophyta; class Magnoliopsida; order Asterales; family Asteraceae; genus Glebionis; species Glebionis coronaria. Next base: position 39,807,799 of record CM046874.1, on the reverse strand, counting down.
TATTTTAGATATTCCGAATAGTTCTATTATTTTACCCTTATTCGGAATTTCTCATATATTCCGAATAGGGCCAGCTTTCCGAATAGAGATTGATTTTCCGCATAGGGCATGCTTTCCGAATTGCCCTCTTTTTCCGCATAAGACAAAAATCTTCCGCATAGGCATGTTTTTCCGAATAGCCATATTTTCCGCATAGATGTGATTTTCCGAATAGGCATGTTTTTCCGAATAGAGGTGTTATTCCGCATAGAACTTTTCCGCATAGGGTTAATTTTTCCGCATGGTTTCTTTCTTTCCGCATAGAGGGTATTTTCCGAATAGGGGCATTTTTCCGCATAGGCTTGTTTGACTTTCCGAATAGCCACATTCCGAATAGAGGAACCTTTCGAATGGCATTATATTCCGTATAGACATACATTCCGCATAGGTCAGTTTCAGTAAGGGTATTTTTCCAGATTTAATTCAAGTATTACTTTTTCATTATTGATTTTTTTTTCAAGTTCATATCATTATCATTTTATTCATTTCCCTGTTCAGTAGTTTAAGAAAACTAAACCCACTTTTAGTCACCAAGAACAAATCTTCCACTTTAAACTGAGATCAATTCGAGAGGATTCCGAGAAAACGAACTTTTCAACATAGAAAAACTCTTGTATCAAATGGCGCTGCTGCCGGCTCTTCTCGTTAAGATCAAAAGTTTTTTGTGAGAACTTGGATTTTGGGATCCGTTCCCCGTGAACGTTACTTTTTCACAAAATTTTTCAAAAAATCCTAAAAAATATAAAATTTTCAAAAATACAAAAAAATTAAAAAACATAAAAACCAAAAATATTTGTGCTTTGCTTTTCTTTGTTCGTTCTTTTGCAGGTGTATGCGCACTCGATCCACGTCATATCAAGAGCCCGAGCCTCTCGATAACTTAGACATGGCCGGTATACCACCTCAAAACAATAATAACAACAACAACCCACCTTTCAACAACATGAACAATAACAACAACAATGAGCCCCTTCCGGATAATCGGCCGATGATTGAACTGCTGCAAGCTCATGTCGATGGCAACACGGACCCAATTGTCATACCTCCAATTGCCGCCAACAATTTCGAGCTAAAATCAGGCTTTATTCAGATGGTCTCTGCTCAACCATTCTTGGGACGCACCATTGATGATCCACACGACCGCATCAAGAGATTCTTACAACTCACCAACACGGTCAAATTCAATGGTGTTCCACAAGAGGTTATCAGATTACAACTTTTTCCCTTTTCTTTAGAGGGACAAGCCCGGCATTGGCTTGCTAAGGAACCGCCACAGAGTATTCTCTCGTGGACGGATTTGGAAACAAAGTTTATCAATTAATTTTTTCCACCCTCTCGTACTACCGCTTTGCGGAATGAGATCATAAATTTTGAACAAAAATACGATGAGTCATTCAGTGAATCTTGGGATCGTTTTAAAGATATTTTAAGAAAATGCCGACAACATGGTTTTACCAAAGTACATCAAATCAATACTTTTTACAATGGTTTAAGCATGAGTGACCAAGATTCACTGAACAGTGCCTCGGGGGGTAACCTATTGGCTAAGACTTCCAATGCTGCTTGGGACATCATTGAGAATAAATATCGTGTGCAAACCAAGAGTATTAGGACCAATGTTGCTAGTGCTAGCACTAATGACAGCGACAAGTGATTAGACAAAATCACTACGCTCCTTGAATCGCTTGTCACCCACACCGTCAGCAACAACAACAGCAACAACGCCAAAAATGCTCAAGTGAATGCTGTCAGCCAACCTTGTGAGATATGCGGTGGTCCTCACTCGTACACCACTTGTACCGTCACCCAAGATTACCCTGCTGAGAATGTGAATGCGGCATATGGCACCTATCCTCAACCTGCTTATCAAGCTAGACCTCAAGGTGACCGTAACTTGCTTAGCTACCGCAGCAACAACTATCTTTCACCACCTGGTTTCCCTCCTGCCAACCAAAACCAACAACAAAACCTCAATCGCCCTCCTCAACAACAACAACAACCTCGACAACCATACATACCTCCTCATAAGCAACAACAACCACCTCAACGAAACAATTGAGTCTACCAACAACCAGCTTACCAACCACCTGCATACAATGCTCCTTCCAACCAAACCACCACTGCACTACACCAGGAGGTCGCAACCTACATGAGAACCAATGATGTGATAGTGGAAAATCTCCAGCAGGAAGTGCGTAACTTGAAAGCAGACTTGGTAAAGCAAGGAAATGATTTGAGAGCCGACATGAGAAATACGTTGGATAGCCAAACTAATGATCTGAGGAACATGATGGCTAGTTTCTTCCAAGGTAATCAACCCTTTTCTTCGGGTACTCTTCCGAGTAACACCGTTGCGAACCCAAGAGGGGAGATGAAAGCAATCACTACTCGAAGTGGTAAAGGTACCAAGGAACCCGAGCTTCCTATACCTCCACCGGTGGTTGTGACTAAGGAGAACGAGTCACCTACTCCTATTCCTCCTCCTTCTCCTTCCCCAATTTCTCCACCTCCTCCTTCTACCCCACCTCCACCCGTGGTTGTGAGTGATCCTATTCTCCCAAAGCCTTCCTCTTCTTCCAATATACCTTATCCATCTAGGTTGAGGAAAGAGAAGCAAAAGAGCAAGGACGATATTCAGGTTTCGAACTTCCTTAAAATGTTCAAACAATTGAATTTCAATATCTCCTTCGCTGAGGCTCTCGCTCACATGCCCAAATATGCCAAAATGTTTAAAGATCTTCTGAGCGATAAGGAAAAGCTCCTCGATATTTCCAACACCCAACTTAATGAGAATTGCTCTGCAGTACTCTTAAGGAAATTGCCAACCAAGCTTGGTGATCCGGGTCGTTTTCTTATCCCTTGCAATTTCCCGGGAGTAGAGAATTGCATGGCCCTAGCCGATCTAGGTGCCAGTATTAATCTCATGCCTCTAAGTGTTTGGAAGCAATTATCTCTCCCAGAGCTAGTCCCCACCAAAATGACTTTGGAATTAGCTAACCGTACGGTTGCTTATCCAGTGGGGATAGCCGAAGACGTCATTGTAGGAGTCGACAAATTCACCTTTCCTGCCGATTTTGTTGTCGTCGACTACGAGATGGACCCCCGTGTGCCACTTATTGTTGGTCGTCCATTCTTGAGGACCGGTCGCACTCTCATCGATGTTGAAGCCGGTGAGCTTATCATGAGAGTGGGTGACGATAATGTAGTCTTCAACATGGGAAAGTTGTCTAAACAGCCTTATTCATATGAGAGTGTTAATTGTATTGACGTTCTTGATGAGGCTTGTGAAGAACACTTTAATGATGCTTGCAAAAGTATTCCTACCTCTCTTCCCAATGTTGAAACCGTGTCCTCCATTGATTCATCATTGTCTCTATTTGGAGATAGTGATTTATTTTGGAACAATCTTGAAGATACCATGGGAGATGCGAATTTAGCTACTAATGATTCTCCTATCGATGGGGATGAAGACATGAATTTCTTTGACAATCTTCTCAACGAAGACAATCCTTCGCCTCCATCTCCCACGGTCATTGCTATCGATACTCCGACTTTGAAAACGCCTCCCGTCGAAAATCCTCCGGATTTGGAACTTAAGGAGTTGCCGCCATGATAGTTGTAGAAATACGCGTTTAGGAAAACAACGTATAAATGCGGCAAGTATTAATCGACACGATTTAATGAAAAAACGTGAAGACGAATAAATTCCAAGTTCGTTCTCGAAGGAGGTGTGTATTATGTATGCCAATTAATAAAATAACAATGTTTGGATTAGTGACGTTTTTGGAGTAAAGAGAGAAAAATAAAAGACGAGTTACGACTACGATTTACACTACGACGAATGACGTAAAACGCGAACGTAAATACGTAAAACGTGACGAAATTAAAAATTAAAACCTAAAAATTAATTAAATGATTAAACTAAGTCTTAAATAATATAAATAAGAATAAAAATCCAACAAATATATTTTAAAACCTTTTATTAATTAAATATTCAATTTTTAATGCTAATTAAAGCCCTAAAATTAAATATAATTAACAAAATGCCCAAAATATTAATTTATTGAACTAATAACTAACTTATATTATTTAAAGACTAAAAACTATTTTTCTAAATTTTTAAAAACTATTTTTCTATTTTTAAATCACTAAAAACTATTTTTAAATTAAAATAATCCTAGAAAATAATAAAATAATGACAAAATTAATCTAACAATTTTAAAAATCCTAAAATACTCTAATGAACAGTAGAAAATTGAAAAAAGTTTGAAAAATGTAAAATTTTACACTAAAAGACAAAACAGTTTATTAATTAAACCCTAATTATCTTAAATTAATTATAAAAATAATTAAAAAGATGAACAGTAACTAATTTTTAAACCAAAAATCTTAAACTAATTTTCTAAACCTAAGAAAAATATTAAATCTGAAAAATATATATTTTTACCACTAAAAGACAAAAACAGAATATTAAAAAGTAATTAAAATAGCAATTAAATATAAAAAATGGAAAATGAACAGTAAAATAAAAAGTGATTATACTGAAAAATCAAGAATTAAAAAAGAAAAATATAGAAAAAAGAATGAAAGTCTAACTCCTATTTAAGGGCACTAAAGACAAAAAAACTTAGAATCTGATAGTGACCTTTTTTGGTTTCTGTCTTTTTGTGCAAGCAGTGGTAAACTTAACACTAGCAGTGGGAACTTGGTTCCCACTGGTAGTACAAAAATTGTGTCTGGTGACTGTTATGCTGATAACTTGATGATAACTTGGTTTCTTTTGGACAATTGGGCACCCCCACAACCAGTTGGGTTGTGGGGAGTCAAGATATGCAAATAAACTCACAAGTTGTTCACAAGATTTTCACACAAAGGCCAAAGAACAGTTACTGATGTAGTTGGTATGAGTCAGTTACTGAATGCTGATGCAATTGGTTATTGGGTGTGTTTCAAGCACTCAAAACTTGGTGATAACACCACCAAATCACAACAAACCAGTAGCAAACCCTAAGCAACACCCAAGTCTATCAGATAACACAATTTGGTGGTCACTTTACTCTAAACAAGTCAGTTTTGTAGGCTTACTGATTTTTACCAAGTTTTGCCAAGAATTGAGCATGCATTTGCTTTATAACCTACAAGATACTAAAAACTACTACTGAAGCCATCCTATTACAACTAATAAAGTGTGTTAAGGCAGATATAGATTCAAATGGGTGTCATTCACTTGTTCTATCATGCAAAACCAAACACCCCTTTATATTCTGTAAACACAAATTAACAAAGCAAGTTCATCCAAAACTATTGAAACTGATTAATAGTTATCTAAACATGCATAAGTAAGCTTAAGTAATCAAGAACAAACAATTAAACTACACAAATAGCAGGCATTCTTCAAAGACAAGTACACAAAACCTATTTCACTAGCAAGGAGGGTTCAAGCCCTGGTTTTTATACCTTGTGGGACCCACATCCGGGCCCCACTATGGCTGCAATGCCATCTCCTTACAAGCTCGGGCTTGTGCAGTGAGCTTGGAATGGTGCTACTGTTTGAAGGTAGAGACACTAGGAAAAACCACCCACTTTGTTCTCCTTTGCTGAAAACCTGAAAACAAATTTGACAAAAGAAGTGATCTGATAATAATACTAAAAGCTATAAGTCAAGCTTATTGAATAAGCAGCTTATAGCCCCTAGCTTACAAAAACAAAGAAATCTGAAAATCTTTCTTGGACAGAACTTTTGGAACCACAAAAAATTTTGAAAACTTTTTAATGCCAACTCAATCAAAAGCTGTTGATATACTTTTGAACCAATCCTGGAAATAATAATTTAGAAAAATCCAAAGTTCATTCCACTTTCACTTCATGAAACTTTGGAAATTTTCTGAATATTTAAAATTTAACTAAAACTTCTTAAAAGCTGAAATTCCTTTTGAACTTAAAGTAAATTGCATAATAGGTAAATTCTATTCTAATGGGAACTCAGAAATTGCAAACTTTCAACCTTTTCATTTTCATTAATAGGATTAAAAAAATTTACAAAGAACTGGAACCATGTAAATGCTAACCCTACTGCCCTTTATATAGGGTCACAAGGAGGATAATAAAATAATAAAATGAGCTAAACCCTAATTGCTGACTTCCCGTCTTTGCCCTTGATTTTGAATTTTTCAAGTTGGTCAAATGCCCCATGTGATGCTAGCTGGATGAAGGATGATCCTGGACGCTCATTTGGTCCTTGGGGACAAAGGAAAACGTCTTGGACGTTGATTTTCTGCTAGGATTCCTTTTTTGCCAAATATGGAGGAGCAGGGGACACGTGGGGGGCCCAGTTTGATGAGGGTGATGGTTTGTTTGCTGGTGGGTTGTGATTAGCTTATCATCAATCAACATTCTGGACATAATCAACACTTTTCCCTTTGATTTGAGTGAGATAGAGATTTAGGGTTTATGGAGTAAACTGGGTTTAAGGAAGGTGATTTGATTCGTTTTATGGGGTTATGAATTTAAATGTTTGTTTCCCACTTAATTAAATAAATTAAACTGATATTAAAATCAGTTAAATAAATAAAGTGGAAAGTTGAGGTGGACGAGGGTTGCTTGGTGATTGGTGGAGGGGTTTAAGGAAGGTGACGTGGAGGCAGGTGAGTGGTGGGGCTAAGTTTCATGTCTGGGCTATTTTAGTCCCCCAATTTCCCAAAGGTTTCTAAACAACTTTCCAACAGCTTTTAATCCCAGTACTTTGAGCCAATTACAACTTCAGTCCTTCCAAGTTTAGGATGATGTAACCAAGGGTTAATTTTGTAATCTTTGGGATCTTCAAGGGCCATAATGGCATTTTCTTGAAACTTAAGGACCAATCTTGTAATAAAAGAGATTTACAAGGGTCAAAAGTGACAAGTCTTCAAAAGTTGAGGGACCATTCTTGCCAAATCTTCAAACTTCAAGGACTTGATAGGAAAATCATGATTCGGGTCCGGTTCTTTGTGCGGCTTCGTTTCCCGTGTTCGTTTTTGCTTGATTCCTTTGATCTTTTGGTGAATTCACGATATCCATACCTAAAATACACAATGAACAAACATAGGCACATATATGGGTATTTTGACGATATTTTAAGCGTTTTAAGCCCGATTTGGACGATGAGACTATGTATAAATACAGTCTCATCACTCCCCCATACTAAACCATTGCCGTGTCCCCACGCAATGCTAGAATTAAGTATCATAGCACTTCCAAAATTCATTTTATGATGACATTTATTCAAGACATAAATTTAAACTACTACACGTGTTTTAGACATAATGTATTGTTTTCATCACGAGAATGTGACTTTTGGGATCATAGAACAAGAACACGTGAATGCTTCGTTAGAAATAATTTCGTCGTCCTCGATTTTCACCCAATTCCATGCTAAGCGTGTAATGAGATCATTGTTATTATAAGTTAGTAACACGATCACATCTCATAAGTGTTAATTACGAACCTAAACTCCCTTATTCCTAATTGGTATCTCTTATATTTTATTATGTCTTAATGATCACGAGGATACATCATCGACTTATGCGTGAATAGAGATTAAGTCTAAAAATAGAAACTTAACGGTGTAACCAAAATCATCAAATCAATAATTCATCCCAATAGACAACGATGTCAAAAAATTAAGTCAACAAGAAGGATCGATAAACACGGTTTTATAACGGTTTTGAACATGAGACTTATTACCAAGACTTTTATACGCCCCCTAACGGAAGGGCCTTATTATCTTTGGTTTACCTCCATCTTTTATTCAACTTCGCCAAGAAGCTTTTATTATGACTTCGGTCTTGCCTTGCCTTTTATTATCCGCCTCATCGGTGGTTTTATTAGCCAAAGACGTATATCCTCACGCTAAAGCGAATTTTGGATCTTTAAAGCTTCGAAGATTAAGGCTTGATTCACTTTCAATTTGGGCATAGATTTTTCGGCCTTGTGAGCTTCAAATTTTTGCTTAATTTAGGTGAGCACTTGAAATCTTATTATTAGGTGAAGCTTTCGATTATTCGGGTGCCAATACTTCAAAACCGTGACGCTGGCGATACCTTAATGTTTTCCCAATTTAATTACATGGAAGCTACCAAAACAAATTAGAAACCCAACAATAGTGACTAAACCGCCAAATCAATATTTATTAACAATTATTATGCAAAAGCGTTGGGAGAATAAGCTAATAATTACTACACATAAGATCGTGACGATTACGAGACTTATAAATAACTCTATCATTTCTCGTCCTCATTTAAGAGACTTAGCCTAAAAAGTTAAGGAATCGAGCTAAGTGCTCAACACGCACGGTCGAGTCAAAAATTACTCTCGTTCTCACCATCGGAAAACCTACATTCGTGTCTTAAACACTTATGAAAAACTAGAAAAATTTTAAAATTTGGCCATTTTTAGCCTTATTTGCAACAAAACGATAACAAAAAGATGAATATTGGATAGCGTGTTGACGTAAGCAAGGTGAAGTATCTACTCACCCCCCCATACTAAAACTAAACATTGTCCTCAATGTTTCGAGTCTAGGGGTGTAAACACCCCCATACTAGAGACGAAGTCGAATGCTTAATCTCGAGCATGGAAAGGGTAAAACGAATAACCTAAAAGCCGTTTATGAGTTATGCTAATAAGATAAACGTTAGAACATAAAAGGATATCATCGGATATCAGAATCTCCAAAGGCAACGATCGAAGCTCGAGTGCTACGTAAAACGAACACGAGAGGCTTCAATGATGACGATGAACCTAATGAATCACAATCACAAACAACCACGAAACAAAGGTAGGAAGAGCACAAGTCCCCTCGTTACATTAACTAAGAAAGCAATAATATGTACAAGGATAAGCATGAGAATCCCCCACGAGGCACCTTGTTTTTGATAACCGAGTCAAAAGCTCGACTCGAATCCCCATAAATGTGATCATTTAGGGATAATCTTGGTTTGGTCATTTTTAGTGGGGCTTACATGATAAACAAGGCCCAAAAGTACATGGAGTACTTTAAAAACCCGATAAACGTATACCGGGGTCAAAGATAGCGTCTTCGTTTTCGGATGAAAGACGAAACAACGCTACTCCAACACAAACCCCAATGGGGTAGAAGAAAAGAGATAAGAAGTAGAAAGGTGGGGCAATGGGTAAGGCAAACTTATGAGCTACTCGAGGTAGACTCGCACCAAGCAAACGAAAAGATTTTCCATTTATTGCATCGGTGGAAGACCGAGATTTCCCTTTACGAGCAATTCCGGGATCGTAAATCTCGTCCTCGGTGGAGAAATGGGAGGGAACATTTGGGGCTTCCCCCACACTAGATCCACACACACCATCGTCAAAAGGAGTAGACGAGGTGGTAGTACTCATAACACGATGTGATGACGGAGTTAAACATGTAGAAAAATCATTTAAAACATTTTTAAAATCCTTTCCTTTTTCATCGTTTAAAAACTCTTTATGAAAACCCGATTTGATAATGTCGAAAATATTTGGCGTGTCAAATTGAAAATTAGTCGCGCTAAAAATCCTCACATTTAAGTCATTGGTGGGAGGGGGTGGCGGATTATATAAGTTCTCAAAACGTTTGTCAATAAAGAACACCGCCCCCTCGGGGTCTACATACTCGTCATCCTCATGAACGTCGATCTCATCGATTTCTTCATCAAAGATAGGCTTGTCAAACCAAGGTTTGTCATTCCCCTCCTTGAGTATCTTAGAAACTCTCTCGAAAAGATCACGATCAAGCACGAAACCATCATTCTTTTGTGGGGATCGTTGATAAGTTAGATCCTCACGAATGTGGTAAACGTCATTCTCAAATGAGGAGTGTTGATTAGGTAACTCCTCGAGAATGGGATTTGTGGTGGTCACATGAGTTGGTTCGTCATCGAAAATAAGACGTTCCAACTCATTAAGTTCATCCTCGATCTTGGAAAGGTCGACCTCACTCGTAGGTGGAAGTGAAGGCATAAGAGCTAGCTCTCGTTCAATGATTTCCTCAATCTCGGGATCAAACTCATAATCATCGTACTTCACATGTTTCTTCTTAGGAGAATCAAAAATAGCATGTGGATGTCGAAGTACGTGATCAAGCTCGGCAAAATCGCCATCGTCATCGTCAAAGAAAGAGTCGATGTGAGCACTCACAACCATGGACTTACAAGCACTAGGGCTATGCTTAGGTGACTTTTCTAAGACGAGAGGATCGATGTCGATAAACCCTTTAGCCTCAACGGGTGTTGGGCTAGGCAAAGGAGGCACTTCGATGGAGTTAGAAGTTGAAGCCTCAAAGTCATGGTCCTTCGAAGGTGGTGAAGACGAAGCCATTTTGGTCATTGTCGTGATGGCATTAACGTCACCCTTCGGAATTGGTGTTTCACTTGTTTCGCTAAAAACATCCCAAAGTGAGTTTTCATCCATAAATTTACACATACCCTTTTGAATTAGGTACACGTATTCTTTATCATTGAAATCATCATCTTTAAAACCGTTTTTCTTAATTCTTTCAAAACATGCATCAAGCTTCATTCTTTCCGCTAAAGTAAACATTTTGAAATCATTAGAATTTGAATCATTAGGTTTTGAAACCTCGGTTTTTTCATTCTCATAAAATCCTTGGGATTTTCTAGCGAAAAAGTCTATTTTCTTGTCCCCATATCTCATAGTAAGTCTCCCCTCGTGAACGTCGATTACGGTTCGAGCCGTCGATAAGAATGGTCGGCCTAAAATAATGGGACATTTAGGGTCACACTCGTAATCGGATATAACGAAATCCGCGGGAAAAACAAACTTTCCAATCCTAACATAGACATCCTCGGCTATTCCAATTGGTATAAGTGGTGTACAATTTGCAAGCTCGATAGTCATGTTCGTGGGGGTAAGCGAAGGCAATCTCATCAATTTCCATAGAGAATGAGGCATGAGATTGATGCTAGCACCTAAATCGGCAAGGGCTAAACATCCCTCAATCTCGGAAAAATCACAAGGTAGTAGAAATTGGCCCGGATCCTTTTCCTTTCTCGGCATACGCCTTTTGGGTTTTTTAAGAAGGATCGAAGCACAAGTTTCTTCAAGGGTTACTTTGGTAAGGTCGACAAAACTCTCTTTTTGAACCGTGGATGGAATTTGAGGTACACGAGGGTGTGCACTCTTTTCCTTGATCGCCACGTTCACCCCATCGACTTTAGAACAAGAAGACGTCTTAAAAGTCGAGGGTTGAGAGGGATAAACAACACGGAATCCTTCAAGGTTAGGGGTAATCACACGACCTTTTTCACGAGACGAGGCGGCTTTACATTGTTCTTTCGGATTAGCAACGGTGTCACTAGGTAACGAACTTGATGACGAACCCGAGGCTTTGTTCATTATAGCCGAAAACATCTTTTTTATATCAATTTGCCCTTGCTCAATCTTCGTGTTTTGCAATTTCAAAGTATTAGAGAAGTCGTTTTTCAAAGTACCAATTTCTCCCTCTAATCGTCTCATATTAGCCTCATTCGTTTTCATGTAATTTTGAAAATCGTTTGACGAACTATTTTGATTTGAATTAAAGTTCCCTTGGTTTTGATTGTTTCTTTGAAAATTGTTTTGATTCCCACTTGAAAAATTGTTTCCTTGATTGTTATCTCGATTTTGCCAAGTTATATTACGACCTTGATTATAACCTTGATTTTGATTCGAAAAATTTCCTTGTTGATTATTTCCATGAAAATTGTTTCGGTTTTGATTAAAATTATTGCCTTGGTTATAATTTCCTTGTTGCGATGGACCGGCGTTATTTTGATTTGAAAAATTGTTGTTTCCATTTAACGTACTCACATTCGACGTTTGGCCATCCGTAGCCGCACACTCGTAATAATTATGAGGTCCACCACAAAACGTACACGAAACCTCAACCGCTTTCACCGTAGCGGGAGCGTCTTTCTTTTGCATCTCAATGAGATAAGACGTGAACACATTCGTCAACTTGTCGACTTTTGCATCAACTCTCTCAATGTCGCGATTAGAACTACTAACATTGGCGACATTGGCAACACTCGGTGCGTTGCGGAGTTGGTAAACCTTGGATCGGTTCTCGATAATTATCAAAGCTTCCCTCGGAGTCTTACACAAAAAGTTGCCACCGGCGGCGGAATTCAACGAGTCTTGTTCGTGAAAATTAAGACCGTTGTAAAACGTATCGATTTGGTGCAACTCGGAAAAACCATGGTGAGGACATTGCCTAAGCAATTCCTTAAAACGATCCCACGCGTCTCTAAAAGATTCATTCGGTTTTTGCTCAAATTTTGTAATCTCGTTTTTGAAAAACGTTGTCTTAGACGGTGGGAAGAAATAATTAACGAACTTGGAAACGAGATCCTTCCACGTAGTAATGGAATTAGGTGGCTCTTTCTCGTACCAATCCTTGGCGGCACCATCGAGCGAGTATGGAAAAAGCATAAGCTTGACGACATCGGTGTCGACGTTCTTAAACTTGCTCGTGGCCAAAAGACGATCAAAATTTCGAATATGGTCGTGAGGATTATCGGCTTCACGACCTCGAAACTTCGTAGCTTGGATCAACGAAAGCATTCCGCTTTTGATCTCAAAATTCTCCGCCTCGATAGCGGGAATTACGATCGCGTCTCCATAACCCTCGGTGGGCGCTTGGAGCAATTCCATCATAGAACGATTGTCGGCCATCTCCTCTACGGTCTCTTCAACAACGATATTAGGATCGTCGGTTTCTAATTCTCGTCTACGTCGTCGATTCCTTCGATTACGATTGCGTCGATTCGAAGCTTCACTAGAATTGGAATAATCCTTCGATCGAGTGCGCATGCACTAAGCGTAGAATGGGTGGTAGCAAAGAAGATTCTTTTTGCGGCTTTTTGATTTTTTCAATTTTTTTTTTGGTTTTTGATTGGTTTTTTAATTTTTTTGGATTTTTGAATGTATTACGTAGACAAAAATCTACAAATCTCCCCTCGAATCGACTTTCTCGATTAAAGGAGCCTCAAAGAATGAAAACGATCACGTGGAGTGAACGTTCTCGATGACTTTAGAACGTTGGTGGAACACCAAAACGTTCAAGAGGGTTTAATCTTGAAAACACAAGCAAATATAATATATGTAGATAATACTTGGGCGGCAAACCCTCGATTGGCCCTCTTTCTCAAAACACGCACAAGCAAGCGGAGGAAACGAGGCGGCGCGAAGCACTTAAGAGCCTTTTTCCTTTAGGTCGTGAAATACAACCGCCTTATACCCACCTTATAGTTTGTGTTAATTGAAATTAAGCCTCACGAAAGTATTTATCTATTTTGCCTTTAAACTTTTGCTTTGGATTCGAATACAATGATCGAGTGATGAAATCCCGAATCAAGGTTGCGTTTTCACGCTTTTGGAGTACTTGTATATTTATTTGTTCTTACGTAGTACAATATAGTAATAATATATTCACAAGAAAAAACGAAAACCAATATATCTACAATATAGTAAAGATTGTTTTTGTGTGTTTAACTTAGGAAAATTAAACACGATTTATTTGGATATTATACTATAATAGATAAAAATAACAAAAATGAGTATGTACGATATTCACGCTTTCCAAAAAATGAAAAGCAAAAACGCACTACTCACACAAACACGATACTAATAATAATGGCACACAAACACCTCCCCGGCAGCGGCGCCAAATGATAGTTGTAGAAATACGCGTTTAGGAAAACAACGTATAAATGCGGCAAGTATTAATCGACACGATTTAATGAAAAAACGTGAAGACGAATAAATTCCAAGTTCGTTCTCGAAGGAGGTGTGTATTATGTATGCCAATTAATAAAATAACAATGTTTGGATTAGTGACGTTTTTGGAGTAAAGAGAGAAAAATAAAAGACGAGTTACGACTACGATTTACACTACGACGAATGACGTAAAACGCGAACGTAAATACGTAAAACGTGACGAAATTAAAAATTAAAACCTAAAAATTAATTAAATGATTAAACTAAGTCTTAAATAATATAAATAAGAATAAAAATCCAACAAATATATTTTAAAACCTTTTATTAATTAAATATTCAATTTTTAATGCTAATTAAAGCCCTAAAATTAAATATAATTAACAAAATGCCCAAAATATTAATTTATTGAACTAATAACTAACTTATATTATTTAAAGACTAAAAACTATTTTTCTAAATTTTTAAAAACTATTTTTCTATTTTTAAATCACTAAAAACTATTTTTAAATTAAAATAATCCTAGAAAATAATAAAATAATGACAAAATTAATCTAACAATTTTAAAAATCCTAAAATACTCTAATGAACAGTAGAAAATTGAAAAAAGTTTGAAAAATGTAAAATTTTACACTAAAAGACAAAACAGTTTATTAATTAAACCCTAATTATCTTAAATTAATTATAAAAATAATTAAAAAGATGAACAGTAACTAATTTTTAAACCAAAAATCTTAAACTAATTTTCTAAACCTAAGAAAAATATTAAATCTGAAAAATATATATTTTTACCACTAAAAGACAAAAACAGAATATTAAAAAGTAATTAAAATAGCAATTAAATATAAAAAATGGAAAATGAACAGTAAAATAAAAAGTGATTATACTGAAAAATCAAGAATTAAAAAAGAAAAATATAGAAAAAAGAATGAAAGTCTAACTCCTATTTAAGGGCACTAAAGACAAAAAAACTTAGAATCTGATAGTGACCTATTTTGGTTTCTGTCTTTTTGTGCAAGCAGTGGTAAACTTAACACTAGCAGTGGGAACTTGGTTCCCACTGGTAGTACAAAAATTGTGTCTGGTGACTGTTATGCTGATAACTTGATGATAACTTGGTTTCTTTTGGACAATTGGGCACCCCCACAACCAGTTGGGTTGTGGGGAGTCAAGATATGCAAATAAACTCACAAGTTGTTCACAAGATTTTCACACAAAGGCCAAAGAACAGTTACTGATGTAGTTGGTATGAGTCAGTTACTGAATGCTGATGCAATTGGTTATTGGGTGTGTTTCAAGCACTCAAAACTTGGTGATAACACCACCAAATCACAACAAACCAGTAGCAAACCCTAAGCAACACCCAAGTCTATCAGATAACACAATTTGGTGGTCACTTTACTCTAAACAAGTCAGTTTTGTAGGCTTACTGATTTTTACCAAGTTTTGCCAAGAATTGAGCATGCATTTGCTTTATAACCTACAAGATACTAAAAACTACTACTGAAGCCATCCTATTACAACTAATAAAGTGTGTTAAGGCAGATATAGATTCAAATGGGTGTCATTCACTTGTTCTATCATGCAAAACCAAACACCCCTTTATATTCTGTAAACACAAATTAACAAAGCAAGTTCATCCAAAACTATTGAAACTGATTAATAGTTATCTAAACATGCATAAGTAAGCTTAAGTAATCAAGAACAAACAATTAAACTACACAAATAGCAGGCATTCTTCAAAGACAAGTACACAAAACCTATTTCACTAGCAAGGAGGGTTCAAGCCCTGGTTTTTATACCTTGTGGGACCCACATCCGGGCCCCACTATGGCTGCAATGCCATCTCCTTACAAGCTCGGGCTTGTGCAGTGAGCTTGGAATTGTGCTACTGTTTGAAGGTAGAGACACTAGGAAAAACCACCCACTTTGTTCTCCTTTGCTGAAAACCTGAAAACAAATTTGACAAAAGAAGTGATCTGATAATAATACTAAAAGCTATAAGTCAAGCTTATTGAATAAGCAGCTTATAGCCCCTAGCTTACAAAAACAAAGAAATCTGAAAATCTTTCTTGGACAGAACTTTTGGAACCACAAAAAATTTTGAAAACTTTTTAATGCCAACTCAATCAAAAGCTGTTGATATACTTTTGAACCAATCCTGGAAATAATAATTTAGAAAAATCCAAAGTTCATTCCACTTTCACTTCATGAAACTTTGGAAATTTTCTGAATATTTAAAATTTAACTAAAACTTCTTAAAAGCTGAAATTCCTTTTGAACTTAAAGTAAATTGCATAATAGGTAAATTCTATTCTAATGGGAACTCAGAAATTGCAAACTTTCAACCTTTTCATTTTCATTAATAGGATTAAAAAAATTTACAAAGAACTGGAACCATGTAAATGCTAACCCTACTTCCCTTTATATAGGGTCACAAGGAGGATAATAAAATAATAAAATGAGCTAAACCCTAATTGCTGACTTCCCGTCTTTGCCCTTGATTTTGAATTTTTCAAGTTGGTCAAATGCCCCATGTGATGCTAGCTGGATGAAGGATGATCCTGGACGCTCATTTGGTCCTTGGGGACAAAGGAAAACGTCTTGGACGTTGATTTTCTGCTAGGATTCCTTTTTTGCCAAATATGGAGGAGCAGGGGACACGTGGGGGGCCCAGTTTGATGAGGGTGATGGTTTGTTTGCTGGTGGGTTGTGATTAGCTTATCATCAATCAACATTCTGGACATAATCAACACTTTTCCCTTTGATTTGAGTGAGATAGAGATTTAGGGTTTATGGAGTAAACTGGGTTTAAGGAAGGTGATTTGATTCGTTTTATGGGGTTATGAATTTAAATGTTTGTTTCCCACTTAATTAAATAAATTAAACTGATATTAAAATCAGTTAAATAAATAAAGTGGAAAGTTGAGGTGGACGAGGGTTGCTTGGTGATTGGTGGAGGGGTTTAAGGAAGGTGACGTGGAGGCAGGTGAGTGGTGGGGCTAAGTTTCATGTCTGGGCTATTTTAGTCCCCCAATTTCCCAAAGGTTTCTAAACAACTTTCCAACAGCTTTTAATCCCAGTACTTTGAGCCAATTACAACTTCAGTCCTTCCAAGTTTAGGATGATGTAACCAAGGGTTAATTTTGTAATCTTTGGGATCTTCAAGGGCCATAATGGCATTTTCTTGAAACTTAAGGACCAATCTTGTAATAAAAGAGATTTACAAGGGTCAAAAGTGACAAGTCTTCAAAAGTTGAGGGACCATTCTTGCCAAATCTTCAAACTTCAAGGACTTGATAGGAAAATCATGATTCGGGTCCGGTTCTTTGTGCGGCTTCGTTTCCCGTGTTCGTTTTTGCTTGATTCCTTTGATCTTTTGGTGAATTCACGATATCCATACCTAAAATACACAATGAACAAACATAGGCACATATATGGGTATTTTGACGATATTTTAAGCGTTTTAAGCCCGATTTGGACGATGAGACTATGTATAAATACAGTCTCATCACGCCACATCTCGAGTACGTGTTCCTTGACGACAACAAGAAGTCACCCGTCATTATTGCAACGGATTTGAAAGATGAAGAGAAGACTCGCCTCGTTGCTGTGTTGAAAGCTCACAAGAAGGCTATTGCGTGGAAAATCTCGGATATTCGTGGAATTGATCCTCACTTCTGCACACACAAATTCTCATGGAGGACGACTTTAAGCCCACGATTCAAAGCCAACGAAGGGTGAATCCAAAAATACATGAAGTCATCAAAACAGAGGTTATCAAACTTCTTGATGCGGGTATGATTTACCCTATTTCGGATTCACCATGGGTTAGTCCAATCCATTGTGTGCCTAAGAAGGGCGGAATAACCGTTGTTCCCAACGAACACAACGAGTTGATTCCCACTCGTCTCGTTACTGGGTGGAGAGTTTGTATAGACTACCGCAAACTCAATGATGCCACGAGAAAGGATCATTTCCCTCTACCTTTTATGGACCAAATGCTTGAACAATTAGCGGGTAATGAATATTACTGCTTTCTTGATGGTTTCTCGGGTTATTTCCAAATACCCATCGACCCCCAAGATCAAGAGAAGACTACATTCACTTGTCCCTATGGCACTTTTGCTTACAAAAGAATGCCTTTTGGCTTATGTAATGCGCCCGGGACTTTCCAAAGGTGTATGTTAGCTATCTTCCATGACATGGTTGAACAAACCATGGAAGTCTTCATGGATGATTTCTCGGTCTTCGGGGATTCATTCTCTTCTTGCCTTGCCAATTTGGAACGTATGCTTAAGAGGTGCGAAGACACTCGCCTTGTTCTGAATTGGGAAAAATGCCATGTTATGGTAAAAGAAGGCGTCGTGCTTGGACATAAGATCTCGAAAGCCGGTCTTGAAGTAGACCGTGCTAAAGTCGATGTTATCACAAAGTTGCCTCCACCTTCAACTGTGAAGGGTGTGAGAAGTTTTCTGGGTCATGCGGGCTTCTACCGTCGATTCATCAAAGATTTTTCTCGAATCGCTCGCCCGATGACCCACCTCTTGGAAAAAGATACTCCTTTTATCTTCTCCAAAGAGTGCCTTGAAGCCTTCAACTCGCTTAAGGATAAGCTAACTAAGGCACCCGTCTTGGTTACCCCTAATTGGGAGCTTCCCTTTGAATTGATGTGCGATGCTAGTGATTTTGCTATTGGAGCGGTTCTTGGACAAAGAGTGAACAAACACTTCCAACCGATCCATTACGCTAGCAAGACAATGACGGGGGCACAATTGCATTATACGACAACCGAAAAAGAGCTTTTAGCTGTTGTCTATGCTTTTGAAAAATTCCGCCCCTATCTTGTCCTTTCCACCACCATCGTGTATACCGATCATTCCGCGCTGAAGTACTTGTTGACAAAGCAAGATTCCAAACCAAGACTTCTTCGATGGGTTTTGCTGCTCCAGGAATTTAAAATCGAAATTCGCGATAAAAAAGGAGCAGAAAACTTAGCCGCGGACCATCTTAGCAGACTTGAGGATCCTTACCAAGGGGATCATCCGAACAAAGAAATCAATGATTCTTTTCCCTTGGAGGCCTTAATGTCTATAAACTCGAAGTCGAATGAAACCCCGTGGTTTGCGGACTTTGCAAACTACTTGGCGGGTGGAATTCTCAAGGAAGGGTTGACGTCTCAGCAAAAGAAAAAGTTCTTCACTGACATTAAGACTTACTTTTGGGACGACCCTTACCTATTCAAACAATGTGCCGACCTGATTATCCGTCGATGTGTTGATGGACCAGCAATGTCTGAAATCCTTGATGCTTGCCACAAAGGACCCACCGGTGGTCACTTTGGTCCTAACTACACCGCAAAGAAAGTGTTTGATTCGGGATTTTATTGGCCCTCCATTTATCGTGATGCTCACGATATGGTTAAAAAATGTGATGTTTGCCAAAAGCAAGGCAAAATCACACATAAAGACGAGATGCCTCAGAATTTCATTCAAGAGTGTGAAATTTTTGATGTTTGGGGTATCGACTTTATGGGGCCATTCCCTTCTTCTAAAGGAAATAAATACATCCTTGTAGCCGTTGACTACGTTTCAAAGTGGGTTGAAGCCAAAGCTTTACCTACTAATGACGCAAGGGTGGTTTGTAACTTTTTGAAAGCTTTATTCGCTAGATTCGGTGTGCCTCGCGCCATTATTAGTGATCGTGGGACTCATTTCTGCAATGACCAATTTGCTAGAGTCATGGCTAAGTATGGTGTAAATCATCGTCTTTCCACAGCCTACCACCCACAAACTAATGGCCAGGCTGAAATATCCAACCGAAGTCTAAAGCGAATTCTGGAAAGAACCGTGGGAGAGCATCGTGCCGCATGGGCTGATAAACTTGATGATGCTTTGTGGGCTTTCCGTACTGCTTACAAGACCCCGATCGGCTGTACGCCTTATCGTCTTGTGTACGGGAAAGCGTGTCACCTCCCCATTGAGTTGGAGCACAAGGCTTATTGGGCCTTGAAGTGGGCTAATTTTGATATTAACAAAGCCGGTGACCTACGCAAGATCCAACTCAATGAGCTGAATGAACTCCGTAATGAGGCTTATGAAAATTCTTTGATCTATAAGGAAAGAACTAAGCTCATTCACGACTCCAAGATCAAAAACCGAGAGTTCCATGTTGGAGATAAAGTCTTACTTTTTAACTCTCGGTTGAAAAACTTTTCGGGCAAGCTCAAATCTTGTTGGTCCGGCCCATTCACCATTGCCCAAATTTTTCCATATGGTACTCTCGAGCTAGCTCAACCTAATGGACCTAATTTTAAGGTGAATGGCCAACGAGTGAAGTTGTACTTTGGTGAGGACACCTCTCAGGAGGTGATTCCATCCCTCACCACGTTCCCCATGAACTAATTTTGGGTCGAGTCAGGCTCGTGACTCGGTTATCAAAAACAAGCGCTCCTCGGGAGGCAGCCTGAGTTTCTATCCCTTTAACCCCCTAAGTGTAGGGGAGGACCTATTTTGGTCGTTTGTGTTTGTGTGGTGATGTGATTACAGGGATCAGTGCACTCTTGGAATCTTTGAAGAACCGTGCTCCCGTGTTATCCGAAATCCGGTTCTATCTCTCAACTATCGTGATTCAATTTTCTTCATTCTCACATTTGAAATTGATCACTTTAGTCGTCTCTTCCTTAACTCGAGTTAACCAACGTGCACAATGTCATAAGTGTAGGGGAGACTTTTCCCACATGCTTAAACATTGCGGACAATGTTTATCTTAAGTGTAGGGGGGACTTCTATCGAAGTTTTAAGTGGACTTTTCCATGAAAATGCCTTCATTTAACCAGAAAATCCTATTTTTCAACATTTTTCAAATTTTTTATTAACTTTGGCCATTTAGTTGTAATTTTTAAATTTTTATCGTTGCTTTCATATGTATATATCCCGCAATAAAGTCAAATATTAATAAAGTGGTGTAGCTAGTTTTGAAATCTTTGACATATTAGGCCCGTTGCGTTTATTTTGACTCAACCCGAATAGACTTATCCAAGTTTATTCTAGCTAGTATCCTTAACCATGTAGACCTTAATTGGTTTATTAGGCTAAGTATCCACGAGTCTCATTATTTGAGATTTTAAATTGTGGAGGACGAGAAATGATAGAGTCAATTATAAGTCGGTATTCCTGCACAAGCTCACTTGGTGTAATTATTTGCCTATTCTCCCATCACTTGCTAATAATTTATCTGCAAATAAGTAAGGTCGTACGATTTGAAAAGTTACTTAGCTTCTAGCCCAAGATCGTTTAAAAGTTGCTCGGTAATGATAAGAGTTCATAGCCAAGGCATAACTTATGAAGCGGGGCGCGAAGATTGGCGAGTCCGAAAAAGGCCTAACAAAGCATGAGGATTCCATTTTATTGCTGAAGATCCAAAGTGATGTGAAAAGCATTATTCCTAAAATCAATATGAAGGATCAAGACTCACGACGAAAAGCAATCAACTCCCATAAAGATCATGGAGAAGTCTATCCGAAAAGACCCTAACAAGGTATGAGGATAAATAGATCCAAGTCCGAAAAGGAGGCGGATCGTTGTATCTCAAAATCCCAATTAGAGATTGAAGAAATAATCATGAAGTCGTGGTCAACAAAGTTGGAGAACCTCTCAAAAGTCTCCAAGTGAAGAAACTCTATTATGATGAGAAGACCATTATCTCAAGAACGTCTCTCGAAGATATGAAGTATGAAGTACATGCCAAATATCGGCCCGAGAAAGGTCTCAAATCGTGAACCAAGTTATGCCAAGATATGAACTTTTTGATATCCCGAGAAGCAGTTTTAAGAGATTTTGTCCTTTAGCTAACTATTGATCAAATCGTCCTACTTTGCTTTCAGCCTAAATAAACTATCGAAATAAGTCCAAAAATGCATCTTCATGATCATTCTAAGACAAAAATAAAATATAAGAGATACACCTAGGAATAAGGGAGTTTAAGCATTTAATTAAGCCATGTGTGTAAGTGTTTGATTTGCTAACTTATAATAACAATGATCTCGTTTTTAAGCTTAGTTTGGGGAACGTGAAACTTGAGGGTGATAAATCTTCGCAACACCAAAGCCCTAATGTAAGTCCTTGATTTCTTTGCAAGTTATTTCATCTTTTTGTTTATTTTAAAGTTTTAATTTCACTTAGTATTTTAATTTTTATTTAATAGTATTTGAATAAGGCCAAGGTTGATTAATTATGAGAAAAATGTAAATTTGCTTTATCACTAAGCATTGCATGAGGGCATGGCAATGGTTAAGTGTAGGGGATTTGATAGGTGTGTAAACACCCATCCTTTTACCACTTAATTTGGGCTAAAACGAGACCAAAACACGTATTTAATATCATTTGTTTGGAATTATACGTGGTTTTTGTGTTTATCGTGTTTTCAGAGCTAACCGGATGAATATTAAAGAAAACATGGGATTGCACGGGTTTTATCAAGGAAAAAGACTCAAGACGAAGTCTATTGTCCAAGAGATGCAAAAGATTTGAAGTCAATGGGCCTATTTGAAGATTTATCGAAGAAAAGGACCAAAGATGGAAGATTTACATATGTCGAAGAAACTCAAGTCTATTTAACGAAGAAATTAAAAGACGAGTTGAATTTAATCGACGAAAAATCCCGAATCAGAATCGAAAACGTCAACTTTTCTGAAAAGACGAGAAAACAAGAAGAAAGGGAGAAAGCCCACTCACCAACCAACCACTAGGACTATAAATATACTCTTCCTTCACATTTTAGAGGGCTAGCTTTTCATTTTCTTTTTTCCCAGTTCTTAGGTTCGGTTCATCAAAAACACCATTAGGGTGTTTGGTGATTTTTCATTTTTTCTTTCAATCTTGTAAGTGTTAATCATTACTCTTGTTACTTTTCCATTAATCTATCAATTCCATCTTTTCATTCATCTTGTTCTTCATCATCTTCTATTGCAAGTTCTTAAGTTTTTCTATTTGATTCAAGTTTGATCTTAAAAAGTTGTTGATTTAGTGTTTTTATTGTTGGGATTTGTTACTTATAATATTTAAATGATTTGTGTTTAGTTTGGTAAAACCTTTTTGAGTATTTAAGTCGATTTGGATTAAAATTCGTGACTTCTGTTTTAGCGTCTGCTACTGTTACTGTTCTTTGCCCAGGAAGATTCCGAATTGCACTTTACTCGTTCCTTCATTCGGAATATTTTAGATATTCCGAATAGTTCTATTATTTTACCCTTATTCGGAATTTCTCATATATTCCGAATAGGGCCAGCTTTCCGAATAGAGATTGATTTTCCGCATAGGGCATGCTTTCCGAATTGCCCTCTTTTTCCGCATAAGACAAAAATCTTCCGCATAGGCATGTTTTTCCGAATAGCCATATTTTCCGCATAGATGTGATTTTCCGAATAGGCATGTTTTTCCGAATAGAGGTGTTATTCCGCATAGAACTTTTCCGCATAGGGTTAATTTTTCCGCATGGTTTCTTTCTTTCCGCATAGAGGGTATTTTCCGAATAGGGGCATTTTTCCGCATAGGCTTGTTTGACTTTCCGAATAGCCACATTCCGAATAGAGGAACTTTCCGAATGGCATTATATTCCGTATAGACATACATTCCGCATAGGTCAGTTTCAGTAAGGGTATTTTTCCAGATTTAATTCAAGTATTACTTTTTCATTATTGATTTTTTTTCAAGTTCATATCATTATCATTTTAGTCATTTCCCTGTTCAGTAGTTTAAGAAAACTAAACCCACTTTTAGTCACCAAGAACAAATCTTCCACTCTAAACTGAGATCAATTCGAGAGGATTCTGAGAAAACGAACTTTTCAACATAGAAAAACTCGTATCAAAATCAAATAGAGCAAGGTCTTAACTTTCATACCTTGGTAACACTTATGTAATGGGGGTGGGTTGATGGTCCCGCTGAATTCTATTTGTAAATCCAATGAAAAGTTTGTTAATTTGGTATATGTTTTTTATTGGGAAACGGTTAACATACTCTCTTGTAGCGAATTATGGTAAGAATACTTAGAGTTAATTTAGATTACTTAAATAAATTATTAACTCGTCGACCAATTTGTTTTTCTTTCAATTTAACTCTGTAGATGGCATGGAAGCTATACTTGAAAGTTGTACCTGATTAATTCATAAAAACCTAATTATACATAATAAATGAGATCCAGATATGAATATGTTGAAAGAAGATGTAGGAAAGATTACGATTTGGGTGAAACTTCATTATGTTCCTATGACGGCATTTAGTGAAGATGATCTTAGTGTAATTGCTACAAAACTTGGTTCTTGTGATGCTTGATTCATATACGGCTGAAAGTGTGTCCGAAGTTATAGGGTAGATCGAGTTATGCTACAAAAATGATTGAGCTACGTGCACATGAAGAGATGAAAGATACTATTTTGGTAGCTATACATAAACTTAAAGGCGAGGGTTATTATTTAAGCACTAGTCATGTTGAATATGAATGGAAACCCCCTAGATGTTCGAGTTGTACGGTTTTTGGTCATGTATATGACGACTGTCATAAGGCTACAAGATCAATTGGTGTAATTAATGTGAACAAGCCTAAGCAAGCAACTATGGGTGTACCGTTTGGTCCTAGAGTGAACCTTAAATCGAATGTGCTAGGGTTGCTCAAGAATATCGAATGGTTTGCAAGAAGAAGACTACGTAAAGTGGTAGGAAAAATAAAGCTACTTCAGGGTCTAATATAGAGGTTACTCCAAGTACAGAGGTTAGTAACTTGAATTCTTTTGTTGCACTTAATTCTGTTGAGAATGCTGATGATTTGGGTACGAATGGTATGACCTCTAATCTTTTGGGGAAACTTATGTCTAAGGATGGTACTTCTCGTCCGGATGCTACTAACACACTGATTATTGAGAAAATTGACAAGAGAGAAAAGAAATTTTTGAAGGGAACTTTATTCTTTTGGATGATCAAGGCAACCCTCTTTCTAGAAAAAGGGTGATATATGGAAAATTTTATGGCTTCTAAAATGTCGGATATGAGATATGGTACTAACAGTCCATTGGAATAATGGAATGATTCTTACAAGAATATTGTTGTTGACTATGACCCATATGAGGATGATATGTATGATGATCAGGATATCCCGGATGCGTCTACACTATTACTGATAATCTTGGAGTCAGAGTTTGTGGAAGCAAGAAATATTAGTTTTCTTTATGTTTTAGGTGACTTTGTAGTAGTTTTATGTGTTTTCTTCCTGGTAGGAAGTTGTTTGCCTATGTAACGGGCAGAGATGCAAGATTCACCTACATCCTTTGGACTTAACTGTTTTTTCAAGTAACAAATATTACCAAGGAAACCCTTTACCTAAAAAGCTTGTACAATGTGATTTGTGTATATACATGAACCAACAAAGCATGATTGGTCGGTGTCGTGACATATCCACAAATATATCAATAAACATTTTTATATAAAAAATACATTACCAAACATATCATAAAGTATTAGCACACAAAAGAATCATAACATGTAAGATGCATATCATTTTTCGTAAATATCATGAAAACTAAACTTAAAGTGAAGCATTATTAAAATCAATATACAATCTTGGTGATACGTGTACAACCAAAAAACTACGTTCACTCCTACCATTCACATAAACGTCAAAGGGTTACACTTGTGCATACTAAACATGACAATAATAGAAGAAGAAATAAGAAAGGAGTTATGAAGTAGAAAGAGAATAAATAGAAAATAAACAGTTTAAAAGCAAACAAAAAACTAACTTTTCAATCGCGCAAATATATTAAAGAATTTAAAAGTGTCATGCTTATGCGCGGTTGTCGTATCGATAAAAATTCTTTACAACCCCATAGGCATTGTACCAAATCGTTGTAGTGTAGTATGGGAAAGACTTGGTGGTTATTATCATTCTCAAAGGGGAATATTATGAGAGATTCGTATCAAATGTTAAAAAGGTCGAGAGGTTGAAGGGAGATTCTTTTTGTATTTGTTATATTTTTATGAAAGGAAGTGAAATTTAGGTTTTAGAGAGTTTGGTTTAACTAATTAGCTACTAATTATCTAATCTAACTGCAAGGAAAGTAGATTGTGGGAACTCTTATGGTAAACAAACGTGTTCACTTAATCATACACTACTTATATATTGCTCTTCCTAATTTTATTACCCGTCATACATTGTTTTCTAAAAAAATTAGCAAGTTTCACGAATCCGCTATCTATGTGGTTAACCTCGTCAGAAAAACGCATAAGTAAGGTAGTATGAAGACTATTACATGGCTCCCTATGATAAATCATATGCAATGACACGCTTATTTGACAATCCCAAATAGATCTAGGTAATCTGAAGACTATAGCAAAGGTCTCCTTTAAACACAATCAAGTTTCTTTTGACGTATTCGATAAGATATGAAGATCGATGCCAGTTTTCTAAATCATAGCGCGCACACCACTTTCAAGAGATAATAGTAAAAGGAATTACAAATTAAGTTTCATGCAAGCATGTGCTAACACAAATTAATTTAGCTAAGGATGTTAATTGAAAGAGAAGAACAAGTTATCAAACAACACATAGACATATCAAACGAATAAATGAATTAGCATCTTAACTTCATTTAAACATGGAGTTATAACGAAGAAACTAAGTTTATAAATCCCAAAAAATCATCTATAATGGTTGCTCCAAAAGTATCCTTAAAGTTCTACACGAATTGGTAAAGTAAACGAGTTTATATATATGATTATCTTTCGAGCCGACATCAAGCTTTATTCCACACACCGTCTGCTCGACTAAATAATTAGGGTTTTTTCCACACTATACTTTATAAGCCATCACAAATTATTCGTATCACATTGCTTGAACCTTCAGACAATGTGACAAGGAATCCATACGCCATCTCTAGAGCCTGTAAAACCAGGTATTGTAATTTCATGTACTTGCTCCATTTCTTCTTGAATTACATCCAAATCATGCTAAAATAATCCAAGTGCTTCCAAAATGTTGAAATGATAAAATAAATGATCTAGGGCGTTTAAAGGAACATTTATAAAAATATGAGAGTTAATGATCCTAAAAATCGTATAAAATGACACCTCATCATACATCCCTACAATTGGGATTTGCTTGTCATCGAGAAAATAAGTTTTTCTACCTAATAAACAATTATTCTGGAGGCATTTAACTTAATCAGTAAAAATATTCCACGGCACGACCAAATAGACCTTGTTAGTAAAGCACAAAATATATATGCTAGCGCCTCACATAAGTATTTGGAATGATCTAGGGCGTTTTAAGGCACATTTATACAAATATGAGATTTAATTATCCTAAAAATCGTATAAAATGACTCCTCACCATACATCCCTACAATTGAGATTTGCTTATCCTCAAGAAAATAAGTTTTTCTACCTAATAGACAGTTATTTTGGAGGCATTTAACTTAATCAATAAAAATATTACACGACACGACCAAATAGACCTTGTTAGTAAAGCACATAATATATATATTCTAGCACCTCACATAAGTGTTTGGATTCTCACATCCCTCGGGTGTATAACGGAGTATAACAATACAGAAAATAGAAAAAGTTAATGCAATAATGCCTAAAAACGTTACTTGCATTTTTTAGTCTCGCTTTATTTTGGTTACGACAATATATAAAAACAAGCATTTACGAAAACAACGAAAATTGAATTCTTGAGTTCAAGTATTTTTTTCATTTCATCCATTATCTCTTAAGGTATGAATAAGCAAGTTCTTAACCTAACTAAGTGATCAAGGATTCAAATATTCTTAAAACTCGCTTTTATTTAAAAGTGACAAATATTTTTAATAAACTTTATTTTTAAGAAAATGTTTTATTAAAATATAAATTGGAAATTTCAATTTGGCATATTCTAAATGGTCTAGGAATTCTTCTTGAGTTATAAACTTCATCAGATAGGATTTCCTCACTAAAGGACAAAAAGGAGCGGACTCTACAGCCGGCGGCTCAATATAGGTGCATGCGGCTCAATATGGATATTGAGCCGCCAGCCTATTTAATGAGCCGCAACCAGATAGAGCCGTTAGGCCTTTATCCTATAAATAGTGGACAATTTCCAGATTTCCTTTTGACCTCTTTGGCACACAAATTATCAGATTTAATCCACCTTCTTTAATCACACAAATCCTTGGTTATTTGGATGATTATAACTGTTTAGAAGTGAATCTTTCTCCTTTCCTCTCATCCTCTCAAGTGCAAAGAGAAAAACACTTTCATCCTTGAAGTGTTGTGTCTAACTCAAGATCCATTGAAGATCAAAACTCTATTTCATTCGTGTCTCATTGTGAAGTTCAGAAGTGTTTTGTATATTTGGAAGTTGTGTATGTATTGTGGTTAATACTTAGTCCTCAAAGTATATTGGTGTAGATTGGTCCTAGCTAACATTAGGTCTCGAATTTTAGTTTAGAGTCGGAAATTGGTTAAGCGACGTGTACGGTTTCTCCACCTTAAGGAGCTTGTTGATTAAGTGAACTCTCGAGTAAGGAGTACTCGAGGAGTGTAGTAGGAACGAAGAGTGAGGGTAAGCCATGATCGTTCGCTGAGACTTAGTTTCGTCTTGGTAATCAATATAATAATTGAAGAAAGAAATGATTGAAATAAATAACAATAGTTACAAGTATGACTAATATGGGATAGTTCGTGTAAGTTCGTGATGATGATAATAATGATCGAGATATGTTTATATAGGTAAAGAGTGATAATCCTTTTTGTCAAAATGACGTTTGCACAATTTACTTTAGGGTGATTCAAGACTTATGTTTATTTAAGCGACTAAGCTCAAAACAAGTTGCCAATGAGTTCAATATTTTATCAGATTTTCTAAGCGGATCTCTCCAACCAAAGATTCAAAACCATAGACAAGTCTTTAAAAACTTATTATAACAGTTTGTGTTTCTTAATGCCAAACTTTCGTAACAAATCAACTCTAGATAAAATATGGTTTATAGAACTAGGTGGTAAAATGGTTCTACAACATTAGTTTGAAATCAATTATAAAGGATCATATCATAGCATCATCACTAATTTATAGTCACATACCCATATAGTCACAAATAGCTTAGCCTAACATAGTAATCAAAGTAACAAATGGAAAAGAGTAAGAGAACATCATACTTAGATTGATTTAATGAACGAGTACACAAGTGTCATGATTGTATCGTTTCTCCAAGGATTAAAGAGTGGAATACTCTCGTTACAAGTATTTCCCAAAAGTAGATAATATTGAAAATTTACTAAGAAAGCTAAAATACTCGAGCTATGGAGTTTTAAAAAGAAGAGGTGTGTGTAAAATGAGTAGAAGTGGCCTCTATTTATAGTGTTGGCTGAGGAAAAATGTGCCCCGCACTACTCCAAAGTGCGTCGCACTTTGGAGACAGGAATGTACACCGCACTTCTGACATTGTGTGCCGCACTTTTGTGCGTTCCAGAATCTTCTCTCAATAGTTTTGTTTATTTGCACATTAAGGACCCTTCTTTTTATATCTTCACTTTGCTTCTTCAAACTTTATACATGCATGTAAAACACAATATATTAAGTATCGAAAGCTCTTAATAATAATACAAAGTGGCATTATAATAACGGGTTGAATATGTATATTTAGGTCGTTATCAAATTCCTCCACACTTAGCTATTGCTTGCCCTCAAGCAATCAAAGCGAGAAAAAAATTAGATTTAAAACTTTTAAGTATTGTGAAGTATGATAGGAAAATGATTAAATTTTTCTAAGTAGCAAAAGCAAATGACAAGGATAGTGTTTGAATTTTAAGTTCACATAAATGTCACTCATAAAGGGTAAATGTAAGATAACACTCAAGTAGCTCGGTCATAAAATAGATAGCTACAATAGGTTTGTACATGACACATAAACATAACCATTATGGCGTGAGCACAAGATAAATTTTCAAAGAAGTAAAACATGATAATAATGAGGGTTTAGAACAAAATATGCCTTGTCAAAGTCGTAGAACAACTAGAATACTTTATTCCTTTTTTTAGTACACATCATATATACTTTTTCGACTTGACAAATGGATAGGCATCTTATCGAGATAATAGCACAAGGGATAATATAGCACATAGGTACGAGTGCAACATATTTTAGCAAGCCAGTGTAGCTTAACTAAAATGATGAAATGGTGATTTATTTTGCCTCTTTTCGAAAATATCTATAAATAAACCTCACTGCGGTTTAGTAAATGATGATCAAGCACAAATCTGAAGCATACTAGATTATCGGCTTTCACACAAAATAGAGAAATATAAGGCTAGGTTTTCTCACATATTTGGTGAATGGTTTTTGTGCTTAGTTATAGTGTCAATCAATGAGATTTTTGCTTTGCTAAAATTTTATTTATTTTCAAAACATATCTATTTTTATTTTATTTTCCAAAAAGATTTTCATGTGGAGAAATTTTTTTATTTATTATTATTTTTCCTATTTTTATCCTCCTCCACAATTAAGGTGAACATCGTCCTCGAGGTGATAAATGATAAAAATTAAAAATAGGAAAAATGCAAAGGGAAACGAGAACTTCCCGGGGCTTAGTAGAAAATTGCGGGACTTCAAGAGATGAATCCAGCTTAGAGCTCCAAGTTTGATATTTTACTGCATGATATCATAAAACAAAAAAAACATGCAAAATATATACAAGGACGGTTTTATTTATTTTACAAGTCCTCCTCCACACTTAAGGTGAAAAGCGGGGGATAAAATACGGGTTGCCTTCCGAGAAGCGCTAAGTTTAAAGTTTTCAGCCAAACTCGAAAACACGGTTTTATTTTAAAAAGAAGGGGATTTCTTCTTCATCAAATTCATTACAGTTTTCTTCTTCATGGTAGAGCTTTAGTCTATGTCCATTGACAATAAAGTGGTATTGTCTCTACCGTAGAGTTCAATATATCCAGATGGATATTGGTGTTTCACTGTATAAGGTCCAGTCCATCTCGAAGTAAGCTTAGGTTGCTTGAATTTATATTTCGAGATAAAGAGAAGTACTTTCTCTCCATGTTTGAATTCTTTTCTTTGTCGCAGTTTGCGATCATCCCACACTTTGGTTCGTTCTTTATATAAACGTGAACTTTCATAAGCTTGATGTCGAAATTCGTCAAACTCATGAAGTTGGAATATATGTCTTTCTCCAGCTGCAATAAGATCAGGGTTGCAGTTCTTAAGTGCCCAATATGTACGATGTTCAATTTATATTGGTAAGTGGCATGTTTTCCATACAATAGCTTGTACGGTGTGGTTCCGGTTGGTGTTTTGAATGCTGTACGAAAGGCCCATAGAGCATCTTTTAATTTTTTAGACCAACAAGCAGGGTTGTTTTGGACGGTCTTTTCAAGGATTCGCTTAAGAGCTCTATTAGTGTTCTCAACTTGGCCACTCGTTTGAGGGTGGTAAGATGTGGAAAATCGGTGGTTGACTCCATATCTTTTCATGATTTTTTCCATGAGTTTGTTACAGAAATGAGTTCCTCTGTCGCTTATTAGTGCTTTTAGAATTCCAAAACAACATAATAATTTCTGTAAGAATGCTATAACAACTCTTGCATTGTTAGTTTGCAAGGCTTGAGCTTCGGCCCATTTCGATACATAGTCGACGGCGACTAAACTGTATTCACATTTATAAGATTTAGGAAATGGTCCCATGAAGTCGATACCCAACACGTCAAAGATTTCGTAGACTTGGATATCATTTAGAGGCATTTCATCTCCTTTTATAAGATTTCTAGTCCTTTGACATGCTTCGCATAAGTGTACTAAGGTATGAGCTTCACGAATAATTGTTGGCCAGTAAAAGCCAGCGTCGAACACTTTTTTTGCGGTGGTGTTCGCTGCATAATGTCCTCCGGTCGGTCCGTAGTGACATTCATCGAGAATTTTTCGAGATTCGGATCCATAAATACAACGTCGGATCATTCCATCGGAACAGATTCTAAACAGGCGAGGATCGTCCCAAAAGTATTTTTTTAGTTCAAAAAAGAATATTTTCTTTTGTTGATGTGTCATTCCCTTTTGTAAAATACCTACAGCCAAATAGTTTGCAAAGTCTGTGAACCATGGTGTATCGTTAGTATTTATTTGCATTATGTGTTCATCGGGAAAATCATCGATTTCATTGTCGCTAGAGTCATCATTCACTATGCGAGATAAATGATCGGCAACAACATTCTCAGCTCCTTTTATATCTTTAATTTCTAAATCTAATTATTGTAAAAACAATATCCATCGTATGAGAAGAGGTTTGGCATCTTACTTTTTGAACAAGTATTTTAAGACTGAGTGATGCGTGAAAACTATTTTTTTTTACAATACAAGGTATGATCAAAATTTGTCAAACGCGTAAACTACATCCATGAGCTCTTTTTCCGTGATGGTGTAATCTTGTTGGGCTGCGTTTAGAGTTCTACTAGCAAAGTAGATGGGGTGAAATTATTTTCCATATTTAGTTCCGAGGACGGCTCCAAGGTCATGTTCACTTGCATCACACATAAGCACAAATGGGAGATTCCAATTGGGGCTTGTAATAATTGGTGTGCATGTAAGCTTTGCTTTGAGAGTTTCAAATGCTAAAAGGCATTCATCATTATAATCAAATGCTCTTTATTTTTCTAGAAGTTGAGTTAAAGGTCTTGCGATCTTCGCAAAGTCTTTGATAAATCATCGGTAAAAACCGGCATGACATAAGAAACTTCTAATGCCTTTCACATTAGTAGGTGGTGGGAGTTTTGAGATTACTTTTATTTTTGATTTGTCAACTTCTAAGCATGCGCCAGACACTTTGTGTCCAAGCACAATTCCTTCTTTAACCATAAAGTGACATTTTTCCCAGTTTAGCACAAGATTTGATTCTTTACATCGTGCTAACATTTTATCAAGAATGCTAAGACATGTGCCGAAAGAATTTCCAAAGACGGAAAAATCGTCCATGAAGACTTCGACTGATTCTTCAATCATATCGTGGAAAATTGCAATCATACACCTCTGAAAAGTAGAAGGTGCATTGCAGAGGCCAAAAGGTATGCACCTATACGCATAAGTTCCAAATGGACAAGTAAATGTTGCTTTCTCTTGATCTATAGGGTTGATTAGGATTTGAAAATATCCCGAAAAACCATCGAGGAAACAAAAGTATTCATTCCCTACGAGTCTTTCTAACATTTGATCCATAAAGGGCAAAGGAAAATGATCTTTCGTGGTTACGTCATTTAATTTTCGATAGTCAATACAAACTCTCCATCCGGTGATGGTTCGTGTTGGTTCTAACTTATTGTTTTCGTTAGTTACTAAAGTGGTACCTCCCTTTTTAGGTACACAATGAATAGGACTAACCCAGGGGCTATCTACGATTGGGTAGATTATTCCATAATCGAGGAGTTTAAGGATCTCTTTTTTAACAACGTCCTTCATGTTAGGATTTAATCTTCGTTGTTTTTCAACAATCGGTTTCTTGTTATCCAAAAGTTGGATTTTGTGATTACAAAACGATGGACATATGCCAGGAATGTCAGAAGTTTTCCAAGCAAAAGCTTGTTTATGCTTCTTGAGAACTTCAATTAGATCGATTTTGTGTTCTTCTGAAAGTTGGGATGAAATAATTACAGGCTGTATCTATAATTCATGAAGAAACGCATATTCCAGATGTTCAGGAAGAGGTTTAAGATCTAAATCTCTAGGAGGCTCTTCCACAGATTTCTTAACTTTGAAATCGGTTGTTGGGAATAAATCTATGCTTACTTGTTTCCCCTGCTAGTTGATTATTCATACCCCTGCTAGAGTAAGTTCCCCCTGCTAAATAACAAAGGCAGGGGGATCCGTTCCCCTGCTGAAGTCAAAGGCCCTGCCGTCAAGATAAACATGGAATAGATATTTACGCGTTTCAGTTATTATTCCTTAATACTTTCCATAGTTTGTTAGTAGTGATCTTGTACGTGGGTCCTTGTATCTATAAAAGGACTCACTAGGTTAGCATGCAAAGCGTGTCTTTCTCATTTCGTTTTCATTATTATTACTTTAAGGTTTTGTAAACCCTAATACCACTTTGGGTATTCGTATATCTTTGATATATTAAAGTTCAACGTTTGAATCTCATTTGTTCTTGTGCTAAACATTACATTCCGCATCTTGTTTAGTTACTTTGCTTTGCAAAGTTTCTCTAGTGTTAGATTGAATTCTTTCTCTCTATCACAACCCTTAAACAAGCTATTAAGGTTTAAGATCTGACTTTGGGATCAACAAGTGGTATCAGAGCTTGTTGAGAAACTTTGTCTAAATAAAGAACAAAATCCTTATAGCAAACATGTCTTAAGATTCATCCACAAATAGCAACAACCACAATAACCTCAAGTTACCCATGTTGGATCCTGAAAACTTTGAATTATGGGAATTCAGAATCCAACAATACCTGAAAATGGAACACTATGTTCTCTGGGAGATCATAGAGTTTGGTGATCAATTCAACAAAATGGTGGCTGTTGAAGAAGGCAAGGATGAAGGTGAAAGTTCCAAAGGTAAGGACAAGAAGAAATCTGCTGCTCTATGTGATAAGGAAATACTGGCTAGAAGGCATGATGTCAGGGCTCACAGCTCATTGCTGTTGGCCCTACCTGATAGACATCAACTCAGATTCAGGAAATACAAAACAGCTAAGGAACTATGGGAAGCCATAGGCACAACCTTTGGAGGAAATGAAGCCACAAAGAAGAAGAAGAAGAACCAAATGCTGGATGATTTTGCTTCTTTCAAAGCAATTGGTGATGAATCAATTGGAGCTATTTACAATAGGCTTCAAGACATGGTGGCCCACTTGGAATTCTTTGATATTGAGGTGACAAGAGAGCAGGTGAATACCAGGTTTCTTAACAGCCTCCAGAAAGAATGGTTTGTCTATAAGGTAATCTGGCAGAATAAGGATGACTTGGACAACAAGAATATTGATGATATATACAATAACTTAAAAGTTTTTGAACCTATTGTCAATGAAATGAAGTCAAAAGGGACAATTCCCACCAACTCAAGTGGAGTTGCTGATTCCCCTGCTAACATGGCATTCATATCACAAAGCAGTGGAATCTCCAAGAACAGTGGAATAGAAGTAGCCCCTGCTACTTATTCCCCTGCTACCAGGTCTGGACCTTCCTATGATGAAGAAAGACCAGCTACATTCAGCCTTGATACTGCATGTGCCTTCATAGCTTCTCAAGGGCCACAAGGATCTACAGTGTTACATGAAGATCTGAATCAAATCAGTAAGCAAGCACTAGAAGAATTGAATATCAAGTGGAATATGGCTTTGCTAAGCATGAGAGCCAACAGGTTCCACAAGAAGTATGGGAAGAAGATCACAATTAATCCATCTGATGTGGCTGGGTTTGATAAAGCAAAAGTTGAATGCTACAATTGTGGCAAGAAGGGTCATTTTGCCAGGGAATGCAGAGGACCTAAGTCTGGAAATAGCCATAGAAAGGATGAGGATTCTGGTGCTAAAGCCATGGTAGCAATGCAGGGGATAGATGGAGCAAACGGATGGGACTGGAGTGCTATGACAGAAAGTGTGGAAAGAAATCAAGCTTTGATGGGTGAGGAAAAAGAAGAAGACTTTGCACTTATGGCCATGTCAAGTTCCAGCTCTGACAATGAGGTATATGATGACTCATACTGTACTAAAGCTTGTAGAAAAAATACTGAATCTTTAAATGATCAAATCAGAAAGGTAAAAGCTGACTATATCAATTGTGATAATGATCTTGATAATTACAAACGTGCCTTAGAACAACTAGAGTCCACCATAAGAGAGTATAGGCAAAGAGAAAGTGAGTATAGGGATCACATTGTGATTCTAGAAAGGGATGCCAAGGAGAATAACCAATCTATAAATGTTTTAACTGCTGAACTTGAAATTTTCAAAGCTAACCAAAAGATAGATGAGGAAACTGTTGAAAAATTTGGAAAAGCTTCAAAAGATTTAACCAAGGCATTTGAAATTGGTCAATCTCCTAAGGACAAAACAGGGTTTGGAATTAAGAACATGAATGCTACTATACCTCCACCCCCTGCTAACATCCATGCTGCCTATCCTAGAAAAGACTTGTCATGGACTGGTCTCCCTTGTTTTGAAAAACAGGATGACATTGAGTTTGACTTGAGTGCTTATATACCTAATAATCTTGATACAGAAGAGTCTCTAGTTAAAACTAGTGTCATTAGGGATGTTAAACAGGAACAGGTTGGATTAAAGCAAATTGACAACCCTGTTAGATTTTCAAAAGAAGGAATTTCTAGCAGCAATCCAAACTCTAAGAGCATCTCTTCCAAATCTAGGGCTAGGCCACAGTCTCCTAAACCTACCATTAAATATGCTGGTATGTACAGGAATGTCAGAGGCAATCAAAGAAATTGGAATGATCAAAAGTCTCATCAATTAGGAAAAGACTTTGTGATCAATACCAAGCCCTGCTTCACATGTGGTAGTTTTGAACACACTTATCAAGAGTGTAAGGCACCAATGGAGATGGTGGCTGCAAATCCCTTAAAGGATATGCAACCTAGAGCCATTCTTCTAAATGCAGGGGCAAAATCCTTTTCCCCTGCCAAGTACGTTGCCCCTGCCTTGAGAAATAGAGTAGCTGAGAAATATGTTGTTCCAGCCCTTAGAAAGGAAAATGATGTTCACCCAAAGCCCAACACTTCTGTGACCACCCCAACACCTTATACTGCATATAGATCTGGCCCTAGACCTTACCAACACATGAACAGAGGCCAAAACAAAAGGTGGGTTCCCTCTGCTAAGCATAAGGATTCCTCTGCTAAAACTGGGGTATCCCCTGCTAGAAAAGGTGTACATTCTAGGAACATGGGAAGATGGGGAAAAGCTGTGAAAGCCTCAGCTCGTTGGGTTTGGGCACCCAAAAGGGGTACTCAATCTAATGGTGTATCTCTTGTTTTTGATAAGCTATCCTACATTGATACACGAGGTAGATCCAAGTCTGTAATGGCTTGGGTCCCCAAGAAAAACTAATTTGTTTTTCCTTTTGCAGGTGACAAAGAAGACAAGGGATGATAGAGCATATTGGGATAGTGGATGCTCAAGAAGTATGACTGGACACAAAGCTTACCTGTCTAACTTTGTACCCTTGCATGATAATGATGGTGTTTCTTTTGGAGATGGGCATGGAACTATAACAGGAAAAGGAACTATTGTCACAAATGGGATGACTTTTGACAATGTGTACTTGGTGAAAGAACTCAAGTATAATCTCTTCAGTGTGTCACAGATGACTGATAACAAGAATTTTGTCTTGTTTACTGACACTGAATGCTTGGTGTTAGGAAAGGAGTTTGTCTTACCAAAAGACACTCCAATTGTTCTCAGAACACCAAGACAAAAGAACATGTACACAATTGATCTCAAGGACATCTCTCTACAAGACAATGAAACATGTTTCATTGCCAAAGCTTCAGCAGATGAATGTAAGAAATGGCATAGAAGACTTGGTCATCTTAATTTCAAGAACATGAACAAACTAGTAAAGCATAATCTGGTTCATGGTCTTCCTTCCAAGTCTTTTGCCACTGAACATACTTGTGCAGCATGTCTGAAAGGGAAACAACACAGAGCATCTTGCAAGTCAAAAACAAGTATGTCCACCACCAAGCCATTGGAACTGCTACATATGGATCTTTTTGGTCCTACTTCTGTGGCAAGTATAATGAAGAAATGGTACTGCTTAGTGATTACTGATGATTTTTCAAGATTTACATGGACATTCTTTCTATTTGAAAAGAGTGACACTGCTGATGTACTCATTGGGTTCATCAATCAAATTGAACTGTCAAAAAGCATGAAGGTAGTTACCATAAGATCAGACAATGGTGGTGAGTTCAGAAATCAGAAGCTGGATTCTTTCTGCATAAACAAAGGCATCAAGAGGCAATTTAGCATTGCTAGAACACCTCAACAGAATGGAGTGGCAGAAAGAAGGAATAGGACACTCATTGAAGCTGCAAGAACTATGCTGTCTGATTCCAAACTTCCAGTTATCTTTTGGGCTGAAGCTGTATCCACTGCTTGCTATGTGCAAAACAGGGCCTTGGTTGTCAAGGCACACAACAAGACCCCTTATCAGCTGTTTAATGGAAGACCTCCCTTAATTGACTTTTTCAGACCTTTTGGGTGTCATGTTATCATCTTGAACACCATTGACAATCTTGGTAAGTTTAGTGAAAAGGGTGATGATGGATACTTTGTGGGTTATTCCTTAAACAGCAAGGGATATAGGGTCTTCAACAAGAAGACAAGCAAAATCACAGAAAATCTTCATGTGAACTTTCTTGAAGACAAACCTGAAGATGTTCAAACAGGTCCTGACTGGTTCTTTGATATAGATGTACTTTCCAAGTCCATGAATTATGTACCTGTTGTCTTGCAGAACACTAACATTTCAGGTACTCAAGAAAAAATTGATGCTGAGAAGTCACCTCTGAGGTACATGAATGTACCCTCATTGTTTCCTAGTGAAGCTGATGAACAAGAAGATAATTCTGCTTCAGGAAAAGAACAGCCAATCTCATCCCCTGCTATAACTGAAGGCAGTGGAATGGCTGAAAGCAGTGGAATCCTGGATTCCCCTGCTAGAGGAATTGATTCCTCTTTCACAAAGGATCATGATGCTAATAAGACTACTGATGCAGAAAGAGAATCCCCACTCATCTCATCATCTACACCCATAAATGATGGTCCTACCATATCCAGCAGTGGAAGCAGAATCATCAGGAGTGGAGGCCCTAGTTATTCAGAGCTTCATTCTGCTCACAAGCACCCATCTTTAGGTCATGCTGTCTCATTTGGAAGTTCCTTTGAGGACTTCTTTCCTAATCAAAATAGCCCCATCAATTCTGATTTGGAAGAAGATGAAACAGAAGTCATCATGCAGCCTACCCATAGAATCAATAAGGATCATCCTATCTCTCAGATCATTGGTGATCCTGAAGCTCCAAGACATACAAGGTATACAGCAAAGGAGCACAACTTCATTGCTAACATCACCATGAAGTTCAATCATGACAACATGCAATGTTGTCTGTTTACTGCATTTTTGTCACAAGAAGAGCCAAAGAAGATTTTTCAGGCTTTAAATGACCCAAGCTGGGTTGAAGCTATGCAAGAGGAGCTCTTACAATTTGACATACAAGAGGTTTGGATTCTGGTTGATTGTCCCAAATGGGCAAGGCCTATTGGGACCAAGTGGGTACTCAGGAACAAAAAGGATGAAAGGGGAATAGTTGTCAGGAACAAAGCAAGGTTGGTAGCACAAGGGTATACTCAGGAAGAAGGGATTGATTATGAAGAAGTGTTTGCTCCAGTAGCCAGGATTGAAGCTATTAGATTATTTCTTGCCTATGCCTCATTCATGGACTTCACTGTTTTCCAGATGGATGTGAAAAGTGCCTTCTTATATGGAACCATTGATGAAGAAGTCTATGTCATGCAACCACCAGGGTTTGAAGATCCAGAACATCTTGACAAAGTATACAAAGTGAAAAAGGCCATGTATGGCCTTCACCAAGCTCCCAGAGCCTGGTATGGTACTCTTTCCAAATATCTCCTAGACAATGGATTCAGCAGGGGGAAGATTGATCAGACCCTGTTTACTAAGAAACAAAAGGGTGACCTTCTGCTAGTACAAGTCTATGTGGATGATATCATTTTTGGATCAACTAACTCCATGCTTAGCAAAGAGTTTGCCAAATTGATGCAGGATAAATTTCAAATGAGTGTTATGGGAGAACTAAACTTCTTTTTGGGGTTACAAGTTCAGCAGCGAAAAGATGGGATATTTATCTCACAAGACAAATATGTAGCTGAGATTGTAAAGAAGTTTGGCATATCTGATGGGAAGAAGGTATCCACTCCCATGGACAAGGATCATCCATGGGGCAAGGATGGTCCTGGAAAACCTATAGATGTCAGGAGTTACAGATCTATGATTGGGTCTCTTATGTATCTCACTGCTTCAAGACCTGACATCATGTTTGCAGTCTGCTTATGTGCAAGATACCAGGTGTCACCAACAGAGTGTCACTTATTTGCTGTGAAGAGGATTTTTAGGTATCTAAAATGTCATCCTACCTTAGGACTCTGGTATCCAAAGGAGTCACCATTTGAGCTGATAGCTTATTCAGATAGTGATTATGCTGGTGACAACAATGATAGGAAGTCTACAACAGGGGGATGCCAATTTTTGGGGAGCAGGCTTATATCTTGGCAATGTAAGAAGCAGACTATCATGGCAACATCCACAACTGAAGCTGAGTATGTAGCAGCTGCTGCATGCTGTGGTCAAGTTCTTTGGGTGCAAAATCAATTGCTTGATTATGGGTACAACTTTCTTAAAACCAAGATATTTATTGACAAAAACAGCACTATTTGCATCATAAAGAACCCTGTTTTTCATAGCAAAACCAAACACATTGAAATTAGACATCACTTTATCAGAGATTGTTTTGAAAAAGGACTGATTGTCCCTGAGAAAATTGATACAGAACTTAATGTTTCTGATCTTTTAACAAAAGCTTTTGAGGTAGGGAGGTTTCAGTATCTGGTTGCAGGTATTGGAATGGTTACTCCTTAAAATCTGATGTTTATTTTGTCATGTGTAATCAGGGTTTCTTCACTACTGTTGTTGTATAATTGTTAGTCAATTTTACCATTTCTTTCATTCCACTGCTTTTTAACACTGATTCCCCTGCCTGGGGTTCTTTCCCCTGCCAAGAGAATTTTTCTCTTAAGCTGGGTGTGTTCTTTTTACAAAAGTGGTTCTATGTGGTTTTAGACTAACAATGCAGAGGTTCATATGGTGCATACTATTCTCCTTGGTGGATCAGGTATATACTCTATGTTTCAGGGGAGGTTAGGTCAAACCTTTAGGATTCAGGGTATTCTTAGGATACTCATATATGATTCTAGATCATATCCATTGGTGAGTGGGGGTTCAGGGTAATGATGACTTGCTGCACAGCTTGTTTGATCTCTGAAACCTTGAGGCACTGTAGTGTGTGTTTACATTTCTTTATTCAAGCAGCTTGCTGTTCAAATACAGATGTGTGGCACACATTGCCAAGACCAACTGACCATAGGTAAGGGACAAGGTTGGGATGGTGACTGGGGTATGCATGATTTCTTGGGATAACCTGGTGTAGGGGGACTTATGTATTAACTTTTTGTATTGGGACAATTGCTGAATAGAGGACTCTTGAGTTTCTATGTATCTATCTTGTGTATACAAGTGTGTGCATTAGAGCAGAGCTAGTTAGCATTAGTCTCTTCATGACTAGTTCAATATCCCTAGGAAAGTTTCCCCTGCTTTTATCTTTCATTCCCCTGTTTTCACAACTTTCCCCTGTTTGACCGTTGACCGACAATACCGTTACCCTGTTCATAGCCGTTGGGCCTGCTTGCTTACATTTTGGTTAGGGAATATTTTATTCTTTTTAAAAGATATTTAAGGCGCTTTCTTAGCTGATTGGTAATCTTTTCCTTCTATTTCAAATATATTAATTTTTTATCAAGATTTATCCTTGATATTTTTGCAATTTGAAAATTTTGGTCCAATCACAGCCCTTCAATTTGTCTATATAAACTTAATTCCCTTTACCAGCAGGTCCACAAATCTCTCTCGACCTAATCCCACTTACCTCCCATCTCTATAAACCTCTAAACTATTTTCCAAATTCATCATGACCCTTAAAATTGCTCCTAATCATAACCAAATTGCGTTGCTTCATGATGAACCAGCCGAGTTTGCTGAGGCTGTGGCCTTTCTAAAGTCTTCGTACTTCAAAGTGGCCCTTCTCATCAATCCTCGCATTTATACCTCACACATTCAACAGTTCTGGTCTAAAGCCATGACCAAAACAGTGAATGGAGAGGTCATAATTCAAAGCACAGTTGATGGTCATTCCAAGGTAATCACACTTGCCTCCATCAGGGAGAATCTCCTCCTTGATGATGAGGATGGAATAACCAACTTTTCTGAGGCTGAAATTTTTGAAGGTCTTGATAAATTGGGGTATAAACTTTCTGAAAATCAAAAATTAAAGTTTGCTAAAGGCCAGTTTGCCCCTCATTGGAAATTTTTGATTCATACTATTATGCAATGTTTGTCACCCAAAACCACTGCTTTTAATGAGGTTGGTAGTGAGATAGCTTCTGCCCTGATCTGCTTTGCAACAGGAAGGAAGTATTGTTTTTCTCAAATGATTTTTAAAGGCATGGTTAAAAATGTTTCAAGCACCTCAAAGTTTTGTATGTATCCAAGGTTTATAGAAGTTTTGCTGAATATGAGTGATCATGGTCCCATTACACACAGAAACTATTTTTCAGCAACCAAACACACAACCAAACTTTTCACCACATTACTTGCACCATCACCTTTGTTCTCTGGCAGAAACATTCCATTCACTTCAATTATGCTAGACCAAATCAGACGGGAAGAAGCCAAAAATCAAACAGCCATACATCAACCTGCTGAATCCCCTGCCAAGAACCTACCACCTGCTGATCCACAACAAGAAAGGCGTTCAAAATCCAGGTTTGCCAGGTCTCCCTTGCCTGGTGAATCTTCACAAGCAGCAGAAAGGAGAGTCTCCAAGAGTTTGGAGCAACCTGGGGGTTTGGCTGCTACTACTGTCTCATCCTCAAGGGGTGAGCAGGATAGTGACACCATCAATAAGTCCTCTCCCCCACTCCATGATATCCAACAAGGGGAGAAATTCCCTTCTAGGATTGAGAGCAGTATGAAACCTTTGACAAATCTGGAATTGACGAAAATGTGCATGAGTCTGAAAAGGCAGAATGCACAACTTGTACAAGATGTCAAAAAGCAAGGTCTAGTTATCTCTCACCTGGAAACCAGACTTGCTACTCTTGAGGGGAGGAGAAAGCCCAGACTGATTCTTTCCACAGATGAGGATGCTTCCAAAGGGGAGGAAATTCCACACAAAGAAGGATCTACTTAGTATTATTCATATCCTG
Organism: Glebionis coronaria; assembly: GCA_025667525.1. Lineage (NCBI taxonomy): Eukaryota > Viridiplantae > Streptophyta > Magnoliopsida > Asterales > Asteraceae > Glebionis > Glebionis coronaria. The sequence goes on along the minus strand of CM046874.1, from coordinate 39,764,904 downwards.
GTGGGGAGCATGGAAAGATAACAAGTGCTAAGAAAGGAATGGAGAGAGAAAGTGCTGATAAGGGAAGTGACAAGGGGAGTGCAACCAAGGATATTGCTCAAACATTGCTCACCATGGGCAATCAAGAAGAAGCCCCTGCTTCAAAAGTTTCCCCTGCCATTGCTGATCCCACTGCTGTAAGTTTATCCCCTGCTAAGAACATAACTCAAACATTTGTTAGGAAGAACAGAAAGCAACCAGCTCAGAAGGGGATAACAATCAAAGAACCTGCATCTAAAGCAAAACCAGCACCAGCAGTGGATCCAAAAGACAAAGGGAAAGGAATCATGGTGCAACAGCCCAAGAGAAAATACAAGCATCTGACTCCTGAACAGCAGAAGATCCAAGAAGCTCATGATGCACAAGTAGCTCTCAGGCTACAACAAGAGGAAATGGATATGCAGGATCAAAGGATGGAGAAGATGAGGCCCAAAGATATGCTAAAACAGGTTGAGATTATGCATAGGGAACTAGATGACAGGGTACCTCATGTTGGAGAATTTCTTGATCAATGGGAGAAGGAGTTGAAAAATGCTCCTTTGGAAGACAGGTATGAGTTGACTTGCCTTGTTTACAAATATCAAACTGAATATCTGGAAAGAAGGGCAATGCAAATTCAGAGTGAGAAGTATAGAACATCAGAGAAAGGGCAACTTGATCACTACAAAGTTCTGCTCAAAAGGCATAGAAAGTGGAAGGATGGTGATTTCAGAGATATGAGCTTTGAAGCCATAAAGAGAGCAGTCAGACCAGTTCTAAAGTTGTATGATGTGGAGGATTGGATGACCATCAACACTCCTGAGGAAGCTGAGTATCTCAGGAGACAAAGTGAAGTGCTACAGAAAGCTGGAGCAACAAAGAAAAGAAAAGCTGGAGAGACTACACAAGCAGGTGCATCATCCCAAGCAGAGGAATCGCACCAAGCAGGTGAAAGTTTTCCAGAAGTACTTGAGAAGTCAGTACTTAATGCACAAAGAGCAGCAAAGAGACTCAAGAGAATGGAGCAAGTGGGCATAATCACTAAAGAGTCTCAAGGGCCATCAAATGATGAAATTGATAAACAGCTGATTTTGCAGGAAAATGATGAAATCTCACCTAGTGAACTTGGAAAGAAGTTTGCTATTATAGAGTATGCTGTTTATGAACACAAAGGGAGAACTTGGTGGAAGCTTACAAGGGCTGACAATACAGCACAGACATTTCTAAGCCTAGATGTCATGTTTCAAATTTTGGATAGTGAAGACTTAGAAGATCTGTGGAAAATATTGAAGAAAACGTTTGCTGCAAAACCTCCTACCATGGATGGTGTGGAGAAGGATTGGGTAATCTGGGAGTGCATGCATAGAATGTATGAACATGAATTATTTGATCCTCTATTTGATGCAGTGAATAAAGGAGATTTGGTGTATTGGAAGCTATTCACAAATTCTGGGGTTTATGAGGTAGTAATGGAAGGTGTGAGTGTTTATTTACTCAATCACAGGTATTATCCCTTCTCACAGGAAACCTTGAAGAAGTTAGCACAGGCTAAGTTAATTGTTGATGCCAAAAAGCCTGTTGCTTATGATCTGGTAAGAATGGTTCATAGTCAGATTTGGCCAGAGAGTTTGTAAGCATCCTCATCAACTAGCATTTATTCAGAAACTTGTCTTTTAGGGGAAAGCACAAGTTTAGGGGAGGATTGTTGGGAATAAATCTATGCTTACTTGTTTCCCCTGCTAGTTGATTATTCATACCCCTGCTAGAGTAAGTTCCCCCTGCTAAATAACAAAGGCAGGGGGATCCGTTCCCCTGCTGAAGTCAAAGGCCCTGCCGTCAAGATAAACATGGAATAGATATTTACGCGTTTCAGTTATTATTCCTTAATACTTTCCATAGTTTGTTAGTAGTGATCTTGTACGTGGGTCCTTGTATCTATAAAAGGACTCACTAGGTTAGCATGCAAAGCGTGTCTTTCTCATTTCGTTTTCATTATTATTACTTTAAGGTTTTGTAAACCCTAATACCACTTTGGGTATTCGTATATCTTTGATATATTAAAGTTCAACGTTTGAATCTCATTTGTTCTTGTGCTAAACATTACATTCCGCATCTTGTTTAGTTACTTTGCTTTGCAAAGTTTCTCTAGTGTTAGATTGAATTCTTTCTCTCTATCACAACCCTTAAACAAGCTATTAAGGTTTAAGATCTGACTTTGGGATCAACATCGGTTTCGAAAGTTATGGTTTCAAATGGTGTTTCTTTTTCATCTTCAGGTGTTTCTATAGTTTCGTCGGTATTAACGGATATGAAGGCGTCAAATTCAGCAAAAAGTTCTTCTTCGAGGATGGTTCCTTCAATAGAATATAAAATTTCGCTTCCTTCATCAAGAAGAGCGTCGAAATCAGCTTCAAAGATTTCGTCAATGACATCAATACTAAAGCAAGTATCGTCATTAGAATACGAGTGTTTCATTTCTTCATCGATAGAAAAGGAAATTCTATCTTCTCCAACTCCAAGGTTGAGTTGTTTTTGTTTTACACGAATCACAACGTCAGCTGTATGTAAGAAAGGTCTACCAGGATAAGTGGTACCTTGCTATCTTCTTCCATCTCTAGGATTACAAAGTCGACAAGAAAAATGAATTTTCCAACTCCAACAATCATGTTTTCGGATATTCCTATTGGGTATTGAAAAGAATGGTCCGCAAGGTGAACTCTCATTTTTGTGGGTTGGAGAACATCTTTTGAGAGTTTAGCATACAAGGAGTATGACATGAGGTTGATACTAGCGCCAAGATCGGCCAATGCGTTATAAGAGTACGAGTGATTGAAAGTACATGGAATTAGAAAACTTCCAGGATCTCCAAGTTTTGGTGGTACTTTGTTTTGGATAATGACAGAACATTCATCAGTTAGAAAAGCTGAAGATACATCTTCAAACTTATGTTTGCTTTTGATAAGTTCTTTGAGAAATTTGCCATAGTTTGGCATTCCAGCCAGAACATCGACTAAAGGCATGTTGATTCAAACTTCTTGGATTAAGTCGAGGAATTTACTATACTTAGCTTGCATCTTTTGCTTGCGTAAGCATTGGGGGTATGGTACTTTTTGTTTATATGGTTTGGGTGTTGGGTTTGAGTTTTCAGTGGGTTTGGTTTTGGTTGGTTGAGCTTCATCCTCATCGTCACTATCGAGTGGATGTTCGATTGGTGTATCTTGGGTAGGTTTGGCAGGTGATTCGTAAGATAAACCACTTCGCATGAATACAACATTCAAATGCTCATTACGACCTTGTGGTGGTTGATATTTGTTTTTGTTTTTGGGGTTTGGGTTGGTGTTGCTTGGTAAAGAACCATAAGCGCGATTCGATTGCTTATCAACAAAACGATCAAATTTAGCTTCAAGGTTTTGAATGGAAGCTTGGTGGTTTTTGTTTGAAGTCCCGAACTTTGTTTTGAGGTCAATGAATGTATCTCGCACGAAAAGGTTGGTTTTTCTTTGAGATTCAATAAAATTGTCGAGCTTGGTTTCGAGGTTGGGTTTGTCTTCGGTTTGGTTGGGTTTCTTTTCGTCTCGATCGTAACTTGTTTTATCGTTAGATCTCCAATTATCGTGATCACGATTACGATAATCGTTATAAAATCGAGTTCGACGAAAGCTGTTCATGAAATTGGCTTCTTCTTCCTTTGTCATAGGTGTGTCATCGTCATCACATTCACTAGAAGGATGGTTTCCTCCACAGTGTTTGCAAATTTCACGACTTTTTTTTCATCTCTTTATATTGAGTATCGATTTTGAGAGACATGGCGTCCATACGAGCCATAATTTTTTCAGTGTCGGTTGGGTTGTTGCTTTCTTCGGCAAAAGCTACGGTTTTCCGTGGGTTTTTGTTTTTATGATTTTTGGACCAATCAAGTTTGAGTAAGACTTTGTCATCTAATAATTGGTAGGATTGGTTAGGAGTTTTGTAAAGGAAAATACCGCCCGCTGCGGCGTTCATTGCATCTTGAGTAGCATCGTCAAGACCATGATAGAAAATCTTGATTATTCCTTCTTTTTTAAGTCCATGACCATGGTAGTTCCTGAGTAATTCTTTCATTCTTAACCATGCGTTAGTGAGAGTTTCTCGATCATGTTGAGAAAAGCTTCGGATTTCTTCGAGGAGTTTTTCAAATAGGGCAGGGGGAAGAATCGGCTAATGAAAGCGGTTCTAAGACCTTCCCATGTTCGAATGGTTCCTTCATTAAGTTCGTGGAGCCATGACATGGCTTCTCCAGTAAGGGATGATGGAAACATCATGAGTTGAACGACTTCGGCTTGTCCTTCTATATAGTTAAACATTTTGTAAATTCCACTGAATTCATGGATGTGTTTGTGAGGATCGGTTTTGATTCGACCATCAAATTGGTGGTTTTTGAAAAGTGTCAAGTGGTTTCCTTTGATTGCAAAATCGTTTGCAATTTCAGGTTAAACGATTATGGAGTCAGGAGTTGGTGCTACAACTCTATCGGCTGACCACATTGGTTCATCATCGGTGTCTGACTTTGGATCGTAAGGTTGATGAGTTTGGTGAGAAATAGAAATTGAGAAAAGTTGTCGAAAGGTTGGTTGATTTCGCGAGGTTAAGGTTGCTCGTGTCTCCTATCTAAAGGTACACGAAGGTGAAGTCTACGTAACCTTCGGTTAAGGGTACGTTCAGGTTCTGGTAACGGTGATACTGGTGGAGTTTCGAATGAATGGGTGTGCATCCAACAATGGTTTTGGTGTTACAGCAGGAATTGTGCGTCGCACTTTTTGAAATGTGCGGCGTACTTTGGTTCGCTACAGGAAGTGCGGCGCACTTTTGAGTTGTGCGGCATACTTTCTGTACTGCAGGAAGAATTTTGGTTTGTTTTGGATGGGAAATGGTTCAATTCTTCAGAGATTACAAAAATTTTGGTTACAAATCAGGATTATAAGTCCCCGGTAGCAGTGCCAAAAACTTGATGTTCGTTTCACAAGTCTTAAATTTATATTACAAGGTTTAGACAAAACAAGGGACTAGAATACAAACACGGGCAAGTATACCCTTTCGTTCGTAATATGGCTTGAAGTGGTAAGCTAGGATCGTTCGCTGAGACTTAGTTTCATTTTGGTAATCAATACAATAATTGAAGAAAGAAATGATTGAAATAAATAACAATAGTAACAAGTATGACTAATATGGGATAGTTCATATAAGTTCGTGATGATGATAATAATGATCGAGATATGTTTATATAGGTAAAGAGTGATAATCCTTTTTCGTCAAAATGGCGTTTGCACAATTTACTTTAGGGTGATTCAAGATTTATGTTTATTTAAGCGACTAAGCTCAAAACAAGTTGCCAACAAGTTCAATATTTTATCAAAGTTTCTCAGAGGATCTCTCCAACCAAAGATTCAAAACCATAGACAAGTCTTTAAAAACTTATTATAACAATTTTCGTTTCTCAACGCCAAACTATCGTAACAAATCAACTCTAGATAAAATATGGTTCATAGAACTAGGTGGTAACATGGTTCTACAACATTAGCTTGAAATCAATTATAAAGGATCATATCATAGCATCATCACTAATTTATAGTCACATACCCATATAGTCACAAATAGCTTAGCCTAACATAGAAATCAAAGTAACAAATGGAAAAGAGTAAGAGAACATCATACTTAGATTGATTGAATGTGTGATAACCTAAAACCGAGGTCATTGCTTAATCTTACTTTACGACTATTTTTGACATTTTTGATGAGTTTGAATGATTTTTGTTTTTGGAGGTTTAAGTTTAAATCGATGTTAGGAGAATTATATTTTATCGTTAAAAAGTATAAGGAGTATTAGCAAGCGTGATGTCGATGGATGCCTAATATTTTATGTTTTATTGTCGGTTGTTCGATGTTTGTCGTTTTTGATGTTTTCTGTTAAATGATGTGTTAAGTCGAGTCGGGAGACGATATTATTATATTTGAGGTACGTTTTAACTTTTGAGAAGTATTTTTATGAAACCCGAGCACCATGAATATTTTCAAAATTGACTAACAGTCATTTCCCGCTTTTTAGCTAACTATTTTCATTTTAGACCACAACTATTGCAAATTGACAAGAATGGTCCCTCCACCACTATATAAAAGCCTAATCTTTCACCTAACTTCTCATATTTACAAGTATACTAGAAAACTCTCCACCCCTTCTCTCTTTCTACTCCATGTCGTCACCCCTAGCCCTTTCAATCAATTTTCATCAAAATTCTAGCTTGATCTAAGCTAAACTAACACAAGACCCATCCTTAGAATTGTAAGGAGATCATTTTGATACTAAAATTGGATACATTCATGATGTTTTATTTTTTTAGGGTTGATAGGTCAAAACCATGCTCATGCATGTGATTTTGGTGATGATCAAAGGGTTTTCATGCTAAGTTTTTGTTAAAAACTTGATTTTGATTTTAGACTTTTGATTTTAATGATGATACAAGTGTTATAGATGAGATATGTTAGTAATAAGGTAATGTGTTGATGATAAAGATGAGTGGTTTTAGCTAAAAACATGATTTCATGCAAGTTTTAGAAGGGTAATTTAGATCAGTAGGAAAAAAGGTATTTTTGGGTACCTTATGATTTTCTTAAGGCTTAACTAATAGCATAGGGTTTTAGAGAATTAGATTAGCTTCGATTTGATATAAATTAGACCTTCTAGCTCCAAACGAGCGAGAAGTTGTGATAGTTTGATTTTTCGTGTACCGGGAGACGAGTATCGGCACGACATATAGTTGTTGTCGATATTTGGATCGAATCTCGTGGACTATAGATTGAGTTTTGAAATGAGTCAAGGACTGATGAAAAGGTGTAAACCCTATAGGGTGAGTCTATTTTCAAACCTAAGTTTCGGTTTTGCAAATGGAGTCGTTTATAGAAGTTAAAACGGTTGTTTGAGTCGATAACGTAAAACTGTCCGGTTTTTGTAATTCAAAGATGAGTCGGGTAAGGAACTTTAAAAGTAAAGTCATTCGATAAACTTGTTAGAGGACTTTTTATAGATAGTAAGTTAGTTCCTCGAGTCGTTTCTTAAACGTTTGACGAGTCTAAATGGGGTAAATTTGCTAGTACATTTGGTATGTGCTGGCGGATTTTGTCGAGAGTATAGAATGGTAAAGTAGATGTGTAGAAGGGTATAATGGTATTACTTGTATCGTTTTCTCTCGAGTTTGTCGTGATTTTATGAGTTTGAGTTTGATATTATTATGTATGGTTTATTTCTCGAGTCATTATTAATGAACGCGCCTTATTTGATAGGTAGCGGTTCCCGTGTTTGAAAGGTATCCTCTATCGTCGAAGATCATCTCGCTAGGTCTCTCATTCTAAGGTGAGTCTGTAGCCTCGCTTTTCATGATAGCTACTAAATTTTTTAATACCCGCGAGGGGGATACATGCTATTTGAAAATAAATGAACACAAGTCATGAGTAATTTTTTGGACCCAAATGTTGCCTATGTTGCCTTACATTGTATTGAGTACCTTGTTGCTAAAGACCCTAAATTCATGAACCGTTAAATATGTTCTGACTTGACGTTGTGAGTTGGGAATAGCCGCTTATTCAAATGATAGTACTATTGGGTTAACCATCCTATCTGAGACAAGGGCATTACACTGAGTAACCTTTGGGAAGGATAATTTACGAGAATAAGATTTGGGTATATATCTAGCAACTGATACCCTAGAGGGGCAATGGTTTTTATCTAGTCATGTTGGCATTTGGCGTGGGTGACTAAATGGTTAAGGGGTCGGTGTCATGAGCTTAAATACAATATGTTTCCTTGAAATAGATTGTGTGCACGACAATTATATAAATGATTATGATTGATTTTCTTCTTGTGTTCAAATGTGATTTGATAAACCTATGGACTCGCTCAACATTATTGTTTACTCGTTTAAGCATGTGTTTTAGGTAATAGAAGGTGATTGATGGCGGAGCTTTGCTGTGAATGTTGTGGGTTGGCTTTTGAAGTTTGTTGGTCTAAAACAATTTCTATCCTTTTTATTGTTGAACAATTTGTTAAATGTTTGTGTACTGTACTGAAACGTGTTGGTTTGCTGGTAGAGATCCGTGGGGACTAAACGCTTTACTCTAGTGTCCTTTTAGTACATTATGGATGAAATTATGTTTTAGACATGTTGTGAAAATATTGTTTATATTTTATGTGTAAACGTCTCTCTTTTGAGCCGTTCAATATACCTTGTGTGATGATGCTTGTGTTTAGCACCCAATTGTGTATTTTCGCTGCGCAATGTAAATTGGAGGTGTTAAAGAATGAACGAGTACACAAGTGTCACGATTGTATCGTTTCTCCAAGGATCAAAAAGTGGAATACTCTCGTTACAAGTATTTCCCAAAAGTGGATAATACAGAAAATTTACTAAGAAAGCTAAAATACTCTAGCTATGGAGTATTGAAGAGAAGAGGTGTGTGTAAAATGAGTAGAAATGGTCTCTATTTATAGTGATGGCCGAGGGAAAATGTGCGCCGCACTTCTCCGAAAGTGCGCCGCACTTTGGAGACGGGAATGTGCCCCGCACTTCTGACATTGTGCGCCGCACTTTTGTGCGTTCCAGAATCTTCTCTCAATAGTTTTGTTTATTTGCACATTAAGCACCCTTATTTTTATATCTTCACTTTGCTTCTTTAAACTTTATACCAACATGTAAAATGCAATATATTAAGTATCGAAAGCTCTTATTTATAATACAAAGTGGCATTATTATAACGGGTTGAATATGTATATTTAGGTCGTTATCAGTATCTGAGCGGGTTGCTCAAGTTTTTTTGAAATATATTGTATTTTAAAATTTAAATCGATTAAGGATTCCAACAAGTACCTAGAAGTGCAATCTATGCAAAGACCACCACTTTTTGAAAGATAGTTTTATTTATTGAAAAAATAGACTTGAGACTTATATGAAATCTAAAGATTTAGATCTTTGGCATGTTATTACCATTCGTGACTTTTTGCCTTTACAATATAATGAAGTTTCTAAAAAGAAAGAACTAGTTTCTTTTGAAAATTCAAATGACGACACTAAAAAGAAACTTGCAAAAATAATGAGGCTAAAATGGATATTTATAATGCTTTGCCTAAGAAAGAGTATGAAAGAATTTTTATCTGTAAAACCGCTAAAGAAATTTGGAGCGCTCTTTTAATAACCCACCAAGGTAATAGTCAAGTCAAAGAAAGAAAAATCGATCTTCTTGTTCAGCAATATGAACAGTTTGTCATCTTAGACGAAGAAAATATTAATAGTGAATTTGCTAGGTTTAATACTATTATTACTAGTCTAAAAGCACTTGATGAAGGTTTTTCTAGCAAGAACAATGTTAGGAAGTTTCTTCGGGCGTTGCATCCAAAGTGGAGAGCTAAAGTCACGAAGATTGAAGAATAAAAGGATCTCACTACACTATCACTTGATGAACTTATTGGTAATTTGAAAGTTCATGAGATGATAATCTTGAAGGATTCGAAGATGGTCAAAAGCAAGAGTGAAAGAAAGTCTCTAGAGTTGAAGGCCAAGAAAGTGAAAAGTGATCATGAAAGATCTTCCTTGGATAGTGATGATGAGGAATATGATATGGCGGTTAGAGACTTCCAGAATTTTTTCAAGAGACGAGGTCGGTACGTAAGACAACCAAGCAACGACAAGAAAGCATTCTTGAAGAATCAATTTGTCAAGAATGACAAAGGTGATAGTAAATGATTTAGATGTGGTGATCCAAACCACTTTATCGGTGAATGTCCCAAGCCACCTCGCAAAAAGAATCACACGACATTTGTTGGAGGGTCGTGGAGCGATAGTGGTGAAAAATACGATGAAAGGGCTAAAGACAAGAAGTGTTTAATGGCTCATTCTTCAAAAGAGGTACATTCCAAAACCGTATATTATAGCAATAATAGTTATTCTCTAGAAGATGTAGAATTAGACAATCAATATAATAATGTATGCAAACAAAGTCTAAAGTTCACAGGAAAGAATAAATTTCTAAATTAACTAAAGTTAAACTTGAAAATGAAATTAGTGAGCTAAAAGATAAATTAGCTAAGTTGGAGAAAAATAAAGAAATTGATTTAAGTTGTCTAAGTTGTGAAAACCTTAGACAAGAGAATGAAGAACTCAAGAGTACATCTATTAAATTAAAAAAATTCATGGAAATACTAATGCTCTTGATGATATGTTAACTAGACAAATTCATTCTAAAGAAAGACTTGGTTTAGGTTTTGACACTAATGAATCATCAACTAGTAAAACCAAACAACTTAAATTCTCAGAAAAATCATCCCCTGGCCGTGGATCAATAGAGTTTACCGTGGATCCATATATATATGCAACCGCCGATAGAAATATTAAGCCGCAGACAAGGAGTGTTAAAAACGAAAAAAATAAACACTTCTGAAAATTCTATTTTAGGTAAAGGGACAAAACATCTTGTCATTAATAAAACCAAAGTACCCATTATAGATGAAAAGGAGTTTAGTAAGTTCTACACTCCGTTGAGTAAAACTTTGATGGGAATGAAATGTGAAATGAGAAATGTTGATCCCAAACTTAGATCGATTTAGCTTTATGTATACGAGATTAGATCAAGTAATACACTTAGAGAAACCTTTGTATATGCTTATGAATCTAAGTGTTATGCGGAATTTAACACTTAAACAAGAACACACAATGATATAAACAAACTTTCACTTTGATTAATGATATCAAACTTGCTTACAATGAAAGTAGTTTACGAATGAAAACTTATATCAAACATTAACCTAAAGGTCTTCTTTTATAGACATAAGAAGCCTTGTATAATAATCTACGTATCAGCTATTCTAGGTAAAGATAAATATATAAAATACATTGTTGTTCCTATCTTTACTAGAAGTAATCTAGAATACAATAAACGCGTAGAGTATATCTTCCCATCAGTGCTTGTCTTCAACGTGTCAACGCTTGACTTTATCTTGTCAACGCTTGAGCTGTCAGCGCTTGTTTTGTTCTTGTCATCGCTTGTTTCACTCTTGTCAGCGCTCAAGTGATCTGGCCTTAATTTATTCCCAACAAGAAAATCATATACTCCTCCTCGAAGAGTAATAAATGATTCAAGGCCTAGAAATATAACACCTTAAAAGTAAAACACCTACACCTAGAAACAATAATCGTTCTAGATTAATGTCTAAACCTAGGAAAAACAATGGATACCTACATGCTCTAATGAATTGGAATAACTTTTAACAACAATATTTTTTTGGCGTATATGTCCTCAGTTCATGCATCCCAATCAAATGAAAGGGATGTTTGGAACCAACAACTTTGGACTCATGAGATATTGGGGACCAAATGTTTGATTTTGTGTGTTGTTACCTAGATATGCTTGGGAATTGATTTGGAGCCCGACGAGTTGATTAAGGATAGTGGTTGTTCTAAACACATGACGGGTAATCGAAGTTTTTTCTCTACCTACAAAGCATACAATGGAGATAACGTCACATTCACTAGTAAACTATCTTGTAACATCATTGTCAAAGGTACGGTTTCTCTTGCCTCCATGACCATTGAAAATGTTGAGCACTTAGATAACTTAGGTGTAAACTTACTAAGTATAGTTCAAATTTATGATAATAAGTGTAAGGTCATATTTTCCGAACATGATAGTGAAATTGTAAAAGATGGAAAAATCATTGGAAAAGGTGTTAGAAAGCATGGGCTTTATGTAAGAAAGTTAATAGGAAGTCTAAAGACAACATATGTCTAGCGACTTTAGATAAAAGTTCTACTCTTTGGCATTCGAGATTAGGTCACGCTAATATGCGTTTAATTCAATATTTGGTCTCTAAGGAGTTGGTAAGACATCTCCCCAAGATCAAGTTTGATAGTCACTTTTGTGATGCTTGCAAAGTTAGGAAGCAAGTTCACTCTAGTCACAAAGCCAAGAATTTGGTTTCGACCTCTAAGTGCCTAGAGCTCCTACATATAGATCTCTTTGGACCTTCTGCCATACAGAGTTATGGAGGTATCCTTTATACCTTAGTGATAGTTGATGACCACTGTAGATTCACTTAGACTAGATTTTTGGCTAATAAGAATGAAGCTTTAGATCTTTTCAAAATCTTTAGTCGCAAGATTTAAAATCAACTAGGATGTCCAATTGTGTCTATTAGGACGGATCATGGTAGGGAATTTGATAATAAAGTGTAATTTGGTGCCTTTTGTGAAGCTCATGGTATTACCCATAACTTCTCGGCTCCTCACACTCCACAATCAAACAGGGTAGTTGAAAGGAAGAATAGGACTATCCAAGAGATGAGTAGGACCTTGTTAAACGAGCAATCCTTACCTCAAATATTTTGGTGCAATGTCGTAGATACATCGACCTATATTCTCAACCGAATTTTTATTCGACCTTTTCTAGGAAAGACACCCTATGAGATTCTTAAATGTAAGAAACCCTCACTAGAATATTTTAAAGTGTTTGGGAGCAAGTGCTTCATTCTCAACACCAAATATTATCTTGCTAAGTTTGACCCAAAGTCGTACGAATGTATCTTTTTAGGATATTCACAAAATAGTAAAGCCTACATAGTCCTTAATAGAACCTCGGGCGTAATCGAAGAATCACTAAACGTGACATTCGATGAAACTCCACCTTTATCTAAGATACCACCTTTGGTAGATGATAACTTAGATGAATTAGACATAGTCAAAGCCAAAGAGATTAGAAAATTAGGAGTTGAAGACCTTAGTGTTAAAAAGGATGTAAACATTAAGGAATATAAGGATCATGCCCTAGAAAATGTCATAGGAGACCTTAACCAAAGGACCCTTAGATCTCAAGTCCAAGATCAAAGTAACTTCTTTTTTTTGTCTCCTTGATTGAACCAAAAATGTTAAAGAAGTTTTGATGGATGAGAATCGGGTCATCGCCATGAAAAAAGAATTAAATCAATTCATTGCTAATGACGTTTGGGAACTTATTCCTCCACCTAGAAGTACCACCATCATAGGAACCAAATGGGTTTATGGTAATAAACTAGATGATAATGGTGTAGTGTATCGTAACAAAGCTAGACTTGTAGCTCAAGGTTATAATCAACAAGAAGTAATTTGATTATGACGAGACGTATGCACCCGTTGCAAGGTTAGACTCCATTAGGATCCTTTTAGGTTATGCTTGTGCCTTAGACATTGAGCTTCAACATATGGATGTAAAGAGTGAATTTCTTAACGGTTTGATCAATGATGAGGTATATGTGGCTTAACCTTCTGGCTTCTTTGATTTTGAGAAACCACATCATGTTTACAAGCTTAAGAAAGCTCTTTATGGTCTTAAACAAGCACCCAAAGGTTGGTATTATAGACTTAAATTGTTTCTTGTAAAACATGAGAATACAATGGGAATGGTAGACAGTACACTCTTTACAAAGAAGAAAGGATCTCACCTTTATCATTGTTCAAATATATGTTGATGACATTATATTTGGTTTAACTTGTCAAAGTATGTGTGATGACTTTGCCAAAATCATGCATGACGAGTTTGAAATGAGCATGATAGGTAAACTTAACTTCTTTTTAGGACTCCAAATTAACAAATGGACGATGGTATTTTCTTTAATCAATCTAAGTATGTTATAGAAATGTTAAAGAAATATGGATTAGAGGACTCTAAGCCTATGAAGACCCCCACGGCCTCGGATACTAAGCTCACCATAGATGATGATTGTGAGTCGATAGACAATGCCAAATAGAGAGGTATGATTGGTAGTTTGTTATACATAACGATAGATTGACTCGATCTCATGTTTAGTGTTTGTCTTTGTGCCCGTTTCCAAGAGTCTCCCAAATCCTCTCACCTTGAAGTGGTTAAGCGTATCTTACGATACATTAAAGGCACTATACATTTAGGATGATAGTATCCTAAAGGGACCGACGTAGGAACCATTGTATACACCGAATCGGATCATGCGGGAGACTATGTGGACCGGAAATTCACTAGCGGTATTTGTACCTTCATGGGTTTTTGTTTAACTTCTTGGCAAGAAACAAATCATTCTTTCTATATCCACCACGAAGCCAAGTATGTGAGTGCCGGTAAAGCTTGTCAGCAAGCTCTATGGATGAAGCAAGAGCTTGTTGATTACAGGATTACACTCACTGATGTTCCCATCATGTGGGATAATAAGGGTGCAATAGACTTTAGTAAGAATCTCGTGCAACATTCGCGAACTAAGCACATAGAGATTCACCACCACTACCTTAGGGATAATGTTCAAAAGGGGAATATTTAGATTGAGAAGGTACCCTCAGTAGAAAACTTAGCCGATATTTTCACTAAGCCACTTAAGAGGAAACCTTTTAATTACTTGCTTCTAGGTCTAGGTTTAATGGAACATATACCTTGATTGTGCTTGATTAATTGAGTCTTTTCTCTTTTGAGTCTTTATTTTCTATTTGAGTCTTTGAGTCTCTAAAATTTGTTTTTGAAAATTATTCTCTTAATTTCAAAACCTCTCAAAGTCTTTTCTAAAATGGTCAAGAAATGTTTTCGCATTGTTACTTCAATCTAAAAACGTTTTTCATGTGCTCTTGCTATTGTTATCGAACATACATAATCAATATGTATGGGCCACACAATCATAGCGAGAACAACTATGAATTATGGAGGATTCAGAGATTACTGAACATATCTCATGACTACGTGTCTAGATAATCGCACCTCTAACATCGATTTTACTTTAAAAAAAATTAATTTGGTCAAAGTCGTGTTTGTTGTGTTCTTGAGTGTTTCTTAGTATTTTGTTGTTCTTTAACATAGCTTTATGATCAGTTGGACTAGAACATTAAGATTTGGTGAATTCAAAAAATTCCCTCATCCTCGAAAACACACCCTCTGGCGGCGGATCAATAATTATCAGGTGGCTAATTACTGAACCGTAGGAACAATTAGACAAAAGTAGTCAAAAACGTCTTTTCTGAAACTCCAAAATTGTTTCAAAACTTTTTGGAATCTTTGTTTAAAACATTTGACCACTCCCAACATATCTTGTGCTTTCTCTACTTCACCCTAAGCATTTTGCATCTCTTTTACAAAGCATAATGTCTTATTCACCAAATGAATACCTCGATTCTCCATCATTTTCCCCAATCTCTTTCAACCCTAATTCACCAAATAACACACAAAATGAAATCTCTTCTCTTTCTAAGGAAATTGATTTTGGAAACTCTCCTCTTCCACCACTTCCCTTTTGTGTGCTTCCTCCATCACATGATAATGTCATGCATCATGGAACATATTGTCTTTGTTATCAACATCAACATCTTGCCATGTCTCACACCTATTATGAGTTGAATTACATCAAATGTCTTCTAGTCAAGCCTCCTCTCACTATTAATACAAGACCATTGCCAAGCCTCCACCGCCACATTCCGCAACCACTTCGTCTTCTAATTAAGCATATGTGTTGCTTATTAATAAGACATCTAATTTAATCAAATCTTAGAGTTCTAGTGTAACTAAGATTATAATCATGCTTAAGTTATAAGCTTGTGCTTTATATATCTTTGTATGATTTATTATTTCCTTATATCTTTTCATGTTTTGGTTTAACATGATTTCTTGTGGATCTTGGATATCTTCTTTCTTTGTTCTTTTTCTTATTGTGACCTTTGTTATATCTTGTTGTGTGTTTCTTTTATTCTTCTAACCCTTCTATGCAGCTTGTCACCATAGCTCGATCTCTTGGTGCCCCAAGCAAGGGAGCATTAGCAAAGTTATTTTCTTCTCTTCTTCAAAGACTTTTGCTACCTTTTTGCTTCGACAAAGGGGGAGAAATAATATAAAATCATTTTCAAAAATCTTTTTTTTATACTTGATTGAGTTTATATGTTGCCGAAATAAAAGAAAGGGAGATTGTAATGCAATGATGCCTAAAAGGTTACTTGCATTTTTGGTGTCGCTTTGTTTTAATTACAACAATACATAAACATTTACGAAAACAACGAAAACCAAATTCTTGAGTTCAAGTATTTTTTCATTTTATCCATTATTACTAAAGGTATGAATAAACAAGTTCTTAACCTAACTAAGTGATGAAGAATTTATATTTTCTTAAAACTTACTTTTATTTAAAAGTGACAAATGTTCTTAATAAACTTTATTTTTAAGAAAATATTTTATTAAAATAGAAAATAGAAAATTAAATTTGGCATATTCCAAATG
This sequence comes from Glebionis coronaria, assembly GCA_025667525.1. Taxonomy (NCBI): domain Eukaryota; kingdom Viridiplantae; phylum Streptophyta; class Magnoliopsida; order Asterales; family Asteraceae; genus Glebionis; species Glebionis coronaria. Next base: position 39,748,617 of record CM046874.1, on the reverse strand, counting down.
CTCTATGAATATCCTCTAAGGTATAACCTTCACCAGATAGGATTTCCACACTAAAGGAAAAATAGAAGCGGAGTCTACAGCAGGCGGCTCAATATAGGTGCCTGCAGCTCAATATCGATATTGAGCCGCAAGCCTATTTATTGAGCCACAGCCAAATAGAGTCGTTGGACACTTATCTTATAAATAGTACACCATTTCCAGATTTCCTATTCGCCTCTTTGGCACACAAATTATCAGATTTAATCCACCTTCTTAATCACACAAATCCTTGGTTGTTTAGTTGATTATACTTGTTTAGAAGTGAATCTTTCTCCTCCCCTCTCATCCTCTCAAGTGCAAAGAGAATAACACTTTCATCTTTGAAGTGTTGTGTCTAACTCAAGATCCATTGAAGATCAAAACTCTATTTCATTCTTGTGTCATTGTGAAGTTCTAAATTGTTATGTATATTTGGACGTTGTGTATGTATTGTGGTTAATACTTAGTCCTCAAAGTATATTGGTGTAGATTGATCCTAGCTAAGATTAGGTCTCGACTTTTAGCTTAGAATCGGAAATTGGTTAAGCGACGTGCACGGTTTCTCCACCTTAAGGAGCTTATTGATTAATTTAACTCTCGAGTAAGGAGTACTCGAGGAGTAGAGTAGGAACGAAGAGTGTGCTTCATTTCCGAACCACTATAAATCTTTGGTGTTCGGTTTGATTTTTCCTTTCCTTATCTCTTTCCATTCATTATTCTTTATTGCATATACGTGTGATTATTAGTTTAGAACCATTATCAAGTGTTCATATTGTGCACAAGAACTATTTAACCCCCCTCCTTCTAGTTTCTATAGAAAATATAACACTCATTACTTGTCATACCATATAGATTGGTATAGGATTGATAAATGATCAAACATCCATTGTATTGGTGTAAACACTTAGCATTTACTATCAAAGAGGTCTTTAATGGGTTCTAGCGTTATGTGTAAGAGTATATAAAGCACAAGTTTGGATAACGGGGAAATTTACTAGTGGCAAGTTAATCATTCACAAAATCACATGTACAAGGCGTTGTTAAGCCAAGACACATCCAAACACTAATACTCATAGAATACTCTGCATCAAACTATTTCTTTTTCTTTTCTTGGAACTTTCTTGACTCAACAATGGCAAGATGAAACTCATATACTTTAGTACTAGTTTGCTTGTTTTCATTATTTTTTCTATTTTTCTACTTTTTCTTTTTTAAATGCACTTTTGACTTGCGTTCTGCTGAAATAGATATAAAAACTAATATACATGACTAAGGATTTATAATTGCATCCCTACACTTGAATTTTCTAAAACTCAAATTATTAACTAATGACTCGAATTAGAAGGATCTATAAACATGAGGCTTGTATTAACCACATATGGGGGTATTGACGTTAAGGTTCTTCTCTAATTTCTTCTTCAATTGATAAGAACTCCATGAGTCCTAACCATTCCAAAACTGTGACACTAAAATGATTCGACTTAGCAACCACATAATTAAGCAAACTAGTTAACTAGGGCAAACATATATGATAACAAAATGTACTAAAAACGAGTACATACATGGACGGCTAAGGCGATTTGGTTGTAACATTTTAGTAGGGTGTAAAGCCATGCTCTTCATTAATAATCCAAAATCCACCAAAAAAGTTACAAGAACCGCAAAAAAGAATGGACTCGAAGGGTTGTATTATGGTTATCTTGCGCTGGAAATGAGTGCGAAGCAGAGAGTGTGGGGTAGTTATATGACAAAGAAGATCATCATAAATATAGCAAGTACATGAATGATGAATGTGTTGTATCTTAATGCCTCTTTCCACTTAACAAAATACTTATCATACGAATGTAATCTGATGCGTATCTTATTATAAAAGTATATTATACAAGTTCTAAATTTATAAAACTCGTCCTACCTATCATGTGTTAACGGACAGAGAATGAGGGCATGTGTAATATAATTGGTTTATTAGAGGTCACTCCAAGAGCTAGAGTATTTGTTGTTAATTTTAAATCTCATAGTAAACAATGATTTAGAGATTATTAAAACAAAAAAAAGTAAATAAATATAAAGCAATTAAAGGAAATAGAGGTTGTATTCAGAGGGAGAACGTAAACAAGTCTAGCTGTTTTATTGTTATCTTAGTTATGATTATGTTTCCTCGTGCAATGTCTAATTGCCAATTATTTTAGTGGTTCTAATGTTGACTAGCATGATTGATAGTCGTTCCCTGTCCTTATGCCTTCTAAATCTCGACTATCGTGATTACAACTAGCCAAGTATCTAGTCAACTTTGATTGAACGCCATTTATTCTTATGATCTAGTTATCTAAACCCTCTCATAATGTTTTCTGCAATTTATAAGTATTTAGTTTATTAGAGGCGGTGATCTGGTGACCCCTACACTAGAACAATTTTCAAACTATCATAGTACCCTACTTGTTGGAATTAATTAACCTAACATAATATTAATCTAATAAACAATCACGAGTAAAAGGCTGTAGAAAGGAAAGAGACATAACATAAATCATTAAGGTAAATAAAAGAGAAAAACTGAACATACCTACTAGCAATCAAGCTAGGGACGTACTCGACAAGTCTCCAAGAACACGCAAGCGTCTTAACACATACACCACCAAAAGATTTGAATAAGTCTCCAAAGTTGGAGACCTCTACGTGTACCTACATGACACATTATACAATATCCTTCAAATGCTGGTGCACAAATCAAACGAAAATAGTAAACTATAAGGCCAAGAAATAGTAAGAATCCCTTCATTTGTTCCTCATAGAAATCGACCCAAGAGAGAGAGAGAAACACATAAAAATGTGTTGAACTAGAAAAGAATAAAAAAGCCTATCCTCCTTATAGAGTAAAGGAACTAGGGTATGGTTTTATTTCTCAACAAGTCAAAAAGCTCATCAAACCACATCCTCCTAAGTGGGTGGTTACACTAAGGGGAAAACACGCCTTGCTTTGGCTTTTTGACAACTTTGGTCCCTCTCTTATAATTATCGTGTAATTACACTAATTACCCAATAAATTAAAAACTTTCTAATTAATTATATACAAGTTACGAATTAACAATCGTCTAGTTTAAATATCAGTTTGTATCAAATATATATAAAAATATATAAAAATATGATTACACATGTTTAGTAAAGTATATCTAAGTGTATAAGTGTGTGACCTTGTATTTCTAGCCGTGTAAATATTTTGTATGACTTGAGCACTATCCAACAACTCCCACTTGTGAAAGTCAGTGTCTTATCTTATCGTATATTTTTAGGTAAAGGGTTTCTCCGGTAAAATATATTACTTCAAAAAAACAGTTGAGTACAAAGGATGTGGTGAATTCTACATCTCCGCCAGGAAGAAACACATAAAATTACTACAAAGTCACATAGCACATAATGAAGACTAAAACTTCTTGCTTCTACGGAATCTGATTCAAAGATTATCAGCAATAGACTATACATCATTTGGAATATCCTGATCATCATACATTTCATCATCATATAGGTCATAGTCATCAGCATCATTCTCATAAGAATCATTCCATTGTTCCCATAGACTATTTTTCCCATATCTCAAAGATGACCTTTTGGAAGATAATTTTTTCATATCATTATCCACATGTTCAACTACATCCTCCTTGTAAAACTCACCTGAAATATCACCCCTTTTCCTAGGATCCGAGTTCCCTCGATCATCCATAAGAGTAAATTTCCCTTCAACAATATTTTTTTCAATCGTGTCAATTTTTTCAATAATCGAGGTGTGACTAGCATCTTGACGAGGAGTGCCATTCTTAGACATAAATTCACCCTAAAATCATCCAAACCAACCGGTTTGAAGGTCTTGCCATTCGTATCTAAATCATCATCATTTTCAACAGACATTAGTGCAACAAAAGAATTTGAGTTACTAACCTCTTTACTTGGAATAACCTCTGTACTATACCTCGAAGCGGCTTGATTTTCCTACCACGCGAAGTAGTATTATTCTTTCCAACCATTCGATATTCGCCAGTAACCCTAGGACCAAACGGTTTAAAGTTCACTAAAGGACCAACCGATACACCCATAGCAAGTTGCTTCGGCTAGTTCACATTCATTGCACTAGTGGATCTCGTAGCCTTAGGGAAAGTGTCAAGTACATGGCTACATTTCTTACAGCTCGGGCATCTATGGGGTTTCCATTTATATTGTATACGAATAATGCTTAAATAAACCCTCGCCTTTTAGTTTAGGCATAACCACCACAAATGTATCTTTCAACTCTACATCCGGACGCATCTTAATAAATTCTCTAGCATAAATCGATCTAACGCATGCTTTCAAACATATTTCAATCGTATATGAATCTAGTATCAAAGGAGTATCAGGTTTTGTAGCAATTCCATTAAGACCATCTTCACTAAATGCCATCATAGGAACACCATGAGGTTTCACCCAAACCATAATCTTACCGACTCCTCTTTCAACATATTTGTATCCCAATCTCATTTATTAAGGATAATTAGGTTATTATGAATAAACTAGGGACCACTTTCAAGCATAGTGTTTATACCATCCATAGAGTTAAATTGGAAGAAAAATAACTTGGTTGGGGAGTTAAGCATTGTTTTAACTAATCCAAATTTCCTCTAAGTATTCTTAACATAATTCGAAACAACATGAGATGCCACCCTTTTTCCCAAAAAGAAACCAAAAACCCGATGTGACTAACATTTCTCTAGTAGTTCTAATAGAATATAACATAACTATCACCTCACTCTCATTCACCACTGGTGTAAAAAAGGTGCGGAAGTTAAGACCCTCTCGATTCTTTTCTTTGATAAACATATTAGCAAAAGACGCCCCCTTAGGATCATGGGTACAACTCGGCGCCTGCTCCTTGTCAACATCCATTATAGGAACATGAAATCCAACTAATGGTGTCGCACTGGTATTTTTAGTTGTGTCCCCAACATTGAAACCAACATGATCATCACTCGAACTATTCACATTAGGTGTAACCGTTTTCAACGTCACCACTAGCGTGCATGTAATCATCACCAACACACTTCTTATCCTTAACAATACTGCGACCCCCTCCCCGTCGAACTCTAGCATGTAAGCAATAACTAACAATACCAAGCAAGCACGTCTTGTAATTCAATAAGGTCGACCAAATCAATAAGATCAAAGACAACAAGAGTGTTCGATCAAGACCTGTAAGTAGCGATATGGTAAAAACCCGAAGATCAAACAAAACCGTAACGACCAGCAGGCAAAACATAAAGATCAAGCACTGTTTAGGGATTAAAACCGGAGTAATATTCCTTGACCGAACAAGAGTTAGAAGTGTAGACTGATGACCGGGCAGGATTAATGTTCATATCATATACTAACATTGACGAATAGTCTAGCAACATCATAAATGCTTCTATAAATACATAAGTATAGCATCGACCCTATATTTCAATATATATCTACCATGGTACTGGTACTGCTAAACTAACCATTTGTTTTGATACTTGTTAAATATGAATATGGATCAACAGTCATTTCATAATTTTGATAACTTTGTTCTCGCAAATATTGATATAGATGACAAGATGTAAAAAGAATCATCTTAATTTGGGTGCGACCACACACTCATCCGATCAACCCTGCGAGGACACCTTTATTTATCAAACTCCCTTCTCTATATAGAGGAACAAATCTCATTTTGATTTTCAGAGTAAACGTCCGACGTACTTGATTTTGTTTGAGAAATGCGGTGCACTTAGAGTAAGTGCAGCTGTTTTGAATGACTGGAGGGAAGTGTAGCGCACTTGGAGTAAGTGTGTGACGTACTTGCTCCAATAGAAAGATCATCGGATTTGCATAATGCCCGATTCCAAGGCAATGAGAGCAAAAATTGATCAATGATGATGAGAAATGATTATAGAGCATATTATACAACGGCGTCAAGAACTTTGATGTTCTCGAACAGTTTTAAATTTATAATATTAGTTATATCGATTTTTAAAGCAAACACACGAGTAAAAGTATAAGCCACATATTTAATATAAGTTTTTTTTAATGATAGGACCAAGTCGTTCACAAGGACTTGTTTATGTTGTTATAATCAACCGTTTTAATCAAATAATGACAACCGCATTTTCATATATATTCAGAGGAACCAACTCGTTGCTTGAACCATCACATATTAAAATCTGGAATGCTTTGCTGTGACGAGGGCATGATCCGCAAGTGAACCAAATTTTCTAGATTTGGTACGTGGATTATTAAAGAAGACGATATTTTGTTTATGAGACAATGTAGAACATACCTTTTTTCAGTTTAAGCAAGGGACAAAGAAGATTAACAGTCCTTGATTTTAAAGACATAATTACTGGTCAAATAGTACTAAAGTAAATGCTCCATTTTGAATTAAATTTGCTTATAACCAACGGTACATTTTCAGTTAAAGCTTTGTACATTAAATTTCTTTCATCATCCTTTGCCTTTGCATGATCTTTTGGTCAAGCTTATAATCTTTCCTTATATATACACATAAACCAATGAGCATTGAAACACGGTCAGAAAGGAACACCATTTCTGCACTTTTTCCCTTATGTGCTATTTCATGCATCTACCAATTTCTTACATATTTCAGTTCTCTTTTCATGTTGACGTTATCTTTTTTCTTTACTTTCCTTTTTTTTAGCAAGTGTAAAGCATGTGACAATGCATGGGAATAAATAGAGAGAGCTCTCTTACACGTTTGGCAAAAATATACTCCTTTTTTTCTGCTAAATGGAAAGTACTCCTTTGCAATTACCAATGATCACCAAATTATGCTTTTAACAAAGTTAAAGCTTTCTCACCAACATTGCATTAGCCAAGCAGAACCAAATAACAATACATACAAAGATTGATATCAACTGAATTTTTGTATATTCTTTGAAACAAGTTTCCACTTTGAGCCATCTACTCTTTTCTATACATGTGGATCATCAATGCCTAATAGCTAGTTCATAATTTAGATAATAAATTCAGATGTTATCGGACACATATCGGCTATATAGAACAAAGGTAAACGCGAGTCTCTTAAGACTAGACGAACGATAGAAAATTAACCGGATTTCATTTCATTGATAGCTTCATACCCAAGAACAATGATATGGTGAAAATGTAATCTATAGATATTATTAAAAGGGTGATATGGATCTCTCACAAATTTGATAGGAAGGACATTCATGCTTTTGAAATCCTCCACCCTTTGATTGCTTTCTGTCTTTCTTGTCTCCTTGTCTTTCTTTAGCTCTCTTTTTCTTCTTTTCTTTCCTTTATCACCTGATTTTGATTTTTGCAGTGGTACCTGATTCTCTTTCACTAGCTCCCATTCAAAAACACAATTATATCAAAATGAGTAGTACACTCCCTACATATATGTATTCTTTAAACACCCATACATATATATATATATCATATGATCATCATGATCCTCATATGTCACTGTGACCTTCCCAAAGTGAACTCCAGATTGGGCTTCTTGGGGCTTGATGAACTTACTTCTGACACTCGCTCATAATTCAGACCTTTTGCATTCATTTCCTTCTGAAATATAATTAATCATAGAAATTATATCAATATTTACATAATTAAGAGAAAACATACATTATATGCACATTCGCGTGTGTGCATGTGTAATTAACGCTAGAGAACGTAATACGTATGTTTAATTTTTTAGTAAAATCTGCCCATAGGTCGGTACATGATAGATGAAATCGTGTTCTACTGTGTTTTAGACTCTCGAAATAAATTTGATCTTGATATTCAATACCAGGAGATGTTTTAGCAGAAAAAAAAAAGCCTTGTAGCATTAGGAAAGTATAACCCTATTTCTTATCATTGATTTTGTATATAAATGTTACTAATCTTAGAAGGTTTACTAAAAGTAAATGAGTAATTGACTCATTAACATATTCTTTTGGTGATTTGACTCGGCTTTTGAAAAGCCTTGCTTTCTTTCTTGCCACTTTACATAACATTCTCATGAAAATTGGAATAGATTTATATATTCTCATGCAAAGCATAAAGTTACTAATATCGCATAATAGAATGTATCAAAAGTGGTGAAAGGAGATCTACAAACTTATTAAACTATATAATGAATTTTAGAAGAAGAATTAAAAATCAAGATTTACCTCAAGCATTGGTTTGTTTCCTTCAGAATCTCTATGTTCTCCATGCAACCAAGCTTCCCTGCAAGTAACAAATGATATTTAGTGGGAAGCTCATGCACAAATCAAGCTCATAAAGAAAGCTATCTTCCATTGTCTCGTTTATAGCTAATCTATCACTTTTCCTTTTGTTTTAGATAAAGATAAAATCCTAACCATGTGTAATGCAATTACCCATGCAACAAGATAGATTAGAAGAATCAACTAAAGGAATGCTTATAACAGGCACTCATACAAAAAGATAAACAGATGGTAGATTTAGCATTCATTGAGTTTTCATAAAAGGGCTTAGCTTGGACACTAAGTTTTACTAGTATGTCCCACATAGAATAGCCATGAAGCCCACAAAATCAAGGGGAAAGAGATATGTCTTCACTTGATTGTTATTATGTTGAGGGACTTGTTTTTTTTACTTTGAATCTCCTTTTGGAACCACTTAGATAGGTTTAAAGCTACAAGTTAATAATTACAAATGATGACACTCGAATGTTGATGATAAGAGTTGAATCCGGCCAGAAGTTATGATTAATGCGATGACCGGGACACATATAAATTCAAAATGCATGTTCATGTTGATACTTGGACGAGCGAGTGATACTTAGTTGGCCAGTTATGAGAATTATCTATCGAGCTTAATAAAGGTAGCATCTAAACAAAATTCCTTAGCCCTTGAATTGTTAACTAAACAGCACAAAATATTCCAAATAACATGCATTACAATGAAAATGTGTGTAAAAGTTGTTAATCAACCATGAACTTTCGATAAGTTTGGTCATAAGCATGAAATCCATAATGAGGTTAATAGTTTTGAGGTTGGTCTGATGGTAACTAATGTGTAGGCCATTGAACACTTAATAATTTTCAATGGGTGAAAGGTACCCAAGACTTGATATACAGTTAAAGTACTGTTACATATTGGCTTTTTCTGAATTGTATGTGTTTCAGTAAAGGCTAAAGCTGAAAATTTACCATCAATTATGTCCAATATACTGTACCATATATATTTCATCACAAAAAGTTTCTTCACATATCATAAAAGATAAAACAGAAATATATGAAAAAGTTTGAATAAAGTTTTCACCTTGATGAATTACTCCATAGACCATATTGATAATCTTTATCTTGGTTACCACTAGATCTTCCTCCATTTTCAGCTGATAACTCTGTCGTTCTCGGGTTGCGAATGTCAAACACAATATCATCAGAATTATCACCTGATGACCCATTCTCGTACATATCAGATTGACCTAATTAATGATGGAAAACAACCAGCCCAATGTTAATAAAAGAAAATTCCAACTTAAGTACACTAGCGATATAAAGACAATGTTAGAGTTAAGCTCAGCAACAAAGTTATAACCTGAAGAAGCTGGTGCTCGATCTGTTGTCTTTACCGTTCGGTACATCTGCAACACAAAAGTAAATGGATGTTTAAATATACTCGTCGAAACTTAAATGTGGTAGAATTGGTAGCTAGTATTTCATGATCCATTCGTAAAATTAACACCAAAGCTTTAAAATTCATTAGTTATCTTGGCAAATGGCTAGTATTTAGTTATGTGTATTTACCTAAAACAATTATTTCGTGCCCTACCATCAATAACTTGCTTCAAATGTATTTACATAAAATTGGCCTTCTATTACACATAACATTGGAGTATTTTTTTTTTCATTTATATGATGATACTTAATTACTCCTTTGAACTGGCCTAAAAAGTAAAACGATATAAATGCCTATGATGCATGGTATATGACAATCAAAAAGTACAAACATGATGAGTAAATGATGAAGAGTACTACAAAGCAGTTGTATAGTATATGCGATTAGGCATTGACATTACATATATATGTATACATTCACACATACATTTAAATGCTTATGAATTGAAAGAGAGAGGTGCATGTTTGTACAAGTGTAAGACCTGAGTAATTGACTTAACCATGGTTAAAAATGCTTGGTTAAGACAGAAACCACATGTGATGCTAGACATATACAAACATATCATTGACAAATGATGGCGTTTTTGTACTCTCTCCTATCTCAAGTTTCCCTCTGAAAAAAAGGATAAAATTATTCAATTCAACCCCTCTCTCTGTAGACTTGTCTTTGCCTGGACCCTATCACTGAGTTTTCAATTTATAAACCTTTGTCTTACTATGCATCTAATTCTCTTTCTAGACACATATATATTTCATATATATACTTCAAATTCAGTAAAAAAAATATAGATTAGGAGTACTTACATATGTTAAACTCTTAATATATACTAAGTCAACATATGATAAGCTATCTTTATGCAAGACCATCAGATCTAGAAGTAGGAGAAAAACAAAGAATGGAAATAATAATTCTTACATATTCTGTTCAATTAAAATAAAAATAAGTTTCTTCTAATAATGCAAAGTGGTACTTATGGTGCTAAAGTCAAAGAGAAAATAATTAAATCTGAATCTTAGGTATATATATATATTCCAGATTTCAGTATGAAGGTCTTTAGTTAGTGTGTGTACTATATATTGACACAGTAGACAGACAATGCATCTAACAAAGCAATTATTTAATAGTATCAGATAATAATTAAATCAAAATGAAGACTAACTTAACCTGCAAATGAGATTTAACATGTGACAAAGTTAGATCTTTTACATCCATTAGCTCAAGAACTGATTTGGGTGTTGCTCCTAAAATTCATTAAGAAAGAAACAGTATCATTAGTACTACATAATATGCAAAACTTCAAGTTAAATATGAAGAAAAAAGTACTAGTATATGAAGATGAAATGTTGAACAACATACTTTCATGACCACCTAAAAGCTCAACAGCGTGAACAAAGCGAGCATGGAGCGTTGTCGTCCACCTCATCCTGGGAGCTCTCATGCTACGCTTGGACGGAAACCTCGAAGACAAGAATCTTGATCTTACAATATTGTTAATATTATTGCCATGAATTAGAGAGCTAGTAGTATTAGAATTTGAGCAAGAATGATCTAATAAAGATTGGTTGTTCTTGTGATGATGAGGATGAGCTAGTATTGGGAAATTAGGAGGGGTATTTTGGTAATAAACAGGAATCCCTCTAATAGGTCTTAAGAAACCTAAATCTGAGCTAAACCCTTGATGGTGGTTTTGGTTTTGGTGATGCTGTTGTTGTTGCTGTTGTTGGTGGTATGGGTAGATATCTGCTGCTGATGATGATGATGTTGGGTTGGTGTTTTGTGAGAGTAAATTGTGAAAATGGGTTAGGTCAGAATTAGTAGACTGACTCAAGCCAGGGTTCGATAAGCCAAGCCCGAAAACTGGTTCGGATCTTCTTATTGAACCATGTTGTAGCTGTTGCTGTTGCTGTTGTTTATGTTGCTGTTGCTGCTGTTGTTGATGTTGTTGCTGTTGATGGTGGTGTAGTTGTTGCGAGTTAAACGCGCGTTTCCAAAGATTTCCTAAATCTAAATCATGATGATTATCTTGATCACTTGGTGTAGTTGTAGATGATGTTCTCCATGGTTTTGAAGATGGTTTGGTATTTGGTGGACTGATTTGCAAAGACAAATCTGGTTGGGCTGGAAAGAGCTCCATTTCTTCACTAACTAAAATGGTCACAAAAAGACCTAGCTTGTTCTTGCTTCAATCTAGATTAATTGTTCCAACAACAACAACACTTGTCTATTATTGTTGTTGTGGTCTTGTTACATGAGTTTATGAAGATGAAGATGTAGGTTTTGAGTTATCCTTGTCAAGATTTCTTGAGATGAGTCTAATCAATATGGTGAATTGGGAGTAGTTGTGAAGATGTAGAGAGAGAGTATGAAAGAGATGACAAGGTATTAAGTGAATGGCTGTATCTTTTATGTGAAGTATATGTGAGAAAATGACACTTGAAGAGACTCTATAGAGAGAGTGTAAATGTGTGTTTTTGAGTGTGTGTGAGAGAGATATGCTTTTCATTTATGTGGACGTGGGATTAGGAAAAGAAGAAAGGCAGAAAGAAAAAAAAAAGATAGAGAAAGGAAAAAAAAGGTAAATACGTTTGAGAAATGATTCCTTTGCCATCTTTTCCTTTTCTTCTATTTTTATCCTTTTTTATATTCAAATTGAAATTATCTTATACTCCATCCCTTCTATGAAAATGACAATAAACCTTTATTATATATGTATGTAAATAAAAGTATTCAATTTATAGCATAAAGAAAGGGTTATTATGCAAAAAAGTTGATAAAATTTACATGAATATTGTCTAAGTTACTAAAGTTTTATTTCATCACTTAGGTTAGGGGCCGGTGATATCCGGGTAGATAACCGACCTTTACGGTCTCGGTTTAATCGTTTATATATGTTAAAAACTAAGAAAAACTGTAAGGTTTGTGATAGATGAAGTGATCGAGGTTGGGTGTAGAATTGGCGTCGAAATGTTAAAGGTGGCATAGAGGAGAGCCAACTTAACAGCCTTCTTAGTGTGGAAACCATTTATCATGTGCTCTGTACATGTAACCTTAAAAAATGGCAGCCAACTTTTGGTACATTCTGGCGGCTCTAATTCTTAATCTGATCTAAACTCTTTTGTCTTTTCTCTTTTTTCCTTTGATTATAGATTGCTCGTTACTTCTTTTCCTCCACTTGCATCGTGTTAGATTTCTGATTTATTTTTTCTAGGGTTTCTTACTACGAATCCGTTTGTGGTGGATATCCTGGAAGATCAAACGTTTAAACGTGATCTGGTTGAGGGATTGGTGGTGCGAACGTTTTTGTGATTAGAGGGAGGACTGGTTGGATTTAGGTTTCCTATTAGGTTTTAGGGTTTCTGCCGTCAGATTGTAGGTCTTAAAGTTCATATCTAAAAGTGTTGGTTTCTGTCATGAAGGTCGACTAGGTGGTTGTTGTGATTTAGTTTAAACCCTAATTTTTATTAGGGTTTTTTTGTGGTGGAAGTGGTTTTCTCATATATAGAGGGTTTCAATCAGATTAATGAAGGGGGGTTCGTCGAGCTTATGGAGCGTATGAATACTAGCCATCTAGGCAATGTTCAAGCTGCGAGGTCTGACTGAAGAACTCACCACCAAAGGCTACTAATTTTCCTATTACGAAAATTAGTGATGTTGCTAAGTTTTTTTTGTGTTTCGCTTAATTCTCTTGAGGAGATAGATTTTTTTTAAGGAGCTTGATGCGGGTTCAAATCAGATGTGGGAATGTTTTTCACAAGAGAGTCGTGGTGGAATCATTAAGATTATTGATCAACATTTGAGCTTTCTTGAGCAATAAGATGTTGAGGAGCCTATTATTAAGTCTGTGGATGTTAATAATGAGATTTGTATTATGGCTGATGCTGTTTTCGAAGGGGTTGATGTTTCTATTCCTCGAAGAGTGGTTCAAAAGGTTGGTTGTCGCTTTGAATATACACTGTTTGGTTATTTTCTCGGACAGAGATTGGCATATCCAGTTGTTGAGTATTTTGTTAGGAGCAATTGGGATAAACATGGGTTAAAACGAATTATGATGAATAACAAGGGATTTTTCTTCTTCAAGTTTGATTTTCAAGCTGGTTTGGAGGTTGTTTTGGAAGGTGGTCCTTGGTTGATTCGCAAAACTCCTATCATTCTCAAGACATGGTCATTGGGGAATCGCTTGGTTAAAGAAGAACTGACTCGCATTCCAATCTGGGTGAAACTGCATGATGTTCCAATTCAGGTTTTTGAAGAGGAAGGAATTAATTTAATTGCTTCTTTTCTTGGTAAGCCAATTATGTTTTACTCGTTTACTAGCTCTATGTGCAAAGATTCATGGGGTAGGAGTAGTTTTGCTAGGTGTCTCATTGAAATTAATTCTGATGTTGATTTGGTTGAGATTGTTACTATTGGTGTTCCGTCTCTTACTAGTGATGAGTATACCAAAGAAACAATCCGAGTTGAATATGAATGGAAGCCGTTGAGGTGTGATACATGCAAGATTTTTGGTCATGACATTGATTTGTGCCCAAAGAAGGTTGTGACTATTCCTAGTACTTCTATGGTTCATACTAGTGCGCCTGTTGAGACATCTAATGATGGATTTCAATTAGTGGGTAAGAAGAAAAGTAGGAATAGGAAGTCCAAGTCTAAGTCTACTGGTCCGTCGGTTCAACCGAATGTCAAGTTTGTTCCCAAAGCAACTTCTAGTGAAACGAAGAAAGGTGGTACATATGTTGGTAATGCTGCATCTTCCAAGAGGAATGAAGTAGATCTCTCTTCATTTGATGGTAATATGACCACATCTAATTCGTACTCAGCTTTAGATGAAAATGAGGAAGAGGTTGCTCTTGTTTATGACGAATTGACTAATCTTCTCAACTCTAAAACAGGTGGATGCTCCTACTCCACTACTGTTGTTGGTTAGTTTGGTTCATTATGTTATGTTCTAGGTGCATTTTATGTTTCTAGAAGTGTAAGTGGTTATGGCGTGTCATAAGCACTAGATTAGGAGGTTTATCAAGCTTGTAAGCTTGAGGTTAATGTGGTATCTCAGCCACATTCCATTTGTACTTCATTGTTTTTTTTGGATAATATATTTACCGGGGAAACCCATTACCAAAAAAAATACATGTAACCTTACGAAAGAGGTATGGTCGAAGACTATTCAATGGTGTCAAGTTGTTATGCCAGAGGTCAGATCCTTCGCAAATTGGGTAGCATGGTGTAATCAGGTTTCAAAAATTAACAGTGATCGAGTGAGGATGAAAGTTATCGGGATGACTACATGTTCGATGTTATGGCGATACAAAAATTCAGTGACATTTGACTCTGGTAGAATATTCAAACATGATCTAATAGATAATATTAAGTTGTACTCGTTTTTTGGTTAAAGCATCGAAACTCTAAGAATAAAAATTCTTGGATCGAATGGCTTAAACATCCTTTGTAATTGTTCTTTAGTCTAGTGATTTGCTAGACTTTTCTCTCGTTATATATAATGCTGTTAAAAAAAGGGCCGGGTGAGCATGATGGGGTTTGGTGTGGTTTTTGACTAAAACTGAACCGCAACCGCATTTGCGGTTTTTATAAAAATAAAATCTGCACCATAAACGGCGGTTTCGGTTTGGTGGCTTTTTTGTGGTTTCTAACCAAACCGCATCATCACTTGTGACTTATATAATAAATGTGGATTTTTACGGGTTTTAGTTTAAAATGTTTATTTTTCGGTTATAACAATACATAAATTGAATCTAAAAAACACGTGACTTATATGCACTAGAAGTCTTATAACTCGTATAAAATAGTCGATGTGACGTTTTTCAGTATAAAATAATTATTGTGTGGTGCGGTGCGGTTTTGCGGTTCGGTTTTACGGGTGAAAACCGCAACCGAACCGCATTTGCGGTTTTTCTTTTTTCTTAAAATCAAACCACTGTTTTTTTCGTGATGCGGTCTGTGCGGTGCGGTTTTTTTGCGATTTTTGCGATTTTTGCGATTTCGCGGTGCGATTTTTCTCAACCCTAACTTATACTAAAGTTATAAAGCATGACTTTTAGGTTACTAAACACTTAACTTATAAAAAAATATATGTTAAAATTACTCGAATTAATACTAAATTGTAGGTGATATATAAGCTTCTTGCAAAGTTCAGTAATCTAAGTAAATAAAATAAAACTTTAATAACTTATACCGTGTAAATTTTCGTAAGGTCTTCATATAATAGCCCGAAAAGAAACATAAAGATTTAAGCCCTCAATTAGATTGAGGAACTTGTTTATATGTCATTGCAAGTTATTTTTTTGGTACTTAAATTAGCTAGAGAAAATGTTACCATATAGTTTGTCCTAGTCACTGGAAAAAAAACATTGTGTACTAGTTAGTCACTGAAACAACTGTGATCACTACTGTATAATATGAATAAAATGCAAGTCAATTCATTACCCACATCTTAATTATATTCTGTTATCATTTGCGGTCCTTATATTTGACTAGTTATTATTACTCACTCTGCATTAATATTATGTCAACATTAAGTGAGGATAACTTATTGGAAAATGGTGGTCTTAGCTTGGCAAGGAAACTAGATATAGTTGCTCACGTTTTAATTTCAATGAGCATACTATTAACAGAAAGATAAATTGACAAAAAAATTAGAAAATTATACATAAAACCAAACATATCATTCACATTCAAGTTGAGAATTATAATCAACCAGAAGCACAAGATGTTACTCGCGCGCTGATATACGTGATTTGATTAATGATCAACTTGATCTTGTCAAAGTTCATTTGTTGTTCCAGCGATGATCAACAAGTACTAGCAAGATGCCAGAGGTAATAGAAACACATCAACGGCCGAATAGCTCACTCGTTAATTTCGTGTTTTGAGGGTAACCATCTAACCATAGAAATTGAAATCGACAAGCGGTCACCTTGATCCCTACCTAATCGGGGCCACAGTATATTTGCTAGAAGAAGGGGACAAGTGTCATAGATCTTGAACAAATATACAATCATACTAGCCTTCACATACCTTCAATAAGGCAATGTATATACGCTACATTGTATTCATATTTTCATGTGTTGTCACATTTTATTGCCAGCTACTTAACATCATTTTTTCAAGGTGGCCGGATGTGCATTAAACTAGCACCAAGCTAGCATAACAAGTTGAGAGAGTAGTACGTAGTACTTTACATGCCTCTTAGAGGTCTATGTGTTGTAACATCAAGTATTGACATTTTGGTGTGGTCAAATTATCCTCGTTATCCTCGTGACATGTCGATGGGAAAACCCTGGTCAAGTCTTGACTTTTTAGTTTGGTCAACTTATACCGGCGACATGTCGCCGGAGAAAACCACCGCTAAACGATAAAATTTACTTTTTCGTGAGTTGACGGTCAACATATTAAAAAATTACATGTCGCCAGGAAATTGAGTACGCGTGGCAAGATAAACAGTTAGTGAATTAAACTTTGCTAATTAATCAGTATAGTCTCCGGCGATGTCGTCCGGGAAAACTATCCACCCTGGCATAATAGTGTTGACTGAAATTGTGTGGGTCTTGCGTAGTCACTGGTGAAATTAGTATCCCATCGAACGTTCTCATCGAGCTCTCCCCAACGATATGTCGCCGAGAAAAACTATCTCCATCGACATGTCGCTAGGAAACCCCGATATTTTCGATAGAGATAGTAGCTAATGTTGTAGTTACTAGCTACAAGGTCAAGTTTGATCAAAACAAAAGCTAGTGTGTGATTCCAAATTAGTTTGGACTTGTAAAACTTTGTGATTCTCACCAATAACTCAATGACTACCTTTCTTCATTGAAGTCAAACCAATGGTTGTTGCCCTTCTTTCCCGAAATACCCTAATTTCAACAAACTTTTCAGACTCTTGATTTGGTACTTGATTACACAATGCTCCATACTCACACCTATAACTCTTAGTCACCTACACATGTACATGTACATATTTAAAAATAGAATAATGACCTGGATTCAAGGAATTGAAAAACAATTTTAATGTTTTTGCTCTACTATCTAGTTAGCCCCTATGGAGCTTACCAAATTTGAATTAAATAACATTGAAACAATGTCGAAAGATATCTAAATCCATATTACTACATTAGTGTACTAATGAAAGCTTAAGTTTTGATTCATCCTTCAATTCATGCAATATCTACATCCATCTTACTCCTTTTAATGTACTACTAGTAGTTTATATATATTAAGATATGTATTTAACATATTCCAGTTTTGGTCGTTGTTCAATCTTAAATGTAACACCAAAACGCAAGGAAAGGGTTAACTAGGGGTTATATAATGCCATGTTTGTCATGGATTTGTGTCTGTAATGCACTATAAGGTTCCATTTACCTGTTTTATGTGTGATTCTAACAAGATGACAAATTTTGCATATATTGAGATTTAAGCCCATGAATGACTTAAAGTATATGCAAGACGATAAATCTGTCATTCAGCATGATAGCAAACATAAGATGAAGGACCGATCTAGGACGTATCCACAAAACCTGCAAGTGCTTATGATAATATACGCTAAACAACCTGGCCTCATTGAATCAGGTTACTCTAAAGATAATTAAAATGTATATTTCTTTACCCTAGTATTGAGTAAATTGAACTCACCATGGAAAATGAATAAATGTGTGTCTGAATATTCGATCAAATTGGCTCGAGTGGGCTCACGGGCGCTTTACTAGCTGTCCCCGACATGTTGTAATCCGTTTTTTCACTGTTCTTTCTTTAATTCCTTACTAGAGTTTCGTAAAAAATTATTACCGTTCGAAAATAATACAGTAAAAGACAAACGTGTATATGTGTATAGCTGAACCTTATGTTAAATTTTGCTTAAGAGGTGAAGATGAATATGGTCTCCCTAACCTTATGTTAAGTTTTGTTGTTCGAAAATGTGTATGAAGATCAAGCTATCTCAAACAATGTCCAATATATATATATACATATATATATATATATATATATATATATATATATATATATATATATATATATATATATATATATATATATATATACTTATAGGATTAGTGTTCGATGTCGAAAACATAATTAGATTTCTTTATGTTCTAAGTGTCATTTTTGTGTAGTTTCTTTATCTTAGAAAGTTGTTTGTCTATATAACAGACGAAAATGTAAAACTCACCGCATCTCTTTGTGTTTAACTGTTTTTTGGCATAATAATATTTATCGAAAAAACCTTTTACCAAAAATACATGTGTATATGTACATTGTTTAACCTTAGGGAAGATGAATATGGTCTCCCTAATTATTTACATAAGAATCTGGGGAACGTAGTTAGGTGTCCGACAACAATAGAAGCAGTAGGTACATGGAGAAATTAAGAATTTGAGTATATATTGAATTGAAACCTTTCTGGACGCAGAACCAGATGCATGGAAGACTGACAATTTTGGTATGTGCATCAATTTGACTTTAATGTTCTAACCTCATTCATTGCAAACACTTATTTTATGATTAATCTGAATGACATTAATGTCAACAATATATTAAGGCCTCGAGTAGCGAAAACACATGTACGCATTATAATTTACTTCATTTCCCAGATTTTGAGGATTATAATAATAAGAAACCGACTCTTATACTCCAGTGTTGTTAAGAATTTTCATCAACATAAACTTATTTAATTTTTAAATTCTCTTAAGGGCTTGTCGTAAAAAAGTTTGAGCTCTGCTATTATATAAAGTTTAAGCTCTGCTATTATAAAAAAGTGAGAAAATCGACAATATTAAAAAGAAGATCGATGAAGGAAAATTTATTTTTGTGGATGATAAAAAAGAACTCGGTTTTTTAAAAAAGGGTGATATTTCAGATTAGCTAAATGAGAAGGATGTAGTTGAACCTGTAGATATATGACTAATAATATGTGGAACAATGAGATCATTCATAAAAAATACTTGTTTAATGATTATGACCCATATAATAATGATATGTATGATAAGCAGGATATTTCAAAGAATGTCTACTCTATTTCTAATAATTTTGAAATTAGAGTACGTAGAATAAAGATATATGACTAATAGTTGTTTAATGTAGTGTGACTTTGTATTAATTTTATGTATTGATTTTGGTACAAAATTGTTTGTCCATATAGTAACAAACAAAAGATTATTTTGTATCATGTATACACCTGATAAGTTAGAGTCAAGTCTGCCTCTCGATATAAAGTCGGTTCTGAACCAAGCTATTTGATATTCATAAATTTATATACCAATACTATTGAAACTGTAGAAAACATAGTTGGACATCTGCTTGGTAGAATGGTCTTATCTCACCTAGGCACTAGGTATGACCAAGGAAGAATCTTTGTTTTGTTTACTAGTACTTCACATCTTTCTTTTATCTTCTTAATTTCGTTTCCTTTCTTTATTAAACCCGATAGTCACATCGAGGGATGAAATTCATGTTTTCTATCTCCTAGAATTTCTCATAATTAATTCAGTATGTGAAATGCAATTCAAGACTGACAGTTAGTAATTTAATATAGCTAAGGATGTAAATGCATTTTGAACCGATCAAAATTAACTAATATGGAGTGTTTGTGTAGCGAACAAGATTATAGAAGAGGTATCTTTTTCAAATGATGGTAAGTTTTTTTCCGCTAAATATATTACTTCAAAAAAACATTCAGTACAATATATGTGAGTGAAACACGCATCTCAACCTGTTAAACAACAATGAAGTTGTAAACGGGATCCTGTTAGCAAGTAGCTAGCAGCTGAAAGAGGACGACACTATGTCTTTCCTATTTAAGTTTACATGAGGCAACAATATCATTCAAAATAGGGTTAAATCCATTTAATAGCAATATACTTTTTAAAATATACAAATATCATACATGAACTTTGAAAAATACTAATATCGTATACATATTTTAAAATTTTGTCTCGATATCATACCTTTGTAAAATATGTGAGCATAAGAGCGAATACTTTTAAGAAAAATGTGAGCAAAATTTAAATCCTCATTGTTCTTTCTATCAATTGTCACACGTGTGTTCAATCTGTTCATACGCCTTTGTTTTATGTTAATAGTTGGGTGTGAAACAAATAACCCTTACTGGTATATGAAACAACATCTACAGGTTTGTATACATGAAGTTTGAGAATATTTATAAGACATTTGATCTCCTGCATGCCAAGTAATGAATATTTTCATGTTAGATTTTACTACTTGGTAAGGCAATTGCTCGCTTCATATATTCACTAGTAATTTTAGAAGTACTAAGGTATGATATCGAGACAAATTCTGAAAGTATACATACGATATTAGTATTTTTTTAAAGTTCGCGTATGATATTTGTACATTTTGAAAAGTATCTTGCGATTATATAGACTTAACCCTTCAAAATATCATATGTGCTATGATCATACACATGATGATGTTTTGATATCACACTGGACTAAGACTACCTTTATTCACAACCATATCCAACCCAACTTACTATTAAAATATTATTTTTTTACTCTTCCACCTATACAATCAATACATCCAACCAATTCTAACTTTTTTATCATTTATCAACAACTCAACCCAACCCAATCTAATATATAAAATATTATTTTTAAATATTTTTAATATATATACAATATCATTACAAAATAAAAATATTCTTACCATTTAAAAACATTTTAATGTATAAAAATAAATAAAATACACACTTTCCATAGGGAAATTAATGACAATTGGCCTAATAATAAGCAAAAATTAGGCCAAAATATTTTTCTTATCCTAATGGGCTACACTACAACAATCCAGCCCTTCCCCATTGGGGTTTTCCCCAGCGACATCATGTCGCTTGGGAAAAGTTGCTAAACGACAAAAACTTTCTTACGTGGCAAACTTTCTCGAAAAAATTTTGACCAAAAAATAAAGAAACTTTTCCCCAGCGACATGTCGCTGGGGAAAAGTTGACTGAATTTTGACCAAACTACTTCACAATTAATGCAAGCGGGAGATTAACCCGCCAAGTTTTCCCCAGCGACATGTCGCTGGGGAAACTTTCTCCCACGTCTAATCCAAGTGATTAGCGTTAATGCGTTGTTTAATTTATGACAAAAGTTTTCCCCAGCGACAAGTCGCTGGGGAAACATTTAGGATTCCCTCCAAAGATATTCAATTAACGCGCCTATTTTACAAAAAACGAACAAATCTTTCCCCAGCGACATGTCGCTGGGGATAAGTTGACTTCTATTTGACCACCAATTTTCAAAAATATGTAATGTCTATATAATATTTTAGTAATATAATATATATATTAAAAAATATAGTTATTAAAATTTAAAATAGTATATCTCTTTTTATGATAAAAAAAAGTGAGACAAATGGTTAATTTTCCCGCCAATGTTTTCCCGCCAAAAGTTAACATTCACTGATAATTGTTAACATTCATTGTTAATATTAATTAAAAATTGTTAACATTCATTGAGGCTTACAAACAGACACGCCTAAACCTAACTTTATTCTACACTGACACTTAAACACGCGCTTAATTAAACATGGATATTAAGCCGATAATAGACTCATAAACACGAAAACAGATACATCATAAACTAGTCCAAACGAATGTTCCCCATGTCATCATAAAGGTCGTGAAGTAGTGCAGCTGAATCCAATGTGTGCCTATCGGAGTTGCGGTACAACTCTATCGTACGCTCAAGTACCATTATCATTCCATTCAAGCGCACACAGTTTGCACACGCTGAAGAGCTTGGAGAAGAAATTGGAATCGTTGAAGGTCTGGTAGAAGAGCTTGGAGGAGAAAAGCTCGTTGAAGGTCTTGAAGAAGAGCTTGGAGGAGAAAAGCTCATTGAACCTCCAAGAGATTTGATTAGTAGTTGGACGCGTTCGTCTTTCCATAAAAAAAATTTGCATCCATATGAAACTGGAGGTTGAACCCGTGAACGTGGACAAGCATAGTACAATCTACCAAAGTTTTCAGTTGTCCACGATTCTCGAAGAACTACATCTCCATGTCCACACCTGCACGGAAAAGCTTCATGCTTCAACATGTACATAATAACAATTTGTTTATGATGATAAGTGTGTGTAATATGCTGGTGGTTGTGATGATAAGGAGTGTGTGTGGTTCTCTTTTTATGCTAAAAAAGTGAGGGAAATTGTTAACATTTTCCCTCCAATGTTTTCCCTCCAATGTTTTCCCTCTAATGTTTTCCCTCCAATGAACATCTAATACCTTGAACCTCTAATGATGAACCCTATCTAATACATTGAACCTCTGATGATGAACCCTATCTAATACATTGAACCTCTGATGATGAACCCTATCTAATACATTGAACCTCTAATGATGAACCCTATCTAATACATTGAACCTATAATGATGAACCCTATCTAATACATTGAACCTATAATGATGAACCCTATCTAATACATTGAACATATAATGATGAACCCTATCTAATACATTGAACCTATAATGATGAACCCTATCTAATACATTGAACCTATAATGTTGAACCCTATCTAATACATTGAACCTATAATGTTGAACCCTATCGAATACATTGAACCTATAATGATGAACCCTATCTAATACATTGAACATATAATGATGAACCCTATCTAATACATTGAACCTATAATGATGAACCCTATCTAATACATTGAACCTATAATGTTGAACCCTATCTAATACATTGAACCTATACTGTTGAACCCTATCTAATACACTGAACCTATAATGATGAACCCTATCTAATACATTGAACCTATAATGATGAACCCTATCTAATACATTGAACCTATAATGATGAACCCTATCTAATACATTGAACCTATAATGATGAACCCTATCTAATACATTGAACCTATAATGATGAACCCTATCTAATACATTGAACCTATAATGTTGAACCCTATCTAATACATTGAACCTATAATGTTGAACCCTATCTAAGACATTGAACCTATAATGTTGAACCCTATCTAATACATTGAACCTATAATGTTGAACCCTATCTAATACATTGAACCTATAATGTTGAACCCTATCTAATACATTGAACCTATAATGTTGAAACGTATCTAATACATTGAACCTATAATTTTGAACGCTATCTAATACATTGAACCTCTAATGATGAAACGTATCTAATACATTGAACCTATAATGTTGAACCCTATCAAATACATTGAACCTATAATGTTGAACCCTATCTAATACATTGAACCTATAATGAAGAAACGTATCTAATACATTGAACCTATAATGTTGAACCCTATCTAATACATTGAACCTATAATGATGAACCCTATCTAATACATTGAACCTATAATGATGAACCCTATCTAATACATTGAACCTATAATGATGAACCCTATCTAATACATTGAACCTATAATGTTGAACCCTATCTAATACATTGAACCTATAATGTTGAACCCTATCTAATACATTGAACCTATAATGTTGAACCCTATCTAATACATTGAACCTATAATGTTGAACCCTATCTAATACATTGAACCTATAATGTTGAACCCTATCTAATACATTGAACCTATAATGTTGAAACGTATCTAATACATTGAACCTATAATGTTGAACGCTATCTAATACATTAAACCTCTAATGATGAAACGTATCTAATACATTGAACCTATAATGTTGAACCCTATCTAATACATTGAACCTATAATGTTGAACCCTATCTAATACATTGAACCTATAATGAAGAAACGTATCTAATACATTGAACCTATAATGTTGAACCCTATCTAATACATTGAACCTATAATGATGAACCCTATCTAATACATTGAACCTATAATGTTGAACCCTATCTAATACATTGAACCTCTAATGATGAAATGTATCTAATACATTGAACCTATAATGATGAACCCTATCTAATACATTGAACCTATAATGTTGAACCCTATCTAATACATTGAACCTATAATGATGAACCCTATCTAATACATTGAACCTATAATGTTGAACCCTATCTAATACATTGAACCTATAATGATGAACCCTATCTAATACATTGAACCTATAATGTTGAACCCTATCTAATACATTGAACCTCTAATGATGAAACGTATCTAATACATTGAACCTATAATGATGAACCCTATCTAATACATTGAACCTATAATGTTGAACCCTATCTAATACATTGAACCTATAATGATGAACCCTATCTAATACATTGAACCTATAATGGTGAACACTATCTAATACATTGAACCTATAATGATGAACCCTATCTAATACATTGAACCTCTAATGATGAAACGTATCTAATACATTGAACCTATAATGATGAACCCTATCTAATACATTGAACCTATAATGATGAACCCTATCTAATACATTGAACCTATAATAATGAACCCTATCTAATACATTGAACCTATAATGATGAACCCTATCTAATACATTGAACCTATAATGTTGAACCCTATCTAATACATTGAACCTATAATGTTGAACCCTATCTAATACATTGAACCTATAATGTTGAACCCTATCTAATACATTGAACCTATAATGTTGAACCCTATCTAATACATTGAACCTATAATGTTGAACCCTATCTAATACATTGAACCTATAATGTTGAACCCTATCTAATACATTGAACCTATAATGTTGAACCCTATCTAATACATTGAACCTATAATGTTGAAACGTATCTAATACATTGAACCTATAATGTTGAACGCTATCTAATACATTAAACCTCTAATGATGAAACGTATCTAATACATTGAACCTATAATGTTGAACCCTATCTAATACATTGAACCTATAATGTTGAACCCTATCTAATACATTGAACCTATAATGAAGAAACGTATCTAATACATTGAACCTATAATGTTGAACCCTATCTAATACATTGAACCTATAATGATGAACCCTATCTAATACATTGAACCTATAATGTTGAACCCTATCTAATACATTGAACCTCTAATGATGAAACGTATCTAATACATTGAACCTATAATGTTGAACCCTATCTAATACATTGAACCTATAATGTTGAACCCTATCTAATACATTGAACCTATAAGGATGAAACGTATCTAATACATTGAACCTATAATGTTGAACCCTATCTAATACATTGAAACTATAAGGATGAAACGTATCTAATACATTGAACCTATAATGTTGAACCCTATCTAATACATTGAACCTATAATGTTGAACCCTATCTAATACATTGAACCTATAATGTTGAACCCTATCTAATACATTGAACCTCTAATGATGAAACGTATCTAATACATTGAACCTATAATGATGAACTCTATTAATCACTTATTATTTTTAATTATATAAAAGTAAAATATACAATTATATAAAACTTATTATTTTTAATTATATAAAATTATAATAATACAATTATATAAAATTATTATTATTAATCATTTAAAAGTAAATATCATAAATTGTTAAATATATAATTTTTATATAAATATATAATTATATAAAACGTATTATTATCAATCAAACTTATTATATAAATATATAATTATATAAAACATATTATTATCAATCATTTAAAACTAATTTACATAAATATCTTATATAAAAAATATACAATTATATAAAACTAATTATTTTTAATTATATAAAAGTAAAATATACAAATATATAAAATTATTATTTTGAATTATATAAAAGTAAAATATACAAATATATAACATTATTATTTTTAATTATATAAAAGTAAAATATACAAATATATAAAATTATTATTTTTAATTATATAAAAGTAAAATATACAAATATATAAAATTATTATTATTAATCTTTTAAAAGCATATAAAATAATTGGTTTCCCCAGCGACATGTCGCTGGGGTAAGTTTCGTTGACCAATTTTAGAAATCCCTCCAAAAATTTTCATTAACGCGATTCTTTCACAAAGCGACAAAACATAATTTTCCCCAGCGACATGTCGCTGGGGAAAAGTTCGTTAATTGCTAACGTTTATTAAACCAGCTGCGCAAAACGACATGTCGCTGGGGAAACTTTTGACTAGACCTTATCCTTATTCGATTTACAGAAACATCACTTATCTCCCCACACCAAATCATTCTCTTAAACCTGCGAACAAACTCACCAAACCTGCGAACAAACTCACCAACAATCATCACCACTACCACCAAATCATCATTCATCACCACTACCACCAAGAATCATCACCACCATTCATCTCATCCATCCCCACCACATAACCCACCAAGAAGCATCACCACCATTCATCACCACCAATCATCACCACCATTCACACCACCACCAGAATGTCTTCACCAGCCATCCCCACCACATAACCCACCAACATCGCCACCAACACACCACCACCGAACGTCATCACCACCACCACCACCACATCACCCTCTTTTCTCTCTAATTGATAATTCTATTAACAAGTTTGTGGTGGTGGATTTATTTTTCTGTTAATTAAAGGTATATTTTTCTTAATTGAGTTATTTATAATAATTAAAATTCGTTTTTATATAATTAAAATTAATTTTTATATAATTTCAGCGGGGTAGGCAGCGTAGGTAGCAGTAGTAGTAGGCAGCGTAGGTAGCGGTAGGCAGCGTAGGAAGCGGTAGGCGGCAGTAGGCAGCGTAGGTAGCGGTAGGCGACGGCAGACAACGGTAGGCAACTGTAGCAGCGGCAAGCAGCGGGAAGGTATATTTTATATAAAAAAATTTCGTTTGGTTTCCCCAGCGACATGTCGTTGGGGATTTAAAAATGTTATTTTCTTGTGTTAAATTTAAATCCAAACACTCCTTATATATGATGCCTAACCGAAGAGAACACTTTATTTTGATATAAGCTGTTTTCCAACAGCTTATTCGTATAAGCTTATCAGAACAGCTTTTTCTGATAAGCTTATCAGAATAAGCTGTTTTCAAACATCTTATTCCGCTAAGCTTATCGGGATAAGCTGCTTCAAACAGCTTATCCTGATAAGCTTATCAGGATAAGCTGTTTGAAACAGCTTATCCCGATAAGCTTAGCGGAATAAGCTGTTTGAAAACAGCTTATTCTGATAAGCTTATCAGGATAAGCTGTTTGAAACAGCTTATCCTGATAAGCTTAGCGGAATAAGCTGTTTGAAAACAGCTTATTCTGATAAGCTTATCAGGATAAGCTGTTTTCATACAGTTTATCCTGATCATCTTATCCGAATAATCTGTTTTCAAACAGCTTATCCTGATAAGCTTATCAGGATAAGTTGTTTGAATACAGTTTATCCCGATAAGCTTATCGGAATAATCTGTTTGAAAATAGCTTATCCAGATGACTGATGTTGCACGGGGCCACGGCGGGGACGGTGGTGGCGAGGATCCTTCACGTCCACGTCCTCCATCATTCGGTTGCGGGGGTTGCTTCGTCAACCGGGGTAAGAATTTCTAGATTATTGTAATACAAATTTGATACACATATTTAACTTGTTTGCCTTAACTTTTATGACTTTATCACTCACTTGATTTTGCAGGAAAAGGAAAGAAAAAGCCCAATTTGGGCGGGAGGAGAGCCGGCAGGCAGAATACCCGGGAGAAGACCCGCTGCCTGAAATTACTGGATGCGGTGGCCGAGAATCAAAACCGGCCGGTCGAGATCGACTTTGTACCCGGTAGAGGTAACCTTGTTATACCTGTCGGCCCCTACGCAGATCATTGGGGAAACTTATTCGGGTGTGTCGTTAGGGAAATACCTTTGTATTACCCTTCGTGGAGCAAGGTCCCCGAAGGGTACAAGGCGGCGGCCCAGGCAGCTATTGGGGTAAGTTATCATTTTATATTTATTTAATTATCGTGTTCATTTATTTAATTGTATATATTTATTTAAATTTGTTTTTTTATTTATATCATATAAATAAATAAACAAATTTAAATAAATATATAAATTATATTGCTAACTCCGTTTTTAAAGTGTTGTATTGTGTATATTTATTTAAATTCGTTTATTTATTTATATCATATAAATAAATAAACGAATTTAAATAAATATATAAATTATATTTCTAACTCTGTTTTCAATGTGTTGTATTGTGTATATTTATTTAAATTTATTTATTTATTTGTATCATATAAATAAATAAACAAATTTAAATAAATATATAAATTATATTTCTAACTCTGTTTTCAATGTGTTGTATTGTGTATATTCATTTAAATTCGTTTATTTATTTATATCATATAAATAAATAAACGAATTTAAATAAATATATAAATTATATTTCTAACTCTGTTTTCAATGTGTTGTATTGTGTATATTCATTTAAATTCGTTTATTTATTTATATCATATAAATAAATAAACGAATTTAAATAAATATATAAATTATATTTCTAACTCTGTTTTCAATGTGTTGTATTTGATTGCAGAAAAATTATGATCTCACGCCGTACGTGAACACCCCTCGGTGGAAGAGTATTTATGATACCATTAATGCACAGCTACAAAAATCATACAACACCAGCAAGGCTAGTCTGAAGCGAGATTACTGTGTAAAAGACCCCGAGACTGGAGAATACGATTTGGATCAAATTAGGCGGAACAGACCCGACGAGCACACACCTGAAGTGTGGGAGAAACAGATAGAGTTTTGGACTGACGAAGCTAACATGAAGCGATCCTCAACAAACAGCCAAAATCGGTCCAAGGCAACACTTGTATCCCGACATGGTTCTCGGTCGATCCCTCGCACTCGACATCTCATGGTAATTATTATTATTATTATTATTATTATTGATTTTACATTATTATGGTTTTTTTTATTTTTTTTTATTTTATTATTATTATTATTGTTTTTTATTTTTATTATTTTATTATTATCATTATTTATTTTACATACATATTATTATTGCCGCATTTAATTAGATTGATCTTACTTACGTGTGTATGTACAGCAAAAGGCGTCCGAAACCCAACAGGAGCCTACAGAGATCGACATGTTCTATCGTCTGCATACGAATTCAGATGGTGTATTTATAGATGAGCAGTCTCTCCAGTTGTATGTAAGTATTCTTTTCAAAACACACTTTAATGAATCATTGATTAATAATCTAGCAACCCGACTAATATATTTACTATCTTGTGTTATTGTCACCACACAGGATCAGATGAGGGAGCTAGAGGCGACGGGTGAGCACACCACTGCCGAGATCAACAGGATGGTGCGAGGAGGCAAGTTTCGCGGCCACCATCCTGGCGTGGGTATGGTATTGCCGGGATACACCAGTACTCCCCCGTGCTTTTCGCCACCACCCCCTGAGACTCGTCGGGATCGGGATGTTGATTTCATGATGGGCTTGTTCAGAAACGACCCCAGGTATGGCGATCTTTTTTCCGCATATGAGAGTGGTGGTGCCAGCGGGAGTGGGAGTCGCCCGGGTGATGATGCTGGTGCCAGCGAGAGCGGGAGTCGCCCGGGTGATGATGCTGAGGATCGGGAGGGTGGCGATGACGCGAGCTAGTCGTGTCATATATGTGTTTGTTAGTATGGTACATAGTTTCTTTATGTTCATCTTGACTTGTTTCCCTATTATCCTAAATTAGAACGCTTGTTTCCCTAGTATCCTTAACTATCCCGACTTATTCCTAGTATCCATGTGATCATTAGAACGTTATATTATATTTTGGTGCAAGTTTGAACTTATCCCGCGTTTGTGTTGATTTGTATTTCAAGTTTACTTTATATGTGTCTTTTGGTAAGCAAATACAGGTTTTGGTTACAGGTTTTGGTAGATTTTTTCCGGAAAAATTCCGGAAAAAATCTGGAAAACGCCTGCTGTGCAGGCAATTTTAAAAAAAACCTGCAGACTCTTCCCCAGCGACATGTCGCAGGGGAAAAGTTGGTTATTCGTTGACAAGTCAAACGCAAAGCGTTGACAAGTCAAACGTATCAAGAGTTTCCCCAGCGACATGTCGCTGGGGAAACTTTGGAAAGCGTTGACAAGTCAAACGAAAGGAAATTTTCCCCAGCGACATGTCGCTGGGGAAAATTTGTAATTAGCTAAAATGGTTAAGTTTAACTTAATTTTTTTTATTTGATAAGGATTTTCCCCAGCGACATGTCGCTGGGGAAAATTTTGCCACCGTGGCATCTGTTCTTCCAGGAAAAGTCTGTGGGGCCCACGTGTCGCTGGGGGAAGTCGCTGGGGATACTTTTAACAACTAGCGTACCCCAGCGAATATACCCCAGCGACATGTCGCTGGGGATATACTTCCCCAGCGACAAGTCGCTGGGGAAACACCAAAAATATCGTTGGGGTAGGGCTCGATTGTTGTAGTGCTAGCAGCTATTGGGTTTTAAATTTAACTTATATTAACCTAGTTTTTAGTTATCGCCTCCACCACTATCTCCTACATCTACATCTACTGTAAAACATTTAAAACAGAGAATCCAAAATCTTGAAAACCTGCAACTCAATTAAAAACATGGCTTTCAATTTCATGTTTATTGTCATGCCTTAGATCCGCCCCTAATAATAAGTATATTGGGGTTTCAAGAAAAAATGAAATAAAAGAGAGTGTGTAAGAGAAAAAAGTACATAAAACCATTCTTATGGTGACATGTGGGTTGGCCTCATGATCTGAAAGTCATCCCACGAACCAGTCGTTCACTTCTCTCTCCCTCATTGTTGTACTTTTGAATATAATATTTCTTTTTCTCTCCTTTATGTACTTCAACCGGTTGGATGAAGTCGTTGATAAACATAGTCTAAGTGAGGAAGACACACCTACGGATTGGAATTTGAATGTGTTTGTTGAGATCGAAATCGACCGTACCATACACACCCCTTGAGCGCATAGTATATGTTAAAATAAGTCTTTTAAGGGTTTTTCGGTAAATTTGTTATTCCTTAAAACGATTCAATACAATGGATATTGTTGAATCCCACATGTGTGTGTCTGTTACATAGGAAACTACTTACATAAGGAAGTTACAATTTTGGCTAGACTACAAGTGACTCAAAACAGAGCATACGCCGAGTTTTATCCCTGATCCTAACGGGACGTCTTTTGCTAATATGTTTATAAACAAAAGAGTCGAGGGGGTCTTAACTTCACCAGTGGTGAGTGGGGGTGAGGTGACAGTTCCGCTTGATTCTGTTCGAACTATCAATTCAAATTACCAGTGAAAGGTTAGTCAATTCGATTTATGGTTTCTTATTGGGAAAACGGGTGGCATACCCGATTGTCTTGTATTATGTTAAAAATACTTGGAGTAAATTTGGATTAGTTAAATCAATGCTTAACTCGTCGACATGGTTATTTTTCTTCTAATTTAACTCTATAGATGGTATAAACGCTATGCTTGAAAAAGGTCCCTGGTTTATTCGTAATAACCCATTTATCCTTAGTAAATAAGATCCGGATATGAATAAGTTGAAAGAGGATGTCGGTAAGATTGCGGTTTGGTGAAACTTCATTCTGTTCCTATGACGTCATTTAGTGAAGATGGTCTTAATGTAATTGCTACAAAACTTGGTACTCCTTTGATGCTTGATTCTTGATTCATATACGACTGAAATGTGTTTGAAATCATGGGGTAGATTGAGTTATGCTATATCTATGATTGAGTTGGATATGGATGTAGAGTTGAAAGATACTATTATGGTGGCTATGCCTAAACTAAAACGCGAAGGTTTTTATTTGAGCACTATTCATGTAGAATTGAATATAATCCCCCTAGATGCCCGTGTTGGAAGATTTTTGGCCATGCACTTGAAGATTCTCCTAAGGCTACGAGATCCACTGGTGCAGTGAAGGTGAACAAGTCAAAGCAAGTAGCTACGGGTGTATCGGTTGGTCCTAGGGTGAACTTTAAACCAGTTGCTTCTAAAGTTACTTACGAACATCGAATGGATGGCAAGAAGAATACTAATTCAAGTGGTAGGAAAAGCAAGCTTCTTCGAGGTCTGGTATAAAGGTTAGTCAAAGTAAAGAGGTTAGTAACTCAAATTATTTTGTTTCACTTAATTCTTTTGAAAATTATGATGGTTTGGGTATGAATGGTGGGACCTTAAGTCAGTTGGTTTGGATGATTTTTCGGGTGTACTTATGTCTGAGGATGGTACACCTCGTCCAGTTGCTAGTCACACCCTGATTATTAAGAAAATGACAAGATTGAAAAGAAGATTGCTGAAAGGAAATGTACTTTTGTAGATGATCAAGGGAACTCGGTTCCAAGAGAAAAGGGTGATATTTCAGGTTAGCTTAATGAGGTAGATGTAGTTGAACCTATGAAAATGATATGAAAATTTTTCTCGCGTGTAAAACGTCAGATGTGGGATATAAGACTAAATATATGTGGGAACAATAGAATGATTCTTACAAGAATGTTAGCGATGGATATGACCCATATGATGATGATATGTATGATGATCAGGATATTCTTGGCGGCGTCTAGTCTATTGCTGTAACGGGCAAAGATGTAGGATTCACCTACATCCTTTGTACTTAACTATTTTTTGAGTAATAAAATATATGAGGAAACCCTTTACTAAAAAATGACTCAAAACATCAAGTAATCTATTTCTTCTTTCGACCGCAAAGCTTGATATCCAAGTTATCACTTATAGATTGAACATTATGAGGGATTTTCTGACCTTCATACATATCATCATCATATAAATCGTAGTCAAGTTCATAGCTAGCATTCACATATATTTCCCTTTAGTGTTCCAACAAGCTCTTGGTAGCATATCCAACCCCGGATTGCTTTGAAGCCAAAAAGTTTTCCATTTCATTATAAACAAATTTAATTTCACTCTCACTACCCTAAGCATCTAAATAGTCAACCTTGTCTAGAGGCTTACCATCATCATCTATAAGCACACATATTCCCTCCATCAGGTATTTTCGAAAACATACTATCAAGGTATTACTTTCCTCTTGAACACGAGACATATAAGCCTTTTTACCCGTTTCTACTTCCTCAATAATCGTATTAAAATTTAAAGCCTCAAACGAGTTACTTTAAATGTACATGATGTTGAAACATTCTTCTTACTAGCAGAAGGAATCGTCATTGGAGAGCCACTAGTCCCCTTCAATTTATTGCTTTGTTATAAGGCGATATCATGTATTTGGCTTTACATATATCGCTTTGAAAGTCTTGTTACCTTCATTAATAACACCGGATTTATTCCTTTTTTACTTCAATAAAACCTTCATCATCGATCCTCGATGATTACCACTTACCTTTTCCATGAAATTTAGCACTCATTTAGGATCAGATTTTGGAAAATTAACAAGTGGGTTACCAAAGATAAAGCATATACTACAACAAAGAGGTTTCACCTGTACTCAATACGAATTGTTTCTTTTCTATATCAATCTCCCTCAAGGACTCGAACATATTACCAAAATATCGCTAAAATAATTATAAGCACTAATTTCAATTAGAACTCTTGCATAGTTACTCCACCCCGTGATTTAAACACGCGAAGTTTGTATATGAATCAAGCATCACCTAGGTACCAATTTTTGTGGCCATTAAACTTAACCCATCCAATTTGTAAGCAACCAAGGATACACAATGGAATTTCACTCAAATATGAACATGCAAAAAATTCATCTTTAGTTGACTCGTAAAGGACGACCATTTCTTAAGAGAAATAGGGATTCCACGGATCATATATGGAGAATCTATAAGAATTGAATCAATACCCTCAGTAGACGATAACTTAAAGAAGAAAATACCTTTCACCAACGTTACTGTTTGTCCACGAATCTTGTGCAAACATCGAATCTGTGAAGAACAATGAAGAACATTTGCACAATTAACCAATTGACTAACTAATAACACAAGCTTGTACTTTTCATCGTATGTATATATTATTAATAATGAATCAACAAATATACATGACTTGCCCGGTTGTTTGCGGAAGAACAACCGGGCGATGAATGACAAACTAAACTCCCATGTTCATAGCTAGCTAAGCTTATGCAACAATGGGAGGATGAAACCCTAAACCACTAAAGTATTACATGTTTGTTTCTGTGGGTGGGATCATTAACTATTCTATTACAAAGACCACATATATATAGTGGGAGTGTGAAGCTTCCTTGAGAAGCTTTACTAAAGTACAAGTAACCACCTTGTACTTTGTTGTCTTCATCTTTTGCACCTTTGACAAAGTAAGCCTTCCTCTTGAACCTTTGTCTTCATTGCTAATAAGACATGTGCCCACTAATGAATAAGACACTTCTTCAGGTCTTCTTAACATCTTCAGGTCTTGTAATCAGTAATAGTCTTGAGGAGTTAGTAAGCTATTATGTCATCACTTACTAACTCCATCATCCTTGATTCTTTGCACACTTACTGAGATCCGCCTCAGCTAATGACGAGTCTATCTCGTAGACTCTAAAGAACTCTAAAGAATGACACACTGAACTTATAACATACGTAAGTTCAGTGACTAACACTACTTAGGATACTTTACATCCAAATCCTGTGCAAGGGACAAATCAGGCACTGAATTGACCCAACAATCTCCCCCTATTTGGATAGAAAAGTAGCCTAAGTTAAATAGCAGTAAGTGAGCATAAAGGCTTCTTCTTACCTGCTATGTTACAACAATGAATACCAAGAATAACTAGCTTTACTAGTTCAAGTCATCCGCTAACGTGTATCGTCTTGTACCTGTTGTAGTTGTTACTGAACTGCAATGTCTGATCTTGTACTTTGAGAAACACTTGAACCAATTCCCTGATGCTTATATAGAACTCATAAAGGTAACTTCACCTTAGGTCATCAGTGAAGTATATTATATGCTTTACCATAAAGACCAATGCTTCACCCTAGCATATATTAAAGTAGCATATTATATCCAATGTAGATCACGAGTTCATTTACCTTCAATCAGAGAAGTGTGGTCAATGGTTGATGCAGCAACCATAAGAGATCATACAATGCAACTTGTTCAGCAACCCATCTTCAGTGACTTTGCTCAATCAGCCAAATGTAAATATTCTAAGTCCCTGAAGGTTATGTGTTGTGTATGATAGTATGTATGTAGCTTGAGTAAACTTGGTGTTTCTTCACATAAACACAAGTTTACCTCTGTCCTCGCTTCTCTCCCCCTCAAAATTTGCTAGGGAACCAAGCAAGTTTTGACCGGCTACATACTAGTACACAAGCATAGCGTGATGGTCTTCATCTCGCCTGAGATACAACTCCCCCTGAATTTCATCTCCTATCAACCTCCTGATGTTATCAAACCCCTGTATAATAAATGTTTCATCACACCCCTGTAACACAACCTGGTCTCTCAAAAACTCTGTGGCTGTGGTTACAGCGGGGTAGGGGAGGGTGACAACTGCTGGGGTGGGGAGGGGGGTTGTGAACCTATCTTCTTTCTTTGTCTTGGTGTGAGAAAAAAATCACCAAGTCCTTCAACAGCTGAAGGCTCTGAAGATAGCATGTTGATCAGCTGATCATCTTTCCAGCGTATACCTGTTAAACTAATTTTTTTTTTTTTTTTTTTTTTTTTTTATATTTTTTGTATGGTTTGGGTGGGTATAGGTTTGGTGGGTATATCACAGTTGCATGTGGATCACAGCGGCATATATATCACAGCGGTGTGTATGTCCGTGGTTCTCTCTCCCTCAAAATATGCAGCTTTAGCAGCATCTTTTGACAGGGGTTCGCTGTTGACAGGGGTTCGCTGTTGATGGTACAGGGGTCAAAGAGAGTTGGATGCCTGTGTAATAAGGTTCGCTGTTGGAGGATTCAGAGAAGGTCCATCGACAGGGATTCAAATCTCTGATGGCAGGTTCATATTTCAGCTGGTTGGGAGTTCAGAGATCGGTTCATAGGGGTCCATGTTCAATGGCCTGACAGTCCAACTGACCATGGGGGTTCAGCTACCCTGGGGTTCAGCTACCCTGGGGGGTTCAGCGGCCCTGGGGGGTTCAGCGGCCCTGGGGGTTCAGCGGCCCTGGGGGGTTCAGCTGCCCTGGGGGGTTCAGCTACCCTGGGGGTTCAGCTGCCCTGGGGGGTTCAGCTACCCTGGGGTTCAGCTACTTCTTGACAGGGGTTTATTGACAGGGATTCATCACATGGATTAGCTGTTGGAGGGTTCAGAGAAGGTCCATTGACAGATGGTCCGCTGACCTTTGGTTCTCAGACCTGGTTCATACAGCGACTTGTGTATCATGGTGAAAATGCCTGTAGATTCATCCTCCAAGTAACTTTTTATCAGCCAATTATATATATCAGGAACAAAGACACTTGACCGTTTAATCTCTGGTGAGCTCAGAGATCCCTGAACAAATATCACTTCCGCTGAAGTCATCCTCTGACCCACCTATGCTTCAGCAATAGATGGTATTCTCTGTACTATGTCTTCAGCGAGAGGATTATATTGAGTCGATCTTATCCAATCGACTCTCAAATCATTAGTCTAAGCTCATACCCCTTCTTCTTAACAGCTTTCTTTGAAGTTTAAACTACTGGCCTTCCCTTTTAAAATTCTATCATCAGCGGGTTCATCCAGTAGGTGAAAATTCAGCTGTGTTTAAACATAGTGGATTGGCACAGGTTCCGTGACTTGGGCTGGAAGTATCAATCCAGCAACTCAGGTCACAGCTGTGGGTTAAGTTCTAATGACTTTGGAGATATCAGCTCCCATTTTGAACATAACGATACATCATCAACCCTTTAACACTAGATAGTGTCTGATGCTTGTTCTTCTATGCCACTTATTTCATGGACTTTAGAACACATCAATCGACACCTCTGTTCAAGGCTCTTGAACATCACAGCCCTTTACATCAGTTTCATCAGCTTCTTTTTAATCATCATTCATTATCACAGCCACATTTATTTCACTTCAGCTGTCATTCCCAACAGGGCTGAAAGTCCCACAATCACAGCTTCATTTTATAACATCATCACCACTAATCTATCCATATTACTTTAAAGTCATCAGCAACCTTGCCATCCCAACTACATCATTGTGTTGAACCAAATACCAGGTCTTAGGTTTGAGTTCATCATACGTATTAGGCTAAGCCCTCATCAATCAATACGTCCATCCCATCTCAATTTACTGTCGACATATCACGACCCAATAACTCATCACCCCTCTTCTGTCGGCTCCTTAATCCAACACTGTTCTACGAACTGAATCTATATCAGTTAATCTTTGGATAAGCTCACTCATATATCAAATACCCCTCTTCATCTACACTATGTCATCGGAGAACCATTCCAATAGCTCGTCAAAACCCGGATTAACATGAAATCCTTATACACCCATTTCAATCACATCACTAATCTATTTACCCACTTCTAAAAAAATCGGTTCTTCAATTAAACCCTTCATTCCTGTGGCCAAAAGAAACGATGTACCTTTTTCGATTTGATTTAGTTTCGGGATTAACAGATTTGTTTTTTTTTTTGGTAAGGATTGTGAGTTGTTTTGATTGAATCCGGTTTTAGATTTTTTTTAGGGTGTTGTATCGCTTCGTGAGTTAAGATTTGGAGGAGATAGTGAGGTGTTTTTGTTTATGAGGGTGGGAGTATGGAAAAGAAAGAGACGGTGGGAGTATAGAAAGCAACAGATTGGAAGAAATAAGTTTTTTTTTTTTTTATGAGAGAAGATTTTATGTTTTTTTTGTTTGTGTCGGTGGTGGTGAGAGGATAGATGGAGGACACGTGGGTTGTGGAAGTGTTTTGGATAGGATATGTGTGGGTATTATTTTACCAGTGATCATCAGTAGTGTATTATCTCTCCCTCAAAACTGCTACTGTAAATGCAGTTTTTAACCAAACACTACTGATTTAAACCATGTAAAACATGTTATTAGCAGTCATATACTGAACGGATCTGGATAGTAAATTAATCCAACCCGCTCTGATACCAATTGTTTGTCCACGAATCTTGTGCAAACATCGAATCTGTGAAGAACAATGAAGAACATTTGCACAATTAACCAATTGACTAACTAATAACACAAGCTTGTACTTTTCATCGTATGTATATATTATTAATAATGAATCAACAAATATACATGACTTGCCCGGTTGTTTGCGGAAGAACAACCGGGCGATGAATGACAAACTAAACTCCCATGTTCATAGCTAGCTAAGCTTATGCAACAATGGGAGGATGAAACCCTAAACCACTAAAGTATTACATGTTTGTTTCTGTGGGTGGGATCATTAACTATTCTATTACAAAGACCACATATATATAGTGGGAGTGTGAAGCTTCCTTGAGAAGCTTTACTAAAGTACAAGTAACCACCTTGTACTTTGTTGTCTTCATCTTTTGCACCTTTGACAAAGTAAGCCTTCCTCTTGAACCTTTGTCTTCATTGCTAATAAGACATGTGCCCACTAATGAATAAGACACTTCTTCAGGTCTTCTTAACATCTTCAGGTCTTGTAATCAGTAATAGTCTTGAGGAGTTAGTAAGCTATTATGTCATCACTTACTAACTCCATCATCCTTGATTCTTTGCACACTTACTGAGATCCGCCTCAGCTAATGACGAGTCTATCTCGTAGACTCTAAAGAACTCTAAAGAATGACACACTGAACTTATAACATACGTAAGTTCAGTGACTAACACTACTTAGGATACTTTACATCCAAATCCTGTGCAAGGGACAAATCAGGCACTGAATTGACCCAACAGTTACTTTCATTAATCTATTTTTTTCATTTTTATGTACAAACCATTCAACAACACGAAAAACAAGCCTTTTACCAATAAAATAACCTTAGAGTGCTTTTTTTCATTCTATCATTTACCTCATGAACCCAAGCCAAAGATAACCAAACATCATAACCAACTCCATTAGGAAAATTGTATCGAGCTTCTAAAGATTGGCCTTATTCAAGGATGTAGGACTACACTTATTAGCATATGATGCTAGAATTCCTTCACAATGGATTCTTGAACAACCTTTCACCACCATTTATAATGAGGGGGTATGCACTAAACTAACAATGTTAACATACGGGATCGGCCATGTGATTACCTTATTAAGAGTATCAGCATAAAAGGTTGGGAATTATTTGTATTTATACCAAGTATCGCTACTATTATTCCAAGTACCATTAGTGTTAGCAAGTACTGTCAGTGTTAACGTGGTACATGCAAGTACCGTTAGGCTTATTGTAAGTACTGCTTGTTTGATAAGGATAGTTATATCTTAGGTAAAGATATGTTCTAGTTATTATAGGATTATATCGTGTGTGATATACGTATCCTAATAGAATATTATAGAGTTCCTTACACTATAAAAGGAACATAGGTACGAGGAGTTGTAAGTACCTCAACACAAAGTTTGCGCTTAATAAAATTGAATAATTAGTATAATTTATGTTCTTCTTAAGCTTTGATAAGTTAGATTTCGCATAACTTATCTAGCTTTAGTAAGAATCTCTCTCATGCTCTAGTTTGTTTACAAGCTATAAGTATAATCCTTAACATGATATTGATCTATTCGTTGGTATCAACAAGTTTTATTATAGCTTGTTAAGAAACTCTGAATAAGAAGAACTAACCTAAACCAATAACCTCACTCTCACCAAAAAAATCTCATCATGTCTCTCCATGGTGATGAAAAGCTCACATAGAAGCTGTTATTTAGAATGTTGATCCTTTTTAGCCATGCGCACGAGCTGGAGCAGCAACAGAAGTTGAACCTAAAGTTCAATCTTCTACATCTGTTCCACACACTCTCTCTGCTGTTAAACTCCCAATTCTCAAAAACGACAATTATGAAACTTGGACTATGTAGATGGGACACTTTTTGAATCACACAGATCACACTCTGTGGGATATCATCAAGAATGGAAACAACTCAAAGTAGGTCACCTTATTAGCTAATGTTACTATGCAAGTTTTTTCCTGCAGTAACTACAACAGAGATCCAAGCTGATATTAGGGAAAGAAAATCTAGAACTACTCTAGCCATGGCACTCTCAGAAGGTATTTTACCTAGCTTTCATCACCATAGAAATGTCAAAGTTATGTGGGAAGCAATCAAGCTTAGATATGGAGGAAACGATAAATAATCTAAGAAGCTGAAGAAAACTGTGTTGAAACAAGAGTTTGATAGCTTTTCAATCTCTAGTGCAGAAGGGATTCATAAAGGCTATGGAAGAGTTAGCAAGTTGCTTATTCGGCTAGCAACTATTGGTTCTCCTATTCCAACTGATGAAGCAAATCTGCAGTTTCTAAGAGGAGTTCCATCATAATGGAAGTCTATGGCAATGCACATCATCACTAGAGATGATCTGGATGTTACACCTTTTGATCATCTCTATAACAATCACAGAGTCTATGAGATTGATGTTAGAGGAACTAATACAACTATACCACCTTGAACGTCAAATCTAAATCTTTCTTTTGTGTCAGAAGGGACTAGCGATACCATCACCCATCTTCTCCTTAACGCCACTACCACTACCACTCCCCCTCCCTTTGAAATCGAGAAATGATTTTCCATAATCACATCAAATTAAACAAACCTAAGCACCACTTGACCACGCACCTCAAGAATCCTTTCGTCACAATTAACAAAAAGAGCGTCTTGTAATACCAAGTCGACCTACAAATCTAAGTCTTACAAATTGTTATTTTGAAAATAAGTTGAGTAACAAAACCACAAACAAACTGAATGGAACAAGTGAGACCAATAAAGAACAAACCCTTAAATTCAAAACCCTAATATGCCATGAAATCAATTAGAGATTCTTCTTAAGGATGTTACCATCGATACGTAAATCGATGAATCGAACAAACTCTAACACGAAAGCAGGGAAAACGAAAAGAAAACCTTAAGATCGTTCAGAAGCTTTTAATTACGAATCAAGCAGGAGAAAACGATTTAGGGTTTAAAAGAAATAAGATCACAAATTTACATCAAATGGTGGGAGGGGACCTTGTAAACAATATCAAGATCCACCACAATAACCCAAAACTGCACTCAACAAACCACTCTTTAGTGTAATAATG
Source organism: Glebionis coronaria (assembly GCA_025667525.1). Classification (NCBI taxonomy): domain Eukaryota; kingdom Viridiplantae; phylum Streptophyta; class Magnoliopsida; order Asterales; family Asteraceae; genus Glebionis; species Glebionis coronaria. Next base: position 39,706,895 of record CM046874.1, on the reverse strand, counting down.
AATCAGTTTGTACAATACGAACAAGTCCTCAATCGAGTGCTTGTTATAGAAAAAATAATCCCCGCTAGGTGGATCTTATCACCTCACAACAGATCACTTAACTTTCAATATAACTAGACAGTCAATCAAGATGATTGATATGAAACACAAGAACAAATATAAACAATCATAACTGAACGATTGAACATAAATAACAGAACAAGAGATCGAAACCAATTGTGTGTAAAAGTGATCGATAATGAGAAGAGTTATGAAACCCTAGCTGGAGAAGCATCTTATTTACATCTTCAAGTTACACTTTAACCCTTCAACTTTCCATAACTTTATAGATAAAACAATCCAACTTTCCTCATTCGAATAACTTTCACACTTTGGCAACTCTTGTTCGTGTAGTTACAAAAACACAAAACACGTAAAATAAAAACTAAATATATATTTTGGACATCCTCCTTCAAGTTTTTTCTTAGAAAAACTTGAACTCGGGAAAACATATTAACGAAACTGAGTTTCTTGCACAAGTTAAAATTTTGCACTGTACCAAGACATTTGGTAAAGATATCAACAAGTTGATCCTTAGTATTGATCTTAAGAGTTCTGATCACACCTGCTGACACTTTCTCTCTAACCAAATGAACATCTAACTCAAAATGTTTCGTTCTATCATGAAATACAGAATTTGCATCTATCTGAATAGCAGTACTACTATCACAGTGCAAATCAACAAGATATAAACACTCAATACCAAGACTATGCAACAAATTTCTCAACCAAACAACTTCACAAGTGGTAGAAGCCATACTTCTATATTCTGCCTCTGCATAACTTCTAGAAATAGTATTTAGCTTCTTACTTTCCCATGAAACTAAATAATCCCCCAAGAATATACAAAAACGAGTAACAGAACTCCTTGTTCTGAGACATGTAGCCTAATCAGCATCTGAAAAAATTTTAAGCTTTAAATTAGATGCACTATTAAACTGAATTCCTAGACCAGGTTCTTGTTTTAAATACCTCAAAACTCTTAAAGCATCCTTAAAGTGAGACTACAAAGGTTTATGCATATGTTGACTTAAACAATGAACAACATAAATAATCAGGCCTGGTATTAGTGAAATAGATCAACTTTCCCACAAGCTTTTGATAGTTAGTAAAACATACCATATTTTTGTCTTTCTAAGACTCCTCACAGTTTAAAACACTATTTTCAAGAAATGGTGTTGCAACAAGTTTAGCTGCAAGAAGCCCATACTCATGCAACAACTCCATACAATATTTTTTTAGTCATACAAACACCACTTATATTTCTTAGAACCTCAATACCCAAAAGAAAATTAATTCACCAAGATCCTTAATCAAAAACTTTGTATACAAAAACTCTTAAAAGTTCCCAATTAAAGTCTCATCATTCCCAGTAATGAAAATATCATCAACATATAAAAACAAGGCAACGAACAAAGTTCCATCACTCTTAACATATAAAGAATAGTCAAATTTACTTTTCTCAAAGCCATGCTCAACCAAGGCAGTGTTTAACTTCACAATCCATTATCCGGGGGCTTGCTTTAGACCATAGAGAAACTTATTAAGCTTGCATACCTTGTTATTATAAACATTATCACATCCTTGTGGCAATTTCATATACATATCTTCAATAAGATCTCCATACAAAAAAAGCATTATTCACATCTAATTGAAATAAAGGCCAATTCATATGCAAAGCAATACTAATCAGATATCTAACAATAACTATTTTCACCACTCGACTAATACATATCTTCAATAAGATCTCCATACAAAAAAGCATTATTCACATCTAATTGATATAAAGGCCAATTCATATGCAAAGCAATACTAATCAGACATCTAACAATAACCATTTTCACACTCGACTAAAGGTTTCATCATTGTTAAAACCCTCTCTTTGACTATAACCGTTAGTAACCAGTCTGGCTTTATATCTCTCAGCTTCACCAGATGACTTATACTTAATTTTCCACAACCACTTACTATCAATAGCCTTTCTTCCAAAAGGTAAATGACAAGTAGTCCAAGTATTATTCCTATTCATAGATTCAATTTCATTATTCATAGCCTTAACCCAATTAGGATCAGACAAAGCTTCATTCATACAAGTAGGTTTATGAGACTTATTTAAATTAGAAGCAAAATACATATTTTGTCCACTAAGACCATAGTACTTCACAAATTTTCAATACCATATGTAAAATTAGATTAGGAGTATAATCATTAAGTTTCACAAGCATTATAGACTCTCTATTAGACCTTCTTACACCAGGTTTCTGCACATCATTGTCATGGTTATAAGACTGATTAAACTGAGTTGGTGACAAGCATGACTTTAACTTTGATAATTGCCCTCAGACAGAATATGTTGGTCAACATATTTGGTTGTAAATATCTCTTCTAGGGTTACATTTATAGTATTTGTAGACCTATTTCTAAGAAGTGGGCTACTACCATCCACAATAGATGAAGCCCTCCCTTCATCATTGGGACTTTGAGATCCAAGATTATCAAAAAAACTTAACTGGTCATTTTCATTAGTTTATTCAACAACAGAAGTTGAACCATTTTTTCATTTTTAAAGGAAACATAGTTTCATAAAACTTTATACCTCTAAAAAAGAAAACATTTCTAGTATCTAATAAGATAACTTATCATAACTATGGGAAAGACTAGGTTTGACATTATACACCAACTTATAGGGACACCTACAATTTAGGACAAATGATGGTAGCCTAATTATGATATACACACTAGTTAGATTACAATCAGACCAAAACCTTAAAGAGATTTCTCCTTGAAACATAACACTTTTTGCTACATTAAGCAGATATTTATGTTTCCTCTCAGCAATCCTATTTTACTGAGGAGTATAAGCACAAGAAGTTTGATGAATGATGCTAAGATCAAAAAAACATTTTATTCATCTTATTATTAATAAACTCGGTTCCATTATCATATCTCACTATCTTAATTTTTATTTTAAACTAAGTGTGAATTAGATTTACGTAAGACAAACAAACATCAGACACCTCATCTTTAGATTTAATTAGATAAACCCAGACATCCAGAAAAATCATCGACAATGGTAAAAAAATATCTAAAACCTTTCCTACTAGTGACTCTGTAAGGGCTCCATAAGTCAAGATGAACTAAATCACCAATGACTTTTGACTTATGATCAGACAAAGGAAAAGGCTCCCTAGTCTGCTTAGCCCTATGACAGATTTCACATATAGGCACAAAATAGGATTTATAAATATTAAGGTCATTAAGCAATGCAGACAAAACTTGATTAGAAGGATGACCAAGTCTGTTATGCCAAAGTAACTTAGAAACATGAAAACTCGTTACCATATTAGACTCACCATAGAGCATTTACATGACATATCAAACAAATAGACCACCAGGTTCACTACGAGTCCCCAGAGTTATCTTTCTGGTCAAGTCCTAAATATTACACTTTTCCTCATCAAAACCAACAAACATCTTACTATCCCTAATCAGCTTATTAACATATAATAGACTAACATAATAACCAGGAACAACAAGAACATCATATAAGACAACATGATTAGTTAATTTCAAGTTTCCAACATGATTTATAATAGCCAAAGTGCCACTAGGATGACTGATGTTCATTTCGCAAGTCTTAAATTTTTATTACAAGATATTACCACACAAATGACTAGAAACACAAATACGGGCAAGTATACCCTAGCATGTATAGCATAGTGTTAAGGTAAGTCCAGTTTGTTCCACGGGATTGATGCTATAGAATATAAAACAATTACCTCTAGAGTGTCACAAGTTCTAAAGATATACTTATCAAATGGTTTTAAAGGTGCGTTTGGTTATGGTCACAAACATATGAAAGATAGGTAGCAATGATGAATATGAGCACATAAACAATGTAAGACAACATGTTGATTACTAGTCGTACACGCAACATCTAATTAATATAACAAAAATCCGACTAAATATCGTGTCATATCAAAAGCATTAAGAATGGTTTATGCTTGATTTCGATGACTAAAGTAGTAGATAAGATTAGGCAAGATTTGTTATATGTTTTATTCCACTAATCGCGACAAAAGTGAATAACAAGATTCATTTACTAGATGACATGAAATTCATCCATTCACTTGAGTACTAGTCATGATCATGAATAAATCCAATATATAACAATGGTCTTACATAATAGCATATAATACAAAAGCATCTAAATCATACTCATAGTCACGAACCAAGGAGGAAAGTACGCCGCATAAAACTAATTGTGCGTCGCACTTTGGGGTCGCAAAGTAATAAAATCTATCTAATCATAAGAATGTTAATCCTTAACCATTTGCACAAGAAACAACTCCATAATAACAGTAAAAATAACCATTTCAACAATATTTAAATCAAAGAAAGTGAATAATATAATTGAAATGAGAATTATACCAACAAAGGTGAATTCAGTATATTGCTCTAAAATGTTTATAAGTTTTGATCAACTTATTGCAAGCATACAATGATTCTGACTTAGTTTCTTTTCCACAGGTACAATGAGCATGAACCAACTAAGATTCACTAGTAACAATAATCAAGGATTAGAAAATCCTTGATTCCTCAAAACTTTGTAACAATGAAGTTTTTATGGAATGAAGATGGATATCTCCCAATGCCTGCTTTAGGTCCAATTTATAACATCAAAAATGTATCCAAGGAAACCTGGAAGTAATCAAAAGCCTCCACATTATTGCCATGCATAATGGCACTTAATATGTGTAACTGCAGCAAAATGTGCGTCGCACTTTCTCAAATGCGCGCCGCACTTCTGAGTTGAAATGTGCGCCTCACTTTTCCTTTTGTGTGTCTCACTTTGGATAGTTCTCCAAAATCGTAGTTCATTGAATGTGCGCCTCACTTTTCAGTTGTGCGCCGCACTTTGGATCTTTTTCAACACATTTTATTTTCTAGTCCTTTCTTTCTTATTTCTTAACTTTTTTGCTCCATATTTTCATTCCTTCACTACAATCAAAACAATACTTATTATTAGTAACAATTCAACACATAACTTATTTATTTACATAGCAAACAAGGACAAATACATCATTACAAATATGTATAAATGAGGCATTATCAATGACCAACAGTAACATTAAGACTAGACACATCAACCGCAATGGTCATACCCATAAAAGAAATAGTTAAATGTTGATTAGCACATAATCAATAATTTAACCAAGACTACTAGTTTTAACATAAAGCTTATTATTAGCAGAAAAGAACTTAGAAAAATTAAAGTTGAACTAGACATTTCCATTAAAGAAAGAACATCTACCTGTCATATCATGAAAGCTACCAGAACCACTGTCATTAATCAAGGACAACAACTTTTGCATATGCTCATAAGTAAAACTAGAACATAGACTAGTAATAGAAGTTTTATCAAACTTAACTTCAATGTTAGCATTGAAATTAGGTTTATTCATTCCAGAACCATTGTTCCCAAAAAAATTAACCTAGAAGGAAACCCAACCAATTTATATCATCTTACAATAGTATTGTGACACCCTAGGTAAACCCCACATCGGCTGCGTCCAGGAGAGATCTTGGTTCATACGATAACATTCACCTTGCCATGACATAACGCGTTTCATGGTCTACTGCAAATTGGGTTCTTAGGAACTGGTAGTTAAACGTGATCATGTGAGAGTAGTACTGGCTTAGGTGACCTGTCGGGAAGTACTCACATGAGGGACACAAAGCAAAGCCGTGAGCCTACGGGCAAAGCAGACAATATTGTGGTATGAGTAGGCGGGATGTTATAGGTGGTATGAGATTCACTCCTGAGCCATTCGGGATGGTGGGGCAAACCTCATCGAGGACGATGTGTCCCTAATGAGGGTGATTCACCCTAGGAAAATTCCACACCGGTTGTGGCCATAAAGATCTTGGTTCATAAGATAACATTCGCCTTACCATGACACAACGTGTTTTGTGGTCTACTGCAAGTGGGGTTCTTAGGAATGAAAGTTTATGGACTTATATTAAATAGTCGTGTGATAGGATCAAACTCGAGATTACAGGATTGCATACAATACGTAAAGAGTTAATTTATTTAATAAATATATATATTGTATTTATTAAATTAAACCGAGCTATAACATTAACGACCGTTAAATGATTAAAAGTTAAGTATTAACGAGCGTTGTGTAATAAATAGAAAGAGGAATAAATAGAAAGAAGAACGGAAGGTTCCGTAACACCCTCTAAGGGGTGTTTGGGCTATCGGTTATAGAGGGGAAAAGGGGAAGGAAAAACTGTCCTTATATTTGTTTGGGCTACAAGAATTCTAGGTCTATATAAACAACCCCCCACCCTCATAATTCAAAACACAAATCTCTCTTTCTCCCTCTTTGTCCGATCGCAACATACACCACAAAAGGGGTTTGTGTGGTTTTTTCTTGGTATTCGGTTTTGCTTATTATCTAGTCCTATCCCCTCTCTAGGGTTGTAGGGTATATTTTCCACAAGCGTTTAAGCTCGGTGTACACGTGCTAGACTCACGATTAGCTCGTTGTATTACGTGTGCACAAGAACTTAATATAGTCTTACTTTAGACTATATCTTGGTGGTATTCGTTATTAACCCGAATTGGTGATTCGTTCTTTATCTTGTGGATTTGATTTAGCGAAAAGGTATGTAACCCTAATTTGATTAATTATAATTGTGTTATTATGATCTTGTTAAATCGCTTCCGCTATATGTGTGCTTTGATCTCGTTTAGGGTTTTGTGTAATTGTTATGAGCTTTATAAACCTTCAATGGCATCGAGAGCCGTTTAAACATGTTATAATTATCGAAAATCTAAAGTTTTTTAACTAATAATTGTTTTGAGTTAAAACTACATGTTTTTTAGGTTTTCTTAAAAAATTAGGGTTTTGTTTTTTAAAAATTAGGGTTTGGCCGATTTTTATTAAAAAAGAATTGTTTTTTGAAACCCTAAATTACATGTTGTATAATTGTAGATTAAATTGCATGATTAATTGTTATGTCATGTAAATTAAAGGTTACGATCCGAAGAGATTTAATTGTTAAGATTTGAGGAAGGATCCATGATGAACGTGCATATTTTCATGGATTGTAAAATCGTATGTTTATATGATTTTATGTGCTACTTGCTTTATTTAATAAATCTTGAATTAGGGAAGACTTTTATATGAATATAAAAACCTAGATTTAAAGGTTATTGAATAAATCGTTTGCATATGGCTATTTGAGTTATTTATCGCACATATAAATTGGTATTATGTATTTATGATTTAGTTTTTTTTCTTTTATGTTAAAAATTGTACGAATTGTTGTAAACAATGTTTTTTTAGAAAAACAAATATGGAGTAAATCATATTAAAAATTAAGATTTTTTTGAGATCTAAATTACATAGAATTACGTTGATTGGTGAATTGAAATAATAATCTAATGGCCTACTCCTTTTGACAAACTATAAAGTGGGTATAACGCACCGCTAGTCATGTACCCGGTTAAGGAAGGAGGTGTTAAGCCATTAGTCGCTGACCAAATTCCCGGCTCGCCTGTGCGTCAAATTGAAATTACCTATGATTATTATTTGCATTATACCTTAAGGTAGATTTATCGCAAATTCACATATGAAATCACAATGAATAAGGTTATTGCTTTGTGCTTTAGCCGTAAGTACGTTGTGAATAGTTGTGGGTAAATTCTTTGATTGGTTAATCCAATACCTCAATGTAATTTATCTAGAAATTTAGTCTAGTGAAAAAGTTTACTAAATGTTTTATAAAACTTATGCTATGGATTTGTATGCATGCTTCTCCATACATTGATTTGAGATCAAATTTGTACCCTTAAAATTTAAGTCGAATGCTATCTAATTTAGGAACACTTGAAATTACTACTTCATTAAATGAGATTTTTGGACGATGTTGTAATGGAGTGAAAAACTTTCATAGAATGAGAATCGTATGATGGTTTTACGTTATTCAGATTAGATGACTTAACTAAGTTACTCAGTGAGATCTGGAAACTTAAGGCATTCAGAATGGATGAAACATGTTTACAATGCAAAACATTTTTTTGGTAATGTAAATCCCTTAAATATCTAGAAATTGAAAAATGTTTGTCAGTTGAATTGTTCGACAAGTCGCTATGTTGAGTACATTCATTACTAGCAGATCAACTGATGTAATAGATCTTTAACACCCCACTTGGAAAGTGGACAGTTACGTGTATTTATGGCGTGTCATCAAAGCATGCAAGGGAATGTATTAAACATTAACTGACCGTAACAGAAACACCAGAATCAAACATCGGTAATCCAAACATAAGCTCAAATATAAAGATTAAATACTGAAAGAAAAAGGACGAACAATGTCCAAACAACTGAAGTAATGTATGAGTGCATAAAATAAAGGAGTCTGGATAGCTCCCATCCAACGCGCGTACTCTCTCAGAAGTCCTAAGAGCGTCCCTGTGTACCTGCTTTTGGAACATAAAAGGAAAACTACGGCTGAGCATAACACTCAGTGAACGGATATGAAGCATGATAATAATGTACTGGAATAGAACAGGTAACAACTACTGAAACTAAAACTGTTATGAAATTAGAAGTAAGTTGTGTAAAATCTAGAATGTCTGACTTATAAATAATAAAACTGGATTATTAACAGTTAAATCTAAAAAGATGCATTTACTGTATTTTAATTGCCAAGAGCTTATATAGGTCATGTAGTGTAACAATTGTTGCATGAATAACTGGAGGGGTGTCCTCGTCATGCTGTAGAGGGGTGACCTCTAAATAATGTGCTGGGTGGAGGGATCAGCTCCAATGTGAAGGATGTAGAGCACACATCACATTCACCTGATAACTGTAAACTGATAAGCTTAGGATGCATCCATACGCCCCACTAATAATACTGATAAAATGGCCAAGCTGAGCTGAATGGGACGATGTAGGATATCACTCTCCTACAGGTGAGTCATGACACCGGTGCCTCAAGTGTCATGGTTACGGTACTTCTGTAACTAGTACAACTAACAGGTCATGCTTGTATATAAGGCTCAGGCAATATCTTAGTTATTAAAATAATTTCTGATAATTTATAACATGTATTGGGGAAAACATTTGGCTGCAGACGGGGAATCGTAATCATGCATAGAAAGGAAGTCCTTACTGAAAGGATGGGAAATCCGTACCTCGTGTCCAGTATCCGACCGAGATCAACTGGCAGAAAGTCTACTCTGATTTCACGTGGGCCACATGAATAAAGGACGCGAATAAGTTAACTGATATTCATTTATTTTATTTATCTCAATTATACTTAGTTAATTTATTTATTCTTGTAATACTGTTAATATAAAAACTGATAAGTCTGAATGTTCCAATATTTATGTTTAACGTATTCCTGTTCTATTATTAATTACCGTATAACACGTATTCTGACGTTATAATATTTCTATATTTAGTAACCTGCTAATAATAGAAATTTTCCTAAATTAGAACGTTTCCAAAATCATTTATAATTTCTTTAATAAAATTATACCCTTTTAGATCTTATAGAACTATTTTAATCAAATCCGTTTAAATATACAATTAAGACATATACAAAATTAAGTAATAAACGGTATAATTTAATAATCTTTATTTTTATTATTTTAACTATATCCCGAGCCTACCGAGATACCCCTTTCTCAGTCGCACTAAGCAATCAACATATATATATTAAATCTGCATATTAGATTTAGCGACAAAAAAATCTATCACTAAAAGTGTGACCAAAAGCTGAGTTTTAAAACCGTCAATAAAACTGTCATAGACAATCTGCGACTGAAATTAGCGTCTCTAATCTGTCGCTAATCTCATTTTAAAATTTCTATTTTTTGTCCAAACTTTTCCCACTTTCCTCTATGGTGTTCCCACCGATCTCATAACTTTCCCACTATTTTAGCAATCCCAAACACCCCCTTTAACACAGCCCGTGCCGCCCCTGTGTGGGTCACGGCTGGGCAGGGGACTGAGGTTAATGAGACCTCAAGGCATCAGTTTCATTTAGCCAACACAACCCAGCCTCATAAACTAAACAAACACACCTCGTTGGGGTTTTCTGACCCTCGGTCGACCAAAACAAACACCACTGAGACTTTTTGAGTCTCGACTGGATTAAACCCCACACCACGGAGACATGGTGGTGTCTCGGTTTTCGTGCAGCATCCAAAACCGACACCCCCTTTTCTTTATTTCATGTTTAATAAATGTAACCTCTTTTTTTTCTTTCAGATCAACCCATAAATTCGTGTATACTAAAATTTAAGGAGAAAAAGATTAATTATCGTTGTGTGATTGTTAAGGAGTGACGAGTATGCCCAAATCAAAAGATGAAAATCAACCCGAACCCTCCTTTCCTTCCTTCTCTAGCCGGCGGCACAACTAGGGTTACCAAACCCTAGTTTTGTTTTCTTTTTTTTAAACGTATAGAATGAAGTGAAAAGCTGTGTTTTGTTTTCATGTAGTGTAGATATGGAGTGGGCTGGGCCAAAAAGGCCCATGTGCTTTCTTTTGTTTAATAAACATGCCGCCACCCCCTCTATATCTATAAGGGGTTTTCGTTTGACTTTCGGTTTAACATTTTATTCACGTAAACTCGTAATTATTTCTCGTGTTTATATTCACAATGTTAATTACTCTTTTCTGTATCATAAATAATGTATAAGTAATACTTGAAACCTAATAATTAATTCTGAATAATTATTATTTATAATATTTAACTAAAACTAAGTGTGCGTATTTAATATTCGAGAATTCTTAAATACGGGTTTTACAGGATCTATGTCAATATATGTTTTAGGATTCAAGGAAAATACTATGGTTTATATACCAGAGTAATTTTATTTTCTTGAAAGTATTTTATTATCAAAAATACTAATATTTGAACTTATTTATGTAGAAATGGCTCAACCCGATAATAACACTATAAGTTGTGCGTTCAAGTTTTTTGATCGTTCTAAACTTACTGGCCCAAACTTTAATGATTGGTACCGCTCACTAAGAATTGTCTTGAGAGTAGCAGGTACTATTGATATCTTGACCACTCTTATCTGGAGGATCTTGCTGAAGGAGCTTCTGAAGCGCAAAGGCTTGAACACGCTGCTAATGTTAAGAAGCACTCGAAGGTGGCTTGCTTAATTCTATGGAAAATGGCCCATCCACTTCAAAATAAGTATGAGCTATTTTCACCTAAGCGTATGCTTCATGAGCTCAAGGATGTGTTCGAAAAGCCGCAAGCTGTAAAGATCTACGACTTATTAGATGCTTTGCATAGCTGTAAGCAAACTCCTGGAAAGTCTGTTAGTGCACATTACATGGAGATGAGGGGTTATATGGAACAACTCCTTGCACTAGGACAACCCTATGATCATAATATGGCTATCAACTTGATCAATAGGTCCCTTAACAAGGACTTCAATGATTTTGTTCGAAACTATAATATGCATTGCATAGGGAAGACAGTTAATGATTTGCATGCAATACTCGTTGACTACGAAAATAGGTTAAAGGACAAAGCATCTACTTCTACTCCTCCTGTACTAACCATACAAAAGGGTAGAGTAAGTAAGCCAAAACCGCAAGCGAACAAGAAGAAAGGCAAAGGTAAGGGTGATAAGGGCAAGCAAGTTGCGACATATTCGAAACCTAAGCAGAACTTTGTCAAGAAGAATCAATCTCAGAAGGATGAGACTTGTCACCATTGCAAGGCAAGTGGTCACTGGAAGAGGAATTTCCCTCTTTACCTCGAAGAGTTGCGAGAAATAAAGAAGAAGTATGAGCAGAGCGTTGCAGCTTCAGATACTTTATTTAGGATCGAATTATTAAATTTGACTTATAAATTAAATTCTTGGGTATATGATATGGGATGCGGTATTAACATTTGTAATACGCTGCAGGGATTTAATCTGGAAAGGAAGCTATCCTCTGAGGAACAATTTCTGCAAGTGGCAATGGCACACAAGCAGCGGTTGAAGTTATAGGAACATTTAATTTAGTTTTACCTTCGGGTTTAGTACTGATTATGATTGTCATTATGCACCTACAATTATTAGGGGTGTTATTTCCTTTTCTTGTTTGTTGAATAATGAATTCGTTCACACTATTGATAATAATGGAATTTCTGTTTGGAAATATGGTAATTTCTATTTTAATGCAATTTCTGTGAATGGTGTGCTTGAAATAGACATGCATGATAATGAATCCAAGTATAATAATAATTCTATTTTTAGCTTGAGAAAGAAGAGAAAGTTTGACAAGAACTCTTCTTATCTTTGGCATTATAGACTTGCACATATTGGAAAGACTCGTATACAAAAGCTTCAACGTGAAGGTCTTTTGGAAAATATAAATGATGAATCATTTGATAAATGTGAGTCTTGTATCTCTGGAAAGATGACCAAGAAACCTTTTAATAACAATACTGAAAGGGCTACTGATCTACTTGATTTAATACACACTGATGTGTGTGGACCACTTAAACATGTGTCAAGGAAAGGTGTTAACTACTTCTTAACATTTACGGATGATTATAGCCGTTATGGTTACGTTTATTTATTTAAGCATAAAAATAAGGTATTTGAAACATTCAAAGTGTTTAAAGCAGAAGTAGGATTGCAACAAGGAAAGAAGATTAAAGCTCTTCGTTCTGATACAGGTGGAGAATATTTAAGTCAAGAGTTTAAAGATTATCTAAGTGAGAATGTAATTGTTCAGCATCTTACTTCTCCCTATACTCCACAACTAAATGGTGTATCCGAAAGGATAAATCGTACATTATTAGATATGGTGCGATCTATGTTTAATCTTACAACTTTACCATTACCATTTTGGGATTATGCTTTAGAATCTGATGTTCGCATTTTAAATATGGTTCCCACGAAGAAGGTGAATAAGACATCATATGAACTAGGCATGGCAAGAAGCCATATTTGTCTTATTTAAAGGTCTGGGGTTGCGAGGCGTATGTGAAACGTGACTCGGGCGATAACTCCAACAACGATCCTTGGAATGTATCTTTGTAGGATACCTTAAGAAAACTATGGGTTACTACTTTTATTATCCACATGAGAACAAAGTGATTGTTGCTAGGTATGGAGACTTCCTTGAAAGTGATCTTGTAAATCAAGAATTCGGTGGGAGAAATTATGATCTTGAAAGGAGTCATATGGATACATTACCTTCTGAAAACACTAGCGAAATAATTCTTGTAGAACCAGAATGTCTGGCGGTTCAACCGGAATTAGTTCCTCTACGTAGATCTGAAAGGATTAAAAACGCAAATAGCAATATATGTCTTAATATAGAGGATGATGATGAAGGAAAGGATCTTGGAGAACCTTCTAACTATAAATCCGCCATGCTTGATCCTGAGAAGGATAAGTGGATGGTTGCTATGGATGAGAAAATAAAATCCATGAAAGTTAATGATGTTTGGATTCTTGTAGATCTACTACTAAATGCTAAAGTAGTGAGACATAAGTGGATATACAAAAAGAAAACCAACATGAATGGAAAAGTACAATCCTATAAAGCTCGTTTAGTAGCTAAAGGTTTTACTCAAACTTTTGGTGTAGACTACGAGGAGACATTTTCTCCTATAGCAGACTTAAGAGCTATTAGGATTCTCATAGCTATAGCAGCATACTATGACTATGAGATATGGCAAATGGATGTTAAAACTGCCTTCTTGAACGGTCGCTTAGATGAAGACATCTATATGCAACAACCGGAATGGTATGTTGATCCTAAGAATCCAAAACACGTGTGCAAACTTCAAAGATCTATTTATGGTTTAAAGCAAGCATCACGTCAATAAAATAAACGATTTGATGAATAAATCAAAAAGTTTGGATTTATTAAAAATCGTGATGAGCCATGTGTATATCGCAAAGCTAGTGGGAGTGATGTAGTATTTCTAGTCCTATATGTTGATGACATATTAATCATGGGAAGTAACATTCCAAGACTTAAAGATGTTAAGGACTATCTTGGTAAATGTTTTTCTATGAAGGATTTAGGAGAAGCTACCTACATTCTGGTTTTAAGACCTATCGAGATAGGAAAAGATGGTTAATTGGGCTTAGTCAAGATGCTTATATAGATAAGATATTGAAGAAATATAATATGCATAATTCCAAGAAAGGTTTTCAACCTATGGAAGTTAAGCATAATCTGAGTCATAAGATGGATGCATCAACTCCTTGGAGATCATGGAGTGATACTTGCAATAAAAGAACCAAATAAATATGTATTGGGACAATTCTGCCGCAATCATATTCGCCAATGATGCTAGAATCATCAAGGGCGCCAGACACTTTAAGCGTAGACATCAGTACGTCCGAGAACAAGTTGAAGCTCGTGAAATCAAATTAATAAAAGTTCACACAGATGATAACGTAGCTGGTCCTTTTACTAAGGCTTTGCCTAGACCAAAGGTAGTTATGTAACACCCCCAAATATTCATACTTTAGTTCAGCGGAAGAGTCGTTGGTGTTACAGGATAACACATTACTCAAATCATACACAACGCTTAAAAATCGCGTCGTTTAATAATAAAGTATTTTCCATTCATAAATATCAAATTACATAGGTCCCAAGTTATAGTATGTCATACAATTCTTACAAATCATTTGAATGGAAATTGTTATTTATGTGCGGGCCATGAATTATTGTCATCTTCCCGAGATTGTCAAGAGGAAGTCATTAAGTCCTGTGATTGAATTATAAGGTTTTAAATGATTGTTGGTTCGTGTTAAGGGTTGTTCCTAGGCCATTGTCCAATGACGAGGATGCCTAGTGTCCAAGAAATAAATTGAAGAACTCTTCTTCTGAATTGAGACCGATGGATCTTCTGGGACAGGTGGAACACCTAATGACTCTTGTAGATTAGTATTCATTGTGGTATCTTTTAAAAATACCTAACTTAATTGAGACATCAGTTGGTAGGATGAGTTCTTGTAATTGTATGACATAGTGACATGTAATGTGTTACGGTACAATTTTGACTTGTTTGTGATTAATGAAAAGATTACCTTTGATTGCTAAATCCTACTTGTATCGATGTTATCTATCTTTTATTGCTTCATCCTAATGTTCGCATTAATGATGCAACCATTGAACAAGTACTCATCTCGATTTGAGTTACGTTGTGGATTATTATCTTTGTACTCCTGAGTACCATCGAGGTCATGAACCTCATGATTAATTGGCTAAACTCATCTCCTATCATATTGTAGTTGGTTCTTGGTGAACAACTTTTCATCACTCTTTTGCAGATCACTCATTGTTTTTATAAGATAAAACCGTATCCCTTGAGAAAAATTGAATTTTCATCATCATACGGATTATTTAAAGTGAGACTTATAAGTAATCGTTATCGAAATAAAGTTGTTTATGAAACACTTTGGAAAATTTAATTGCTTCCATAACGAAGAACATCTCTGTAAATTCATTTTGATTCTTATTCTAGAATTAAGCATGAAAATATTTTTATTTTAAACATGATGACAAAATTTTGACGAACTGAGTATTGCATCGTTAATCCTAAAATTGTATATAGTTGCGCGCCTACATACAATTTGGAATGGACCATACAAGGCTGATTAGCAGTCACCATGAAAGTATTAATAAACACTAAATTTTCTTTGAAGTTGTGAAAGATTAAATTTTATGAGATCTGCAAGAAGTGCAAAAATAGGGACATAGTGTTAGGGACACCTACATATGTGCCCGTACTATTTATTCCTCTGAATCGAATTTAATCATCTGTGGAAATTGTCTTATTTGACAATTGACCTCCCCTTCTTGTCCAAGTCTCTCATGATGAGATTCTTTGGAAAAGTATCTAATTACCGAGTGATGATACCCGACTGGGCGCATCGACGTTTCTATCATTTCTTTTGATTAGATTTCATTTGAATGACCTGGGTAACGATCCAAGGAGCTTTCGAATGCGTACTCAATCATGAAAACATGGGATATATTCATATTCGTTAATGTTTTCTTCCTTATCTGATTTGAAATTCTCTCGCGTAGATTATGTGTAGACCTTACTCTTTTAATGTTACTTATGTCTCCAGATATCCTTGAATTTGTGAAGGATTATGAGTTATTATTAGTCTTTTGAGAAACTCACATCTTATCAACGGTAATGTAACTGGAGGTATTTCCAGTAGAATGGATTGATTGATTATAACATGACGATATTGTCTTAGTTGATGGGAACTCGAGTAGAATTTACCTAGAAGATAAGATGTTGATTATCAAAAGTGATCTAAATAATTCTTGATGGATGACCATATCCTGCATTTAGACTTGAAATTTTAGCATGAATGGTTGTGAACTAGTCATAGATCTTGTAATCTAGAAAGAACTTAAAGTAAATCTATTAAAAGATGTCCCTGTTATCTGAAACTTCAGGAGGTAATTGCTGGTGAATTACCTAGACTTTTGCCATTAAGGCAAGTTGAATTTGGTATTTATTACATTCCCGGTGTTGCACCTGTGGCATGTGCACTGTACGTCAGCACCATCTGAATCAAAATAATTACCGTGCAACTGAGAGAGTTGTCTGAAAAAGCTTTTATTCTACCGAGCTCGTCATCATGAAGAGCTATGGTGTTATCATTCCTTATATTTGTTGAATTACCGTGAACTAGGCAAATTGATGATCAAAATCTATATCCACTTCCCAAGATGATAGATTTGTTCGATCATTTACAAGGTTCTAGTGTATATTCAAAAATTTGATCCACGACATGGTTATCATCAACTTCGCGTCCGCGAAAAAGATTATCTATTCCAATCACTACATCCAGAACTTGAAATGAACATTATGAGTTTCATGTTATGTCGTTTGGATTGACCAATACAAATCTTTGTTGTAAATCATACTATAGGCCTTTGCCTTCAAAACCATTGTACGAACCAATGTCGTAAAAACATCATACAATACGTCTTATAACGTTGTATAGTTAAATAAAAACCTTATATGAATATGGTTATGTAAAACCAAAACACGAACATAATATCAATAATAAGACCCCGTATTGCAAGTCAGACAATGTATTGTAATTCAATTCGTATAGCAGTATTTTCGTTATTGGATTATTATAAACCGCATGACATTGCTACCTTACTATAACAAACAACAGGTAGCTAACCCGAAACTCATTTTCCCATCTAAAACAGCGTGTTGTCACAATAATCACGCTTATATAAATCTTCTCATACATAAATTCACTTACCAATCAATGTGGCATGACGGGGATCAATCGTCAAGGAGCGAACTGGGGTGATCTTCCCCAAATAGTACTATTATATGCATAAGCGTCTACCAAATCCCGGTAGTTCACAATTCATGCTAATGGGACTTTTAGTGACATAACCTAACTTTAATAATCCATTTTATTTCATTTATCGGGTCATATAATCATTCAGCGGGTCATATAATCATTCGGGTCCAAATCAATAAGCAAACAATCGGGACAACTGGTGTCCTATTTTAATAAAACTAACATGTTATCTCCCTCGCGGGTTTATATAACATTTCATAAAAACATTTAGAATAGTGCGAGGCTATGAACTCACGTTGATGTGGGAAGGCGGGTTATCGGCAATTCGGATGTACGGTACGTGCTTCAATTATGGAAACCTAGACAAATAATACTCGTCTTAGACTCTTGTCCAATGACTTTATAAAAACAATGGCTATGTATATATGATGATATTTATAAGTATGATGATGATCAAGTGGGTTTTTATATCTTCATTCAACATTATAGTGTTATGTGTTAGTCAAATTTTTGACTAGTTACACTAGTTTCAATCCAATTCCAAATTGAGGCTCAATAAGACCATTAAAGTTCATTACTTTATATTAGCCCATTTATACTTTTTAATATCAGGCCTTTACTCATATGTTGGGCCCAAGTGGGTTAAGCCCAATGAGTAAGTCCATTAGTGTTTATCCAAACTAGTTGGGTCAATAATCCAATAAGGCTACTTTGGCCCGTTAATGTCCATATGTTATAAAGCTCGGGTTTTATCGGTTTTTACTTGTAATATGTACTTATACATCAGTTTATGAGTTATAAAAAGATTACATTAGACGGGTCCGACCGTCTAATTTTTATTTGATGAAAACGTTAATTTCTCGATTTTAGCCGAAAAGACGTAAAACTTATGTTTATAGTTTTATAAGTTATAAAACTTATCAAATTGCCATTTTTATAAAATATCCCACTTATTTATTAAAGTACATACTCATTTATATATAATATATAGTTATTGGGTTTTAAGTATACATTTTATATTATATTTACTTGAGTGCTAATATTATACTATATACTTATATTTTACAAATGTGATTATTATTTTCACTTTCACCATTTTTACCATATCTTGAGTTCTACAAGGAGATAGAAGCTCATTTTTGGACACCACAAAATACATGATATGTTCTACAATTAACTCAGATTTAGCTACTGCTCAATCAATTTCTAAGTGTCTCTAACAGTTCGTCCAAAACAGACTACTCAGATTTGAACTTCAATATTATTTTGATCATATCTCACTCATTTTATGGATTCCATTGAGTGGCCAACTCTCACATATGTACAAGTCACTTACCTTACTGTATATTAAATTATCCAAGCCACTTTAACAAGTTATCATCTAGTTCTTTACTATTTTATACAGCCTACATTTTTAGCCATGATTTTAACATCTTTTCATGTAGCTTTTAATCTTTTTAACCAAATTTATAAACACCAAATCCCCACATAATATTTTGATCATCATTCATCATCATATACATATACATAAATGAAGAAAATACAAGATTACATATTCAAAATAACAAGATGATGGGAAGAAATAATCTCTATACCAATCAATAAGATGAAAGATTAAGATTTTTGGATGAACAAGACTTGGTTTTGACACCAAACCTTATGAACTTAGCAAGACCATTGTTGGAAGTCTCCAAGCAACTAAACTCCTTCTAAAATCAGCCCTTGATCTTCATGAAAACTCCTTGAGAAATCAGCCCCAAACTCCCTTGAAAACTCCTTTTCACATGTTAAGATCACCTCCAATCTTCATATCTTCAAAGGGTTATCATCTTGTGCAAGTAAAACATGATTCATGGATGAATTTTTGATCAAATGGGGTGTTTTTGGGTGATATGGGACGGACACAATAGGGAGAGAAAGAGAGATTTGTGGTTGTTTGCATGTATGTGAGAAAGTTGTTTTGGTTAGCTAGTTTTGTGTTAGTGGTATTGGTAGGACTTATGGGACAAGTGTCCCAAGTCTTAATATTAACTTGACACCTCAAAGGGGTGTTTTGGTGAAGCCTTAGACGTTTATTAGTGGGGGTGGGACAAGTGTCCCACTTGTCTCATCCCCATTAATTTACGGGTACTCCTCGATTCTAGTTTCCTCGATTTACGTGCCCTCGGGTCGTTTTACGAAAAAAGTTTTTGTAAATTATGAATCAACGGCAGAAAACGAATATAATAAAAATTGTCTCATCAAAAACGGAGTTCAAAAACGTAAATACGTAAACCTAGGGTTTCCGGTTTAGTCGTAAAGGACGTTAAATTATGAACGTAAGTCCTAATATCTTCTCGTAAATTTGTGAGTTTATGACCCAACAAAGATTTAAAATCCCAAAATAATATTCACGGATAAATTTATTTCCTGAAATGTCGGACTATCACGTAACGTGGAGTCCTCTGGTTTAGACGTAGTAGATGCTACTTCAAGACGTAAACCCAAATTTCTTCCCATAAATGAGTGAGTTCATAATATAACATTATACTTGAGAATAAAATATCGACCATCAATTGACGGATTGTCACAGCATTTACCCCTAAACAGGATCTTTGTCCTCAAAGATCAATTTATCTTATTACTCGCTTCTTATAGAGTTAGAGCCATGTGCGTATTTCCTTCACATTCGGTCTTTTCTCTCAAGTGTAATTCATTACAATACGCGAGTTTCATCATACATAACTACGGGAATACGATCAGGCTTAATGTTGACTTACTATCTCTATCCATGATGTTCACGGGTTTTTGATGAATGCAACTTTTCGTCGATCCAAACTTCATCAAGAAGTACTCAGATTTTCACTTGATAGACATTTTATCAAGTTCAATATACGAAACATAATTCACGCAGCCCTTGAAGTCCTAACGTAGATCCAGCTTAACTAAATCTCGAAATCCTCCATATTTAGGCAACCACAGGTGGCCTTTTAAACATTTAACGCCATCGGCTTCTCAATTCTAATGATTCACATTAGCCGCGAACCCCTCTTATTATCTATATTATCCTTTTTACAAGCATCGGCTATATTTAAATTGCTCGGCAATTTATTTTGCACAGTCATTACTAAGGAACACATCCAAATTGGTTCTTTATCCTTTCTACATAATGCGTCAGTATCTACATTCACCTTCCCTGATGAAATAAATATCATGACCGTATTCAACCAAAATTTCTTTCTTTATATTTTCTAAGTTTTAGTTTCATCTCAACTATTATCTTTATTAGTTTCGCTCAATCCGACGTTTAAAGCGTCGATAAATATTACAAGTAATTAAATAATAAATATTTAATTTTTATGAAACGTAACGTAAAAAATTTAAATTTCTTAGTTCGACCAATTATAGAAAAATGTTCAAAATAAATTTGAATTTACTTAACACGATTTTTGTTGATTTATCGAAAATAATTAATAGGATTCGTAAATGTTCGAAAAATCCTTATTTATAATTTGGTCAAAATTTTCTTAGTTTAAAAGCAAAATTGTCGTTTCAAATTTCAAGTCTTGGTTTAAATGGTTTTCCTCAATCCTTCTTAAGTTGTCTAGAAGTATACACAACCATTTACCCCTAAAGGAGTTTAGTTCTATGTTCTGGGTATAAGGGAATGACTCCTTAAAAATTCCTTTGATAAAACATTTGTCAAAACATTTCTGCACTTTCTTTTTGGTATAACCCAAAGCCTTAATGGCTCTAATCTTTGAAGAGTCAATATAGATTTCACTACCATTAATTACACGGTCATTTAATGTAAATAATTAAGCCTTAAATCACATGTTAAATACTCAAGGTATAGGTTTTCATTGCTCGGCCAACTCAGGGCAGTCTATAAATGATTATTAACTCCTTCTTATTCTTATAAACAAACAAATGGTCCTTAATGATCACGAGCATGAATTTATCAAATTACAGCCTACACATGTGATTCACCAAATTTATGGATGCTACATGTGTATTGGTCAATCTAAACGACATAACATGAAACTCATAATGTTCATTACAAGTTCTGGATGTAGTGATTGGAATAGATAATCTTTTTCGCGGACGCGAAGTTGATGATAACCATGTCGTGGATCAAATTTTTGAATATACGCTAGAACCTTGTAAATGATCGAACAAATCTATCATCTTGGGTAGTGGATATAGATTTTGATCATCGATTTACCTAGTTCACGGTAATTCAACAAATATAAGGAATGATAACACCATAGCTCTTCATGATGACGAGCTCGGTAGAATAAAAGCTTTTTCAGACAACTCTCTCAGTTGCACGGTAATTCTTTTGATTCAGATGGTGCTGACGTACAGTGCACATGCCACAGGTGCAGCACCGGGAATGTAATCAATACCAAATTCAACTTGCCTTAATGGCGAAAGTCTAGGTAATTCACCAGCATTTACCTCCTAAAGTTTCAGATAACAGGGACATCTTTTAATAGATTTACTTTAAGTTCTTTCTAGATTACAAGATCTATGACTAGTTCACAACCATTCATGTTAAAATTTCAAGTCTAAATGCAGGATATGATCATCCATCAAGAATTATTTAGATCACTTTTGATAATCAACATCTTATCTTTTAGGTAAATTCTACTCGAGTTCCCATCAACTAAGACAATATCGTCATGTTATAATCAATCAATCCATTATATTGGCACTACCAACTTTCCAGTTACATTACCGTTGATAAGATGTGAACTTCTCAAAAGACTAATAATAACTCATAATCCTTCACAAATTCAAGGATATCTGGAGACATAACTAACATTAAAAGAGTAAGGTCTACACATAATCTACGCGAGAGATTTCAAATCAGATAAGGAAGAAAACATTAACGAATATGAATATATCCCATGTTTTCATGATTGAGTACGCATTCGAAAGCTCCTTGGATCGTTACCCAGGTCATTCAAATGAAATCTAATCAAAAGAAATGATAGAAACGTCGATGCGCCCAGTCGGGTATCAACTCTAGGTAATTAGATACTTTTACAAAGAATCTCATCATGAGAGACTTGGACAAGAAGGGGAGGTCAATTGTCAAATAAGACAATTTCCACAGATGATTCAATTCGATTCAAAGGAATAAATAGTACGGGCACATATGTAGGTGTCCCTAACACTATGTCCCTATTTTTGCACTTCTTGCAGATCTCATAAAATTTAATCTTTCACAACTTCAAAGAAAATTTAGTGTTTATTAATACTTTCATGGTGACTACTAATCAACCTTGCATGGTCCATTCCAAATTGTATGTAGGCGCGCAACTATATACAATTTTAGGATTAACGATGCAATACTCAGTTCGTCAAAATTTTGTCATCATGTTTAAAATAAAAATATTTTCATGCTTAATTCTAGAATAAGAATCAAAATGAATTTACATAGATGTTCTTCGTTATGGAAGCAATTAAATTTTCCAAAGTGTTTCATAGACAACTTTATTTCGATAACGAATACTTATAAGTCTCACTTTAAATAATCCGTATGATGATGAAAATTCAATTTTTTTCAAGGGATACGGTTTTATCTTATAAAAACAATGAGTGATCTGCAAAAGAGTGATGAAAAGTTGTTCACCAAGAACCAACTACAATATGATAGGAGATGAGTTTAGCCAATTAATCATGAGGTTCATGACATCGATGGTACTCAGGAGTACAAAGAGAATAATCCACAACGTAACTCAAATCGAGATGAGTACTTGTTCAATGGTTGCATCATTAATGCGAACATTAGGATGAAGCAATAAAAGATAGATAACATTGATACAAGTAGGATTTAGCAATCAAAGGTATCTTTTCATCAATCACAAACAAGTCAAAATTGTACCGTAACACATTACGTGTCACTATGTCATACAATTCCAAGAACTCATCCTACCAACTGATGTCTCAGTTAAGTTAGGGATTTTTAAAAGATACCACAATAAATACTAATCCACAAGAGTCATTAGACGTTCCACCTGTCCCAGAAGATCCATCTGTCTCAATTCAGAAGAAGATTTCTTAAATTTATTTCTTGGACACTAGGCATCCTCGTCATTGGACAATGGCCTAGGAACAACCCTTAACACGAACCAACAATCATTTAAAACCTTATAAATCAATCACAGGACTTAATGACTTCCTCTTGACAATCTCGTATTCCATACGAGTTAAATTTGAGTTTATTCAAGTTTCAACCAACTTATACTCAATGCGATATCCTACCTCATTCTCCAATACTTTCAACCTTATTCTTAGACCTTAATAGGGCCATAAAAGCTCGATATGAACAACACTTAATTTTCAATCATATAGCTCTTACAACAACAGTTATCAAATGAGTCACTAGTATGAAAGGACTCACACATTCAATTAGACTTCTCGGAAAGGTACTAGTGGCATGAGGCTTTTGGGTAAAGGCTCCAATGACAGCCTCAAGTGCAACATTCACCCTTTTGATTTCAAATTTAAGAATTGGGTGACACCGAATCAGATGACATCTTTCTAGGTGGTAAGTTTTTGTCAAACTCCACTCTATAAGGAAAGATCGTCATGACATCGACATCAGATTTAATCTCGCCAATTCTTCTTCAAGATCATAATCAACTAATATTAACATTTCTACGAATATCAACCATTTTGTTGGGATCATAAATATCCACAACTTGGTTTAGATCTGGAATAGCTAGAATTCCTACGGAAATAGGTTCGATTGATTTGCTAGGGGAGTTAGGGTTTCTTGTGACAATCTACGTCGTATAAATATCTCGTATAAATATTAAAATAATCATCAAACAATCAAGTAATCAAATTACATCATATATATATATATCTATATATATATATATATATATATATATATATATATATATATATATATATATATATATATATACATATATATAATCCAAGTCATATATATTAAAATAACACTTCTCAGTCTGGCCTTGTCGGTAACTCGGAAATTCTTTGGCACCGTTATAGTCAAAAGATTTTTAGACAATTTGAGAAAAATGTTTATAGTTAAAAGATTTTGAAATGTTTTATTCAAAACCTTGGTTTTAAAAATATTTCGTTCTCTATAACGAGAGCTCTGGTACCAAACTGTAACACCCCCAAATATTCATACTTTAGTTCAGGGGAAGAGTCGTTGGTGGTACTGGATAGAACATTACTCAAATCATATACAACGCTTAAAAATTGTGTCGTTTAATAATAAAGCATTTTCCATTCATAAATATCAAATTACATAGGTCCCAAGTCATAGTATTTCATACAATTTTTACAAAACATTTGAATGGAAATTGTTATCTAAGTGCGGGCCATGAATTATTGTCATCTTCCCGAGAATTACCTTCAAGTACCTGAGATAAAACATGTTAAAAGAAAAGGTCAGCGAAAACGCCGAGTGAATTCATAGAGTTTAATAAAATCAATTAATATATCATCGGTATAAACATTATTACCGAAAATCATTTTGTACAATTCTTTGTCGTAGGCCATAAAATAAGCCAAAAACATTTTATACAAATCTTTGTTGTAAATCATACTATAGGCCTTTGCCTTCAAAACCATTGTACGAACCAATGTCGTAAAAACATCATACAATACGTCTTATAACGTTGTATAGTTAGATAAAAGCCGTTATATGAATATGGTTATGTAAAACCAAAACACGAACATAATATCAATAATAAGACCGCGTATTTCTAGTCAGGCAATGTATTTTAATTCAATGCGTATAGCAGTATTTTCATTATTGGATTATTATAAGCCACATGACATTGCTACCTTACTATAACAAACAACGGGTAGCTAACCCGAAACTCATTTGCCCATCTAAAACAGCGTGTCGTCACAATAATCACGCTTATATAAATCTTCTCATACATAAATTCGCTTACCAATTAATGTGGCACGACGGGGATCAACCGTCAAGGAGCCAACTGGGGTGATCTTCCCCAAATAGTACTATTATATGCATAAGCGTCTACCAAATCCCGGTAGTTCACAATTCATGCTAATGGGACTTTTAGTGACATAACCTAACTTTAATAATCCATTTAATTTCATTTATCGGGTCATATAATCATTCATCGGGTCATATAATCATTCGGGTACAAATCAATAAGCAAACAATCGGGACAACTGGTGTCCTATTTTATTAAAACTAACATGTTATCTCCCTCTCGGGTTTATAAAACATTTCATAAAAACATTTAAAAGAGTGTGAGGATATGAACTCACGTTGATGTGGGAAGGCGGGTTATCGGCAATTCGGATGTACGGTACGTGCTTCAATCACGGAAACCTAGACAAATAATACTCGTCTTAGACTCTTGTCTAATGACTTTATAAAAACAATGGCTATGTATATATGATGATATTTATAAGTATGATGATGATCAAGTGTGTTTTTATATCTTCATTCAACATTATAGTGTTATGTGTTGTCAAATTTTTGACTAGTTACACTAGTTTCAATGCAATTCCATATTGAGTCCCAATAAGCCCATTAAAGTCCATTACTTTATATTATCCCATTTATACTTTTTAATATCAGGACTTTACTCATATGTTGGGCCCAAGTGGGTTAAGCCCAATGAGTAAGTCCATTAGTGTTTATCCAAACTAGTTGGGTCAATAGTCCAATAAGGCTACTTTGGCCCGTTAATGTCCATATGTTATAAAGCTCGGGTTTCATCGGTTTTTACTTGTAAGATGTACTTATAAATCAGTATATGAGTTATAAAAAGATTACATTAGACGGGTCCGACCGTCTAAGTTTTATTTGACGAAAACGTTAATTTCTCGGTATTAGCCGAAAAGACGTAAAACTTATGTTTATAGTTTTATAACTTATAAAACTTATCAAAATTCCATTTTTATAAAATGTCCCACTTATTTATTATAGTACATACTCATTTATATGTAATATATAGTTAGTGGGTTTTAAATATACATTTTATATTATATTTACTTGAGTGCTAATATTATACTATATATTTTTATTTTACAAATCTGATTATAATTTTCACTTTCACCATTTTTACCATATCTTTAGTTTTATAAGGAGATAGAAGCTCATTTTTGACACCACAAACTACATGATATGTGCTACAATTAAATCAGTTTTAGCTACTGCTCAATCAATTTCTAAATTTCTCTAACAGTTCGTCAAAAACAGACTACTCAGATTTGAACTTCAATATTGTTTTGATCATATCTCACTCATTTTATGGATTCCATTGAGTGGCCAACTCTCACATATGTACAAGTCACTTAGCTTGCTGTATATTAAATTATCCAAGCCACTTTAACAAGTTATCATCTAGTTATTTACTGTTTTATACAGCCTACATTTTTAGCCATGATTTTAACATCTTTTCATGTAGCTTTTAATCTTTTTAACCAAAATTATAAACACCAAATCCCCACATAATATTTTATATCATCATTCATCATCATATACATATACATAAATGAAGAAAATACAAGATTAAATATTCAAAATAACAAGATGATAGGAAGAAATAATCTCTATACCAATCAATAAGATGAAAGATTAAGATTTTTGGATGAATAAGACTTGGTTTTGACACCAAACCTTATGAACTTAGCAGGACCATTGTTGGAAGTCTCCAAGCAACTAAACTCCTTCTAAAATCCGCCCTTGATCTTCATGAAAACTCCTTGAGAATCAGCCCCAAACTCCCTTGAAAACTCCTTTTCACATGTTAAGATCACCTCCAATCTTCATATCTTCAAATGGTTATCATCTTGTGCAAGTTAAACACATGATTCATGGTTGAATTTTTTATCAAATGGGGTGTTTTTGGGTGATATGGGACGGACACAATAGGGAGAGAAAGAGAGATTTGTGGTTGTTTGTATGTATGTGAGAAAGTTGTTTTGGTTAGCTAGTTTTGTGTTAGTGGTATTGGTAGGAATTATGGGACAAGTGTCCCAAGTCTTAATATTAACTTGACACCTCAAAGGGGTGTGTTGGTGAAGCCTTAGACGTTTATTACTGGGGGTGGGACAAGTGTCCCACTTGTCTGATCCCCCTTAATTTACGGGTACTCCTTGATTCTAGTTTCCTCGATTTACGTGCCCTCGGGTCGTTTTACGAAAAACGTTTTTGTAAATTATGAATCAACGGCACAAAACGAATCTAATAAAAATTATCTCATCAAAAACGGAGTTCAAAAACGTAAATACGTAAACTTAGGGTTTCTGGTTTAGTCGTAAAGGACGTTAAATTATGAACGTAAGTCCTAATCTCTTTTCGTAAATTTGTGAGTTTATGAACCAACACAAATTTAAAATCCCAAAATAATATTCACGGATAAATTTATTTCCTGAAATGTCGGACTGTCACCAAAAACGGTGTATGTAAACGTATGCACGTAACGTAGAGTCCTCTGGTTTAGACGTAGTCGATGCTACTTCAAGACGTAAACCCAAATTTATTCCCATAAATGAGTGAGTTCATGATATAACATTAAAGTAATATTTTTAAATAATACTTGAGAATAAAATATCGACCATAAATTGACGGACTGTCACAAGTTAAGCATGCCAAGGCTATTGGGCTGCAACTAGCTAGCGATTCCATGCAATAAATCTATGATTAGTATTTAGATAAAGGATGTTAAGACATTATTATTTAATAAAATAAAGATTGGGTTTTGTTTATTCTTATTACTTAATTTTGTATCCTATTTTACATGTTTTAATCCATGAATAAATTGTTATGCTAAATGTCCATTGTCGATTAATAATATGGGAATATTATTAAATTAAGACAAATAAAAATTGCGATAGAGTATACTTGAAAGTATATTGATCGATTTTGGATAATATTCGACGAATCGAATATTGGACTTATCCCAACTATATGATTTTACGTTGTGGATCTTTCTCATCAAGTAAATCATAAATAGTTATCATTAGACTTGAGATACCAGGAAAGTGTTATGAATCTAGTGCATCTCTGTGGAATAATCTAACGCTAAACGTAACTGGTAGTTATAAGGATTATTTTCAGAAGTGTTTCAAAATTCATAAGTTTTGCTTGTAGTCAATACGGAATTTATTTCCTCCAAATTTTGTTTTGGAGTATAATTCAGTTGGGCCTCTCGTGGGATTAGTAAGATGTCTGTGTGGCCGCACCCAAATTTGTTTTGGTAATCTTGCTGAATCTGTGAACAAGAAACATACTGGTTAATAAAAGGAATGACTGAGATCCATATCCTTATTAACGTTGTATTAGAAATAAAAGGATAATAATGATGAATCATTAAAAGGTTTTATCTAGGAGACCTTACTCGAGTTGTAGTGGAGACATTGCTAGTGTAACTAGACGCTAGTCAATATAATCACGATATTAGAAATATGTCCAAGTGGGAGCTGAAAGTTTTTGGACTTATATTTAATAGTCGTGTGATAGGACCAAACTCGAGATTACGGGATTGCACACAATACGTAAAGAGTTAATTTATTTAATAAATATATCTAGTATATTTATTGAATTAAACCGAGCTATAACATTAACGACCGTTAAATACTTAAGAGTTAAGTATTAACGAGCGTTGTGGAATAAATAGAAAGAGGAATAAATAGAAAGAACAATGGAAGGTTCCGGAACACCCCTAAGGGGTGTTTGGGCTGTCGATTATGGAGGGGAAAAAGGGGAAGGAAAAACTTTCCTTATATTTGTTTGGGCTACAAGAATTCTAGGTTTATATAAACAACCCCCCACCCTCATAATTCAAAACACACAATCTCTCTTTCTCCCTCTTTGGTCGATTGCAACATAAACCACAAAAGGGGTTTGCGTGGTTTTTTCTTGGTATTCGGTTTTGCTTAGAATCTATTCCTAGCCCCTCTCTAGGGTTGTTGGGTAGACTATCCACAAGCGTTTAAGCTCGGTTTACACGTGCTAGACTCACGGTTAGCTCGTTGTATTACGTGTGTAAAGAACGTAATATAGTCTTACTTTAGACTATTTCTTGGTGGTATTCGTTATTAACCCGAATTGGTGATTCGTTCTTTATCTTGTGGATTTTCTTTAGCGTAAAGGTATGTAACCCTAATTCAATTAATTATAATTGTGTTATTACGATCTTGTTAAATCGCTTCCGCTATATGTGTGCTTTGATCTCGTTTAGGGTTTTGTGTAATTGTTATGAACTTTATAAACCTTTAAGGAACTGGCAGTTAAGTGTGCTCATGTGAGAGTAGTCCTGGATTCGGTGACCTATCGAGAAGTACTCACATGAGGGCCATAAAGCAAAGCCGTGAGCCTGCGGGCAAAACAGACAATATTATGGTCTGAGTAGGTGAGATGTTACAAGTATGTCTAATCTTACCAATTCAGATTAGGATTAAGACCCTTATTGACATTATTATTGTAACCATTAGTTCCTCTGGTATTATTATTAAAGTTTATTTTATTACTATTGGTATTAGCAGATTTAACAACAAAAAATAAGCATTTATCTTAGACTCGGTAACACGAGAGAACTTAGGAATCCCTCTATGATATTATTCTCTAGACACGGGATTATATGCTTCTTTCACCTCAAGAAGAGGATCCCTAGTGAGCAAAGCACTCCTAACAGGTCGATAACAATCATCAAGACCTATAAAAAAATTGCATATGTTTCATAACTTGCTAATGTAAAATTGATTTCACAAGAACATTTAACTTCAAAAGTACACTTAGGCAATTTAGTAAGAGAGCCAAACTCTCTACATAAAAAATTTTGTCTGTGATAATAATCTTCCACAGAAATACCACCTTTTTTAACACAGTTAAGTTTTTGCAACAAATTATACACCACATATCCATTAAATTTATCATAGGTTTCCTCTAACTCTTTCCACACAGAAGCACAATTATCTAAATAAAAAAAACCAAATACACATCTTGAGAAACAGAGTTCATAATCCAAGTTAAAACCATAGCATTACATCTATCTCACTGAGCAGTTAAAATATTTCTAGTAGCATAAGTGTAAAACCCGCTTTAAAATCCCTAAGATCATTAAATGCATGAAATTGCGGTTAAAATAAAACTTTTCAGTTAATTAATATACGACATAAATCATGAACATTCAATACGAAAGTGACGTATATTAGTTAATTATTATAAGTATTACGTATATTAATATGATTATTAATACACGATAAGTATTTATGTATAATACTTAAACCGTACAAGAAATAAAACACGAACATAAAATACGAAAACACGCGATAAATATTGAAGACACGAAAAAGTAAAATGAATGTATATGTGTGTGTTCTATGTGGCGTCCAAACCAAAAGAGAAGGAAGGGCCCATGGCCCAACCCAATAGCAATCTTAGTCTTAACCAAAAAGGACTCCAGGGGATTTTTCATAAAACATAATCACAGGAAAAACATAAAACCCTAAAACCTCTTCTCCCTTTTCTTCTTTGGTCGCGGCATCTACACCAAGAAACAAGGACGGTTTTTGTTTTTAATCTTTTATCATTAACGGTAACGTGTTCGTGTTTAAAACCTTTTAATCATACGCGTACGGTATCCTCGAATCCTTTTTATTTTATTTAATTATGTTATGAATCAAGATCTTAAAAACATATAAGAAAAACATGTAAACATTAAAGATTGAACAAGATTAAGGGTTCGGGTTTTGGTTGTTCGGGTTACACGCAAACAGAGACCATTAAACGTCTCGGTGGTGTTTGTTTTCCAACCGACTGCAACCCAAGGTGGGGCGGTGGTGGTTTGGTGATGGTAGCCGCAACCCCAACTGCACAAGCAGTGGGGAGCGTGGCCCAACAGTGGGAACCGAGACCATCAAAGGTCTCGGTGGGATTAATGCGAGCAGCAGTGGCAGCGCAACACATAACAGTGGCAACCCTGGCTAAGCCAGGGGCTGCGTTGGGCATCAGTGGTACCGGCAGTGATGCCAGTGGCTGCTGTGGTGGTCGGTCGTAAGCCACAACCGAATGGATGTGGTGTTGCATGGTTTTCGAGGCGACACCGAGACCTCCATGGTCTCGGTGGAGTTTCTTGTGGGGTTCGGTTAACACCAAACACACCAAGGGGGTGTTTGGAAGTTTTACAAAACATGTATATTTAATTATTAATTAATTTATTTAAAATAATACATGGTTAAATTAAATTAATTAATAATCATGACTTAGGATATAAATTATTTAAATAAAAACCATGGTATAAGTTATGTTTATTTTTATTTAAATAAAACTTAGGATAAAATAATTATTCATGTACACTTAATTAATTAAGAAACTTAGCTTAATTAATTTATATCATTTTAAGGTAAAGTTTAATTAATTAAATCATGCAATATTATTAATTTATAATAACTTATTATAACATGTATTATTATTATTAATTAATAAATATAAGTTAAGACTAAGTATTTTATATTATTAAACTTTACTATATAATTTAACATGACATATAATATGCTTACTAAAACTATATGTTATATCATTTTATTTATTTAATAAGCCTATTACTCCCTCTGTCCCAATTTATTTGCACTATTGACCTTTAAAATCTTTTTCATTCAACTTTGACTTTAAATTAATGTCTTTGTGATATATAATACTTGATGCAAAATATATGTATGAATTGAGTTTTAGATGTATTTTTATTTGGTATAATTTTCATCAAATATTACATAACACGAAAATAATAACTTAAGATCAAAGTTTATTAGAAAAGACTTCAAAAGTCAATAGTGGACTAATAAATTGAGACGGAGGGAGTATTAATTATTGAAATATACTAAATATGGTAACATGCTATTTATGAAACATACTAAATATGAAAACTTTCTATTTTTAGAAACTTACTAATTATGGAAACTTTCTGTTTTTGAAAATTTATTATTTAAGAAAACTTGCTATTTTGGAAAGTTACTATATATGGAAAACTGCTATTTTTTAAAAGTTACCATATATAGAAACCTGCTATTTTTAGAAAGTTACTCATTGTGTTATAACAAGTACTATAACACTTAAAACATGAAGCACACTAATCTAAAATACATGAAACACTAAGAATCACATGATAAAACAAGAACAAGTAAAACAAGTTAAGAACACGCCAAGTAAACTAATAACCAGTATGTATAAGTAAAACAGACACTTATTCATGTCCCTTTATTATGTAGCTATCGTGAAGTCGGAGTGATCTTTCGCATTTGTCTTTCGTCTTCATTTACTAGACATAAGGTACGGATATTCCGTCCTTCAGTAAGGATACTTTCTTCCTATATTAGGATTCCCCGTTTGCAGCCATCTATTTTCCCCAGTAGTTACATGTCTTAAACACTTTCAGTATATGCTATGTTTTATTTTAGATTTCCTGAGCTATATACATGCATGCATGTCCCATCTAGTTATGGAGGTACCATAACCATAACACTGGAGGCACCGGTGTTATGACTCTTCTGCGGTGAGAGTGATTGCTCGCAGCGTCCCTTTCAGTTATTGGCCATTTTATTATTATTATCGTGTGGGGCGAGTGGGTGCATCCTAGGACAAGTTTAGCAAGATTTCATGATAACTGCGGTGTGTGTCTTGCATCCGTTACAGGAGCTGATCCCTCCAACCCGCAACCCCTCTAATTGCATGATGAGGTCACCCCTTTAAGTATTCATGCACGTTGATACCACATGACCTATATAGGCTTCGGGCATATTTAAAATACAGTTTTTAGTATTAAATAAACATAAGTCTTTTTAGAAATATAAAACCAGTTTTATAAACTTACACCAGGTTATCTAGGACATACACTTATTCCGTTGTACTTCATTTCATTTCATTTCTTGCTTATGTTTATGATTTACATTTCATTGTCATATATCCGCACACTGAGCGTATTGCTCAACCGTATCTTTCTTTACGTGTCCCAATATGGCATGTACTAAAGGAGAAAGCTAGGATTCAAGAGTACGTGCATTGAATGGAGGCGCCTAGTCTTCTTCTCTTTTAATGCATTTACATACTTTTGCTTTGTTGGACATTGTTTAGTCATTTCCTTACTTTCTATACTTATGCATTTGTGTGTGGAGCGTATGTTGGAACCGATGTTTGTTTCCGGTTTCCTTTATGGTTATTTAATGTTTTAGACATTTACCTTGCATGCTTTGATGACACGCCCTAATTACTACATAACGGTCCATTTATCCAAATGGGGTGTTACAATAAGACTCTCTTAATAAGTTCCATCAACAAAACCAAACTTATTCATAGCGTGCAAAGCCAATTTCATAGCACCACACCAAATTATGTTATTCTCAGACCAAGAAACTTAAAAGGAATGAAAACAAAACTACTATTATCACTATTCTGAACATGAAGAGGATTACCAACATCCAAATTGCTAATTAGCACGGGAACATTACTACCACTAGAATACATGATGAAAAACACAAACAATCAACCAAAAACACACAAGACAGATAAACATAAATCAATCATACAAATAATAAACAATAAAGCACACAAGACAATAATAACCAAACAAGAATCACAGGAACTACTTAAAAGAAGTAAGAAATCACAAACAAGATCACCAGAAATGTAAATGAGTGAACTGGGTTTAGCCAGAGTAGGTATCCACACCAGTCAAGCTAGAGGGTCAAGGTGTTAACAGAACTTGTTTGGACTCACTTCAATTGCAATGGTAATTAAGAAAGAGATGACTTACAGAGCTCAATAACCAGCGGAAATGCTCAAGAACCAAAGAGGCAAGAAAGGGCCAAAAAACCAAATTAGGGTTTCAATCCCTAATTTCTCCAATCACCAATTAAACCCCACAGACAACGATTCTTCCCATGGCTGTTAAGAATCAATCGTTAGAAGGCCCAAGAACACCAAGAATCACAAAACCCCCAAATATGATCAAACTCTAATATGGAAGATCACGATTTTAGATAACCTTTATCTAATAAACAATATCAAGATCAACCACAATAACCCAAATCTGCACTCAACCAACGACCCTATTAGTGTAATAATGAATTGGTTTTTAAAATACGAACAAGTTCTCAGTCGAGTGCTTGTTATAGACAAGATAATCCCCACTAGATGGATCTTATCACCTCACAACATATCACTCAACTCTCAATCTAACTAGACAATCAATCAAGATGATTGATACGGAATACAAGAACAAAGGCAAACAATCTTAACTAAACGATTGAATAGAAATAACAAAACAAGAGATCCAAACCAACTATGTGTAAAAGTGATTCGATGATGAGAAGAGTTATGAAAACCTAGCCAGCTTATATACATCTTCAAATTACACTTCAACCCTTCAACTTTCCATAACTTGCTAGATAAAACAATCCAACTTCCCCAGCCTAATAACTTTCACACTTTCGTAACTCTAGTATCTGTAATTACAAAAACACAAAACACACAAAATAAAAACCAAATATATTTTGAATAGTCCTGATGTTCGTTCTTTTGTGTATATATATATATATATCGTAAAAACGATTTAGGAGATGTTTCTTGTGTTGCATCCATTTGCGGACAACGCCTTTCTTTGTATTCATTTTGTGAACACACATTTTTTACTCATTTTCTTTAGCAATAGTAATAAAAAAGCTCGTGTGAAGATCGGTTGAGTTCAATACGGATTTATTAAAGTGATCTTGATAGTTTTTACTATATATATATTCTAAATGCAACCCCTAAACACCAATACTCACAATTTGTTGAGGCAGTCAGGGGCGGACCAAAGATTTTGAAATGGGTGTTGCACATTTTTTTCGAAAGAGTTTTGCACAAGTTTTTTTCATTGGATGTACTAACCATAAAGAAATAAAATAGCAAAAATTATTTTTGGGGGTTGCACAAAAAAAAAATCGATACTTTTTGGTTACAAAATACACTTCTTGGCTTAAAAAAAAGAGTGTGACCCATGCTACATCTGGCTCTCATGCGAGTCCGTCCCTAAAGGCAGTGATGTGTTCTATTTCATGTGAAGTGAGATCGTGCATGTGTCTTATTCCAAATTTATTTGCGAAGTTCCAATCTTTGAATTCTCTATCACAAATTCGAATAGAACACGATAACGAGTGTAAATTGATTCCTTTTTTTTTTCTAAATTACCTACGTCTAATACATAGAGGTAAGCTTAAAAGTTCTACCGAACCATCCATCTCTCTAAGAAATGACACATATATATGTCATGTCGGATTAAAAAAATTTAACGTCCGACTAGCTGAACACCCAATAATTATTACTCGGAGATATTGCATTTTATTCGAAGATTAGTGATCATGATCATGGTTGAGAGTCACTTAAACAATTTAAACACAATGTGAACTTATATTTTGACAATGGTGACATTTAACAACCATGGAAAAGGACCATCAAAAGTAACATGTCTTTAATAAAAGATTATAAGCAAAGATCAATCACAATCAGTGTGGTATTATTGTTTCTTTATAGTTGTCCATGCATCATGCATGTAATTTTCTTAGCACAATCTTGTTTTATGCTTTTCTATGGAGCAAAGACTATTATCATTTTGGTTGCAAACTTGCAACAATGACGCGACCTATTTCTATGATTCATGACTTATTTGATAAGATTCGACCTGTTTATCCCCAATTAAACAGACTAGTTTGTGTGAGGTTATGGAATTAAAACAGTCAGGGCCGTCTTATATATATGTTGCGAAAACAAAAAAAGGCTCTATTACACTTGTAAACTAACAAATTACATATAAATTTGAACTATATCACTCATAAATGTTAAATGCATGCAAAACTAATAAAAATAGGCCTCTTTTAAGTGAAGTCATGTGCGACCACATCTATTGCACATCTATTGCGACCACATCTATTGCACACTTCCGCTCCCCCTCTGATAGAAGTAATCTAGTGCTATATATCTTCTGAAGATGTATACATTTATATATGAACTTTTAGTTGTTTTTTAATTGATATATTTAGATATTGACTTAGATTGTTCATTCAACGGCAGAATATAAGAAGCTAGTAGAAATGGGAGACTTTTGCATATTAGGAGCTTTCTAAACTACCTTTTTCTTCAATTATTGGTAGTAAGTAGATTATTCAAAAGAATCAGCTCAGATATACTATATATGTACGTTTTCAAGTAACTGAAATCAAAAGTCGAACCAATTAGTGTGTGTGTTTGTTTGTTTATGAAAGCTCACTTTATAACTGAAATAATTTATGCATTGATTAAATTTTTATATGTTTGTGCATTTGGATTGGAAAATCTTCGTTTACAGATGTTAATCTCCATTTGCATTTAAGTTTGTGAATTATGATCAAGTACGGATGGAAAAGAAAGTATGCTTACGGAAGAGGTGAAAGATGATACGTTTTCAAGTTGGTCGTCGTACGTACGATAAGAAAACACAAGAAAGAATGTTGGCCGTGTGAGAATATAGTTGTCAATAACATCATATCCTTTTGTTCGCAAATCACTTTTTATCTACGTTGATACTGTGATAGCTATGTGTACGTTATGTGACCAATTTAATTTTTTTTAACCGAGTATAATAAGTTTTTCCATTGTCGGAACTTCAAAATATGATTTTTGGATACAGTTACACTATGAGTGCCATTTGTGCTGAAATTACACTACTTTTTCATTCATTTTTATTTTCTTTCCTCTTAATAACACAATTTAGATGTTTTTTTTTTCACTTTCTTTCCTTTTCTTCTTAACTTTTACTGAAAACCAGAGTGTTAGAGCAGCCCTTTGAGCAAACAGTCTTATTACAGTAATTAAACACTAACAAAAAGTAAGAAAATATATAGTAGTAAAAATTTAATTGCATACAAGTATATCATAGGAAACCACATATCACATGACGAATTGATCGATACATAAAAATGCTTATATGTTCTCTAATAACTCTCTACTGTATCTTCAAAGATTATTAACGTATGTTTTAGCAAACTAGCTAGCTTAAATTCGGGTATAAATCTGTTTAGTATAGTAAATAGTTGCTTAAAGTAGCCTACAATATTTGTCATCCACACATACACGGAGTATATATCAAGAATCTCTTATTGTAAGACCGTATATAATATATATAATCAACTGCAAAGTCGACTACCAAATACATGTGGAGGTCAACACCACACAAATATAAGCGAATTAAATATAAACATATCCCACAATACACTCGTACACATAACGAATGAGATTAATGACCAACCCACCTTCACTTCTTAGCATTTCAGAGTGCAAGAACAAAAGGTGTGGTTGGCTTAATGCGTTGTGGTAGGGGAGGACACATGTGATCCCCTCTCCATTACAGTCGGTCCAAGTTTGTGCACTACACACGATCAATAGTCAAGTACCTCTTCTACCTAATCAACCGAACGAATCAAATCGAATTTTATGATATTACCCATTATAAAGCACATAATCTAATGGTAGATTTTTAGACTTTATAAAAGGAAAAAAATCACTACTTTATTGCAAAACATCATATCTATGAGAAAGTATGTTCGTTCTTTAAATCATTACAACATTTTTTTGACCTACAATATAATGTGTCCTTTTCTATTTTTGTTGAAAAGACAATGTTTCACTAAAGAAAACAACAAATAAGATGCTACGTATTACATACAACCTAATTCTACAAGGTAAGTTGTTAAGACTGCTGAATTTCAACTGTTCTCTAAACAATGAAAGTGATCAAAAGTAATGCTAAAATGTGCAATTTCAATTCTAAAAATTTTGGGGGGTTTTGTTGCTAATGTTTTTCACTTTCTTTTTTGCCTTGATTTATTAAAGTACATTGGGGTCACAAAAATATGATATGCATCTTAAATGATTCTCTTAAAAGGTAGTTTTGTCACATTAAGTTATATTACAGAAGTATCCACATTTTCAGCATTCATCGTCCCTTTATGCATGCAACAATCAAAAGGACCACCCTCAACCACCTCCACTCTAACAAAATTCATTAAATTATTCTAGTTTTCCTTCTTCTTTTTACTTTGTAAACCCATATGTGTGAATTTGAAACATAATATGTACTATGTAATAGCCATTTGTAATGCATTAGCCCAATTCTGTTGTAGTGTAATGATGTGATCTTGTATATAATATGTTAAACATATAACACTAGACAACTCATGTCCTTAACAATATACTTTATCAACCATGGTTTAGCTTGCTTTTGATGATCTATATAAGACCTCCATTAATTTTGATGATCTAGTCAGTGGGGAAACTCTGATCCGATGCACCCTTTTGGGTGCCGACTGACCCTTCCTCAAGGACCAAGCCCTATGCAATGAGCACATATGGTCGTTGTAATATTTGGTCTTATTGAGCGTAGAAAGTACATCGGTTGCTCGGCCACCAAACTCTTAGTTCCCACCCTAAGTCACATAATGATTTTTGATTGCTAAAAGCTACAAAGTAACTTCTTTGCGTGAAATTGTCCCCACTGTATTATTAAAGTCTTAAGACCTCATTTTACCCATCAATGCTCCTACAGGGTGTCGGAATTCGCTATCTTCGAGTGTCGGTTATCATGTGTTAAGTTATCTCCGTGGCCTCACTTTGAGGTTGTCTAGTATATATGGAATAATGGAAACCACTCACATTGTCGAAGTTATATAAGACATTATGTATCGCCATTCGCCTTCAGTGTAGCTTGCGAAAGAACTAAAAGTCGATCACTTAGAGAGCTCGGCATAGAAAGAGCTAATTAACATGTAATTTTTAACTTTGTATCATTTATTTCTAAGAACCTTGACATACAAAGATCCAACATGCCATTTTTAAAAGATTTAGATATTGGTATTGAATTGGTTATCAAAAGTGATGACGACAGAATTCAGTATGCATTGATTTTACTGTTGCGTGCAAGCTTTAATTGTGCGTGGAAATGGGAAACTTTCACCAAGACCTTTATTGCAATTCTGCATTTTTGATACTAAAGACAGCTTGAATATACAACAAAGAAAAAAAAATATACTATTTTCTTTCTTCTTTCACAAATCAAACCATGATAATGACCCTCCTATAATTAGGGGCTCGCAACATGGAGTTCAAAACCTTAAAGTAGCTAGCTACTAGCTAAAATTTTATTCACTTTCGATACTAAGATGTTAATCATGTTATAAACAAATAATTGCCCTTTTATATCATTGAAATCCGTGTTAGTCGTAAAATTTATTATCTTCCGATACTAAGATATTCAATTTGTTAAGGATTTGGTTGTTGCTGGTTAGGTTTGAATTTCATCATGTTCTCTTCTTATTCACAAAATGATTGATGTCTGTTTGAGGAGTTTCGTTTCAGTTTGAGCGAGGAGTGTTAGTCATATATTTATGTATGGGCTATGGCCCAAGATAGTTAGGGTTTATCTTTTGTAACTCTATATAATGTATATGTATCATAACGATAAAGGCAGACAATTCATATACTCCGTATTAGAAAAAATGTCGTTTTTTGTTGTTCAAAAACGACATTGCTTAGGTACTAAACATATGCTCCCGCCGTCTTTTTACATGTATGTGTACCAAATTTTACTAAATTTTTAGACTAAATTTTTGCAACTTTTTTTTTATTTTTTTACTGGTTCCGACTTAACATTTCAAGGCGACTAATACCAGAAAAATTAACCCATGTTAAATCCTTAATGCTTCTACAGGATAATTAGTCTATCTTTACTTGGAGCACTTGAATGAATTGAATCAAAAGTATCGAAATTCAACTCAAAAATCGAATTCTTGTCATAAACATGGAAGAAGTATCGCGTTATAATAATCTAGCTTTATTTGCAAATGCCCATTTATATGTGATGAAAGAAAAGAAAAGAAAAAAAGAGAGCATCACATATTTTTCTTTTGAAATGCTTGACATGAAGAACCAAAAGTTAGGAAACATATTGAATCTTTCTCAATGACTTTGGGCAAGGAATAGCTCAATTTAGTGCCCTACAAATCTTAGGAATTGAAACAAGTGTGTGAGCAGATTTTGACAAGAACCCATTAACATTTTGCCTTTTGTTTAATCAAATCATTCTTTAATCCAATATACTTTGTTCTATTCTCACTAACCATTTATGTTGTCTTTGCTTTCACTTTTTTCTCAATTCCCAAGTTCTATTTCAATTCAAAGACATGAAAAAGTAGAAGTGACATTAGGTAGCTAGAGGTAGATAAATTAGACCCTACCAATTTATGTGATAGTCCAATCATATAGGTAAGATAATGCTTCTCTTTGTCATCTAAGTCAAGGTAAAAAAGGCATTAATAGATCAATCAATCTAGTATAATTGGAACATTATTATTTCAATTGGTTGTCTTGTAGTATTGTGGACAAAAAGCTTGCAACAGAAAGTGTTATCATCAACATTTATTAATCGTTTAAACAAGTCTTGTTAATGAAAGCGAGTTGTTAAGGTACATGATTACCCAATAAAGTTTGCAAGTGTTCTATATTGGTCACTTTGAAAGCAAGGCATACTTTTGGGGTATTCGGTTTTCAGGGTCGTCTCATCGTTTTTGTGCTCTAGGCCGTGATTATATATACATGATTTATTGAATGCATTTGTTATAATATCTTTTATAAGTATGAAAACTGTTTTAGGTATAGCATAAAAAGTAACGGGAAACGTCTTGTTCAGGTGCAAATTATAAACACGCCTAATTAACTACAATCTCACGTAAATTTCACAAATGTGTCGGGTAAGACTTCAACGCACAACCTTTCGATTTGATGCGTCATTCATATACCGCTAGACCGATGACTTTTTTAGTAACGAAAAACAACTTTATTTTAGATGGTTCTATAGCTTCCTAACAGTAAACATATGATTGGTTTTTGCTACTCCATGGAAAAACATATAGATGGAGATTGAAGCTAGGTGATTTTCATTTTGCATCAAAATGTATAATTTTGTAAGCAATATGTAATTAACTTTGAGGTCTTATGTAGTCAATATTTAGATATGTAAATCTATACTACTTATTAAGCAAATTGGTATCTCTCTTTTTAATAAATATTAAAATTTGAAGTAGTACAATTATAATAGTGGTGTAATCGATAGTAGAGACGAAGCTAGTAGGGTGACTAGTGGATGTTAATTAAGCCACCCCTAATCAACACATTTCATCCACTGATTATTTAGATTACAAGCCGTGTTTTACCAGTTTCTTACATTTAGTCACCTTATCCATAGGCAGCACGCTCTTTAAGTAAAAATCTTTGCTACGAGTCTTGATGGACTAACAAAGTGAGCTGGAAATGGGCTTTTCCATCTTTCCGCGGAAATCTAATCAAAATACAAAAGAAAAGGTTTTGATTGAGGGTATACGTTTTCCATGTGCTCACAAGGACATATCATGGAGGTTAGGAGTGTAAAATATTTAACTTCAACAATGCCTAACGAATACGGCTACAACAAATAGACACTATCACCGAGTAGACTTCCCAAACATCTGGGTACTTTAGACACGATCTTTGAAATTTGATATAACCAAGCTATTTCAGTAGAGATGCAAAAGTTTTTTCCAGAATCTGTTTAAATTGATTTGCATCTTCTATGATTGTACCATCTAGCGGTGTTTTAAGACGCATATAAGCCAAATTTGACTGAGATCGCCTTACAGCAAGTGCAGTTTTTTACAGCAATATTACAAAAGCATATTTGATAAACTTGAATTTGTTGTAAAATATTATGGGCTTATTGGCTTATGTCTATCTATCATATTCTTTAGGAATAAGTTACGGGTTTAGCTATACTATGAGTCTTATAAATACATTTGTAACCTCTTGGTATAATCACTGAATAATAATTCTTTTCTTTTCTTTACTTTTGTTTATGTTCATTATTTTCACAATACGTTATCAGCACGATATTTTCTTTCTTTTGAAAGGTAAGAAAAGATATTTGATTTCATGTACTCTTACGGTTTTTTTCTTAAAAATAGCAAGAGAAGCATCCATTTGAAGCATATGAAAAATAATTTTTATATTACATCAATGTTTTTTTGTAACATACTGTTCGGTCTAATTATATTGTAGTTAATACGTATGTTCCGTAATTATGTACCGTAATTGCTTCTATTCATATCGTATTTAATTTGCATGTCAAAGTCAGCTTATTTTTCAATCCTCATAAATTGCTTGTGTTATTTTATTTAAGTCATTTTATTTATGTTGAAACAAAAATCCGTAGACAGTAGACCCGTGTAAATTAAGTTTCGATCACGTGTATGGTATATTTGTAGGTTGGGTCTATTCTGCAATAAAGGAACGCACGTTAACTCGTCCCAGGTGTGAACTTGAGACCAAGCTCCAGCGTGAGAGTAAGTAACAATCACAAGAGTGGTATCCGGTGTGGAATACTAGAGGAATGTTATTAACTAGAATTAAATGTAATGTACTGTGTGTTGTTGTGTTGTAATAAATATGTCTGTGTATTTATATCCAACTGAAGTGCATACCTGTATGAC
Organism: Glebionis coronaria; assembly: GCA_025667525.1. Lineage (NCBI taxonomy): Eukaryota > Viridiplantae > Streptophyta > Magnoliopsida > Asterales > Asteraceae > Glebionis > Glebionis coronaria. The sequence goes on along the minus strand of CM046874.1, from coordinate 39,663,964 downwards.
AAGTTACATCATAAAGATATACACGTTACACGATACCACAAAATCAAGTACAGTGTAAAGTAGGCGACGGCCCAGGGCTGGGACCATTGGGTAAAACGTTACACCCTGGTTAATAGAGGCCTTCCCTAGGTAAACTCAACCCTGCTTTATTATCTCTCTTACGTGGCGAAGACTTTGGTCAAAGCATGATGCTTTCGGTCATGTGCCGAAGACATACGCGAACATGTCCCCCAGTATTAGTTTATTATATTCATAATGAACTAATACTTCATATGGGTTCATTCTGTTTTGACATGGCATCACTTGTTGGACTGCCTCGTTATCTGGATTGGTTCAGGTGGACTCCCTCAACAGATTTTTTGCTTCTTTTTTATGGCATCGCTAGATGGTGCCATGTGTCTTGCCCTTTCAAATTCTGTGGTGGATCTGCTTCCTCGTAACTCACAGTTAAACAGTGTTGCCTCGTTCTTATCGCCTTGCCCTACTATATATATGCATGCCATTTGTTTATTTCTTTCTCGTTTTATCTTTGTTGCTTTCTTTATCTCTGCTACCTCCTCACACTTATAGGTTAGTCCTTTTTTCTTTATTTGGTGTTTCTTTCGTCTGCGTATTTGGTTGCCTCGGATGACGGGGAAAGAGATCATGCATCGAAGAGTGGAACCGCCTGTTAAACGTGATCCGAAGTGTGATATGCACATACGTTTATCTGTTATGACCGATGACGATTTGAAGGTTGTGATTTGTAAATATAATATTCCTTCAGATTTGAGACCTCGCCTCCCGGATCCGGATATGACTATGGATCTTGTCCCTGATTCAGCCATTGGTATATATCGTCAATATCTTGATCATGCTGGTCTTCGGATACCCTTTTCCACCTTTTTCTTAAACGTAATTCATTACTTCAAAGTACATATTTCTCAACTGGTTCCAATAGGGGTGAATAGGGTCGTGATGTTCGAACTTCGTTGTTTTGGCTTGAAGATTCCTGTCTCCGTTACTTTGTTTAGGGTGTTCTTTAGATTATGCAAGCAGGGCCATTGGTTTTCGTTTGAGAGTAGAGGCGAGGGAGAATATGATAAATGTTTGACCGAGACTACCTCCATTCTTAAGAAGTGGAAGCGTGAGTTTTTCTTGATAAATCGTCGAGCCATCCCCTTTTATATGCCTTGGAGGCATCGTGATTCTGTTACTACGGATGATTTTCCTTCTTCATTTAATTCTTCCCATGCTAAAGCTCTTTCCAAGAAACCTATTTTATGTCGCCCTCCTCATGAGGTTTTGCTCTTCCTTGCTGGGTTATCTTTCCCCTATAGTCATCCGGAGTTGCGTCGGATACTCTTGAATGTTGATAAGAAAGGTACGTTTTATTTTACTTTGCTAAACCTCGTAATTACTCACACGGGCTTGCTTATGCTTGTCTCGTCCTCGTCTTTTCTCTCTTGCAAAAATGAGCTTCAAGGAATTTTTGAGCTTGCCTACTTTTGATGAAGCCATTGTCGATACCGGTGAGCCCTTCGGCGAGAATGAGCAGCCTACTCCTAATGTTACCAATCCCTTACCTTTTGGGCAAGATATTCCCAAGTTGACCCCGATTCAATTGGCTGTTGAGAAACCATCGGCCAGGGTTCTAGATGCTAAACAAAAACAAGAGAAACGCTCAAGAGTGAAGAAAAATGTTCATGTGTCCGATGAGAGCACTTCCGATCGCCGTGGCAAGAAACACAATCGCCAAACTGTTCATACCGTCTCTGAGGTGGATTCCCAAAGGACTCATTCCACTCAGTCGATTAATGTTGTGAACCCTTCTCCTCGTGACACAGCCGGAGGTTCTGGTACAAACAAAGAGTAATCACCTTCTATTGTACATGTGAGTGACCAATCCTCTCCTGGTGCTGAGAACGAATCCCAAGCTTTTGGTATGTTTTTGTTGATCCTTTTTTTTTCTTTTCTTTTTCTTTCTTTCTTTCACCTCTTCTTTTTATTCAACATACACACATTTTTTTGTAGGAGAAGATGATGTTACCCCTCATAGATTTGTTCCAGACTAGAGGTTGAATGAGGATGTCAGGGTTGATACTAATTATGCTGCCAATGAATTCATGTATCATCTTGCCACCCCTACTGATGACCAGTTTCTTAAGTCGATGTCCAACTATGATGTTCTTCGTCATAGTTACCGAGTTTTTGCCCAAGGGACCATTGTTGCGGCTGAGCTGATGAAGCTTATGTGAGTCTTAACAATGACTACATGAAAATGGCTAACTCCCATATCTCTAATAAGGAATCCTTTGCATAAGGTCAAGCTCTTTTAGATCGTTTGAAAGTGTCCCACCAACAACTCAAAGACTCTTACTCTTTGTGTGCTAAAATTGAAGAGGACCTGAACCTCCGGATTCATGCCTTAGAGGAGGGGAATGAGAATCTGAGGAAGACATCTGCCGAAGCTAATGAACAACTAACTCTTAAGAACAAAGAGCTCTTGGAGGTGTCTGATAAACTTTCCTCTTCCGAGATGAACAATAAACACCTTACGGTTCTTCTCAGTCAAGCTGAAGTAGACAAGCAAATGCTGATCCGGGAGGGAATCCCTTGCTTGGTGAGGAAACTATTTGGGAGTTACGAGTATCGCAAGGCGCTCGGTTCAGCATGTAGTTTGGCCTTCTCGGCCGGTTTCATGAAGTTAGTCGGCCTCAATCGGATACCGGAGTAAATTCAAGATGCTCTTGCTAAGGTAAAGAACATAAAGAGGGATGCCCTCAACACTTGGGTGGGAAGTTGTAATGCCTTGTTCGTTGCCTCTTACCCCTTTTTCCAGAAGGTTTCTTCTTCCTTGTCCTTGTCTGTTGGTGACTTGATGCAGTTAGAACCCGAAGGTGGACTATCCAAAGCCTCCATTAGTGAAGTGCCTTCTACTGCGACTTCTAATGTTACTCACAAAGATGCTGAATCATCTAGACCTTCGTCAAAAGCTCAAGAGGATAAGAAAGTTGACTCTGGAGTTAATACTACTACTGAGTAAATATTTATTGCCTCCGGTATGCTGGAATGGGCTTGTAACAAACACAATGTTTCTTGTCTTGTAATAACTCCTTTGCTCCTTGAATACTTTGTCCGAATATTATGTCTTTTGAGTTAATATCACGATGAACCCTTGACTTATTTCATATATTCTTTAACTTGCACTTTCATATTTTGTTAACTTTCCAATGAAAAATGTTGAGGATGCCCCTTTATTTCATGCATATCTCCTAACTTTTACTTAGTATTTAACACTTAGCATTTGATGAGTTTGGATAATAACAATCCTCTGGTATTGAACTGGCGATGTAACTATTAATAGTTAAATTTGAGTAAGTTTTCTATCCCTTTGGAGGGGAAACATCCAAACACTTAGAATATATATATATATATATATATATATATATATATATATATATATATATATATATATATATATATATATATATATATATATATATATATATATATATATATATATATATATATATATATATATATATATATATATATATATATATATATATATATATATATATACGTGGAAGGACATCGGTACATGACCGCTTTTAATTTGTCCCCCGGACTGCCTCTTAGGCACGTCCAAACACTTAAAGTGTTATCTTTAGTTATGGGAGGACATCGGCACATGTCCGCTTTAATTTGTCCTCCGGACTGCCTCTTAGACGCGTCCAAACACTTAAAGTGTTCTCTTTAGTTATGGGAGGACATCAGCACATGTCCGCTTTTAATTTGTCCTTTGGACTGCCTCTTAGGCGCGTCCAAACACTTAAAGTGTTTTCTTTAGTTATGGGAGGACATAGGCACATGTCTGCTTTTAATTTTTCCCCTGGGCTACCTCTTAGGCGCGTCCAAACACTTAGAGTTTTTTACAATTTATTTTTCTTGCGATTAGCTACTCCGAGGGCTACAAGTGTAATAACAATTGTGTTGTTGACTAAGGTAAAAAACTTCATTCATTTGATTGCTTGACTCATTATATTACATTCTTACATGAAACATTTTTGGAGATTGACTGCATGCCATGTTCTTGGTACTTCCCTTTCATCCATTGTCTCGAGCTTGTACGACCCGTTTTGATAGGCCTCCTTCACCCTGTAAGGACCTTCCCAATTGGGACCCAACTTGCCAATTTTCTCGACCCTACTGGCCTTATTTTGATGGTAAATAAATTCGCCCACTTTAAAATTGCAAAGCTTTACTCTTTTGTTGTAGTATTGTTCAACTTTCTTCTTGTACTTTGCCTCTTAAATGGCTGCGGCTTCACGTCGCTCTTGCAACAAGTTGAGGTTCAGTCGGAGCCCTTCTTTATTGTTATCCTCATTGAAGAGAAGCGTTCTTGCAGACGAGACTCTCATTTCTGTTGGTATGACTCCTTCACTTCCATATGTTAGGCTGAATGGGGTTTCCCCATTGCTGGTCTTTAGCATGGTTCTATGAGCCCATAACACATGAGGTAACTCATCGACCCAGCCAGTCAAGTTTCTCCCATAGCGGACCTTAAGTCCATTCATTAAGGATTTATTGGCTCTCTAACTAGCCCATTAGCCTGTGGATGAGTGACGGCGGTGTTCATTTGCTTAATTCCCCATTTTTCGCACCACTTTCTCAACGTTCCTTCCACTAACTGTTTCCCATTGTCTGTCACAATGACTCTAGGTAGTCCGAACCTACACACGATGTTCTGCCAAGCAAATTTCTTTACCTCCTTTCCAGTCACCCTTGCCAATGGTTTTGCCTCGATCCACTTTGTGAAGTAGTCGATGGCCACAATTATAAACTTTACATTTCCTAGGGATCCCTGAATTGGACCAAGGATGTCCATTCCCAATTGGTAGAAAGGCCACGGGGACATGATGGAGGTGAGCTTGATTTTGGGTAGCCTTGGCACCGGTCTGTGTATATGGCATGAATCACACTTGGAAATTTCTTCCCATGTATCTTGGTGCATGGTGGGCCAATAATACTCCTGCCTCATGATTTTAGCCACCATCGATCTTGTGCCGGAATGCATTCCACATGACCCTTCGTGAACTTCTCGAATGATATAGTTGGGTTGGACGGGGGCCAAACATCTTAGCATTGGGGACAAATAAGATTTCTTGAACAACACATCATTTTCTATGATGAACTGCCTTATCTTCATCCTCATTGCCCTGGCTTCGTTAGGGTCCTGCGGTCATATGCCGTTCTCTAAGCACTTCCGAATGGGTGTCATCAAGCACTCTCCTTCCTCTTGTACTATATCATTAACCTCCTGCACGTCGATTGACCGAGACCCAAGAATTTCAACTAGGATCTCCTTTGTGAGGTGGTTGAATGCAACCGAAGCGAGTTTACTGAGAACATCTGCTTTTTTATTCTTGGTCCTTGGGATGTTTGTGATGCTGAACTTTGAGAAACTGAATGTTATTTCCTTTGCTTTGGCTAAGTACTTCATCATCCTATCGTCGATGGCCACAAATTCTCCATTCACTTGGCAAGCAACCAACTTGGAGTCTACCTTGGCTTCTAGAATTTTCAATCCCATCTTCCTTGCTAAATGCAACCCAGCCAACAACGCCTCGTATTCTGCTTCGTTGTTTGAACAGTTGAAGTTGAACCTTAGAGCATATGTAAACTACATCTCTTCCGGATTTATTAATACCAAACCAGCCCCTGCTCCTTTTGGACTTGAGGCTTCGTCTGTATACAAAGTCCATGCTACTTCCAGCTCTTCTTGCTCTGTGATCTCATATATTTCCATCCTTTCATCATGTCCTAATGACGCTTCATTAAGGAAATCTGCTAATACCTGACCTTTGACTGAGTTTCGTGATACATAAGATATCTCGTACATTGCCAATTCCACTGAGTATTTTTCCAATCTTCCGGATGATTCAGACTTACCCAATATTTGCTTCAATGGTTGGTCAGTTATGACATAGATATTGTATGCTTCAAAGTAGGGGTGTAAACGAGCCGAGCTTTTATCGAGCTATTTGAGCTCGAGCTCAAGCTCGACTAGATCGAGCCGAGCTTTTATCGAGCTCAAGCCCGAGCCCAAGCCTAATATTATGGCTCGAAACATATAATGAGCCGAGCTCGAGCTTTTGATAGCTAGGCTCGAGCCCTTATCAAGCTTTTTCGAGCCTTAGTATAAATATATTTTTATATAAGTACGAAAACGTTCATTTAAGTATTAGCCTTAAGAGTAACTATATAAAAACTTAAATAATTTATTAATAGTCGTTATCATAGTTTAGTACATACATAGAATTTGTGGCAGTGTGTAAACGATAATGATATATTTGTTTCGTGTATGTAATTTCGAGCTTTTCAAGCTAAGCTCGAGCTTTGCTCGAATCCTAATAGAGTCGAGCTCAAGCTTTGAAGGTAAAAGCTCGACGAGCTATCGAGTCGAGCTCGAGCCCGTTATTTTATGTTTCGAGCCGAGCTCGAGCCCTGTTGAGCTCGGGCTCGGCTCGTCTCGTTTGCAGCCCTACTTCAAAGTACCTGCGGATTCTTCTTGAAAGATGTAGCAAGGCAAAAGATAGCTTCTCCAACATAGAGTACCTCGTCTCAGCGTCGTGCAGCGTGCGACTTACATACCGGACTGGCTTTTGAACACCCTCTCTTTTGACTAAAAGGACCCCACTCATTGCTTCCGTTGATGCAGCCAAGTATGCATACAATGTTTCATTCTTCATTGGTGTTGCTAAATATGGAAGTTCCATAATCACCTTCTTTAACTCTTGGAAAGCCTTTTCTGCTTGCTCCGTCCACTGATACTCCTCTTTATTTTCCTTAGTTATGTTTTTCAAAGTTTCGAAAAATGGGAGTGAGCGTTCCGTCGACTTGGACAAGAAACGATTTAAAGCTGCCAACTTTCCACTAAGATATTGCATTCTTTCCATGTCCTCGGTGCCCACATCTCTGAGATGGCCTTTGTCTTTTTAGGGTTGGCTTGGATTCCATCCGAGGTCACCATATATCCTAGAAACTTGCCTTCCTCAAACCCAAAGGAGCACTTCTTTGGATTCAGCTTCATGTTGATTTCCGTAGGTTGTCGAATGTTTCTTTGATGTCTTCGATCATTTTTTCCTCAGTTTTTCTTTTGATCATCAAATCATCCACGTAGGCTTCTAAGTTTGTCCCTATTTGTTTCGGAATGCGGAATCCACTAGCCGCTGGTATGTGGCTCCGGCATTCTTGAGCCCAAAAGGCATTTTGGTATAACATAATGTTCCTTCATCCGTATAGAAAGCTGTTTTTTCCTCGTCTTCATTGTCCATGAGCACTTGATGGTATCCTTTATACGCATCGAGGAAACACTTGAACTTGAAACCCATCACCGAGTCGATCTTCACATCGATGTCGGGAAAAGGGTAGTAATCTTTAGGCATGCAGAGTTGAGATTTTTAAAGTCAATACACATCCGCCAGTCACCGTCCGGCTTCTTTACGAGGATAGGATTTGATATCCAAGTAGGATATTGAACCGGTCTTACGATTCCAGCTTTCATCAAATCCACCACGTCCCTTTGTACGGCTCGACTTTTTTCTTCACCTAAAGTTCTTCTCTTCTGAACCACCGGGGTTCTTTCTGGATCCACATTGAGCGAGTGTTTGATAATTCTTTTAGGAACCCCGTCATGTCCGATGGTTCCCAAGCAAACACGTCTGTGTTGTTCCTCAATAGATCTATCAATTGTAACCTGCATTTTTTTGTGAATTACCTTCCGATTGTTACTAATTGTTCTGGATATCCGGGATGGACTATGAATTGCTCCGTCATCTCCCCTTCTTCCCTTTCTTGTTGGTTGAACTTTTCAAATGCAAGCCACTTGTCTAACTCCTTCCCCACGGTTGTTGCCTTTTTCTCTTTCTATCTTCTGGCCCTCCTCGATTACCCTGCACTCAAAGATTTCTATTGCTTTTGTCCTAAGCGTAGCGATACCGCCTGGGGTGGGGAACTTCATTGCGGAGTGTATGGTGGAAGGTATGGCTCTCAATTCTCGAAGGCCGGTTCGGCCAAGAATGATGTTGTATGGTGATGGAGCTCTGATTACACAGAAAGTCATTGTTGTTTTTCTTGTCATGTCATGTGATCTGAAGGTTACTCCTAGCTCGATTTTTCCCAACGGTGTGGTTTCCTCCCCGGAGAAACTTAGAACTTTGACAGTGTCTGGGGTTATTCTTTGTCTTATATCTGGATCCAAATTCATGAAGCAATGCTCGAACATTACTTCCATGGTTGCCCCTTCGTCAACGAACACACGCTTCACCCAGTAGCCTTCCATTTCCTCTCCCCTAATTCCCTTTATTTACCCTTCCTCGCAAGTCCTTGACCAAATGGTTTAGTTTTCCTGACTCAAGCGCGGCTTCAAATTGTTTTCTTAGTTGATGGCAATCATTAGTGAGATGAACCTTCTCTCTATGATAATCACAGTACTTGTCCATGTTTTCAGGACGTATTATGCCCTTTGTGGGTGGAGGTTGGGCAATTAGAGCTGTAATTTTGTTGCTAGAATCGTTTTAGGGAACTTAGTCAACGTCTCGAGGCCGGGATGTTGGTATTGGTTCCTTCTTGAGTTGTTCGGATTGGTGGGAGGAACATATGGGGAATATACAAGTTTCGGTCTGTAGTCACCTTTGTTTTTATGGCGATTGGAGTTCTTTCCTGAGAAGTACTTGTCTTCTTTCATTGCTTTTCCATTCCTTTTACTTCCTTCCCCTTGTGACAGTTCTCTGTTTTTGTAAGCCTCCTCTGATTTGGCAAATTCATCAACCCTTTTGAACATTTCGGCTACAGTTTTTGGCTCGTCTTTGGAAAAGCGTTGGGACAATTCTGGGCATTTAGCCCCGGCCGTGAAGGCAGATATCTTCATGACCTCCGTAACCCCTTGTATGTAACTAGCTTCATCAGTCCATCTTTCTTTGAATGTTGGTAGTGATTCATGAGCCTTTCTCACAATACTTGTGATTTCCATAGGGCTTCTAAGATTTTTCTTTTTTAGGGCGAACCTTTCCATGAATTGGTCCCTCAGGTCGTCCCAATGCCCTATACTTCCTGGTGGTAATCTCTCGAACCATACTCCTACCGCTTCGTCCAGCGTCTGCTGAAAGAACCTACACCATAATGGCATGGGCCATTCCCCTGAGTTGGCCGCACCAGCAAAACGAGTTATGTGATCGTTGGGATCTGTCGCTCCGGTGTATAGCTTCAATCTTGCCGAAAGGATGTGTTTTGGCGATGAAAATTCGATGATCCTTCTCGTGAATGGTGAAGAGACAATGTCTTTGAAAGGTTTTTGTAAGTCATCAGCGGGCTTGTCGACATCTTTGTGTGTTTTTTATGCCTTAAATTTTTCCTTTTGAGCCCCCTGCGTCTCATCGTCGAATACCAAATTCATCTGTATGATAGGATCTTGCCCCACAGCATTATAGCGTCCTACTAAATTCCGCAACTCGCTCACACTTTCTAGAATCTTATGTTCTAACGTGGAAGGTGTCTCTGTCTCTACACCTGTGGTTGTATTGTCGCGATCCAGAGATAGCAATAATGGAGACCCATTTCCCGAAGGTCCTGCCATAGATAGCTGTATGGATATTCGAGTTTAGGGTCCCACGGATGGCGCCAAATGTTGAAACAAAAATCCGTAGGCACTAGACCCGTGTAGATTAAGCTTCGGTCACGTGTATGGTATGCTTGTAGGTTGGGCCTATCCTGCAATAAAGGAACGCCCGTTAACTCGTCCCAGGTGTGAACCCGAGACCAAGCTCCGGCGTGAGAGTAAGTAACAATCACAAGAGTGGTATCCGGTGTGGAATACCGGAGGAATGTTATTAACTAGAATTAAATGTATGGTACTGTGTGTTGTTGTGTTGTAATAAATATGTCTGGGTATTTATACCCAACTGAAATGCATACCTGTATGACAAGTCACATCATAAAGATATACATGTTACACGATACCGCAAAATCAGGTACAGTGTAAAGTAGGCGGCGGCACAGGGCTAGGACCATTGGGTAAAACGTTACACCCTGGTTAATAGAGGTCTTCCCTAAGTAAACTCAATCATGTTTTATTCTCTCTCTTACGTGGCGAAAACTTTGGTCAAAGTGTGATGCGTTCGGCCATGTGCCGGAGACATACGCGAACAATTTACATTGCTATTATAGTAATTCACATAGTTATGCTTTTACATAGTTACGTTTTATTTATTATAAAAAAATCAACACAACCTCAATGTTGTGTTATGAAAAAAAAGTTCAACGCAACCTCAATGTTGTGTGAAGAAAAGTTAGAACCTCAAGTTCTAATATGATCTTTTATAAAAATCAATATCATAACATCATGTTATGTTTAAAAAAAAACTTTAAGTGTTATTATGATTCCTTCAAAAGAATCAAACAACACAATTTTATGTTGTTTTTATATAAAATTTAAAATTTCATTACTATATCTTCTAAAATATACCCGTAGTTCACTTTTTTTATATGCATCATTCATTTTTGAATATAGATAAATAAATTGATAGTTATGTCATGGATCATGTTGTTTAAGGTCAAATATTCATTAAAGTTCTCACTATATAAGTACTATATTTAGATGCCATTTATATTTGTATAAGTATTACGTCCGTGTACCTAATATCATTAGTTGATCATTGCATTCTTAGATAAAATAATATTATTGAATTTTATTTGTGGAATATATACTTTTATTCAATATTGTTGGCACAGATATGAAGGTATTTGCATTTGTGTTTTGTAAGTGCTTATGTTACTTCTGTTTTTTTATGTTATCATAAGGTGTGTTTTTCTAACTTGTTTCGTATATATCAGTGGTCATTTTATATTTGCGATACTATATGTGAATAATGCATTTGTCCTTTTTAATGTAGTTAAAATATTAAATTCAAAGCCTTCAAATATTGATTTTGATGTTCTTGACATTTATGGAAAAGACTATCTCCTTTGGACTCTTGATGCTAAGATCCATTTAACTGATTTGGGAGAAACAATAAAAGCCGAAAATACGGCCTCTGCACAAGCACGTGCTAAAGCCATGATAATCCTGCGTCATCATCTTCATAAAGACCTTAAAAAGGAATATTTAACGGTGAAAGACCCGTTAGTACTATGGCAGAGTTTAAAAGATCGATTTGTTCATCAGAAGTAGGTTATCCTGCCTAAAGCTCGTTGTGATTGGATGTTAGGTTGCAGGATTACAAAGTGTGAGCGAGTACAACTGTTGAATTGTCAAACTTATATTTTTTTACTTTGTTCCTTTTTTGCCTTTCTTCGTTTTGCAGGGACTTGTGTTGCCAACTCCTTCTTTATGTCTGGTGGGCTTTTTTATTGGGTTGACCGTTGGTCGTGTGACCCATGTGAAGATATCTCAAGTTATAACCCTAGCAGCTGCTAGGGTTCTCACTTATCACATTACACAAACACACACACATATTTTGTGGTGCTCTCTCTTGTTCTTGCCGTCTGAGGCTTTCATCGTGGGAGGATCTTCATCTATTACTATTGTTTTAGATTAGATTGTGTGAGAGTGATCTTGTAGTGAGGAAATCGGATCAACCTAGTTGGGACGATTTCACCTATCTTTTTTGTATTGTTGATTAGCATCCATTTGGGGACTAATCCTTTCTTTGTAGTTTGTACTTGAATCTTGTTTAATAAATCACCAAGGGGTGGCTGGTTGGGTGATAAGATCTATGTCTCTATCTCTTTTTCATGTTCTTTACATGGTATCAGAGAATAAAGAACTTGGATTGTATCACTAATCTTGATCTCTCGTGGTTATTTATTGATTTCTCGAAAAAATTAAATTAGGGTTTTTTGAAACCCTAATTTATTTTTTGGGGTTCCTTGATTCTTTGGTCCTTGAGGCTTCCATGTGCGTTGCTGTTGATCATTCAGCTGGTGCCGTTAGTTTCCTCGCTAAATAAAGTTAGGGTTTCGTGATACCCTAAATTTATTTTTGGGGATCCTTTCTCTTTGGAGCTCGGAAGCTATTATTGGTGGTGTCGTTGATCGATCTGGTGGTGTCGTTGCCTTATTTGCTATTCTCTGGATGAATCAAAATTAGGGTTTTGAAACCCTAATTTGTTATACTTTGGGGGTTCTTTGGTGGTGACACATCCATCCTCTAGACTAAGTGAATCTAGAGATTGGGTCCTTTTTTTGCTGGTTGTTGTATTGCACTGTAAGCCCTTCTTGTTCTTCCCTCATTCTCTCTCCTCTCCTGGTTACTTTGTGGGTTATTGTTGCTTGTTTTGTGGGTGCAAACGGATTGATTAACACCTTGACCCTCCAGCCTTGACTGGTGTGGATACCTGCTCTGGTCAATCCCAGTCCACAACTGGCATTTCTGGTAACTCAGTTCTGGGTGTTTTTTGGCTTTCATACTTGTGATTATCGGTTTTTTGACTCATACTTGTTTCTTTCTTGGTCTATATCTTTTTTGTCTATTGTGTTTGTTTTTTATTCTTCATGAGTGCTGGTGTTAGTTCTCCACCTATTAACACAGGTGGTGGTGTTACTGAACCTATTTTGATTAGTAGTCTTGATGCTGGTGATCCTTTGCATGTTCAAAATAGTGACATTAGTACTACTGCTTTAATTCCTTTTAAACTTCTTGGTACTGCTAGTTATTGTATATGGAACAATGTCATGAAACTTGCTCTTCAAGATAGAAATAAAATTGGTTTTATTAATGGTACTTGTTTGAAAGAAATATATGCTCACAGTAATGTTTTATCTGCTCAATGGGATAGATGTAATGCTATGGTTTTAACTTGGCTTATGAACTCTGTGTCTCAAGATGTTTATATGGGGTTGGTTTATTCTGAAAATGCTTCTGATGTTTGGAATGAATTATCTGAAAATTATGATAAGGTTGATGGTTCTGTTGTGTATAATCTCCTCCAAAAGATTAACTCTGTGAAACAAGGAGGCACATCTGTTGTTGAATATTATCACAGGCTTAACTCTTTGTGGAGGGAGTTTGATGCTTTGACCAAATTGCCTAAATGTGTTTGTCCCATTAAATGTTCTTGCCCTACTAGCACTGAATCTATCTTACATCAGCAGCTTATGAAGCTTATGCAGTTCTTAATGGGCCTTGATGAGTGTTATCAACCTGTTAGAACTACCCTTCTCACCAGGGATCCTCTCCCTGATGTGAAGGATGCTTATGTGATGGTTTCTAGGGAGGAGTCACATAGGGGTATCCCTGAACCTTCTGGTGTGACTGATCCCAAGCTTAATGCCACTTCCTTTGCTGCCAAAACCTTTGCTCAGCAAAGGAAAGGGAATTCTTCTAACCCTAACAAGATTTATTCCAAAAGTGGCAATCAATCTTCTCCTAATAGGGGCCCCAATCCTAATCTCAACTGCACTGTGGATAGGTGTTATGAGATCATTGGGTACCCATGGATACAAAAGGCCCTCTAATGCTAAAACTTATGTGTCTAAACCTAACTTCAATGCTAATTGTGATACTAAGTTGAATGATGCTAAGATTATTGACAAATCTGCTACTTGTGATGTGCCTTCTTCCTTCACTCTGGTCAAATGAGGGAACTCCTGCTCTTGATCAATGACCCTTCCTCTGGGAACATTCATGCCAACATGGCAGGTAGTTGCTCCTTTTATAACTTCAATGTCTTGTTTAATATTAATTTCTCTAGATACTATTGTGGTCACTTGAAAGGTTTGGTTACCACTATCACTCTAGGGTGGATCATAGACTCTGGGTGTAACCAACACCTGACTGTTTCCACTATTGGTATGTTCAATGTTGTTGATGTTGCCAATCTCAATCTCACTGTGGGGCATCCCAATGGGACTATTGCCACCATAAGTCATGTGGGCAACTTGAGATTGTCTAACAATGTCATTCTTTATGATGTTCTTGTTGTTCTTGGCTACTGTGTCAGTTTATTATCTGTTAACAAGTTAATTAAAGATAGTAAATTATTTGTGGGTTTTGATGAGGATAAATGCTATATTCAGGATTTGACCAAGGGAATCACTCTGGGGACTGGTAGTGAGTCTGGGGGCCTCTACTTGTTTGACTTTGATAGAAACAACAAGTGTGTAGGTAATGTTAACATGATTATGTCCTTTAAAGTGTCCAAAGACTTGTGACATTGCAGACTTGGTCACCCTGCTAATCAAGTCCTCTCTGCTCTCAAGTCTGACCTTAACCTCTTCAAGACACTTGTGTCTCTGTCTGCGATGTTTGCCATAGGGCCAAACAGACAAGAGAACCTTTCCCTTTAAGTGATCACAAGTCCACTCACCTGGGTGAGCTTGTTCATCTTGACTTGTGGGGTCCCTACAGGATCTCTAGCAGAGAGGGATACAAGTATTTTTTGACCATTGTTGATGACTATTCTAGGGCTGTTTGGACCTTTCTTATAAAATCTAAAGATGAAGTTTTTGACACCTTTGCTAATTATATTAAACTGATTAAAAATCAATTTAACAAAAATATCAAAGTTGTCAGATCTGACAATGGGACTGAATTTGTCAATAAGAAAATGCTCTCTTTGTTTTCTGACCTTGGAATAGTTCATCAAACCTCTTGCACTTACACCCTTCAACAAAATGGCATTGCTGAAATGAAACATAGGCACTTGCTCAATGTTGCAAGGAGCCTTATGTTTCAGGGGGGATACCTCTTAGTTGTTGGTCTGATTGCATTCTAACTGTTGTGTACTTAATCAACAGGCTCCCCTCATATGTCCTAAAAGGAAAATCACCTTATGAAGTGGTTTATAACAAAAAACCAAAACTCTCTCACATTAGGTGTTTTGGGTGTCTTTATTTTTCTACTAATTTAAACAATAGTGATAAACTCACCTCTAGGTCTGAGAAATGTGTCTTGATTAGGTATTCTTCTGGTAAAAAATCTTACAAGCTTTTAAGTTTGGATACTAGGGGTGTTTTATATTCTAGGGATGTGAGGTTTTATAAAATTGTGTTTCCTTTTAGAATGAAAAACAATAAGGATGGTGATTTGGCTGATGTTGATACAAGTGATGTTGAACACATTTCTTTCTTTGATAATCCTACTCCTATAAGACCCAATGATGAAGAGAGAGCAACATCTACTGAGGATGGTAGAAACCCTCCAAGTGACGAGTCTAACACTCAGCAATCACTTGTAATGGATTCTACAACCCAAATAGATGATAACAATCTATCTGAGGGCAATATTCAAAACTCTTTGCCTATTTCCACTGAACCAGTTAACAATATTGATAATCCTATGAGTGATGAGGTGTCTGTCCCAATAAGAAAATCTGATAGAAGTACTAAGTTTCCTGTTGAACTTAATGACTATGTTGTTGATAGCAAACTTAGATATGGTATTGAAAAACATGTCAACTACTCCAGACTTAACTCTGTGAATTTGTGTTTTGCCACCACTCTTAACAAATCTGTTGAACCTAGTTCCTTTAATGATGCCAAGAATGACCCTAACTAGATTGAAGCCATGAACAGGGAAATTGAGGCCCTCATTAGGAATAACACTTGGACCATTACTGACTTGCCTTTGGGTAGAAAATCCCTTGGCTCTAAATGGTTGTACAAAATCAAGTATGGGGCTTCTGGTCTTATTGATAAGTATAAGGCCAGGGTTGTGGCTAAAGGTTATGGGCAAAAAGAAGGTATTGATTTTGATGAAACTTTTAGTCCTGTGGTTAAGATGGTCACTGTTAGATGTATCATGTGTCTTACCATATCCAATAACTGGCCTTTATGTCAAATGGATGTCAACAATGCTTTCCTTTATGGTGACTTGGAGGAGGATGTCTATATGACTTTACCTCCTGTATTTGATAACCTTAATCCATCCAAGGTATGCAAACTGAACAAGTCCCTTTATGGACTTAAGCAAGCCCAAGGCAGTGGAATCCTAAACTTTACACTGCATTGGCTGAGCATGGCTTTGTTCAAAGCAAAGTTGACTACTCCCTATACATTAAACATACTAGAAAGATTTTCATTGTTATTCTTGTGTATGTTGATGACCTGGTGGTTACTGGAAATGATATGTCTGAAATTGAAAAATTCAAGAGTTTTCTAAAAAACAAGTTCATGATTAAAGATCTTGGCCTCATGAAATATTTCCTTGGCATTGAGGTCCTACACAATAGTTCTGGTGTGTGTATGACTCAAAGGAAGTATTGTCTAGATTTAATTCATGAATTTGGTCTTTTAGCTGCTAAACCTGTCACCACACCATTTCCTGAGAATTGTGTTTTAGCTGTAGATGAAAGTGACTCTGATAAGTTTCTTATTAATGTGTTTGATTACCAAAATCTTATTGTAAAACTTATCCATTTGACCCACACTAGACCAGATATCTCCTATGTTGTTTAATGTTTGAGTAAGCATATGCATGCCCCTTTACAATCTCATCTTAAGATTGCTTTAAGGGTCATCAGATACCTGAAAGGTGCCCCTGGTACTGGTATCCAAATTTACAAGGATAAAAAGCTTGACTTGTCTTGCTATACTGACTCTGATTGGGCTAAATGTTTGAAGACCAGAAAGTCTGTCTCTGGCTATTGTGTATTTATGGGCAACACCCTTGTTTCTTGGAAAAGTAAGAAACAGCTAACTGTTTCTAGATCCTCTGCTGAAGCAGAGTATAGGTGCATGGCTAGTGCCACTTGTGAGGTCATGTGGATCTCTAATTTGCTCAATGATTTAACATTCCAAGAGTGTTTCCTGTGAACATGTATAGTGACAGCTCCTCTGCCATTGAGATTGCTGCCAACCCAGTCTTTCATGAAAGGACCAAGCACTTTGAGGTTGATGTTCACCTTATAAGGGAAAAGGTGTAGTGTGGCATTATTAAACTATTAAAGTGGCTTCCGTTGATCAAACGGAAGATCTGTTTACCAAAGGTCATGGTTCTCATCAACACATCAAACTATGTAATCAATTGGGAATGGTTGATATGTTCAAAAGATAATCTTTCAAACCTGATAAGTTTGAGGGAGGATGTTGAATTGTCAAACTTATATTGTTTTACTTTGTTCCTTTTTTGCCTTTCTTTGTTTTACAGGGACTTGTGTTGCCAACTCCTTCTTTATGTCTGGTGGGCTTTTTTATTGGGTTGACCGTTGGTCTTGTGGCCCATATGAAGATATCTCAAGTTATAACCCTAGCAACTGCTAGGGTTCTCACTTATCACATTACACAACACATACACACACATATTGTGTGGTGCTCTCTCTTGTTCTTGCCGTCTGAGGCTTTCATCATGGGAGGATCTTCATCTATTACTATTGTTTTAGATTAGACTGTGTGAGAGTGATCTTGTAGTGAGGAAATCGAATCAACCTAGTTGGAACGATTTCATCTATCTCTCTTGTATTGTTGATTAGCACCCATTTGGGGACTAATCCTTTATTTGTAGTTTGTACTTGAATCTTGTTTAATAAATCACCAAGGGGTGGCTGGTTGGATGATAAGATCTGTATCTCTATCTCTTTTTCATGTTCTTTACAACAACTCCGCAATGTTTAGTATCACATCAAAATTAACATTGTGCGGAGAAAAGATAATCGATGAAGACGTGCTAGAGAAAACTTTCTCTATTTTTCATGCTTTGAACATGCTTTTACAGCAACAATATCGAGAACGTGGTTACAAAAAATAGCATGAACTAATATCAGTTCTCCTTGTTGCTGAACAAAATAACGAGCTTTTGATGAAAAATCATCAAGCACACCCCACTGGTTCTACTACATTGCCTGAGGTAAATGCAACAACAAATTTTTTTTTCTTATGTTCAAGGATATGAAAAGTATTTTGGAAAATAATGAAGACGAGTGTCTAGTAGATAGTGGAACAACAAACACTATTTTGAAAACCATAAAATATTTTTATGAGTTTCATATAACAAATGTGAATGTCAACACAATTTGTGGTACTAGCAACTTGATTGAAGGCTCTGGCAAAGCCTGCATTTTGTTACCTAAAGGTACAAAACTAATAATAAATGATGCGTTATATTCTAGTATATCCAGGAGGAATCTACTAAGTTTTAAAGATATAAAACGCAATGGTTATCATCTTGAAACTATGACTCAAAATAATATTGAGTATCTCCAAACTACATCCATTAAAAATGGAAAAAAGACCATAATGGAAGAATGAATGGTCTGTCTTCTGGATTATATTTACATACATAAATCAGACATAAATAAATATGGTCTCTATCCAAAAAGGAGTAGATCCTAAATTATTTACCCTTTGGCATGATCGATTAGGTCATCCAAGTAATATAATGATGAGGAGAATAATTGAAGCCTCATATGGTCATCCACTAAAGGACCTTAAGATCTTATTATCAAAAGAGTTATCATGTGGAGCATGCTCCCTTGGAAAAATGATAAGTATGCCCTCAATCAATAAACTTGATAAAGAATCTCTTTTGTTTCTTGAAAGAATTCAATGAGACATTTGTGGGCCAATAACTCCTCTGTGTGGACCATTTTGATACTTTGTGGTATTAATTTATACATCATCTCGATGGTCCCATGTCTGTCTATTATCATCAAGAAATGTTGCTTTTGTAAGGCTATTAGCCCAAATTATTCAATTAAGAGCATATTTCTTATATAACCAAATCAAGAAGATTAGGCTTGATAATGCAGGAGAATTTACATCTCAATCATTTAATGATTTTGTATATCAATTGGGATTATGGTTGAGCATCCTGTAGCACATTTGCATAGACAAAACGGTCTAGCTAAATATTTAATTCAAAAATTAAAAATGATACTAGACCATTACTTATGAAATCAAAATTGCCATCTTCTGCATGGGGACATGCTATCTTACATGTTGTTGCTCTTATTAGATTAAGACCAAGTGCATCTCATAAGTATTCTCCACTCTAACTGGTGTTTGGAAGAGAACCAAGTTTGTCTCATCTAAAAGTTTTTGGTTTTGGTGTCTATGTCCCAATTTCACCATCACAACGTACAAAGATGGGACCTCAAAGAAGATTGGAAATTTATGTTGGTTCTAATTCTCCATCAATCATCAAATATTTGGAACCATTAACTGGAGATGTTTTTACAGCACGTTTTTCTTATTACCAGTTTGATGAAACAATGTTCCCAATCTTAGGAGGAGAAAATAAAAAGTTGTACAAACAAGATGTAACTTGGATGCATCCCGAATATCTTTTCTTGACCCTCGAAATGGTCAATTTGAATTGGAGGTTCAAAAGATCATTCACTTGCAACGCATAGCAAATGAATTTTCTGATACATTTACATATACAAAAAGAGTTACCAAATCATATATTCCAGCTTTAAATGTTCCTTCTCGAATGGATATTCCTGAAACTCTAAATGAGTCAAATGTACGCAGGAAACGTGAAAGACCAATGGGTTCTAAGGATATAAATCCAAAGAAAAAGAAAAGGAAGAATACAACTGGCAAAGTCCAAGAAGTTGTTATTAATAAAATCCCAAAAAGATTACTAATGACACAGAATATGTGGATAAATATCTTGAAGATGATCATGTACCTAATCACTATGAGATATCAATAAACTTTTTATAAAATGGTACAACATGGAATCAAAATGAAACATGTGTTGATGAAATCTTTACATATGATATAGCAAGTATAAATGATGAAGTTTATGTGCCAAAATCTATTAAAGAATGTCGACAAAGAAATGATTGGAAAAAATGGCAGGATGCCATACAAGCTGAATTAGATTCACTTAAAAATGCCAAGTATTTGGCCTTGTGACATTAACCCCAAACAATGTGAAGTCGGTAGGCTACAAATGGGTATTTGTTATAAAACGAAATGAGAAAAATGAAATTGTGAGATATAAAGCAAGACTTGTAGCACAAGGTTTCTCACAAATTCTCGGGGTAGATTATGAAGAAACATATTCACCTATTGTGGATGCAACGACTCTCAGACTTTTAATCAGTCTTCCAAATGTTCAAAGGCTCCAAATGTGCCTTATGGATGTTGTCACAGCTTACCTGTATGGATCAGGTTGATAGTGATATTTATATGAAAATTCCGGAAGGATTGAAAATGTCGGAAGATTGTAAATCTAAACCTCGTGAAATGTTTTCAATTAAGTTGAAAAGATCTTTATGTGGACTAAAACAATCAGGACGAATGTGGTATAATCGTCTGAGTGAATATCTTTTAAAAGAAGGATATAAAAGCAATCAAATAAGTCCATGTGTTTGTATCAAAAGATCAAAGACGGGTTTCACAATCATTGTAGTTTATGTTGATGATTTAAATATCGTCGGAAATTTTGATAAAATTGAACATACTACAAATTTGTTAAAGAACGAATTTGAAATGAAAGACCTTGGGATGACTAAATTTTGTCTCGGCTTGTAAACTGAGCATTTATCAAAGGCATATATGTCCATCAATCAAATTATACGGATAAAATATTGAAACGATTCAATATGGACAAAGCTCATCCACTAAGCTCACTAATGGTTGGTCGTACACTTGACCGAGAACTTGATCCGTTCCGTACCAAAAAACATGATGAGGACATTCTTGGTCCTGAAATACCATATCTAAGTACGATTGGGGCTTTGATGTACCTTGTTGGTAATACACGCCCAGCTATTCCATTTTCAGTAAACTTACTAGCAAGATATAGTTCTGAGCCAAAATACAGACATTGAAATGGGATCAAGCACATTTTTCGTTATCTTTGTGGTACCTGTGATATGGGATTATTTTACCAAAAGAATTCAAAGTCAAAGTTAGTTGGATACGCTGATGTTGGTTACTTGTCTGATCCACATAAGGCACGATCACAAACAAAGTATATTTTTACATATGGAGGCACTGCAATTTCTTGGAGATCGACAAAGCGGACTTTAAATGCTACATCATCAAACCATCTTGAACTTATTTCCCTTTATAAAACTGGTCGAGAGTGGGTTTGGTTAAGATCGATGATTCAACACATTCAAGAACAATGCGCACTCGAGTCTATTAAAGGAAATCCAACCATATTGTATGAAGACAATGTGGCGTGTATACCTCAAATCAAGGAAGAGTATATCAAAGGAGACAAGACAAAACACATTTCTTTAAAATTTTCTTTACATGTGATCTACAAAATGATAAAGTTGTTAATGTTTGTGAAGTACGCTCAAGTGAAAATTTGGTCGATTAATTCACAAAATCTTTGCCAATTAGAGTTTTTGAGCTATCGGTTTGGAAGATCAGTCTTCGCCGTTTAATAGACATTCATTAGTTTGAGGAGTCCTATGCGCACTACACTCTTTTCCTTCATCAAGTTTTTATCTCATAGGGGGTAAGGTTTTTAATGAGGTAGTCTAAAGCGTATAATGAACAATGAATATCCAACGAGGAGCTTTGTAAAATATTATGGGCTTATGTTTATTCATCCTATTCTTAAGTTAGGGGTTTGGACTATGAGTAAGTGTTATAAATACATTTGTAAACTCTTGGTATAATCACTAAATAATCCTCTTTTTTCTTTATCTTTGTTCTTATTCATTACTTTCACGTATTGTTTTAACCTGACATACCGTCGAGTTTGTAATAAAATTTTGTACGTATCAGTGTTTGCCTCGTCTCTAATCTTGAAAAGGGCCTCTTCGAGAAATAGAGAAATATCCAGCCGAGGTCTTTTCGCCCACTGCCTAGAACTAACAATCTCAACAATAAGACCTACTTTTTTACTGCCTTTCTTTATTTAAATTTAGGGAAATCTACTTCTTTACCATTTTCAAGGGGCCAGTGACGACAAATGACCCAAGATCAAATCCAGACAAGTTTGACCAATAACCAACACCCAGACATCAAATTTAGTTCGGCATTAGAAATCTGACTTCATTCATGTCGAGATGACTTGATGCATTGAATCTCGCCAAAAACAGAAGGATAACCAAAGATTTAAAAGTCAACTACTCAACAGCATTTAAGTTGGGCCAGAAAAAAGAGTTATATGCGAATCCATATGACAATTCAAGTTTAACCTAATCCAAGCACAATCAAAAACAAAATACTAATCTACCAGGACATATATAAGACCCAAATTTTTTAAAGTTTCAACACCATACGCAAACTGACATCAAGAGTTAGGGGAGCTTCTTTTTGCCACCTCAAGTATCTTGAAATCACTTTATAACTTCTACAGTCTTGCCAAAGGATGGTGATGCTGCAAACAGAACGCCAATGTCGCAAAGTTATGAGTTAACCTTCCCAAAAGACATTTGAATTTGAAGAAAATCACAAGGCATGTGTAACGTAAGAGCATAGTAACAAAAATGAAGAAATCAAGAATAGGACTTTTAGCATGCTTAAGTTTTCAAAATACCAAAAATATTGAAGAATAAAGGGCTTACACTCTGACCATTTCAAAGTTTATTCTACAAGACAATGTTTTGGAAGAAAAAAAAACGTATAAAACCAAGTGACCAAACAATTAGCTGACTAAGTAGCGCATGTATTGATTTATGAGACAGAACATAAATATAATTATGTCAGAATGTATGAACATGAGAACTAAAGTTTTGGTTCTATTCAAGTTAAATACAAGCTACCTGATATTAAAACCCATAACAAGAGCACACCTAATCCACTAATGCAAGTTCTGTTCTTCAATTGAAGATAATATATTTATCTTCCATAAATCACACTCCTCTCACACTTAAACCCAATTAACAGATACATTTTAATCCTAATTTAAAATCAACCTTTAATAATAGTAAAGCTATACAAGAAAAGGGGCTGTCAAAAACTTTTTGTATAAAAAATTTAGATGGCATTATACCCCATTAGCCATGGTTCCATATGTCAAACAAGTATGATATCAGAAACAAACCTGAGGAGCCAATTAATTTAACCTCTGGACTGGAGATCGGATATTGTAGACCTTAGTATCTGATCACCAACTATCGACCTCAACTTTTTGATGAACTCTTCCCGACTTGTTTTCTTAGCCTACAAAATCAACAACAAGAATCAGCACAAACTTGAAACACGACAGTTTTACATGCGTTGTAGATTAATCCCTCATGCATACCCTAAGAGGCTCATATAAGATATGAACTAGCTTCATATCGTTTGGATCTACTTTATCTGATATAGCTTCAAACAGCTTAGAGAAGGGCATCCAAGGGGACTTAGGAGCCCTAGAGGTTGCCGATCCAGCACTCGACATAGGAATCATACTTCCACTTCCATACTGAGGGCCGCAAGTTGCCTAAATGGAAAAAGAAAACCATAAGAAAAAATAGCCACTAAAAGCTACAACCTATATATCACCAACAATTTTATCACTATCCAAAAAAATGTAGTTACAAGAGAAATAGTCACCAGTTTGCTAGGAGAGGACTCTGGTAGCAAGCGCGCCTGGGGATCATGAATCGTTACCCTTGATGATAAGTCAACCCTACTTTCATCTGAAATCAGATTCCCTGCATTATCAGGAACGAAGTCAAAGGAGAACATATATTATGGTTAGTACTACTTCATAGGATACTCAAGCTATTATTATATATGTATAATGATTTTGAGCGAATAAATGTATCCATCCTTGTCATCCACCTTACTCCCTCTAATCTGCAGCAATTCCAAAGTTTCTCCCTAAAACCAACTAGCATCAACTATCCTACATCTCGCTTTCCTTAGAATCAGCACTGCATAATTATCATCTCTTGAAGCTTTGAATTCAAGTACAGTCATTTAGATTAATCAGCACTGCATAATTATGAGTGGGGTGATATAGCAGTCAGTTAGATTATTGAGTGACATCATTTAAAAAGTTGGCCTACCTTTGAAACTAGAGACAAATCTTTGTAATGCACTAGACCCATTGTCGACTTCAGTTCAAATAGAATCATTTAAAGGACTATCTTTCATGAAAATCTTCCTTCCTTTGTTTCCATAAGAGTACAAAGTTTCTCTTCTAATCCTTCATTGTTCTCTATCTAACTAAAGCCTTCCCCAATATATTCCATTTCTAACCTAAATCTTAACAGATGTGACAATGTTAAAATGTACACATTTTGGAAAAGATAAACAATAGAAAAGAGAATAAGCAATGTTAAACCTTAAATGTGTAAAAATTTCTGTGGCGGCAAGTTATGTGGCAAAACCAACCAACTGACAAGGACCAACGTAAACCATATAACCTGTCCAGGTAAGTTCTTGTTCTAGACGATTTTACACCTAGTTCTTAGTCTATATACTTCCTTAAACCCTTGTTCTTGATTTTGTTCACTCTGGAAGCAAAAAAAGAACAGGTCGCATTTTGCTATTTTGGAGACTTAAAACAATGTTAGTATGAAACTGTTATTGGACCAAAACAATGACCACAACCAGAGTGTAACCAAACCAGTAAAGTCTATTAGTTCTAGGTTCTACTATTTTGAAGAATTTTATATTCCAGCTGAATATAGTTTCAAAAATTATCCATGACAGAAGTTATAGATTGTTAAAAAAAAGGTGGAAAGTAACAATAACTAGAGTCAGAAAACAGAAAGGCATCAACTACCTTCAGCATTTGGAGACATCATAAAACTAACTGCATATACCGGGTAGATATGGGTATTAGTATTCATGTTCCAAACGACATATTGTTTTGGATTGTGCAGGTTATCAACTCCACAGTCAAAGACCTCGTCACTTGGATTAAATTGTTTAGATCCAGGTAAAATAAGTTCGACATTTCCCAATATCACACGACATAACACCATGGATCTTATTCCTTTTTCGTCACCATCACAAATAGTAGCACTGTAACGAGAACATAAAAATAATGTTTTACAAAAGTATATATAATTAACTTTTAAAAGAAATTAATGAAGTTTAGAACAGCCATAGAGAGCAATTTCCAGAAGTAAAGAATTACTCGTATGGACTACATCACTTTATTGTAAGTTCATCATCTCAGTTCATCGGCAACAAATGTAAGCTTATTTGTACCTGATTTGGGCAGAGTCGACAGCAGTAAGGTGAACGCCATACCCATACCTTCCAAGTTTTGGCCCATCATGTCCGAGCCCATAAGCCACATTGCTAGATAGTGCATCTGTACGAGATGCAAACCAAGCATATTTCACGTTTGCATCCCCACGAAGTTTTTCTGTGATTTCAATCTGCTTCTGGAAAAGCTCTAACTTCGGTTCCATTATATCACCAGTGCATTTCTTAACATCAACTAAAGTGACCTCCAAGGCTGGGTTAATCCCCCTAAAAAACATATTTCTGACCACTTCTGGGCTCAAAGCTTCATCACTCTGTTGAAAATTCTTAGCAGCTTGGTCAGCTTTTAAATCATATCGGTTGCAACTATCATTCAGATTGAGACCATAATTAATTTTATGGCCTTCCTCATCAACTTTCCGCTTTTTAAAATTTGACTCTTGAACATTTGACTCGTCCATGCATTCCTCCAAATGGTTGTTACTTAGTCCATTTAGATCGATCTCAACATTCAACTTAATTTCAGGAGTCATAGAAGACTCTAACTCAACAAGTTCTAAATCTGTCATTGCCTTTGACTTATTGGATTGATGACTTTCATAACTTGAAAACAGTTCAGGGAAAAAGCAACTACCTGCCGCATCAATCCATGCTATAGGTTTCTGTACACCCGTTTTCATATCTACTACAGTCATATGTAGGATATCTAAGATTAGATAGCGCTCATTAAACTTCACTTCAATCGATGCCTTCTTTGCCACAAAATCTTCCTTCACCATGTCGATAACGTTTTCAGGAAAATCATTCCATTGACCATCTTGAGAGTAAAGCAAACGCTTAGGTGGTCCACTTTTCATTAAGTTCGAGTAGTTTTTGAGTAATACTTTCCTAGAAGAAGAAGAGCAAT
Organism: Glebionis coronaria; assembly: GCA_025667525.1. Taxonomy (NCBI): domain Eukaryota; kingdom Viridiplantae; phylum Streptophyta; class Magnoliopsida; order Asterales; family Asteraceae; genus Glebionis; species Glebionis coronaria. Next base: position 39,638,016 of record CM046874.1, on the reverse strand, counting down.
CGGATTTGCAGCCATCTTCTCTCTTTCTCTTTCCAGACTTGTTCAAAACTAAAAGCTCGGATTTACCAGGCCTCACAACTAGAGCCCTGTTGCTGGCTTTAACTATCTGAGATGCCCGTTTCCTTTTAGAATCAACTATAACCCTAGTACTATTATCCAACACTTTCACCCACTTTGATGCCATTATCTACAAATCTAATCGAATTTACACAGATAAACCTAAAACTTAACTACCTGAAGTAGCATAAAATGATTATAACGGTATATAGTTGAAATTGAAGTTCCTGCCAAAGGAAGAAAAAAAGTATGAATCAGTTAGTTGACCTCACTTTTTAATAAAATCTTTGCGACACATCATGCAATTGTATGCAAGCCCCTAACAGATGCCATAAGATTGACAATTCCAGTACCGCTGATGCGGTTGTAGAAAAGACCAATAAATGCTGCAAAGTATTGTTCGACCAGTAACCCATTTACCTTCTAATTTGTTTCACTTCTTTTATTTTCTTTTGAAAGGAACAGCTCAAAATCTTAAGACTCCCAACTCCAATCACAAAAAAAGTGCTTCCAGAATACAAGCGATATTGAATAAAGACATTAGACACCATCAAATGTTACTCATATAACCATAGTCACATGGAACGGGGATCGCTTCGGTACGGGATCGCGGTACGGGATCGTGGTTCGCTATTTCTCAAAATCTGGTACGACGTGGGGTAGGCTCATTTCGGTACGTTTCGGTTCGGTGTACCATATATTTCGGTTCGATGTACCAAATACTTTGGTACGGCGTGCACAATAATAATAAATATAAAACATTTCATTCATTGATACTTTAATGATGAAGGAAAAACATAATTGAAAAGAAAACGTGTTTGAGATTGTGTTTCGCTTTGAGTCATACTTTCATCAAGCACATGTTCATCTTCAAGATCATAGAACTCTTATGTCATGCTTTTTTCACGTTGATCCAGAGATCTTTTTTGACCACTTGCTTGATGACCAAATGTCATTTTGAAGGTATGACTGTTTTTTAAGAAAGAAAAGTGCATTGTAAATATAAAAAACCCTTTACTCTTGCCATGAAAACATAGCTTCACTCTTCCCATGAAAACACACCTTTACTCTTCCCATGAAAGCACACCTTTACTCTTCCCATAAAAACACATTTAAGAGCATTGTAAATACAAACTTCGTATTAGATAGTAATCAGACACGTTTTCGAAGCCTATAAATCGCCGATCTGCAATGTTTTGGATCGCGATCCGGTACGATTGGGAACGCCAATTGGGTACGATTGGGAACGACACTTTATGGGTTTTGGTTCGCGATCCATGGCGATCCGGATCGCGACTGTACCGCGATTGGGATCGCTCGTACCAGATCGAAATTCGCCTAAGGTTTGGCGATCCATGTGACTATGCATATAACAACTACAGAGTACAAATTACTATGAAGTACTAAATTTTAATTATCTAAGCAGAGAGAAAACAAACATTAGTATAGTAGTATATTAATATCCATTCCATATTTAGTGCAATTAAGATTTCAAAAAGGAAAGGTAAAAACAGGGCAATTTTGTCACAGGCTAGATTCAAACATTGTACATTACCATGTCATAAGAATTTCATGTCCAGCAGATAACTCCTGGTAGAATACGAAATACCAACTTGACAAAACTAACAAGAAATTGAAAAAATCTGCTAAATTTCAAGAGATAAGAGTTTCTCGTAAATAGCAATTCCCAATCAAATTATACGCATAGATAATACCGATAAATCTCATTACAGTAGACAGTTATATCTATGAGAACAGAGAATCCTGTCTTGGAAAACATATCATACAACTATCAACATAGATATAAACTCGTCTAAATGGGGACCGTTAGATCATAAATAACTGACGGTTACTGTGTTCTGTTTTATAGCATATATCTTTAATACTGATGTCTTGATTTTACAGTACTAACTGATTAAATAACACAAGAAAACGGACATCAATTGAAGCTTGATCACTATGAAGAAGCTGGCAGCCATAATTCAATTTTTTATGTTACAAAACAAGTTAATGCTCACGGAAACCTAACAAATATACTTTAAAAGAGAATTAATCCCTTGCAATATCTCAAAACAAATATCTCAAATGATTGGCGATTATTAGCAAAACAATTAACGGTCGAACACCTACCTGAAAATAGCTATAGCCATAAAGTGGTTGGAAAACGAAGCATTAAGTTAGGTAAATTGATATGCACAAACATGGTAGGTTAAGAGAACATACCATTTCTTAAATCCGGCTTCAATTCTGCGTAATGTGGCCATTTGCCTTCCATAGCTTGAGGTCGACAAATTTGTATTCCTATCATATAGTAATTACAGCTCAAACGAGCTCTACACTAAAACAAAAAAGCATACGTCAGAATTTGTAACAATCTACAACTCATAGAACACCATTTATTTTCACATAGTATATAAACATGTGACCCACGTGCAATTTACTTTTATCTTTGCAGCTAAGACCAAAACAATTCATAAATCTACTCAATAATCCAAACGTCCACTTAAACACAAGTCCAGGTCCACGCCTAACATATACGGGAATTAATTGCAAAAACATGAAGATATTCAAATACATGTCATGCATCACGAAACCATAAAAGAATATCTTCAACATTATTAGGCGATTTCACCGATATTTTTCATCAACTTACTCAGCCAATTCAGTATAAGGGAAAAGGAACAATTAAAAACTTCGTTGTTCATTAAAAAACGTCACTGAAAAATATCTAAAATCATTATCGGTGTTTGTTTAAGCTTATTTGTTTTTCGGCTTATATTTCGAAAGCCTCAATTTCCGGCTTATTTTGAGACTTGTGGGCTTGTTTAAGTCTATTATTACTACATGATAAACCCATATAAGCCCATAGGTCTTAAAATAAGCCGGTAAACTGAGGCTCAAGGAATATAAGCTTATTTGTTTTTCGGCTTATATTTCGAAAGCTCAACTTCCATTTCGAATACCTCAATTTTCCTGCTTATTTTGAGACTTATGGGCTTATATAATTATGTTATGGGAAACGCATATAAGCTCATAAGTCTCAGTGAAATAAGCTCATAATCCCACACATAAGTTTAAACAAAGGTATTAAACCAAGCATAAAATGTTGAACTCGTGTTAAACAAGTGCGGACAGCTTAAAATAAGCATGTAATAGATAAATTCATCATTTCATGAACATCCATCACATGACGCATTGACGTGTACTACAGTAATACATTTCACACATATTTAATTGCTCCTCACTTCAATACACACAAAAACATAACAAAAAATTGCAAAATCGCGAATAAGTAACTCATAACAAATAATTCACACACCATAAATTAACAAGAACTTATTCAAATAAACTTCCAAAACATATAATAAGTAATTCATAACGAACAATTCACACATTTGCACCACATAATTAAAAAACTTATTCATATAAACTTCCAAAACACGCACTGGTAATATTTCACGAAAGCGAAAAATTAATTCATAACCAATAATTCACACATTTACAGCATAAAACTAACAAAAATTTATTCAGAAAAAACCACTAAGCAGCGAATAAGTAATTCATAACAAATAATTCATGCATTTACCGCATAAAATTAACAAAAACTTATTCAAACAAAACCACTAAGCAGCAAATAAGTAATTCAAAACAAATAATTCAGACATTTAAACCGTAAAATTAACAAAAAGTTACTCAAATAAACTTTCAAAACACATACTCTGTAATATTTCACGAACGTAAAAATTCGCAAAGCCACAGAATAAGAGGGTGTTTGGTTAAGCTTATAAGTGGGCTTAGGCTTATATTATATAAGCAAATTATGGCTTTTATATAATAAGCTTATAAGCCTCTGTTAAGTGTTTGGTTTAGCTTATATAACTAATATAGTAAAATGACAAAAAAATATAAAGGATAATACTTATTAAATAAGGGTATAAAAGTCTTTTTAGGTAATATTTTTATATAAGCCCAATTAACCTTACATAAGCCACAAATTCTTGGCTTACCAAAACCTCCTTATATAAGCTTAACCAAACACTCGGTTTTGGCTTATAAGCTTATATAAGCTAATAAGCTTATAAGCCCACTATATAAGCTAAAACAAACACCCTCTAAGTAAGTCATAATGAATAAGGGGGTGTTTGTTTTAGCTTATATAATGGGCTTATAAGCTTATTAGCTTATATAAGCTTATAAGCCCAAACCAAGTGTTTGGTTAAGCTTATATAAGTGGGCTTATAAGCTTATATATGGGTGTTTTGAGAAGCCACAAAAATGTGGTTTTTTTATGGGCTTATATAACATATTTACCATTTGACCCTCATGTTAACTTAAGCTTATATAAGCCATGGGCTTATAAGCTTATTAAACATAGGCTTATATAAGCCATAAATGGCTTATATAATAAGCCCATTACATAAGCTAAAACAAACACCCCCTAAAACTGATCCATATAAACTTCCAAAACACATCCTCAGTATTTAAAAAAAAACAAAAGAATATCGCAAAGCCGCAAATAAGTAAATTATAACGAATAATTCACAAATTCAACAAGTTATGCCTAAAAATGAATCAAACTACTTGACAAATGAATTTACTTATAAAATTCAACAAGCTATACCTAAAAAATGAATTAAATTCAACAAATTGAATCAAAAACCCTAAAAAAAAGTATGAAATGAAACTAATCCACCAGTAATCCTAACAGATCAAACGATATAAACACAATTGAGTACCGATCTATCACAGATCCAATTAAAAAAAACTTACCAAAAAGAAGAAAAAAAAAACTATACAAACACCAAAACCAGACACGTTTTCAATTCGATCAACCGATTCTTCTGTATATAAAATGAATAAAGAAATGAAAGTTGAAAATTGTAAAACGACGGCGTTTGGTTTGGTTTGGTTTGGTTTGATATATGAGATGATATGATAATTAGGGTTTTATTTATTTATTTATTTATTTATTTATGTGTGAAAGGGAAAAGGGTTGATTTTTGCGTGACGGGAAAGGAACGGATGAGAGAGAAACGACGGCGTTGGGTTGAATTAAAGGGTTGTTCTGGTGGAGGTGTCAAACGGTGTCGTTTCGGGTGTGAATTGGGCCGTTATGTAACGTTTACTTTTTTTAGAATTTTTAGTACGACGTCGTTTAATGGGTTCTTTTTCACATATTAGACTACCCACAACGCATGAAGGTCGCGACCTAGTTTTTTCGGCCGGCGACCTAGTGCGACCTATTTGCCACAACCCGGCGACCTAGTGCGACCTAGTTGAAAAAAAAAATATATTTTTTTTAAAACACAATAAATTTAATAAAAAACATTACATTTATTTAAAAAAAAACATTACACAATTATTCGAATTTAAAAAACATTAAACATTAAATGGGTGATATCGCCATTATTCATTGCGATTATCCCAAATGTGTTCCACTAGATCGGCAAAAAACAATTCATAAGACATTTTTGGAGATTTGTGTGTTACTTTTTTGTGATAATTGGTAATAAGATAGGGTATTTATAGAAAATGTTTAAAATGTAACCGTTTGATTTTTTTGGAAAATGTGGCTAAAAAAATGTTACCGTTTTTTTTTTTTTTTTGGACACAAATCATACCGTGACACAAATCAAAACAAGGTCGTGACCAGGGTCGTTTTGTGCGCGACCGACTACGGCGACCGAATCGCCGCAGCGCGACGACTCGGTCGCGACCGACTGAGGACCGAGATTATTCAGGTGCGTTGCGGGTAGCCTTAGTTGGACCGACCGATGTTGGTTTCTCCAGACCTATTAAGGGTCAGTTTATTTTTAAGTAGGGTTTCATTTTATGTGTGAGTTTATAAAATAAGGGGTTTAGGATCTAATAAGATTTTAATTTGATATATGTTATAGAGAGAAAAAATATATTTATTAATTGATTTATAATAAATAAATAAAAATAAAAATAATGTTTGAAAATAGATATAATGATAAAACATGTGGTTTACAAAAATTATTAATAAAAATAATATTTTTCATTGGTTGGTTTGACAAACCCCACCTAGTGGGGCCTGGATTTACTTTTCTATACTATTTGGGATAAAAACCTAATGTCAGAGTAATATAAAACAAACCAAACAAAGAATTTATTGAACTTATCATCCTAAAACCAGTTAACCCTTGATACCAAACGCACCTTAAGTTTTGGTTTTGATGTTTATCGAAAAAGGAAGTCAAGTGGAAAGAATTTGACATATTTAGTCATACACAATTGCACAAATGCACAACTCTACTAAATGGTTGTCATGTGTTTAGTGACATTATATTTATTATATTTTTAAATTATCAAATGACAAAAATACTGTTTCATTTTCTCTCTCTTCTACTTTCAATCTTCAGGCTTTTCAAAACTTTTGTATCAGACTTGCATGTTTTGACATAACATGAGCATGACCAGATTAAATTTCTTTCACATTTTGATACGTTAAAACTTTTTATAACTCTACCTACCCTTCTAACACACCATTAACATGAAGATGACTATAAACATAAGCTCAAACTTATACTTATAACCAAGATCAGTTGTATTTCGCAGTTAAAGTGGAACAACTAAATTGCACGCATACTAAAGATCCTCTCAAATTGTTATGAACGCAAATAGTCATGTTCAAATCAACTTGAGAGGATCTCAATCCAATCCAACATAAGTACAATGACTGATACAAGATAAGAGATGGCTGTAAATTTATAGCAGCAGTTCTGCATATGTGTAATTCTGTGTTCGTAGTACATTGAAGAAAATCATTCTAATATTGTTAGCAGACGCAATCGACAAGCATAAACAATTTAATTCTACGACACTGTGTGATTAAAGTTCACTTGTTTAATTATAATCACGGATTTAACAACAAAAAATATATAAAATCAATTAAGTACTCTTTAGGGGATCTAAAACAATTTAAGGATATGTTTCCTCTTTCTAAAGTTCTTCAAATCATAACAATTTAAAATAACATACAAAAATCATATGGTGGTATATAACTTAAAAATAACAACGATGGACGACTTTTCTAACAAGATAACGGTTTTTGTAGAGTGTCATGTCACGATGATCATTTCATGAAAAAAAATCCTTGGTTTGTATTATACTCAGGAAAATGTTGTTTCTGCTGCTTACACCTTCTCATTTGTAACATCGCTTTTCGGTTGGCTAGTTTTAGGAATTGAGTATGACCGGCGTTCTTTATCGCCTGGACAGTCATTTGTATATGTGATACATAGTAGTGGGTATGGTGACAATGATAATGTTAGAACGGAGAAGAAAAAGAAATAGTAAAAAATAAAAGATAAAGGGTATTTTAGACATTTAACATCATGTTTCAATTTCCAATAAAAAGTGAAACTGACAAGTTGAGCATTTGAGGGTTGAGCGCCGTCGGTTGATCAATTAAAAAGAATTTTTAGTGGGACACTTGTCGCATTTGGTATGGTGATGACCAAATCTGTCAAATTATTTCCACTTGACTTACCTTTGACTACAAAGTGCTCAACATGACCATGTCCGTCTTTTTCCCATCAAAAAATTTCCACCTAGTTAACATGTTAAATGGCAATTTCTGACCCGACACGAAACCCGACCTGAAATCGACACAAAAATTAACAGTTTCGGGTTGAGTATGCTAAATTTTGGGTCAGGTTTGGGTCGACCTATCTGACCCGTTTATTAAACAGGTTAGTTTGGGTTGGAATTAAATTAAGCGGGTCGACCCGACAACCCGTTAACGACTTTTTTTCTTTATATTAAAAATGATTAATATTTTATCATACGTGTTAACTAGGTTAAACGGGTGATACAAGATTTTTGACACCCCGTATAAAAATTATTATCGTTCTAGTATGTTCTCTTCGAATTGAAAAACTTGTGTTTAATGTGTGACTCTATTGTTCTTTGGTGAAAACAAATATTTTTGGTTGGTTTTAAATTTAAATGTGCAAAGACTTAAAAGTAAATGTCGTTGAAAGTAAAGTGGCGTGAAAATAAATCTAAGTCTAATTTAAAATTAAATGTGCGATATTTAAAAACGTGACGGGAAGTAAAATAATTAAATGATTAAAAATAAAAGCGTGACGGAAATTAAAATTAGACAAGGTATTAAAAACATAGCTAAAAATTAAACGAGACAAAATAAGAGAAAACAACCTCCAATCGGAATATATTCCGATCACACCTTGATCGGAATATCAAACCAAACATGTCGGAATGTCAAGGTTGTCCAATCGGAATATGTCACTTACACCAATCGGAATAACCCACGACCCTCACATCGGAATGATGAAACCTACCTGATCGGAATATGGTGACCTGGTCGGAATGCTAATCGGAACCCCTATAATCGGAATACTGTCACTACACACGATCGGAATATCCAAGTTCGCACCTCAATCGGAATGTGGCAAAGAAAACCCTCAATCGGAATATCTGTCACTAGTCCCAATCGGAATATCTCTTACACTTCTGATCGGAATACCCAAGTACAACCCCAATCGGAATGTTAAAACCCTTTTCCGACCAAGCGAGTAACGCTGGTCGGAATATATAACCCTTTTCCGATTGTCACGATCGGAAAACAGGGAAAAGTACACAAAATAAGCTACACAAATAAGCTAAGATCCTAAATAAGCACTATACGAAATCCTAAGTTAAACCTTGTGAAAATAAGCTAACAAACTGAAATTTAACAACTTTTAAAGACACGAAAAAGATAAGCTTTAAGAAAAAAACAACTTTTAGATAAAAATAACTTTTATAAAAACTATATAAACTTGAAAATAAACCAAATAAGCTATGAAATTAAGAGATTTAAAACAATCAAAAGCATAAAAAATCAAATCTTTAAACAACTTAACAAGATAAAAACGTGTAAATCAAAGATTAAAGAAAGGTAGAAGAAGATTAACAAGATAAAGTAAAGGTGCAAGTAATTAAAAGAGACACTTACTTGAAATTAAAAGGTAATTAAGGTGCAAGACAAGTAATTAAAATGTGCAAGTAATTAAATGTGCATAAAATAAAGGTGGAAGAACTAGTTTGTCAATCTAGCCAACAAAACTAAATGAAATAAAAATGAGAGTATTTATAGGTGATTAGGGGAGAGGTTAGAGGAAGCTTCCTCCCCTCCTTCCTTTCTTCTTAATTGCGCCCTTAAGTCCTTCCTTCTTAATCTTTTTGTTAATCTTGGAATGTGATGACTTTTGGCTCGGGATTTCTTTGGACTCGTCTTTTAATTCTTCGATAAATAAGACTAGAGTTCCTCGGCTTTAAGTAAACTTCCGTCTTTTGACTTTTTCTTCGATAAATCTTCAGAATTGGTCTTGGACTTCCGTTCTTTTTGCACTTTTGACTTCTTGACTTCGTCTTTCATCTTCTTCTTCAATAAAAGTCCGTAAATGCCCGTGAATTCCCGTGTTTTCTCCAGTTTTCACCTTTTCGTCCTAAATCACAACAAAAACACAAACCACGCATAATTCCGACATAAAAGACATAAAATACACGTTTTGGTCCGGTTATTACTGTAATTAAGTGGTAGAAAAGATGGGTGTTTTCACACCTATCAAATCCCCTACACTTGACCATTGCAATGTCCTCATGCAATGTATTAGTTACAAAGCAAGATTACACTTTTCATCATAATCAATCCACGTTGGCCTTTATTAAAGAGATAGAAAATTATAAACATTCAAAAGAAATCAAAAACATACCTTGGGTTTTGGAAATGTTGTGAATGATCATCATCCTCAAGTTTTCACTTTCTCCAAACCAAGCTTAAAAACGAGATCATTGTTATTATAAGTTAGTAAACTAACACGAACTCATGTGGGCCAATTATTCACTTAGACTCCCTTATTCCTAGGGGTATCTCTTATATTTTATTGTTGTCTTGAATGATCACGAGGATGCATTGTTTGACTTATTTCGATAGTTATTTAGTCTGAAAATAAAGTGAACGATTTAATCAATAGTTAGCTAAATGACCAAATCTTTTAAAACTGCTTCTCGGGACCTCATAAAGTTCATATCTTGGCATAACTCGCTTCGCGATTTGAGACCTTTCTCAGACCGATATTTGGCAGCGACTTCATACTTCAAATCTTGAGAGACGTTCATGAAATAATGGTCTTCTCTTCATAATTGGAATTTCTTCACTTGAACTTTTTGAGAGATTCATACTTGGACCACGACTTCTTCATTTTTCTCCAATCTTTATTTTGGATTTTGATATACAACGATCCGCCTCCTTTTATGACTTGGATCTATTTATCCTCATACCTTGTTAGGGTCTTTTCGGATACACTTCTCCATGACTCTTGGGGAGTATTTGCTTTTCGTCGTGTGTCTCGATCCTTCATATTGATTTTCGATAAATGATTCTTCACATCACTTTGGATCTTTAGCAACAAAACATAGCCCTCATGCCTTGTTAGGGCCTTTTTGGACTCGCCAATCTTCGCGTCCCGCTTCTATAAGTTATGCCTTGGCTATGAACTCTAATCCATACCGAGCAACTTTTAAACGATCTGGGGCTAGAAGCTAAGTAACTTTTTAAATCGTACAACCTTATTTATTAGCAGATAAATTATTAAGCAAGCGATGGGAGAATAGGCTCATAACTAACTCACATAAATTCACAAAAGAATACCGGACTTATAATTGACTCTATCATCTCTCGTTCTCCACAGTTTAAAACCTCAAGTAATGAGACTCGTGGATGCTTAGCCTATTAAATCAAAGTTTTGGGTTTTCGAGTCGTCTATAGGATCTTGCAAATTCTTAGACTTTTTCAAGTTTAGAAATCGCGTTTTAAAGTTCCCTTGATAAACGACTCTCTAGGATCAATTATAGGAACTTGCGAAAAGTTCTTGTTCTTAACCCGTGAGAGTTAAGACTTTCGCGTTTTATAGCTCCCTATATAAAAGCCTAGCAAAACTTGACTTAAACACGTTAAGGATACTAGCTAGAGTAACTTAGACAAGTAAACTCGGGTTGAGTCAAAAGATTCACAACGTTTGAAAATTAAAACCACTTATTTAAACATTTATTCTAATAAGGAAAGAAAATAACTATACAAAGGGAAAGACTAATAGGCCAAAATAGATCGAAAATTTTGAAAAATGTCGAAAAATTGATTTTCTGGTTAAAATGAGGACAAATACAAGGAAAAGACCACTTAACTTCGATAGAAGTCCCCCCTACACTTAAGATAAACATTGTCCTCAATGTTTAAGCACGTGGGAGTAAACTCCCCTACACTTAGGACATTGTGCACGTTGTTTAAATCTTGCTAAGGAAAGGACAACTAAAGAGATTCCTATTTTAATATTGAGAAAATATAAAATAGTGAATCGAAAAGAGTTTAGGATAGAACCGGGAAGAAGTAGAACACGCAATCACAGGTTGTCAAGAATCATCAAGAGTGGATCATTGAAGCTCGAATCCCTGATTAAGAAGTGAGGAGAGGAAAGCAAACCAAAGGGTCCCCCCTACACTTATGATAAAGAAAGCAAAAAGATAGATGCATGGGTTGCCTCCCAAGAAGCGCTTGATTTTTGTTAACCGAGTCATTAGCCTGACTCGACCTTGATCATCAACGGAAGTAACATGAAACATATCCACCAGGATCAAAGACGTAGTTTTCATCGAGCAAATAACACAAGCTTAAGGCGAACAAGGCAAGCCAAAGAAGAGTAGGCAAGGTTCCCTTAAGCAGCAATGGAGCACGGTGGAAGCAAGGTTGAAGTGGTGCAAGCAGATTTCCATAAGTTCCAAAGATATTTCCTTTTATTTCATCAGGTGGATACTGAGATGGCTGCAGAATTTCAATACCAGGGTCGAACACCTTTTCCTTTAGGGGAAAATAGCACTCAGGCTCAGCCGAGTGTGAAGAAGATCCGCAAAGAAGCACAACCTCTTCCTCAGAAGGGGGGCAAAGAGGTGTCAAATCATATGTGCAACGGATTTTGGTGTCGACCGGTTTCTTCTCCTTTGACAGAATGTTCTTCAAATCCAAAGTAGGATCAAGACGATAATCTTCAAAGTCATAAGGAGGAGCATCACTCTCATGAGGGAAGTAAGTGTTGAGAAATTCAGAGAAATCTTCCTCAAATGAATAATCGTCCAAAGTAGGATCGAGTGATGGCGGAGGATCTTCATCTTGTGAAGAATCGCTCGAGAGAGTATCGGCCTCATCAAAATCATCGAAAGTAGGCAGCTCGGGATACTCAGAAGTACAATCAAAATCATCCGAATATGAGCTAGAATCTTCATCATCATAAGCATCAAAGACCGGTGGAGAATCATAAATGGGAGAAGCTTCGAAAGTAGGGAGAGAATCATCCACATCATCATGAAAAAGTGGATTATCGATGCAAGAGTCGAATAGAGGATTGTCGTAGACGGTAAAGTCATCGAGCACATTAATCATATTCACTGATTCTCGGCCTCCAAAAGTTGTACTAGTAAGCTTCCCCATTTTGAAAACTTGTGCATCATCCTCGACTCTTAAGATTAACTCACCTTTGGCCACATCCACTAAAGCTCGTCCGGTTCTCAAGAATGGCCGACCAAGTATTAAAGGAATACGAGGGTCCATTTCATAATCAACTACGACAAAATCGTCCGGGAAAGTAAATGCGCCAACTTTGATAAACACGTCTTCGGCTATACCAACGGGGTAAGCGAGAGTGCGATTTGCAAGTTCAAGAGTCATCTTTGTTAGAGTGAGGTCGGGCAATGATAGTGTTTTCCAAACACTCAAAGGCATCAAATTAATACTAGCCCCGAGATCAGCAAGGGCAGTAAATTCTTCAGTTTTGTTGAACACGCAAGGCAACACGAAACGACCGGGATCTCCAAGCTTTTCCGGAAGTTCTTTAAGAATAACTGCATAGCAGTTTTCGTTTAATCGTGTGTTGGCGAGTTCAATCAGCTTCTCCTTCTTGTTAAGCAATTCCCTAAATGCTTTAACAAATTTGGGCATGTGGACAAGTGCTTCAAGAAAGCTAATGTTGAAGTTCATTTGAGAAATCATCTTCACATAGCGTGACACTTCGGAGTCCTCCTTGGTTAGCATTTTGGACTTGCCTAAACGAGAGGGATAAGGGATATTGGGTTTGGGTGGTAAAGGTGCGGGTGTAGGTAAAGGTTGAGATGTTGAAGGATCATTCGTGGGAACTTCATCACGTCGAGGCGGAGACGGTAATGATGCACTAATACTAGGTGTAGGAGGAGCAGGGATAAATGGTGGTGGAGGAGGTGTAGATGATGGGGGTGGGGTTGGTGGTCCTACGATGGTTACTCCACTACGGGTAGTAATAGCACTCACATTGGCTCGCGGATTAGTGATGGTGTTTGAAGGTAGAGAACTTGAAGAAGAAGGTTGAGCGGCTGGCAAGAAACTAGCAAGCATATTCTTCAAATCATTGGTTTGATTGCTGAAGGAGGATTGAATATCATTTCGAAGCTCGGATCTTATCTCATTTCCTTGCTTGGTAATGTCTCCTTTCAGATTGATAATTTGGCTCTGCAGGTTCTTAATTTGCTCACCTTGGGTTCTCATGATGGCCTCAACATCCAGAATACTGGGTGGGGTTTGTTGGGTGGGTGGGTGATAAGGATGAGAAGCTCTTGGTGGGATTTGGTTGCTTCTAGTATAGTTGTTGGCGAAGTTTTGGTTTTGAGGAGAAAAACCGGGTGAAAGGTAATTGTTGGATCGGTAACTCAGCAGATTTCTATCCCCTTGAGGTCGAGCTTGGTAATTTTCTGGTGAATAGTTACCATAAGCTGCATACACATTTTCCGGATTTCCTTGTGTCGAAGGACAATCGGTGTATGGGTGTGGACCGCCGCATGTTTCACAAGGAGTAGCAACAACTTTAACTTGTTGTTGTTGTTGGTTTGAAGCCAAGAGTTGCATACTTCTGCTCATTTCAGTCAGCACACGGGTGAGTTCGGTCATATCAGGGTTTGCTGAGGTGAAAGAAACATTGACTCTCGGGTTGTTCCTTGAAGAAGCAGAGGAATCCCAGTTTTTGTGGTGAGTAGTCATGTTCTCAATAAGCTCTCTACACTCCTCGGGTCTCCTTTTCATGAATGTGCCACCGACGGCTGCATTAATCGTATCACGATCTCGAAAAGTCAAACTGTTGTAGAAAGTATCTATTAAGGTCACAGGGAGCATGTTGTGGTTTGGACATCTATCGATCAAGACATTATATCTCTTCCAAGCATCAAAAAGAGATTCATCGGGATCTTGCATGAAACCGCTGATCTGATTGCGAAGGCTCGTGACCATGGATGGTGGAAAGTAGCGCGACAAAAAGCGTTGAGTCATATCATCCCAAGTGTGAATAGAATTCTTCGGGAGACGATCAAACCATTTCTCGGCATGATGTAATAAAGTATGTGGAAAGAGTTGTAGGCGAAGTTCATCCATTGTGGCACCAGCCAACTTCATGCTTTGGGTGATTGTAATGAACTTGTCGAGGTGTTTGTTGGCATCATCATCAGGCAATCCACGGAATGGGTTTGTTTGTACTTGCTGAATCATGTGGTGCTTCAACGAAAACTCAGGAGCGTTGATTTGCATCGGCGCAATCGGTACTCCTCGTCCAAACATGGTTGGTTGACAAAGTTCCTCCATGGTCCGAAGATCGGGCTGTGGAAGAGCATTGTTGTTATTATTATTATTATTATTGAGGTGTGGTGGAATGTTGTTGTTGACACCTGACATAGCAAAATCTTCTTGAGGCTCGGGCTCTTGATAATTAGAAGATCTAGTACGCATACACCTGAAAATGCAAAAGAAAACAAAACCAAACACAAAGACAATATATATACACAATAAAGATAAAATCTTTTTGGATTTTTGAAAATTTTAATTTTTATGGATTTTTATCAATTTTTAATTTTTATGGTTTTTTTTTGAATTTTTTATGCAAGAAAAATAACGCTCACAAGTGAACGGATCCCAAAAAGCAACGCGTCTCTCACAGAAAACCGTCAATTTGAACGAAAAGAGCCGGCAGCGGCGCCATTTGATACAAGATTTTTGACACCCCGTATAAAAATTATTATCGTTCTAGTATATTCTCTTCGAATTGAAAAACTTGTGTTTAATGTGTGACTCTATTGTTCTTTGGTGAAAACAAATATTTTTGGTTGGTTTTAAATTTAAATGTGCAAAGACTTAAAAGTAAATGTCGTTGAAAGTAAAGTGGCGTGAAAATAAATCTAAGTCTAATTTAAAATTAAATGTGCGATATTTAAAAACGTGACGGGAAGTAAAATAATTAAATGATTAAAAATAAAAGCGTGACGGAAATTAAAATTAGACAAGGTATTAAAAACATAGCTAAAAGTTAAACGAGACAAAATAAGAGAAAACAACCTCCAATCGGAATATATTTCGATCACACCTTGATCGGAATATCAAACCAAACCTGTCGGAATGTCAAGGTTGTCCAATCGGAATATGTCACTTACACCAATCGGAATAACCCACGACCCTCAGATCGGAATGATGAAACCTACCTGATCGGAATATGGTGACCTGGTCGGAATGCTAATCGGAACCCTTATAATCGGAATACTGTCACTACACACGATCGGAATATCCAAGTTCGCACCTCAATCGGAATGTGGCAAAGAAAACCCTCAATCGGAATATCTGTCACTAGTCCCAATCGGAATATCTCTTACACTTCTGATCGGAATACCCAAGTACAACCCCAATCGGAATGTTAAAACCCTTTTCCGACCAAGCGAGTAACGCTGGTCGGAATATATAACCCTTTTCCGATTGTCACGATCGGAAAACAGGGAAAAGTACACAAAATAAGCTACACAAATAAGCTAAGATCCTAAATAAGCACTATACGAAATCCTAAGTTAAACCTTGTGAAAATAAGCTAACAAACTGAAATTTAACAACTTTTAAAGACACGAAAAAGATAAGCTTTAAGAAAAAAACAACTTTTAGATAAAAATAACTTTTATAAAAACTATATAAACTTGAAAATAAACCAAATAAGCTATGAAATTAAGAGATTTAAAACAATCAAAAGCATAAAAAATCAAATCTTTAAACAACTTAACAAGATAAAAACGTGTAAATCAAAGATTAAAGAAAGGTAGAAGAAGATTAACAAGATAAAGTAAAGGTGCAAGTAATTAAAAGAGACACTTACTTGAAATTAAAAGGTAATTAAGGTGCAAGACAAGTAATTAAAATGTGCAAGTAATTAAATGTGCATAAAATAAAGGTGGAAGAACTAGTTTGTCAATCTAGCCAACAAAACTAAATGAAATGAAAATGAGAGTATTTATAGGTGATTAGGGGAGAGGTTAGAGGAAGCTTCCTCCCCTCCTTCCTTTCTTCTTAATGGCGCCCTTAAGTCCTTCCTTCTTAATCTTTTTGTTAATCTTGGAATGTGATGACTTTTGGCTCGGGATTTCTTTGGACTCGTCTTTTAATTTTCGATAAATAAGACTAGAGTTCCTCGGCTTTAAGTAAACTTCCGTCTTTTGACTTTTTCTTCGATAAATCTTCAGAATTGGTCTTGGACTTCCGTTTTTTTTCACTTTTGACTTCTTGACTTCGTCTTTCATCTTCTTCTTCAATAAAAGTCCGTAAATGCCCGTGAATTCCCGTGTTTTCTCCACTTTTCACCTTTTCGTCCTAAATCACAACAAAAACACAAACCACGCATAATTCCGACATAAAAGACATAAAATACACGTTTTGGTCCGGTTATTACTGTAATTAAGTGGTAGAAAAGATGGGTGTTTTCACACCTATCAACGGGTCGAACCTAAACCCATTTAACATGTTAACACGTGTAATGTGCCTATTTTTGTATATGAAACTTGTTAAATGGGTCAACCCGAAACCCGTTTAACCTATTCAACCCATGTAACCTATTTAACGCCAACCCAAATATATAAATGGGTTAAATGGGTTAGGTTCGGGTCATGTGTAAACAGGTTAGGGTTGACATAGCTGACCCGATTTTTTAAATGGGTCAGGTTTGGGTCGAGAATTTCTGACCCGCTAACCTGACAACCTGAACCCACTAACCCGAACCCGACACGAGTTGCCATCCCTAGCGACGGATACTCGCATCTTTTTTATTTATTAACTTAGTATTAGTCAATAAAAATTTGAATTAAAATAAAGAAACTTATTAAAGAATGAAAAGGTAAAAAATCGTAGAAATATATTTTAAAAAATGTTAAATTAAAATTTTAATTTTTTTTAAAAAAATACTGTAAAATTAAATTATAAAAAACTAAGTATATTAAAAGATATTTAACTTAAAAATAAATGATGATATTTTAATAGATTTTTAAAAAATTGTCAGAAAAAGTTGTTATAAAAATATTGAGTGGTCAAAATTATATCATTTTAGTCCGGTGCATTCAAAAGTATTTTAAATACTAACCGACTAACTTTTACATCAAGTAAAACACGACTAATGACGTATAGTCCTCGGCCGGTTCACGAACCCGACTCACGGGTATAACCCGTATCAGGCCCAGCAAAGTATGGGTTGAATAGTTACTCCCTTGGGCTCATAAGAACAAAAGGACAGTGGTCGCACATGGCATAGTGTGGACCGCGTCCTAACCGTACGCGGATAGGATTAGATAGAATCACAACCTAAGTAGGATTGTGATTCGCCTAAAGCAAGAGGATATTCACTGACCTTATTTACGTGATAAGGATCAATGACTATATGGTAATTATCTCTTGCTTAGGGCTCAAGACTCGGTAAGCCCAACTAGGCTTTTACCGCCTATATAAGGATTCCCCATGGGTTCTACAAAGGTACTAATTATAACACAATCCTAACCCTTACCGATTACTCAAAACATAAATCGATTACTTACTCTCACGTTGGAGTCTAATCGTGGGAGACAATCCCAATGAAAGCCTAACAGCGTGTTGTTTCTTAGTGTGCAGGGTTTCGTTAGAAGTTCACTTGGTACAAGATCCGGAGTCCCAAACACCCGAATTAAGCCTAATTCAGGTTAGAAGAGCTCCGTCCAACTTTTTTATCAACAAGTTGGCGCCATCTATGGGACCTTACACTAAACTCTACCATGAAAAAAGGTAGTTTCATCCGGTAAAACCAAAAGAACGTCGACAAGAAAACATCGATGTTCGAAGCACAAATCACTTCCACCCAATCACCCTCTGGGTCAGCCAGTGGAGCGAATAGTCAAAATTTGACGAATCCGCTCCCACAAGGTGCCAATTCGCCATTCAACACTCCCGCACCAACACTAGCTATGAGCAACCCTGATCCAAGATCAACACCGCCTCCCCCTCAAAAGGAGGCGCAACCACAACCCAACGAGGGAACAACTGACGAGAAGACCATCTCTATCGATGAAAGAAGCATCGAGAACTACATTACTCAGAATCTTGACACTATTTTCCCACTCATCACGGCAAGGCTAAGAACGAGTTAAAAAGGGAGCCTACACTCCCGACTCAACTTCGATGATGTGGCAGGAGATACGCCTTAGTGCCCTCGCAAGAGAAGAAAAAGCCGTCAGGTTGAGGAACAATCCCAGTCGCGGAATGTCTTTGAAAGAGTCCAAGATCCAATCATCGAAGACCTTGAAGCAGAGTGAGAAACATCGTACTACTCCGATGATTCCTGGGAACTCGCGGATACTGAAACTCCCACCAAGGATGCTCGTCGAACGAGTGTCTTCAAAAGGATCAGCCCCCAACTAATAGAAGGGATCCAACTCCGGAACCCCAGGGGCGAACCCCAAAGAGAAGTCGATGAAGCCAGTCACGGCGGATCAGACGCTCGCCTAGTGATGACTCATACTCGGATGATTATCATCCAAGGCGCCGTAGGTTGAGGTACTCTTCCTCGGATCAGATGATGAAAGTTAGCACCATAAACATTCTCATCGCTAATTCCAGCGCGAGAACGAATATTTGTCTCTCCCATGGTGTCTAAAGAAAGTAAACGCGTTTACAAGTCGGATCCGAAACTACTCGGAGGACAAGAAGCGAAGTATGTAGTCAAATGTCAAGACCTATGACGGCATAGGCGACCTGGATGACCATTTGAAAGTTTTCGAGTCATAAGAAAAAATCTCCTAGTGGCCAATGCCCATGTGGTGCCACATGTTCAACTCGAATTTAATCAGGGACGCACGGGACTCGTTCGAAAAACTTCCTCATCGAAGCATTGACGGGTTCGAAGACCTGCGGAGGGCATTCAGAAGAAATTATACACCGTGGAAGAAGTATAATAACGACATTGTGTCACTCGCCACTTTGAAGCAGCTACCAGGAGAGTCTGCGGAAGACTTCACAGAGCGATTCAAGGATGAGTGCAACAAAGTCAGGGCATGTCCAAAAGTTTAAAAAAATTCAGACTACATGCATGCAATAATTGATCAAGAATTGATTAGACACCTGAATGACAGGATTCTAGTAACCTTTGACGAAAAAAGGGTCATGTCCTTTATACAAGGAGAGACAACGGTTTCCCAGAGCATAAGAGGGAACCAGAGCTATAGGACACATGATCAGCCCAAGCGGCAGTCGAACAATCAAGCCAATAACCAAAACCTTGACTACCGCAGCCAGCTAAGGGGAGGGCGCGGGAATGACAAATTCACCCCCTCAAAATGACTCTAAGAGAGATATTGATGTCAGAAGGAGAGAATTTTCCGAAACCGCGCCCAATGAATACTACCATGGACCGGCGCCAAGGCAATCGGTATTGTGAGTACCATAAAGATAAAGGTCATGGTACGGATGAATGCATCCAACTTAAGAAGCACATTGAGGGGCTAGTAAATTCGGGCAATCTTAAGCACCTCACCAAAGACTGGAAGTGTAAAACCCGCATAAAATACATGAAGACATTAAATACTCGAAAATGCTAATTAATTAAAACTTTATATTAATTCATGCACGACATGTATTACGTATATTATTTAATGAACACCGACAAGTATTTATGTATAATAGATCATGACACGATAAAACATGAACTTATGTAAAGAATAATTAAAACACGGGAACTTAAATAAAATACGAAACATATATTACAAAGGCATGTTTGGCCGGTTATAAAAGAGAGAAAAGGGGCCCAAGCCCGGCCAGTTAAGCATTAACTAGTAACAAAATACTCCCAGGAAATTCATTTTACAAGTTTTAAGAAAAACAAAGAAACCCTAGCCTCCTTGTTACTCTTGGCCGCCGGTTTCACAAAAGATAAAGGGAAGGAGAAACGATTTTGATCATTGATTTGGGTTGTGCGTTCGTGTTTGTTGTTCTTCATTCACAAGGATTCGGTAATCATTTTTCTTTTTCTTTTCATTTTAAGAATCAATGATTTTCCATTAGTTAAAATCTTATGAACATGGTAGAAGATTAAAAACATGAAAATGATATGGGTGTTGGTTTGGTTTGACACGAAAACCGAGAGCCCAAGGCTCTCGGTGGGATTTTCAGCCGCCCAGTCGAGCCATAAAGGGTCTCAGTGGCTGTTTTCTATGGTCAGCCGCAAGCAGCGGGTCTCCCACAGGGGGTGTTTGGTTTAACAGTGGCAACCGAGAGCCCTAGGCTCTCGGTGGGAACTGTGGTCAGCCATGGGGAAACCGGTTGTTGCCGGTGGGAACCATCTCATAGCCAGTGGCAAAAGCCACGGCTGCAGTGGAAAGGGAAACACAACCAGTGGTTGTGGTGTTGTTTGATTCGTGCAACCGAGACCATGGTGGTCTCGGTGGGCTTAATTTATGGGGCTCTACTAAACCGAACCATGGGATGTTTGGTTATAATTTGCTTTATTAATTTTAAGACTTAGGATAATTAATTATTTAATTATTAATGAGAAAATCATGGCCCCATTTAATTAAATTAATTATGGACTTATAATAATTATTTTATATAGTTATTCTTGAAATTAAACATGACACTATTTAATTAAATTAATTAAGAACTTAGCCTAATTGATTTATTTCATTTTAAACCATGGTCTAATTAAATTAATTTGTGCTTTTAATTTAATTATACAATTACCAAGTTTATAGTAAAGTTTTATTAAGATAAACCATGCTTTATTATTAATTAATAATTACTTTATAAAATTATGTTACATTATTAATTAATAATTAACTATAAGATTACGACATGTTATATTATTTATTAAATAAACATTACTATATTATCATATAAATGAATCACGACTAATAAAATATGTTCATTAAGCCTCAGCTTATATTATATGCTTATTAAACAAGCTTATTACTATTTATGGAAACATACTAATTATGGAAACTTTCTATTTTTTTGAAACTTACTATTTAAATCAATATTTGTATTTTTCTAAACCATTTTCACCAAAAAATTAAACCAAAAAAGATTATTTTTTGTAATTTTAGCTAAAAGATGAAACCTAAATCAATAATAAAAGGTAGTAGATGATTTGTTATAAGATTTAAGCACTAAAAACACAAAAAAAATTGTGTCGTGGGCTTTAGAAGACAAAAACACACGGATCACACAAATAACAAACACATATACCAAAATATCATCACATGGCTCTTGATACCATTTGTAGGATATTGTAAATCTATATATCTAGAGAGAGAAATTAGAGAGAGAGGGGTTGAACACACGCACACAATATTAGAGAGAGAAAATGAGAGAAAACACACTTTTACTATGTGAAACCAAATGAACAACCAACCCTCTCCAACTAATGAGAGGGTTTATATACCCAAGCTTACAAGATGGGCTTGGGCCTCCGGTCCATGACAAACCATGGGTTGGGCTTAAAATATTTAGTTAACTATAGCTAATTATTTCCTAACTACGAGCTCGTTACATTAATATATTGTTTGAGTGACCGATCCTTTCTAAATATGTAAAACGTATTTCCAACACTCTGCTGACGGTTCCATAAATATATGAAGCCGCGGTAAACTTTATTGATCCGCGGTCAAGGGATGCCTTTTCTGAGAGTTTAACTTGTTTGATTTTACTAGTTGATGCTTCATTAGTGTCAAAACCTAAACCAAGTCTTTCTTTTAAATGAATTTGTCTATCTAACATATAATCAAGAGCATGGGTACTTTTCATGAACTTTTCCAATTTAATAGATGTACTATTGAGTTCTTCATTCTCTTGTCAAAGGTTTTCACAACTTAGACAACCTAAATCAACATCTTTATTTTTCTCTAGTTTAGCTAATTTATGTTTTATCTCACTAATATCGTTTTCAAGTTTAGCCTTAGTTGATTTTAGCAATTTATTATTTTCTATGAATTTTAGACTTTTTTGCATAGATTATTATATTGACTCTCTATATCTAAATCATCCAAAGAAGAACTATCATTGCTATAATATTCGGTTTCAGAATGTACCTCTTTTGAAGATTGAGCCATCATACACTTCTTGACTTTAGCACAATCATCGTATTCTTCACCACTATCACTCCACGACCCTATAATAAACTCAGTGTGATTTTTGTCACGAGATGGCTTGGGACATTCACCGATTAGATGATTTGGATCACTGCATCTAATGCATTTCCTATCACCTTTGGCATTATTGACAAATCGATTATTCGAGAATGTGAGATCTCGTATTTTCCCGGTAATTATTTTACTCTTATATATTATTTTAATCATTGATAATGTTTATTTGGAATTAAAAAATTATTATTATTTTATGTTTCCATATTTATTTAAATCAAATATTTTGATTTAAAAGCACCCGCGTGCATTTTTACAAAAGTATACTTGAATCAACGGAACGAGAACCAAGGGCTAAATATTTCGACCTTAAGATGTTAATCTTTACTTGGTATTAAGTCTAGACCGATAACGGACACAGTGTTAAATCCTTGTATTTCATGTTTTATTGTCGATTGCTTCAATGTTCGATGTTTTCGATGTTTTTTTTTCAATGACGCGTTAAGTCGAGTCGGGAGAATATATTATCATATATTGAGTGTGTATTAACTTTTGAGAAGTATTATTACGAAACCCGAGTCCCGTGAATATTTGTAAAAATTGACTAATAGTCATTTCTCACTTTTTAACTAAATATTTACTTTTAGTCCAAAGAAATGCAAACTTGGCAAGTTTAATGTTGATCCCTTTGGTTGGATCTATATTTTGTTAAGAATTAGTATAATAGTTTGTAATCAAACTAAAACACTTTGAGCACTCTTACTAACACTAAATAAGTTATGCGGAATCTAACTTATAGAGCACAGAAGAACAGAATTACTTTTAACTATTCGATTCTCTTATTAATCGACTTGAATGAGGTACATGAAAGACATTGTACCTATGTTCCTTTTTATAGAGTAAGGAACTCTAGAAACCTTAGAATATTTTATAAAGATAACTATATCACAGACGATATATTATCAATATTCTAACTATTTAGGTATATCACATAAGATATACTCTAACTATAACTATGACATATCTTATACAAAGATATATTCGTCCTAATCATCATAGCAGTACTTACTTTATAAGTAGCAGTACTTACTATGTACCGCGTTAACACTAACGGTACTTACATAACACTAATAGTACTTGGAATATACTAACGGTACTTGACACTTAACAAATAATTCCCAACAATCCTCCCCTAAACAAGAAATGATAACTTGTTGTCTTCTTGTTTCTCTTGTACTGGATGTATTAAAAATACATGTCTTCAGTCTTTCCTTCATCCTTGGATTGAACTTGGTAATTTGTATTTGTATCCAACTGAATGTAGCCAAACACTTCAAATGTAGATCTTCTTCTGAACATTCATTCATCTTTGCAGCATCAGTTATTGTCTTCTTGAGTTTAGTCCTTTAACTCTTGATCATAAATCTTTCTTTTGATTTGATGATAACAAAACCTTCTAAGTATTATATTTTAATACTTCTTTGCCTGCAATCTTCATACCTGAAATAAAACAGTTAACAACAAACACCAATCTGTATTGGCTTCATGATTTTTAGCAAATCACCAGCTATCAACGGATTTGATAAATTCTTTACCAGTTAGCCGTACACTCTGGAATAGCCAATACTTTATTCACAAAGAATAAGGTGTAATGAAAACCTTACAATTTTTGGTAAATTGTCAACCATCAACGAATTTGATGAAGTCTTTACCTAGTACCGTTTGTCTAGGACTAGCCAACTCTTTGTCTCGAAACAAGGTGACTTAGAACCATATAGTTTTTAGCAAACTATCAGCTTTCAACGGATTTGATAAGTCTTTACCACAAACCGTTTGCTTATGGACTAGCCAGTTCTTATGTGTGTTAGACATGGTGAACTGAGAACCATTTATGAAGTGTGACCGAAAGTCAAACAGTTAGGATTCTTTCTCAGCTTCTTCCTCATCTTTCAAATCCTTGATTTGTTGTTTAACCATTCTGATCAACTCCAAAGCATCAACAGACTCTTCTGTAACTTCTAATTGTTTTTCTAACATCCTTTCCAACAATCTTCTTTTGAAGGGGTAAGTTTTCTCTTGCAGCATATAGTATGTAACATCATCTACATCCAAAATATGCAATCCACATGACCTGTAATATCTCCAGTAACTAGGAACCTGATCCTCTAATACCTTCAACATTTCTTGATTACAGTTGTGTGGCTCATACATAAAGAGAAATTCCCTATATAATAGTGATACTTCAGTTTTACCTGCATTGGCTTCTTGAACTAACCTTAAAAGATCTTGAATATCTTGTCTGTCAAGAATGTGAAGAATATCTTCCAAAAGTCTGAATATTCTTGTTGTGTCATCAGTTCTCTGAATTCCATGAGCTTCAAGTCCTTGATCTGTAGAGTAAATCCACTTAACAATGGATGCTCTTTTTCCAAAAATCTCTGTATCAATACATTGATCTTCAAATTTCACAATCTTCAAGTACTTCCTTAAGCTCTCATCATCATCACTATCTTCTGCTGTTGTTTTAGCTCTCTTAGCTTTCTTCTTTAGCTTTGTTGATCTTTTCCTGTTAACACTCTTGGAAATTCCCTCAAGTTCTGTTGAACCCTCTTCCAAGCTTGTATGTACCGTTTCCTCAGTATGTACTGTTGTATGTACTGTTGACTGTGTATGTACTGCTTGTACATTTTCAGTCTGAGCAATACCTTGAGTTTCAACTCCTGTATTCATTCTTTGAGCAGTCTCTTCCTCCCTTGAACTTACTTTCTCCTTTCTATTCTTCCTCACATAAGTGGTCTTGATAGGTGGAGATGTACTTGTAGGTTTGATGAGACTGCTTTTATACATAGTCTCATCGTCCAAATTGGGCTTAAAATGCATTAAATATCATTAAAAATGCCAAATATATGCTTGTGTTTGTTGCTTGTGTATTTTAGGTACGGATATTGAGGAAATGACAAAAAGTTCACAAGAATCAATCAAAAACGAACACGGGAAACGAAGCCGCACAATGAACCGGACCCTAGTGATGATTTTCCAAGAATAAACCCTGAAGATTTGAAGATTATACAAGAAGGGTCCTCCAATATTGAAGAATTGACACTTTAAACCCTTGTATATCATAATTACAAGTTTGGTCCCTGAAGTTTGTCAAAATTGCAAAAAGGACCCTCCACTTTGAAGAATTGGCAAGTTTAGTCCCTCATCAAAACTAAATTGTCAATATTGGTCCTCCTTGTATTCAAACATACCATGAAGACCTTCAAAGTTCAAAAAAAGTGCAAGATCAGTCCCTCAAATATCAAAGAAATACAAAACAAGTCCTTGTGAAAAGTTTTGTGGCCAAATTAGAAGTTTTATTCATTAACAAAGGAAATGGGCGTATTGCATGTTTTGACTGAAATGACAAGAGAAAGGGAGAAGAAGGGCTAAAGTGGGCAGACAAACATACTTACCTTAACCAATCCCCTCTTGGCACGTCACCCCACTCACAAAACCCACCAATCGCACCACCCCTTTTTGCCACCTCACACCCCACCACCAATTAATACTAATTATTAATTAGTATTCAAAATTTGGCGCCTTAACACTTAACCCACCCCTAAAACCGGATCAAACTAGCCTAATTTCCCAGCCAAGAACACATAAACCCTAATCCAATTAACCTATGTAATCAAAGGGGTTTTTGCTAATTATTTCTAGATTCATAATTAGCACCAAGCTAAACCTAAAACCACTCTTAAACATCCATCACCATCATCCCACATGCCACCTTGTACCTCCCCTGCCCCACTATTCACTCCCAAACAAAAAGCATGGGAGCAAATCAACGTGCCAAAGCTTAGCTTTATTACTAAGCATCAAATGGACGCACAAGATCATCTCACATCTGCTGGCATCACATGTTTCTTCACAAACATCCAAATTCAGTCAACAAGTATTCAAAATCAGAGGGCATACTTGGAACTTCAAGCATTAGGGTTCCACTTTATTTTCAGTACCTTAGGACTTCATGTAGCCTATTTAAAGGCATTAGTTTACAACTTTTAGCCTTGTTCTCAGTTTTACTTTGTCAAGCCTTGTAAAGCCATTTTTCTGAAATTAATAGAATTTGGTATTGTGTTGTGATTGAAACTAAGTTCCATTGATATTTATTGTGTTAAGTAGTTGTATTGTCACTTTTTTGTACTTAAACAAAACCTTGAACAAGTCCAAGATAGCCTATAAGCCTTTGAGTCCCTTTGTCCTTGACTGAGTTCAAGAATTTGGCATGTGCTTGGGTGAGGATTGTTCATTGAGGTGTTTCTTTGAGTGACATAAGTCACAAATCAACTAGCTTGAACAATATTGGAGTTTGGTTATACGTTTTTGTTTCAAAATTTAGTCAAGTGGTTTGCTAAGTGCTTGTGGTTCAACAACCTGCTTATTTGAGCTTAAGGGTGATCATAGCCTCCTAATCTTGGTTGATTAAGGGGTGGTGAGGCCTTAAGGGAGGATTCAGGCCTTGTGGGAGCCTAAGTCTTGTAAAGACTTGATCTTTTGTCACCCATTTTATCTAATTTGTGCTAATCTAGGCTCAAGCCTTTGGCTAGGCCAGTTTGTTGTTCTTAGCAGGGGGAAGCTGGTGCTTGTTCTTGCTAGTACCTCAGCTCTTTGATTCCAAGGTGTGGATGTACATCTTGGAAGTTTGAATTCTCAAAACTCATCTTTCTGATTAATCTTTGGTATTTATATAATTTTGTGATTTTGCTGGTATAAGTGTGTTTTTATGCTTGAAAATTGCTTCTTGATTCACTTGTGGTATGTTATGATGTTAAACTGGGCTTAAATCAATCTTGAGAAGACTTTTGCTTGTTTAAAATTGAGTTTAAAAAGTTAAAAGGGTGTTTGGGATTGACTGATTGTTCTAGTTTAAGTGATTTTGAGTTGATATTGTGGTATTGTTTGAGTGTGTATCTGTTATAGAGGTTATTGTGATCTGATATATACAAGTTTTGTGCCTTGAAACACCGAATCAAACAATTGGCTATAAAATCTTGAATATTTGTTGTTTTGCTCTAAAATCTTGTGCACACCTAGTTTTTATGTTAACCTAGGGCTAACAAGTGTTTAATCTTTGTTAATGCAACATATGTGATATATTTGAGGCCTTGAAATTGGATTTTGTGTCAAGTATATCAGCAAACTTGGTTCTTGTGTTTTCATTGTTCATCAGTAACTGCATGTGCTTAGATCTTGTTCCTTTGTTGGATTTATTGCATGAAATGTGTTAAGATGTGTTACTATAAGTTGTTTTGAGCTTGTGTATGCATTTGGTGGCTTGTGGCTGGCTTTTAATAGCTTAAAAGTAGCTTATAGTCATCAGACCTGCTTATTACTTGTCTGGAACACATCTGGGCAAAGATTGAATTAACTGCACTGATTTATGATTTTTGTGATTTTCTGCTTGTTATTGACTCCTTGTGATTCACTGATCACAAGGGTGCCTTGATTGTCCAAAAATACCAAGTAAAACTCTCTAAAAAGCCAAGCCAAAAAGTCAAGGCAGTGGGAACTCCTTTCCCTTGCTTCTAGCCACTGCTAGTTATAATTTGTGTTCAGCTTATTAACAAGTCATTTTGGCTTATTCTAATGTGCAACAGCTTATTTTTTGTAATAGGTCTTAATCTTTTGAGCTTATAAGTGAATCTGGAAGTTTACAGCTTTTGGTTTTAAGTTTTTACTAGAAAACGACTATTTTGTCTTTTTCAAAATTAGCTTATTGCTTATTTCAGCTTATTGAGTGTGCTTATTGAAAATCTTTTTGTTGATTAAGCTTAGTTAAGCCATTTGTGACTTATTGCAACTTGAATCAGCTCTTGAAATAGTCTAGAACTAAAAAACGACTATTTTGTCGTTTTGTGTAGATTGCTTATTGCATTTTCAGGCTTATTCCTTGAGCTTATTTCAAGTTTCTTTTTGCAAATAGCTTAATTAGGTCAAGAGAAGGACGTGGGTAAAATCTTAGCTTATGGCATCAGCTTATAGCTTAATGGGCCAAGAAGCCCATTAAGAATAAGCTATTTTGAAATAAGCTAGCTTAAGCTCATTTTCAGCTTTTGGGCCTTTGGAAAAATGTGTTTAAAATCAAATTTTAAGCTTGACTGGAGATTTTGGGCCATTTCTGAGGACTTTTTCTTATTGGGCCCAATATCAAGCCCATTAAGGATCTGTTTGGGTATTTGGCCCATATGAAGGCCCAATAGGGGCATTTTTGGTATTTCAAGTTCATTTTCTGTTTAATTAGGTTAAAACAAACTAGTTTGTAAGTTTTTAGAATTTTTTTATAATTTTTGGATTTTTAATATTATTTTATTATTATTTTATTATTAAATTTCAAATTTTAGATTTTTCAAGTTTTTATATTTTTCTTAGGTTAAATACATAAAGTTAGGAATTTTACAACTTTTATTTTTATTGTTCTTAGATTATTTTTTATAATTATTTTAAGTTTTAATAGTTTTTAATTGTTTTTAAATAGTTTTAATTAATTTTAAAATTTTCAAAAATAGTTTTAAATTAATTTAGGATATTTTAGAGGTTTACAAAGTGATAAAACTCATTTTGGGCTTTTTGTTAATTAAATTGATTTTTAGGGCTTTAATTAGCATTAAAAAATCATTATTTAAGTAAGTAAAAGGTTTGGGTGATTTTTGATTTTTTGTAAAATCTAAAACATTATTTAGGATTTATTGCAATTTTTAATCAATGAAAATCATACCATTAATAATTATAATTTACATATTAGGAGAAGGCAAACGGGCAACAAGCTGCGCCGCTAGCCCTTTTTGTATAGCAAAACCAAGTCTATTAAATACAACGTTTGTGGATTTAGGAGTCAAAACATTACTATTCATAACACGTTGTATTCTCGTAAGTAGCTCCACCGCCTCAGGTGCAAGGAAACCAAATGTATCAAACGCGAAAGGAATAAACACATGTTGATTTTCAACACATGCTTTATCGTGTTTAGTCACTTTGCACGAGGCGGCTTTTATAGCAGCTTGACCCGCTGTAAAATCTCGACTGCCAAATTTGGTGCTTTTATGGTTTTACGTGTACGACCTTTTCGTCTTAGTGTAATCCGTCATCGTAACCGTTATTCTCTTCTTATCCCATTTCTATTTTCTTTTCTCATCATAACCATATAATCACATCACTAATCATTTCTTAACACACACACCAAGCCTCCTTGAGAACGATCCCCACTTTGGGTCATAACTCGTGGTTTTCCTAAATCACTTGTGTACTTACCTTAATTACGCTCTTTTTCCTAAAAGACGTATTTTTACTCAATATCATTTTGGCGCCGCTGCCGGGGAGGCGTGTTGTGTTTTGATTTGGCAATTGTTGTTTTTATATATAGCCATAATATCTATTGTATTAGTAGCACTCTACTAATACGTATTATCGGTTTTTTCGTTTTTTGTGTGAATACTGTTACTATATTGTATACGTAGAACAATAAATTCACAAGTACTCCAAAAGTGACAAATCACAACCTTTACTTGGGAGGTCATTACCCAATCATTGTATTCGAATCTCAAACAAGAAAGAAAGGCAAAAATAGATAAATACTTTCGTGAAGCTCGATTTTGAAAGATACAAACTATAAGGTGGGTATAAGGCGGGTATTATCAAATATACCCTAAGGAAAAAGGCTCTTAAGTGCTTCGCGCCGCCTCGTTTTCCCGCTTGCTTGTGAGTATTTGATTTTGAGAGCTAATCCAGGGTTTTGCCGCCCAAAGTATTATTAAGTATCATATATACTTTCTTGGTTTCATTTGATTAAACCCTCTTGAACGTTTTGGTGTTCCACCAACGTTCTAAAGTCATCGAAGGCGTTCACTTCACGTGATCGTTTTCATTCCTTGAGGCTTCTTTAATCAAGAGATTTGATTAAGGAGGAGATTTGTAGATTTTTGTCTACTTAATACAATTCCAAAATCCAAAAAATTAAAAATAATCAAAAATCCAAAAAAATTGAAAAAGTTAAAAACACCAAAAAGAATCTTCTTTGCTCATCCCCACATTGTACGTGACGTTTATGCAAACTCGTAATCAAGCAAGACGTGCACGTAAACGTAGAAACCGAAAGGAGTCAACACCTACTCCTAATCTTTCTAGTGAAGAGACTCCAAGTGAGGAACCTATTGTAGAACAATGAGCTATCATGGCTAATCGTACTATGATGGAGTTGCTTCAAGCACCCACCGAGGGTTTTGGAGAGGCCATTGTGATTCCCGCCATCCTTGCGGAGAACTTCGAGATCAAGACGGGTTTAATGTCTATGCTTCAAGCCAACAAGTTTCGCGGACACGAAAAAGACAACCCACATTATCACATTAGGCAATTCAATCGTCTCACCGCGACAAGCAAGTTTAAGGATGTACCACACGATGCCATTAAGATGATGTTGTTTCCATACTCGTTAGATGGACCCGCCAAGATATGGATCGAGAAAGAACCCCCAAATTCGATTTTGACGTGGGGTGATCTCGTTTCTAAGTTTGTGAATCAATTTTTTCCACCATCTAAAACAACACATTTGAAAAACGAGATTTCACGATTTACTAAAAGGTCTAATGAAGGTTTTTCAATGGCTTGGGAAAGGTTTAAAGAAATGTTACATGAATGTCCACTCCATGATTTTTCCGAATTGCATCAAATTGACACTTTTTATAATGGGCTTAATGATCATGAACGAGATTACTTAAATGTCGTCGCCGGTGGTAATTTTTTGTGCAAAACGACCGATGAGGCTTTGAAAATCATTAAGAATAGGTCTAAAGTTTATTTCCCTCGTAACACACCGAGTGTTGCCACTATGGGTTCATCGTCGTCTCGTAACATGAGTGCCTTGCAAGATGAAGCAAATGAGGAGAATCGGTTTTTCGATAGGTTTTCGACTATTATGACTCATTGGAAAGCACAAGATACTTTGAATTCCGCATCGGTTAAGGCGGTTGCCAAGAGTTGTATTTCGTGTGGTGGAGCTCATGATTTTTTCGAGTGCATTACCACAGATGGTAACACTTCGAATGCTTATGTAGCCACGGGAACTTATAACCAAAACGGTCAAGGTTCCCGCCAAAATCAAGCTCCACAAAATCAAAATGCTAACAACTATCGAAACAATCAAAATGGTGCTCAACGTAACTTCAACAAGGGTAATTATCAAAGTGGAAATAGGAAAATCTCAAACCAAAACCAAAACCGTGATTTTCAAACTACCACACAAGGTTTTCAAAATGATCACACCAAAAATCTTGAAGGAGAATTTTTGAATTATGCTAAAGCAAACGATGCTAAGTTTGATAATATGCAACGTGAAATGGTTAGCTTAAGATCCGAGTTGAAAAACGAGCTTAAAAACGAACTTGCTAATGAACTTAAGGCTCATGCTAATAAAATGGAAGGAAATGTTTAACGTCTCCAACAAAATCAACAAAAAATGGAGCAAGGCAAACATGAGATTAAGCAAGAATTGTTAAAAGCGGATGCTAGGCAATCTAAGTTTGAAGATCGAATGGGAAAAATGTTTGAAGCTATCATGTGTAAACCTTCTTCTTCGGGTGGTCTTCCTAGTGATACCATTGTAAACCCGAAAGGAGAATTGAAGGTTATTACTACTCGTAGTGGTAAAACTTTCAAAGAACCCATTTCTCGTCCAAGTACTTCTACGGAGAAGGAAAAAGAGAAAGAACCCGAGGTGGTGGTAGAAAAGGAGTAAATTCCAAGCCCACGAAGTACCGCTCAAACCACACCTACGGTTGAATCAATACCAATAGTGGAACCCGAGATTCCAAGGCCGTTGCCTAAGCCCCAACCCACACCACCCTTACCTTACCCTTCAAGACGAAACAAGGAAAAGGCACAAGAACGAAATAATTATCAATTTGAACTTTTTATGAAAATGTTTCGTGACTTACATTTTAATATAAGTTTTGCTGACGCCTTGGTCATGATGCCTCAATTTGCCGCAAACTTCAAAAGTATGTTGAATAACAAAGAGAAATTGCAAAAGTCGTCTAGTTGTTCTTCGGTTTTTCTTAGCCGCATACCACAAAAAGTCGGTGATCCCGGTAAATTTTTAATCCTATGTGCAATACAAGATATGGAGGAATGCTACGCCTTGGCCGATCTTGGTGCTAGTATAAATTTGATGCCTCTTGAGATTTTTAAGTCGCTCAGTCTTCCTAATCTCACTCCTTCAAGAATGTCAATCGAGATGGCCGATCATTCTACGATTCTAGCTTGTGGAGTAGCCGAGGACGTCTTCGTGAAAGTTGGAAAGTTTTACTATCCCGTGGACTTCATCGTTGTTGACATTCCTATCGATCCTAAAGTTCCTCTAATTTTAGGTCGATCATTTTTGGATACTTAGAGAGCACTTATTGATGTGCATGCTAGGAAGATCACTCTACGTTTCAATGAGGAAGAACTCGTCATAAATGCAACTCAAAACTCTACACTTTCTCATGTGTATTCTATCACATCTTTGAACAATGTTAATCCCATCAAAAACATTTGTAAAAGGAATTCAAAAAGAGTTTTAGGAGTTGATGATAAAAATGATTTTCCGTCCCCTCCGCCGGTGGAGGTTAAGAGTGTTAGGCCTACGTTTCCAATCACGAATGATTCTTCGGATGATGAATATGTTGACCCTAATGGGGAAGTTTTCTTTGTTGACAAACGTTTTGAGAACTTACCACCACCGAAACCAAAACGGTTTTCAAATGTGAGAATTTTTAGTGTGACTAACGTTGCTTTATAAACACCAAATATTTTTGACATAATCAAGTCGGGTTTTCATAAGGAGAGTTTAAAAGATGAAAAAGGAAAAAAATTTAAATTGGATTTAAAAGATTTTTCTACAATGCTAACTCCGTCATCACCTTTTGTTTTGAGTGCTACAAGCTCGTCTTCTCCTTTTGACGATGCTTTGTGTGGACCTAGTGTGGGGGAAGCCCATTATGTTCCCTCCCCTTTCTCCACCGAGGACGAGATATTTGATCCCGGAATTGCTTATAAAGGGAAATCTTGGTCTTCCACCGATGCAATAAATGGAAAATCTTTCTATTTGATTGGTGCGAGTCTACCTCGAGTAGCTCATGGTTTCTGTGACTTACCCATTGTCCCACCCTTCTATTTCTTCTCATCTATTTTCTTTAAACGTTTTGGGTTTGTGTTGACACATGATGAAGTGGCGTTGATTTGTTTATCCAATGAAAACGAGAACGCCATCTTCGATCCCGGTATTTTGCACCATCAAAGGACTTAGTCCTTAATACCGGTTGTTTTTGGG
This sequence comes from Glebionis coronaria, assembly GCA_025667525.1. Taxonomy (NCBI): domain Eukaryota; kingdom Viridiplantae; phylum Streptophyta; class Magnoliopsida; order Asterales; family Asteraceae; genus Glebionis; species Glebionis coronaria. The sequence goes on along the minus strand of CM046874.1, from coordinate 39,604,118 downwards.
CCTTGTTTATCATGTAAGCCCCACTAAATATTGACCATACCAAGATAATCCCTAAATGATCACATTTATGGGGATTCGAGTCGAGCTTTTGACTCGGTTATCAAAAACAAGGTGCCTCGTGGGGGAGACCCATGCTTATCCATGTACATATTATTGCTTTCTAATTAGTTTAATGTGAGGGTATTTGTGCCCTTCCAACCTTTGTTCCGTGGTTGTTTGTGCATTGTGGTTTTTAGATCATGATCTTCATGATCGGAGCCGCTCGTGTTCGTTTTATGTGAGCACTCGATCGTTTGCTTTGAAGATTTCTCAATATCCATATGATATATCCTTTGATGTTCTAACCTTAGGTTTTTAGCACACTTCATAAACGGCTTTAAATTTAACGGTTACACCATTTCCATGCTAGATTAGGCATTCGACTACGTCTCTAGTATAGGGGTGTTTGCACCCCTAGACTCGAAACATTGAGGACAATGTTTAACTTTAGTATTGGGGGGGGGGGGTGAATAGATACTTGCCTTGCCAAACCTTCACGCTTTCCAAAGCTTATCTTTTTGTTTATCGTTTTGTTGCAAAATAAGGCTAAAAATGGCCAAATTTTAAATTTTTTCTCATGTTTTATAAATGTTTGAAGACACGAATGTAGGTTTTCTGATGGCGAGAATAAGAGTAATTTTTGACTCGACCGTGCGTACTGAGCACTTAGCTTTGATTCCTTAACTTCACATTAGGCTAAGTCTCTTAAATGAGGACGAGAAATGATATGGTTAATTATAAGTTACTATGCTAAACGTAGAGTACTAGTATTATTTCAAAAACTCATGTGTTCTCGTTGTTTGCTTATTCTCCCTTCGCTTGTCAGAATTTTTTTCTTAATAAATATTGACTTAGCGGTTTAGTTGGTATTGTTGGGTTTCTAGTCTTTTCTAGTAGCTTCCACGTAATTAAATTGGAAAGACATTAAGGTATCGCCAGCGTCACGGTTTTGAAGTATTGGCAACCCGAATAATCAAAAGCTTCACCCAATAATAAGATTTCAAGTGCTCACCTAAATTAAGCAAAAATTTGAAGCTCACAAGGCCGAAAAATCTATGCCCAAATTGAAAGTGAATCAAGCCTTAATCTTTGAAGATTTAAAGATCCGAAATTCGCCTTAGCGTGAGGATATACATCTTTGGCTAATAAAACTACCGATGAGGTGGATAATAAAAGGCAAGGCAAGACCGAAGTCATAATAAAAGCTTCATGGCGAAGTTTAATAAAAGATGGAGGTAAACCAAAGATAATAAGGCCCTTCCGTTAGGGGGCGTATAAAAGTCTTGGTAATAAGTCTCATATTCAAAACCGTTATAAAACCGTGTTTATCGATCCTTCTTGTTGACTTAATTTTTTGACATCGTTGTCTATTAGGAGGGTTATTAATTTGATGGTCTTGGTTACACCGTTAGGACTCTATTTTTAGACCTAAATCTCTATTATCGCATAATTCAAACAATGTATCCTCGTGAAACATTCAAGACATAATAAAATATAAGAGATACAACTTAGGAAATTGGGAGGATAAGTACGTGATTAGGTCATATGAGTAGTGTTAGCATTACTACCTTATAATGACAATGATCTCGTTGCACGCTTAGCATGGAATTGGGGTGAAAATCGAGGACGATGAAATTATTTCTAACGAAGCATTCACGTGTTCTTATTCTATGAACCTAAACGTCCCATTTTGCGATAAAAATCATACATTATGTCTAAAACGCAAGTAGTAGCAAATAGTAGTAGTGTAGCTAGTTTATCATTCAATAAAGTGAATAAAAATGAATTTTGGAGTTGCTACGATACTTTATTCTAGCATTGCGTGAGGGCACGACAATGGTTTAGTATGGGGGAGTGATGAGACTACTTTTATACATAGTCTCATCGTCCAAATTGGGCTTAAAATGCATTAAATATCATTAAAAATGCCAAATATATGCTTGTGTTTGTTGCTTGTGTATTTTAGGTACGGATATTGAGGAAATGACAAAAAGATCACAAGAATCAATCAAAAACGAACACGGGAAACGAAACCGCACAATGAACCAGACCCTAGTGATGATTTTCCAAGAATAAACCCTGAAGATTTGAAGATTATACAAGAAGGGTCCTCCAATATTGAAGAATTGACACTTTAAACCCTTGTATATTCATAATTACAATTTTGGTCCCTGAAGTTTGTCAAAATTGCAAAAAGGACCCTCCACTTTATAGAATTGGCAAGTTTAGTCCCTCATCAAAACTAAATTGTCAATATTGGTCCTCCTTATATTCAAACATACCATGAAGACCTTTAAAGTTCAACAAAAGTGCAAGATCAGTCCCTCAAATATCAAAGAAATACAAAACAAGTCCTTGTGAAAAGTTTTGTGGCCAAATTAGAAGTTTTAAAACTTCATTAACAAAGGAAATGGGCGTATTGCATGTTTTGACTGAAATGACAAGAGAAAGGGAGAAGAAGGGCTAAAGTGGGCAGACAAACATACTTACCTTAACCAATCCCCTCTTGACACGTCACCCCACTCACAAAACCCACCACTCACACCACCCCTTTTTGCCACCTCACACCCCACCACCGGTTAATACTAATTATTAATTAGTATTCAAAATTTGGCGCCTTAACACTTAACCCCCTAAAACCGGATCAAACTAGCCTAATTTCCCAGCCAAGAACACATAAACCCTAATCCAATTAACCTATGTAATCAAAGGGGTTTTTGCTAATTATTTCCAGATTCATAATTAGCACCAAGCTAAACCTAAAACCACTCTTAAACATCCATCACCATCATCCCACATGCCACCTTGTACCTCCCCTGCCCCACTATTCACTCCCAAACAAAAATCATGCAGCAAATCAACGTGCCAAAGCTTAGATTTATTCCTAAGCATCAAATGGACGTACAAGATCATCTCACATCTGCTGGCATCACATGTTTCTTCACAAACATCCAAATTCAGTCAACAAGTATTCAAAATCCAAGGGCATACTTGGAACTTCAAGCATTAGGGTTCCACTTTATTTTCAGTAGCTTAGGACGTCATGTAGCCTATTTAAAGGCATTAGTTTACAACTTTTAGCCTTGTTCTCAGTTTTACTTTGTCAAGCCTTGTAAAGCCATTTTTCTGAAATTAATAGAATTTGGTATTGTGTTGTGATTGAAACTGAGTTCCATTGATATTTATTGTGTTAAGTAGTTGTATTATCACGTTTTTGTACTTAAACAAAACCTTGAGCAAGTCCAAGATAGCCTATAAGCCTTTGAGTCCCTTTGTTCTTGACTGAGTTCAAGAATTTGGCATGTGCTTGGGTGAGGATTGTTCATTGAGGTGTTTCTTTGAGTGACATAAGTCACAAATCAACTAGCTTGAACAATATTGGAGTTTGGTTATACATTTTTGTTTCAAAATTTAGTCAAGTGGTTTGCTATGTGCTTGTGGTTCAACAGCCTGCTTATTTGAGCTTAAGGGTGATCATAGCCTCCTAATCTTGGTTGATTAAGGGGTGGTGAGGCCTTAAGGGAGGATTCAGGCCTTGTGGGAGCCTAAGTCTGGTAAAGACTTGATCTTTTGTCACCCATTTTATCTGATTTGTGCTAATCTAGGCTCAAGCCTTTGGCTAGGCCTGTTTGTTGTTCTTAGAAGGGGGAAGCTGGTGCGTGTTCTTGCTAGCACCTCAGCTCTTTGATTACAAGGTGTGGATGTACATCTTGGAGGTTTGAATTCTCAAAACTCATCTTTCTGATTAATCTTTGGTATTTATATGATTTTGTGATTTTGTTGGTATAAGTGTGTTTTTATGCTTGAAAATTTCTTCTTGATTCACTTGTGGTATGTTATGATGTTAAACTGGGCTTAAATCAATCTTGAGAAGACTTTTACTTGTTTAAAATTGAGTTTAAAAAGTTAAAAGGGTGTTTGGGATTGATTGATTATTCTAGTTTATGTGATTTTGAGTTGATATTGTGGTATTGTTTGAGTGTGTATCTGTTATAGAGGTTATTGTGATCTGATATATATAAGTTTTGTGCCTTGAAACACCAAATCAAACAATTGGCTATAAAATCTTGAATATTTGTTGTTTTGCTCTGAAATCTTGTGCACACCTAGTTTTTATGTTAACCTAGGGCTAACAAGTGTTTAATCTTTGTTAATGCAACATATGTGATAGATTTGAGGCCTTGAAATTGGATTTTGTGTCAAGTATATCAGCAAACTTGTTTCTTGTGTTTTCATTGTTCATCAGTAACTGCATGTGCTTAGATCTTGTTCCTTTGTTGGATTTATTGCATGAAATGTGTTAAGCTGTGTTACTATAAGTTGTTTTGAGATTGTGTATGCATTTGGTGGCTTGTGGTTGGCTTTTAATAGCTTAAAAGTAGCTTATAGTCATCAGACCTGCTTATTACTTGTCTGGAACACATCTGGGCAAAGATTGAATTAACTGCACTGATTGGCTGTATGATTTTGTGATTTTCTTCTTGTTATTGACTCCTTGTGATTCACTGATCACAAGGGTGCCTTGATTGTCAAAAAATACCAACTAAAACTCTCTAAAAAGCCAAGTCAAAAAGTCAAGGCAGTGGGAACTCCTTTCCCCTGCTTCTAGCCACTGCTAGTTATAATTTGTGTTCAGCTTATTAATAATCATTCTGGCTTATTCCAATGTGCAACAACTTATTTTTTGTAATAGGTCTTAATCTTTTGAGCTTATAAGTGAATCTGGAAGTTTACAGCTTTTGGTTTTAAGTTTTTACTAGAAAACGACTATTTTGTCTTTTTCAAAATTAGCTTATTGCTTATTTCATCTTATTGAGTGTGCTTTTTGAAAATCTTTTTGTTGATTAAGCTTAGTTAAGCCATTTGTGACTTATTGCAACTTGAATCAGCTCTTGAAATAGTCTAGAACTCAAAAACGACTATTTTATCGTTTTGTGTAGATTGCTTATTGCATTTTCAGGCTTATTCCTTGAGCTTATTTCAAGTTTCTTTTTGCAAATAGCTTAATTAGGTCAAGAGAAGGACGTGGGTAAAATCTTATCTTATGGCATCAGCTTATAGCTTAATGGGCCAAGAAGCCCATTAAGAATAAGTTGTTTTGAAATAAGCTAGCTTAAGCTCATTTTCAGCTTTTGGGCCTTTGGAAAATTGTGTTTAAAATCAAATTTTAAGCTTGACTGGAGATTTTGGGCCATTTCTGAGGACTTTTTCTTATTGGGCCCAATATCAAGCCCATTAAGGATCTGTTTGGGTATTTGGCCCATTTGAAGGCCCAATAGGGGCATTTTTGGTATTTCAAGTTCATTTTCTATTTAATTAGGTTAAAACAAACTAGTTTGCAAGTTTTTAGAATTTTTTATAATTTTTGGATTTTTAATATTATTTTATTATTAAATTTCAAATTTTAGATTTTTCAAGTTTTTATATTTTTCTTAGGTTAAATACATAAAGTTAGGAATTTTACAACTTTTAGAATATTTTTATTTTTCTTAGATTAATTTTTATAATTATTTTAAGTTTTAATAGTTTTTAATTGTTTTTAAATAGTTTTAATTAATTTTAAAATTTTCAAAAATAGTTTTAAATTAAGTTAGGGTATTTTAGAGGTTTACAAAGTGATAAAACTCATTTTGGGCTTTTTGTTAATTAAATTGATTTTTAGGGCTTTAATTAGCATTAAAAAATCATTATTTAATTAAATAAAAGGTTTGGGTGATTTTTGATTTTTTGTAAACTCTAATTACATTATTTTTGATTTATTGCAATTTTTTAGGAATTTTTAGGGTAAAGTTTTAAATTTGGTGCTTTTACGGTTTTACGTGTACGACCTTTTCGTCTTAGTGTAATCCGTCATCGTAACCGTCATTCTCTTCTTATCCTATTTCTATTTTCTTTTCTCATCATAACCATATAATCACATCACTAATCATTTCTTAACACACACACCAAGCCTCCTTGAGAACGATCCCCACTTTGGGTCATAACTCGTGGTTTTCCTAAATCACTTGTGTACTTACCCTAATTACGCTCTTTTTCCTAAAAGACGTATTTTTACTCAATATCAAGGTTCAGCAGTACTTGGCTCAATTCTAGGAGTACTACCAAATTGTCTTTGTTGTTTCAGATGTTTCTTGAATTCTTCAACAGCTTTCTTGTCTGCTTCAAATCCAATCTCAACAAAATTCAATTTAGTCCTCTTACTTTGCTCATACAAAGTCTTGATTTCTTCAAAATTCTTCTTGACCAGCTGAATATGAGTAAATCCTTTTACCTTCTTTAAAAAGTTCATCATCTGATTTCTAATCTGCATAGTAGTTGGAGGCTTAATCTTTTCTTTCCTTCTATTTTCAGCAAAGAATCTTTGTTGCTCCCTTACCAGATCATCAATCAATTTTGATTTCTCTTCCTCATCATATGCATCTCTCTCTTCAGCTATTAATGAGTCTGCAACAAGCTCACTAGCATGTATCTCAGCTCGAATCTTGTCATACTCTTGTATGTTCCATTCTTGCTGTATCCTTTTGGCTTCTAGCAAATCTTGTTTTACTGCAAGTTCTTCCTGTAATTCATTTTCACGAATTTGTGCTTGCATTCTATAAGCAAATTCCTCATCATGGTCTATATGATTAAATCTGTACATGACTTTGTTTATATCATCATCTGAATCACTTTCATCTTCAGATTCTGACAATAATTGCTTCTTCCCCTTATCCTTTGGATTTATCTTAGGTAGCTTCTTCTTCAGCTTGGCAGCTACTTCTTCACTAGCTAGATGTTGAATGACTATACCTTTTGTAGGGTGTGAAGCTTGAACTTTCTTACCTTGAATTTGATCCTTTGTGGCAAGAACTTATTGTTGTGTCTTTTTCTCCACTTCTGCTTGCTTAGTCTTCTCAACTAAATTCTTCTTTAAATCAAGCAGCAATTGGGCTAAAGTCTCATTTTCTCCAAAAGAAGTTTGACTTTCTAGTGAAGAATGATCACCAACGGTACTTGCAATCAGCTTAGTTGGCTTAGCAGTACTTGGGTCTTCAACAATGTCAGCAGTACTTGCAGTCGGCTTAGTTGGCTTAGCAGTATTTGGATCTTCAACAATGTTGACTTCACCAGTATTTGACACACTTGTTTCTTCAATCACTTGTGTATCCCTAGATACTTTTTCTTCCATAGAAGCCATCATATCAACTTGCACTTCTTCAGTCTTATCTGATTTATTGCTTTGTGGTGATGGAGCAGGAAACTGAATAGAAATTTCCTCCAATTTCTCATAGAAAGCACTCTAATTAGCTTGAAGCGGTGATTGAACCGATGGTTCTGGCTGAGTTGCCAATGTTTCTGCAACTTGTGGATCCTCTGGTTGATTTACCAACTTTTCTTGAACTTGTGGTTCCTCTGGCTGAGTTACCAACATTTCTTGAACTTCTGGTTCCTCTAGAGTAGGTTGTGGGTCTTACTGTTGAATCTCCATATCTGAAGGTCCATCCACACCAGTCTCTAAACCAATTCCATCTTTATAAGTCCCCATGACATCTTCATCCAATTCAAAATTGATGTCATTTCCAGAGATCCTTGTTTGATTATCAGAAGAAGGTGGTTGTTCTTCATTATTCCTTCCATGTTCTTCATTATTCCTCCCCTGTTTGGTTGCATTCAGTTGCCTTTTCTTGTGGTTCCTGAATCTTTGCTTCTTGATTGCAGTTTTCTGAACAGATTTATACTGCCTCATCCAAGATGACACTTTGTTCCTTAACTTGAGTAGGCTAGCTTCTAATTCAGCAATTTTCTTGTCTTGAACAAGCTTTTCTTTCTGCAATACTTGTACCTGTTGGGACAAACTTGTACATAAAGCAGTTAAATTTGCAACATCCACCACCTCTGGTGCTTGTGCTTGTGGTGAACCACTAGCAGCAATAGAAGCAGCAGGTGTGTGGATCATCTCATCAGTATCTGGTGGAACACCAACATTGTGAGAAGAATATTGTGAATCTTCTAGAGAGTGGGAGCTCTGGTGAGAAGGAGTTTGCTGAGAAGCACTAGCATTGCTAGGTTCCTCACCTTCTTGATTGGCAGGTTGGGCTAACATATGAGCAAACAATGGTGTTACTGTTCCTGTAAAGGCATTGCCTTGTTTGGTCAAGAAAGAGAAAGTTCTCTTTGTGAATGAAAGAACATCCCATGTATCAGCTAATGCTGGTAGGTTAGGTATTTGGTCACTAACTAAAGTCTGAATGAATCTAGGATACATTAAAAACTTCTTAGTCCCTTCCAAATTCCTAGTCATGCTTTCAAAAATTAATTTTGAAAAATTAAAAACCCTGTTATTTGCTAGACAAATACTAGCAGATGCCAATGCAGCAGGTATTTGATCAAAAGATGTACTTTTTGAACTTAAACAGTGAATAATAGCATGAAAAAGCAATTTCCATTGAGGTGAAAATAATGCTTTAAAGAAAGTAAGACTTTTCCTACCACCCCCATAGCCCATGGCTGCAAGGCCATCATGAATCTCTGTATTATTAAGCATACTAAGTTCATTTTCGTCATTAAGTCTCAAACTTGCTCGTAGCAGTACCTCAGTGACATATATATTTCTATGATTCACCCTAGCCTTAATGCAAGGTTGATCAAAACAAGTACCTAACACAGCAGTCCCAAAATTGTTCAACAATGGGTATAGAGACAACTGGACTTACAGTGAGTGCGAAGCGAACATGACTTCGAGATAGGAAACCAAGCATCTCATGGAAACCAAGAGAGTCATCATTCGTAGCAAGATTCGCAACCAAATTATGCTTAGAGATTACTTGTAAAGCAGCCATTAGTATTTTTGATGATCGAAGGATTAGAGAGAAGGTTATAGAATCAAGAGATAAAAATAAAAGATTAGGTGAATCAATTGTGTAATTGGGGTAAGTATTTAAGTAAATAACAAACCCAAGCGCGAAGAAACCGCCAAATTTACAAAAGAGACCCTTAACGGTACAACGGACATGTAGCGGTACATGGAACATAAGCGGTACTTGGTTTTGTGCTAGCGGTACTTGGAGTAACAACGGTACCTCACAATTTTGACCAGTTCATGCTTTCCACTAGACATGTAACCTCTTTTATCTTTTTCTATAAACCTGCAATAACATCAAAAACACAAAACATAGACTATACAATAAAAATTATATAAAAATTGTACAGCTATTACCTCCCCTCAACATATGCAGCATGTTATTGGTTGAGCATACCAATGTGTGTCACCAAGAATTTGAATCTCTTTGCATCAAATGCCTTGGTCAACAAATCAGCTACATTGTTGTCTGTATGAATCTTCAAGACTTGAATAAGCTTTTTGTCATAAGCATCTCTTATTAAGTGATGTCTTATTTCAATATGCTTAGTCTTGGAGTGAAATACTGGATTCTTGACAATGCATATAGTACTTTCATTATCAATGTAAATCTTGGTGCTCATGAAGTTAAACCCATAGTCCAACAATTGATTTTGAATCCAAAGTACTTGTCCACAACAATGAGCAGCAACTACATATTCAGCTTCAGTTGTAGAAGTAGCAACAATGGTTTGCTTCTTACACTGCCATGATATGAGTCTTCTGCCCAGGAATTGACAACCTCCTGTTGTGGATTTCCTATCATGATTTGCTCCAGCATAATCACTATCTGAGTAAGCTTCCAATTCAAAGGTGGAATCTCTAGGATACCATAATCCTAAATTAGGTTGACTTTTAAGATATTTAAAAATCTTCTTCACAGCATATAGATGTGACACCTTTGGATGAACTTGGAATCTTGAACAGGCACACACAGCAAACATTATATCTGGTCTTGAAGTAGTTAGATACATCAATGAACCAATCATTGACCTATAGATATGAATGTCAACATCTTCTCCATGTTCATCTTTTGATAAAGATTTCTTGGCTTCAAAAGGTGTGCTTGTACTCCTTGTATCCATACATGAAAATTTCTTTAAGATTTCAGCAACATATTTATCTTGGCTGATAATATTCCATCTTTCCTTTGTTTGACTTGCAGTCCCAAAAAGAAAGTTAGTTCTCCCATAGAACTCATTTGAAATCTTCCTTTCATCAAAGCTTCAAACTCTTCACACCATGTCTTCTTGGTAGAACCAAAAATGATGTCATCAACATAGACTTGAACTAGAATGATGTCTTTGGCATTTTTCTTGATGAACAGAGTTTTGTCAATGGTTCCTCTCCTATATCCATGTTCTAGCAGAAAGTTGGATAAAGTTACATACCAGGCTCTTGGAGCTTGATGCAGACCATAAAGTGCTTTGATAACTTTGTAGACTCTATTGGGGAATTTAGGATCTACAAAACCTGGAGGTTGTGAGACATATACCTCCTCTGAAATAGTACCATATAGAAAGGCACTTTTCACATCCATTTGATAGACTATAAATCCCATATATGATGCAAAGGCCAAAAATAACCTAATGGCTTCTATCCTTGCCACTGGTGCAAAAACCTCATCATAGTCTATCCCTTCTTCTGTCTATAGCCTTGAGCAACAAGTCTTGCCTTGTTCCTCACAACAACCCCTCTTTCATCCTTCTTGTTCCTGAATACCCATCTAGTACCAATTACTCTTTTACATGAGGGAAGATCCACAAGAATCCAAACCTTTTATAGCTCAAATTATGTTAATTCTTCTTGCATGGCATCTACCCAACTTTCTTCATCAAGAGCCTGAGAGATGTTTTTGGGCTCTACTTGAGATAAGAAACAGGCAAACAAACAATGCTGAGTATCTTTATGATTTGTTCTCTGTTGTTGTTTCACATAACTCACTAGTGCATGAGTTTCAATATTGGTTTGCAGTTGTCTTCTGGTTTGTACAACAGATTTTGGATCACCAATAATCTGTGTAGCAGGATGGTTGTTGTTGACTTTATAAGTGGGAATAGAACTGACTGGAATTTCTGTTTCCAAATTGTTGAAATCAGTTACTGCACTCTGCTCATCATAGGAAGCTTTGGAGAAGATTCCTTCAGCTGGACTGGCGTATAAGTCTTCATCGTCCAATGCTTGCAAAATCTCTTCTAGTGAGTTAGCAAATTTAGCAGATTTTGACTTAGCAGTACTTGCAGATGAAGCACCGCTAGGTATAGTATGTACTGCTGAGTGTTGTGACTCAAAAGACTCTTCTCCTGAATGCTTATTAGCAGATGTAGCATTATTTTCTTGATCTTGAAGCCTCTGAAGCTCCTGGGAGGCTTGATCATCATTTGATGGCATGGTTTGCTTCTTGGGAGTTACAGACATGGGAGTAACAGTAGGCATGTTTGGCACATAGATATGAATATCATCATCTGATGAAGAAACATCTTCTTGAGTACCTGCATTAGTTGCACTTGACTCCTCACCTGCATTGTTAGTTTGACAATCCTTTTGCAAAGAGTAGTAATCCATGGAGTTAGTTAGATAATCTAAATCAAACATCCAAGCATATCCTATTCCTGGAACATTGGGTTTATTTTCTAAGAAATTTACATGAGCATTTTCTTCAACTTTCTTAGTTGCCAAATTGTAAACCCTATATGCTTTACTTTGCAATGAATATCCTAAAAGATATCCTGGATCAGACTTTCCATCAAACTTTCCAAAATAATCAAGAGTATTTAGTATGGACACATGACACCCAAAAGGTTTTAAATGACTTATGTTTGGCTTTACATTAGTCAAGAGTTCATAAGGTGTTTTGTTTTGAGGCTTAGTTACTAGGACTCTATTTAACACATAACATGCAGTATTGATTGCTTCTGCCCAAAAGGTATTTGGCAAAAGTGAATCAGCCAGCATAGTTCTAGCAGCCTTAATTAATGTCCTATTCTTCCTTTCAGCTACTCTATTCTGTTGTGGAGTTCTAGGATTACTAAATTGTCTCTTAATTCCTTTAGACCTATAGAATTCATCAAAATCAACATTCTTAAATTCTGTTCCATTATCAGTCCTAATGATTAAAACCTGTTTAGTGAACTGTTTTTCAACTAAAGTGATAAAATCCTTTAGTAATTCACTTGTCTTACTTTTAAGGGCTAAAAAGAAAACCCAACTGAAGCTACTATAATCATCAGTTATGACTAGACAAAAGGTCTTATGACTAACGCTTCTGATAGAAACTGGACCAAATAAATCCATATGCAAGAGATGCAAAGGTTTTGTCACAGTGTTTACAGTCTTGGTCTTACAAGAGGCTCTATGTTATTTACCTTTTTGACAAGCAGCACATGTGAAATCATTTTGAAAAGATTTGTTAGGTAGACCTCTAACTAAATTTCTTTTAACCAATCTATTAAGATCTTGAAATTCACATGACCTAACCTTCTATGCCATAAGTTTGACTCATCTAAAGAAGCCTTAGCTAGCAAACATGTAATACCACCTGTTGGAGTAATAGTATGAAGATTAAAGGTGTACATATTTTCTTGCATGGGTACTTTAAGCAGTATTTGAGATTCCTTGGGCATCTCAAAGTCTTTGGACAACACCAAGCAGTCTTTGTCTGTGAATAGCACCTTGTTCTTCTTATCACACATTTGTGATACAGAAAAGAGATTGAACTCATTCAATTCTTTTACAAAGAAAACATCTTCAAATTCTAACTTTCCTGTGTTAATTCCCTTTGCTAGTGATTCTACCTTTGCTACCCCAAAGGCTACTGGACCTCCTCTGAATTCTTCAAATTCAACAAGAAAATCTTTGTTCCCTGTCATGTGTCTTGAGCATCCACTATCTACAATTCCTTTATCTTTTAATTCATCAATGATATGCCCCTGCACACAAATAAAACTCATTAGTTTTTAACTGGGACCCAAGCCACATTTGGCTCGGATCTTGTCGGACCTACACATTTAAGAGTTTGTACTGAAGCATTTCCAGTAATGCTACTTTTACTCTTATACTTCATGGTTTCATTTATGTAGTCAAATTCATAGGGTGACTCTATGTGCTTTGACTTCTTTGACTTAAGTACTGCTTTAGCGGTACTTGATTTAACACATGGTATATCTCTTTTAGGAACCCACATTTGTACTGGTTTGTTCTTGTCCTTACTTCTAGGTGTTTTAACTTTTTCAAAAACTTTCTTAGAAGTCTTGGAGAACATTGGTTTTACAGACTTGAAACCAACAGTACTTGAGTTTGGTCTAGCAGTACTTGTAGGTTTTGGCTTGCCGGTACTTAGTTTACCAGACTTTAAGGATACAAGTCCTTGTTTCATAAGTACTGCCCTAGGAACAAAACTTTTGGTAGGATTATTTTTAACCTGTTTAACTACCCTTGTGTGATCAAACTTAGGTTTGTCATCTTTAAGTTTCTGTTTCCTATAAACCTGTGCATTTTTCCCATTACTGTTTTTCATGACCCTTTGTGTAGCCTCCTATTTCACAATTTTATCTTCATGTAATGTACAGTCTTTGATAAAATACTTAGACTACCACAAACATAACATCCTTTTCTTCTTAAAGAAGATCTAAAAGGTTGTTTTGACTTTACTTTTTCAAAACCTAGCCCACCCTTTTTGGTTTTAGTATGTTGTTCATTGTCTTCCAATATCTTGCTAGGAGTTTTTACCTGCTTGGGAGCAGAACTAGTCTTAGATTCCTCAGAAACAAAGTTGTTCATTAGAGGTGGATAAACAATATTCTTGGTCACATCACTGTTTTCTTGAGACACAGTACTAGAGTTAAAGACATTATTAATCTTAGGTTCTTCTGACTCTATACTAGTATCATTACAAGAGGGCACGAAAATTCCTGTACAAAACTATATTTTCTTCTAATTTAACAACACCCTATTTAAAAGCCTCTACTTCTACAGTGCATGTGTTAACCTTTTGATACTGTTCCTCTAGTTCTACTTTTAGACTATTAAATTTAAGAATACAATCTTTAGAACAAGGATGTACCTCAGTATCTTCATGTGAGAGAGCCATTGATCCAAGCTCTTCTTCTTCTTCTTCTTCTGCCTAATTCACCACTCCATCTACAGTAACCAATGCTTTGGTTCCTTTAGGACTCCTGTTGTTTCCTTTTGGAAAGCTTTCAGTTATTCTTGGACTGGTTCTATAGCGGTTCATGGACTTTAGATTGCTAGTGTCAGCTTTATCTCTATTGCATTCTCTTGCAAAGTGTCCATTCTTTCCACAGTTATAGCATTCAACTTTAGACTTGTCATATCCTAATGGCTCATTAGGATCAACAGTCATTTTTCTTCCAGTCTTCTTGAAGAACCTATTAGATCTTACTGACACCATAGCAGCTTGCCATTTAAGATCCATCTCTTCAACATCAGCATCATCCATTTGGAACAAGTCATTGAGAGTTAATCTTGGCCTGTTGTCTTGTCCAGCAAAGAATGAGAAGGCATCATTGTCACTAAACAATGGTGAAGACCTTCCATGTGGATTTTGAGAGACCATTGGACTGCTTCAATACTTTGTGGGTAAGTACTGCTTGTAAGTCCTCCAACGGTATTTGTGAAGTATGTACCGCTGCTAGATCCACTAGCGATATTTTGAAAGTAAGTACCGCTGTTCCCATCTGACACAAAAGCCAAATTAGACTTTAAAGCAGTTGCTGTCTTTACCTCAGTACCTTTCACATCCATCTCATATGCTCTAAGATTGTTGTAGAGATGATCAAACAGAACTGTTTCCAAATTATCTCTTGTGATGAAGTGCGTAGCCATTGCTTTCCACTCTGGTGGAACACTTCTTAAGAATTTTAGATTAGCTTCTTCATTAGGAATTACTTGTCCATAAACTGCTAACTGAATAAGCAACTTGCTGAACCTTCCATATCCACCATGTATTCCCTCTATACTGGTAATTGAGAAGTTATCAAATTCTTGTTTAAGTACAATCTTCTTAATTTTCTTATATTTGTCATTGCCTCCAAATTTAAGTTTTATAGCATCCCACATAGCTTTGGCATCTTTATAATGATGAAGCTTGGTAGAATGTCTTCAGAAAGAGCCATAGCCAAAGCAGTTCTGGCTTTTCTTTCTCTGATCTCTGCTTGTATCTGCTCAGCAGTCACAGCAGGTAGAGCATAGCATGTACCGTCTGGCAACCAGTGTAGCTTCTTTAGTGTGTGCCCATTTTTGATAACTTGCCACACAGTGTGATCTGTGTGATTCAAGTAATGTTCCATCTGCATAGCCCAAGTCTCATAATTGTCACCTTTGAGAACTGGGAGTTTAACAGCAGACAAAGTATGAGAAGGTGTTGGTGTAGAGGTAGCTACATCATTCACGACTTGAGCACCTTGTGCTGGTGCAGGATGCACAACTTGTGGTTGTCCCTGTGGAATAGGATTAGGGATCTGAGCATCATCCAAGTGAGCATTATCACCATCTGGTTGAGACATTTAGATTTGGTATGTGTGGAGTGTATGGGGTCGTGTTCTTCTTTTTCAGAGTTTCTCAACAAGCTCTGATACCACTTGTTGATCCCTTTGGTTGGATCTATATTCTGTTAAGAATTAGTATAATAGTTTGTAATCAAACTAAAACATTTTGAACACTCTTACTAACACTAAATAAGTTATGCGGAATCTAACTTATAGAGCACAGAAGAACAAAATTACTTTTAACTATTTGATTCTCTTATTAATCGACTTGAATGAGGTACATGAAAGACATTGTACCTATGTTCCCTTTATAGAGTAAGGAACCCTAGAAACCTTAGAATATTCTATAAAGATAACTATATCACAAACGATATATTATCAATATTCTAACTATTTAGGTATATCACATAAGATATACTGTAACTATAACTATGACATATCTTATATAAAGATATATTCGTCCTAATCATCATAGCAGTACTTACTTTATAAGTAGCAGTACTTACTATGTACCGCGTTAACACTAACGGTACTTACATAACACTAACAGTACTTGGAATATACTAACGGTACTTGACACTTAACGAATAATTCCCAACATTTAGTCCCTCCACCTACCACTATATAAACAATTTCCTACCTAAAAACACATACTAAATTGATAAAATTTTTTATCATCACCTCCTCCCCTCTCTTCCTCTATCGTGAGCTACACCCTCCCCAAAACACCAAATTATCTTGATTTTGATCTTCTTTTAGCCTAATCTAAACCAAGACCCTATAAAGGTTATTCTATTGATACAAAAATTTCTCACATGCATCAAGTTTCCAAGTTTCTTATGATTTATGGTTGGTATGAGTTTTTGATGATCATGCATGTGATGATCATGATAAGATCATTGTGTTTTGATGATAAAAAGTTTAAGTTTTTTATTTTGATTTTTGTTTATGTAACATGCAAGTGTTAAGATTGATGACGGATAACTATAAGATGTTATTCATGGTAGAAAAATGGTTAAATTGTGTTGAAAAAGTGATTTGGTATGAGTTTTGATGAGGTGGTTGGGCAGTAGGTTTGAGGCCATTTTTGGATGTCTTATATTTGGGTTATTGTTAAACTAATAAGATAGTGTCGTAGAGATTTTCGTTAGCTTCGTTTTGATATAAATTAGAGCTTCTAACTCAAAACGAGGAGAAAGTTATGATAGTTTGATTATTCATGTACCGGGAGACGAGTATCGGCACAATACAAATTTGTTGTCGATATTTGGATCGAATCTCGGGGACTATAAAATGAGTTTTAAAAATATTCAAGGGCTGTTCTTGGGCTCTAAACCTAGGGTTGTGAGTCTTTTTCAAATTCAAGTGTCGGTTTTGTAAACGGAATTGGTTAGAAAGGTCAAAATAGTTTTGCGAATCGAAGGCGTAAATCTGTCTGGTTTTTGTAATTCAAAGATGTGTCGGGCAAGAGGTCTTAGAAGTAAAAACATTTGATGAACATTTTAGAGGACTTTCTATAGATATTAAGTAAGTTCCTCAAGTTGTTTCATAAACTTTTGACGTGTCTAAGTAAGGGAAATGAGCTTGTATATTTGGTATGTACTGGCTGAGTGCTTTTTGAGAGCATTGTCTAATAAAGTAAACTTTTAGAGGTGTCTAGAAGTATCACTTGCATGAATTTTCTTGTGTGTCATAACACAGTTTATGTAATAATTTAAATTCGAGTGTTTTCTAAACATTATTTTTGTATCTTCTAAACTTTCGCATCCTGTTATCGTAGGTCTTGGATTACTTAAAGTTGCTTGATTTTCCGTTGTTACTACTCAGACCTTAAGTTCCGTGTTGATTCACCTTATAGCTAAGGCGAGTTCATAGCCCCTTTTACTACTTGTTCATTGTTTCAAAACGCGGGGTGAGATTATCATGTTGGCACACAATCTTTTAAATTGTATGCTATCCAGAAATGTATGCTACCAAATGAATTCATTGATATTATTGCTTTTAGTCTATAGCCTTAAGTTTACTCTCTTGATCATGTGTTAAACCCGCTTAAAAAGTCCACTAACATTAATTACGTACAATCACAACTTTAATTTAAACGTTGCGTAACTATTTATTCTGGTAATAAATAACAGTATTAATTCAAGTATCACACAATTTTTATTTATTCAGGAAATAAATAATCTATGTCAGAATATATCACGAGGATTAATATACGAACACGTTTGCAATGTTTTAAACCCAAAAATATTAATTTCACGCAGTCTCAGCTTTAATTAAAATCGTGACGTAATTAATTATTCAGAAAATAATAATTACTAGTTAATAATTAGATACTAGCTATTCAGTATTACGTAAGTATTACATTTATTATTATCCATTCAGTAAAATAAATAAATACATTTCCGAATAAACACGAGAACGAAACACGAACTCGTAACACGACCCGTAATACACGATAATTTTATAAAAGTCGAAAATGAAAACATATGTACATGGTATATGGGCTGGCGGCTAGAGACATAAACAAGAAAAAGGAATGTGAGCTTAGGGCCTATTTTGCAAAACAAAAATACGGGGTTCACCCCATTCTCTTTGTCACAGAATAGTAACACACAAAAATAAACTAGGGTTTGCATTGTCCTTGTGGTGGCCGAAAGTTAGAAGCAAAACAAAGGGAAAAGATTCGATTTTCTTGCAATTGATTTGGTATATGGGTTCATAGTAAATCCTTATTCACGTCTAAGGTAATCACCTTCTTTTCCTTCTTTTAATTCACAAAATGCATTAGATATAGCAAGAACACGCGGGGTTTAGATTTAATCATGTAATAGCTATTAAATCAGTGGCAGTTGTGATGTTATACACGAAATATCGAGAGCATAAAGCTCTCGGTGGGATTTTGATCTACACAACCGAGACCTATAAGGTCTCGGTGGCTTTTTCTGGTGATCAGCCGTAAAACAGAAAGCCAAACAGGGGGTTGTTTGGTATATCGGGGGGTGTTTGTCCAACAGCAGTGGCAACCGAGAGTCCTAATGACTCTCAGTGGGTCTTAGGTGCTAAACGGTGGGAAACAATAACAAGACAATGGGAATAATAACAAGACAGTGGGAACAAATAACAAACAGGGGGAAAGTAATGACAAACAGTGGGTACTGTTGGCCAACAGTGGCAACTGGCACAAGGCCAGTGGCGGCTGCTTGGCTGACGTCAGCAGAGGGGGCCACATCGGTGACTGTGGTGGGCTCGGTTTGGGCTGACCCGAGACGTGGGTGTCTCGGGGAAGGTTTTGGCTCGGATTTCCGAGTACACGTTCGATATAAAATGCAAAGGTTTTATCTAATTTATATTAAATCATTTTTATCAATTAAGATATACTATGGATTAACCAAATTATAAATGTTTTCATTAATTTAATTAGTAAATTAAATTGAGATGATTTAATTAATTATTAAATAAAATGTTTGGTTTTTATTTAAATGATTTAATGATTCATGAAACCTTTTTGGAAACTTTCTATTTCAAGAACTTTCTATTTTAGAAAGATTTCCATTTTAGCAGGTTACTTATAACAGTATAATATATTAATCAAGATGTCGTATTATATACCGTAATCAGAAGTACATGATAACGCTAATCAGTAAATATTTAAGAACAGTCAGATTTATCAGAAATACACCAGAACAGTCAGATTTACCAGATTATAGACAAGACAATTAAATATACTAGAACATATAAAACAAGCTAAGAACACTCAAAACCAGTGAAATATACAGTAATCAGACAACTCATTCACGTTCCTTATTTATGTCGTATCCGTGAAGTCGGACTAGATCCTTCAACTGTCATTCTTATTTCATTACTGGACACGAGGTACGGATTTCCCGTCCTTCAGTATGGACTTCCTTTCCTATGCATGATTAGGATTTCCCGTCTACAGCCATCTGTTTTCCCAGTTATATGTTTTTAACTTTACATGATTGACATGGTAACTAAGTTAAATTGCCTGAGCTTTATATACATGAATGACCATGTAGTACTAGTTACGGAGGTACCGTAACCATGACACTTGAGGCACAGGTGTCGTGACTCCTCTACGGGGGAATGATTTCTCGCAGCGTCCCATTTATTTAGCTTGGCCATTTTATCAGTATTATTAGAGGGGCGTATGGATGCATCCCAGGTTACCAGTTTACAACTTATCAGGTGAATATGGTGTGTGCTCTACATCCTTCACATTAGAGTTGATCCATCCACCTAGCTTATTGTAAAACCTCTGATTTTACCTTATTGACTTAGTCAACTGTTGTACTCTTTATTTTTGGAATCTATATAATTTCACTTTTATATGACTTATTATTAATCATATACCTTTGTCATACTATCTTTCATATTTATTTGTACATAATATATGAACCCTTAGTCATTATTGACTACTCTGGCAACTGACTGGTCACCTGAATGAACAAGGACTCACCACCTCAGTACACATTTTAGGATTAACTGTAACTTTACTTAATTAATTTATTAAGTACTTGGACTTATATTTATATGTATATTTTACATATATTTCATACTATGAATAACCACCTAACACTTTAAAACAATGTACATTATTTTACATTGTCATTTATTTACTTTATTCTAGTAAAATATTTATAATGATGTATTCATTATATACTTTCACTAAATTACCTAAAGGTTTAACTAAAATACCTACAAACTTAACAATTGCATACAATATCATACAAGGACTATTATTTTTCATCCAACACTTGATAAAAATTATCACAACTCTCCCACCATGCATGTTGATGCCGTGTATATGCATGCATACTCCAAAGAGAAATGTTTACTTAACTTGTAACTAGGAAACTAATCATTAGGCTTTAATTCAAACCCCCATGCATCCCATACACCAATCACTATTGAGGTCATAACTTGTCCCCCTTGCCTTACTTGCACACGACAATAATGGGAAGAAAAGAAAGGGCATGTGTTTTACTATTTGAGGATACATACCATGCAAATCTTACAATATCCAAAATAGTTACTTCCTAAGATCCCTAGTACAAATGTTGGATACACCATATCTTGCATATCCTTATTATATCCGAATCCCTCAACACTTGCAACATAAACTATCTCCAAGTCTTCTACTCTCTCTCTAAACTCACAGTTTACTTCCATCTTCACCAAGATCCATCAAGCTTCCATTGATACTATTTCCTACTATCTTAAAAACATGTCTTATACTACATAATAGCAAATCAACACTCCTTGCTACTCCTACTTACACTACACGGCAAGAAAAGGAGCCCTAGCTACACCCTTGAAGGCCACGACTACTGATAGGTGTGAAAACACCCATCCTTTTACCACTTAATTATAATAATAACCAAGCCAAAACGTGTATTTTATGTCGTAAATGTCGGAATTATGCGTGGTTTGTGTTTTTGTTGTGATTTAGGATCAAAATGTAAAAGGGGAAGAAAACACGGGCTTTCACGGGCTTTTATCGAAGAAAAAGACAAAAGACGAAGTCAAAAGATCACGGATGCAAAAAGAACGGAAGTCCAAGGCCTATTCTGAAGATTTATCGAAGAAAAAGTCTAAAGACGAAAGTTTAATAAAGCCGAAGAACTCAAGTCTAATTTATGAAGAAATTACAAGACGAGTTTAAACTAATCCCGAGACAAAGTCGAAAAAGTCGAAGAACTTAGAAGACGAAAAGACGAGAAAGAAAGAAAGAAAGGAGGAAGCCACCAACCACTCCCCTCTCCTATAAATACCACCCTCATTTGTCATTTGAGGGTTGGTTAGTTTTAGGCTTAGTTAGGTTAGATTAGGAGTAGTATAGTTTACTTTCTCTCTTTAAGTTTATGCTTTCTCTCTCTAGATTAATTTGTAAGATCTTTAATCTTTAAGTTTTTATTGTTGAATCTTTACTTTTAATCAAGCTTTTAATTCATCTCCTTCTTACTTTCTTGTTTAATCTTTGCTTTTGATTTTGGTTGTGTTCTTGAGTTTTCATAAATTTAATCAAGTGGGTTTTGATTGTTTTGGTTATTATTGTTAGTATAATAGATTTGGGTCGATTGGTTATTGTTAGTTAATCATTAGTGGTTATTTTGGTTTAACTTTTAGATTGATTATGGTAGTTTTTAGTTAAATTCGTGCCTTGTTTTTCCCCTATTTTCGTCACTGTTTCATTTTCCCCAGATTTTACCGAACGAGTCTTTTTATTCCGAACCAGTTTTTATTTTACCGAATGAAGGTTAATATTCTGAACGAAGGTATTTTCCCGAGTGAAGGTATTTTACCGACGAAGGACCTTTTTTTCCGAGTGAAGGCATTTTATCGAACGAAGGAATTTTTCCCGAGTGAGGGTATTTTTCTCTTATTAATCGACTTGAATGAGGTACATGAAAGACATTGTACCTATGTTCCCTTTATAGAGTAAGGAACCCTAGAAACCTTAGAATATTCTATAAAGATAAATATATCACAGACGATATATTATCAATATTCTAACTATTTAGGTATATCACATAAGATATACTGTAACTATAACTATGACATATCTTATATAAAGATATATTCGTCCTAATCATCATAGCAGTACTTACTTTATAAGTAGCAGTACTTACTATGTACCGCGTTAACACTAACGGTACTTACATAACACTAACAGTACTTGGAATATACTAACGGTACTTGACACTTAACGAATAATTCCCAACATTTAGTCCCTCCACCAACCACTATATAAACAATTTCCTACCTAAAAACACATACTAAATTGATAAAAATTTTTATCATCACCTCCTCCCCTCTCTTCCTCTATCGTGAGCTACACCCTCCCCAAAACACCAAATTATCTTGATTTTGATCTTCTTTTAGCCTAATCTAAACCAAGACCCTATAAAGGTTATTCTATTGATACAAAAATTTCTCACATGCATCAAGTTTCCAAGTTTCTTATGATTTATGGTTGGTATGAGTTTTTGATGATCATGCATGTGATGATCATGATAAGATCATTGTGTTTTGATGATAAAAAGTTTAAGTTTTTTATTTTGATTTTTGTTTATGTAACATGCAAGTGTTAAGATTGATGACGGATAACTATAAGATGTTATTCATGGTAGAAAAATGGTTAAATTGTGTTGAAAAAGTGATTTGGTATGAGTTTTGATGAGGTGGTTGGGCAGTAGGTTTGAGGCCATTTTTGGATGTCTTATATTTGGGTTATTGTTAAACTAATAAGATAGTGTCGTAGAGATTTTCGTTAGCTTCGTTTTGATATAAATTAGAGCTTCTAACTCAAAACGAGAAGAAAGTTATGATAGTTTGATTATTCATGTACCGGGAGACGAGTATCGGCACAATACAAATTTGTTGTCGATATTTGGATCGAATCTCGGGGACTATAAAATGAGTTTTAAAAATATTCAAGGGCTGTTCTTGGGCTCTAAACCTAGGGTTGTGAGTCTTTTTCAAATTCAAGTGTCGGTTTTGTAAGCGGAATTGGTTAGAAAGGTCAAAATAGTTTTGCGAATCGAAGGCGTAAATCTGTCTGGTTTTTGTAATTCAAAGATGTGTCGGGCAAGAGGTCTTAGAAGTAAAAACATTTGATGAACATTTTAGAGGACTTTCTATAGATATTAAGTAAGTTCCTCAAGTTGTTTCATAAACTTTTGACGTGTCTAAGTAAGGGAAATGAGCTTGTATATTTGGTATGTACTGGCTGAGTGCTTTTTGAGAGCATTGTCTAATAAAAGTAAACTTTTAGAGGTGTCTAGAAGTATCACTTGCATGAATTTTCTTGTGTGTCATAACACAGTTTATGTAATAATTTAAATTCGAGTGTTTTCTAAACATTATTTTTGTATCTTCTAAACTTTCGCATCCTGTTATCGTAGGTCTTGGATTACTTAAAGTTGCTTGATTTTCCGTTGTTACTACTCAGACCTTAAGTTCCGTGTTGATTCACCTTATAGCTAAGGCGAGTTCATAGCCCCTTTTACTACTTGTTCATTGTTTCAAAACGCGGGGTGAGATTATCATGTTGGCACACAATCTTTTAAACTGTATGCTATCCAGAAATGTATGCTACCAAATGAATTCATTGATATTATTGCTTTTAGTCTATAGCCTTAAGTTTACTCTCTTGATCATGTGTTAAACCCGCTTAAAAAGTCCACTAACATTAATTACGTACAATCACAACTTTAATTTAAACGTTGCGTAACTATTTATTCTGGTAATAAATAACAGTATTAATTCAAGTATCACACAATTTTTATTTATTCAGGAAATAAATAATCTATGTCAGAATATATCACGAGGATTAATATACGAACACGTTTGCAATGTTTTAAACCCAAAAATATTAATTTCACGCAGTCTCAGCTTTAATTAAAATCGTGACTTAATTAATTATTCAGAAAATAATAATTACTAGTTAATAATTAGATACTAGCTATTCAGTATTACGTAAGTATTACATTTATTATTATCCATTCAGTAAAATAAATAAATACATTTCCGAATAAACACGAGAACGAAACACGAACTCGTAACACGACCCGTAATACACGATAATTTTATAAAAGTCGAAAATGAAAACATATGTACATGGTATATGGGCTGGCGGCTAGAGACATAAACAAGAAAAAGGAATGTGAGCTTAGGGCCTATTTTGCAAAACAAAAATACGGGGTTCACCCCATTCTCTTTGTCACAGAATAGTAACACACAAAAATAAACTAGGGTTTGCATTGTCCTTGTGGTGGCCGAAAGTTAGAAGCAAAACAAAGGGAAAAGATTCGATTTTCTTGCAATTGATTTGGTATATGGGTTCATAGTAAATCCTTATTCACGTCTAAGGTAATCACCTTCTTTTCCTTCTTTTAATTCACAAAATGCATTAGATATAGCAAGAACACGCGGGGTTTAGATTTAATCATGTAATAGCTATTAAATCAGTGGCAGTTGTGATGTTATACACGAAATATCGAGAGCATAAAGCTCTCGGTGGGATTTTGATCTACACAACCGAGACCTATAAGGTCTCGGTGGCTTTTTCTGGTGATCAGTCGTAAAACAGAAAGCCAAACAGGGGGTTGTTTGGTATATCGGGGGGTGTTTGTCCAACAGCAGTGGCAACCGAGAGTCCTAATGACTCTCAGTGGGTCTTAGGTGCTAAACGGTGGGAAACAATAACAAGACAATGGGAATAATAACAAGACAGTGGGAACAAATAACAAACAGGGGGAAAGTAATGACAAACAGTGGGTACTGTTGGCCAACAGTGGCAACTGGCACAAGGCCAGTGGCGGCTGCTTGGCTGACGTCAGCAGAGGGGGCCACATCGGTGACTGTGGTGGGCTCGGTTTGGGCTGACCCGAGACGTGGGTGTCTCGGGGAAGGTTTTGGCTCGGATTTCCGAGTACACGTTCGATATAAAATGCAAAGGTTTTATCTAATTTATATTAAATCATTTTTATCAATTAAGATATACTATGGATTAACCAAATTATAAATGTTTTCATTAATTTAATTAGTAAATTAAATTGAGATGATTTAATTAATTATTAAATAAAATGTTTGGTTTTTATTTAAATGATTTAATGATTCATGAAACCTTTTTGGAAACTTTCTATTTCAAGAACTTTCTATTTTAGAAAGATTTCCATTTTAGCAGGTTACTTATAACAGTATAATATATTAATCAAGATGTCGTATTATATACCGTAATCAGAAGTACATGATAACGCTAATCAGTAAATATTTAAGAACAGTCAGATTTATCAGAAATACACCAGAACAGTCAGATTTACCAGATTATAGACAAGACAATTAAATATACTAGAACATATAAAACAAGCTAAGAACACTCAAAACCAGTGAAATATACAGTAATCAGACAACTCATTCACGTTCCTTATTTATGTCGTATCCGTGAAGTCGGACTAGATCCTTCAACTGTCATTCTTATTTCATTACTGGACACGAGGTACGGATTTCCCGTCCTTCAGTATGGACTTCCTTTCCTATGCATGATTAGGATTTCCCGTCTACAGCCATCTATTTTCCCAGTTATATGTTTTTAACTTTACATGATTGACATGGTAACTAAGTTAAATTGCCTGAGCTTTATATACATGAATGACCATGTAGTACTAGTTACGGAGGTACCGTAACCATGACACTTGAGGCACCGGTGTCGTGACTCCTCTACGGGGGAATGATTTCTCGCAGCGTCCCATTTATTTAGCTTGGCCATTTTATCAGTATTATTAGAGGGGCGTATGGATGCATCCCAGGTTACCAGTTTACAACTTATCAGGTGAATATGGTGTGTGCTCTACATCCTTCACATTAGAGTTGATCCATCCACCTAGCTTATTGTAAAACCTCTGATTTTACCTTATTGACTTAGTCAACTGTTGTACTCTTTATTTTTGGAATCTATATAATTTCACTTTTATATGACTTATTATTAATCATATACCTTTGTCATACTATCTTTCATATTTATTTGTACATAATATATGAACCCTTAGTCATTATTGACTACTCTGGCAACTGACTGGTCACCTGAATGAACAAGGACTCACCACCTCAGTACACATTTTAGGATTAACTGTAACTTTACTTAATTAATTTATTATGTACTTGGACTTATATTTATATGTATATTTTACATATATTTCATACTATGAATAACCACCTAACACTTTAAAACAATGTACATTATTTTACATTGTCATTTATTTACTTTATTCTAGTAAAATATTTATAATGATGTATTCATTATATACTTTCACTAAATTACCTAAAGGTTTAACTAAAATACCTACAAACTTAACAATTGCATACAATATCATACAAGGACTATTATTTTTCATCCAACACTTGATAAAAATTATCACAACTCTCCCACCATGCATGTTGATGCCGTGTATATGCATGCATACTCCAAAGAGAAATGTTTACTTAACTTGTAACTAGGAAACTAATCATTAGGCTTTAATTCAAACCCCCATGCATCCCATACACCAATCACTATTGAGGTCATAACTTGTCCCCCTTGCCTTACTTACACACGACAATAATGGGAAGAAAAGAAAGGGCATGTGTTTTACTATTTGAGGATACATACCATGCAAATCTTACAATATCCAAAATAGTTACTTCCTAAGATCCCTAGTACAAATGTTGGATACACTATATCTTGCATATCCTTATTATATCCGAATCCCTCAACACTTGCAACATAAACTATCTCCAAGTCTTCTACTCTCTCTCTAAACTCACAGTTTACTTCCATCTTCACCAAGATCCATCAAGCTTCCATTGATACTATTTCCTACTATCTTAAAAACATGTCTTATACTACATAATAGCAAATCAACACTCCTTGCTACTCCTACTTACACTACACGGCAAGAAAAGGAGCCCTAGCTACACCCTTGAAGGCCACGACTACTGATAGGTGTGAAACACCCATCCTTTTACCACTTAATTATAATAATAACCAAGCCAAAACGTGTATTTTATGTCATAAATGTCGGAATTATGCGTGGTTTGTGTTTTTGTTGTGATTTAGGATCAAAATGTAAAAGGGGAAGAAAACACGGGCTTTCACGGGCTTTTATCGAAGAAAAAGATAAAAGACGAAGTCAAAAGATCACGGATGCAAAAAGAACGGAAGTCCAAGGCCTATTCTGAAGATTTATCGAAGAAAAAGTCTAAAGACGAAAGTTTAATAAAGCCGAAGAACTCAAGTCTAATTTATGAAGAAATTACAAGACGAGTTTAAACTAATCCCGAGACAAAGTCGAAAAAGTCGAAGAACTTAGAAGACGAAAAGACGAGAAAGAAAGAAAGAAAGGAGGAAGCCACCAACCACTCCCCTCTCCTATAAATACCACCCTCATTTGTCATTTGAGGGTTGGTTAGTTTTAGGCTTAGTTAGGTTAGATTAGGAGTAGTATAGTTTACTTTCTCTCTTTAAGTTTATGCTTTCTCTCTCTAGATTGATTTGTAAGATCTTTAATCTTTAAGTTTTTATTGTTGAATCTTTACTTTTAATCAAGCTTTTAATTCATCTCCTTCTTACTTTCTTGTTTAATCTTTGCTTTTGATTTTGGTTGTGTTCTTGAGTTTTCATAAATTTAATCAAGTGGGTTTTGATTGTTTTGGTTATTATTGTTAGTATAATAGATTTGGGTCGATTGGTTATTGTTAGTTAATCATTAGTGGTTATTTTGGTTTAACTTTTAGATTGATTATGGTAGTTTTTAGTTAAATTCGTGCCTTGTTTTTCCCCTATTTTCGTCACTGTTTCATTTTCCCCAGATTTTACCGAACGAGTCTTTTTATTCCTAACCAGTTTTTATTTTACCGAATGAAGGTTAATATTCTGAACGAAGGTATTTTCCCGAGTGAAGGTATTTTACCGACGAAGGACCTTTTTTTCCGAGTGAAGGCATTTTATCGAACGAAGGAATTTTTCCCGAGTGAGGGTATTTTTCTCGAACGAAGTAAATTTTACCGAACCAAGTAGTTTATTCCGAACGAGCTACTTTTTACCGGATGAGTAGTTTTTCTTAGATTTGTAATTTTTTTATTTTTTATTTTTATTTTTCCGAATGAAGGAATTTTCTAGTTTTTATTTTTAGAGAAAAAGTGACAGTTTTTCTCGTTTTGTTTTTAGTCTGTTTTAATTACGTTTTGCATTTTTATTTAATTGTCAAATTTACTTTTCGTCAAGTTTTAATTTTACGTCATTTAATTTCTCGTCATTTACTTTTAAATGTCTTTATTTTTAGTTTAATCTTTTCTCGCTTTGTTTTTATTTTAATTACTTAACGACGCCTTTTCTTTTAATTAGTTTTAGATAACCAAACCTTTCTTATTTTTCCACAAAGAACAACTGAGTCGCACTTTGAACCAATAATCAATTCGAAGAGACTTGGAACAACGAAATTATTTGATACTTGTAAATCCCTTGTATTAAATGGTGCCACTGCCGGCTCTTTTCGTAAAGATTAACGGTTTTTTGTGAGAGACGCGTTGGATTTTGGGATCCGTTCACTCGTGAACGTTATTTTTCTTGCCAAAAAGTTTCAAAAATCCATAAAAATAAAAAATTTCAAAAATCCAAAAACATTTAAAAAATCATAAAACGCATTTCTTTTTCGAAAGTTTTGCACCAAAAATATTCTTCTTGCTTATCTATTGTTCTTCATGGATTCTTATGTCCATTGCGTAGGGTGTGGGAGACGATTATATGGGTGCGAATCATGTAAATGGTGTTCATGCGAGCAATGCGGAAAAGACCTTCCTCCTATTTCAATCGATTCACAATTGGGATTTTGTCCATCGTGCAACTCGACTAATTCGTCCTTTTCTAATCCACCTCCTATTCCCCTTTGCATATATTGTGGAAGCGATTCTCATTGGCATGTTTCGTGTCCAATTCGATACCCGCCTCATGGCGAGCAAGAACTGGGTTACAATTATGACAATGGTAATAGCTATCTACAAGAAGCACCGGGTTTTTCTCCATACCCGTGTTGCAACTATTGTGGGGGCCCTCACGATGCTTCTTCTTGTCAACCGATGAATATCTTTGAGCCAATTCCGTGCTATGATTTCGGTTTGTATAACTTTGAGCCCCCACATCACACCCTCAATCATCAATCCTCTCAGGGAATTAGTCTTGACCAACAACTCACTACTTTGAATGACATTCTAGAAGGTTTAGCTCAAATCCGAGCTAACTTACATCAGGAAAGGCAACCTTTTCTTGACGGTGACCAAATTTTGAAATCCATCTACACCTTTTTGAGCCAATTTGGTCGTTTTCCCTTCTTTTCTACACCAAAATGTTTACTTACAGTGTGGGATAGAATGGGTTTAATTGAACATACTCGGGGAGATGATCAACAAGAATTGCTTCATGAGCTTCTTAAAGATGTGGAGGTTATCAAGGAGGAGTTAGTCGACTATATCACTCCTAACTAGAATGGTCCAGTCTATTATGATGATGATGACGAGGATGATATTTACAATCTCAGCCCATCTTCTGAGATTACTACTCCTACTCTTGATATCCCTAATACGTCTAAGGATTGTGATACATCGAGTGAGATTAGTGATTTTGGTCTTGATAAATTCTTTGATGAGGTTTGTGATGTGCTAACTTTTTTGGAGCTTACGGAAGAGGTCGCTCTTAATGATGATGATTCTTCTCCATGCTATGAGAATTTCACTTTTGAAACTTCTCCTTCTCCTCCGGATGATGAAGGCGATGTTGCTTTATTCTCTCCGACTTATGAGAAGTTCACCCCTAAACTTGGTCTTGTAGATGAGGTAGAAGACGTTATTCTTCGTGACAAATTACTGAAAGTTCATCTTCTGATTGCTAAAATTGAAGCGTTGAATTCTCCTCCTATTAAAGAATCTTTACCTCAGTCTATTACACCCGTTGAGTATAATGACCCATTGCTGGAAGAAATCGACATTCACTCAATACCTCCGGGTATTGATGATGATGACACGGAGGGGGATATTATCTTTGATAATTTGCTGCAGGAAGGTATTGTCCCAAGTCCCCCTCCCGAGCACCTTTCATCCACTCCTTTAGACACCATTACTGAGGATGAGTGCTTTGACCCGGGAGGTGACATTGATTATTATATGATTGATAACCTTACGGCTTTGCCGCTGTCTGAGCATCAATTGTCTTTGGGAGATGACAATTTGCTTACTTTACCCACCCCACCTCCCGTGGATCATGATCTCACATACTTTTCGTATGTTGAGATGACTTTTCTATTTTAAGACTTATCCTCCAACCTCCCCTGTTGTATTTTCCTCCGGGAACGAGGACAAGGTCTTTGATCCCGGTATTACATTCGAGGCTTCCCCATGGACCATTTAATTCGGGGATGAGTCAGGCTCGTGACTCGGTTAACATAAACAAGCGCTCTTCGGGAGGCAATCCGATTATCCATCTTTATCTGTTTTCATCATAAGTGTAGGGGGGAGCCCCGTTGGTGTTTGTTGTCTTCTTTCTTATCATGTGCAGGGATTAGAGCTTTCAAAGATACATTCTTGATGACTTTTGACGACCCGTGATTCCGTATACCCGTCTTCCCGGTTCTATCCTAAACTCTTTTGATTCACTATTTTATATTTATTCAATATTAAAATAGGAATCACTTTAGTTGTCTCTTCCTTAGCAAGATTTAAACAACGTGCACAATGTCCTACGTGTAGGGGAGTTCACTCCCACATGCTTAAACATTGAGGACAATGTTTATATCAAGTGTAGGGGGACTTCTATCGAAGTTAAGTGGGCTTTTCCTTGTATTTGTCCCCATTTTAACCGGAAAATTTGATTTTTCGACATTTTTCAAAATTTTTGATCTATTTTGGCCTATTAGTATTTACTTTTGTTATAGTTATTTTCTTTCGTTGCTACAATAAAGTTTAATAAAGTGGTTTTAATTTTCAAACGTTGTGAATCTTTTGACTCAACCCGAGTTTACTTGTCTAAGTTGACTCTAGCTAGTATCCTTAACGTGTTTAAGTCAAGTTTTGCTAGGCTTTTATATGGGGAACTTTAAAACGCGAAAGTCTTAACTCTTACGGGTTAAGAACAAGAACTTTTCGCAAGTTCCTATAATTGATCCTAGAAAGTCGTTTATCAAGGGAACTTTAAAATGCGAATTCTAAACTTGAAAGAGTCTAAGAAGTTGCAAGATCCTATAGATGACTTGAAAACCCAAAACTTTGATTTAATAGGCTAAGAATCCAAGAGTCTCATTCCTTGAGATTTTAAATTGTGGAGGACGAGAGATGATAGAGTCAATTATAAGTTTGGTATTCTTTCATAAATTTATGTGAGTCAATTATAAGCTTTTTCTCCTATCGCTTGTTAATAAATATATTTGCAATAAATAAGGTTGTACGATTTGAAAGTTTACTTAGCTTCTAGCCCAAGATCGTTTAAAAGTTGCTCGGTATTAATTAGAGTTCATAGCCAAGGCATAACTTATTGAAGCGGGATGCGAAGATTGGCGAGTCCGAAAAGGTCCTAACAAGACATGAGGGCTACATTTTGTTGCTAAAGATCCAAAAGTGATGTGAACAATCATTTATCAAAAATCAATATGAAGGATCGAGACACACGACGAAAAGAAAATAATCCCCTAAAGATCATGGAGAAGTCTATCCAAAAAGGCCCTAACAAGGTATGAGGATAAATAGATCCAAGTCCTAAAAGGAGGCGGATCGTTGTATATCAAAGTCCAAAATAAAGATTGGAGAAAAATGAAGAATTCATGGTCCAAATATGAAGAATCTCTCAAAAACTTCAAGTGAAGAAATTCCTATTATGAAGAGAAGACCATAATTTCAAGATCGTCTCTCAAAGATTTGAAGTATGAAGTCGCTGCCAAATATCGGTCCGAGAAAGGTCTCAAATCATGAAGCGAGTTATGCCAAGATATGAACTTTATGAGGTCCCAAGAAGCAGTTTTAAAAGATTTTATCCTCTAGCTAACTATTGATTAAATCGTCCTACTTTATTTTCAGCCTTAAAAACTATCGAAATAAGTCAACAATGCATCCTCGTGATCATTTAAGACAATCATAAAATATAAGAGATACACCTAGGAATAAGGGAGTCTAAGTGAATAATGGGCCCACATGAGTTTGTGTTAGTTGCTAACTTATAATAACAATGATCTCGTTTTTAAGCTTGGTATGGAGAACGTGAAACTTGAGGGTGATAAACATTCATGACATCCAAAACCCCAACGTAAGTCTTTATTCTCTTTATTTGTTTTTCTTCCTTTAAATTATGTTTAATAAAGGCCAAGGTGGGTTAATTATGATGAGAAATGTAATATGTGCTTTGAAATTAATGCATTGCATGAGGGCATTGCAATGGTCAAGTGTAGGGGATTTGATAGGTGTGAAAACACCCATCCTTTTACCACTTAATTATAATAATAACCAAGCCAAAACGTGTATTTTATGTCGTAAATGT
The DNA here is from genome assembly GCA_025667525.1 of Glebionis coronaria. Lineage (NCBI taxonomy): Eukaryota > Viridiplantae > Streptophyta > Magnoliopsida > Asterales > Asteraceae > Glebionis > Glebionis coronaria. The sequence continues at coordinate 39,571,618 of CM046874.1, read as the reverse complement.
CGGAATTATGCGTGGTTTGTGTTTTTGTTGTGATTTAGGATCAAAATGTGAAAAGGGAAGAAAACACGGGCTTTCACGGGCTTTTATCGAAGAAAAAGACAAAAGACGAAGTCAAAAGATCATGGATGCAAAAAGAACGGAAGTCCAAGTCCAATTCTGAAGATTTATCGAATAAAAAGTCTAAAGGCGGAAGTTTAATAAAGCCGAAGAGCTCAAGTCTAATTTATGAAGAAATTACAAGACGAGTTTAAACTAATCCCGAGACAAAGTCGAAAAAGTCGAAGAACTTAGAAGACGAAAAGACGAGAAAGAAAGAAAGAAAAGAGGAAGCCACCAACCACTCCCTTCTCCTATAAATACCACCCTCATTTGTTATTTGAGGGTTGGTTAGTTTTAGGCTTAGTTAGGTTAGATTAGGAGTAGTATAGTTTACTTTCTCTCTCTCTAAGTTTATGCTTTCTCTCTCTAGATTAATTTGTAAGATCTTTAATCTTTAAGTTTTTATTGTTGAATCTTTACTTTTAATCAAGCTTTTAATTTATCTCCTTCTTCCTTTCTTGTTTAATCTTTGCTTTTGATTTTGGTTGTGTTCTTGAGTTTTCATAGATTTAATCAAGTGGGTTTTGATTGTTTTGGTTTAGTTTAATCGATTTGGGTCGATTGGTTATTGTTAGTTAATCATTAGTGGTTATTTTGGTTTAATTTTTAGATTGATTATGGTAGTTTTTAGTTAAATTCGTGCCTTGTTTTTCCCCTATTTTCGTCACTGTTTCATTTTCCCCAGATTTTACCGAACGAGTCTTTTTATTCCGAACCAGTTTTTATTTTACCGAACGAAGGTTAATATTCCGAACGAAGGTATTTTCCCGAGTGAAGGTATTTTACCGAACGAAGGACCTTTTTTTCCGAGTGAAGGCATTTTACCGAACGAAGGAATTTTTCCTGAGTGAGGGTATTTTTCTCGAACGAAGTAAATTTTACCGAACCAAGTAGTTTATTCCGAACGAGCTACTTTTTACTGGATGAGTAGTTTTTCTTAGATTTGTAATTTTTTTATTTTTTATTTTTATTTTTCCGAATGAAGGAATTTTCTAGTTTTTATTTTTAGAGAAAAAGTGACAGTTTTTCTCGTTTTGTTTCTAGTCTGTTTTAATTACATTTTGCATTTTTATTTAATTGTCAAATTTACTTTTCGTCAAGTTTTAATTTTACGTCATTTAATTTCTCGTCATTTACTTTTAAAAGTCTTTATTTTTAGTATAATATTTTCTCGCTTTGTTTTTATTTTAATTACTTAACGACGCCTTTTCTTTTAATTAGTTTCAGATAACCAAACCTTTCTTATTTTCCACCAAGAACTATTGAGTCGCACTTTGAACCAATAATCAATTCGAAAAGACTTGGAACGAATTTATTTTATACTTGGCTAAAAACCTTGTATTAGCTACATTTTTGGTTACAAGGATCACCATTGTTGAAACCAAGCTCTCATCTCTACTCATTCTCCTATCCTTTCCTTGATCCATCTAAACAAGTAACCTAAAACCTATCTTTCAATATATTTATTTTTCATACACATAAACATACACATGATTATCACTAGTAAAAACTTAATCTTAAAATAAAACCATGAAAACCCTAGACCTAAATGGGTCACGGCTAAAATAAGTATATGGGTTAATGTGATGCAAAATAGTGATAACCATGATGAACATAACCTTATGAACTTGTTAAACTAGAAAAACTATGAAAAACCTAACCATGCATATACTAGACATGGGGTTTTATCCCTATGGTTTAGTATTAGTTAATCTTGTAATGTTTAAACAAGCCTAGAAACACTAGATCTATATAACTAGTTGCCTTAGGTTGATAATCTCACTATTTTGCCTTATAGAAAATTTAGCTATTAAGCCCACTATAATAAGCTTGCCTAAATAAACTCCATTTTTGTTAAATAATGTTTTCATAAAACTTTTTGTGTCAATACTATAACTTTATAAAGTTTCGGGTTCAAAACATAGGTCTATAAATATTTTGGACTAAAATGATAGATCTATGAAGTTTTGGGTTAAAATGGTAAATCCATTATGTTTCGGATTAAAAAGCATAAATATAATACTTTCGGGTTAATTTTGTAATTTTATTAAGTTTAGGAATCCAAATGAACACGTATAGAAACTCACTTTTCCAAAAAGATAAACATAAGGGCTGATTTTGTAAATAGCCGAGAGTTGAGGGTAGTGTTTTAACACTATCCGAAACTTCAAACATAACACAAGGACTTAAATGGAATTATTAACAAGTTAGGGTAAATTGTGTAACATAATAAGAACCTAGGGACCCCTTTTGCCTTTTTCCGAAACTTAATAGTAACCCTAGGGACCCTTTTTCCAACTTTGTAAACTTTAATAAACCCTAGATAAACCCTAGGGGTTGTTTTGGCATAAGCCAAAACCTAAATGGAGCCCTAGGGGGCATTTGTGAAACTTGTTTTAAACTTAATATAAGCCGAAAACCATAAGGACCAAAATTGACATTTCATGAAACTTTAACAAACCCTAGTTACACGTGTAACTATGGAGGGACTTGTTTTGCCATTATTTGAAAGTTAAACGAACCCTAGGAATATTATATTAATATTGCCGCGAGTATTATATTTAATCGAGGGACTAAAATGTAATTTTCCTAAACTTAAGTTAAACCCTAATTATATCTATAACGTTAATAATAAAAAGGTAAAACTTAACTAATTGTAAAAGTCCAACGTTCGTTATTTTCTGACTTATAATGTAATAATTATACAAATACCGGGAACACAAAATTTAACTAAAATGTTACACATTTTATAAACCCTAATTATATATAAGATATAAATTAAAAATGATTAACTTATAAAAATAAATATATTAATTATATTTATTTCCTTTTCACTTTAAATATATATAAAAACTTCCTTTTATAAATATTTAAATTCTTTTATAAACAATACAAGTACAAGAATATTAATTAAACAGATTAATTAATTTAACAATATTATTTATTTTATACTTACACTAAATACTTATATAACATGTACAACGATGAATTAAAATACAAATATCGTAATAAAGTGCTTAAAACCAGTATAAGCATGCACAGACTTGTTCTAAAACTTTTATGCATTATGTTATGCATTTACTGAGACCTTATAATTATTTAGGTCGTTGATTGTATCGTAAGCATCATATCAGATTTACTTGTGACTATTTGCTGTACTACTGAGGTGAGTTCATGGCCCCACTTTATATACTGATAAACTTTTAAACCTTTTTACGAGGAAGAAAACATGCAACATATTTTATTTTATGGACATAAACTGAACTGTGAAACCTTTGATTACATTTGCCTATTGTAGATGAACCCGCATGACCCGTGCATCTGAAACTGTTAGAATTATTGAATTACCTGAATGTTATAAATAGATCTATTTGGGATTGACCATCCCCATCTGGGTGAGTCATGCTCACTGTGCCTAGGCCAGGACAACAGATGTTTCACATGGCAACACTTATTATTTTTTGGTGCCTTTTTATAAGGCGAAGGGTCCTTATTTGTTAAGGGCTTAACTGTCAAGTCTCAATTTCGGGCAATATGGGAATGTAATTACTTTTTAGTGTCGATGCTTTGTGCATTACTACTTCAGTGAATGTTTATTGTCCAAACTTATTTTATTAAACCTGTGAATTCACCAACTTTATGTTGACTCTCTAAGCATGTTTTCTCAAGAAACTGAAACAGGTATTGGTGTGCATGGAGTCAAGCATCATGATAGGCTACATTTATAGAGCTCATCTGGGGTTTATAAACTGGGGAATAATTCAAACTGTTGAACAATGTTTAAGACTATTTTAATAACATTTGCACTTTTATCCATGTAATAAATGTAATGATAATCTTTTATCTGCTTCTCTATACGCTATCTGCTGTTGATCCACCTACGTGACACCCAAATATTATTTCCGCTACATTTGACTCAATTTGGGGGTGTCACAGAATGGTATCAGAGCGATAGTTATAGAGAACCATGTTGATCCCAAAGTTAGATCGATTTAGCTTGTGTAAACGATATTAAATCAAGTTAAACACGTAGAGAAACTTTGTTGTGTATAAAACGATTTAAGTATTATGCGGAATTAATACTCAAACAAGAACACACAAATAGTATAAACCAAAGTTTCACTTGATTGATTAGAACAAACTTGCGTACAATGAAAGTGTTAAACGTATGAAAAACTTATTTGAAACAAAACCTAAAGGTCTCCTTTTATAGAATAAGAAGCCTTGTACAAGAGTCTACGTATCAGCTATTCTAGGTAAAGATAAACATAGAAAATACATTGTCGATCATATCTTTACTAGAAACAAACTAGAAACATAATATGTGTAGACTAAGTCTTCTATCAGTGCTTGACTTCATCCTATCAACGCTTGACATCTTCCTGTCAACGCTTGTTCTGTCAACGCTTGTTTTCTCCTTATCAACGTCCCGATTGCTCTTGTCAGCGTCCAAGTGTACTGGCTACATTTTATTCCCAACAATCCTCCCCTAAACTTGATATCTACTATAGTAATCAAGTTTCTGAATAAAAACTAAGAACTAGGAGGATTCTTACAAATCTTATCATATTGGTAATAAACATGCCTAATCAAATCTTTGGCCACGTCACTTGAGTAGTCAATCTCCAGCTGTGTTGTCTTCATCTTTTCAAAAACTTCTTTGGACATGGGATACTCAGCATCCACAAGAAGATATTCAGAAAACTTTGTAGAACTCAAATAATACACACCAGCTGCTGAATACAAACGCCATTGAAGTCCACTGATATCATCCTCAAGATCCTTCCAAACAAGATCTTCTTCTTCTGGTGCACACATTCTATTGAATGCTGACCAAAGCTTTATTCCATTGACTGATGTAGGTGCTTCAGTCTCATACTTGGCCAACAATAACCTCCAAAGGTCTGCCAAGTCCTCCCTATCCATACTTGCAAAGAGAGACATAAGAGTAGTAAATGTGTGTACCTCTTTCCCATATCTGCCAATCATCCAAAACCCACTTGCATCTTCTTCATAGCTAATGATAGGATTTCTGGCATCAAGAGGTAACACTTGTACCATATCTGAAGCTTCCATGGGTGAGAGCTTAATGCTCCTTCTAATAACAGCTTCACTGGGAGTCACTTTATTTAAATCTTTAGGAAACTCAAGTGGAACTCCCTTCTTCAAAGGCCTTGGAACAATCATAGCTGTAGAAACTAGAGAGGGGGGGGGGGGGGGTTGAATAGTTTCTTATATTTACTTGTTAAAATGTGGTTTCAAAAAATCCTTTTTCAAAAACTTAGGCTTGAGGAAATATGTGAAATCTTCTTATGCACAATATGAACAATGATAGTGTAACTAAACTAATACTAACAAAAATATATCCACAAAGAATAAAGAATGATAGTGTAACTAAGCTAATACTAACAAATGTATATGCATAAAGAATAAAGAATGTAAAGAGTTAAGGGTAAAGAAAGATCAAACCGAACACCAAGGATTTATAGTGGTTCGGAAACGAAGCTCACTCCTCGTTCCTACTCCACTCCTCGAGTACTCCTTACTCGAGAGTTCACTACACAACAAGCTCCTTATGGTGGAAAAAACCGTACACGTCGCTTAACCAATTTCCGGCTCTAAGCTAAAAGTCGAGCCCTAATCGTAGCTAGGACCAATCTACACAACTATACTTAGTACATACACAACTTCCGAATAGACACAACTACTTGGATCTTCACAACTATGACACAACTACAAATGTATAAAATTAGATCTTCAATGGATCTTTGGTGGTGGACTCAACACTTCACAAGGATAGTGTTCTTCTCTTTACACTTGGAGAGGAAGGGATGGAAGAACAAGATTCACTTCTTAAACAAGTAATAATCAAACAAATGATCAAAGATTTGAGTGATTAAAGAAGGGGTTTGAATCTGGAAATAAATGTGCAAAAGAGGTGAGGTGAAAAGCTGAGAATGGTCCACTATTTATAGGACAAAGAAGCCAACGGCTATTTCTGCCCGCGGTACCTTATCTTAGCCCGCGGTACCTTATCGATAAGGTACCGCCTAGGTGCTAAGGTACCACCGGACTAGACTCCGCTCCTTTTTGTCCTTTAGTGGTGGAGGTCTTATCTGGATAAAAAAAAAAATCCTAAAAGGATATTCTTAACCAAATAAGAATATGCCATTTTCAAATTTCAAATAATTAATTTAATAAAACATTTTCTTAAAAAGAAAGTTTAATAAAAACTTGTCACACTTAATAAAAAGTGAGTTTTAAGAAAAGATTAAATCACTTGATCACTTGATTAAGGTTAGTACTTGTTTATCCATACCTTAAGTGAAAATGGGTAAAATGAAAAATACTTGAACTCAAGAATTCGTTCTTCGTTGTTTTCGTAAATGCTTGTTTTTACATATTGTCGTAATCAAAACAAAGCGAGACCGAAAAATGCAAGTAACGTTTTTAGGCATTTATTGCATTAACAATCTCCCCCTTTTTGATTCCGACAATACATAAACTCAATCACAAAAAAAACAAGATTTTTGAAGACGAGTTTATTCATTTCTCCCTCTTTGTCGAAGCAAAAAGGTTGCACAAGTCGGTATTTGAAGAAACGGACTTCGCAAAGACTCCCCCTTGGTGCTTACTCCCCCTAGCTTGGGGCACCGAGGAATCGAGATATGGTGACAAGCTACATAGAAGGGTTAGTTGAACAAAAGAAACAACCAACAATATATAGCAATAGGTCACAAAAAATAAAAGAGAAGAAAATACAAAGACAAAGATCCAAGATAGGTTACTAAAAGAACATCATACAAAGAAGTATGGAAAAAGAAACAAGCCAAAAGCATAAATCTAATCCTAGTTATTCTAGAATTCTAAGATTTGCTTGAATTTGGTGTCTTGTGGATAAGCAATCAATGCTTATATGAAAGACAAGGTAATGGCGGAGGGTGGTGGTGGTGGCTTGTTGGAGATCTCATAATCAAAGTGAAGAGAGGGCTTGATTAAGAGACTCTTGATGTAGCTCAACTCCTCATAGATGTGTGCCATAGCAAGGTGTTGATATTGACAATATTGACAATATGTTCCATGATGCATGACATTATCATGAGAAGGAGGAAGAACACTAAAGGGTGGTGGTGGAAGAAAAGATGTTCCACAATCAACATTCTTGGTAGGAGACATGTGATTAAGAGTGTTCTTGGGTGGGTTTGGATTGAAAGCAATTGGAGAAAATGGAGGAGATTCAAGACTTTCATTGGGAGAATAAGACATTTTGGATGTGAAGTAATGCAAAATGCTTATGGTTTAAATAGGGAAGGCTTAGGATATTTTTGGGGTGGTCAAAGGGTTTGAAACAAAGATTCTCAAAAATGTTGGAGCAAATCTGGAGTTTCAGACAAAAACCCAAAGAAGGAAGGCACTGTAGGCGGTTCCTTATCTAGGGTGGCGCTACCTTATCAATAAGGTACCGCGGTTCACATATGGAACCGCCTGCAGAGGCAGGGTTTGGTGTTTGGAGGAAGATTTTTCAGCAAATCTTATTTTTCTAGTCTAACTTATCATAGGGATATGCTTAAAAGCAAAGATAGACAAAGAAAACATATGCAAACATACCAAATAGAGATTTGACCAAAATACATGGATTAAAAAACGATGTAGGAGGTGTGTAAGACAAGACCTTAAGTCATGACACAATGATCCTCCATGATTCTATCTTGTTCTTCCTATGTTTGAGAGAATCATACATATGAATTATGTAAGCTCTAGATTAATAGCGAGAATCTATGAAAAATCGTTTTTAGATTGAATTAACAATGTCAAACGAATTTCTTAACCATTTTCGAAAGAGACTTTGAGAATTTTGAAAAGGAGAAGAGAGTTTTTTTTTCTTTTTCAAAAAGAGTTTGGAAGACTCAATGACTCAAAGTGGTAAAAGAAAACACACAAGAAGACAAGAATTTAAGGAAGATGTTCCATTAATCCTAGACCTAGACGCAAGTAATTAAAAGGTTCCCTCTTAAATGGCTAAGTGAAGATATCGGCTAAGTTGTTCTCGGAGGGCACCTTTTCAATAGAAATGTTCCCCTTTTGAACATTATCCCTAAGGAAATGGTGTCTAATTTCTATGTGTTTGGTTCGCGAATGTTGCACGGGATTCTTGCTTAGGTCTATAGCGCCTTTATTATCGCACATGATGAGAATATCATCAAGAGAAATCCCGTAATCAACAAGCGCTTGCTTCATCCATAGAGCTTGTTGGCATGCTTTTCCGACACTCACATACTCGGCTTCCGTGGTGGATATTGCAAGAGCGGTTTGTTTCTTGGAGAACCAAGAAGTTAAACAACAACCCATGAAGGTACAAACTCCACTAGTGCTTTTCCGGTCCACATAGTCTCCCGCATGATCCGAGTCCGCGTAGACAATGGTTTCTACGCCGGTCCCTTTAGGATACCATAATCCTAAATGTATAGTGCCTTTAATGTATCGGAAGATACGCTTAACCGCTTCAAGGTGAGAGGTTTTGGGAGCCTCTTGGAAGCGAGCACAAAGGCAAACACTAAACATGATATCCGGTCGACTTGCCGTTAGGTACAACAAACTACCAATCATACCTCTATATTTGGTGTTGTCTACCGACTCACAATCATCATCTACGGTGAGTTTAGTATCCGAGGCCATAGGGGTCTTCATTGGTCTAGATTCTTCTAATCCAAATTTCTTTAGCATTTCTTTAGCTTACTTAGATTGACTAAATAAAATACCATCGTCCATTTGTTTAATTTGGAGTCCTAAAAAGAAGTTAAGTTCTCCCATCATACTCATTTCAAACTCATCATGCATGATTTTTGCAAAGTCATCACACAATTCTTGACAAGTTGAGCCAAATATAATGTCATCAACATATATTTGTACGATTATGAGGTGAGGACCTTTCTTCTTTGTAAAGAGTGTATTGTCTACCATTCCCATGGTATATTCATGTTTAACAAGAAACGCTTTAAGTCTATCATACCAAGCTTTGGGTGCTTGTTTGAGTCCATAAAGTGCTTTCTTAAGCTTGTAAACGAGGTCCGGTTTCTCAAAATCAATGAAGCCGGGAGGTTGAGCCACATATACCTCCTCATTGATCAAACCGTCAAGGAATGCACTCTTTACATCCATTTGTTGAATCTTAAAAACTAAGGCACAAGCGTAGGCTAAAAGGATTCTAATTGATTCTAATCTAGCTACCGGTGCATATGTCTCGTCATAATCAATCCCTTCTTGTTGATTATATCCTTGTGCTACAAGTCTAGCTTTGTTACGAGACACAACACCATTCTCATCTAACTTATTCCTATATACCCATTTAGTTCCTATAATGGTAGAACTTCTAGGTGGAGGAACAAGTTCCCAAACATCATTGGCAACGAATTGGTTCAATTCTTCTCGCATCGTAATGACCCAACTCTCGTCCGACAAAGCTTCTTTAACATTCTTTGGTTCAATCAAGGAGACGAAACAAAAGAAGTTGCTTTGGTTTTGAACTTGAGATCTTAGGGTCCTTTGATTTAAGTCACCAATGACATTATTGAGAGTATGCTCCCTAGACTCCTTAATGTTTACTTCTTTTCAACACTAAGGTCTTCAACTCCTATTTTTCTAACCTCTTTGGCTTTAACTACTTCTAATTCATCCAAGTCATCATCAACCAATGGTGGTGTCTTGGGTGAAGGAGGGGTTTCATCAAAGGTTACGTTGAGTGATTCTTCAATAACCCCCGAGGTTCTATTTAGGACTATGTAGGCTTTACTAGTTTAGGAATAACCTAAAAGGATACCTTCGTAAGACTTTGGGTCAAACTTGGTAAGGTAGTCTTTAGTGTTTAGGATAAAGCACTTGCTTCCAAACACCCTAAAGTATTCCAATGAGGGTTTCTTACCTTTAAGAATCTCATAGGGGGTCTTTCCTAGGAAAGGTCGAATAAGAATTCGGTTGAGAATATAAGTCGATGTGTCCACGGCATTGCACCAAAAATTTTGAGGCAAAGATTGCTCGTTTAACATCGTCCTACTCATCTCTTGGAGAGTCCTATTCTTCCTTTCAACTACCCCATTTGATTGTGGAGTGCGAGGAGCCGAAAAGTTATGGGTAATACCATGAGCTTCACAAAAGGCACCAAATTGCACTTCATTATCAAATTCCCTACCATGATCCGTCCTAATAGAAACAATTGAACATCCTAGTTGATTTTGAATTCTTCGACTAAAGATTTCGAAGTGATCGAAAGATTCATTCTTAGATGCCAAAAATCTAGTCCAAGTGAATCTAGAATAGTCATCAACTATAACTAGGGTATAAAGGTTACCTCCATAACTCCGTATGGCGGAAGGTCCAAAAAGATCCATATGTAGGAGCTCTAAGCACCGAGAGGTCGAAACCAAATTCTTGTCTTTGTGACTAGAGTGAACTTGCTTTCCAACTTTGCAAGCATCACAAAAGTGACTATCAAACTTAATCTTGGGGAGGTGTCTTACCAACTCCTTAGAGACTAAAGATTGAATTAAACGCATATTATCGTGACCTAATCTCCTATGCCAAAGAGTAGAACTATCATCTGTAGTCGCAAGACATATATTGTCTTTTGACTTCTTATTAACCTTCATGACATAAAGCCCATGCTTTCTAACACCTTTTCCAATGACTTTTCCATCTTTTACGATTTCACTGTCATGTTCCGAAAAGATGACCTTACACTTATTATCACAAATTTGACCTATACTTAAAAGGTTAAATCCTAAGTTATCTACGTGCTCAACATTTTCAATGGTCATGGAGTCAAGAGAAATCGTACCTTTGCCAATGATATTACCACGTAGACTACTAGCGAATGTGACGTTACCTCCATCATATGCTTTGTAATGCGAGAACAAACTTCGATTACCCGTCATGTGTTTAGAACATCCACTATCCTTAATCCACTCATCGGGCTCCAAATCAATTCCCAAGCATATCTAGGTAACAACACACAAGATCAAACATTTGGTCCCCAATATCTCATGGGTCCAAAATTGTTAGTTCCAAACATCCCTTGCATTTGGTTGGGATGCATGAATGAAGGAGGGGTTCCCCATGGAGAACAAAATGGAGGAGGGTAGTAATTCATGTAACCATTTTGTTGTTCATTATTTCTCCTAGGTGTATTTGATCTAGGTTTAGAGTTATGATTATTCCTTCTAGGTGTTGGAGTTTTACTTCTAGATCGTGAATTGTTTTGATTATCTCTTCTAGGCGTTGTCGTTCTACTTCTAGGCTTAGACTCATTCCGTACTCTAGGTGAAGTAGAGGATAGTCTAGATAAACTTCTATTTCCCATGAAAGGTTTACTTAATGGCTTGTAGAACTTACCAATAGCATTGTTGTCAAGTATGGGTAATTTTACCTTATTAACAGTAAGATGCTTTAGTTTTTCATCTAACTTAGACTTTTAAGAAAGTTCAGGATTTTCACCAAAATCATCCTCTGCCCGCGGTACCTTATCTATGGCGGCGGTTCCATAGTGATAAGGAACCGCGCCATACAATTTGGAACCGCGTACAGTGGGCTTTTTTGTGAAAACCTGACTTGTTTTGGTTCACTAGTTGAGGCTTCATTTGAGTTAAAACCTAGACCAAGTCTTTCCTTAGAATGAACTTGTTTGTTTAACATATCATCAAGAGCACTAGTACCTTTCATGAACTTTTCCAATTTAATGGAGGTGCTCTTGAGATCTTCATTCTCTAATCTAAGTTTCTCACAACTTAAGCAACTTAAATCAACCTATTTATTTTTCTCAAGTTTAGCCAATTTCTCCCTAAGTTCATTGATCTCATTTTCAAGCTTAGTTTTGGTTGATTTTAAGGTTTTATTCTTTTCTATGAATTTAAGACTAAGTTTGTGTAAACTATCATATTTTCCTTCAAACTCAATATCATCAAAAGTAGAACTATCATTGCTATAATATTCGGTTTCGGAATGTACCTCTTTAGAAGTGTGAGCCATAAGACATTTCTCCTCTTTGGGGTTGTCATCATCATCTTCACCGCTATCGCTCCAAGCGCCACTAACGAACGCCGTGTAGTTCTTATCACGAGCGGGCTTTGGACAATCACCAATGAAGTGATTTGGATCACCACATCTAAAGCAATTCCTATCACCTTTTTCGTTCTTGAAAAACCGATTCTTTGACAATGGTTTCTTGTCATAGTTGGGTTGCCTAACGTGTTGACCTCGTCTCTTGAAGAACTTCTTGAAATCTCTCACCGCCAATGTATACTCCTCGTCATCGCTTTCCGAGGAACTATCATGGTCACTTTGTGCCTTCTTGGCTTTAAGTGCAAGAGATTTCCTTTCACTCTTGGTTTTCACTAATTCCGAGTCCTTCAAAATTATCATCTCATGAACCTTCAAGTTTCCTATGAGTTCATCGAGTGATAAAGTTGAGAGATCTTTCGACTCTTCAATCGCCGTGACTTTTGCTCTCCACTTTGGATGTAAAGCCCTTAGAAACTTCCTAACATTGTTCTTGCTAGAAAAATATTCATCAAGTGCTTTTAGACTAGTAATAATGGTGTTAAACCTAGCAAATGCACTATCAATAGTTTCATCTTCTAAAATGACAAATTGTTCATATTGTTGGACAAGAAGATCGATTTTGCTTTCTTTGACTTGGCTATTACCTTGGTGGGTTACTAAAAGAGTGTTCTAAATATCTTTAGCTGTTTCACACATAAAAATTATTTCTTACTCTTTCTTAGGTAAAGCATTATAAATCACCATTTTAGCCTCATTATTTTTTGAAAGTTTCTTTTTAGTATCGTCATTAGCTTTGTCAAAAGTGACCAATTCTTTTGTTTTAGAAACTTCATTAAATTGAAAGGGTAAAAAATCACCATTGGTAATAACATGCCAAAGATCTAAATCTTTTGATTTCACATAAGTTTTAAATCTATTTTTCCAATAAATAAAACTATCGGTTTCAAAAAGTGGTGGTCTTTGCATAGATTGCCCTTCTAGGTATTTGTTGGAATCCATAGATCGATTCAAGTTTTAAAATACAATATACTTTAAAAATTCTTGAGCAACCCGCTCTGATACCAATTGTAGAAACTAGAAGGGGGGGGGGGGGGGTTGAATAGTTTCTTATATTTACTTGTTAAAATGTGGTTTCAAAAAATCCTTTTTCAAAAACTTAGGCTTGAGGAAATATGTGAAATCTTCTTATGCACAATATGAACAATGATAGTGTAACTAAACTAATACTAACAAAAATATATCCACAAAGAATAAAGAATGATAGTGTAACTAAGCTAATACTAACAAATGTATATGCATAAAGAATAAAGATTGTAAAGAGTTAAGGGTAAAGAAAGATCAAACCGAACACCAAGGATTTATAGTGGTTCGGCAACGAAGCTCACTCCTCATTCCTACTCCACTCCTCGAGTACTCCTTACTCGAGAGTTCACTACACAACAAGCTCCTTATGGTGGAGAAAACCGTACACGTCTCTTAACCAATTTCCGACTCTAAGCTAAAAGTCGAGCCCTAATAGTAGCTAGGACCAATCTACACAACTATACTTAGTACATACACAACTTCCAAATAGACACAACTACTTGGATCTTCAAAACTATGACACAACTACAAATGTATAAAATTAGATCTTCAATGGATCTTTGGTGGTGGTGGACTCAACACTTCACAAGGATAGTGTTCTTCTCTTTGCACTTGGAGAGGAAGGGATGGAAGAACAAGATTCACTTCTTAAACAAGTAATAATCAAACAAATGATCAAAGATTTGAGTGATAAAAGAAGGGGTTTGAATCTGGAAATAAATGTGCAAAAGAGGTGAGGTGAAAAGCTGAGAATGGTCCACTATTTATAGGACAAAGGAGCCAACGGCTATTTCTGCCCGTGGTACCTTATCTTAGCCCGCGGTACCTTATCGATAAGGTACCGCCTAGGTGCTAAGGTACCGCCGGACTAGACTCCGCTCCTTTTTGTCCTTTAGTGGTGGAGGTCTTATCTGGATATAAAAAAAATCCTGAAAGGATATTCTTAACCAAATAAGAATATGCCATTTTCAAATTTCAAATAATTAATTTAATAAACATTTTCTTAAAAAGAAAGTTTAATAAAAACTTGTCACACTTAATAAAAAGTGAGTTTTAAGAAAATATTAAATCACTTGATCACTTGATTAAGGTTAGTACTTGTTTATCCATACCTTAAGTGAAAATGGGTAAAATGAAAAATACTTGAACTCAAGAATTCGTTTTTCGTTGTTTTCGTAAATGCTTGTTTTTACATATTGTCGTAATCAAAACAAAGCGAGACCGAAAAATGCAAGTAAAATTTTTGGGCATTTATTGCATTAACAATAGCCTTTTGAATCTCCATCTCTTCTGCAAGTTCTTCTCTCCTTTCATCTGAGAGAAGTCTGATAGTATTCATTTCCTGCACTGTTGCCCAAATGGGATAAGCCTTATACTCCAATTCTTCAAAGGATAATCCCTGCAATTTCTGAAATGTCCATCCTGTTTGATGACATCTGAGCAACATGTAATAAAGCTCCCTTCTATCTCTCTTCAGCAGTAAGAAAACATTGCTAGCCTTATGCTTTAGAATTACCTTGCAATCTCTTTGAACTCTTAGAAGAATCTCCAATCCCCAAATTGGATATGAAATTGTCATATCTGGATTCTCCATAACCTTATCTTCCCAAGCATGGTACATCTGAGCAACTTCTGGCATATCATAATCTACCTACAATTTTAACTCTCTAAGTTTCTCCCTTGCCAACTCATCACCATATTCAAGTCTTTCTGGTTGTTCAATTATCATAACACTTGAATATGAACTTTCATCATCACTTCCTTCTTATTCCTCAGAAGTAACTACAAATGGTGATTCACCAACCTTCTTCTTTTCTTGTTCCATAAGTTGTGCAACCAACTTTGAATCAAACTCTACTTGTGCTGCATCCTTTGGAACTTCTGTTTCTACCATGATTCCTTTACCCTTATCTAATGGATCAATGATGGGTACAGATGATGATGGTACATGTGAAGACACTTCCTTGATGATAGCTGATGACTGGAATACATCAACCATATCTGCAGGTCTGTCAACGTTTAAATCCTGTGTGTCAGCGCCCAACTTACTCTTGTCAGCGCTTGGTGTGTCAGCGTCCAAAATCTGCTTGTCAACGCTCACCTTACTCTTCTCAGCGCCTCTTGTGAACTGCTCCATCATTGCTGTAAAGGACAAGTTCAAGTTTGTAGGAGTAACCAAAGATACATCAAAACCTGGTTGCTTCTTCAATTCAGTAAGAGCTTCAGCCACACCCAAAGATTCTCCATCATGTGAGCCTTTGTCACTCACATGTATCTGCTCATCCTCCTCTTTAGAAGAATCCTCCATACCACGCCTATTGTTAGCATCCTCCAAAAGAACAATCCTCTCTCTCAATTGCTTGAGTTTAAGGCCTTGTGTACTGACTGTTTGTACCAAGTCTGCATTTTGCTTTTGCAAGCTAATGTAGACAGCCGTCAATTCCAACATTGTGTATGGTTCCAATCTGCCCTCCTCTAGAATGGGTATTTGACCTCCCAAAGTAGAGTCATGGGGCATGGATGAGGTCTTAAAGATGTTAGGACTGACTTGGCCTGCATCTAAGCTAGCACCAATAGTCATAGCCTCACCCATATCACCAACCACACTTGTGGTGGTGGTTCTCTCTACAACATGGCTAGGACCACCAGAGGAGAACACTCCAATGGTCCTTTGGCGCTTTTCCATCCTATAGTCTAGGGGTGGAGAAGATGATGTGGATTGGGTGGTAGTTTGAAGGTTAAGGGGTGTTTGGGTCTGTTGTAGAAAGGTGTCAACTTCTGGATTTGAAGTGAGAACGCCAACGTTTAACATGTCAGCGTCGAAGGGATCTTGGTCAAGTTCGTGTTGAGGTGAAGGTGATGGTTCAGGCAATGGTTGTGGGTCAGGTTGAGGTGGTGCTGCTGCAATAACAGCAAGCATGGCCTGGGTAAGGGGTAAGTCTCTGTGAGGGGGTGAGTTCATCTTACTAAAAATAGCTTTCTTTTGCACAGAGATCACATAAAAAGCATCATGATCCCTTGTGCAGTACCTTTGCTCATCAAAAATCATTTGTAAAAATCTTGGGTAAGCCAAAGTCATCTTATTACCCTTGTTTTTACACATGCCATCAAAAATTAGTTTAGAAAAATTATACTTTTGCCCATTTGTAATACACACAATTGTACTAGCAATTGATTTGTTAATTTCATTATGTGCAGTACATTTGGGACTCACACATTGAAGGATGACATGTATTAAGTACTTCCAAGCTGGGGGGAATTCTTGTTTATTATATTTATTTAAAGTACCCTCTTCAGGGAAAGGATACCCCAAAGCTTGAAGTCCTTGTTCTATCTCATTAATGGGTAGAGTGGTTATACCATCTGCATCATTAAGATGCAAAGCCTGGCGAACCAAGGCTTCAGTAACCACCCAAGAACGCCCATGAACAATAGCTGTTAATGTAGTCACATCATTAAGCGTTGAGGAACTTACAGTGTTCCAAAACTGTTTAATATGAGTGACAGGGATGAGAGGAGCATGAGAAAGAGCATACCGTAATGGAGATGCATTCAAATACGCCACTATCTGGGTTTATTGAGGAAACAGAGCATCATCAGCCACCAAATAAGCAATCATATTATGCTGACTTCTGAATTCCGATACCAAGTCACTTGGTTTAAACTTAGGTGCCATTTATATAGAAAGCTGTTTGTGAAAGATTATAAAAGATGAATTATAGGAGAAAAGTTGTTAGACAATAATATGAGAGTACCCTGTTTAAAAAGTAGGAGCCAAATATATAAGAGTGATAGGCACATGTGATTGGTCAAAAATGAGACAAGTATTTTCAAAATATAATGATGAAAATATTGAAAAGAAAATAAGTTATCTTGTGCATTAATTAAAAGTTATCAACTCCCAAAATTACGGCCCCAATTTTCGTCAAAAATAACAACTGGGTAGGACCCAATGAGTGTCAACGGTAAAAAATAACCCATCAACGCCCAACGGCTATATTCTTGTCAACGTTGGTAAAAGCCATGTCAACGTCTAAATTGGTCACAACAACGCTTGGAAATATATCTGTCAACGTCCAAAAATAAAAATAATAAAAATGAAAAAGGACCTTAACAAAGTAATTTATCCTAGTGAAGATAACCTATAAACTGAAAATTACTATAGGGTGGCAAGCACTGTCCAATCATGCACACTTGCTTATGCAAGATAGACATAACAGTCCTCTAGTGTCCCTTGCTAACCAAAATTCTTAACAGTTAAGTTATCTCATAAAATCCCTTGTAACTCCCAGGTAAGCCCAATATAAACCATACCTAAGTCTCCCAACAGACCACATCCAATTCTAGGCCAAAAAGGTCTTGGCATCATGCATAGTATATCAACTTTGCATGCTACAGTACCTCATGAGATAGTAAACTAACTCATACTCACCAGTGGACACAATCTAGAATTATGATAAGAGTATCATAAGAATACCCAAAAGTCCTAGAGGTTCCTAAACCTCCCCTTAAACTATGATACAAAAGTTGCCAATTAATATGCATGTAAATAAAAATTTATGTCAAGATAGGAATATAAATATTCCAACCATCATCCATAAAATAAAACATGCTCCAATAAGGCTCCAAGGATCCATAAGCAACTCTGTATCCAATGGTACAATGCTAACAACGCCTGCACAATTAGATCAAAAACCACAGAACTAACATGTTCCTGACAACGTCACGATAATACTTATCAGCGCTAAAATAACCTTTGTCAGCGTTAGACAAATAAAGTGGAAAATCTAATTTCACATAAAGACCAATAACAAATGCATATCATGTACATACTTTTACAATAAGACCCTAAAACACATATTAAGTGAGACTGATCATTCCAATACTTGTTACCAAGTATTGAAATCTTCTAGTATCAAAAGGTTTAGTTAATAAATCAGACACATTTTCTTCTATGTCAACCCTATCTGGTTGTATTAAACCCTTTTCAAAACAATCTCTTATAAAATGATGTCTAATTTCTATGTGTTTTGTATTAGAGTGATGTACAGGATTTTTAATAATGTATAAAGTACTGTTGTTGTCTACAAAAATCTTCATATGCATTAAATTATATCCATAATCCAACAGCTGGTTCTGAATCCATAAGACTTGTCCACAACAAGCAGCTGCTGCAACATACTCTGTTTCAGTTGTAGAATTGGCCACCACTGTTTGTTTCTTGCATTGCCAAGAGATCAATCTACTCCCAAGAAACTAACATCCACCAATTGTGGATTTTCTATCAAACTTGTCACCACCATAATCACTGTCTGAATATGCAATAAGCTCCAATGGTGAATCTTTTGGATACCATAATCCCAGGTCTGGATAAAATCTAAGGTATCTAAAGATCCTCTTGACATCATGAAGATGACACTCTTTGGGAGTCACTTGATGGCGTGCACATGCACACACATCAAACATAATGTCAGGTCTTGAAGCTGTGAGATACATCAACGAACCAATCATTGATCTATAGTGCCTGACATCCACTTCTTTTCCATCTCCAACTTTTCCCCAAGGGTGTTCTCTATCCATAGGAGTGCTAGCCCTTTTCTCATGTGGAGAAAAGCCAAACTTCTTCAAGATTTCTGCTACATATTTATCTTGAGAGATGAAGATACCATCTTCTTTCTGCTGAACTTGTAACCCTAGAAAGAAGTTCATCTCCCCCATTGCACTCATCTTGAACTTGTCTGTCATAAGCTTGGAAAAGTCTTCACTCATCTTTGGACTAGACGAGCCAAAAATGATATCATCCACATAGACCTGAACAAGTAAGTAATCCTTACCAATTTTCTTTGTAAATAAGGTCTGGTCTATGGTGCCCCTTTTGAATCCATTTTCCACCAGATAGGTGGACAATGTACCATACCATGCTCTTGGGGCTTGATGAAGTCCATACATAGCTTTCTTCACTCAATACACCTTGTCTGGATGTTCTGAATCTTCAAAACCAGGAGGCTGCATTACATAAACCTCCTCTGCAATTGTGCCATAAAGAAAAGCACTCTTCACATCCATTTGATAGACTGTAAAGCCCATGCAGGAAGCATAGGCTAGAAAAATCCTTATAGCCTCAATCCTTGCAACTGGTGCAAAGACCTCCTCATAGTCTATCCCTTCCTCTTGTATATATCCTTGAGCCACTAAACGTGCCTTGTTTCTGACCACAATGCCTCTTTCATCATTTTTATTCCTAAGAACCCATCTTGTCCCAATAGGTCTGACATGTTTGGGACAATCAACCAACTCCCAAACATCCTGGATAGCAAATTGGTGAAGCTCATCTTGCATTGCTTCCACCCAACTTGGTTCTTTGAGAGCATCAAAAATCTTCTTGGGTTCCTGTTGTGACAGAAAAATGGCAAACAAACATGCTTGAACAAGAGGGGTATCAACCTTCTTGTGAATATTGGCAATAAATCCTCCAAGATTCTGATGAGATCTTCTAGTTTGTACAAGAGTCATAACATCACCAATAATTAGAGAAGGAGGGTGATTTTTGATTGTAGAAGTAAGCACTCCTCCCTCAATAAGTGTGTTGTCCTCAATCTCATCTTCCATGTTACCAATATCCTCTTCAGACTCTCTTCCATCAACATCTGAATGAACCTCTCCATTTCTGTTTGAAGGTTCACCTTGTTCAAAATTATTGGAAGAGAAAATATGGTCAAAAGAGCTGTCAACGCCTAGACCATGGCTGTCAACGTTTGAGCCATCAACGCCTGAATTTGTCTTGTCAGCGCCAGATTTTCCTTTGTCAGCGCCTGAAAGATCATGCATGTTGTCAACTAGTGATACTTGGGGACCACCTTTTTCCTTTCCAACAGCAGCAGCAGCAACAAATGCATCTGTCCAAATGGGAATAGTAACATACTCAAGTATGGGTGCTGATTTGTCTACTTGTGATCCAACCTCTTCATTAACCTGTGTACCTGAAACATCAACAACTGGTTCTTCCACAACATTTGAAGTTACCTTCACAATGTTTGGATTAGTAACAGGCATATATTTCAAAGTCCTAGATAGAGGTTCCAAGTCAAATAACCAATTTGGAACACTTTCAGGATCACTAGGTTTACTTTCTAAAAACCTGACATGTACTTTTTCAAGTATACGTTTTTCTTTCTTAAGGTAAACTCTATATCCTCTACTCTGCACTATATAACCCATGAAGTAGCCTTCATCACCTTTAGCACTAAATTTACCTAAGGCATCACTAGTATCCAACACCACTACATGACATCCAAAAGGTCTAAGAAAACCAATATTAGGTTTCCTTCCCCAAAGTAACTCATAAGGTGTTTTGTTATGAATCTTGTTCACTAATGCCCTATTCTGAACATAACAAGCTGTATTCACAGCCTCAACCCAAAAAGCAATGGGAAAGTGAGCATCAACCAACATAGTCCTAGCTGCTTCTATGAGGGTTCTATTCTTTCTCTCAACTACCCCATTTTGCTGTGGGGTTCTAGCTACACTAAACTGTCTAGTAATCCCTTTCTTGGCACAAAAATCATCTAACAACTTATTTCTAAACTCACCACCATTGTCACTTCTAAGTATCTTAACCTCATTACCAGACTTCTTTTCTATCTGTGTAATAAAGTTAATCAAAGTATTAGCAGTGTCACTTTTCAAAGCTAAAAAGAAAGTCCAAGTAAATCTAGAAAAATCATCAGTGATGACAAAACAGTAAGATTTACCATTTAAGCTTTCTATATTAGTTGGACCAAACAAGTCCATATGCAGCAGGTGAAGTGGTTTAGAACTAGAGTGCACCTGTTTAGACTTAAATGAGACCTTGTGCTGTTTGCCTTTAAGGCATGCAACACAAGAGTGGTCATTGTAGAAAGCCTTTTCAGGCAAACCATCAACCAAACCATGTCTCACAAGTCTGTTTATATTTTTAAAATTAATGTGCCCTAATCCCCTGTGCCAAAGATTACTCTCATCAACTGAAGCCTTAGCATATAGACATGACAAATTATTATTCATCCTAATTCCATTAAGATTCACATTATAAATGTCCTTATGCCTAGGTGTTCTATAATCAATGAATTTCTCATCTAGTATTTTAAAATCTTTGCTCAACACCAAGCATTCAGTATCAGTAAATAGAACCTTATTTTTGTTATCACAAACTTGTGATACACTAAACAGATTATACTCAAGTTCTTTTACCAGAAACACGTTTCAAAATGCAAATTGTTGGTGAGAAGAGTTCCTTTGCCTGTGATAGTTCCATATCCGCCTCCAAAGTAAACTTTGTCACCATCCTTAATGGGAGTGAAGTTTGTGAGATAATCTTCCTTCCCAGTCATGTGCCTAGAGCATCCACTATCCCAATAGCCATAATTATTAACCTGCTTTTGAATGCCCTGCTCATAAAGAAAACAAATTAGTTTTTTGGGAACCCAAGCCTGAGCAAACTTGGATTCGTTTGGTTGTTCAACAAGAACAGACTTAGTCCTTATGACAACCCCTTGTTCATCCCTTTTTGGATTAAACACCCAGTTAACCCCAATTGGTTTTGTTATGACCTTTGAAATATAATGAAATCTGTTACAGGTCATAGAAATCCCATCTGAATTAGGGTTTTGATGTTGCTTAGGTCTCCATGTCAAGCTTGAAGAAGCTTTAGACCCCTTTCCCTTTGGTTGTAAATATTTGCCAGTATTTGGTCTGGCAACGTTTCTGTCAGCGTTTGATTTGGTCTTGTCAACGCTGCAATTACCCTTATCAGCGTTGAACCTAGGGTTTGCTACAGGAACCCATTGTCTATTAGACCATGTATTGGTCTTCTGAAAAGGTCTTTGTCCATAAGTATTAGACCCTTTAGTAAAGAATGGGGCTGGCCTAACAACTTGTGAACTTTGCTGGACAAAAGATTTGGGTTTGACAGTGTTTGACTTTTTGTCAGCGTTGACCTTTGAAGCATTGACACACTTATAGGCTAAATGTGAAAAACTTCCACAAGTATAACAGGATTTTCTAGACATAACTCTAGGTCTAGAAGAAAAGAAACCTGTTCCATTATCACTAATTTGGCTTTTTGGTGACCTAGGTTTTCTATACATTTCTGCATATTTAATACTAGGTTTTCTATCAACGTTTAAGCCAATGTCAACAGTCTTGCCAGTGGTTGGGTTTGTCACTTGATGGGTGTAGACCCATTTGGGCTATCACTAAGCATGCCACCCTTAACAAACAAGGTATGGTTGGCTTTCTTCTATTGGTCCAAATCAGTCAACTTCTGCCTGTATTCCTCTACTGGGGTAAGAACTCTTGGTGGAGGAATAAATTCCTCTTCTTGGAGTTCTGGTAAACCAGTCCAAGACAAGTCCTTTCTTTGGACACCATAGAAGTTCCCAGCAAGTGGTGGAACACCAGCATACTCTTTCATCCCAATCCCAGTCATATCCCTAGAATCCCTTTGTTCACTAACACATTTTTCCTGGGTTTGTGAGGCTTTATCAAATCTCTGAATTTTAAGGTCTACATTATCCTTATTTTTGATAGCCTCATCTAACTTAGCCTGTAAATCAGCATTGACTCTCTCCATGATGTTTCTAATATCAATACTAGCATTTAAATCATGTTTTAAAATATTGATTTGATCTTTTAGGTCAAGCTCCATTTTCTTATACTCAGCTACAGTCTTTTCAGTTTGAGTAAGAGCAAGTTGATAGTTAGACAACTTGAATCTTTCATTAACCACATCTGTTGTCAATTTTAAAACTTCTTTGTTAAGTTTTTCAGTGTTTAGACGACAACCCTTACTACAAAATGCATCATCATATACCTCATTGTCTGATGAAGATGAGGAGTGTGTCATGAGAGCATAGTGAACATGCTCTTCTTTTTCCTTTTCTGCAACCAAAGCTTTGTTTTCTTCCTCATCCTTAGCCAAGTAGCTCCAATCCCAGCCAACACCATCAATGTCTTGCATGGAAACCATAGCTTTGGAATCCTGAGCCTTGATGATTTGGTTTGAGGGTTTTCCAGCATCAGATCTTCTTGGAGATCTGTATTCTCTCATAAAGTGTCCCATTCGATGACAATTATAACACTCAACCTTGGATTTATCAAATCCAGCAGTGTCCTTAGCATTAAAAGTCATCTTCTTCTTGAATCTTCTATTCCATCTATTTGCTCTTATACTTGCAAGAGCCATATTCCACTTTATGTCCATCTCCTCCAAATATTCATCACTAATTTGCTCAAGGTCCTCATATGTAATCACTGAACCATTGGGCAATGAAGCAATGTATGCACACACAGTATCCAGATCAATACCAGCAGGCTTAACTCTTGGTGAGTCAACTTTGTATGTGTCAGCGTCTGAATGCGAGGCGTTGACAAGGCTTGATCCAGCGTTGACACAAGTTGATCCAGTAACGGGGTGCATGTATGAATCCTTTTGATCAAATTGACCTTCACTATGTGAGAAGTAAGCCATATTTCCATTGGTAGACTTGCTTCCTTGATCCAAAAGAGTTTCATTCTCTACCAGCCTCAGTTTATTGTAAACATCATCAAAAGTAGAACTTTTGTGAGTGTTATTAGCAATTATAGACCTTGCTTCAATCTTCCATGCATCACCAAGACTTTTAAGAAAAGTGGTGATAATATCAACATCACCAAGCACTGTTCCCATGAAGGACAGCTTGCTTGTAATGTCAAGAAGTCTGATTCTCACTCCACTTAGCTTCTCACTGGGTTGAGCTTTAAAAACAGCATACTCATGCAAGAGTTGCTTCTTTTTCTCTTGTACAGTATCAGCATTACCACCATAAGCAACTTCAAGAGCTGCCCAAAGATCTTTTGCAGACTCATAGCTTCTATATTGGTGCTGATTGTCTTGTCCCAAAGAGAGTTTCAGAATGCTCAGGGTTTTCATGTCACACCTTCTGCTTTCTATGTCCTCAGTTGAGACAACTCTGCCATCTTCAGGTTTTTCTCTTTGATCCTCTTCAGTAGAGCCTTGAACATTTGTTCTTTGTAAGATGGCAGCTGCAATCTTTTGAGCTTTATTGAATGTGTTTCCATATTCAATAATTTCCCATAGGGTGTAGTCATGGATTTGTAGATACTATTCAAAGTTGAACTTCCACAGCTCAAAAGTTGTCTGAGTCTAGCATTGGAATCTTGATGTTGGGGGTTCAGGAGGAGGAGGAGGAGGAGTTTACGTCTGGGGTAGACATGATGTTTTTAGGGTTTCGTGAAAATTAGGGTTTTTGGCGATTTAGGGTTCTTGTGTTCTTTAGATCAAAGTTTCTCAACAATCTCTGATACCACTTGTTGATCCCAAACTTAGATCGATTTAGCTTGTGTAAACGAGATTAAATCAAGTTAAACACGTAGAGAAACTTTGTTGTGTATAAAACGATTTAAGTATTATGTGGAATTAATACTCAAACAAGAACACATAAACAATGTAAACCAAACTTTCACTTGATTGATTAGAACAAACTTGCGTACAATGAAAGTGTTAAACGTATGAAAAACTTATTTGAAACAAAACCTAAAGGTCTCCTTTTATAGAATAAGAAGCCTTGTACAAGAGTTTACGTATCAGCTATTCTAGGTAAAGATAAACATAGAAAATACATTGTCGATCATATCTTTACTAGAAACAAACTAGAAACATAATACGTGTAGACTAAGTCTTCTATCAGTGCTTGACCTCATCCTATCAACGCTTGACATCTTCATGTCAACGCTTGTTCAGTCAACGCTTGTTTTCTCCTTATCAACGTCCCGATTGCTCTTGTCAGCGTCCAAGTGTACTGGCAACATTTTATTCCCAACAAACCAGAACAAAATTTAAATAAATATAAAAATAATTTTTTTATATAAACTGGATTATAACTGCTTTAAAAATCTTTTGGGATTTTTGGGACTAGAATAGTTAAGTATATAGAGTGTAGAGCATACATTCTTACGTGGCTATCTGTGCATTGATTATTAACATCTGGTTGATTAATCTCATAAGTATTAACGTAACCTTTAACATCGTCATGTTAAACGACACCATTATATAATTTAATAATTATTTCCTAAAAACTTTTAACTTGAGTAAGTTTATACTTATGTCAATTAAAACGATATTATTTTCAGATTTACTATGGCATCACCCACTGATATTCATGTTGCCGTATCACCGACATCCGTCTTGCATGAATGGATATCTGCCAGTGACACTGACGACAGTCACACTTCGGGTGACACCGCTCTCGTTGCTGCACTCATCGCTACTCCACATGTTTCACTTATTTCCCCCGCTGGGGAAGAGGTTCAGCCGACTGCTGCCCTACCACCCTTACCACCAGTTTCCTCACTACGGGACTACGCACCCGAGTCTCTGCCGCCTCGTAAGAGGAGGTATGAGACACCCGTCGACTCTACTTTTGAGGTCGACGAGGGTTCGAGTACGAGGCGAATGGATCCTGTCCAGGCCCAGATCACTACATTGGCCGCACGCCAGACACAGGATGTTGTAGAGATTCATGCTCTGCTGGCCGATGGACAGCTTGGACGCACTGCTCTGCAGTCGCGTCAGGACCTTCTATGCTGGACTGTTAGTGCTGAGGCACACGCTGCTCGTAGAGAATGGTCCATGACTTACCATTCTCTCCAGCGGTTGTTGGAGGAGAATGAGTTCCTCCGTGAGCAGATCTACCTACTACAGAGTCATCAGACTGAGACTCATATCTCTCTCATGTCCATTGAGCAGACGCTTGCCATCTTCTTCGATCTCCAGGACGTCCGTCACCAGGGATTGACATCAAAGACCACTCATCTTCGGGGAGTTCAGCAGACCCTCAGAGACCAGTTCTTGGAGGCACTTCGACTCCTTAAGGAGACCCGAGAGGTCATGACTTCGATGCAGGATGCCATGCAGGCACCAGCCGTCTCATCACCACCAGTGGCACCAGCTGTTTCAGAGGAGTCTGTTAGGCATGAGTAGACTAGGTGTACTAGATCTTTTGTACATCATGATAAGCTATTAGGGTTGCATCCCGGCTATCATGATATAGGACCTCATGTATTTGTACTTTCTTTTATCAGTTGTATCATTGTACTGTACTATTTAGATTAGGGATTCGTAGATGATGTACTTTATATTATGTGTACCACCATCCCAGACAGGCGGTATGTGCTCTGTCTTGGATTGGTTGTGCAAATTATACTGTATTCCTATTCTAGATATATGGCATGTACTCATTAGCTTTTGTTATATCCTGTAGTGTATTATATTATGAACTTTTAAACAGGTTATCCAATTTTTTGTGAAGTCTATGCATGAGTTTCTTTTCGTGTATTTATATAAAACTGTGCTAACACCTTAAACTAATGATTTCATTTTTGTGTATAATTATAGAAAAATGGTAATCACTAGAACGAACCCCAACAATGCCGACACTACCCAAAACGTCACTGCTGCCCAACTAAGGGAAATGATTGATCAAGGCATCGCAACTGCGATGTTCGCCAGCAGAAACGTAGACGATAGTCAAAACTCCAACAACCGCCGGAATAATCAGACCACCAGGGGTTGCTCTTACCCCGACTTCTTGAAATGTAAGCCTTCCTAATACAAGGGCAAGGAAGGAGTGGTGGAACTGATGCAGTGGTTTGAAAGGTTGGAGACTGTGTTCCGCATCATCGACTGTGCAGAAGAGAACAAAGTAAAGTTTTCCACCTACACATTACTTGAGAGTGCTCTTACTTGGTGGAACTCTGTGGTTGCTACTCTTGGACACGACGCTGCCTATGCTCTCAACTGGACTGAACTGAAGGAGAGAATGACAGAGAAATACTGTCCAAGGGGAGAAATGAAGAAACTTGAAATCGAATTGTGGGATCTCAGGTGCAGGAACAATGACATCACTGCATACAACCAAAGGTTTCAAGAGTTGACTCTAATGTGTAACAGAATGTTTGTGGAAGAGGAAGATAAGATTGAAAAGTATGTTGGTGGACTCCCAGACGCCATTCATGACAGCGTGCTCGCATCTCGACCTACTACTCTCGAGAATGCCATCGAGTTCGCTACTGAATTGATCAACAAAAGAGTCTGTACCATATCCGAGAGGCAAACTGACAACAAGCGAAAGGCAGATGAATATTTCCATAGTTAGCACCAGCAACATCCTAAAAAGCAAAATGTTGGGCAAGTTTACAGTGCTACCACTGCAGGGACTAAGTCGTACGTGGGCGCAAAACCTTTGTGCTCCAAGTGCAACTATCATCATATTGTTGATAACCCATGCTAGACCTGCTACAGATGTGGACAAGTGGGTCATTTTGCTAAAACCTGTCAAGTTAATGTTGTCACTAAGGCCCGACCCAACCAAAACACTGGGAACTAATATAATAGGGGCGGATACAATGCCCGTGGGAACGGAAATGGACAGCAGGGAAACCACAATGTTGCTGGAGGAAATAACAATGGACCCAAGAAGGGAGTTGTGTGCTATGAGTGAGGAGCACCAGGACACGTGAGACCAGGTTGCCCTAAGCGGGCCAACCAGAACAAGAACAATGTATTTCTCAATCAGATGAAGAGGACAAGCCCGAGAAGAAACAAATAAAGGACGTACCCATCGTCCGAGATTTTTCAGAAGTCTTTCCTTATGAGTTGCCAGGCTTACCACCGACTTGACAAGTGGAATTTCAAATCGATTTGATTCCCGGGGCAGCACCTGTAGCTAAAGCTCCATACCGGCTGGCACCATCAGAAATGAAAGAACTAGCTGAACAACTCCAGGAACTATCTGACAAAGGATTTATTCGACCCAGTTCCTCACCATGGGGATCTCCTGTGTTATTTGTCAAAAATAAAGACGGTTCTTTCCGAATGTGCATTGATTACAGAGAGCTGAATAAGTTAACTGTGAAGAATCGTTATCCGCTTCCTCGCATTGACGACCTATTTGACCAACTGCAAGGGTCAAGTGTGTATTCCAAGATTGACTTGAGATCTGGATACCATCAACTAAGGGTCAGGGAGGAAGATATTCCAAAAACAGCTTTTAGAACCCGTTACGGTCATTACGAATTCCAGGTTATGCCCTTTGGGTTGACCAATGCACCATCTATTTTCATGGACCTTATGAACCGTGTGTGCAGACCCTACCTGGCTAAATTCGTGATAGTCTTCATTGATGATATACTCCTTTATTCCAAGAACGAACAAGAACACGGGGAACATCTGGCACAAGTACTAAAGGTACTCAAGGAGGAACAACTCTATGCTAAATTCTCCAAATGTGAATTCTGGATTCCCAGAGTACAATCCTCGGTCATGTCATTGATTGTGACGGTATTCACGTAAATCTAGCAAATGTTGAATCTGTCAAGGATTGGGTATCTCCTAAATCACCGACAGAGATCCGCCAATTTTTAGGCGTTGCCGGGCGCAGATTTATTGAAGATTTTTCCAAAATAGCCAAGCCAATGTCCAAACTCACACATAAGGAATAAAGTTCGATTGGGGAGAGAAGGAAGAATCATCTTTTCAGCTGATCAAGCATAAGTTGTGTAGTGCACCTATATTAGCCTTGCCTGAAGGCAACGATGATTTCGTTGTATACTGTGATGCTTCACATAAAGGTCTAGGTGCAGTATTGATGCAGAGGATGAAAGTGATTGCCTATGCTTCAAGACAACTGAAGAAGCATGAGAAGAACTACACCACTCACGATCTAGAAATTGGATCCGTAGTTTTTGCTCTCAAAATCTGGAGACATTACCTATACGGAACAAAGTGCACAGTGCATACTGACCACAAAAGTTTGCAACACATATTGGACCAGAAGGAGCTGAACATGAGACAACGTCGTTGGATTGAGTTGTTGAGTGAATACGACTGCGAGATCAAATACCACCCCGGTAAAGCAAATGTGGTTGTTGATGCTTTAAGTCGTAAGGAAACAGACCCTCCTATGAGAGTTCAGGCCTTAGTTATGACAATCAATTTGGATCTACCCAAACAGATTCTGGAAGCTCAGACTCAAGCCTAATTACCTGAAAACCTCGTGAAGGAAGACGTCGGGGGAATGCTTAGAACCGACCTTACTAAGGAGAAGATGGAGCCAAGAGCAGATGGAACCCTATGCCTTCACAGACGAAGTTGGTTACCTTGCTATGGAGATTTGAGGAACGTGATCATGTATGAATCTCATAAGTCTAAATATTCTATACATCCCGGATCTGAAAAGATGTATCAGGATATGAAGAAATTATACTGGTGGCCGAATATGAAAGCTGACATCGCCACCTACGTACAGAAGTGTTTGACATGTTCACGTGTCAAAACTGAACACCAGAGACCATCGGGTTTACTTGTACAACCCGAGATATCAAAATGGAAGTGGGACAACATCACCATGGGCTTTGTCACCAAACTCCCAAAGTCATCTCACGGTTACGATACTATCTGGGTAATCGTCGACCGACTTACCAAGTCCGCTCATTTCCTGCCAATTAGGGAGAACGATTCCCTTGCAAGACTAGCAAAAACATACCTGAAGGAGATAGTGACCAAACATGGAATACCAGTTTCGATAATTTGTGATCAAGACGGTAGGTTCACATCAAATTTTTGGAAGGCTTTCTGATTTATGAATTTTGTGTGTACTCTTTGAAGTGTTGTCCGTACTCGATTCAATTCAAATTGATCACGGTTTAGGGTGGAATTATTGGTGTTGGTCACTAAAAGGGGGAGCTTGATTGTCTAAGTCTACAAATAACATAAACGTAAAAATTAATAAAAATAAAGTAGAATGTCTAACCTCGATTCCTGGTTCAGAATGAATGCTACACAGTAGAACCTGGTGAAAGAAACTAAAAGTAATTATCTAATTTAAAATGAAGTTGAAAATGTAAATGTCGATGCGTAAAAATCAAAGCTTTAAAAGTTAAACTAAAAATTAAGGCTTAAATATAATTGATGAAAAATTAAAACTTTTGAAAGTAAATTTGAAAACTTAAAACTTTGTAAAAATGAAAACTTTAATAAAAATAACTTAACAATTAAATTAAATGAAAATGTTTATAAATTAAATTAGGTAAAATGGCGGGAAAAATTTAGTTTTGAAAACAAGTCGGGAAACAAAACTGAACTTAAGTTGGAATCCAAATCTGTCACTCAATCCGGAATGCATATCCCACAACTAATTCGGAATACCTGATTTTGATGTAATTCGGGATATGAAAACAACAGCTAATTCGGGAAACACAATCCCACACACAATTCGGGAAAGGGCTCACCAACCTAATTCGGGATATTATGTTCACACTCAATTCGGAATCAGAAGCTTGATCTAATTCGTAATCCGTATCTCCCACATAGTTCGGAATACAAATTCTTGATATAACTCGGAATGTCAATCTTGCTTGTAATTCGGAATAACGATACCCTTGACCTACGTCAGAATCTTCACCACGAACTTAATTCGGAATACCCATTTGATATATAATCCGGAATACTCGTCTTGAACCTAATTCGGAATAAAACTTTCACAAGTAGTTCGGAATACGTGGTCTTGTATGTAGATCGGAATACGAATTCCGAACTAATTCGGAATCTGAATGCTATTGTCAATTCAGGAAGTGAGTTTACAAGTAATTTGGGAAATCAAAGATGGACCTAGTTCGGAATATGGTGGTTTAACACCTAATTCGGGATGCTGATACTCAATCTAGTTCGGAATGTGCAGGTTTGTAATTAATTCGGGAAATGAGCTTGTTTTGGAGGGAAAAGGAGTTAACTCGGAATAAAGCTTTGCATGTAGTTCGGGAAAAGAGGTTTTTAAAGAACCCGAACTTAACCAAAATAAGCAAAGTTAAATAAGCTCTTTACCAAAACTTAAACCAAATCAATTTTTATAAAAAGCTAATAAAACACAATTTAAAAAGTTTTAAAAACACTAAATAAGCAAAAATTTAAAATCAACTTTTTATAAAAATATTAAACTACCAAAATCAACTTATTTTAAAAACTAATAAACATAAAAATTAAGCAATAAGCACCTTAATCTAAAAACTTTAAAACACACCAACTCAATAAGCACAATCCAATAAGCAAACCAATCACATCATCCACAAAATTAAACCAACTACATGATTAATTAAGCAAAACAATAGATTAAGATTAAGAAAGGGAGAACGAAGAATTTATTAAAAAGCTTAATTATATTAAAGATTAAGATCAAAGATTACAAGATGAAGGTTTGATAAGCTTGAAAGAAAACTAGAGAGAGGAAAAATAAAACACACTTAATTACCTACTAAAATTAAAGACTAAAAATGAAGACTAGCCTTCTAATGACATATTAGAAGACTATATATAGGGGAAGGGGAGGGTGTTGTGTCTTCTCTCTTTCTTCTTGTCTTCTCGACTTTAATTGACTCGTCTTTCTCGACTTTGTCTCGGGATTAGTCGAATAATAACTTGAACTTGTCTTCTAATTTTCTTCTTTTAGTAGACTTGTTTCTTCGACTTTGTTAAACTTCCGTCTTTAGACTTTTTCTTCGATAAATCTTCAGAATAGGCCTTTGACTTCCGTTCTTCTTGCACTTTTGACCTTTTGACTTTGTCTTTTTCTTCGATAAAAGCCCGTGAAAGCCCGTGTTTTCTTCCTTTTTCATATTTTTATCCTGAAACACAATAAAAACACAAACCATGCATAATTCCGACTTTTACGACATAAAATACACGTTTTGGTCTTGTTATTATTGGAAATAAGTTGTAAAAGGATAAGTGTTTTCACACTTGTTAATTCCCCTACACTTGACCATTGCAATGCCCTCATGCAATGCATTAATTTCAAAGCACAGTTTACATTTCTCATCATAGTTAACACACCTTGACCTTTATTAAATACTAAACATTAAGGAAATTTAAAAAGATAGAAAATTGCAAAATATTTAAAGGAATAAGAAGTAAAGAAATCTAAGACTTACATTGGGGTTTTGGTTATTATGAATGTTTATCACCCTCAAGTTTCACGTTCCCCAAACCAAGCTTATAAACGAGATCATTGTTATTATAAGTTAGTAAACTAACACAAACTCATGTGGCCCAATTATTCACTTAGACTCCCTTATTCCTAGGTGTATCTCTTATATTTTTTGATTGTCTTGAATGATCACGAGGATGCATTGTTTGACTTATTTTTATAATTTAGTTAGGCCGAAAATAAAGTAGGACGATTTAATCAATAGTTAGATAAAGGACAAAATCTTTTAAAACTACTTCTCGGGACCTCATAAAGTTCATATCTTGGCATAACTCGCTTCACAATTTGAGACCTTTCTCTGACCGATATTTGGCATCGACTTCATACTTCAAATCTTGAGAGACGTTCTTGAAATTATGGTCTTCTCTTCATAATAGGAATTTCTTCACTTGAAGTTTTTGAGAGATTCTTCATACTTGGACCACGACTTCTTCATTTTTCTTCAATCTTTATTTCGGATTTTGATATACAACGATCCGCCTCCTTTTAGGACTTGGATCTATTTATCGTCATACCTTGCTAGGGTCTTTTCGGATAGACTTCTCCATGATCTTTAGGGGATTTTTTTCGTCCTTCATATTGATTTTTGATAAATTATTCTTCACATCACTTGGGATCTTTAGAAACAAAATGTAGCCCTCATGCCTTGTTAGGGCCTTTTCGGACTCGCCAATCTTCGCATCCCGTTTCAATAAGTTATGCCTTGGCTATGAACTCTAATTAATACCAAGCAACTTTTAAACGATCTTGTGCTAGAAGCTAAGTAACTTTTCAAATCGTACGACCTTATTTATTGCAATTAAATTTATTAACAAGTGATGGGAGAAAAAGCTCATAATCAACTCACATAAATTCATGAAAGAATACCAAACTTATAATTGATTCTATCATCTCTAGTTCTCCACAATTTAAAATCTCAAGGAATGAGACTCGCGGATGCTTAGCCAATTAAATCAAAGTTTTAGGTTTTCAAGTTCTATAGGATCTTGCATCTTCTTAGACTTTTTCAATTATAGAATTTGCATTTTAAAGTTCCCTTGATAAACGACCTTCTAGGATCGATTATAGGAACTTGCGAAAAGTTCTTGTTCTTAACCCGTAAGAGTTAAGACTTTCGCGTTTTAAAGTTCCCTATATAAAAGCCTAGCAAAACTTGACTTAAACACGTTAAGGATACTAGCTAGAGTAAACTTAGATAAGTAAACTCGAGTTGAGGCAAAAGATTCATGACGTTGAAAAATTAAAACTATTTTATTCAAAATTTATTCTAGCAAAGAAAGTAAATAACGATAACAAAGGAAAATACTACTATACTACTAGGCCAAAATAGATTAAAAATATTGAAAAATGTCGAAAAATCAAATTTTCTTGTTAAAACGAGGACAAATTCATGGAAAAGCCCACTTACTTCGATAGAAGCCCCCCTATACTTGATATAAACATTGTCCTCAATGTTTAAGCATGTGGGAGTAAACTCCCCTACACTTAGGACATTGTGCACTTTGTTTAAAGCTTGCTAAAGAAAGGACGACTATAGTGATTTCAATGTGAACATATAAGATATGAAATATTGAATCACGACAGTTTAGGATAGAACCGGGAAGATGGGTACACGGGATCACGGGTCGTCAAATGTCATCAAAAGTGCTCTTTGAAGCTTTAATCCCTGCACATCATAAGAAACAAGACAACAAACCTTATGTAGCTCCCCTACACTTATTATGAAAACGGGTAAAAATGATAGATCATCGGGTTGCCTCCCGAGAAGCGCTTGTTTTTGTTAACCGAGTCACGAGCCTGACTCGACCCAAAACTAATTCAAGGGAAACGTGGTGAGGGATGGAATCATCTCATGGATGTCCTCACCAAAGTACAACTTAACACGCTGGCCATTCACTTTAAAATTTGGCCCATTTGGTTGCGATAACTCAATGGTGCCATAAGGGAAGACTTTGGCGACGGTGAATGGACCAGACCAACGGCTCTTAAGCTTGCCCGAAAAGATTTTCAACCGAGAGTTAAAGAGTAAAACTTGATCACCTACGTGAAACTCTCGGTTCTTAATCCTAGAATCATGAATGAGCTTGGTTTTCTCCTTGTAGATCAATGAATTCTCATAAGCTTCATTCCTCAGTTCATTAAGCTCGTTGAGTTGAATCTTCCTAAGATCACCGGCTTTGTTGATATCAAAATTAGCCCACTTCAAGGCCCAATAAGCCTTATGCTCCAACTCAATAGGGAGGTGGCATGCATTCCCGTACACAAGACGATATGAAGTGCAACCAATAGGTGTCTTATATGCGGTACGGAAAGCCCACAAAGCATCATCTAACTTATCGGCCCATGAGGCACGATGCTCTCCCACAGTACGTTCTAAGATTCTCTTCAGTCCACGGTTAGAAATCTCAGCTTGACCATTTGTTTGAGGATGATATGCGGTGGAAAGACGATGATTGACACCGTGCTTAGCCATGACTCGAGCAAATTGATCATTGCAACAATGAGTCCCGCGATCACTGATGATAACACGAGGAACACCGAATCGAGCAAAAAGTTGTTTCAAAAAGTTTACAACCACCCTCACATCATTCGTAGGTAAAGCCTTTGCTTCAACCCATTTAGATACGTAGTAAATGGCTACGAGGATGTACTTGTTCCCTTTAGATGATGGAAATGGCCCCATAAAGTCGATTCCCTATACGTCAAAGATTTCACATTCTTGGATGAAATTTTGAGGCATCTCATCTTTATGTGTGATCTTGCCTTGTCGTTGGCAAGCATCACAATGCTTAACCATTTCGTATGCATCACGATAAATGGTGAGCCAATAAAATCCAGAGTCGAAAACTTTCTTCGCGGTGTAATTGGGGCCAAAGTGACCACCGGTGGGTCCTTTATGGCAAGCTTCTAGGATTAATAAAGCTGTCGACCCATCAACACACCGAAGAATGACAAGATCCGCACATTGTTTGAAAAGGTAAGGGTCGTCCCAAAAATAGTACTTAAAGTCTTTAAAGAACTTTTTCTTTTGTTGAGACGTTAACCCTTCCATGAGAATTCCACCCACCAAATAGTTTGCAATGTCCGCAAACCATGGGGTTTCATCAAGATTGGAGTTAATAGACATCAATGCTTCAAGGGGAAAAGAGTCATTAATCTCTTGATTTGGGAGCTCCCCTTGATAAGGATCCTCGAGTCTACTAAGATGATCCGCGGCTAGGTTTTCCGCTCCCTTTTTATCATGAATTTCAATTTTAAATTCTTGTAGGAGCAAAACCCAACGAAAAAGTCTTGGTTTAGAATCTTGTTTTGTTAACAAGTACTTCAACGCGGAATGATCGGTATACACAATGGTGGTGGAAAGGACAAGATAGGGGCGAAATTTTTCAAAAGCGTACACTACAGCTAAAAGATCTTTTTCGGTAGTAGTATAATGCAATTGAGCCCCCGTCATTGTCTTGCTAGCATAATGGATTGGTTGGAAGTGTTTGTTCACTCTTTGTCCCAAAACCGCTCCAATAACAAAGTCGCTAGCATCACACATCAATTCAAAAGGTAACTCCCAATTAGGGGTAACCAAGACCGGTGCCTTAGTTAATTTATCCTTAAGAATAGTGAAAGATTCGAGACACTCTTTAGAAAAGATAAAAGGAGTATCTTTTTCCAAGAGGTGGGTCATCGGGCGAGCGATCTTAGAAAAATCTTGAATGAATCGACGATAGAAGCCCGCATGACCAAGAAAACTTCTCACACCCTTCACGGTTGAAGGAGGACGTAATTTAGCAATCACATCAACTTTAGCACGGTCGACTTCCAGACCGGATTTGGAAATTTTATGACCAAGAACAATACCTTCTTTTACCATGAAATGACATTTTTCCCAATTAAGAACAAGACGAGTGTCTTCACACCGTTTGAGCATACGTTGTAAATTGGCAAGGCAAGTAGAGAAAGAATCGCCATAGACCGAGAAATCGTCCATAAAGACTTCCATAGTTTCTTCAACCCTGTTATGGAATATAGCCATCATACATCGTTGGAAAGTCCCGGGAGTATTGCATAAGCCGAAAGGCATTCTTTTGTAAGCAAATGTTCCATAAGGACAAGTGAATGTGGTTTTTTCTTGGTCTTTTGGATCGATGGGAATTTGAAAATACCCGGAGAAACCGTCTAAGAAGCAATAGTATTCATTACCCGCTAAACGCTCGAGCATTTGATCTATGAAAGGGAGAGGGAAATGATCTTTGTGAGTGGCATCATTGAGCTTGCAATAGTCTATGCAAACTCGCCAACCCGTGACAAGTCGAGTAGTAATCAACTCGTTGTTTTCATTAGGAACAACGGTTATTCCGCCTTTCTTAGGCACACTATGGACGGGACTAACCCATGGCGAATCCGAAATAGGGTAAATCATTCCGGCATCTAGAAGTTTGATAACTTCTTTCTTGATGACATCATGAATTTTAGGATTAACCCTTCTTTGGCTTTGGGATTGCGGGTTTAAAGTCATCTTCCATGAGAATTTTATGAGTACAAAAGTTCGGATCAATTCCGCGGATATCAGAAATTTCCAAGCAATTGCTTTCTTATGATTCTTCAGCACGTCGATAAGTCGAGATTTTTCATCCTCTTTCAAGTCCTTTGCAATGATGACGGGTAACTTCTTATTGTCTTCAAGGAAAACGTATTCGAGATGAGACGGTAAATCCTTAAGCTCTAAATCCGGTGGATTTTCGATGGAAGGTTTAATCAAATTTGGATCCTCGATTGTAACTTCCTTAGGAGAAGGTGGAGAAATATGGTCCTCATTGAGAAGTTTCTCAATGGTACGAATATCTTCTTCCCAATCGGTGGGAGAATCGTCATATTGTAAGTCCACATCCCCTAAAGTTGCTTCAAATTCTTTCAAAAGGAAGTCACTTTCTCCAAATGGAGTCAACGATAGAGCAATAGAGGTGATAGGTGTGTAAACACCCATCCTTTTACCACTTAATTCTGGCTAAAATGAGACCAAAACACGTATTTAATATCATTTGTTTGGAATTATGCGTGGTTTTTGTGTTTATTATGTTTTCAGAGCCAACCGGATGAATATTGAAGAAAACATGGGATTGCACGGGGTTTATCGAAGAAAAAGACTCAAGACAGAGTTTATTGTCCAAGATATGCAAAAGATTTGAAGTCACTGGGCCTATTTGACGATCTATCGAAGAAAAGGACCAAAGATGGAAGATTTACATAAGTCGAAGAAACTCAAGTCTATTAAACGAAGATATTAAAAGACGAGTTGAATTTAATCGACGACAAATCCCGAATCAGAATCGAAAACGTCAACTTTTCTGAAAAGACGAGAAGACAAGAAGAACGGGAGAAAGCCCACTCACCAACCAAAGGGGACACCTATATAAAGGGTTCCCCTCACACTTTTCATCCAGTTTTTCATTCCCTTCTTTTTCTCTTTTCTTGTTCGTAGTCATCACCAACACCACTAGGGTGTTTGGCGATTTTGATTATTGTTCTTCCAAATCTTGTAGTTTAATCTTGTCTTTTATTTTGTTCAACATTAATCATCAATACAAGTTCTTATTTAATCTTTTCATTACTCTTGTTCATCGTCATCTTTTATTTCAAGTTCTTAAGTTCTTATTTGGTTGAGTTCTGATTTTAAAAAGTTGTTGAAATTGTGTTTTTACTGTTGGGATTTGTTGCTTATGGTTATTAAATGATTATTGGTTAATTTGGTAAAACCTTTTTGCTTATTTAGCTTGATTTTGGATTAAAACGTATCTCCCTGTTTTTCTGTAAGGTTACTGTTCTTGAGTATTCCCAGGTTCCGGATGAACACAAACTTTTGAATGAACCAAAAGTTCCGGATGAGCAAATAGTTCCGGATGAACACAAACTTCCGAATGAGTTTAAAGTTCCGGATGAACACAAACTTCCGAATGAGTTTCAAAAGTTCCGAATAAATTTCCTTTCAAAAAGTTCCGAATCAATTCTCAAAAGTTCCGAATCAGTTGATAGTTCCGAATAAACTTCCAACTCAAAGTTCCGGATAAAGTTCCGGATAAACTTCCGGATCAATCTTCCGAATCAATCTTCCGAGTGAACTTCCGAACAAAAAGTTACGGGTGAACTTCCGAACTAACTTCCGAATCAAAGTTCCGCATGAAGGTTCCGAGTAAAGTTCCGAGTGAAAAGTTCCGGATCAATAGTTCCGAATCAAGGTACTTCCGAATCAATTTTCTTTGATTATTTTTAAGTGTTACTGTTTCTTAAGTGTCACTGTTTCTTACTGTTTCTTCATTTTTATTTCATATTTTAATTCTAGTTTTTATTAACTGTTATTAAATTAATTGCCTTTAAATTTAAGTTTACATTTTAGTGCATTTAAACATTCAGTAGAATAGAAAACCACTCCCCTTGTTAGTAACCAAGAACAATCATTCCACTTAGAACCGAGATCAATTCGAGAGGATACCGAGAGAATTTAGAGAACCCCAGTGAAATATCTAATATCAAATGGCGCCGCTGCCGGCTCTTCTCGTTAAGATCAAAAGTTTTTTGTGAGAACTTGGATTTTGGGATCCGTTCCCCGTGAACGTTAATTTTTCATAAAAACTTTCAAAAAACACAAAAAATATATAAAATTTTTAAAAATCCTAAAAAATTAAAAAACATAAAAACCAAAAATATTCTTGCTTTGTTTTTGTCTTGTTAGTTCTTTTGCAGGTGTATACGCACTCGATCAACGTCTTATCAAGAGCCCGAGCCTCTCGATAACTTAGACATGCCCGGTGTACAAAACAACAACAACATACCACCTCAAAACAACATTAATAACAACAACAATCCACCGTTCAACAACATGAATAATAACAACAACAATGAGCCTCTTTCGGATAATCGCCCGATGATTGAACTCCTGCAAGCTCATGTAGATGGCAACACTGATCCAATTGTTATACCAGCGATTGCAGCCAACAATTTTGAGCTCAAATCCGGCTTTATCCAGATGGTCTCTGCTCAACCATTCTTGGGGCGTACCATTGATGATCCACATGACCACATCAAGAGATTCTTGCAACTCACCAATACGGTCAAATTCAATGGTGTTCCACAAGAGGTAATCAGGTTACAACTTTTTCCCTTTTCTTTAGAGGGACAAGCCCGACATTGGCTTGCTAAGGAACCGCCACAGAGTATTCTTTCGTGGACGGATTTGGAAACCAAGTTTATCAATTACTTTTTCCCACCCTCTCGTACTACCGCTTTGCGGAATGAAATCATAAATTTTGAACAAAAGTACGATGAGTCGTTTAGTGAATCTTGGGATCGTTTTAAAGATCTTTTAAGAAAATGCCCACAACATGGTTTTACCAAAGTGCACCAAATTAACACTTTTTACAATGGTTTAAGCATGAGTGACCAAGATTCACTAAACAGTGCCTCGGGGGGGTAATCTTTTGGCTAAGACTTCCAATGCTGCTTGGGATATCATTGAGAATAAGTCTCGTGTGCAAACCAAGAGTGTTCGGACCAATGTCGCTAGTGCTAGCACTAGTGACAGCGACAAGCGACTGGACAAAATCACTACGCTTCTTGAATCGCTTGCTACCCAAACCGCCAGCAACACCAACAGCATCAACGCTAGAAACGCTAAAGACGCTCAAGTCAATGTTGTTAGCCAACCATGCGAGATATGCGGGGGTCCTCACTCTTACACCACTTGTACTGCCACCCAAGACTACCCTTCTGAAAATGTGAATGCAGCTTATGGAACCTATCCTCAACCCGCTTATCAAGCACGACCTCAAGGTGACCGTAATTTGCTTAGCTACTGCTCTAACAACTATCTCTCACCACCCGGTTTTCCTCCAAACAACCCAAACCAACAACAAAACCTCAATCGCCCTCCTCAACAACAACAACAACCTCGTACACCATACATACCACCTCACAAACAGCAACAACCACCCCAACGAAACAACCAAGTATACCAGCAACCTGCTTTTCAACCACCCGCATACAATGCTCCTCCCAACCAACCCATCGCTTTACACCAAGAAGTGGAAACCTATATGAGGACTAATGATGTGATCGTGGGAAATCTTCAGCGCGAAGTGCTCAACTTGAAAGCAGACCTGGTCAAACAAGGGAACGATCTGAGAGCTGACATGAAAAACACGTTGGATAGTCAAACGAATGACTTGAAGAACATGATGGCTAGTTTCTTCCAAGGTAATCAACCCTCTTCTTCGGGTACTCTTCCGAGTAACACCGTTGCGAATCCAAGAGGGGAGATGAAAGCAATCACCACTCGCAGTGGTAAAGGTACCAAGGAACCCGAGCTTCCTATACCTCCACCGGTGATTGTGACTAAGGAGAACGAGTCACCTGCTCCTATTCCTCATCCTTCTCCTTCCCCAATTTCTCCACCTCTTACTTCTACCCCTCCTCCACCCAAGGATGTAAGTGATCCTATTCTCTCGAAGCCTTCCTCTTCTTCCAATATACCTTATCCATCTAGGTTGAGGAAAGAGAAGCTCAAAAGCAAGGATGATATTCAGGTTTCGAACTTTCTTAAAATGTTTAAACAACTGAATTTCAATATCTCCTTCGCTGAGGCTCTCGCTCACATGCCCAAATACGCGAAAATGTTTAAAGATCTTCTGAGTGACAAGGAAAAACTTCTCGATATTGCCAACACCCAACTTAATGAGAATTGCTCTGCAGTGCTCTTAAGGAAATTGCCAACCAAGCTTGGTGATCCGGGTCGTTTCTTAATCCCTTGCAATTTCCCGGGAGTAGAGAATTGCATGGCCCTAGCCGATCTAGGTGCCAATATTAATCTAATGCCTCTAAGCGTTTGGAAGCAATTATCTCTCCCTGAGCTAGTCCCCACCAAAATGACTTTGGAATTAGCTAACCGTACGGTTGCTTATCAAGTGGGGATAGCCGAAGACGTCTTTGTAGGAGTCGACAAATTCACTTTTCCTGCCGATTTCGTCGTCGTCGACTACGAGATGGACCCTCGTGTGCCCTTGATCGTGGGTCGTCCATTCCTGAGGACCGGTCGCACACTCATCGATGTTGAAGCCGGTGAGCTAATCATTAGAGTGGGTGA
This sequence comes from Glebionis coronaria, assembly GCA_025667525.1. Taxonomy (NCBI): domain Eukaryota; kingdom Viridiplantae; phylum Streptophyta; class Magnoliopsida; order Asterales; family Asteraceae; genus Glebionis; species Glebionis coronaria. The sequence continues at coordinate 39,530,182 of CM046874.1, read as the reverse complement.
CGATAAAATCGTCTTCAACATGGGAAAGTTGTCTAAACAACCTTATTCATACGAGAGTGTTAATTGTATTGACGTTTTGGATTAGGCTTGTGAAGAACACTTTAATGATGCTTGTAAAAATATTCCTACCTCTCTTCCCAATGTTGAAACCGTTTCCTCTATTGATTCATCACTGTCTCTATTTAGAGAAAGTGATTTGTTTTGGAACAATCTTGAAGCCACCATGGGAGATGTGAACTTAGCTAATGATGATTCTCCCACCGATGGGGATGAAGACATGCATTTCTTTGAAAACCTTCTCAAAGAAGACGATCCTTCTCCACCATCTCCCACGGTTATTGCTATCGATACTCCGACTTCGAATATGCCTCCCGTCAAAAATCCTCCAGATTTGTAACTTAAGGAGTTGCCGCCCCATCTCGAGTATGTGTTCCTCGAAGAAGAGAAGAAGTCGCCCGTCATCATCGCAAAGGATTTGAAAGATGAAGAGAAAACTCGCCTCATCGCCGTGCTTAAGGATCATAAGAAGGCTATTGCTTGGAAAATTTCTGATATTCGCGGAATTGATCCTCACTTCTGCACACACAAAATTCTCATGGAGGACGACTTTAAGCCCACAATTCAAAGCCAACGAAGGGTGAATCCAAAAATCCATGAAGTCATCAAAACAGAGGTTATCAAACTTCTTGATGCGGGTATGATTTATCCTATTTCGGATTCACCATGGGTTAGTCCAGTCCATTGTGTGCCCAAGAAGGGCGGAATAACCGTTGTTCCCAGTGAACACAACGAGTTGATTTCCACTCGTCTCGTTACTGGGTGGAGAGTTTGTATAGACTACCGCAAACTCAATGATGCCACGAGAAAGGATCATTTCCCTCTACCTTTTATGGACCAAATGCTTGAACGTTTAGCGGGTAATGAATATTACTGCTTTCTTGATGGTTTCTCGGGTTATTTCCAAATACCCATCGATCCCCAAGATCAAGAGAAGACAACATTCACTTGTCCCTATGGCACATTTGCTTACAAAAGAATGCCTTTTGGCTTATGCAATGCCCCCGGGACTTTCCAAAGGTGCATGTTAGCTATCTTCCATGACATGGTTGAACAAACCATGGAAGTCTTCATGGATGATTTCTCGGTCTTCGAGGATTCTTTCTCTTCTTGCCTTGCCAATTTGGAACGTATGCTTAAGCGGTGCGAAGACACTCGCCTTGTTCTGAATTGGGAAAAATGCCATTTTATGGTAAAAGAAGGCATCGTGCTAGGACACAAAATTTCCAAAGCCGGTCTTGAAGTAGACCGTGCTAAAGTCGATGTTATCGCTAAGTTGCCTCCACCTTCAACAGTGAAGGGTGTGAGAAGTTTTCTGGGTCATGCGGGCTTCTACCGTCGATTCATCAAAGATTTTTCTCAAATCGCTCGCCCGATGACCCACCTCTTGGAAATAGATACTCCTTTTATTTTTTCCAAAGAGTGTCTTGAAGCCTTCAACTCGCTTAAGGATAAGCTAACTAAGGCACCCGTCTTGGTTACCCCTAATTGGGAGCTTCCCTTTGAGTTGATATGCGATGCTAGTGACTTTTCTATTGGTGCGGTTTTGGGCCAAAGAGTGAACAAACACTTCCAACCGATCCATTACGCTAGAAAGACAATGACGGGGGCACAATTGCATTATACGACAACCGAAAAAGAGCTTTTAGCTGTTGTCTATGCCTTTGAAAAATTTCGCCCCTATCTTGTCCTTTCCACTACAATCGTTTACACCGATCATTCCGCGTTGAAGTACTTGATGACAAAGCAAGATTCCAAACCAAGGCTTCTTCGCTGGGTTTTGCTGCTCCAGGAATTTAAAATCGAAATTCGCGATAAAAAAGGAGCTGAAAACCTAGCCGCGGATCATCTCAGTAGACTTGAGGATCCTTACCAAGGGGAACATCCACACAAAGAAATCAATGATTCTTTTCCTCTGGAGACCTTAATGTCTATCAATTTGAATTCTGATGAAACCCCGTGTTTTGCGGACATTGCAAACTACTTAGCGGATGGAATTCTCAAGGAAGGGTTAACATCCCAACAAAAGAAAAAGTTCTTCAACGACATTAAGACTTACTTTTGGGATGACCCTTACCTATTCAAACAATGTGCCGATTTGATTATTCGCTGATGTGTTGATGGACCGGCAGCTTTGGAAATCCTTGATGCTTGCCACAAAGGACCCACTGGTGGTCACTTTGGTCCCAACTATACCGCCAAAAAAGTGTTTGACTCGGGATTTTATTGGCCCTCCATATATCGTGACGCTCACAATATGGTTAAACGATGTGATGCTTGCCAAAAACAAGGCAAGATCACACATAAAGACGAGATGCCTCAGAATTTCATTCAAGAATGTGAAATCTTTGATGTTTGGGGTATCGACTTTATGGGGCCATTCCCTTCTTCTAAAGGAAACAAATACATCCTTGTAGCCGTTGACTACGTCTCCAAATGGGTTGAAGCCAAAGCTTTACCCACTAATGACTCAAGGGTGGTTTGTAACTTTTTGAAATCACTATTCGCTAGATTCGGTGTGCCTCGTGCCATTATTAGTGATCGTGGGACTCATTTTTGCAATGACCAATTTGCTAGAGTCATGGCTAAGTACGGTGTAAATCATCGTCTTTCCACAGCCTACCACCCACAAACTAATGGCCAGGCTAAAATATCCAACTGAGGACTAAAGCAAATTCTGGAAAGAACCGTGGGAGAGCATCGTGCCTCATGGGCTGATAAACTTGATGATGCTTTGTGGGCTTTTCGTACCGCATACAAGACTCCGATTGGTTGTACACCATATCGTCTCGTGTACGGGAAAGCGTGCCACCTCCCCATTGAGTTGGAGCACAAGGCTTACTGGGCCTTGAAGTGGGCTAATTTTGATATCAACAAAGCCGGTGACCTACGCAAGATCCAACTCAATGAGCTGAATGAACTCCGTAATGAGGCTTATGAAAACTCTTTGATCTATAAGGAAAGAACTAAGCTCATTCACGACTCCAAGATCAAAAACCGAGAGTTCCAAGTTGGAGACAAAGTTTTGCTCTTTAACTCTCGGCTGAAAATCTTTTCGGGCAAGCTGAAATCTCGTTGGTCCGGCCCATTCACCATTGCCCAAATTTTTCCATATGGTACTCTCGAGCTCACTCAACCTAATGGGCCTAATTTTAAGGTGAATGGCCAACGAGTGAAGTTGTACTTTGGTGAGGACATCTCTCAGGAGATGATTCCATCCCTCACCACGTTCCCCATGAACTAATTTTGGGTCGAGTCAGGCTCGTGACTCGGTTACCAAAAACAAGCGCTCCTCGGGAGGCAACCCGAGTATCTATCTTTTTCTGTTTAACCTCCTATGTGTAGGGGGACCTCTATAGGTGTTTGTATTTGTGTGGTGATGTGATTACAGGGATTCGTGCACTCTTGGAACCTTTGAAGAACCGTGCTCCCGTGTTATCCGAAATCCGGTTCTATCTCTCAACTATCGTGATTCAATTTTCTTCATACTCACATTTGAAATTGATCACTTTAGTCGTCTCTTCCTTAACTTGAGTTAACCAACGTCCACAATGTCATAAGTGTAGGGGAAACTTTTCCCACATGCTTAAACATTGAGGACAATGTTTATCTTAAGTGTAGGGGGACTTCTATCGAAGTTTTAAGTGGACTTTTCCATGAAAATGCCTTCATTTAACTGGAAAACCATATTTTTCAACATTTTTCAAATTTTTAATTAACTCTGGCCATTTAGTCGTAATTTTCAAATTTTTATCGTTACTTTCATATGTATATATCCCGCAATAAAGTCAAAAATATTAATAAAGTGATGTAGCTAGTTTAGAAGTCTTTGACATATTAGGCCCGTTGCGTTTATTTTGACTCAACCCGAATAGACTTATCCAAGTTTATTCTAGCTAGTATCCTTAACCATGTAGACCTTAATTGGTTTATTAGGCTACGTATCCACGAGTCTCATTACTTGAGATTTTAAATTGTGGAGAACGAGAAATGATAGAGTCAATTATAAGTCGGTATTCTTGCACAAGCTCACTTGGTGTAATTATTTGCCTATCCTCCCATCACTTGCTAAAATAAATTATCTGCAATAAGTAAGGTCGTACGATTTGAAAAGTTACTTAGCTTCTAGCCCAAGATCGTTTAAAAGTTGATCGGTAATGATAAGAGTTCATAGCCAAGGCATAACTTATGAAGCGGGGCGCGAAGATTGGCGAGTCCGAAAAGGCCCTAACAAGGCATGAGGATTCCATTTTATTGCTGAAGATCCAAAAGTGATGTGAAAAGCATTATTCCCAACATCAATATGAAGGATCAAGACTCACGACGAAAAGCAATCAACTCCCATAAAGATCATGGAGAAGTCTATCCGAAAAGACCCTAACAAGGTATGAGGATAAATAGATCCAAGTCCGAAAAGGAGGCGGATCGTTGTATCTCAAAATCCCAATTAGAGATTGAAGAAATAATCATGAAGTCGTGGTCAACAAAATTGGAGTACCCCTCAAAAGTCACCAAAGTGAAGAAACTCTATTACGATGAGAAGACCGTTATCTCAAGAACGTCTCTCAAGATATGAAGTATGAAGTACATGCCAAATATCGGCCCGAGAAAGGTCTCAAATCGCGAACCAAGTTATGCCAAGATATGAACTTTTTGATATCCCGAGAAGCAGTTTTAAGAGATTTTGTCCTTTAGCTAACTATTGATCAAATCATCCTACTTTGCTTTCAGCCTAACTAACTATCGAAATAAGTCCAAAAATGCATCTTCGTGATCATTCTAAGACAAAAATAAAATATAAGAGAAACACCTAGGAATAAGGGAGTTTAAGCATTTAATTAAGCCATGTGTGTAAGTGTTTGAATTGCTAACTTATAATAACAATGATCTCGTTTTTAAGCTTAGTTTGGGGAACGTGAAACTTGAGGGTGATAAATCTTCGCAGCACCAAAGCCCTAATGTAAGTCCTTGATCTCTTTGCAAGATATTTCCATCCTTTTGTTTGCTTTAAAGTTTTAATTTCTCTTAGTATTTTAATTTTTGTTTAGTAGTATTTTAATAAGGCCAAGGTTGATTGATTATGAGAAAAGTGTAAATTTGCTTTATCACTAAGCATTGCATGAGGGCATGGTAATGGTTAAGTGTAGGGGATTTGATAGGTGTGTAAACACCCATCCTTTTACCACTTAATTCTGGCTAAAACGAGACCAAAACGCGTATTTAATATCATTTGTTTGGAATTATGCGTGGTTTTTGTGTTTATTATGTTTTCAGAGCCAACCGGATGAATATTGAAGAAAACATGGGATTGCACGGGGTTTATCGAAGAAAAAGACTCAAGACAGAGTTTATTGTCCAAGAGATGCAAAAGATTTGAAGTCACTGGGCCTATTTGACGATCTATCGAAGAAAAGGACCAAAGATGGAAGATTTACATAAGTCTAAGAAACTCAAGTCTATTAAACGAAGAAATTAAAAGACGAGTTGAATTTAATCGACGACAAATCCCGAATCAGAATTGAAAACGTCAACTTTTCTGAAAAGACGAGAAGACAAGAAGAACGGGAGAAAGCCCACTCACCAACCAAAGGGGACACCTATATAAAGGGTTCCCCTCACACTTTTCATCCAGTTTTTCATTCCCTTCTTTTTCTCTTTTCTTGTTCGTAGTCATCACCAACACCACTAGGGTGTTTGGTGATTTTGATTATTGTTCTTCCAAATCTTGTAGTTTAATCTTGTCTTTTATTTTGTTCAACATTAATCATCAATACAAGTTCTTATTTAATCTTTTCATTACTCTTGTTCATCATCATCTTTTATTTCAAGTTCTTAAGTTCTTATTTGGTTGAGTTTTGATTTTAAAAAGTTGTTGAAATTGTGTTTTTATTGTTGGGATTTGTTGCTTATGGTTATTAAATGATTATTGGTTAATTTGGTAAAACCTTTTTGCTTATTTAGCTTGATTTTTGATTAAAACGTATCTCCCTGTTTTTCTGTAAGGTTACTGTTCTTGAGTATTCCCAGGTTCCGGATGAACACAAACTTCCGAATGAACCAAAAGTTCCGGATGAGCAAATAGTTCCGGATGAACACAAACTTCCGAATGAGTTTAAAGTTCCGGATGAACACAAACTTCCGAATGAGTTTCAAAAGTTCCGAATAAATTTCCTTTCAAAAAGTTCCGAATCAATTCTCAAAAGTTCCGAATCAGTTGATAGTTCCGAATAAACTTCCGACTCAAAGTTCCGGATAAAGTTCCGGATAAACTTCCGGATCAATCTTCCGAATCAATCTTCCGAGTGAACTTCCGAACGAAAAGTTCCGGGTGAACTTCCGAACTAACTTCCGAATCAAAGTTCTGCATGAAGGTTCCGAGTAAAGTTTCGAGTGAAAAGTTCCGGATCAATAGTTCCGAATCAAGGTACTTCCGAATCAATTTTCTTTGATTATTTTTAAGTGTTACTGTTTCTTAAGTGTCACTGTTTCTTACCGTTTCTTCATTTTTATTTCATATTTTAATTCTAGTTTTTATTAACTGTTATTAGATTAATTGCCTTTAAATTTAAGTTTACATTTTAGTGCATTTAAACATTCAGTAGAATAGAAAACCACTCCCCTTGTTAGTAACCAAGAACAATCATTCCACTTAGAACCGAGATCAATTCGAGAGGATACCGAGAGAATTTAGAGAACCCCAGTGAAATATCTAATATCAAGAGGCAACGGTCTCAACAATGGGTAGAGAAGAAAAACCACTTTTACAAGCATCTTTGAAGTGTTCTTCACAAGCCTCATCAAGAACGTCAATGAAATTAACGCTCTCGTGTTCAAAAGGTTGCTTAGAAAGTTTACCCATGTTGAAGACGATTTTGTCGTCACCAACTCTCATGATTAATTCGCTCGCGGCTACATCAATGAGAGTGCGACCGGTCCTCAAGAATGGACGTCCAACGATTAATGGAACACGGGGATCCATTTCGTAGTCAACGATAACAAAATCCGCCGAAAAGGTGAATTTGTCGACACCGACGAAGACATCTTCGGCTATCCCCACCGGATAGGCAACCGTACGGTAAGCTAATTCCAATGTCATTCGTGTGGGGACTAGCTCGGGTAGAGACAATTTTTTCCAAACGCTTAAAGGCATTAAGTTGATATTAACACCTAGATCGGCTAGGGCCATACAATTCTCTACCCCGGGGAAGTTGCAAGGAATGAGAAAGCGAACCGGATCACCAAGTTTGGTTGGTAATTTCCTTAAGAGAATCGCGGAGAAATTCTCATTAAGTTGGGTCTAAGAAATATCAAGAAGCTTTTCCTTATCACTAAGAAGATCCTTAAACATTTTTGCATATTTCGGCATGTGAGCGAGAGCCTCGGCAAAGGAGATGTTGAAATTCAGTTGTTTGAACATTTTAAGAAAGTTTGAAACTTGAATATCATCCTTGTTCTTCAACTTCTCTTTCCTCAACCTTGAAGGATAAGGTATGTCGGGTTGAGAGGAATGCTTTGGAATGGAATTCTCACTCACATCCTTGGGTGGTGTAGGGGTAGAAGTAGAAGGTGGAGGAATCGGTGAAGGGGACTCGTTTTCCTTTGTCACAATCATCGGTGTAGGTGTAGGAATCTCGGGTTCCTTTAAACCTTTGCCACTTCGGGTGGTGATTGCTTTCATCTGCCCTCTTGGATTAGCAACGGTGTTACTAGGAAGAGAACCCGAACCAGAGGCTTGATTACTTGGGAAGAAACTAGCCATCATATCCATTAAGTCATTCATTTGACTGCTCAAAGAGTTTCTCATATCGGCTCGAAGATCATTCCCTTGTTTCGCCATATCCCCTTTCAAGTTGATGATTTGACTCTAAAGAATCTTCACTAGCGCGTCATTATTCCTCATGTAAGTTTCAACCTCGTGATTAAATGCGGTGGGTTGGTTGGAAGGAGGAGCATGGTAAGCAGGTGGTTGATAAGCGGGTTGTTGGTAAACTTGATTGTTTCCTTAAGGTGGATATGGGTTTCTTTGGGTTTGGGTTTGATATTGATTGGGAGCTCGAGTTTGGTTTTGATTGTTGCGATTGAAATTGTTTTGGTTTTGAGGAGGAAAACCGGGTGGTGAAAGGAAATAATTTGAACGATAACTGAGCAAATTGTGGTCACCTTGAGGACGAGCTTGATAGCCTCCCTGTGGAAATATTACCGTTAGTAGCATACACATTTTCCGGATTGTCATGAGTATAAGGACAATCGGTGTATGAATGAGAACCCCCGCAAATCTCACAAGAAAGTGCTACAGCTTTAACTTGTTGTTGTTGATTCGTAGCTATGAGTAGTATGTTTTTGTTCATTTCGGCCATCATGCGGGTGAATTCGGTCATCTCGGTGTTTGATAAAGTAGAAGAAACATTGGCCCTCAGGTTATTCCTTGAATAAGCGGATGAATCCCAATTTTGTGGTGAGTGGTCATGTTCTCTATAAGCTCTCTACAATCCTCAGGTCGTCTCTTCATGAATGTACCATCGGCGGTAGCATTAATCGTATCACGATCATGAAAAGTTAAACCATTGTAGAAAGTATCAATTAAAGTAACAGGGAGCATATTATGGTTCGGACAACGGTCGATCAAGACATTATATCGTTCCCAAGCATCGAAAAGCGACTCATCAGGTTCTTGAGTGAATCCATTGATTTGGTTGCGAAGACTAGTGACCATGGATGGTGGAAAGTAGCGCGACAAATTTTTTTGAGTCATGTCATTCCATGTATGAATTGAGTTTTTGGGAAGACGATCAAACCATTTTTCGGCATACAAATTCTTGATATAACTCGGAATGTCAATCTTGCTTGTAATTCGGAATAACGAAACCCTTGACCTAATTCGGAATCTTCACCACGAACTTAATTCAGAATACCCATTTGATATACAATCCGGAATACTCGTCCTGAACCCAATTCGGAATAAAACTTTCACAAGTAGTTTGGAATACGTGGTCTTGTATGTAGTTCGGAATACGAATTCCGAACTAATTCGGAATCTGAATGCTATTGTCAATTCGGGAAGTGAGTTTGCAAGTAATTCGGGAAATCAAAGATGGACCTAGTTCGGAATCTGGTGGTTTAACACCTAATTCGGGATGCTGATACTCAATCTAGTTCGGAATGTGCATGTTTGTAATTAATTCGGGAAATGAGCTTGTTTTGGAGGGAAAAGGAGTTAACTCGGAATAAAGCTTTGCATGTAGTTCGGGAAAAGAGGGTTTTAAAGAACCCGAACATAACCAATATAAGCAAAATTAAATAAGCTCTTTACCAAAACTTAAACCAAATCAATTTTTATAAAATGCTAATAAAACACAATTTAAAAACTTTTAAAAACACTAAATAAGCAAAAATTTAAAATCAACTTTTTATAAAAATATTAAACTACCAAAATCAACTTATTTTAAAAACTAATTAACATAAAAATTAAGCAATAAGCACCTTAATCTAAAAACTTTAAAACACACCAACTCAATAAGCACAATCCAATAAGCAAACCAATCACATCATCCACAAAATTAAACCAACTACATGATTGATTAAGCAAAACAATCGATTTAGATTAAGAAGGGGAGAATGAGAATTTATTAAAAAGCTTAATTATATTAAAGATTAAGATCAAAGATTACAAGATGAAGGTTTGATAAGCTTGAAAGAAAACTAGAGAGAGGAAAAATAAAACACACTTAATTACCTACTAAAATTAAAGACTAAAAATGAAAACTAGCCTTCTAATGACACATTAGAAGACTATATATAGGGGAAGGGGAGGGTCTTGTGTCTTCTCTCTTTCTTCTTGTCTTCTCGACTTTTAATTGACTCGTCTTTCTCGACTTTGTCTCGGGATTAGTCGAATAATAACTTGAACTTGTCTTCTAATTTTCTTCTTTTAGTAGACTTGTTTCTTCGACTTTGTTAAACTTCCGTCTTTAGACTTTTTCCTCGATAAATATTCAGAATAGGCCTTTGACTTCCGTTCTTCTTGTACTTTTGACCTTTTGACTTTGTCTTTTGTCTTTTTCTTCGATAAAAGCCCGTGAAAGCCCGTGTTTTCTTCTTTTTCATATTTTTATCCTGAAACACAATAAAAACACAAACCACACATAATTCCGAATTTTACGACATAAAATACACGTTTTGGTCTTGTTCTTATTGGAAATAAGTGGTAAAAGGATAAGTGTTTTCATACTTATTACTTTCCAGCGAGCCTTAGGTACCAATTTGGATATGAGCACTGCTTATCATCCACAGACTGACGGTCAAAGTGAACGAACCATCCAGACTCTAGAAGACATGCTATGGGCATGTGTGATTGACTTTGGAAATGGATGGGTTGACCACATTCCTTTAGTGGAATTCTCCTACAACAACAGTTATCATGCAAGTATTAAGGCTGCCCCTTTTTAAGCACTATACAATCGGAAATGCCTTTCACCTGTGTGCTGGGCAGAAGTAGGTGAATTTCAGCTCACTGGACCAGAACTAATCCAGGAGACTATAGACAAGATCGTCCTCATCAAGCAAAGAATTCAAGCTGCCCGCGACCGAAAAAAGAGCTACGCGGACTTGAAACGCAAACCTATGCAATTTGAAGTAGGTGACCGTGTTATGCTCAAGGTATCACCTTGGAAGGGTGTTGTACGTTTTTCCAAACGTGGGAAACTGAATCCACATTATGTTGGCCCTTTAAAAGTAATAGCCAGGATCGGGGAAGTAGCTTATCGTTTAGAGTTGCCCCAGCAACTGAGTCGGGTACACTCTACCTTTCATGTGTCTAACCTGAAGAAGTGCTATGCTGAAGAACCATTGGCTATGCCATTGGAGGGACTTCAGTTTGACGACAAACTCCAGTTCATAGAAGAACCAGTAGAAATCATGGAGAGGACATTTAAGAAATTGAAATGCAGTCGCATCCTGTTGATCAAAGTACGTTGGAACTCGAGGAAAGGCCCTGAGTTCATTTGGGAACGAGATGACTCGTTCAAAACCAAGTACCCACACTTGTTCAGCTGACCGGTGACTTTATCTTAAGCTTTGAGGACAAAGCTAAAATAACGGGATGGTGCTGTAAAACCTCTGATTTTACCTTATTGACTTAGTCAACTGTTGTACTCTTTATTTTTGGAATCTATATAATTCCAACTTTATATGACTTATTATTAATCATATACCTTTGTCATACTATCTTTCATATTTATTTGTACATAATATATGAACCCTTAGTCATTATTGACTAATCTGGCAACTAACTGGCCACCTGAATGAACAAGGACTCACCACCTCAGTACACATTTTGGGATTAACTGTAACTTTATTTAATTAATTTATTAAGTACTTGGACTTATATTTATATGTATATTTTACATATATTTCATACTATGAATAACCACCTAACACTTTAAAACAATGTACATTATTTTACATTGTCATTTATTTACTTTATTCAAGTAAAATATTTATAATGATGTATTCATTATATACTTTCACTAAATTACCTAAAGGTTTAACTAAAATACCTACAAACTTAACAAATGCATGCAATATCATACAAGGACTATTATTTTTCATCCAACACTTGATAAAAATTATCACAACTCTCCCACCATGCATGTTGATGCCGTGTATAGGCATGCATACTCCAAAGAGAAATGTTTACTTAACTTGTAACTAGGAAACTAATCATTAGGCTTTAAGTCAAACCCCCCATGCATCCTATACACCAATCACTATTGAGGTCATAACTTTTCCCCCTTGCCTTATGATACAATGTTTTTGCATTGGGGTTCAGATATATTCTCGGGATCTTCTCGAATTGATCACGGTTCAAAGTGGAATAGTTGTTCTTGGTGACAAAATAGGGGGTGGGTTTTCTATTCTACGAAAAAGAAATAAAGATCAAAGTCGTGAAAAAAAGCTAAGACAATTGACAAATGAAAATCAAGTTAAAAGAAATAAAGATGAGTTTGAAATTAAACAATAAATGAAAAGTAATTAAAAGTAACTTAAAACTTAGAAAATTAAAACAAGAAAAGCTGAAGAAAAGACGTTCATTCGGAATAAATAAGACATAAAACCTTGATTCGGAATAAAATGACTGATCCGGAATAACAAAGAAAAGATTGATGCGGAATGTAAGTTGATCCGGAATGTTAGATATTCCGGATGGAGAAGGTTGATCCGGAATAATTCAATTGATCCAGAATATTGGATATTCCGGATGAAGAAGGTGATTCGGAATATTTTTCCGAATGAAACAAACTGATTCGGAATGTGGAGCTTGATCCGGAATATTAGATATTCCGGATGGAGAAGGTTGATCCGGAATGTTTTGAAGAAAATGATTGATCCGGAATATTGGGGTTGATCTGGAATAATTGATTATTCCGGATGAAAGGCTTTGATACTGAATAATTAATTTGATCCGGAATAAAAATAAGAAAGTGATTGATCCGGAATATCCGGTTGATCCGAAATACTGGGGTTGATCCGGAATATTAGATTATTCCGGATGAAAGGTACTTGATTCGGAATCTGGGGAAAGTTAAGAACAGTAAAGAAACAGAGATTGCTGGGCAATACGATTTTCACCAAATCAAACCAAAATAAACCAAAAGATTTAAACCAAACTAACCAATAATCATTTACTAACCATAAACAACAAATCAAAACACTAAAAACTCAAAACCCACTTACTTTTATGGATTAAAATCAACCAAATAAGAACTTGAAACTTTAAATCAAAAAGATGAAGATGAACAAGAATAATGGAAGGATTATATTGATTGATTAAGGTAGAGTAAACAAAAGGAAAGATTAAACACTTACAAGATTAAAGATTCAACAAAACTTGAAAAATCACCAACACCTTAATGGTGTTGGCTTCCTACGAAAGAAAAGAAAAACTGGAAAATGAAAACTAAACTCAAAAAGTGTGAAGGGATTTCTTTATATAGGCCTAGTGGTTGGTTGGTGAGTGGGCTTTCTTCCTTTCTTCTTGTCTTCTCGTCTTTTCAGAAAAGTTGACGTTTTCGATTTCGATTCGGGATTTTTCGACGAATAAATTCAACTCGTCTTTAAATTTCTTCATTTAATGGACTTGAGTTCTTCGACATATGTAAATCTTCCATCTTTGGTCCTTTTCTTCGATAAATCTTCAAATAGGCCCATTGACTTCAAATCTTTTGCATCTCTTGGACAATAGACTTTGTCTTGAGTCTTTTTCTTCGATAAAACCCGTGCAATCCCATGTTCTCTTTAATATTCATCCGGTTAACTCTGAAAACACAATAAACACAAAAACCACGCATAATTCCAGGCAAATGATATTAAATACGCGTTTTGGTCTTGTTTTAGCAAGAAATAAGTGGTAAAAGGATGAGTGTTTTCACACCTATCAAATCCCCTACACTTAACCATTGCCATGCCCTCATGCAATGCTTAGTTGATAAAGCAAATTTACACTTTTCTCATAATCAATCAACCTTGGCCTTATTAACATACTACTAAAACAAAACTTAGAGTACTAAGAGAAATTAAAACTTTAAAGTAAACAAAAGGATAGAAAACCATTTTCACTTGAAAATAGCTATATGGAAATAACTTGCAAAGAGATCAAGGACTTACATTAGGGCTTCGGTGCTGCGAAGATTTATCACCCTCAAGTTTCACGTTCCCCAAACTAAGCTTAAAAACGAGATCATTGTTATTATAAGTTAGCAAAACAAACACTTACACACATGGCTTAATTATATGCTTAAACTCCCTTATTCCTAGGTGTATCTCTTATATTTTATTTTTGTCTTAGAATGATCATGAAGATGCATTTTTGGACTTATTTCGATAGTTTATTTAGGCTGAAAGCAAAGTAGGACGATTTGATTAATAGTTAGCTAAAGGACAAAATCTCTTAAAACTGCTTCTCGGGATATCAAAAAGTTCATATCTTGGCATAAGGCTTCACGATTTGAGTCCTTTCTCGGGCCGATATTTGGCATGTACTTCATACTTCATATCTTGAGAGACGTTCTTGAGATAATGGTCTTCTCTTCGTTAATAGAGTTCTTCACTTGGAGTATTTTTGAGGGATACTCCAACTTTGTTGACCACGACTTCATCATTATTTCTTCAATCGTTATTTGGGATTTTGAGATACAACGATCCGCCTCCTTTTCGGACTTGGATCTATTTATCCTCATACCTTGTTAGGGTCTTTTCGGATAGACTTCTCCATGATCTTTACGGGAGTTGATTGATTTTCGTCGTGATTCTTGATCCTTCATATTGAGTTTGGGAATAATGCTTTTCACATCACCTTGGATCTTTTGCAATAAGATTGAATCCTCATGCCTTGTTAGGGCCTTTTCGGACTCACCAATCTTCGCGCCCTGCTTCATAAGTTATGCCTTGGCTATGAACTCTTATCATTACCGAGCAAGTTTTAAACGATCTTGGGCTAGAAGCTAAGTAACTTTTCAAATCGTACGACCTTACTTATTGCAGATAATTTATTAGCAAGTGATGGGAGAATAGGTAAATAATCACACCAAGTGTGCTTGTGTAAGAATACCGACTTATAATTGACTCTATCATTTCTCGTTCTCCACAATTTAAAATCTCAAGTAATGAGACTCGTGGATGCTTAGCTTAATAAACCAATTAAGGTCTACATGGTTAAGGATACTAGCTAGAATAAACTTGGGGTCTATTCGGGTTGAGTCAAAATAATTGCAACGGGCCTAATATGTCAAAGACTTCAAAACTAGCTACACCATTTTATTAATATTTTTGACTTTATTGTGGGATATATACATATGAAAGCAACGATAAAAATTTAAAAAATACGACTAAATGGCCAAAGTTAATTAAAAATTTGAAAAATGCTGAAAATGAAGATTTTCCGGTTAAATGAAGGCATTTTAATGGAAAAGTCCACTTAAAACTTCGATAGAAGTCCCCCCTACACTTAAGATAAACATTGTCCTCAATGTTTAAGCATGTGGGAAAAGTCTCCCCTACACTTATGACATTGTGCACGTTGGTTAAATCAAGCTAAGGAAGAGACGACTAACGTGATCAATTTCAAATGTGAGTATGAAGAAAATTGAATCACGATAGTTGAGAGATAGAACCGGATTTCGGATAACACGGGAGCACGGTTCTTCAAAGGTTCCAAAAGTGCATTCATCCCTGTAATCACATCACCACACAAACACAAACAACCTATATAGGCCCCCTACACTTAGGAGGTTAAAACGGAAAAGGATAGATACTCGGGTTGCCTCCCGAGGAGCGCTTGTTTTTGATAACCGAGTCACGAGCCTGACTCGACCCAAAATTAGTTCATGGGAAATGTGCTGAGGGATGGAATCATCTCATGAGAGATGTCCTCACCAAAGTACAACTTCACTCGTTGGCCATTCACCTTAAAATTAGGTCCATTAGGTTGAGCGAGCTCGAGAGTACCATATGGAAAAATTTGGGCAATGGTGAATGGGCCGGACCAACGAGATTTCAACTTGCCCGAAAAGATTTTCAACCGAGAGTTAAAGAGTAAAACTTTGTCTCCAACTTGGAACTCTCGGTTTTTAATCTTCGAGTCGTGAATGAGCTTAGTCTTTTCCTTATAGATCAAAGAATTTTCATAAGCCTCATTCCGGAGTTCATTCAGCTCATTGAGTTGGATCTTGCGTAGGTTACCGGCTTTGTTGATATCAAAATTAGCCCACTTCAAGGCCCAGTAAGCCTTGTGCTCCAACTCAATGGGGAGGTGGCATGCTTTCCCGTACACGAGACGATATGGTGTACAACCAATCGGAGTCTTGTATGCGGTACGAAAAGCCCACAGAGCATCATCAAGTTTATCGGCCCATGAGGCACGATGCTCTCCCACGGTTCGTTCAAGAATTCGCTTTAACCCTCGGTTAGATATTTCAGCCTGGCCATTAGTTTGTGGGTGGTATGCGGTGGAAAGACGATGATTGACACCATACTTAGCCATGACTCTTGCAAATTGATCATTGCAAAAATGAGTCCCGCGATCACTAATAATGGCACGAGGCACACCGAATCTAGCGAACAGCGATTTCAAAAAGTCACAAACCACCCTTGCGTCATTAGTGGGTAAAGCTTTGGCTTCAACCCATTTAGAAACGTAGTCAATAGCTATAAGGATGTATTTGTTTCCTTTAGATGAAGGGAATGGCCCCATAAAGTCGATGCCCCACACATCAAAGATTTCACATTCTTGTATGAAATTTTGAGGCATCTCATCTTTATGTGTGATCTTGCCTTGTTTTTGGCAAGCATCACAATGTTTAACCATCTCGTGAGCATCACGATAAATGGTGGGCCAATAAAATCCCGAGTCAAACACTTTTTTGGCGGTGTAGTTGGGACCAAAGTGACCACCGGTGGGTCCTTTGTGGCAAGCTTCGAGAATGTCGGAAGCCGCCGGTCCATCAACACATCGGCGAATAATCAAATCAGCGCATTGTTTAAATAGATACGGGTCATCCCAAAAGTAAGTCTTAATATCTTTGAAGAACTTTTTCTTTTGGTGGGATGTTAACCCGTCAATGAGAATTCCACCCGCCAAGTAGTTTGCAATGTCCGCAAACCACGGGGTTCATCATTACTCGAGTTGATAGACATTAAGGTCTCCAGGGGAAAAGAGTCATTGATCTCTTTGCTCGGATGATCCCCTTGATAAGGATCCTCAAGTCCGCTGAGATGATCCGCGGCTAGGTTTTTAGCTCCCTTCTTATCACGAATTTTGATTTTAAATTCTTGAAGTAGCAAAACCCAGCGAAGAAGTCTTGGTTTGGAATCTTGTTTAGTTAACAAGTACTTCAACGCGGAATGATAGGTATACACGATGGTGGTAGAAAGGACAAGATAGGGGCGAAATTTTTCAAAAGCATAGACAACAGCTAAAAGCTCTTTTTCAGTAGTGGTATAATGCAATTGAGCCCTCGTCATTGTCTTGCTAGCATAGTGGATTGGTTGGAAGTGTTTGTTCACTCTTTGGCCCAAAACCGCTCCAATAGCAAAGTCGCTAGCATTGCACATCAACTCGAAAGGCAGCTCCCAATTAGGGGTAACCAAGACCGGTGCCTTAGTTAGCTTATCCTTAAGAAGGTTGAAGGCGTCAATATACTCGTTAGAAAAGATAAAAGGAGTATCTTTTTCCAAGAGGTGGGTCATCGGGCGAGCGATTTTAGAAAAATCTTTGATAAAGCGACGGTAGAAGCCCGCATGACCAAGGAAACTTCTCACACCCTTCACGGTTGAAGGTGGAGGCAATTTAGCAATAACATCGACTTTAGCACGGTCCACTTCAAGACCGGCTTTAGAGATTTTGTGTCCTAGCACGATGCCCTCTTTTACCATGAAATGGCATTTTTCCCAATTAAGAACAAGGCGAGTGTCTTCACACCGCTTAAGCATACGTTCTAAATTGGCAAGGCAAGCAGAGAAAGAATCGCCATAAACCGAGAAATCATCCATGAATACTTCCATAGTTTCTTCAACCATGTCATGGAAGATAGCCATAATACACCTTTGGAACGTCCCAGGAGCATTGCATAAACCGAAAGGCATGCGTTTGTAAGCAAATGTTCCATAGGGACAAGTGAATGTGGTCTTCTCTTAGTCTTTGGGATCAATGGGAATTTGAAAATACCCGGAGAAACCGTCTAAGAAGCAGTAATAGTCATTACCCGCTAGACGCTCGAGCATTTGATCCATGAAAGGAAGAGGAAAGTGATCTTTTCTCGTGGCATCATTGAGTTTGCGATAGTCGATACAAACTCTCCACCCAGTAACGAGACGAGTGGGAATCAACTCGGTGTGTTCATTGGGAACAACGGTTATTCCGCCCTTCTTGGGCACACAATGGACGGGACTTACCCATGGCGAATCCGAAATAGGGTAAATCAAGCCGGCATCAAGAAGTTTGATAACCTCTTGTTTGATGACGTCATGAATGCGAGGATTAACCCTTCTTTGGCTCTGGATTGCGGGTTCAAAGTCATCTTCCATGAGAATCTTGTGAGTACAAAAGTTTGGATCTATTCCGCGGATATCGAAATTTTCCAAGCAATTGTCTTCTTATGATCTTTAAGCACGGCTATGAGGCGAGATTTCTCTTCTTCTTTCAAGTCCTTAGCGATAATGACGGGCGACTTCTTGTTGTCTTCAAGGAACACGTACTCGAGATGGGACAGTAACTCCATAAGTTCTAAATCCGGAGGATTTTTTATGGTAGGCGTATTCAAAGTCGATGCATCAATAGCAATAGCCTTGGGAGATAGAGGAGAAATATGGTACTCTTTGAGAAGTTTCTCAATGAGACGAATGTCTTTGTCCCAATCGGCGGGAGAATCGTCATATTCTAAGTTCACATCTCCCATGGTTGCTTCAAAATCTTTCCAAAGGAAATCACTTTCTCCAAATAGAGTAAGTGATGAATCAATAGAGGAAACGGTCTCAACATTGGGAGGAGAGGTAGGAATACTTTTACAAGCATCTTTGAAGTGTTCTTGACAAGCCTCATCAAGAACGTCGATACAATTAACACTCTCGTATGAATAAGGCTGTTTAGAAATCTTTCCCATGTTGAAGACGATTTTATCGTCATCCACTCTCATGATAAGCTCACCGGCTTCAACATCGATGAGAGTGTTTGGAATAAATTGTAGCCAATCTACTTGAGCGGTGACAAGAGTAAAACAAGCGTTGACAGGAGCAAAACAAACGCTGACAACTCAAGCGTTGACAAGATAAAGTTATGCGTTGATACATTGAAGACAAGCACTGATGGGAAGATATACTCTACGCGTTTATTGTATTCTAGATTACTTCTAGTAAAGATAGGAACAACAATGTTATTTCTATATTTATCTTTACCTAGAATAGCTGATACGTAGATTATTGTACAAGGCTACTTATGTCTATAAAAGAAGACCTTTAGGTTAATGTTTAATATAAGTTTTCATTCGTAAACTACTTTCATTGTAAGCAAGTTTGATATCATTAATCAAAGTGAAAGTTTGTTTATATCTTGTGTGTTCTTGTTTAAGTGTTAATTCCGCATAACACTTAGATTATCATAAACATATACAAAGGTTTCTCTAAGTGTATTACTTGATCTAATCTCGTATACATAAAGCTAAATCGATCTAAGTTTGGGATCAACAAGTGGTATCAGAGCTTGTTGAGGAACTTTTGATCTTAAAGAACACAAGAACCCTAAAAATCACCAAAACCCTAATTTTCTCAAAAATCCTAACAACATCATGTCAACTTCAGAAATAACCTCCTCCTCCTCACCTTTACCAAACATCAAAATTCCCATGCTTGATGCAACCAACTTTGAATTGTGGAAATTCAACTTTGAGCAATATCTAGGGATCTATGACTACACACTATGGGAGATCATTGAATATGGAAACACATTTAATAAAGCCCAAAAGATTGCTGATGCTATTGCTGGAAGAGCAGCTGTTGCTGGATGTTCTGAAGAAGATAAGAAAGAAAAACCTGAAGATGGTAGAGCTGTGTCTGCTGAAGACATAGCAAAGAAAAGGGTTGACATGAAAACCCTAAATATTCTGAAAGTCTCTTTGGGACAAGAGAACCAGCATAAATACAGAGGTTATGATTCTGCTAAAGACCTTTGGGCAGCTCTTGAAGTTGCATATGGTGGTAATGCAGATACTAGGGAAGAAAAGAAGAAACAACTCATGCATGATTATGCTGTTTTCAAAGCTCAACCCAATGAGAAGCTGAGTAGTGTGAGAAGCAGATTGCTTGAAATTACAAGCAAATTATCCTTCATGGGGACACAACTTGGTGATGTTGACATCAATGCTACCTTTCTTAAAAGTCTTGGTGAGGCGTGGAAGATTGAGGCAAGATCTATTCTTGCCAATAATACTTACAAAAGTTCCACGTTTGATGACATTTACAATAAACTGAGGCTGTTGGAAGATGAAACTCTTTTAGAACATGGAAGCAAGTCTACCAACAGTAACATGGCCTTCTTCTCTCATAGTGAAGGTCAATTCAATCAGAAGGACTCCTACATGCATCCAGTTACTGGATCATCATGTGTCAGCGCTGGAACATGTCATGTCAACGTCTCCTTTTCAGACGCTGACACATTTAAAAGTGACTCACCAAGAGTTAAACCTGCTGGTTTGGATTTGTATACTGTATGTGCTTATATTTCTTCTTTGCCCAATGGTTCAGTGATTACATATGAGGACCTTGAGCAGATAAGTGATGAGCACTTGGAAGAGATGGACATTAAGTGGAACATGGCTCTTGCTAGTATAAGAGCAAACAGGAGGAACAGAAGGTTTAAGAAGAAGATGACCTTCAATGCAAAAGACACAGCTGGATTTGATAAATCCAAAGTTGAATGCTACAACTGTCATCGTATGGGGCACTTCATGAGGGAATGCAGATCTCCTAGAAGATCTGATGCTGGTAAACCCTCAAGTCAAGTTGTTAAAGCTCAGGATCCTAAAGCCATGGTTGCAGTTCAAGGAATTGATGGTATGGGATGGGATTGGAGCTATCTGGCTAAGGATGTGGAAGAGGATAAAGCTTTGGTTGCTGAAATTGAAGAAGAAGAGCATGTTGAATATGCTCTCATGGCACACTCCTCCTCCTCATCTGATAATGAGGTATACGATGATGCTTTTTGTAGTAAAGGTTGTAGGTTAAACACTGAGAAACTTAAGAAAGAGGTGTTAAGATTATTAAGTGATGTGAGTACTGAAAGATGCAAACTGTCTAATTACCAACTAGCTCTCACTCAAACTGAGAAAACTGTTTCTCAATACATCATTGGGGTTCAGATATATTCTCGGAATCTTCTCGAATTGATCACGGTTCAAAGTGGAATAGTTGTTCTTGGTGACAAAATAGGGGGGTTGGGTTTTCTATTCTACGAAAAAGAAATAAAGATCAAAGTCGTGAAAATAAGCTAAGACAATTGACAAATGAAAATCAAGTTAAAAGAAATAAAGATGAGTTTGAAATTAAACAATAAATGAAAAGTAATTAAAAATGTAACTTAAAACTTAGAAAATTAAAACAAGAAAAGCTGAAGAAAAGACGTTCATTCGGAATAAATAAGACATAAAACCTTGATTCGGAATACATTGACTGATCCGGATTAACAAAGAAAAGATTGTGCGGAATGTAAGTTGATCCGGAATGTTAGATATTCCGGATGGAGAAGGTTGATCCGGAATAATTCAATTGATCCGGAATATTGGATATTCCGGATGAAGAAGGTGATTCGGAATATTTTTCCGAATGAAACAAACTGATTCGGAATGTGGAGCTTGATCCGGAATATTAGATATTCCGGATGGAGAAGGTTGATCCGGAATGTTTTGAAGAAAATGATTGATCCGGAATATTGGGGTTGATCCGGAATAATTGATTATTCCGGATGAAACGCTTTGATACTGAATAATTAATTTGATCCGGAATAAAAATAAGAAAGTGATTGATCCGGAATATCCGGTTGATCCGGAATACTGGGGTTGATCCGGAATATTAGATTATTCCGGATGAAAGGCACTTGATTCGGAATCTGGGGAAAGTTAAGAACAGTAAAGAAACAGATATTGCTGGGCAATACGATTTTCACCAAATCAAACCAAAATAAACCAAAAGATTTAAACCAAACTAACCAATAATCATTTACTAACCATAAACAACAAATCAAAACACTAAAAACTCAAAACCCACTTACTTTTATGGATTAAAATCAACCAAATAAGAACTTGAAACTTTAAATCAAAAAGATGAAGATGAACAAGATTAATGGAAGGATTATATTGATTGATTAAGGTAGAGTAAACAAAAGGAAAGATTAAACACTTACAAGATTAAAGATTCAACAAAACTTGAAAAATCACCAACACCTTAATGGTGTTGGTTTCCTACGAAAGAAAAGAAAAACTGGAAAATGAAAACTAAACTCAAAAAGTGTGAAGGGATTTCTTTATATAGGCCTAGTGGTTGGTTGGTGAGTGGGCTTTCTTCCTTTCTTCTTGTCTTCTCATCTTTTCAGAAAAGTTGACGTTTTCGATTTCGATTCGGGATTTGTCGACGAATAAATTCAACTCGTCTTTAAATTTCTTCGTTTAATAGACTTGAGTTCTTCGACATATGTAAATCTTCCATCTTTGGTCCTTTTCTTCGATAAATCTTCAAATAGGCCCATTGACTTCAAATCTTTTGCATCTCTTGGACAATAGACTTTGTCTTGAGTCTTTTTCTTCGATAAAACCCGTGCAATCCCATGTTCTCTTCAATATTCATCCGGTTGACTCTGTAAACACAATAAACACAAAAACCACGCATAATTCCAAGCAAATGATATTAAATACGCGTTTTGGACTTGTTTTAGCAAGAAATAAGAGGTAAAAGGATGGGTGTTTTCACACCTATCACCTTACTTACACACGGCAACAATGGAAAGAAAAGAAAGGGCATGTGTTTTGCTATTTGAGGATACATACCATGCAAATCTTACAATATCCAAAATAGATACTTCCTAAGATCCCTAGTACAAATGTTGGATACACCATATCTTGCATATCCTTATTATATCCGAATCCCTCAACACTTGCAACATAAACTATCTCCAAGTCTTCTACTCTCTCTCTAAACTCACGGTTTACTTCCATCTTCACCAAGATCCATCAAGCTTCCATTGATACTATTTCCTACTATCTTAAAAACATGTCTAGCAAATCAACACTCCTTGCTACTCCTACTTACACTACACAGAAAGAAAAGGAGCCCTAGCTACACCCTTGAAGGCCACGGCTACATTTTTGGTTACAAGGATCACCATTGTTGAAACCAAGCTCTCATCCCTACTCATTCTCCTATCCTTTCCTTGATCCATCTAAACAAGTAAGTAACCTAAAACCTATCTTTCAATATAATTATTTTTCATACACATAAACATACACATGATTATCACTAGTAAAAACTTAATCTTAAAACAAAACCATGAAAACCCTAGACCTAAATGGGTCACGGCTAAAATAAGTACATGGGCTAATGTGATGCAAAATCCTGATAACCATGATGAACATAACCTTATGAACTTGTTAAACTAGAAAAACTATGAAAAACCTAACCATGCATATACTAGACGTGGGGTTTTATCCCTATGGTTTAGTATTAGTTAATCTTGTAATGTTTAAACAAGCCTAGAAACACTAGATCTATATAACTAGTTGCCTTAGGTTGATAATCTCACTATTTTGCCTTATAGAAAATTTAGCTATTAAGCCTAATATAATAAGCTTGCCTAAATAAACTCCATTTTTGTTAAGTAATGTTTTCATAAAACTTTTTGTGTCAAAACTATAACTTTATAAAGTTTCTGGTTCAAAACATAGATCTATAAATATTTTGGACTAAAATGATAGATCTATGAAGTTTTGGGTTAAAATGGTAAATCCATTATGTTTCGGATTAAAAAGAATAAATATAATACTTTCGGGTTAATTTTGTAATTTTATTAAGTTTAGGGATCTAAATGAACACGTATAGAAACTCACTTTTCCAAAAAGATAAACATAAGGGCTGATTTTGTAAATAGCCGAGAAGGGTAGTGTTTTAACATTATCCGAAACTTCAAACATAACACAAGGACTTAAATGGATTTATTAACAAGTTAGGGTAAATTGTGTAACATAATAAGAACCTAGGGACCCCTTTTTCCTTTTTCTGAAACTTAATAGTAACCCTAGGGACCCCTTTTGCCAACTTTGTAAACTTTAATAAACCCTAGATAAACCCTAGGGGTTGTTTCGGCATAAGCCGAAACCTAAATAGAGCCCTAGGGGGCATTTGTGAAACTTGTTTTAAACTTAATATAAGCCGAAAACCATAAGGACCAAAATTGACATTTCATGAAACTTTAACAAACCCTAGTTACACGTGTAACTAGGGAGGGACTTGTTTTGCCATTATTTGAAAGTTAAACGAATCCTAGGAATATTATATTAATATTGCCGCGGGTATTTTATTTAATCGAGGGACTAAAATGTAATTTTCCTAAACTTAAGTTAAACCCTAATTATATGTATAACGTTAATAACAAAAAGGTAAAACTTAACTAATTGTAAAAGTCCAACGTTCGTTATTTTTCGACGTATAATGTAATAATTATACAAATACCGGGAACACAAAATTTAACTAAAATGTTATACATTTTATAAACCCTAATTATATATAAGATATAAATTAAAAATGATTAACTTATAAAATAAATATATTAATTATATTTATTTCCTTTTCACTTTAAATATATATAAAAACTTCCTTTTATAAATATTTAAATTATTTTATAAACAATACAAGTATAAGAATATTAATTAAACAGATTAATTAATTTAACAATATTATTTATTTTGTACTTAAAATAAATACTACTATAACTTGTACTACGATGAACTAAAATACAGATATCGTAATAAAATGCTTAAAACCAGTATACGCATGCACAGACTTGTTCTGAAACTTTTATGCATTATGTTATGCATTTACTGAGACCTTATAATTATTTAGGTCGTTGGCTGTATCGTGAGCATCATATCAGATTTACTTATGACTATTTGCTGTACTACTGAGGTGAGTTCATGGCCCCACTTTATATATTGATAAACTTTTAAACCTTTTTACGGGGAAGAAAATATGCAACATATTTTATTTTATGGACATAAACTGAACTGTGAAACCTTTGATTACATTTGCCTATTGTAGATGAACCTGCATGACCCGTGCATCTGAAACTGTTGGAATTATTGAATTACCTGAATGTTATAAACAGATCTATTTGGGAATGACCATCCCCATCTGGGTGAGTCATGCTCACTGTGCCTAGGCCAGGACAACATATGTCTCACATGTCAGCACTTATTATTTTTGGGTGCCTTTTTATAAGGCGAAGGGTCCTTATTTGTTAAGGGCTTAACTGTCAAGTCTCAGTTTCGGGCAATATGGGAATGTAATTACTTTTTAGTGTTGATGCTTTGTGCATTACTACTTCAGTGAATGTTTATTGTCCAAACTTATTTTATTAAACCTGTGAATTCACCAACTTTATGTTGACTCTCTAAGCATGTTTTCTCAGGAAACTGAAGCAGGTATTGGTGTGCATGGAGTCAAGAATCATGATAGGCTGCATTTATAGAGCTCATCTGGGGTTTTATAAACTGGGGAATAGTTCAAACTGTTGAACAATGTTTAAGACTATTTTAATAACATTTGCATTTTTATCCATGTAATAAATGTAATGATAATCTTTTATCTGCTGCTCTATACGCTATCTGCTGTTGATCCACCTACGTGACACCCAAATATTATTTCCGCTGCATTTGACTCAATTTGGGGGTGTCACACTTATCATTTAGAGGTCACCCCTCTACGGCATGACGAGGTCACCTCTCTATGTATTCATGCAGACGTTGTTACAATACATGACCTATATAAGCTCTTGGCACTTAAAATAAAGTAAATACATGTTTTCAAATTTAACAGTTAATAGTACAGCTTTACCAGTCATAAACCAGACTTTTCAGAACTTACACAGTTTTCTGCTACATTTTATATATCATTCTTTACAGCTTCAGTGTTTGTCATCTGTTTCATTCCAGTATTACTTATCATGCTCTTATATCCGTTCACCGAGCCTTATGCTCAGACGTAGTTTCTTTTCATGTTACAAACGGCAGGTACACAGGGATGCTCTTAGGATTCTGAGGGTAGGTGCAATTAGATGGAAGCTATCCAGACTCCTTACTTAGTGCACTTCATATACTACTCTGCCTGTTTGGACATTTTTCAGTTCTTTCTTTCAGTATTTACTTTTCATATTTTGAGCTTATGTTTGGATTACCGATGTTTGATTCCGGTATTTCCTTTATGGTTAGTTAATGTTTTAGGACATTTACCTTATATGCTTTGATGACACGCCATAAATACACGTAACGGTCCACTTATCCAAGTAGGGTGTTACATCATGAATTGTTACTTGTCCCGTATACTTTGTGCTAAGCGCAAACATTGTCGGTGGATCCATCGGGATTGACAATACCCGTCTTGAATTACTTTGACGCATTACATTTGTTTATTCTTGAGTATTGAGGCTAAATACTTATGAGAGGAACTTACAATGATTATTAAGCTTCGGTTTCATGAACTAAATAGCAATAATATATACCATGACTATGGATAATGTACATAGTCATCCCCTATTACATGTTTTACAAACTTTATTGTGTTCCATTACTTAGTTTACAAAGTCTATGAATATCACTCAACTTTTGTTGACGGATTTACATGTTTTAATCTCAGGTAATAATGCTTAATATGCTTGGATGAGGTTCCGCAGGATGTTGGCAGCTTGGAAGTTCTGTGTTATATTTATGCTTTTGTTGTAGCTAAAATTGTCAAAAGTCTTCCGCTTATCTTTTGGTATCTATAAAACTTTAATACCATGATGTAATGGTACTTTATTATGTTCTAAAACTTATGTGACCTATGTTTTAAAACTCTGATATATCGTGATGTAATATATATATCTTTTATTACGTCATTTTTGAGTCATTTATAATTCATTTTCACTTGTACCATGACGTGTTACCCCCTTGTTGCCTAGTTGTTCCATTCCTGATTTCGGGGGTCTCATAGAGAATGCTTTCTTGTCATTGCCTGGTTGTCTCACGTGTTGAAGTCTCTAACCGTCATGGCGTATTCCTCATCATCACTTTCAGAGGAAGAGATTTCTTGATAACTTTGTACTTTTTTGGCCTTTTATGCTAGAGACTTTCTTTCACTAGTGTTTTTGACCACTCGTGTTTTTACCATCTCCGAATCCTTCAAGATTATCATCTCATGAAATTTCAAATTACAAATAAGTTCATCAAGTTATAATTTGGTGAGATTATTTGATTCTTCAATCGCCGTGACTTTAGCTCTCAATTTTGGATGCAACGCCCGAAGAAACATTATAACATTGTTTTTGCTAGAAAAACCTTCATCAAGTGCTTTTAGACTGGTAATAATAGTACTAAACCTAACAAATGCACTATCAATAGTTTCATCTTTAAGATGACAAATTGCTCATATTGTTGAACAAGAAAATCGATTTTTCTTTCTTTAACTTGATTATTACCTTGGTGGGTTATTCAAAGAGTTTCCCAAATTTCTTTGGCGGTTTTACATATAAAAATCCTTTCATAATCTTTCTTATGTAAAACATTAAAAATAACCATTTCAGCCTCATTATTTTTAGCAAGTTTCTTTTTAGTGTCGTCGTTTAAATTTTCAAAAGAAACTAGTTCTTTCTTTTTAGAAACTTCATTATATTGTAAAAGCAAAAAGTCACCAATGGTAATAACATGCCAAAGATCTAAATCTTTTGATTTCACATAAGTCTCATTGATGTTGGAGTTTTGTACACCTTTAGGAAAAGGATGCACAAAACTAGGGCAAGTGCACGACGATTTAGGAAAACCGTGTGTGAATGACCCCAAGTAAGTGAGTTCGTTATCGAGGAGGCAAGTGCGTTGTGTTAAGAGTTGATTAATGTTTGTGATTATATTGATTGAGAAAGAAATGGGATTAGAAGAGAAAGACGGTTACGAAAATTAATTAAACTACGACGAAAAAGGCGTAAACGTAAAACCGTAAATAGTGCCAAAATTAAAATTTTAACCTAAAAATTCCTAAAAATTACTAAAAATCCCCAATAATATTCTAAGAGTTTACAAAAAATCCAAACTTTCTAAAACCTTTTAATTAATTAGATAATGACTTTTTAATGCTAATTAAAGCCCTAAAAATCACTTTTAATTATTAAAAAGCCCTAAACAAGATTTTATAGTTTGTAAACCTCAAAATATCCTAATTAAGCTAAAACTATTTTTTAAAAATTTAAAACTAAATTAAACTATTTTTAAACACTTAAAAACTATTAAAATGTATTAAATCTTAAATTAATTCTAGAAATTAATTGAAAAACCTAAAAAATATTTGGAAAGTGACAAAACTCCTAATTTAATGTCCTTAACCTAGGAAAAATGTAAAAACAAGAAAAAATAAAACTTCAAATTTTAATAATAAAATAATATTAAAATATTCAAAAAAAATAAAAAGTTTATAAATAAATTCTAAAAAATTACCAAAAATCCTAAATAATTTAATTAAAACAAAAATGCAAACCAAATTTTCTGAAACCTATTTAATAATTTTATATTGAATTTTAAAGTTGCTTGAAAAACCTAAAATCCAATAAAATTAAAAATAAGCTAAATTGAAAAACTAATAAGCTGTAAACCTCAAAAATATGATTAAAACCCTAAAAACTATTTTTACAGATTTTTAATATACTCTTTACTATTTTTAAATTACTAAAAACTATTTTAAAATTAAAATAATTATAAAAAATAATAAAATAATGCTAAAAATAATCTACCAATTTTAAAAATCCTATTTTACTCTAATGAACAGAAGAAAAATGAAAAAGTTGGAAAAATATTAATTTTACCACTAAAAGACAAAAACAGCTTAATTAAAACCCTAATTAACTTAAATTAATTCTAAAAATTAATAAAAGGATGAACAGTAAAATCTTTTTTTAACCAAAAATCTTAAAATAATATTTTAAGTCCAAGAAAATTAATTAAACTGAAAAATATTACTTTTTAGCACTAAAAGACAAAAACCAGAAATATTAAAGTTAATTAAAAATGCAATAAAACCTAAAAATTACCAAATGAACAGTAATTAAAAATTTAATTAAATAGAAAGATCCTAAATTAAATAAGAAAAATAATGGAACTGGTTTGAAGATCTAATTCAACTTTTTAAGCACTAAAGACAAAAAAGAAAGAAATCAGATAGTGACATGTGTTGGTGTTTGTCTGCTAGTGCAGCAGTGGTAAAAATGATACTAGCAGTGGGAAAGGAGTTCCCACTGATAGTGTTAAATTTTGGTCTGTTTTTCAATAAGCTTAGGAAAGCTTATTTTGATAGCTTATTTGGGACAAAAAGGCACCCTTATACTCTTTGGAGTATAAGGAGTCAGATTATACAAAATAAACAATCAATCACTTAACAAAATAAGCATCAATTAAGCCAAGAAGTTTCTGATAAGTCACTAAGCAGGTCTGATGAACAGTTGCTGGTGTTTTTGACACTAGGACGAATTTTAAGCCTTCACAACTAGCACAAATCTTAACCAAATCACATGTGACTAATAACAAACCCTAAGTGCTCCTAATGTCTAGCAGATTACAAGTTGGTGGGCAAATTCAAGTTAAAACAAGGCAGATAAATGCATTACTGATTTGTTATGCTATTTGCCAAAAAATGAGCATGCAATATCTAACAAACCTACTAAACTTTGAAAACCAAATACTGAAATAACTAAAATAACCTATTTAAACTTGTCTAGGTGGATTTTAAATAAAAAATGTGTTACTTTATCAGCTTAAACCTTAATCCCAAACACATCCTTATATTCTGAAACTTGAAATATTCAGACCAAAACTTTAACAAATCCAACCAAACTAATTTAAACTACTTTAAACTAGCATATAACACCTCAACTAAGCAAAATCCAATACTCAAACAACTAGTAAGCAGATTACACTAAAAATCATACCCATTCACAACAAAACCTAATATTGAAAATTTGAAATGAAAGAAAAAGATTTTACCAAGAGGGACCTACATCCAGGTCCCTCAGTGGCTGTTTGCCACCTCCTACAAGCTCGGGCTTGTGCTGAGCCTTGTGGGAGTTGGATAAGCTTGTGCACAAATGACAATAATAGGGTGAGAAAAAGCCTTGACTTTTCCTTGTTTCCTGCACACCACAAACAACAAAGAAAGAGACACCAAGCTTATAAGAGATTCAATAAGCTTGGTTTAATAAGCTTATTGAATGGCTTATAGCAGTAAGCTAAAAAAATAAGTTTCTGAAATATTTTGTAAACAAGTGAAATTCTTAAAAAAAAACAAACTTGAGGATTTTAAAATGAATTCAGGGAAAAACAAACTTAAAACTGGAATACTGGAAAGTAAAATGGAACTCAGTCATATGCAGGTTTAATAATTAATTCATAGAAAAGAAAAAAAATTACATAAAACTGGAACCAACCATACAAGTTACAAGCCGACTTGTATTTATACTAGTGCTAGGAAAATACTAGAATACTTGGAATAAAATAATACAAAGCTGGAAAAACTAAAACCCTAGCAAGCTGATTCCCAAAATTGCCCTTTACTGAATTTGAATTTGGTCTTGTTTGAGCCCCATGTGATGTAGCCAGGTGGAATCTTCCATCTTGATCGTTGGTTTAATCTTTGGGAACACGAAAGTCTCTTGGTTCGTTGATTTATGTTGTACAAAATGAATCCCGTGATGAGTGATAGCTGGAGAGGGGACAAACATGTGTGATGTCGTTTTCTGGGTTGGGGGATGTATTGGGAGTGGGGTAAGGATTAAAACCCCTAATATTAATTGGGGTTTAAGTTAAGGGTTAGGGTAATTAAAACTGGTAGTTTTAGGGTTTGTGGGTGGAAGAAGGTAAGCAGGATGTGTTTTGATTTGTAAATGGGTGGATTAGTTTAAAAAAATGTGTTTCCCCCACTTTTAATAATTAAACACGTTTAATTAAAGAAATGGGTTCAAAAAGGTTTTGTGATAGGGTTAATAAGTTATGGACTGGTTCGTTTTATGGAAATGGACTGGTGGGGGTGACGTGTCAAAAGGGGAGTGGTGGGATATGTTTGTGTGTCTTGGCACAAATGGCCCCCTAGCTTTCTTCACTTGATCACTTTGTATTATCAGCTCAAAACAAGACTTCCTTTGTAAATAACTTTCAAACACTTGTCAAATTTGGCACAATTTGTTTATAAACTTGAAATAAGGACTAAACATGCAATTTCTTCATATTCCAAGGACTGATTTTGACATGTTTTCATACTCCAAGGCTTTGACTTGTGTGTTGACTTCTTGAAGGACTATTATTGACAATTTAGATTTGTTGAGGGACTAAATTTGCCAATTCTTCAAAGTTAGAGGTCCTTTTTGTAATTTTGACAAACTTTAGGGACCAAACTTGTAATTATGAAGATACAAGGGTATAAAGTGTCAATTCTTCAAAGTTGGAGGACCAATCTTCATGATTCTTCAAATCTTCAAGGGTTTTCTTTGGAGAATTCTTCATTAGGGCTTGGTTCATCGTGCGGCTTCGTTTCCCGTGTTCGTTTTTGCATGATTCTTGTGATCTTTTGTCATTTTCTCAATATTCGTACCTAAAATACACAAGCAACAAACACAAGCATATATTTGGGTATTTTGATGATATTTAATGTATTTTAAGCCCAATTTGGACGATGAGACTATGTATAAAAGCAGTCTCATCACTCATCTATTTTTCCAATAAATAAAACTATCGGTTTCAAAAAGTGGTGGTATTTGCATAGATTGCCCTTCTAGGTACTTATTGGTATCCATAGATCGGTTCAAGTTTTAAAATACAATATATTTCAAAAGCTTGAGTAACCCGCTCTAATAATAATTGTAGAAACTAGAATGTGTGTGTGTGGGGGGGGGGGGGGGGGTGTATAATTTTACTAGCTAAAGTGATCAAAGATCATTTTTTCAAAAATCCTTTTCAAAAACTATATTCAAGTTATTTATGTGAGATCTTTTTATGCACAATATGGACAAGTGATAATATACTACACTAATAATCACAAGTATATGCAATAATGAATAATGAATGGAAAGAGATAAGGAAAGGAAAAATCAAACCGATCACCAAGGATTTATAGTGGTTCGGCAACGAAACTCACTCTTCGTTTCTACTCCACTCCTCGAGTACTCCTTACTCGAGAGTTCACTAATCAACAAGCCCCTTAAGGTGGGGAAACCATACATGTCACTTAACCAATTTCTGACTCTAAGCTAAAAGTTGAGACATATTCTTAGCTAGGACCAATCTACATCAATATACTATGAGACCTATGTATTAACCACAATACATACACAACTGCCAAATATACACAACTACTTGGATCTTCACAATAACACAAGAATGAAATAAGGTCTTGATCTTCAATATATCTTGAGCTAGACACAACACTTCAAAGATGAAAGTGGTATTCTCTTTGCACTTGAAAGGATGAGATGGGAGGAGAAATATTCACTTTTAAACAAGTATAATCAACAAAATAACCAAGGATAAAAAAAGTTCTATTGAATCTAAAAATCTTTGTGCAAAAAAGGTGAAATAGAAATATGGAAATGGTCCACTATTTATAGGACAAATGCCCAATGGCTCTATCTGGCCGCGACTCAGTAAATAGGCTGGTGGCTCAATATTGATATTGAGCCGCAAGCACCTATAATGAGCCGCCAGCTATATGGTCCTCTCCTTTTTGTCCTTTAGTGGGGGAATGCCATCTGGTGCATCTTTTATCCAGATTGGATATTCTTATACCATTTGGAATATGCCAAATTTAAATTTCTATTTTCTGTTTTAATAAAAAAAATTCTTAAAAATAAAGCTTATTTAAAAACATTTGTCACTTATTAATAGAAGTGAGTTTAAGAAAAGTGTAAATCCTTGATCACTTAGTTAGGTTAGAATAAAAGTGAGTTTATTCTACTTTTTCTCGTGCTTTATTACCGTTATATGTTTAAAAAAATTTAAAAATTTAAAATTTAAACACTTTATCCCTAACATACTAAACCATTTCTCTCGCACATTCAAATTACAAACCCAAAAAATTAACCATCTCATGAGAACCCCCAAAGTTAAAACCCCAAAATCTCGAGTTCCTCAACAAAGTGTTCTCCATGTGACGCCAGATTCAACTTTTCGTTTATCTGGTGTGTCACCAAACATTAGATTTACCCACCGGCTTTGAATATCAATTACAAAAAACCACAAAACCCAAACATATACTATCAAAACCGTCTGTTCTCTCCTAAGTATAAGCTCAATCTATGGTTCAAGGTTCAAGTCACGGGTCCTATCACGGTGCGGTTAACCATGACGACAACGACGATGATGCATTTCATGTCGAAGATATCAACCATCAAAGCTAAAACTCCCTCGAGACGTGCTTCAAAAGTCAAGCAGGTTGAGACCAAGAGTAAGGAGCCGCAAAAAAATGGACAACAACGAAAAAGGTCACTTTGTGCATAGGTTGGTGTAACACCCCCAAATTTACACAATTCAATACAGCGGAAGACTCGTTGATGTTACGGGATAGCACATTACTCACATCATAGACAACGCATAAAAATCGCGTTGTTTAATAATAAAGCATTTCCATTCATAAATATCAAAGTTACATAGGTCCCAAGTCATAGTATTTCATACAAGTTTTATAAAGCATTTGAATGGAAATTATTATTTAAGTGCGGGCCATGAATTCTTGTTTTCTTCCCGAGAATTACCTTCAAGTACCTGAGATAAAACATGTTAAAAGAAAAGGTCAGCGATAATGCCGAGTGAATTCATAGAGTTTAATAAAATCCATCAATATAACATCGGTATAAAATTATTACCGAAAATCATTTTGTACAAATCTTTGGAATAGGCCATAAAATAGCCAAAGTCATTTTATACAAATCCTTATCAAAAATCATAATATAGGCGTTTGCCTTCAAAATCATTATACGGACCATTGTCGTAAAAACATCATACAATACGTTTTATAACGTTGTATAAAGTCAAATAAAAACCGTTATATGAATATGGTTATGTAAAACAAAAACACGAACATAATATCAATAATAAGACCCCGTATTGCTAGTCAGGCAATATATCATAATTCAGTGTGTATAGCAGTATTTCGTTATTTGGATTATTATAAGCCGCATGACATTGTTACCTTACTACAACAAACAACGGGTAGCTAACCCGAACTCATTTGCCCATCTAAAATTAGCGTGTCGTCACAATAATCACGCTTGTGTAAATCTTCTCATACATAAATTCGCTTACCAATCAATGTGGCACGACAGGGATCAACCGTCAAGGCGCGAACTGGGGTGATCGTCCCCAAATAGTACTATTATATGCATAAGCGTCTACCAAATCCCGGTAGTTCACAATTCATGCTAATGGGACTTTTAGTGACATAACCTAGCTTTAATAATCCATTTCATTTCATCTATCGGGTCATTTAATCATTCATCAGGTCATACAATCATTCGGGTCCAAATCAATAAACAGACAATCGAGACAACTAGTGTCCTATTTTATAAAAACTAACGTGTTATCTCCCTCGCGGGTTTATAAAACATTTCGTAAAAACATTTAAAAGAGTGCGAGGCTATGAACTCACGTTGATGTGGGAAAGCGGGTTATTGGCTATTCAGATGTACGGTACGTGCTTCAATCACAAAAACCTAGACAAATAATACTCGTCTTAGACTTTTGTCCAATTACTTTATAAAAATAACAATTATGTATACATATGATGATTTTATACATATGATGATGATCAAGTGGGTTTATACATTCTCATTTACTCATTTTAGTGTTATGTGTTGATAACTTTTATACTAGTTTACTAGTTTTAACTATTTACATGTTTTAGGTCCAATAAGCCTATTATAAGTCCATTAACTTGTATTAATCCATTTTATACTTTTAGTATCAGTATTATACTTTACATGTTGGGCCCAAGTAGGTTAAGACCAATAAGTAAATTTATAAGTGTTTAGCCCATTTAGTTAGATTATTAGTCCAATAATGCTAACTTAGCCCGTTAATGTCCATATGTTATTTAGTTCGGGTTTTATCGGTTTTTACTTGTATTAAGTACTTATATATCAGTATATATTAATTTTAAAAAGTTTACATTAGACGGGTCCGATCGTCTAAGTTTTAATTGACGAAAAACGTTAATTTTACGGTATTAGCCGAAAAGACGTAAAAATCATGTTTATAGTTTTATAACTTATAAAACTTATCAAACTACCATTTTTATAAAATGTCCATTTATTTATCCTTATAAATACTTATATAAATGTAATATATAAGTTAGTGTGTTTTAATTCACATTTTATACTATATTTATTTGAGTGCTTATATAATACTATTAAACTTTAATTTCACAAAATCTGATTTTTAGTTTCACTTTCACCATTTTTATCATATCTTGCGTTCTATAAGGAGATAGAAGCTCATTTTTGGATGACATAAACTTCATATTATGTGAAACAAATAAGTTAGTTATAGCTACTACTCAATCCATGTCTAAGTATCCTTAACAGTCCCTACAAAACAGACTATTCAGATTGGTATACTAATTTTGTTTTGATCATATCTCACTCATTTTGATGATTCCATTGCATGACCAACTCTCACATGTGTATGACATCTAATACTTACTGTATATTGATTCCACTTTACCATTTTATCAGTTTAACATTTGGTTACTTACTGTTTTTATACAGCCATCACATTAAGCAAGATTTTAACCATTTTACATGTGGTTTTCCATCTTTTTACCCATGTTTATCAACACCAAATCCCCACATAATATTTTTATCATCATTCATCATCATATACATATACATAAATAAAGAAAATACAAGATTACATAATCAAAATAACAAGAGGATAGGAAGAACAATCTTTATACCACCATTAGTGATGAAAAGATGAGGTTTTTGATGAACAAGACTTGGTTCTTGTTATCAAATCTTCAACTTTAGCAAGGAAACTTCTTGGGTACTTTGGATAGATGAACACCTCCATGAATTCAGCCCCTTAACCTCATGAAAAATCCTTTTCATAGGTTAAGATCACATCCAATCTTCATGTCTTCAATAGGACATCATCATATGTAGATTGTAGCCCTTGGTTATGGTAAATTTTTTATGGTTATGGTGGTGGTGCTATGGTGGTGGACGGCCAAAATGAGAGGAAGGAGAGAGTTGTGTGTTTTTGAAGAGTGGTTTACATGAGTGATATGAAGTAAATGGTTTGAAGTTAGTGGTTTTTGTGTTTTGGTAGCTTATAAGCTAAGCTAGTTACAAGTGTAACATTTACTTGTTAAATGTTGACACCTAAGGTATGTTGTAGCTAAGAGTTGCCGTCCCATATTAGTGGGGTGGGAAAAAATTTTTTTGTCTCATCCCACTAATTTACGGGTATTCCTCGATTCTAGTTTCCTCGATTTGCGTGCCCTCGGGTCGTTTTACGAAAAACGTTTTTATAAATTATGAATCAACGGCACAAAACGAATCTAATAAAAATTGTCTCATCAAAAACGGAGTTCAAAAACGTAAATACGTAATCCTAAGGTTTCCGGTTTAGTCGTAAAGGTCGTTAAATTATGAACATAAGTCCGAATATTTTCTCGTAAATTTGTGAGTTTATGAACCAACACAAATTTAAAATCTCAAAATGATATTCGCGGATAAATTTATTTCCTAAAATGTCTGACTGTCACCAAAGACGGTGTATGTAAACATAAGCACGTAACGTAGAGTTCTCCGGTTTAAACGTAGTCGATGTTACTTCAAGACGTAAACCCAAATTTCTTCCCATAAATGAGTGAGTTCATAATATAACATTAAATAATATTTTTAAATAATACTTGAGAATAAAATACCAACCATAAATTGACGTATTGTCACAGCATTTACCCCTAAACAGGATCTTTGTCCTCAAAGATCAATTTATCTTTCTACTCGCTTCTTATAGAGTTAAAGCCATGTGGGTATTTCCTCCGTATTCAGTGTTTTCTCACAAGTGTAATTCATCACAACACGCGAGTTTCATCAAACATAACTACGGGAATAAGATCAGGCTTAATGTTGACTTACTTTCTCTATCCATGATGTTCACAGGTTTTTTATGAATGCAACTTTTAACCGATCTAAACTTTATCAAGAAGAATTCAGATTTTCACTTGATAGACATTTTATCAAGTTCGATTTACGAAACATAATTCACGCAGCCCTTGAAGTCATAGGGTAGATCCAGCTTATATGCCTTTCAAACCAACTTTTACATCATCTCAATGGTTCCATACAACGGGGACTTAATTCCCATGATCTTTCAGATCTTCAATTCATCTTTCTATGGTGATTTTTTTTTCGCATAACTTCGCTACCCATCCTACACTTCAAGATCTACATTTCATATTCATATAACCTCCTGCCCACTACTGGTAGTCAATAATCAGATCCTAATTTCAACAATCATTTCAGGTCTCGCGGGTTGGGTATTTTGCAGGGTTAGGTTCGTCATCATAAGAAACCTTAAACCTAAAAGACATGTCCAACTCACGATGTGTGTATGTCGGGTGTCTTCATCCCAGCTCCTACTTACAGATGCTCTAATATTTAGATCCTAACAAGATTCGATCTCGATCCTAACACGATAATTATCAATGATAATCTCTCCAAAGGAAAACGATTATATGGTTTATTACCAAATGTCAATTATTCAAGCATAAAACAACACTTCTAGTGTTTTGTATCGTTACTTTACCTCGTCCCTTCGATTGGGGTGGTAAACAGTACTCTCATCAAGGTTCGTTCCCAATGACTTCTGAGCCAATCTCTAGAAATCCGATGCGAAGCGAGGATCTTGATAGAGATGATTGATACAGCACACTATGTTTACACAACTCTTTTAAACACAAAGAGTCAATTTCTTCATCGAGAATTTATCATTAATAGGAATGATATTAGCAGAATTGGTGAGTCTGTCGACGATTACCCAAATCGAATCAAATTCAGATGATGACCTTTGCAATAGTTAGACGTTTACTAATGTATGAGGCAATGTCTGCCTTCATAATTTGCCATTAGTACAACTTCTTCAGATAAAGATACATTAAATTAGAAATGATAGGAATAGAATACTTATACTTACGAGATTCCAACATGACTACATCTCACAAACCTCCATATTTAGGCAACCACAAGTGGCCTTTAATCATTTAACGTCATCGGCTTCTCAAATCTAATGGTTCATATTAGCCGCGAACCCCTTTTTATTATCTATATTATCCTTCTTACAAGCATTGTTTATTTTTATATTGTTCGGCAATTTATTTTGCACCTTCATTATTAAGGAACATGTCCTAATTGGTTCTTTATCTTTTCTACATAATGTGTCAGTAATTATATTCACCTTCCTCGATGAAATAAATATCATGACCGTATTTATTCAGAAATTATTCCTTCATATTTTCTAAGCCTTAGTTCTATCTCATCTATTATTTTTATCAGTTTTGCTTGATCCGGCGTTTTAAAGCGTCGATAATTATTACACGTAAATTAACAATAAATATTAAGTTTTTATGAAACGTAAACGTTAAAAGTTTAAATTTCATAGTTCGACCAATTATATAAAATGTTCAAAACAAATTTGAATTTAATTAACATGATTTTTTGCTGATTTATCGAAAATAATTAATAAGATTCGTAAATGTTTGAAAAATCTTTGGTTATACTTTGGTCAAAATTTTCTTAGTTGAAAAGCAAAAAGTGTCGTTTCAAATTTCAAGTCATGGTTTAAATGGTTTCCTCAATCCCTTTTAGGTTGTCTTGAGGTATACACGAACATTTACCCCTAAACAGGAGTATAGTTAAATGTTCTGGGTATAAGAGAATAATCCCTCAAAAGTTCTTTTTGATAAAACATTTGTCAAAACATATTTGCACTTTCTTTTTGGTAAAACCCAAAGTCTTAAATGGCTCTAATTTTTGAAGAGTCAATATAGATTCCATTATCTTTTAACCACACGGTCAAATAATGTAAGGATCAAGCCTTAAATCATATGTTAAAAATTCAAGGTACAGGTTTTTTTTATTGTTCGGCCAATTCAGGGCAATCTATAAATAATTATTAACTCATTCTTATTCTTATAAACAAACAGATGGTCCTTAATGATCACAAGCATGAATTTATCATTTTACAGCCTACACACGTGATTCACCCAACTTATGAATGCTACATGTGTATTAGTCAATCCAAACGTCATCACGTGAAACTTATAATGTTTATTACAAGTTCTGGATGTAGTGATTGGAATAGATAATCTTTTTCGCGGACGCGAAGTTGATGATAACCATGCCGTGGATCAAATCTTCGAATATACGCTAGAACCTTGTAAATGATCGAACAAATCTATCATCTTGGGTAGTGGATATAGATTTTGATCATCAATTTACCTAGTTCACGGTAATTCAACAAATATAAGGAATGATAAAACCATAGCTCTTCATGATGACGAGCTTGGTA
Source organism: Glebionis coronaria (assembly GCA_025667525.1). Classification (NCBI taxonomy): domain Eukaryota; kingdom Viridiplantae; phylum Streptophyta; class Magnoliopsida; order Asterales; family Asteraceae; genus Glebionis; species Glebionis coronaria. The sequence goes on along the minus strand of CM046874.1, from coordinate 39,490,745 downwards.
GAATAAAAGTCTTCTCATACAACTCTCTCAGTTGTAGGGTAATTCTTTTAATGCAGATGGTGCTGACGTACAGTGCACATGCCACAGGTGCAACACCGGGAATATAATCAATACCAAATTCAACTTGCCTTAATGACGAAAGTCTAGGTAATTCACCAGCAAATACCTCCTAAAGTTTCAGATAACATAAACATCTTTTAATACATTTATTTTAAGTTCTTTCTAGATTATAATATCTATGACTAATTCACAACCATTCATGGTATAATTTCAAGTCTAAATGCAGGATATGGTCATTCATCAAGAATTATTTAAATAACTTTTGATAATCAACATCTTATCTTTTAGGGGAATTCTACTCGAGTTCCCATCAATTAAGACAATGTCGTCATGTCATAATCAATCAATTCATTCTACTGGCACTATCAACTTTCCAGTTTCATCACCGTTGATAAGATGTAAACTTCTCAAAAGACTAATAATAATTCATAATCCTTCACAAATTCAAGGATATATGGAGACACAACTATCATCAAAAGAGTAATGTCAACGCATAATTTACGCGAGAGAATTTCAATTCAGATAAAGACGAAAATGTTTAACGAATATGAATATATCCCATGTTTTCATAATTTGAGTACGCATTCGAAAGCTCCTCGGATCGTTACCCAGGTCATTCAAATGAAACCAAATCAAAAGAAATGATAGGAACGTCGATACATCCAGTCGGGTATCAACACTCGGTAATCAGATACTTTTCCTCACTGCGGGAGAATTGGACAAGAAAGAATTGTCAATTGTCAAATAAGACAATTTCCACAGATGAGTAAATTCGACTCAGAAGAATAGATGCTACAGGCACATATGTAGGTGTCCCTAACACTATGTCCCTATTTTTCACTTCTTGCAGATCTCATAAAATTTAATCTTTCACAATCTTCAAAGAAAATGTAGTGTTTATTCATTAGTTTTATGGTGACTACTAATCAGCCTTGCATGGTCCATTCCAAATTGTATGTAGGCGCGCAACTATATACAATTTCAAGATTAACGATGCAATACTCAGTTCGTCAAAATTTTATCATCATGTTTATAATAAAAACATTTTCATGCTTAATTCTTAAATAAGAATCAAAAATAAATTTACAAATATTTTCTTTGATATGAAAACAATTAAGTTTTCCAAGGTGTTTTATAAACAACGTTATTTCGATAACGATTACTTATAAATCTCACTTTAAATATTCATTTCGGTGATGAGAATTCAATCTTTATCAAGGGATACTGTTTTATCTTATAAAAACAATCAGTGATCTACAATAGAGTGATGAAGAGTTGTTCACCAAGAACTAACTACAATATAATAGGAAATGAGCTTAGCCAATTAATCATGAGGTGCATGAACTCGATGGCACTCAAAAAGAATAATCCACAACGTAACTCAAATCGAGATGAGTAGTTGTTCAATGGTTGCATCACTAATGCGAACATTAGGATGAAGCAATAAAAGATAGATAACATCGATACATGTAGGATTTAGCAATCAATGGTAGTCTTTTCATTAATCACAAACAAGTCAAAATTGTACCGTAACACATTACGTGTCACTATGTCATACAATTCCTAGAACTCATCCTACCAACTGATGTCTCAGTTAAGTTAGGGATTATTTTTAAAAGATACCACAATGAATACTAATCTAAAAGAGTCATTAGGTGTTCCACATGTCCCAGAAGATCCATCGGTCTCAATTCAGAAGAAGATTTCTTCAATTTATTTCTTGGACACTGGGCATCCTCGTTAGTAGACAATGGCCTAGGAACAACCCTTAACACAAATCAACAATCATTTAAAACCTTATAATTCAATCACAGAACTTAAGGACTTCCTCTTATCAATCTCATATTCCATACGAGTTAAATTTTACTTTATTCAAGTTTCAATCAACTTATACTCAATTCGATATCCTACCTCATTTTCCAATACTTTCAATCTCTATTCTTAGACCTTAATAGGGCAATGAAAGCTCGATATGATCAACACTTAATTTACAATCCTATAGCTCTTACAACAATATTTATCAAATGAGTCACTAGCATGAGATGACTCACACATTCAATTAGATTTCTCGGAAAGGTACTAGTGGCATGAGGCTTTTGGGTAAAGGCTCCAATGAAAGCCTCAAGTGCAATATTCACCCTTTCGATTTCAAATTTAAGAATTGGGTGACAACGAATTAGATGACACCTTTCCAGGTGGTAACGTTTTGTCAAACTCCACTCTATAAGGAAAGATCGTCATGACATTGATATCAGATTTAATCTCGCCAATTCTTCTTCAAGATCACAATCAACTAATATCTACATTTCTATGAATATCAACCATTTCGTTGGAATCATAAATATCCACAACTTGGATCGGATCTAGAATAGCTAGAATTCCTACGGGAATAACTTCGATTGATTTGCTAGGGGTGTTAGGGTTTCTTGTAACAATCTACGTCGTACAAATACCTTGTATAAATATAGAAATAATCATCAAACAATCATGTAATCAAATTACATCATATGTATATATATAATCCAAGTTATATATATATTAAAATAACACTTCTCAGTCTGGCCTTGTCGGTAACTCGAGAATTCTTCGGCATCGTTATAGTCAAAAGATTTTTAGACATTTTTAGAAAAATGTTTATAGTTAAAAGATTTTGAAATGTTTTATTCAAAACCTTGGTTTTAAAAATCTTCCGTTCTCTATAACGAGAGCTCTGGTACCAAACTGTAACACCCCCAAATTTACACAATTCAATACAGCGGAAGACTCGTTGGTGTTACGGGATAGCACATTACTCACATCATAGACAACGCATAAAAATAACGTTGTTTAATAATAAAGCATTTCCATTCATAAATATCAAAGTTACATAGGTCCCAAGTCATAGTATTTCATACAAGTTTACAAAGCATTTGAATGGAAATTATTATTTAAGTGTGGGCCATGAATTCTTGTGGTCTTCCCGAGAATTACCTTCAAGTACCTGAGATAAAACATGTTAAAAGAAAAGGTCAGCGATAACGCCGAGTGAACTCATAGAGTTTAATAAAATCCATCAATATAACATCGGTATAAAATTATTACCGAAAATCATTTTGTACAAATCTTTGTAATAGGTCATAAAATAGCCAAAGTCATTTTATACAAATCCTTATCAAAAATCATAATATAGGCGTTTCCCTTCAAAATCATTATACGAACCATTGTCGTAAAAACATCATACAATACGTTTTATAACGTTGTATAAAGTCAAATAAAAACCGTTATATGAATACGGTTATGTAAAACCAAAACACGAACATAATATCAATAATAAGACCCCGTATTGCTAGTCAGGCAATATATCGTAATTCAGTGCGTATAGCAGTATTTCGTTATTTGGATTATTATAAGCCGCATGACATTGTTACCTTACTACAACAAACAACGGGTAGCTAACCCGAACTCATTTGCCCATCTAAAATTAGCGTGTCATCACAATAATCACGCTTGTGTAAATCTTCTGATACATAAATTCGCTTACCAATCAATGTGGCACGACGGGGATCAACCGTCAAGGCGCGAACTGGGTGATCGTCCCCAAATAGTACTATTATATGCATAAGCGTCTACCAAATCCCGGTAGTTCACAATTCATGCTAATGGGACTTTTAGTGACATAACCTAACTTTAATAATCCATTTCATTTCATCTATCGGGTCATTTAATCATTCATCGGGTCATACAATCATTCGGGTCCAAATCAATAAACAGACAATCGGGACAACTAGTTTCCTATTTTATAAAAACTAACATGTTATCTCCCTCGCGGGTTTATAAAACATTTCATAAAAACATTTAAAAGAGTGTGAGGCTATGAACTCACGTTGATGTGAGAAAGCGGGTTATCGGCAATTCGGATGTACGGTACGTGCTTTAATCACAGAAACCTAGACAAATAATACTCGTCTTTGACTTTTGTCCAATGACTTTATAAAAATAACAATTATGTATAAATATGATGATTTTATACATATGATGATGATCAAGTGGGTTTATACATTCTCATTTACTCATTTTAGTGTTATGTGTTGATAACATTTATACTAGTTTACTAGTTTTACCTATTTACATGTTTTAGGTCCAATAAGCCTATTATAAGTCCATTAACTTGTATTAATCCATTTTATACTTTTATTATCATTATTATACTTTACATGTTAGGCCCAAGTGGGTTAAGCCGAATAAGTAAATTTATAAGTGTTTAGCCCATTTAGTTGGATTATTAGTCCAATAATGCTAACTTAGCCCGTTAATGTCCATATGTTATTTAGTTCGGGTTTTATCGGTTTTTACTTGTATTAAGTAATTATATATCAGTATATGACTTTTAAAAAGTTTACATTAGACGGGTCCGATCGTCTAAGTTTTAATTGACGAAAAACATTAATTTTACGGTATTAGCCAAAAAGACGTAAAAATCATGTTTATAAATTTATAACTTATAAAACTTATCAAACTACCATTTTTATAAAATGTCCATTTATTTATCCTTATACATATTTATATAAATGTAATATATAAGTTAGTGGGTTTTAATTCACATTTTATACTATATTTATTTGAGTGCTTATATAATACTATTAAACTTTAATTTCACAAAATCTGATTTTTAGTTTCACTTTCACCATTTTTATCATATCTTGAGTTCTAAAAGGAGATAAAAGTTCATTTTTGGATGACATAAACTTAATATTATGTGATACAAATAAGTTAGTTAAAGCTACTGCTCAATCCATGTCTAAGTATCCTTAAAAGTCCCTACAAAACAGACTATTCGGATTGGTATACTAATTTTGTTTCGATCATATCTCATTCATTTTGATGATTTCATTGCATGGCCAACTCTCACATGTGTATGACATCTAATACTTACTATATATTGATTCCACTTTACCATTTTATCAGTTTAACATTTGGTTACTTACTGTTTTTATACAGCCATCACATTAAGCAAGATTTTAACCATTTTACATATGGTTTTCCATCTTTTTACCCATGTTTATCAGCACCAAATCCCCACATAATATTTTTATCATCATTCATCATCATATACATATACATAAATAAAGAATATACAAGATTACATAATCAAAATAGGAAGAACAATCTTTATACCACAATTAGTGATGAAAAGATTAGGTTTTGGATGAACAAGACTTGGTTCTTGTTATCAAATCTTCAACTTTAGCAAGGAAACTTCTTGGGTACTTTGGATAGATGAACACCTCCATGAATTCAGCCCCTTAACCTCATGAAAACTCCTTTTCATAGGTTAAGATGACCTCCAATCTTCATGTCTTCAATAGGACGTCATCGTATGTAGATTGTAGCCCTTGGTTATGGTAAAGTTTTGATGGTTATGGTGGTGGTGCTATGGTGGTGGACGGCCAAAATGAGAGGAATGAGAGAGTTTTGTGTTTTTGAAGAGTGGTTTGCATGAGTGATATGAAGTAAATGGTTTGAAGTTAGTGGTTTTTGTGTTTTGGTAGCTTATAAGCTAAGCTAGTTACAAGTGTAACATTTACTTGTTAAATGTTGACACCTAAGGTGTGTTGTAGCTAAGAGTTGCCGTCCCATATTAGTGGGGTGGGGCAAAACTTGTTTTGTCTCATCCCACTAATTTACGGGTATTCCTCGATTCTAGTTTCCTCGATTTGCGTGCCATCGGGTCGTTTTACGAAAAACGTTTTTACAAATTATGAATCAACGGAACAAAACGAATCTAATAAAATTGTCTCATCAAAAACGGAGTTCAAAAACGTAAATACGTAATCCTAAGGTTTCCGGTTTAGTCGTAAAGGACGTTAAATTATGAACATAAGTCCTAATCTTTTCTCGTAAATTTGTGAGTTTATGAACCAACACAAATTTAAAATCTCAAAATAATATTCACGGATAAATTTATTTCCTAAAATGTCGGACTGTCACCAAAGACGGTGTATGTAAACGTAAGCACGTAAAGTAGAGTTCTCCGGTTTAAACGTAATCGATGCTACTTCAAGACGTAAACCCAAATTTCTTCCCATAAATTAGTGAGTTCATAATATAACATTAAAATAATGTTTTTAAATAATACTTGAGAATAAAATACCAACCATAAATTGACGGATTGTCACAGTTGGTGTCATGTGTCGGAGAATAACAAGCTAAGAAACAATCAAAAAATAAAAGGTTTTTAGAGAGACATTCTTAATTACTATGCAACCAAAACGAGTTCAAATAGAGGGTACGACACGGTTTTGAGCATATGGAAAAATAGGGTTCGCCCTAGAATTGGTTCTTTATGTGTTATCATGAATAACATTGAGCTTAATCACGAATGTGGTATCAATGACCTCATCGCATAGCAAAACGCTTGTGTGGAATACAAAAGTGATTTACAAACATCCTTCTACGTTAGAGACGATGTGGAACGTGTAGAAGATCACCTTAGTGGAAAGAGGTTGAGATGTGTGAGACCCCCAAAATCAAGCAAGGAAACAACTAGGCATCAAGGGGGTTCCACGTCATGTTACAAGAAACAATGAAATACCGTTGACACAAAGTCGACGTAATAGAAACATATACATTACATCATAAAAGATCACAGTTTTAAACATAGGTCCCAGAGTTTTATATGCGGAAAAAATTATTACTTCATCATGATTTATAACATATAGTTATCAAAAAATACAGAATAATCTTCTGACGGTTTTTAGATAAAACCAAAGTTTAATATACACAGAAATCTCCAAACTGCGATAATATCTTGCGGGCTCCCATCCAAGCAAAGCTAAGTAATAATACATGAGATTAATCATGTAAATCGTCAACATAAAGTTGAGTGATATTCATAGGTTTAGCAGTAAAGGTGTGGAACACAAACATTCATTTGTAAACAAGAAATAGGGGAAATGGTTATGTACATTAACCATAGTCCGAAACATTATTATTGCTGTTTAGTTCATGAACCGAAGCTTAACTCATGTAAGTTCCTCTAGTGAGTATTCAGCCTAAATACTCAAGTAACAAATCAAATGTTAAATTCGTCAAGGTAATCGGGACGGGAATTGTCAATCCCGATGGATCCACCCACAACATTCGCGCTTAACAACACAAGTAAATTAACGGTTCATGATCAAGAGAGTAAACTTAAGGCTATTGACTAAAAGCAATAATATCAATGAAAACTGTTTGAAAAGCATACAAGTCTAGATAGCATACAAGTTCTAGATAGCATACAGTTTTTAAATGGATGTGTTCCACCATGTAAAATCTCACCCCGCGTTTAGGAACAATGTGCAAGTAAAAAGGGGCTATGAACTCACGCTAACCACGAGGTAAGTGAATCATTGTACTCAAAAGCTGAGCAGAAACAGTAGTTGTAACACGATCACTGACGATATAGATGCCCAGAACATACGAAAGCCACAACCTACCAAATAAGGCACGCACTATATTAATAACTGACTCAAGTATAAACCATACTTAGTAACATAAAACTCAAGTTATAAAACCATGACAATCCCGAAAGAATAACAATGCAAGTGGTACTACAATACCCTTCTATATGTTCACTTTGTTAACTACTTCCTCGAAAAAAATCAGCCGGTACATACCAAATGTACTCGCTGATTTCCCATACTTAGACAACTCGGATTTTTATGAAACTTGGTGAAAAACTCAATCATAACCTGAATAAAACTCAGTTTAAATTTCATTCAATGATTTACATTTTAAAACCATCTGCTCAACACATTTCTATACTTGAAAAACCGGACAGATTTGAACACTCGACTCGTGAAACCATTTTGACCATCCTAATATTTACCATTAGCAAAAACCGACCATTGACATTGAAATTAGACTCAAAATTCTAAGTTTATGGTCTGAGAACAGCCCTTGACCATTTTTAAAATTCATTTTATAGTCCCCGAGATTCGATCCAAATATCGACAACAAATTCGGATTATGCCGATACTTGTCTCCCGGTACACAAATAATCAAACTAGCGTAACTTCTTCCTCGTTTTGCGTTAGAAGCTCTAATTTATATCAAATCGAAGCTAACGAACATACCTACGACACTATCTTATTAGTTTAACAATAATCCAAGTTTAAGACATCCAAAAATAGCCTCAAAGCTACTGCCCTAAACCACCACTCTAAAAATCATACCAAAACACTTTTTCAACACAAATTACCCATTTTCTACCAATACTATCATCATATAATCAACCCTTATTAACCATAACACTTGCATGTATCATAAACAAAAATCAAAATAAATGTTTTTAACTTTTTATCATCAAAACATGAAGATCTTAACATGATCATCACATGCATGATGATCAAACTCATACCAACCATAAAATTCATGAAAACTAGAAAACTTGATGCATGTGAGAGATTTGGATATCAATAGGATCTCCTTTCAAATTACAGATGTGGTCTTAATTTAGTTTTGGCTTAAACAAGGTATAATTCAAGATCTATGGTGGTTTTAGGTGGTGAGGGAGGCGGCATTTTAGAGAGAAGACAGGGAGAGGAGAAAATTTTCATCATGTGTGTGTTTTTATGAGTAAAATGGGAAAAAAGAGTATGTAGAAAGATTATATATAATGGTGTTAAGGTAGAAATTAGAATTATTGAATAGTTTTGGGCTAAAATAAAATTAAATAGTTCAAAGGGTAGAAAATGGCTATTAGTAAATTTTGAAAATATTTACGGGGCTCAGGTTTCGTAAAAATACTTTTCAAAAGTTAAAATGCATCATAAATGTGATATTATAGTCTCCCGACTCGACTTAATACGTCATTTAAAAGAAAACATCGAAAACATCGAACATTGAAACAGTCGACAATGAAATGTAAAATATCTGGCATCCGTCGATATTGCGATCATTAGTAGTTGTCGTTATTCATTGATTTTGAGTAAACTCATTGTAAAATGCAAGCGGGTGTTTTTAAATCAAAAACTTTGATTTAAATAAATATGGAAAAATAAAATATATTTTTTATAATTCCAAGTAAAGTATTATCAATGATTATAAAATACTTAAAAAGTATAGTTTATTAAAATTATCATGATCTCAGGATCTACATATAAGTATACAAGAAAATATAATACATTGGAAAATTCAAGAAGCACGAATAAAAGAATAAAATAATACTGGGAAAAATACGAGTTCTTACAGTCTACCCCCTAAAGGAACTCGGGTCCCTCAGAGTTCTACTGGAGATAGAAGAAGATGTAAACAAGAGGAGATACATAGTTTAGAACTGATTCATTGCTTCCCAAGTAATTTCTGCACCACGGCGTACCTTAACAATTAGAATTCACTATACTTCAGTTTCTTAACTCCTTTTCTAATAAATTTTCAAACTTGGATTATAATAATGACCTTTCAGTACGGAAAAATATCAAGAGATAACATGAACACAAGAATTGCTTAAAGAAAAAGGTGCGCTAAAGCAACTTAAGATTGATAATTGCCAAGGAATCACAAATCGTGCAAACTGTAAAACATGACAAATCTTAAAACGTAACAAACTATTTACTAGCAAAATAGAGGGGAAATATGAATTACATATAGACATCTGGATTACAAGTTGTCACAATTATTTTTATAGGATTTGGTATTACTTTCAAATTTAGCTTAAGGATTTTCTTGATTAAAAGAAATTTTTACATGGTTTAGTGATTTGAAATCAAACTATATATATTTAGTGAGTAAGCAGTTGCTATATCTTTTTCTTGATCAGGATTTCAAAGCCAAAATGTAGAACAGTTCAAAATAGTTATCTTCTTGATAAGAATTTCAAAGTAAAAGTAACTTAGTTCAAATAATTATTTCGATCAGTTTAAGAGCTTTTGGCTACATATATGAAATTATTGTTAAAAACTCAGGTTTATCGTTACCATTAGAAAAAAATCAGATTTTCAAATTATTTAGAGTCATTGTTAGAAATTATAAATTAAATCGATAATTTCATTAGGTTGAAAGTAAAGTATGATATCAGCAAATACTTTAAAAGATAAAGTATGACATCCTTTTAAACACTAGTTATAAATCTATCAAAGAGGATGAATAGTTCCGACCATTAACTTGAAACGGTTATTTTGGTAATTTAACCACTTGATAAAATGTGTAAAACGTTCTTAAATTTTAAGAATAATTTGTAAAAATCCAAGAGGGTGTTTACTGCACCAAATGGTAAACATGTGACATATTCTGGTTTTCAAAAGGTGACAAGATAGCAAACAAGCAATGAAACGAATAATAATCAATAATTAGTATATAAGCAATATCACGAGGGAATAAAACGAAATTCGTATCAATTTCTTAATGGACATGATAGAGTAGATGCATCAATGATAGTGACAATATGAAACAAAGGATTTAACAAGTAATCAATTTTCGAGTGAGGTTGGTGTCACCAACAATGGCTTATTAAGTTCTCGGTGGTCGATACATGATCGAAAGAGAAAAGCCACCCAATAAATATTCGAATCAAGTAAAATTCTTAAGAAGTTACTTGAGAGAAATCCCAGTAAAATGAACAACATTAGCAATGAGAGGCGAAATCAACACATGATTCACACGGATGAATTTCAAGACAATAGAGTCTAACACACCATGACAATTACACGAAGTCATTGTTCACTTTCAGTCATAAATCACTATTCGCGTCTAGAGACGTTTCGAAGGTCTACCAACATAGATAGAGAAGGTCGATCGATGTAGAAGCATAACAACATTGAAACTTTCAAGTCTGGTATCAATGGTAAGAAATTAGACGAGTGGTATCGAGAATTATATCACGAAGAAGAATGAGGTAACAAGTAAAACAAAGATCGTTGAGTAAGGAAATATGTGATTGAGGTATGTACTTTGTTCAAGAAAAGATAAGGATTATATGTGTATGTCACGAACTGGTGCTACTCGCATAAGATGTAAAAGTTTTCTAAACTTTATTTTATCTAACTTTTTAAAGAACATAAGTAAAAAGTTGGTTCTTGGCCAAATATTTAAGGTGACTACTATTCAGCCTCGCATGGCTTCTTCTAAATTACGCATAGGTGATCAGGCCATGCATAATTTAGGACTAGCAATGCGATGCCCAGCTTCATCAAACCAGTATTACATATCATATAATTTAAAATATGCATATAATGCCATTTGTAAAAACAGAATCAAAATAATTTATGAAATTTTTCGCCAATAACTAATTGACTAGATGTTTAAATCAACAATTTTATTGTTACAAGAATTCTTTACAAGACCAATTGTTTAACAATTTGTGAAAATACATTGTAAAATTAATATAAAATAATTTTATAAGATAACATTCAAGTATTTAATAAGGCCCAAGTGGAACATTTTATCAAATGATTCGCAAACAATACCAGATTGAGTTTATATTGTAACATGATGATATTTTATAAAATAGCGAGTGGGTTACACGAGGGTAATGAAGAGTAGTTTCAAGACAATCAATGAAATGATTGCAAGTTGATAAGATTTCAAAAGGTTTAGCCGGAATCGTCATGAGACACGTGTCAAAAATGATAACGAAAATGTGTAAATGAGGATTGCAAATCTTGATCCAAATCAGTGGTACGATAGAAGCAAAGAAAGACAATATAGAATGTGCTTTTAAGAAAACTAAATTATCAGTGATACAACTATTCCGAAAAGTTCTATTTTAAGAAAGTTTAGGAATCCAGCACGTAAATAGTAACGCATAAAAATGTACACATTTTTCGAAACATATAGTTTATCATTGGTTTATCAAATCACTTGGTTCCAAAAATTCAAGATATATGTATGTATGACCGGACTCAAGGTTACTATTTTTAAACGTTTCCAAACGCAATCAATGTTTTTAGTATTAAGTTAAAGTTTTCCGAGCTCAAACGAACTCAAAAACGCTTCAAACCATATTTTTAAAGTCTATCAGCTTTGACTTCTAAGTTTGACTTTCGGGGTCTGACCTGACCAGTTGACTCGCTAAATGATATTTTTAAGACTCGAAGTCTAAAGCAGTTGGGTGTAAAATGACGTTTTGGACAACTTTCTAGTTTTACTCGAGACTTGAAACGGATAAAAAATGAACGAAAATGCCCTCGCATCAAATCTGTCAACGAAATGATAATTTAGAATTATGCGGAAAATAAGTACTTAAGTTTATAATTTCAAATGAGCGTAACTTGCTCGTTTTTAAGATTTACGGATCGAATTTTATGTCCTAATCGAATGTCTTAACAAGTAGAAATATATTTTTATGTCTACAGCTTATAAGAATATTTTCTCGACATCGTAAAATTACATGTAACTTTTCTGTAGAAAGTATATTTTTTTGACACACCTTGAAATTTAATCAAACTTCATAACGACCCGGAATTTATGTACACACAATCCTTGTGGATTCCATAAAGACGAAAGAGAATAAATTGTATAATCAATCATGTAAAGAAAAACATAATATAGAAATGGTTCAAGAATGCCAATAATAATCCAAGAAATCAAAAACGGCGCATGACATCCGTGTCTTAGTTTTAAAGATGCAATGCAGGAAGGTCTCTTGGCGGTGTGATTTTCCAAAATCACAAGACATATCGAGAAGAAAAATAATGGGATATTAACAGTTTGCACTCCCGGAGTGAGGAGGTTCAATGAAAAGGAAGGATACAAGTTTATAGGAGTAGAATCATATTCCTAACAATCGCCACATAATAGAGAATGAATTACAAGATGACGATGGTGTTTTCACGGTACAAATGGACGTTGAAATTCGAAATCGAAACGTAGAATGGTCAATGAAATAATATTTAATCGAAATACGAGTGCGTGTAAAACGATGACGTAAAGGTCAATCAAGGTTACGAAAACCCACGTTACTATTTAACACAGATTCAAGGAATGCTTCGATATGCGTGACTCACACGATGTCCTTTAGTCTTTCTCGGAGACACATTGAGCTACACAATGGTCTATAGACTAGACATCCAATCACGAATGGTCAGATAACAATTTGGATATCTAAATAGATATCTTGAATAGGTTTAACAACGAAAGTAACACACACGGTAGTAAAATGAAAATCAGAAGTTTCATTAAAAGCAACACTTATTTAATCCCGAACAAGGGTATCACGAGAATACGACAACATGTAACAGTGAGTCGAGAAAAACATATGGTTCAAAATGAACGAGTATATGAGGTCAATCGTATCACGCATAGACGAAATAACAATAGTACTCAGAAAAGTGAGTATGAAAAGTCGGCAGCATACGCGCTCCGAATACAAGTATGAATGTCATAACAAATTAAAATCATGGTAACAAGATCAAGTTTATATGAACAAGAATTCAAGAAATATAGTAAGAGCATATGTAATCAAGTAATACCCAATGATCATTCATGAAGCACAAGGCTTTGAAAATAGATAGTAATTATCGTCATTAGGGTAATGTAATATTTTAAAATGTAATCAAGAGATGAAATACTACAACGATAATTAAAAGTAGATAATAAGGATTAGAGAGTGATGTGTGTTCGCAAGTCTTAAATTTATATTACTAGATGATTACCAAACGATGACTAAAAACACAACACGGGCAAGTTTACCCTTTCATGTATAGTATACTCTTAAGATAAAGTCCAGGTCGTTCCACGGGATTGTTGTTAACAAGTAAAAACAATGATCTCTAGAGTGTCACAAGTTCTAAAGATTTAAGCTTCTAACAATGATTTAAAGGTGTGTTTGGTTAAGGCTAAAACATAGAAAAGATAGATAGCAAAGATGAATTATAAGCACATAAACAATGTAAGACAACATGCCGATTACTAGTGGTACATGCAACATCTAATCAGCATAACAAAAAATCCTTCTACAGATCATGTCATAACAAAAGCACTAAGAATAGTTTATGTTGGTTTCAATAATTCAAGCACTAAACAAAATTATGCAAGAGTCGTTATGTATTTCATTCCACCAATCGCGACAAAGGCGAATACCAAGATTCATTTACTAGATGACATGAAATCCATTCAATCATATAAGTACTAGTTATTTATCATGAATGAACCAAATACGTAACAATTATCTAACATAATAGTATCGAGTAAAAGAACAAATCAACCATGCTTATAATCACGAACCAGGGAGAAAGTGCGCCGCACAAAACTAATTGTGCGCCGCACTTCGCGCCTGCGAAGCTAATACAATCTATGCATAGTTATACATATGCCTTAACCAAATACACAAGTCACTACTCCATAATCAAAGGAATAAAAAACATAACATTCATCATAATTCCAGAATTGATCATAATAAAAGGGATAAAAGATTATACCAAAGTTATATGATCCAAATGATGATTACAAGTGTTCCTAAATGAAAACTATTATTGATTAACAAAGATAATGATTCATATAGCTCTGAATCCTTTAAATGCTGCCAAAACACCTTAAGTTCGTGCTAAATTATATGGGAACGATGAGAGAAGTAGTGGTGAGTTGGTATGGAATGAGAGGGCCAAAGGGTGCTTTTATAGGCTTTCTGCGACCAAAAGTGCGCCGCAATTTGTCAAATGTGCGCCGCACATTTTCTAAACTTGGAACCAAAGTTTCATTATTGCTGAGAAAAAGTGTGCCACACTTTTTCATTTGTGCGCCGCACTTCATTTGTGCGCCCCACTTTTCAAATGTGCGCCGCACATTCTGACCGCACAAGTACTCCGCACATTTGAGAAAACCTCCACACTTCTGGGCATTTTCAGCTTTTGGACCCAAAAGCAAAGTTGTACATAATTCTTTTGCGCACGCGTGGGCACCTGAACCAAGTCTAACGGACATCGTATGCTCAAGTTATGATCAAAGTAGTGAACATGTGTCGGGAGATCTTAAGCTTGACTTTATTTCTTCGTTTAAGCTTGATATCTTTATGTTTCTTCCATTTCCTTCCATGACACATCCTTGGAACCTATAACATCAAATATACTCCATTAAGTATCGATAGTTCACATAATTAACCTAAATATATACAGATAATGCACACGCAAACATGTATAATTAGAGCGTTATCAAATTCCCCCACACTTAAACTATTGCTTGCCCTCAAGCAATGCTAAGAAAAAGAAAGTTAAAATAAAATTTACCTAATTTCCAAAAGAAAATAAAAAAATTAAATTTTTTTGAAATCGCAAATATTTTTGGGTTTTTGTAAGAAATTTTGCTAAAAGAGCAAACACTTCCCCACACTTAAGGGTTTGCTTGTCCTCAAGCAAGAAAAGGAAAAACAATAATTTATAATATGTTTAAAATTATCCACGTTGCTAGCCACCAAACGTACCACAAACCATGAAATATTACAATTTTTTCAATCATGTAACGTACATCATACATATATCACGTCTTAGCACATTAGCTAATCGATATCTCAAAAAGAACTTCGTCTTCCTTCATCTTAATAAATATATATATATATATATATATATATATATATATATATATATATATATATATATATATATATATATATATATATATATATATATATATATATATATATATATATATATATATATATATATATATATATATATATATATATATATATATATATATATATATATACTAGCGTCGTAACCCGCCCAACGGCCGGGGTCGTTTTTTGTTGTTGTTCCGAAAGGTTTATGGTTTTTAGTTTAGCGTCGTAACCCGCCTAACTGGCGGGGTCGTTTCGTAAATCTTTTCTAAAAGTACATTTGTTTATTAGTTATACCTGTCGGAAGTGGAACCCATTTTTGTTAACAAAAAATTGAAAGGAAAATAATTTTTATTATATTTAGGACTTGGGTTACCCAGCGAACGTGTTTTATACCATGTGAATCGTTGGTTGTTTAGATATCGGTTTGTGTTTACATTTTTAATTTGTTGGTCAAACATAAACTAACCTTTGATAGTGTTGGTGCTTGGTTTACCCAACGACTGTGTTCGGTGTCATGTTAATTTACGAATGTACATTGATCTACATCGAGTTTGGTTTGTAAATCTTTTCTAAAAGTAGGATGTTTGTGTATTTGTTATATGTGTTAGCATCAGTGTTGCAAAAATCGGTCTTGGCGGCCGATTAATCGGGAATAAATCGCTTGACGGGGGATTAACCGCCACGATTTTCATTTATCGGCCTTATTAATCGGTTTGATCAAAATCGGTCAAAAATCGGATAAATCGGTGATATATTGGGGATAAATCGGTTAAATCGGAAAAATGATAAATCGTCCAACTCGGTTTCGAATATAAATCGACCAGATCGGAAAAAATCGGATAAATCGGCTTAATCAGGCATATATTTTCAAAATTTTATAATTTTATACATAAAAATTCCAATCCGATTAATACACGATTAATCCCCGCCAAACCTATTAATCGCTTGGCGGTACCCAAACACCACGCTACCGCCGAGCGATTTTTGCAACCTTGGTTAGCATTGTTACTTGTTTTTGTTAAAAGAAAAGTTTTTATAAAACTGGTTTTTTGAACCTGTCGTGACCATTTTATAAAACTGGCTACGAACCGTCGGGCCAGCTTGAGGAAATATGGTTTTAGAAAACCGGTTTTAATTGTTTCTCACCAAATTGGATCATGAGACTCTTCGTATACTAAAGTGAAAGAAACTCTAATGATCCAAGCACCAATTTTGAAGAACTCTCTAAATATCTTTCGTGCATTATACAAGTAGACACAACCTTAGATTCTCCATATGTGCAAGCCCAAAGGTAAACAAAGACAGGAGATCCAACTTGCGGTCCATGTAAAGTGCATACTCGAGCACTCTAGAAATCACTTCCATGTCCCCCTCCTTGCCCTTTGTAATCCGAGGACCCTTTGGAGTTGGAAAACAGGTTTATCAAGGTATTCTGAAATATCAGGTATTAGTCTTGTTCGATGTCGCCAACAATAAGATGAAAATTGTTCAACTTTTGATAGATGGGGACTCCTTTCGAGTATGTTGATTTCCTTCAATAATATCATTTTCGATAACTCTTTTGCTAGAACTATCAGCTCACTTTTTTTGCGCCTATCAACAATCACACTCTACGAAAAGGTTAAGGAAACCAACTTGGTAAGACCTCCAAACTGGCTAGGTAAGTCCGACCCGGATCAGATTCCGCTCCGGTCCTTGGCGTTTAGGACAAATTTGTTTTCGATTATGTCCGGTCCGGTTTTCGAACTATGAGCACCCCTAAACTAATCGACTCCTACCAGACATTGTTTAAATTAAAGGAGTGAGCTTTGGTTAGTTGGCATTAAGGATTTTAATATATATAAATCATCTAAAAGATAACTCCGAAGTATTTATATAGTAAAGATCGAAACTTAACCAAACTGTTTCATTATTTACAAGTGTACATAGGGGAAACTAAAGAAAATTGACTCATTTAAATAATTCAGACTTCGTATCAGATAAAATGTGCATTGAGCAATAATAGATACAGATACCAAAAATACAAATAAAGTAAAGCAACTTGTATCTCTTTAGGTTCATGAAGCAAACTGATGCACAAAAAGACCCACCAACATAAGCAAAAGGCATCAGTTAGCTCTCAACTGATGCATACATTTGAGAAAAAACAAAAGGTGATAATTTAAACTCAGTTACATTTTTTTGAACGACAATAAACTCAACTGCACAAACTAACCTTGCATGCCGTCTAACTTGGTAAACAGTTGGAATTTATGTAAACTACATATATTTTATCCGAGCTTATTACTTCACTGATATTTTGCAGACCGGAACAGAAAAAATGCCTTGCCGATTTTCCATCAGCATACTGTATGGACAACACATCAACTTATAGAGTCTAATGTTTGATGAAAGGGGATTGGCACTGTTAAAGCCCCTTAAAAGTGAACAAATTGTAATTCTACATCCTTTGGGAAGCTATCTGATGTCGTGGTATATCCTTGTCTATCTTTTGTGTATGTGCACTAATTATTAGCTTTTTGTCCAGTTCACAAGAGTAACATGAGCATTACAAATGCTTAACGAATATTTTGATATAATGCATTAACTAAGTTATATATCAGATATTGTGACTAACATGGAGTGGTGGTTGTATCTCTTATTTTTTTCACAACACCAAGACGGCCCAATTTGTTGTGGCATTTGTTTTAAAGTCCTTTTATTACTCAGAAACTATGTTTTCTCATTTATAGGATGAGGCATGGGATGAGATCAGGGAAGCAACTAATACTAAGGAGAAATAGTGATATAGATCTATGTATAGAATAAATGAAAATTGTTGTCAACTTACTCAGTGGTTCTTTTAAGGTTTTTATTTAGGATGCTCATAATGAGAGTGTAATGAGTACACATAAATAAGAATCACGCAATATCTACGCGCCTTTGCAACTTCTGATGTTGTTATAGAGAAGTCATCCACAACTTGTTGTTGATATTGTAGAGTGTAACTGTATGTTCATATGGGCTCAGGAACAACCTACTGGGAATTGATTCCCTTGCCAATACCACTGTATATCAGCAAGTGAAAGTAAATTAAGAGTTCAAAAAAGGTGATTTAGGCTGAACAAAAATCAACCCATACCAAAAGTACTTATTTTGGACAAGTAGAGGTTGCCCAAATGTTACGGTAAGAAAAATAACATATAATTGTTGCTATGGGGTTCAGGGTTTTGGTTACTGCTACTGTGGTTGTTTAGTGAGTTAGTATCAGGGGTGTTTGGAACGGGCTGATGATAGTTGACCATTCAAATAGCAATCCTTCATCAACCCTCCAAGTATCTTGATTTTGAAACTAAAAAAATGAGAAAAACAGTATCATATGATTCATGAGCAACAACAATAAGGATTACCTGAAATCGAAGAGGTGTCCAAGTCTGTATATGTCCCTGCACACCGTTTCCTCCCACAAATTTTCCCTTCACAAAAGTTGTTAGCCATGGAATATTAGTTTGCAGGTCTTTCTGTGAAAATCAAGGAATCTCAGTTTGTAATTCATATGCAATGGTGTCAACCGAGATAGGCGATTTATGAAGAATTACAGTCAGTGAAGAATGTGCAGCACTATCAATAGACTAATATGAAGATCAGACAGGGGAAAGTGCAAATAAAAATGTCAGATTGTCAATGACGGTCTTTTAATGGCAGGATTTATTTTCGGTTTTCACTCTAGACTCATTTTTGTGATATCTTCTGTCGAAAGTAATTAGTCAGTAATCTCCTCAATATACAACTCTAAAAATGTTACTTTAACACTATACTCAACATTTTGACACTCCAACATGTCAAATACTTCTGATAACAGCTCTCCGTTTGGCCCACTCTGAAAAGGAATTGACAAAATAATTTTAACAGGTGATTAATATATACTTGTAACTTATAGGGCAAGGGAATTTAAAAGGGTATACATGTATAATACCTTGGCCCCTCTTGCATTCACCTTCCATTGTGTAAGCTTTCCCTGTTCCGGTTTGCCCCTAAGCAAAAATGGTGCACTTGAAACCTTCTAAAACTTCATTTACAAGTGGAATAACATCTTGTTCATATAAATATTTTTGCGGGACAGTCGGACCAAAATCCTGCATAAATTCAGAAAAATCATTGACTATAATTGCTCAGCTAATAACCATAAGCAAGTAAGCAGCACCGGCATTGAAAATGCTGTTACAAAATTTCATTTTTTTCATAAATATCTGATGCACTTCCATCCAAAAATAAGTAGACAATATCCTTCGGAACAGTTTTTCTCATTATGATACTATCCAAAAACATCAAAATATTAGTCATCTGATTTTTCAACTCGGTTACTGTCATATCAATTTTTATTTGGTTCTCTTGTTCTGTGTAATTGTTCGGCCTTGTCAACCCACCTGCATAAAAGCAATGTAGGGAACTTTCAAAAAATCATGTGAAATTCGATAAACCTACAAAACCATAGAACTATCGATAAAACGTTAAACGGTTGTGCGACATTTAGTATACATGCCTAATAGATTTCAGTTAGAAGCTAGGTACATACAAAGGTAAAAACTTGAAAGATCAAATTGCTGACACAAACTAATTATAAACCACCTTCCTATACTGTTTTTAGTTTTGACGTACCTCGACTGCATGTGGGCTTGTTCTCAAGAAACCACCGCTTACACTATGTATCTTGGATAGTTGCCATGTTTTCCTCAATATCGGTATTCGGTTTCGTTTTGACACAGCAAACCATTCTTGCAAGTTACAGTTCAGTAAACGGTGACTAATATCATACAGCTTCATGTTGAATTTCCAAAATCTGTGCCAACTCCTTTTCAAGTTCATGGGTGGTTTGGAAATTTAACTCGTTCTGCTTCTTGAATGCTTATGAGTGAAAAAAGATCTGATTCATTGTCAAAGACACGAAACCTACTAATAGTTTTTCAAAGAGTGCAGAATACTTTATGAGTGATTTGATTCATTTTATGTGTTCTAGCGTCGTAACCACGGCAGTGTCTTTCCAAGATAAACTTGATCGCAGAGAGACCAGACCATAGGCTATAATGTCCCACCGTTTATGTATTCTAGATCGGATATCGTTGTTTTCTTTTGTGTTTCGCAACAACTAACTAAGATTAAATATCAACAATAGTTATTGATTCCAAAGATATGTGTTCTTTATAAATAAGTAATAAAGTCAGACCAAGTTTATATTGCCCTGGAGAACTCTCATTCATGGGGCACTTACGTAGTGGGTCTGGTATAATTTCAGACGTACACCATTAAACAGGTTAATTTTGACCCGTTTCATGAAAACAATCAGTTTTCTACAATAAATACCCATTGGTTCACATTTTACGTGTATATGTAACCCATTACGAAATATTATTTTATTTATAAGGGAGTGTTTGGAGTTGCTTATTGAAATTTTCATTTAATCTGCCTAAAAATAACCGTGTCGATACGAAAAAAAGGTCAGACTTACAACAAAGTGAATATGTAAAAACTTGCAATTTTACCTAGAGCTGTCGAATGTTGTTGGTTAGCACCTCTACACGCAGTTTCCATATACCAGCGTTATCTTTGATCAGCAGCTGCAAAAGTAAAAAATTAAGACGCAAACTAAACTTTTTATATGTAACTCATGTCTACCGTATAGTTGCATATTAGGTAAACAAAAAATTATGTTACAAAACAGGTTGTACCTTATAATGAATCACCTAAAAAGATGTGGCCCTATATAATTGGTGGCATCTGCCTTAACATGCACTTGCCAAGAATCGGCCTTGAGGCGTACCATGTAATGAGGAGGTTTCATCTAATTTGTTCTTGACGTTGACGAAAACATTGTGATTGGTGGTAGTATTAATAACCATACCTTCAAAATTCCCATTTACTGCTATAATTTGCGATCAAGTTCAGAAAGAAAGATAATTTAAATAAAATGCTAAAGCTGCAAAAAATGATATTAATGGACATTATCGTTGTAGAAAAGAAAGTTCTTCTATTGATTCATTTATCAGTTTGTGTGTATGAATCATTAGATAACACTTGCAAGACCATTTGTTACATCTCTTTCAATACTGTAGTATTTAGCACCTTTGGTCAGGCGGGTTGGATCTATGTAGCCATGGACTTACACGGTGGACTTTTTTAGTATTATAATCATTATGGCTTTCCTGATGATTCATAGAAGCCCTTGTTCAGCTTCAAAGTTTGCAAAAACATCGGACTGGTCATCTTTTCCTGGACCACTTAAAATATCAGTCTCTAGAATTGCACCTTTCCATCCAGATAATTTAATTTTATGAAAAGATTGAAAAAATTAAATTCAACTGAGTCAAAACCTCGTTATTTCATTTAGCTTCAACAGAGACACCGAGCTTTTACGCAACCACACTTGTTGAGGACCATGGAGTAACATATCTTATTGTCACTACACATATTAGACAATTATTTCTAATAATTTTTTTCAATTTAACACAAAAGAAAAGAAAAGGTCAAAATACTTACCTGCAACTTGTTCCGATATATCTTTCAACCAGGTCAAAATATGTTAGATATCTAAATCATGGTCAGCCCAATCTACAGTTCCACTTGCGCAATCCTTAGTTCCGTCTGGTACACTTCCGCGTAATATACAGTTCCACTTGCGCCAAGAGGTCACACCTGCAGGTTCATCAAATGAAACCATGGTTAAGCTTAATAGTCTGAATACCAGATAAAAGCTTACAATGGTCTTCCAAACAACATCTTTATAATGTACTACTACGTAATAAACTTGTATAATCAGAGTGGAGTTTATGATATGAAATCGAGATCAATAAGAAAAAGGCCTACTACAGAATATGTTTTTTCGGTTGGTTCGTAAGTTCTTTCTCAATTTTTCTTTCATCTATAGTTACATTGGTTGATTCACTTCTATTGCTCTTGCTCTTCTTGTTCCAGCTCTATCATCTCAATAATGGTTAAGGTCTTTCAGAGGGTTTGGGATTTCAATCCACATTTACTACATGAAAACTGATACGTGAAAATGTTATACCTGTTCAGGATCTTAACTTGATAAGCTCATATACTGAAAGAAAAGGGCTTATAAATAATGTTTCCTTTTGACTTTCGAGGCAATTTAAAAAAGTATTAGGTGCATTATAGTCATATTGTCTCTGAACAACAGTAGATAAGGCATAAACTGGAGGAGACAGTTTCGACCCCTATACATATGAGCGGGGCGCCTCAGGTTATTAACTATGATGGCTCAAACGTGTAAAATCAATAAACAAAAATAATTATCAAGTCTTTAGTCTCAAGCGAGTTAAGCCTACAACTATGATAGATCAAACTTGTAAAATCAGAAGACGTTAGCTAAGTATAGACTGGTCGAATGTCTATGAGAGTCTATCCAAGTGTACTTAAATTAATAGGACCTCCATAATTATGTAATACTTTACAAAACATAACCAGAACCATCATGACCAGAACTATTGTTGGCCCTTACCCGTCCCCAGCTCTATGGTGTAATTAAATCAAATAAGTTGAATATCGTGTAGGAAATAATGTATCATTAATAACTTGAATAGAACTTACAGGATGGCGATTAATGGTTGTTGATGCGCAAAAATCTCAAACATGCAGCACCCTGGATAATGGTAAGGTCAAACGTTTATGGTTATTTGATGAGATAGCATTTATACATGATATCATCGTTCTTTTCGGGCTTTAAATGCATAAAAATGTCATAAAATACCATATATATGCTTGTGTTTGTTTACTTGTGTATTTTAGGTATGAATATCGTGAAAAAGACAAAAGATCACAAGTTACAAGGAAAAACGGACACGAGAAACGAAGCCGTACAAAGAACCGGGCCTTAATCATGGAATTCTCAACAAATACCCTTGAAGACTTTAAGACAAACAAGATTGATCCTCATTTATTGAAGAAATGACACTTAAAACCCTTGTATATTCATAATTACAAGTTTGGTCCCTTAAGTTTGTCAAAATTACACAAAAGGTCCTTCAACTTTGAAGAAATGGCAAGATTAGTCCCTCAACAAATCAAAATTGCCAACAATGGTCCCTCATAAAGATTAAGATGCATTGAAGACCTTTGAAGATCAACATTGTCCAAAATCAGCCCTTGAAATATGCAAACATGTCAAAAATAACCCTTGAAACCTTTTGTGAAAAGGTTGTGCCAAAAATGACAAGTTATGAAACGTTGATACAAAGGAAATGGGCGCTGATGGGTTTTTAAACTCAAGAGACAAGAGAAAGAAAGAATAAGGGCCAAAGCTGTTAACTTAAAACATTCAAACACGAATTTGCGCCAAACAACTCCCATTCCCCCAATTTCGGATCAAAAGGACAACTATTCACCTTTTACCAACCCAGATTTTACACCAACTTAAACAAAGGGTAAATCTAAATTACCCAGGCACACGTTTGATTCACACATGCAGAATCACATCTCACACACAAAACCCTCATCTCCACTCACCAAATGGCCCCACCACCAAAACCGTTTCACCATCATGTGACAACTTCCTCACCAAGGATTGCCACATGTCAAGATCAACAGCCCACATCATTTACTTCATCACAAAGCTATTATAAACGGTTTGGATGCATTTTGGACAGCTCACACCAAGAAAACGTCTAGAAGGACTTAGGGCATTTAGGGAATTTCACATCTAGGGTTTGTGAATAGTGTTTAGCCAGGCATTTGCCTATAAAAGGAGACCTCAACATGTGAGAGTCCCTTGGTTCCAGTTTTACTCTTTAAACATTGTAATTCCTTTTTAAAATTTATAAAAGTTGGTATTTTTAGAAAATTGTAATTCCTTTTTATGTTTTTGAAAGTTGGTGTTGTTTAAAGGGTGATTCTGAGTTCCATTGATTGTTATAAGTGTGCTTGAACCTTTTGGATCAAGGACGTTTATGTTGGGTAAGGTTTTTCAAGTTTGAAAAAGCTTGAAAGGAGGTTCTGATTTTGCTTATTTTTGTGTACTAACCCTTAACCATAAGCTATAAGCTCTTGCAAGCTTGTTGACACCAAGCTTGTGAAGGGATTAGAGCCCTTGGTTGAGTTGTTTGCTGCTTGTGTTGAAGACATCAAGTCCTTGAGTTTCTGCTTTGAAACATCAACCAAGGCATTCATCATCTTTCTTATTGAAGTACCTTGGTCTTGTTCTAGTTGTTGAACAAGGTCCAAGGAGCATTGCTGGCCTTCCTAGGATGTTGTGGAAGGCAGGTATAAACCCTTGTTAAGATTCCTCTAAAATTTTCATGTTTCTGCTTATTTTGTACTTTGGTATATGATTTGGTGTTCTTGTGTTTGTGCTTTGTGTTTATTGGTTGGTTTCTGTTAGTTGTCACCTAGTATAGCTTTTTGGTCATTAAAATCAATAGGTTGTGTGTAGAAATCAAAAGTTTGTTTGTAAAGTGCTTGATTAAGGGTTGTTTGGGATTACTGGTTTATAAGGCCTTGTGGCCTTGTGCCCTTGGTTCTTAGGGTTTGGGAGGTCTAAACAAGTCCTAATATACAAGTTTTAGTCATTGGTTTACCTTCTGAAAGTTTGGAAAAGGGATTTTTAGTTTTGCAAAAATCTGATAAAAGTGGTTTTGAATTTGGTCAAACACATCAGATCCAATAACTTCTTTGTTAGTTGGATGTAAGGTCTGAAATCAGGGTTGGGAATAGTTTGGGTGATAAGCTATCTATTGGTTATCTGCTTGTTGAATTTGGAGGCTTATTGTGGTTTCTATAGCTTATCAAAAGTTGCTGAAGTGGTCATTTGCATCAGCAAAGTGACCACCTCATTTGGTGTTGCATTGTAATTTCTAGCATTAGGATTGTTGTATTGTTGCTTGGATCCTATTTGTGTGCTTCTTGTGAGATTATTTGGCTACTTGGATTGCTCTGTTCATAGCTTATAAGCCCACTGGCTTATTGGCTTATTTGTGCCAAAACACATCAAGTTTACCCAACTGGTAAGCCTTGATTCACAAGGTTTGCACTCAAACCTTGACCAGCAGGGTGAAAAACAAGTCCTTACACTTCATTAAGTCTGTCAACGCCTACTTTGTTCCTGTCAGCGTTTGATTTCAACTTGTCAGCGTTTAACTTTTGGTCAAACTTGGTTTTCAAGCTTATTGAATCTGTTTTGCTAATTGGCACATGCAACAACTTAGTTTTTGTAATAGAACTCATTTTTCTCAGCTTAATATCAAGTCTGGAAGTTTACAAGTCTTTTGGTTAAGTTTTTGCTAGGAAACTAGCTTATTTGGCTTTTTCAGCCAGCTTATTTGTTCTTACAGCTTATTCTACTTGGCTTTTTGTGATTTTCTTGATTGATTATTCTTAGTTAAGCTATTTGTGAGCTTTTGCAACAAACTAGAGCTTCTGAGGTGCCTTATTTCTCAAACACGACTATTTTGTCGTTTTGTGGATTTTTGCTTTTCTATTTTCTGGCTTATTGAGTGTGCTTTTTGGAAATTTCTTTTGACAGATCTCTTAAGCATCCTAAAAGAGGGTTGTGTGTCAAATTAGAGCTTATGGCATTAGCTTATGGCTTAATGGGCTGAAAAGCCCAATAAGAATAAGCTTTGTGTTCAATAAGCTGTGATAAGCACATTTTCAGCTTTGGGGCCTTTAGAGTTTTGTTCTTAGAATTGAATTTTAAGTCAGATAGGGCTTTTCCAAGTCAATTAGGCCAAGTTTGACTTTTTGGGCCCAAAAGCCCATTTAGGTTGACTGTTTTTGGATTTGGCCCATTTGAGGGCCCATTAGGGGTATTTTGGTAATTTCACTTTGATTTTCTGATTATTTAGGTTAAAATAAACTAGTTTGCAAGTTTTTAGAATTTTTTATAATTTTTGGATTTTTAATATTATTTTATTATTTTTTTTAAAATTTCACATTTTCCAACTTTTTACATTTTTCTTAGGTTAAATACATTAAAGTAGGAATTTAGCAAGTTTTAGAATAATTTTATCTCCTTTAGATTAATTTTTATAATTATTTTAAGTTTTAATAGTTTTTAAATCATTTTAGGTCATTTTTTGAGTTTTATCAATTGAAAAATCTTTATTTGGGCTTTTTGATAATTTATTTGATTTTTAGTGATTTAATTAGCATTTAAAAATTGAATATTTAATTATTTAAAAGGTTTGAAAAAGTTTTGATCATTGGTAAACTCTTTGTTTATTATTTTTGATTTTCGGTGAATTTTTGGTAATTTTTAGAATTTATTTTAATTTTGGTGATTTTTAAGGTTCTACGTCTTAACTTTCTAATAGTTTTTTTTCTTGGTAATTTTTATTTTTACGTCTTCGTCATCTTCTTTTCTCATCCCCTTTCTAAACCAATCATTAATCACAAACATTTAACAAATTTCTCACACACATATACCTCCTTGGGAAACGAACTTTCACACCATTAAGGGTCATTAACATTTGATTTTTCCTAAAGTCATTTGTTTGATACTTACCGCTTTTTACGCCTTTTCCCTAAAAGGTGTAATTTTACCACAATCAATTTTGGCGCCGCTGCCGGGGAGGTGTGTCGTGATTAATTTGCATTGTTGTTTTTAATATTAACCATATAGTATTTGTATTAGTAGAACTCTACTAATACGTATTATCGGTTTTCTTGGTTTTTCTTGTATAAATATTACTATATTGTATTAAGTATCACAATAAATTTACAATATCTCCAAAAGTGTGAAAACACAACCTTAATTGGGATTTGATCTCCTAATTATTGTATTCGAATCTCAAACAAAAAGAAAAAGGCGAAAATAGATAAATACTTTCGTGAAGCTCGATTTTGAAAAATACAAACTATAAGGTGGGTATAAGGCGGGTATTATAAAATATACCCTAAGGAAAAAGGCTCTTAAGTGCTTCGCGCCGCCTCGTTTCCCCGCTTGCTTGTGAGTATTTTGAGATTGAAGGCTAATCGAGGGTTTTGCCGCCCAAAGTATTATTACGTATAGTATATTTGCTTGGTTTCTTTGTGATTAAACCCTCTTGAACAATTTGGTTTTCACCAAAGTTCTAAAGTCATTAGAAGACGTTCACTCCACGTGATCGTTTTCATTCCTTTGAGGCTTCTTTAATCAAGAGTTTGATTCGAGGAGAGATTTTGTAGATTGTTGTCTACGAAGATACACCAAAATCCAAAAAATTAAATATCATCAAAAACACAAAAAAAAAATTGAAAATTCACAAAACACCAAAAAAGAATCTTCTTTGCTCACCTCCCATTCTTCGTGAAGTTTATGATCACTCGTAATCAAGCAAAACGAGCTCGTAAACGACTTCAAAAGCAAGCCAATCAAGAGACGTTGATTGTTGAAGAACCTCCAATTGTTGGACCTATTGTAGAACAAGAAGTCGTCATGGCTAATCGTACTATGATAGAGTTGCTACAAGCACCCACCGAGGGTTTTGGAGAGGCTATTGTGATTCCCGCCATCCTTGCGGAGAATTTCGAGATTAAGACGGGTTTAATGTCGATGTTGCAAGCAAATAAGTTTAGAGGTCACGAGAAAGACAACCCGCATTACCATATTAGGAATTTTAACCGTCTCACCGCCACTAGCAAATTTAAGGATGTTCCACATGACGCCATTAAGGTGATGTTGTTTCCATACTCGTTGGATGGACCCGCAAAAATTTGGCTCGAGAAAGAACCGCCAAATTCGATTTTGACATGGGCCGATCTCGTTTCTAAGTTTGTGAACAAGTTTTTTCCACCATCTAAAACAACACACTTGAAAAATGAGATTTCACGATTTGTGCAAAGAAATAATGAAAGTTTTTCAATGGCATGGGAACGCTTTAAAGAAATGTTACATGAATGTCCACACCATGATTTCACGGAATTACATCAAGTGGATACTTTTTATAATGGGCTTAATGATCATGAACGAGATTATTTGAATGCCGCCGCAGGTGGTAATTTTTTGTGCAAGACGACAAATGAGGCTTTACAAATCATTGAAAATAGATCTAAGGTTTATAACCCTCGTAACACACCGAGTGTTGCCAATATGGGTTCGTCATCTTTGTCACAATCGTCTCATAGCATTAACGCCTTACATGATGAAGCTAGTGAGGAAAATCGGTTTGTTGATAGATTTGCTAATCTAATGTCCCATTGGAAGGCTCAAGAAGCTTCCAATTCCGCTTCGGTTAAAGCGGTTGCTAAGATTTGTTTATCTTGTGGAGGAG
This sequence comes from Glebionis coronaria, assembly GCA_025667525.1. Taxonomy (NCBI): domain Eukaryota; kingdom Viridiplantae; phylum Streptophyta; class Magnoliopsida; order Asterales; family Asteraceae; genus Glebionis; species Glebionis coronaria. The sequence goes on along the minus strand of CM046874.1, from coordinate 39,461,933 downwards.
CTCATGATCTTTCCGAGTGCATTACCGCGGATGGTAACACTTCGAGTGCTTATGTAGCAACGGGAACTTACAACCAAAACGGTCAAGGTTCCCGTCCAAATCAAGCTCCACCAAACCAAAATGTTAACAATTATCGAAACAACAACCAAGGTAATTACCAAGGCAACACACGCAATTACAACAAAGGGAATTATCAAAGTGGGAATGGACAAATTTCTAATCAAAATCAAAACCGTGATTTTCAAAACACTACACAAGGTTTCCAAAATGCTCACACTAAAAATTTGCAAGGAGAATTTTTGGATTATGCAAAAGCAAATGATGCTAAATTTGATAACATGCAACGTGAGATGATTAGCTTAAGATCCGAGTTGAAAAACGAGCTAAAAAGTGAACTTGCTAATGAACTTAAAACTCATGCAAACAAAATGGAAGGAAATGTCCAACGTCTTCAACAAAATCAACAAAAGATGGAATTAGGACAACATGAGATTAAGCAAGAGTTATTAAAAGCGGATGCTAGGTAATCAAAATTTGAGGACCGAATGGCTAAGATGTTTGAAGCAATCATGTGTAAACCCTCTTCCTCGGGTGGTCTTCCTAGTGATACCATTAACAGCCCGAGGGGAGAAATGAAGGTTATTACTACACGAAGTGGTAAAACTTTTAAGGAACCAATCTCTCATCCAAGTACTTCTAAGGAGAAGGAAATCGAGAAAGAACCCGAGGTGATGGTCGAAAAGGAGCACATTACAATCCCACGAAGTACCGCTCATACCACACCTACGGTTGAACCAATACCAATTGTGGAACCCGAGTTTCCAAGGCCGTTGCCTAATGACCAACCCACACCACCTTTACCTTACCCTTCAAGACGACACAAAGAGAAAGCACAAGAACGGAACAATTATCAATTTGAGCTATTTATGAAAATGTTTCGTGATATGCATTTTAACATAAGTTTTGCCGACGCTCTTATCATGATGCCTCGATTCGCCGCAAACTTCAAAAGTATGCTAAACAACAAAGAGAAGTTACAACAATCGTCTAGTTGTTCATCGGTTTTTCTTAGCCGCATACCACAAAAAGTCGTTGATCCCGGTAAATTTTTGATTCCGTGTGCTATTCAAGATATGGAGGAATGCTACGCCTTGGCCGATCTTGGTGCTAGTATTAATTTAATGCCTCTCGAGATCTTCAAATCGCTTTCGCTTCCGGCTCTTACTCCTTCGAACATGTCTATCGAGATGGCCGATCATTCTACGATTTTAGCATGTGGAGTAGCCGAGGACGTTTTCGTTAAAGTCGGAAAGTTTTACTATCCCGTTGACTTTATCGTTGTAGACATTCCTATCGATCGAAAAGTTCCTCTCATTTTGGGTCGTTCATTTTTGGATACATCAAGAGCACTTATCGATGTTCATGCTCGAAAAATCACCCTTCGATTCAATGAAGAAGAACTTGTCATCAATGCAACACAAAACTCCAATCTTTCTCATGTCTATTCTATTGCAACTTTAAACCATGGTGACTCAACCAATGTCGTTTGCAAAGAATTTTCACCAAGAGTTTTAGGAAATGTCACCAAAAACAATTCACCATTTCCTCCGCCGGTGGAGGTTATGAGTGTGAAGCCTACAAAAAAGAAACCGTCAATACTTGAATCGAAAAATTCTTCGCCTCACCTCGAACATTCATTCTTGAAAAGTGTTGATAAATTGCCGGTTTCTACGGAAGATCTTTCGGATGATGAATATGAAGACCCCGATGGGGAGGTTTTCTTCGTCCATAAACGTTTTGAGAACTTGCCACCACCAAAACCAAAACGGTTTCAAAATGTGAGAATTTTTAGTGTAACTAACATCGTCTTAGAAACACCAAATATTTTCGACATAATCAAAAGGGTTTTCATAAGGAGAGTTCGAAAGATAAAAAAGGAAAAGATCTTAAATGTGATTTAATTGATTTTTCTACAAATCTAACTCCGTCATCACCACGTGTTTTGAGTGCTACAAGCTCGTCTACCCCTTTTGATGATGCTTTGTATGGTTTTAGTATGGGGGAAGCCCCTTATGTTCCCTCATCCTTGTCCACCGAGGACGAGATATTCGATCCCGGAATTTCATGTAAAGGGAAATCTCGGTCTTCCACCGATGCAATAAATGGTAAATCTTTCTATTTGCTTGGTGCGAGTCTACCTCGAGTAGCTCGAAAGTTTGTCTTACCGATTGTCCCACCCTTCTATTTCTCATCTATTTTCTTCAAACTCTTTGAGTTTATGGCACATGTTAAAATGGCGTTAATTTATTTTTCCATTGAAAATGAGAACGCCATTTTCGACCCCGGTATTTTGCATCATTTAAGGACTTAGTCCTTAATACCGGTTGCTTTTTGGGCCTTGTTTATCATGTAAGCCCCATCAAAAATTGACCATACCATGATTTTCCCTAAATGTTCACATTTTGAGGGGATCGAGTCGAGCTCATGACTCGGTAATCAAAAACGAGGTGCCTCGTGAGGGAGATCCCATGCTTATCTTTTATGCTCACTATTCACTAATAAGGGGACTTGTACCCTTTCAACTCGTTGTCTCGTGGTTGTTTGTGATTGTGTTATCTTGATCATCATCATTATCTATGATTGAAGACTCTCGTGTTCGTTTACGTGAGCCTCCATCGTTCGTTTGAAGAAGTTTTTCACGATTCCATGACATATCCTTTATTGTTCTAACAATTATCTTTTAGCATACTTAATAAACGGCTTTAGATATATTGTTGATCACCCTTTCCATGCTAGATCCTAAGCATTCGACTCTTCGTCTCTAGTATGGGGTGCTCCACCTTTAGACTCGAAACATTGAGGACAATGTTTACTTTTAGTATGGGGGGGTGAATAGGTACTTGCTTTGCTACGCCCTCACGCTCTCCAATTTTCAATATTTTGCTAATAAGGCTAAAAATGGCCAAATTTTAAATTTTTTCTTAGTTTTCATAAGTGTTTTTTTAGACACGAATGTATATTTTCCGTTGGGTAGAATAAGAGTTAATTTTTGACTTGATGGGCATTTGGAGCCATTTACATTCCTTAACCCGCTCAATTCAAGTTTTGCTAGACTTTTATATAGGGAGCTTTAAAACGCGAAAGTCTTAATTCATACGGGTTAAGAACAAGAACTTTTCGCAAGTTCCTATAATTGATTCTAGAAAGTCACTTATCAAGGGAACTATAAAACGCATTCTCTAAACTTGAAAAAGTCCAAGAAAGTGCAAGATCCTATAGGTGGCTTGAAAACCCAAAACTTTGATTTGATATAGTCTTAATGAAAGCTAATCCAAATTTGGCTTAATTTTGACTTGCATGGCTAAGTATTCACGAGTCTCTTTAATGGAGGTCTTTATATAGTGAAGAACGAGAAATGATAGAGTTAGACAAGTGATCATGCTAAACGTAGAACATGAAAGTGTTCTTTCAAAAACTCATATGTTTTTAATTGTGGCTTTTTCTTCCCATAAGATCAATGCATTAGGAATAAATCATAATTGCAATAAGTAAGGTCGTACGATTTGAAAGGTTACTTAGCCTCTAGCGCAAGATCGTTTAAAAGTTGCTCGGGGTTGAATAGAGTTCATAGCCAAGGCATAACTTATTGAAGCGGGACGCGAAGATTGGCGATTATCCAAAAAGGCCCTAACAAGGCATGAGGAGCTCTATTTTTGCTAAAGATCCAAAGATGATGTGAAGTATCATTATTCCTAAATCAATATGAAGGATCGAGACACACGACGAGAAGCAATTACTCCCCTAAAGATCATGGAGAAAGTCTATCCAAAAAGACCCTAACAAGGTATGAGGATAAATATATCCAAGTCCGAAAAGGAGGCGGATCGTTGTATATAAAAATCCAAAGTAAAGATTGAAGAAAAATGATGAAGTCGTGGTCCAATATGAAGAATCTCTCAAAAACGTCAAGTGAAGAAATTCCAAATATATGAAGAGAAGACCATAATTTCAAGAACGTCTTTCCAAGATTTGAAGTATGAAGTACATGCCAAATATCGGTCCGAGAAAGGTCTCAAATCGTGAAACGAGTTATGCCAAGATATGAACTTAAGGAGATACACGAGAAGCCGTTTTAAAATATTTTGTCCTTCGGCTAACTATTGATCAAATCGTGCTACTTTGCTTTCGAACTAATAACTACTCAAATAAGTCAATATGAATCACTTGTGATCCATGACAAATAGATAAAAAATGCTAGTAACCCATTTCTTTTATAACTAGGATTGCGGGGAGAAAAAGTATTACACAATTTGGACGTATGAGTAGTGTTAGCATTGTGACTTGTACCAACAATGACCTCGTTTTTGCACTTAGCATGGAATGTATGACAATCAAGGATGACGAAGTTTACTCTAAGGGACATTAACTTGTTTCTATTCTTTGACCCTAAAAGTCACTTTTTGTGATGAAAATCATACATTATGTCTTTACACATCATCAAAGTATGTTGCAAGTCTTTTACTCTTCAATAAAGGTTAATAAAATTGAACTTTGGTGATGCTTAGATACTTTATTCTAGCATTGCGTGAGGGCACGGCAATGGCTTAGTATGGGGAGTGATGAGATGGCATTTATACATGATCTCATCGTTCTTTTCGGGCTTTAAATGCATAAAAATGTCATAAAATACCATATATATGCTTGTGTTTGTTTACTTGTGTATTTTAGGTATGGATATCGTGAAAAAGACAAAAGATCACAAGTTACAAGGAAAAACGGACACGAGAAACGAAGCCGTACAAAGAACCGGGCCTTAATCATGGAATTCTCAACAAATACCCTTGAAGACTTGAAGACAAACAAGATTGATCCTCATTTATTGAAGAAATGACACTTAAAACCCTTGTATATTCATAATTACAAGTTTGGTCCCTTAAGTTTGTCAAAATTACACAAAAGGTCCTTCAACTTTGAAGAAATGGCAAGATTAGTCCCTCAACAAATCAAAATTGCCAACAATGGTCCCTCATAAAGATTAAGATGCATTGAAGACCTTTGAAGATCAACATTGTCCAAAATCAGCCCTTGAAATATGCAAACATGTCAAAAATAACCCTTGAAACCTTTTGTGAAAAGGTTGTGCCAAAAATGACAAGTTATGAAACGTTGATACAAAGGAAATGGGCGCTGATGGGTTTTTAAACTCAAGAGACAAGAGAAAGAAAGAATAAGGGCCAAAGCTGTTAACTTAAAACATTCAAACACGAATATGCGCCAAACAACTCCCATTCCCCCAATTTCGGATCAAAAGGACAACTATTCACCTTTTACCAACCCAGATTTTACACCAACTTAAACAAAGGGTAAATCTAAATTACCCAGGCACACGTTTGATTCACACATGCAGAATCACATCCCACACACAAAACCCTCATCTCCACTCACCAAATGGCCCCACCACCAAAACCGTTTCACCATCATCTGACAACTTCCTCACCAAGGATTGCCACATGTCAAGATCAACGGCCCACATCATTTGCTTCATCACAAAGCTATTATAAACGGTTTGGATGCATTTTGGACAGCTCACACCAAGAAAACGTCTAGAAGGACTTAGGGCATTTAGGGAATTTCACATCTAGGGTTTGTGAATAGTGTTTAGCCAGGCATTTGCCTATAAAAGGAGACCTCAACATGTGAGAGTCCCTTGGTTCCAGTTTTACTCTTTAAACATTGTAATTCCTTTTTAAAATTTATAAAAGTTGGTATTTTGAGAAAATTGTAATTCCTTTTTATGTTTTTGAAAGTTGGTGTTGTTTAAAGGGTGATTCTGAGTTCCATTGATTGTTATAAGTGTGCTTGAACCTTTTGGATCAAGGACGTTTATGTTGGGTAAGGTTTTTCAAGTTTGAAAAAGCTTGAAAGGAGGTTCTGATTTTGCTTATTTTTGTGTACTAACCCTTAACCATAAGCTATAAGCTCTTGCAAGCTTGTTGACACCAAGCTTGTGAAGGGATTAGAGCCCTTGGTTGAGTTGTTTGCTGCTTGTGTTGAAGACATCAAGTCCTTGAGTTTCTGCTTTGAAACATCAACCAAGGCATTCATCATCTTTCTTATTGAAGTACCTTAGTCTTGTTCTAGTTGTTGAACAAGGTCCAAGGAGCATTGCTGGCCTTCCTAGGATGTTGTGGAAGGCAGGTATAAACCCTTGTTAAGATTCCTCTAAAATTTTCATGTTTCTGCTTATTTTGTACTTTGGTATATGATTTGGTGTTCTTGTGTTTGTGCTTTGTGTTTATTGGTTGGTTTCTGTTAGTTGTCACCTAGTATAGCTTTTTGGTCATTAAAATCAATAGGTTGTGTGTAGAAATCAAAAGTTTGTTTGTAAAGTGCTTGATTAAGGGTTGTTTGGGATTACTGGTTTATAAAGCCTTGTGGCCTTGTGCCCTTGGTTCTTAGGGTTTGGGAGGTCTAAACAAGTCCTAATATACAAGTTTTAGTCATTGGTTTACCTTCTGAAAGTTTGGAAAAGGGATTTTTAGTTTTGCAAAAATCTGATAAAAGTGGTTTTGAATTTGGTCAAACACATCAGATCCAATAACTTCTTTGTTAGTTGGATCTAAGGTCTGAAATCAGGGTTGGGAATAGTTTGGGTGATAAGCTATCTATAGGTTATCTGCTTGTTGAATTTGGAGGCTTATTGTGGTTTCTATAGCTTATCAAAAGTTGCTGAAGTGGTCATTTGCATCAGCAAAGTGACCACCTCATTTGGTGTTGCATTGTAATTTCTAGCATTAGGATTGTTGTATTGTTGCTTGGATCCTATTTGTGTGCTTCTTGTGAGATTATTTGGCTACTTGGATTGCTCTGTTCATAGCTTATAAGCCCACTGGCTTATTGGCTTATTTGTGCCAAAACACATCAAGTTTACCCAACTGGTAAGCCTTGATTCACAAGGTTTGCACTCAAACCTTGACCAGCAGGGTGAAAAACAAGTCCTTACACTTCATTAAGTCTGTCAACGCCTACTTTGTTCCTGTCAGCGTTTGATTTCAACTTGTCAGCGTTTGACTTTTGGTCAAACTTGGTTTTCAAGCTTATTGAATCTGTTTTGCTAATTGGTACATGCAACAACTTAGTTTTTGTAATAGAACTCATTTTTCTCAGCTTAATATCAAGTCTGGAAGTTTACAAGTCTTTTGGTTAAGTTTTTGCTAGGAAACTAGCTTATTTGGCTTTTTCAGCCAGCTTATTTGTTCTTACAGCTTATTCTACTTGGCTTTTTGTGATTTTCTTGATTGATTATTCTTAGTTAAGCTATTTGTGAGCTTTTGCAACAAACTAGAGCTTCTGAGGTGCCTTATTTCTCAAACACGACTATTTTGTCGTTTTGTGGATTTTTGCTTTTCTATTTTCTGGCTTATTGAGTGTGCTTTTTGGAAATTTCTTTTGACAGATCTCTTAAGCATCCTAAAAGAGGGTTGTGTGTCAAATTAGAGCTTATGGCATTAGCTTATGGCTTAATGGGCTGAAAAGCCCAATAAGAATAAGCTTTGTGTTCAATAAGCTGTGATAAGCACATTTTCAGCTTTTGGGCCTTTAGAGTTTTGTTCTTAGAATTGAATTTTAAGTCAGATAGGGCTTTTCCAAGTCAATTGGGCCAAGTTTGACTTTTTGGGCCCAAAAGCCCATTTAGGTTGACTGTTTTTGGATTTGGCCCATTTGAGGGCCCATTAGGGGTATTTCGGTAATTTCACTTTGATTTTCTGATTATTTAGGTTAAAATAAACTAGTTTGCAAGTTTTTAGAATTTTTTATAATTTTTGGATTTTTAATATTATTTTATTATTTTTTTAAAAATTTCACATTTTCCAACTTTTTACATTTTTCTTAGGTTAAATACATTAAAATAGGAATTTAGAAACTTTTAGAATAATTTTATCTCCTTTAGATTAATTTTTATAATTATTTTAAGTTTTAATAGTTTTTAAATCATTTTAGGTCAATTTTTTTTAGTTTTATCAATTGAAAAATCTTTATTTGGGCTTTTTGATAATTTATTTGATTTTTAGGGCTTTAGTTAGCATTTAAAAATTGAATATTTAATTATTTAAAAGGTTTGAAAAAGTTTTGATCATTGGTAAACTCTTTGTTTATTATTTTTGATTTTCGGTGAATTTTTGGTAATTTTTAGAATTTATTTTAATTTTGGTGATTTTTAAGGTTCTACGTCTTAACTTTCTAATAGTTTTTTTTCTTGGTAATTTTTATTTTTACGTCTTCGTCATCTTCTTTTCTCATCCCCTTTCTAAACCAATCATTAGTCACAAACATTTAACAAATTTCTCACACACATATACCTCCTTGGGAAACGAACTTTCACACCATTAAGGGTCATTAACATTTGATTTTTTCTAAAGTTATTTGTTTGATACTTACCGCTTTTTACGCCTTTTCCCTAAAAGGTGTAATTTTACCACAATCATTATTAATCATCTAAAACATAATGTGAAATGAGATAATGTAATAAATTGTTGCAAGTAATTTACTAAACTGATCATGGTGTTCTTACCAAGGGACTAAATCTCTGATCTATAGCCCATGTCTGCGAGGAGTTCAAGACACATGTAGTTTGGGGTCCCAACAACCTATAGATTATATAGCCATTAGAGGAGTCAATATACAGTTTTTATAGGCTGAGTATGAGTTACAATGACTGAATAATAATGATTATTACGAGTCTAAAGTCCCCAAATCACCAAAAAGGTGGAGTATTATAAAATAATGAGAAATTATCTAAGATGGGTTTAATGAGATCATACTTCATTCTTACCAAGACGGGTGTCGTTATCCTTTGAGGAATATGTCGGAACACTAAAATTTCAGAACACCCAAAAAGGTTATACTGAAGCAGAACATTTTAATGAAACTGTTGCTCGCCTATCTTTTTGTCAAGTAACAAAATAAATTCACCTCATTTTCCTTTCTCTAGCTGTTACATGTGACGGAGTAGAACCAGGTTCTTATCATTTATGAGTCGTTTGTGCCTAACAATATATAATAAAGCTAAATCCTATATAATGATAACTATTACCTGCTGCGAAAGGTGCAAAAACTTTACATTCAGGAACTTCTGATTGTGAGCCATCAGAAAGGTGCAAAAACTTCAACCCGACAAAAAGCAGTGGTAAAGGAAGTGGCGGCTACATCTTCAATCAAAACGTAACATAACATAAAAATGGATGCTATTGACTTGTTTAAAAACGTTAGGGTCATACCATTTGGTAGTTGTCCATACGTGCTCCAGAAAAGAGTTTGATTCTCTTTCCATTTGTGTTCCTCTTTATACATTCGTGGTCTTTAAAGTGACTGGAAGTCCAGGATAATAACTTAATGATCAAATAATTGGAATATGCTTTGGTACCTCAAACAAAGACAATCGCTGAGACAAAAAGGGTTTGAGAATCAGTTTTCATGTAATGATAATTTATGATCAAAACTTTGTTCCTCTTCTTTGCCTTAAACTCGAAGCAGCATGTGTCTTCAGCATCCCTATACGTAGATGAAATAAAAACAGTTTTTTTAGGATAATACACATACACACAGAGACAACAACAAAGAAGAGTCGTGGGTGTTTTTTACGTCTTTTTTTAGAGTTACGGATCAATAGTGTTTTAGGATATATGAAGATATGAATGAAAATATGATTATCTTCATATATTTTTAAAAGATAGTTGATATATTTTCCAAAATAAGATATGAAAGATTCAAAATTTGAAAAGAATTTAAAAAAAACTGGATATGTTTTAGATTAGAGAATATATATTAATTACACAACCGGTTAATAAGTATAGGGTTTTAATATCATAAAACAAAAACAATACCATAGCTCAATTGGAAAAAACTAAAACAAATAACCCCAAGGTCATGCGTTCGAAACTTACAAAGCTCTTTTAAAAAATACATTTTTTACACCAAACAAAACTGAAACGCGATTATCAAAATGCAATTTAAATTAGAATTCCGTGGGTTTTGGAGATTTTCTAGGGGATTTTGGAGATTTTCTAGGGAATTATGAAATACTATTGGCTAAAAGATGTGACTGGGATATTACCTTATTATACCTATATATAATATATATATATATATATATATATATATATATATATATATATATATATATATATATATATATATATATATATATATATATATATATATATATATATATATATATATATATATATATATATATATATATATATATATATATATATATATATATATATATATATATATATATATATATATATATATATATATATATATATATATATATATATATATATATATATATATATATATATATATATATATATATATATATATATATATATATATATATATATATATATATATATATATATATATATATATATATATATATATATATATATATATATATATATATATATATATATATATATATATATATATATATATATATATATATATATATATATATATATATATATATATATATAATAGCTTATTGGCTATTTTTTATTCATATTCTTTCGATCTTCACTTTTTTCTCCCTTTTTTTCGATTTTGACTTTTTTCATTTTTTTTTCTTAGTCTTTTTCTCTTTTTTTTCACTCTTTTTTTTTCATCACACCCTTCACAACTAACATTTCTTCCACACTTGATATAAGCGTACACCACAAAAAATACGAAACATAAAGCTGCGCAACTTCATCTTCGTTGGAATGACACAATACTCATAGCCAACCGCGAACCAACTATTCGCAAAAATCAACCAATCATTCTGGGTAACTAGCAACCAACCATTGTTTTTCTAAGTTTTTATTCTAATATATTAACCTACGTGGCAATGAAAAAGAAAAATAATTTTGATTATAAGATTACCGAGGGCGAACAAAAGTTTTGTATTAAAGAACGAGTCACATTTTCCAATTTATTTCCCCCCACACTTAAGTTTAGCAATATGCATAATTTAGAAAATAACTTAAAAGTATGACAAGTGGAAAAAAAATAAATCTGAGAGAAACGAGACTTCCCGGGGCTCATAAGTTCTTCGGTTGAGTTCTGAAAATTTAGCGCAAAATGGAGCGCCATCACAAGTATGTGAATTCAACAATATATATTATTATTCACCGATCCAAATATGTATGTCATATCCCCAAATGATAAGGATCACCAATCCAATCCAACTTCCACCTATTTATTAAATCTGCAAAATAGACAAAACTACAAAAAGCGTAATATTCTAAGGCACACTTTCGTAGGCACCACGATTGCATTTAGCGTATGCAACAAGCCTTTAAACCCCTCAGTGTACCGAGTTGACGAGTTATAGTCTCGTGAGGGTTTCCAGGGAACACACCCACAAAGTTCGTAATATATTTTTTTGTATACAGTTGACAAGTACGAAATACACGGGCCCATGCACATCACACTAATTATAATTGCAAAGTTTTTCGTTATATATATATTTTTTATATTTTTCTTAAATTTTTATTTATTCACATTTTACTAATAGCACACAAAACATTACCAAGTAAAAAATAAAGGAGAATATAAAATCTTTTTGGTTTTTTAATTTTTCAAACATACATACCAAACACATCGGTTTAAAAAAACGATACTTTTACAAAAGTGCACTGCACAACAACATATATGCGGCAGTTTCATTATGACAGAAAACACACACATTTTTTTTCTAGATTTTATTAATTAACAACACATATGACCATTAACAAACGAATACAAACACATAAATGAAATGTAAGTAAAAAGCTAAATAAGAAAACCCTTTTTTTTATTTTATAATTTTTACAATTTTTTTTATTTTTTATTTTTTATAGTTCTATTATTATATCTACTACTATTGGTACTATTTTTTATTTACCTTGATTTAAGATACCTATACAATACGGTTCAAGTGGAAAGGATCCACTTTCAAACGTTGATGATACGGTATTTTTGGTATATACTCCAAAAATGGGTATTCTTTTGATTTGACCACATAAAAATCCTTTTTCGTAGTTTTGAATGGTTTACTTTTTTCGATTTTATTGTTAACGATGATAGAAGGTGGTGGATAAATTGGGTTTTTCGAAGGGTCTTCGGATATTTCACTCCTCGTGAATACAGCATGCACATGCTCAACTTGAGCGGATGGAGGAGGAGATGAGTTAGTCCTAACGGTTTCATCATAAGAGACATCAGTTTGAGGCTTAGAAAACTCACTAATTTTTGTTTCCATGTTTTTTAAAATACTTTGGAAATTCTTTTTATTTCATCTTTAAACTCATAACGTTAACGGTCTCCTTCACAAAATTATTTGCAACTCTTTGACTATCCAAAAATTTAGTGATTATTCTTTTGAGATCGATTTCGGATTGAGGTTGAGATTGATGAGAATGCAAATCATGAGTATATCGGTTTTCACAACCTTCAAGGTGATTTGATTCATGACGTTCACACATCGGCGTGTCATCGTTCATGCGATTTTTAAAAGCGAGATTATGTTCGAGATCGTTATATTTTTCATGCATCTCGTGTAATTCTTCTTTTAAGATTTGGAAATGAGAATCCATTTTAGCTTCAAGAGATTCCAACTTTTTCATCAATCGAGAGGTATCAATACTACTTTCATCGGCGAAAGAAGTAGATATTCGATTATCTTTGTTTCGAGACTTTTTGGGCCAATTAAGTTCAAAAATAACTTTGTCCTTAAGAAATTGAAAAGCTTGTTTTGGGGTTTTGTAGAGGAAGATTCTTCCATATGTTCCATCAAGGATTGCTTGAGTGGATTCGTCTAAATCATGATAAAATATTTGAATAATAGATCTTTTGGTTAGACCATGCCCATGGCATTTTCGAAGCATGTTCTTAAGTCGTAACCAGGCTTGGGTTAGACTTTCACATGTGGTTTGAGAGAAATTTCTGATTTCGAGTAAAAGACGTTCAAATAACGAAGGTGGAAAGAATCAGTTTATAAAAGCTATTCGCATTTGTTCCCACGATGTTATAGAATCTTCATTAAGCGTATCGAACCAGATTTTAGCCTCATCAGCTAAGGATAGTGGAAACATCAAAAGTTTGATAACTTCACTTTGAGTATCACCATATTTGAACATGTTGCAGGTTGCGAGAAATTCACGGATGTGTTCATGCAGATCGGCCCGCAAATGAGAATCGAATTTATTCTCTTGAACTATTTTCAAGTGGGTAGTGTTAATAACATAGTTGTCATCAACATCTGTTTGAACAATGGCTGAATTAGGAGTCGGTGCTACGGTACTAGCACTATTCCACAAGGGTTGATCATCTGTATCGATATCTATGATATATTCGAGTGGATTGGGGTGGGTTTCGATATCCTCTTGTATATCTATAACGACAAAATCATTATTTGATAGATTTTGGGTTGAAAATTTGAGTGATTCAGTTTGAGGCATTCTTTCGGAATCGTTTGAAATTCATAACTCCATGTTGTTTTATTTAATTTAAATAATAGATTTACAAGTTCTTTTCCCCACGATCGAGGATTTAACAAAAAGACATTTTTTATGTTTTACTTCTTTTTTTTATTATTATTTTTTTTGTTTTTTTTGTTTATTTGATTTTTTTTATTTTTGAGAATATAACAAGATAAGAAGATAAATAAAAACGAAAGCAGATCTAATATTTTTTGTTTTTTGGGTTTTTTTTTTGTTTGATGATAAACTATATATTTACAAATTCACAAAATCTAAAAGGCAGTTTGGTTGGTTTTTGAAATTGAGTCAGAAATCGTTATGAAATTTTTTCAGAAAGTGCGGCGCACATTGCTACATGTGCGACGTACTTACAAGTTCTCTAGAAAAACTGACACACAAATGAAATGTGCGGCGTACTTAGAAATCCTCTAGAAAGTGTGGCGCACAAAAGCAAATGTGCAGCGTACTTTCTGCAAATTTTAAGACAGAAAATTTTGAGATTGCCAGAAATCTCTACGGCGATGGTTTATTTTTAAAAGAAGTTTCTTAGAAAGTTTTAACAAGTAACGAAAACAATCCCCGGCAGCGGCGCCAAAAACTTGATGTGTGTTCGCAAGTCTTAAATTTATATTACTAAATGATTACCAAACGAGGACTAAAAACACAACACGAGCAAGTATACCCTTTCGTGTATAGTATAGTCTTAAGGTAAAGTCCAGGTCGTTCCACGGGATTGTTGTTAACAATTAAAAACAATGATCTCTAAAGTGTCACAAGTTCTAAAGATTTAAGCTTCTAACAATGATTTAAAGGTGCGTTTGGTTAAGGCTAAAACATAGAAAAGATAGATAGCAAAGATGAATTATAAGCACATAAACAATGTAAGACAACATGCCGATTACTAGTCGTACATGCAACATCTAATCAGTATAACAAGAAATGCTTCTACAGATCATGTCATAACAAAAGCATTAAGAATAGTTTATGTTGGTTTCAATAATTCAAGCACTAAACAAAATTATGCAAGAGTCGTTATGTATTTCATTCCACCAATCGCGACAAAGGCGAATACCAAGATTCATTTACTAGATGACATGGAATCCATTCAGTCATATAAGTACTAGTTATAATCATGAATGAACCAAATACATAACAATTATCTAACATAATAGTATCGAGTAAAAGAACAAATCAACCATGCTTATAATCACGAACCAGGGAGAAAGTGCGCCGCACAAAACTAATTGTGCGCCGCACTTCGCGCCTGCGAAGCTAATATAATCTATTCATAGTTATACATATGCCTTAACCAAATACACAAGTCACTACTCCATAATCAAAGGAATAACAAACATAACATTCATCATAATTCCAGAATTGATCATAATAAAAGGGATAAAAGATTATACCAAAGTTATATGATCCAAATGATGATTACAAGTTTTCTCAAATGAAAACTATTATTGATTAACAAAGATAATGATTCCTATAGCTCTGAATCCTTTAGATTCTGGCAAAACTCCTTAAATTCGTGCTAAATGATATGGGAAAGATGGGAGAAGTAGTGGTGAGTTGGTATGGAATGAGAGGGCCAAAGGGTGCTTTTATAGGCTTTCTACGACCAAAAGTGCGCCGCACTTTGTCAAATGTGCGCCGTACATTTTCTAAACTTGGAGCCAAAGTTTCATTATTACTGAGGAAAAGTGCGCCGCACTTTTTCATTTGTGCGCCGCAATTTTCAAATGTGCGCCGCACATTCTGACCGCACAAAGTACTCCACACATTTGAGAAACCTCCGCACTTCTGGGCATTTTCAGCTTTTGGACCAAAAAGCAAAGTTGTAGATAATTCTCTTGCGCACGCGTGGGCGCCTGAACCAAGTCTAACGGACATCGTATGCTCAAGTTATGATCAAAGTAGTGAGCATGTGTCGGGAGATCTTAAGCTCGACTTTATTACTTCGTTTAAGCTTGATATCTTTATGTTTCTTCCATTTCCTTCCACGACACATCCTTGGAACCTATAACATCAAATATACTCCATTAAGTATCGATAGTTCACATAATTAACCTAAATATATACAGATAACGTACACGCAAACATGTATAATTAGAGCGTTATCAGAGAGTTACCCGCGCAGATATCGAACAACATTGACCGATTATGTGGTTGACACTTAGAAACATGAAATATTTGAACTTTCGGTTATAGACTAAGTTTTGAAAAACGACCCAGTTCCCTATAACCATCGCTCTGATACCAATCTCTGAGACCCCCAAAATCAGGCAAGGAAACAACTAGGCAGCAAGGGGGTTCCACGTCATGGTACAAGAAACAATGAAATACTGTTGACACAAAGTTGACGTAATAAAAACATATACATTACATCATAAAAGATCTGAGTTTTAAACATAGGTCCTAGAGTTTTATATGCGGAAAAATTTATTATTTCATCAGGATTTATAACATATAGTTACTCAAAAATACAAAATAATCTTCTGACGGTTTTTAGATAAAACCAAAGTTTAGTACACACATAATTCTCCAAACTGCGATAATATCTTGCGGGCTCCCATCCAAGCAAAGCTAAGTAATAATACCTGAGATTAATCATGTAAAATCGTCAACATAAAGTTGAGTGATATTCATAGGTTTAGCAATAAAGGTGTGGAACACAAGCATTCATTTGTAAACAAGAAATAGGGGAAATGGTTATGTACATTAACCATAGTCAGATACATTATTATTGCTGTTTAGTTCATGAACCGAAGCTTAACTCATGTAAGTTCCTCTAGTGATTATTCAACCTAAATACTCAATTAACAAATAAATGTTAAATGCTTCAAGGTAATCGGGACGGGGATTGTCAATCCCGATGGATCCACCCACAACATTCGCGCTTAGCAACACAAGTAAATTAACGGTTCATGATCAAGAGAGGAAACTTAAGGCTATTGATTAAAAGCAATAATATCAATGAAAACTGTTTGAAAAGCATACAAGTCTTGATAGCATACAAGTTCTGGATAACATACAATTTTTAAATGGATGTGTTCCACCATGTAAAATCTCACCACACGTTTAGGAACAATGTGCAAGTAAAAAGGGTTGTGAACTCACCTTAGCCACGAGGTAAGTGAATCACTCAGAAGCTAAGTAGAAAAAGTAGTTGTAAGACGATCACCGACGATATGGATGCCCAGAACATACGAAAGCCGCAACCTACCAAATAAGGCACGCACTTTATTAATAATTGACTAAAGTATAAACCATACTTATTAACATAAAACTCAAGTTATAAAACTATGACAAACCCGAAAGAATAACAATGCAAGTGGTACTACAATACCCTTCTATATGTTCACTTTATTAACTACTTCCTCGGAAAAAATCAGCCGGTACATACCAAATGTACTCGCTGATTTCCCATACTTATACAACTCGGATTTTTATGAAACTTGGTAAAAAAACTCAATCATAACCTAAATAAAACTCATTTTAAATTTCATTCAATGATTTACATTTTAAAACCACATGCTCAACACATTTCTATACTTGAAAAACCGGACAGATTTGAACACTCGACTCGTGAAACCATTTTGACCATCCCAACCTTTACCATTAGCAAAACCGACCATTTACTTTGAAATTAGACTCAAAATGCTAAGTTTAGGGCCTGAGAACAGCCCTTGACCATTTGTAAAACTCATTTTATAGTCTCCGAGATTCGATCCAAATATCGACAACAAATTCGGATTGTGCCGATACTCGTCTCCCGGTACACGAATAATCAAACTAGCGTAACTTCTTCCTCGTTTTGAGTTAGAAGCTCTAATTTGTATCAAATCGAAGCTAACGAAAATATCTACGACACTATCTTATTAGTTTAACATTAATCCAAGTTTAAGATATCCAAAAATAGCCTCAAAGCTACTGCCCTAAACTACCACTCTAAAAATCATACCAAAACACTTTTTCAACACAAATCACCCATTTTTCTACCAATATTATCATCCTATAATCAACCCTTATTAACCTTAACACTTGCATGTATCATAAAAAAATAAAAATAAAAAACTTTAACTTTTTATCATCAAAACATGAAGATCTTAACATGATTTCACATGCATGATGATCAAACTCATACCAACCATAAAAATCACAAAAACTAGAAAACTTAATGCATGTGAGAGATTTGGATATCAATAGGATCACCTTTCAAATTCTAGATGTGGTCTTAATTTAATTTTGGCTTAAACAAGGTATAACTGAAGATCTATGGTAGTTTTAGATGGTGAGGGTGGCGGCATTTTAGAGAGAAGAAAGGGAGAGAAGATAATTTTCATTATGTGTATATTTTTTATGAGTAAAATGAGAAGGAAAGTAGGTAGAAAATGTATATATAATTGTAACACCCCCAAATTTATACAACTCAGTACAGCGGAAGACTAGTTGGTGTTACGGGATAGCACATTACTCACATCATAGACAACGCATAAAAATCGCGTCGTTTAATAATAAATCATTTCCATTCATAAATATCAAAGTTACATTGGTCCCAAGTCATTATATTTCATACAAAGTTTTACAAAATATTTGAATGGAAAATATTGTTTAAGTGCGGGCCATGAATTCTTGTCGTCTTCCTGAGAATTACCTTCAAGTACCTGAGATAAAATATGTTAAAAGAAAAGGTCAGCGATAACGCCGAGTGAATTCATAGAGTTTAATAAAATCCATCAATATAATATCAGTATAAAACTATTACTGAAAATCATTTTGTACAAATCACTTTAATAGGCCATAAAATAGCCAAAGTCATTTTAAACAAATCCTTATCGAAAATCATAATATAGGCATTTGCCTTAAAAATCATTATACGAATCATTGTCGCTAAAAACACCATACAATACGTTTTGCAACGATGTATAGATTAAATAAGAACCGTTATATGAATATGGTTATAAAAAGCCTTAAAAATCATTATACGAGCCAATGTCGTAAAAGCGTCATACAGTACGTCTTACGACGCTGTATGAAAATAAAAACCGTTATATGAGTATGGTTATGAAAACCAATATACAAACATAATATCAATAGTATGACCCAGTATTGCTAGTCAGGCAATACCTCGTAATTCGAAGCGTCTAGTAGTATTTCGTTAGTTTTGGATTATTATAAGCCGCATGACATTGTTACCTTACTAAACCAACAACGGGTAGCTAACCCGATACCAATTTTGCCCATCTAAAGTAGCGTGTCGTCACAAAGGTCACGCTATGGAAATCTTCTCATACATAAATTCGCTTACCAATCAATGTGGCACGACGGGAATCAACCGTCAAGGCGCGAACTGGGGTGATCGTCCCCAAATAGTACTATTAAATGCATAAGCGTCTACCAAATCCCGGTAGTTCACAATTCATGCTAATGGGACTTTTAGTGACATAAGCTAACTTTAATAACCCATTTTTATTTCATCTATCGGGTCCTTTAATCATTTATCGGGTCATACAATCGGGTCACTCAATCATTCGGGTCCAAAATCAATAAACAAACAATCGGGAAAAATGGTGTCCTATTTTATAAAAACTAACATGTTATCTCCCTCGCGGGTTTATAAAACATTTATAAAAACATTTAAAATAGTGCGAGGCTATGAACTCACGTTGATGTGGGAAGGCGGTTTATCGGCAATTCGGATGTACGGTACGTGCTTCAATCACGGAAACCTAGACAAATAATACTCGTCTTAGACTTTTGTCCAATGACTTTATAAAAATAACAATTATGTATACATATGATGATTATATACATATGATGATCAAGTGGGTTTACATATTCTCGTTTACTCATTTTAGTGTTATATGTCGATAACTTTTATACTAGTTTACTAGTTTTACCTTTTTACGTGTTTTAGGTCCAATAAGCCTATTATAAGTTTATTAACTTGTATTAATCCATTTCATACTTATATTATCAGTATTTAAACTTTCAAGTTGGGCCCAAATGAGTTAAGCCCAATAAGTTCTTTTTATGATTGTTTATCTTATTTAGTTCAATTATTAGCCCAAGTATTAGTCCAATATGTTTACTTAGCTCGTTAATGTCCGTATGCCCTATAGTTCGGGTTTTATCGGTTTTTACTTGTTATACATGTCTATATATCAGTATATAAGTTTTATAAAGTTTTCATTAGACGGGTCCAACCATCTAAGTTTTATTTAACAAAAACGTTAATTTTACGGCAATAGCCGAAAAAGTCGTAAAAATCATGTTTATAATTTTATATCTTATAAAACATAACAAGTTACCATTTTTATAAAATGTCCACTTATTTATCATTGTACATATTTATATAAATAAAATTCATGAGTTAGTGGGTTTTAATTTATATTTTATACTATTAAATTTTGAGTGCTTATATAATAGTATTATTCTTTAATTTCCAAAATCTGATTTTTATCTTCACTTTCACCAAAACTGCCATATCTAGAGTTCTATATGGAGATAGAAGCTCAAATTTTTATCACATAAACTACATGATATTTTCTTCATTTAACTCTTCTATAGCTACTG
Organism: Glebionis coronaria; assembly: GCA_025667525.1. NCBI lineage: Eukaryota > Viridiplantae > Streptophyta > Magnoliopsida > Asterales > Asteraceae > Glebionis > Glebionis coronaria. The sequence goes on along the minus strand of CM046874.1, from coordinate 39,441,846 downwards.
TTGAATCATCTTTTAAGTATTTTCTAAAAATCGTCCAAAACAGTGAACTCAGATTTATATCTTAAACTTGTTTTGATCATATCTTACTCATTACAATGATTCCATTGCATGGCCAACTCTCACATGTGTACAAGACCCATAGCTTACTGTATATCAATCTATTCAAGTCATTTTACCAGTTTACCATATGATTCTTTACTGTTTCATACAGCCATCTAAATTAAGCAAGATTTTAACCTTGTTTCTTATAGTTTTTCATCTTTTTAAGCATGTTTATCAACACCAAATCCCCACACAATATTTTTAATCATCATTCATCATCATATACATATACATAAGTGAAATAAATACAAGATTACATAATCAAAAATATCAAGAGGATGAGGAGGATAATCTTTATACCACCAAAGTGATGAAATGATGAGCTTTTGGATGAACAAGACATGGTTTTGGGTAACCAATCTTATGAGATATCAACACCACTTCTAGGATCACCAAGTATTTGTAGATTCCTCCAAAAATCAGCCCTTGTTCTTCATGAAAACTCCTTGAGAAATCAGCCCCAAGACACCAACAAAACTTCTCCTTGGATGTTAAAACTTGCACCAATCTTCATCTCTTTGAATGGAGATTAACATATGTTAATTATAACAAATGTTTGTGGTTAAATTGATCAAATGAGGGTGTTCTTAGTGTAGATGGGACGAATTTTAGAGAGAGGGAGGAGTGTTGTGTGGTTTTTGCATGTAAGAATGGAAGCTAATGGGAAGTTTGAGGTGGTTTTTGTTAGGTTAGTGGGAAATGTAGCTTACTTTGTAAGCCTTAAGCAACAAGTGTAAGCTTGTTGCTACAAGCTTGACACATCACAAGTGTGGTGTCACTTGTGTAGCCTTCCCATATAGTGGGGTGGGACAAGTGTATACTTGTCTCATCCCACTAATTTACGGGTATTCCTCGATTCTAGTTTCCTTGATTTGCGTGCCCTTGGGTCGTTTTACGAAAAACGTTATTATAAATTATGAATCAACGTCACAAAACGAATCCAATAAAAATTGTCTCATCAAAAACGGAGTTCGAAAACGTAAATACGTAATCCTAGGGTTTCCGGTTTAGTCGTAAAGGACGTTAAAATAAAATCGTAAGTCCTAATCTCTTCTCGTAAATTTGTGAGTTTATGAACCAACACAAATTTAAAACTCCAAAATAATATTCACGGATAAATTTATTTTCTGAAATGTCGGACTGTCACCAAAGACGGTGTATGTAAACGTATGCACGTAACGTAGAATCCTCCGGTTTAAACGTAGTCGATGCTACTTCAAGACGTAAATCCAAATTTCTTCCCAAAAATAAGTGAGTTCATATTGTAACATTAAAATAATATTTTCAAATAATATTTGAGAATAAAATATCAATCGTAAATTGACGGATTGTCACAGCATTTACCCCTAAACAGGATCTTTGTCCTCAAAGATCATCTTACTACTCGCTTCTTATAGAGTTAAAGCCATGTGGGTATTTCCTCCACATTCGGTCTTTTCTCACAAGTGCAATTACAATACGCGAGTCTCATCAAACATAACTACGGGAATAAGATCAGGCTTAATGTTGACTTACTTTCTCTATCCATGATGTTCACGGGTTTTTGATGAATGCAACTTTTCGCCGATCTAAGCTCTACTAAGAAACAATCAGATTCTCACTTGATAGATATTCCATCAAGTTCGATTTACGAAACATAATTTACGCAGTCCTTGAAGTCCTAGGGTAGATCCAGCTTATATGCCTTTCAAACCAATCTTTCACATCATCTCAATGGTCCCAAACAACGGGGACTTATATCCCATGATTTGTCAGATCATGAATTCATTCCTTTTTCCAAGGTTAAAAATTGTGGCATAACTTCGCTACCCATTTGGCACCTCAAGATCTACATTTCATATTCACATAACCTCTTGCCCACTATCGGCTGTCAATAATCAAATCCTAATTCCAACAATCATTTCAGATCTCGCGGGTCAGGTATTTTGTAAGGTTAGGTTCACCATCATGGGAAACCTTAAACCTAAAAGACATGTCCAACTCACATTGGGTGTATGTCGGGTGTCTTTATCTCAACTCTTGCTTACAGATGCTCTAATATTTAGATCCTAACAAGATTCGATCTTAATCCTAACACGATGATTATCAATGATAATCTCTCCAAAGGAAAACGATTATACGGTTCATTACCAAAGGTCAATCATTCAAACATAGAACAACGCTTATAGTATTTTGTATTGTTACTTTACCTCGTCCCTTCGATTGGGGTGGTACATAGTACTCTCATCAAGGTTCGTTCTTAATGATTTCTGAGCAAATCTCTAGAAATTCGATGCGAAGCGAGGATCTTGATAAAGATGTTCGATACAGGCACACTATGTTTACATAACTCTTTTGCATTTATCATTAACGGGAATGATATTAGCAGATTTGGTCAGTCTGTCGACGATGACCCAAATCGAATCAAATTCAGATGATGACCTTTGCAATAGCTAGACGTTTACTAATGTATGAGGCGATGTCTGCCTTCATAATTGCCATCAGTACAACTTCTTCAGACAAAGATACTTTTAGTCAAAAATGACATACATATAATACTTATACTTACAAATTCCAATATAACTATATCTCACAATTCTCCATATCTAGACGATCACAAGTGACCTTTAAAACATTTAACGCTATTGGCTTCTCAATTTTAATGGTTCACATTAGTCGCGAAACCTCTTTTATAACCTATATTATCCTTTTTACAAACATTGTTTATTTTTATATCGTTCGGCAATTTATTTTGCACCTTCATTATTAAGGAACACGTCCTAATTGGTTCTTTATCTTTTCTACATAATGCGTTGGTATCTATATTCACCTCTCATGATGATATAATTATCATGTCCATAATTCACTCAGATATTCTTTCCATATTATGCGTCAGTAATTACGTTCACCTTCCTGATGAAATTGTTATCATGTCCGTATTTATTCAAAAATCATTTCTTCACATTTTCTCTGTTTTAGTTTCGTCTCATCTATCATTTTTATCAGTTTTTCTTAATCCGACGTTTTAAGCGTCAATAAGTATTACAAGTAATTAAAGGTTAGATATCTAAATTTTTATGATACGTAAACGTAAAATTTTAAATTTCCTAGTTCGACCAATTATAATAAAATGTTCAAAATAAATTTGACTTTAATTATTAAGATTTTTGCTGATTTATTGAAAATATTTAATGAGATTCATAAATGTTCGAAAAACCTTTGTTTATACTTTGGTCAAAGTTTTCTTAGTTCGAAAAGCAAAATGTATCGTTTCAAATTTCAAGTCATAAATTATATAGTTTCCTCAATTCCTCTTAAGTTGTCTAAAAGTATACACAAACATTTACCCCTAAACAGAAGTTTAGTTAAATAGTTTGTGTATAAGGGAATAATCCCTTAAAATCCTTTGTTAAAACATTTGTCAAAACATATTTCCATTTCTTTTTAGTATAACTCAAGGTCTTAAATGACTTCTAAATTTTGAAGAGTCAATTTATATTCCATTATTAATCCAACGGTCATTTTATGTAAAGGATTAAGTCTTTAATCACGTGTTAATTATTCAAGATACAGGTTTTTATTTCTCAGTCATCTAAGGGCAATGTATTAATAATTATTAACTCATTCTTATTCTTATAAACAAACATATAGTCTTTAATGATCACGAGCATGAATTTATCAAATTACAGCCTACACGCGTGATTCACCAAATTTATGAATGCTACGTGTGCATTGGTCAATCTAAACGACATCACGTGAAACTCATAATGTTCATTACAAGTTCTGGATGTAGTGATTGGAATAGATAATCTCTTTCGCAGTTGCGAAGTTTGATGATAACCATGCTGAGGATCAAAAACCTTGTAAATGATCGAACAAATCTTCCATTTCGAGTTATGGATATCGTTTTCGATTGTCAATTTACTCAGTTCACAGTAATCTACAAATATAAGGAATGATAACACCATAGCTCTTCATGATGACAGGCTTGGTATAATAAAATCTTTCTCCGACAACTCTCTTAGTTGTACGGTAATTCCTTTAATTTAGATGGTGCTGACGTGCAGTGCACAAGCCACAAGTGCAGCACCGGAAATATAATCAATACCAATTTCAACTTTCCTTAATAGCAAAAGTCTAGGTAATTTATTAACAAATACCTCCTATAATTTAGATAACATAAACATCTTTTAATAAATTCATATTAAGTTCTTCTAGATTACAATATCTATGACTAATTCACAACCATTCATGGTAAAAATTTTAAGTCTAAATGCAGGATATGGACATCCATCAAGGATTATTTAGATCTCTTTTGATAATCAACATCTTATCATTTAGGGGAATTCTATTCGGGTTCCCATCAATTAAGACAATGTCGTCATGTCATAATCAATCAATCCATTCTACTGGCACTATCAACTTTTCAGTTTCGTTGCCGTTGATAAGATGTGAACTTATCAAAAGACTAATAATAACTCATAATCCTTCACAATTTCAAGGATATATGAAGACACAACTATCATCTAAAGAGTAAGGTCAACGCATAATCTATGCGAGAGAATTTCAAATCTGATACAGACGAAAACATTTAACGAATATGAATATATCCCATGTTTTCATAATTTGAGTACGTATTCGAAAGCTCCTCGGATCGTTACCCAGGTCATTCAAATGAAATCAAATCAAAAGAAATGATAAGAACGTCAATACATCCAGTCGGGTATCAACACTCGGTAATTGGATACTTTTCCTAAGAATCTCACTACGGGATAATTGGACAAGAAAGAATTGTCAATTGTCAAATAAGACAATTTCCATAGATGAGTAAATTCGACTCAGAAGAATAGATGCTATAGGCACATATGTAGGTGTCTCTAACACTATGTCCTTATTTTTCACTTCTTGCAGATCTCATAAATTTTAATCTTTCACAATCTTCAAAGAAAATTTAGTGTTTATTAATCAGTTTTATGGTGACTACTAATCAGCCTTGCATGGTCCATTCCAAATTGTATGTAGGCGCGCAACTATATACAATTTCAAGATTAACGATGCAATACTCAGTTCGTCAAAATTTTATCATCATGTTTATAATAAAAACATTTTCATGCTTAATTCTTAAATAAGAATCAAGAATATATTTACAAAGATTTTCCTTGTTATGAAAACAATTAAGTTTTCCAAGGTGTTTTATAAACAACTTCATTTCGATAACAATTACTTATAAATCTCACTTTGAATAATCCTTATAGTGATGAAAATTCAATTTCCTCAAATGATACTGTTTTATCTTATAAAAACAATGAATGATCTGCAAAAGAGTGATGAAAACTTGTTTACCAAGAATTAACTACAATATGATAGGAAATGAGCTTAGCCAAATAATCATGAGGTTCATGATCTCGATGGCACTCAAAAAGAATAATCCACAACGTAACTCAATTCAAGATGAGTACTTGTTCAATGGTTGCATCACTAATTCGAACATTAGGACGAAGCAATAAAGGATAGATAACATCGATACATGTAGATTTTAGCAATCAAAGGTAGTCTTTTCATTAATCGCAAACAAGTCAAATTGTATCGTAACACTTTATGTGTCACTATGTCATACAATTCTCAGGACTCATCCTACCAACTGATATCTCAGTTAAGTTAGGGATTTTTAAAAGATACCACAATGAATACTAATCTACAAGAGTCATTAGGTGTTCCACATGTCCCAAAAGATCCATTGGTCTCAATTCAGAAGAAGATTTCTTCAATTAATTTCTTGGACACTGGGCATCCTCATTAGTGGACAATGGCCTAGGAACAACACTTAACACGAATCAATAATCAATTAAAACCTTATAATTCAATCACAGAACTTAATGACTTCCTCTTAACAATCTCATATTCCATATGGGTTAAATTTTTATTTATTCAAGTTTCAACTAATTCATACTCAATGTGATATCCTACATCACTCTTCAATACTTTCAACTTTATTTATTAACCTTAAAAGGGCAATAAAATCTTGATATAAATCAACACTTAATTCCAATCTTATAGCTCTTACAACAACAATTATCAAATGAGTCACTAGTATGAAATGACTTGATCATTCAACTAGACTTCTCGGAAAGGTACTAGTGGTATGAGGCCTTTGGGTAATGGTTCCAATGACAGCCTCAAGTGCAACATTCACCCTTTCGATTTCAATTTAAGAATTGGATGACAACGAATCAGATGACATCTTTCTAGGTGGTAACGTTTTGTCAAACTCCACTCTATAAGAAAAGATCGTCATGACATCGATATCAGTGTTAATCTCACCAATTCTTCTTCAATATCACAATCAATTAATATCTACATTTCTACGAATATTAACCATTTGTTGGGATCATAAATATCCACAACTTGGCTTAGATCTAAGATAGCTAGAATTCCTACGAGAATAGCTTCGATTAGTTTACTAGGGGATTTAGGGTTACTTGTGACAATCTACGTCGTATAAATACCTTGTATAAATATCAAAATAATCATCAAACAATCATGTAATAAAATTACATCAAATATATATATATATATATATATAATCCAAGTTATATATATTAAAATAACACTTCTCAGTCTAGCCTTGTCGGTAACTCGGGAATTCTTCGGCACCGTTATAGTCAAAAGATATTTAGACATTATTAGAAAAATGTTTATAGTTAAAAGATTTTGAAATGTTTTATTCAAAACCTTGGTTTTAAAAATCTTTCGTTCTCTATAACGAGAGCTCTGATACCAAACTGTAACACCCCCAAATTTATACAACTCAGTACAGCGGAAGACTAGTTGGTGTTACGGGATAGCACATTACTCACATCATAGACAACGCATAAAAATCGCGTCGTTTAATAATAAATCATTTCCATTCATAAATATCAAAGTTACATTGGTCCCAAGTCATTATATTTCATACAAAGTTTTACAAAATATTTGAATGGAAAATATTGTTTAAGTGCGGGCCATGAATTCTTGTCGTCTTCCCGAGAATTACCTTCAAGTACCTGAGATAAAATATGTTAAAAGAAAAGGTCAGCGATAACGCCGAGTGAATTCATAGAGTTTAATAAAATCCATCAATATAATATCAGTATAAAATTATTACTGAAAATCATTTTGTACAAATCACTTTTATAGGCCATAAAATAGCCAAAGTCATTTTATACAAATCCTTATCAAAAATCATAATATAGGCATTTGCCTTAAAAATCATAATACGAATCATTGTCGTTAAAAACACCATACAATACGTTTTGCAACGTTGTATAGATTAAATAAGAACCGTTATATGAATATGGTTATAAAAAGCCTTAAAAATCATTATACGAGCCAATGTCGTAAAAGCGTCATACAGTACGTCTTACGACGCTGTATGAAAATAAAAACCGTTATATGAGTATGGTTATGAAAACCAATATACAAACATAATATCAATAGTATGACCCAGTATTGCTAGTCAGGCAATACCTCGTAATTCGAAGCGTCTAGTAGTATTTCGTTAGTTTTGGATTATTATAAGCCGCATGACATTGTTACCTTACTAAACCAACAACGGGTAGCTAACCCGATACCAATTTTGCCCATCTAAAGTAGCGTGTCGTCACAAAGGTCACGCTATGGAAATCTTCTCATACATAAATTCGCTTACCAATCAATGTGGCACGAAGGGGATCAACCGTCAAGGCGCGAACTGGGGTGATCGTCCCCAAATAGTACTATTAAATGCATAAGCGTCTACCAAATCCCGGTAGTTCACAATTCATGCTAATGGGACTTTTAGTGACATAACCTAACTTTAATAACCCATTTTTATTTCATCTATCGGGTCCTTTAATCATTTATCGGGTCATACAATCGGGTCACTCAATCATTCGGGTCCAAAATCAATAAACAAACAATCGGGACAAATGGTGTCCTATTTTATAAAAACTAACATGTTATCTCCCTCGCGGGTTTATAAAACATTTATAAAAACATTTAAAATAGTGCGAGGCTATGAACTCACGTTGATGTGGGAAGGCGGTTTATCGGCAATTCGGATGTACGGTACGTGCTTCAATCACGGAAACCTAGACAAATAATACTCGTCTTAGACTTTTGTCCAATGACTTTATAAAAATAACAATTATGTATACATATGATGATTATATACATATGATGATCAAGTGGGTTTACATATTCTCGTTTACTCATTTTAGTGTTATATGTCGATAACTTTTATACTAGTTTACTAGTTTTACCTTTTTACGTGTTTTAGGTCCAATAAGCCTATTATAAGTTTATTAACTTGTATTAATCCATTTCATACTTATATTATCAGTATTTAAACTTTCAAGTTGGGCCCAAATGAGTTAAGCCCAATAAGTTCTTTTTATGATTGTTTATCTTATTTAGTCCAATTATTAGCCCAAGTATTAGTCCAATATGTTTACTTAGCTCGTTAATGTCCGTATGCCCTATAGTTCGGGTTTTATCGGTTTTTACTTGTTATGCATGTCTATATATCAGTATATAAGTTTTATAAAGTTTTCATTAGACGGGTCCAACCATCTAAGTTTTATTTAACAAAAACGTTACTTTTACGGTAATAGCCGAAAAAGTCGTAAAAATCATGTTTATAGTTTTATATCTTATAAAACATAACAAGTTACCATTTTTATAAAATGTCCACTTATTTATTATTGTACATATTTATATAAATAAAATTCATGAGTTAGTGGGTTTTAATTTATATTTTATACTATTAAATTTTGAGTGCTTATATAATAGTATTATTCTTTAATTTCCAAAATCTGATTTTTATCTTCACTTTCACCAAAACTGCCATATCTAGAGTTCTATATGGAGATAGAAGCTCAAATATTTATCACATAAACTACATGATATGTTCTTCATTTAACTCTTCTATAGCTACTGTTGAATCATCTTTTAAGTATTTTCTAAAAATCGTCCAAAACAGTGAACTCAGATTTGTATCTTAAACTTGTTTTGATCATATCTTACTCATTACAATGATTCCATTGCATGGTCAACTCTCACATGTGTACAAGACCCATAGCTTACTGTATATCAATCTATTCAAGTCATTTTACCAGTTTACCATATGATTCTTTACTGTTTCATACAGCCATCTAAATTAAGCAAGATTTTAACCTTGTTTCTTATAGTTTTTCATCTTTTTAAGCATGTTTATCAACACCAAATCCCCACACAATATTTTTAATCATCATTCATCATCATATACATATACATAAGTGAAAGAAATACAAGATTACATAATCAAAAATATCAAGAGGATGAGGAGGACAATCTTTATACCACCAAAGTGATGAAATGATGAGCTTTTGGATGAACAAGACATGGTTTTGGGTAACCAATCTTATGAGATATCAACACCACTTCTAGGATCACCAAGTATTTGTAGATTCCTCCAAAAATCAGCCCTTGTTCTTCATGAAAACTCCTTGAGAAATCAGCCCCAAGACACCAACAAAACTTCTCCTTGGATGTTAAAACTTGCACCAATCTTCATCTCTTTGAATGGAGATTAACATATGTTAATTATAACAAATGTTTGTGGTTAAAATTGATCAAATGAGGGTGTTCTTGGTGTAGATGGGACGAATTTTAGAGAGAGGGAGGAGTGTTGTGTGGTTTTTGCATGTAAGAATGGAAGCTAATGGGAAGTTTGAGGTGGTTTTTGTTAGGTTAGTGGGAAATGTAGCTTACTTTGTAAGCCTTAAGCAACAAGTGTAAGCTTGTTGCTACAAGCTTGACACATCAAAAGTGTGGTGTCACTTGTGTAGCCTTCCCATATAGTGAGGTGGGACAAGTGTATACTTGTCTCATCCCACTAATTTACGGGTATTCCTCGATTCTAGTTTCCTCGATTTGCGTGCCCTCGGGTCATTTTACGAAAAACGTTATTATAAATTATGAATCAACGTCACAAAACGAATCCAATAAAAATTGTCTCATCAAAAACGGAGTTCGAAAACGTAAATACGTAATCCTAGGGTTTCCGGTTTAGTCGTAAAGGATGTTAAAATAAAATCGTAAGTCCTAATCTCTTCTCGTAAATTTGTGAGTTTATGAACCAACACAAATTTAAAACTCCAAAATAATATTCACGGATAAATTTATTTTCTGAAATGTCGGACTGTCACCAAAGACGGTGTATGTAAACGTATGCACGTAACGTAGAATCCTCCGGTTTAAACGTAGTCGATGCTACTTCAAGACGTAAATCCAAATTTCTTCCCAAAAATAAGTGAGTTCATATTGTAACATTAAAATAATATTTTCAAATAATATTTGAGAATAAAATATCAATCGTAAATTGACGGATTGTCACAATAATGGTGTTAGGGTAGAAATTGCAATTATTGAATAGTTTTGAGCTAAAATGAAATTAAATAGTTCAAAGGGTAGAAAATCACTATTACTAAATTTTGAAAATATTTACGGGGCTCGCATTTCGTAAAAATACTTTTCAAAAGTTAAAATGCATCATAAATGTGATATTATAGTCTCCCGACTCGACTTAACACGTCATTTAAAAGAAAACATCGAAAACCTCGAACATTAAAACAGTCGACATTAAAATGTAAAATATCGGGCATCCGTCGATATCACGATCATTAGTAGTTCTCGTTATTCATTAATTTTGAGTAAACTCATTGTAAAATACATGCGGGTGTTTTTAAATAAAAAACTTTGATTTTAATAAATATGGAAAATAAAATAATTTTTTTATAATTCCAAGTAAAGTATTATCAATGATCATAAAATACTTAAAAACTATAATTTATTAAAATTATCATGATCTCAGGATTTACGTATAAGTATGCAAGAAAATATAATACGTTGGAAAATTCAAGAAGCACAAATAAAATAATAAAATAATACCGAGAAAAATACGAGTTCTTACAAGATGCCTGATTTTTACCGAAAAGTAACTAAAAAGCCAAGACTTCTAAAACCACCTCGAGTTCAGGACAAGGTGATTATGTGAATTTGAACGATGAACTAGACGAGGACGAGGAAGAGACTCAAGAACAACGAGCAGTTGTCGTGATCAAGCTAAGAAACAAATAAGTCATCTACCTTTTCAACATGGAAGTCTTCATTTGTTGACGTTGTAACCAACAAATGAGAGAAAATGAAGGACTTCAACTGTGAAAAAAAGAAGCAAAAACACTCCTACTTTCATTTGAAGCAACATGAGTTGGATTTGCAGGAGGCAACTCAATGGGAAGCAGCGACCTTGAAAAGAGAAAAGCTCGATTTACTACATCGAGCAATTGAACTTGCTTGAAAAAAAGAAAGGGGACAAAGACATAATATTCTACAACACTGAAATCAACCTCAATCTAACACAGACACAACAACATGCCTTCCAGGAGATGAAGAACAAAATCAAGGCAACTTATAATTTAAATTACAAGAATAAGTTTGTAATTATTATTGTAATATTTTATTTTTTTTATTTTTTTTGAACAAGCATTTATTTTTTATTATTATGTAAAGTTTTATTTATTTATATAATATTTATTTACTTTATGAAAGGATTTTAATTTTATAAAAAAATTTGAATTTAATCGTCTTGCTATGAAAACAAATCGCATATAAATTGTCCGAAAGAAAAAGTTAAGATGATAAAGAAAATGATGATCGAACGTGTAACCTAGCCTAAATGGGTGTGAAAAGTTTAATCCTTCCTATCTAGGAGACATAATTTCTACTCCATTCGTCCTAAAATTATACGTAATAATACAATATATTATTTTTAGACGTCTCAAATTAATAATATAAGTTTATTATATTATCATCACTCGAAAGTATTATTATAAATAATAAAAAAATAATAAATTAATCAATTAAGCCTAAAATATTTATTCAGCTAAAAGTAAAAGAAAAAAAGTTAAAAAAGTAATATTAGTTTTTATTGAAGTGTTATGAATTAGAGGCAAAATTAACGGAAGAAAATGGTGAAAAGTCAAAAATCGTCAACTCAAGGGTAAAATTACACAAGGTATTGAGTATAGTGACAAAATTGTTTGAAGTTTCCTCTCAATGGAAAATTTGAGAAAATGAAAAAATTCAGAGACTTTTGCAATATACCCTTTGCGTTACATTTTTACGTACACACTAATACACTATTATTTCGAATATACATAGGAAGTTAGTGATGAAATGATGAAAAGGTTAAACGGTAGGCTTCCTCATTGAATCATGAAAGTTTGAATTGATCGGAGGTGTTTTATGTAAAACTAACATGATATCCGTGTAATGCAGCGGCGAATATCTGGTGACGATTTTTAAAGTGATAAATGTTCCTATTTTTGCCCGTTAAATTTGTATTCACATATTGAAATTGTATAAAAAATCAAATTAAAATAAACCTTCATAAAAATAAAAAAACTAAAAATTAATTAAAATATACCAAAATGATATTGAAAAAAAAAATATATAATTTTAGAAAATATAATGAAATTAGATTATAAAAAAATAGTTAATAAAAAGACATTTCAATTTTAAAGATAAATATAGTTTTTAAATTGGTTGTACAAAAAATTTATTATAAAAGAGATGAATAGTGAATTACAAAATGAAAGTTTTTATAAAGGTTAGTTTCAAATGTCTTAACTTTCAGACTTTTTAAAATAGAAATATCTCAAATGCTTTAATATACTAGCATAGTGTTTGGGTAATATGGTGTTAAATAGTTGGTGACGATTTTTGAAGAAAATAAATGTTACCATCTTACCCATCAAGTTCATATTCACATTTAAAAAGTATTAGAAACAATTTAAAAGTTATTACAAAAACTCTAAATGCAGCAAGATAAGAAAGATAAAGGGCGCGTTTGGTTTGCTAACATGAACCACAATCAGTATTGGTATTGGTATTAAATGGAATGATAACAAATATATGATTCCCATATCTCATGTTTGGATTGATTTATAATATGCGGGTATCCTTTTTTACTTGTCACTTCCTTCATTATTATAACCAAAATTTGCTACATTCGCTTTATTTTATTGACATCGAATATGACATACTTCTCACATAAAATGTTAGTCATTCTCATTATATAAAAAAGGATAAATAAAATTAAAAAAACATAGGAAATTTAGTCTCATTAATGTAACATTCATTTATATATGTGTAGCAATTTTATGAAAAAAAAATAAGATTGTTAAAAATTAGAAAATAAAATTAGTAAGATTTTAATTGTTGACAAAATAAATTAAAAGTGAATGAGAGAAACAAAGGAACCTCTCACATAAGGAATGAATCTATAGGTTACTAGCATTTTTTATTCCTACTAGACGAGTACCCGCGCATAGCGGCGAAATTTCTAACGAACGATAATTAAAGATACGTGATATTTTGTCAAGTATTTCACGTCTCTCCCAATAATGTTTTTCAAACAACATTAGTAGATTCATATTTTAATGATAAGAGATTCATTATAAAAAAACATGTTTTTTTTGCAACAGAAGTAATAAGCGTGCCATTGACATTTTCATTCATTCAAACTACAAAGATTTTACATTTCTTTTATATTCATTGAACAAACTTTTACTACAAAGCTAATATTGAAAAACATAATCAAAAGCATTCATTCCAGTTGGTACACAAATAAGTCTATTATACTAACTGTTGCCTTAAACATTATATCATGTTCCAAGGACTTATTATTAAACTCAAAATCCATAACTTCTTTCTTCATTATCCTCAACAGCAACATCTAGTTCCCACCACCTAAAGAAACCACATTTATTTCTTTCCTATTTTAGAAAAGAAAAAAAAATAATCAATTTAATACTTTTTATTCTATCACATATACCATCATTAAATAAACTTACCTTATAGTTAGCACATTCCATGAACCTTATGCCTGAGTTAGAATGGGCTCAAGATGTCCATATACCACAAACATAACCACATCTGCACAACACATGAATAGGATTGATCCAAATCGAACTTCTCAATATTGGTTCCCTGTAATATACATGCACAAGCAGATATAAGTTTGAAAGAATAAATGAGCTGAGAATAGAAAATAGTTTCTACATATTGGTTAAATATTCACACTTTAAGAAAGCGACAAAGGATAACATAAGTAGTAGGTTGTACAATCCGGTAGATAACTCTAGTAGGGGCATAGAATAAAAGTTTGGTGGCCATTGGATAAAATGTAAGCACTTCTGCACAGATGAGCCTATGTATTTTTTATAATAATCATAAAAGTTTGTTTTCATTAATTTTCTTTTCGGACAAGTATTATAAAGGTGTTTTCATTAATTTTCATCATAAAAGTTTGTTTTCATTAAGTTTCTAATGTTTTGATGAAGGATGATGGGATGTTGGACTAATTAAGATGGTTTAATTAATTCGTTAAAAATAAAATTTTTATTTTGTTAAAAAGTAAAAATGAAAAAACTGCAATAAATATATATTTTTTAAATAATGTCTTTTTTTCGAGAGATAATAATTAAGACGAAAGGTATAATTTTAGAAAAAAATTAGTGTCATATATAATGAATATTGTTATTCTTTCGTTTAAATGCTAAGAGAGAATATAAAGAAATGCATATACTTTTTATTCCTTTCTTATGCACTCACATTTCCTTTTCCCAATTCAAAAGTCTGAAACCTCGAGCCCATCAAATATTTGGAGAGCTACCTTTTATTGACTTTATCTTTTAAAATTTTTTGACTTTGAAACTTTTAATTTTGAAACTTGTACTCTTTTACCTGACAACTTACAAAAAGATTCGAAATTTCAAATTTTAAAATATTACGAGTATGATATTTAAAATATTTCGGATTATAAAGCTTTCAAAACCTTTATTTCAAATGTATTACACTTTTTCAATTTTATTTTATCAAAATTTTAAGATTTTCAAATTATTTCAAATTTCTAAATCTTTAAACCTGTCATAAAATTCTACAAACTTTAAATTATGACCAACCTCAAACAAATTTAAAAATAAACGTGGAAATCAAATCAGATAGATTAAAGCTTCTATATTGTAACAAAAAAATTTCCTTTGTTCATTACATTAAACAATACAATAGCCCATACTATTATACAAAGTAATACAGTAAAATTTATACAACATGCTAATCTACTAACGAGGTAAAAATTTATTCTAGAAGTAGTCTGGCGGTGGCATTTTCGACGAATCAAGGGCGACGGCTTTTTCCGATGACACAGCTGCAAAAATTATAAACTTCCAAATTTTAACAATTATACGCACCATATAAACAAATACAAGAGCTGTGATAGTACAATTCACATCACCATCTTTCATAAGTTCACATGTCACAAACTAATTTTTTAATACCAAAATGAGCATGTCTGTCATCAACTAACGTAATTTAAAATGCAAGTTTAATCATAGGAGTACAATAATATGTTTGTATTAAGTTAATTCTTGCCGTTTAGTAATTATTCAAATTAAATTTGAATGGTCTGTAAGTTACTTTTGAAAATTAAATGACATACGTAAAATAAAAACTCAGCTTCATAACGAAATTATATTCCTTAAAAATGTTAGAAAATAAATTAAAAACAATAGATTTAATAATTAAATTAAAAAGGTAAGAAATATATTAAAAAAAACTCATCTTACAAATAAACATATTTGCTGGCAAGTTCGACAGCGTAAAAAAAACTCATTCGATGGAGGCAAAAGAGTTTTCCGGTGAAACTGCTACGACGATAGTAAGGCAAGTGGCGGCTGTTAGAAAAAAAATTAAATCATTATAAAACTTGGTTCCAAGAATACAATTATATAGATCTATATAAAAAAAGATTCAAACTTGATTAATAATGATAGATCTATTAAAACAACCCACAAAATACCTCAAAAATTATAAAGCCCGTTTCGTTTCGATGGTCGTGGTTCTTGTGATGGTTGGACTCTGGGTAGAGGTGTGGGTCTCGAAGGGGGGATAACTTTCGGTGATGATTTGATTCGGTGTTTATGATGTTCAATGGGGGAGGTCCGACGGTGGCGATTACTGTGGTGGTCTCTTTTTCCGGTCAGTCGCCGACTTTCCAACAGTGACTATAAAAAATCTAAGATCTATAAAAGAAAACATTCAAAGGTTAATAAATAGTGATAGATCTATTATAAAACAATAACTCGCATACTAAAAAACCTTTTTAGTGGACGCTGGGTCTCGAGTGGTGGTTTCAAGGTGGTTTGGATCGACGGATGGAGAGTAGTTCCGGTGGTGATGGTATTGTTTTGGTATTGGATGATTATGTTAATAGTATTTATGATGGAGAGTGTATTTTTTTAATTGTATCTGTTTCATTTCTGAGATGAAACAAAAAGGGTGGATGGAAGTAAATGGATGGTTGGATAAAGTGTTTGTGAGAGAGTTGTTTGTGGTTTTATAATTTGATTTTTTTTATGGTTTGGGTGTTGGTTTGGTGTGTGTAAAACAAGAAATTTATAATAGAAAAAACCTTTTTGTGATGTTGTTCTATCCGGCGGTTTATAAGGTCTGACTGTCGGAAGACGGTGGGAAGAGATCCAGTGTAGGTGAGAGATGAGAGAGAGACATAGATAGAGTCTTTTTTTATGTGTGTTTTTTTAGCTGTGAGAAATCAATTGGGGTAAATGAGAGAGAGGCTAAATGTTTACTGAATTTATTGGTGGAACACTTTCAACCATTGTAATATAATGTGTAATATATTTTTAGTGGGACCCACAAATTTTCAACATTCAACATTCAACTTTCAACCATGAGGGTAAATGCTTTATAAGATATAGACGAGTACCTGCGCATAGCGACGGAAATTCCTAACGACATATAATTAATGATATACGATATTGTGGTAAGTGTTCCATGTAACGTTTAATACAAAAAATGAAAATATAAAAATAAAATTACAATACAGTTGTAAATGCGACATTTAACATGTATCAAATAACATATAAAAATATTTAGCATATAATATATGTATACAAAGAAGAAAAAATTGGTTGTAGAGAGTAGACACCACATAATTAAAGAACATTCATAAATTAAGGGTAGTCATGCTAATTGGTCATTTGATATACAAAACCAAGGGTTCAACATGCATTTTAGAATGACAACGAGTAAGAATCTAACTGCGTGTTGCAGCGGAGAGGCTTTTGGTGCGAATTTTGTATTTGTTGTTCGTCAAAAATTCATTAAGTGCAAGTAGTTATGTGACAACTAAATTCTTGAAGGAAGTCAGGAATATTCATTTCTTGTAGGTATTGAAATTCTCTTTAACTGGTGGCTCTCTTGGTGATGATCATGTGAGCATTAGAGTAAAGGATCCAATTCACTACATGTACTAAATGAACATATATTTATTTTAAAATCTTACTACAAATGACGTCAAATCCCAATATATCTAATAGATTATTCATAACATGGCCACATGTTTAATAACCCAGTATATAATGAAGCCATTTGATAGATCATGAAGTCACTGTAATGAATATGAATATGTACAATGTAACTTTTTTTTAGATACAATGTTGAATTAGAAAGATAAACATTCAGGAAAAAGTTAGACATAATCTATATGACACATTAATTATGCTCCAACTCCATTGGTGTCTTTGTGATAAGTCATATCATATTAGCATCGACTAAATGACCCAGTCAACATGTTACGCATATTGAGGAGTCGATTGAAGTGCTGCTTGTGATGCTCCCTTCTTCGCCATGCACCAATGATGTATAATTTGCTATTTTAGCTTTGGAAGATTTTGTAGTTAATTACACACTTATCAACCAACCTGGAATGTACCTAAAAGTTATGGATTCTGATCTTAACCCCTTATTACACGTTTCTTAAGTCACCGACCCACCCATTTAGTCTGAACTACAAACAAATATAATGCACATGTGATAAAAAAAGGAAGGAGAGGACATACATCTTTGGATTCTAATCTATGGACTACAACAACAATTATATGCCATAAGCCGTGTTTATTAGTGTTTCTAGTTGGTCCCATGTAAGTACCCAAATCATAAGCCTAGGTTGAAAGAATTATCCAGTGGCGTACAATTAAATAAGACAAGGGATGCTTGAGATTGTTAATGTGAAGCTGTTTACTGCTTAAGTTTTTAGGTAAAAAACATGTTGATTAATCTTAAATAAGTAGCAGACGAGTTTTACCTAAAGGCTACAAAATGCTTACATGTTAACAACAATGCTAACATATAAGGACTTACATAAGCATTACCAAGCACCCACTTAGTTATGTTAATTTGATTATAGTAACCTAAACTCGCAATTATCAGTTACAAACATAACAAAAGACATAACGAATTAGTACCCAGCGTTAGCTTGAATCCAAACCAGACTCGTACTCAGAATTATTTATCTTTACTCACTACCCAGCCTACTCGTTAACCCATCGCTAACATCATAAAATAGAGTTTACTTAACATTTGGAGACCACAAAATATACATCAAACATCAAACTAAACGTACCATTTGTCTCTTCCAGATCCCAGACTTGTGTCTAAGACAGATAAAGCTCCATCAGCTACCAAAACTTCTTTCAAGTCAAAGGCTACCAACTTAATAGGCTCATGTAACCGTTTGCATAACACTCGAAAGAAATTTACCATATACATTTGGGTACACGTACAGAAACTACTATAAAATATTCATAAAAAATATGTAAAAAAATACCCAACCTATATGCTAAAGGATCTTTTAAAAGAAAATATACCTTGTAACTTTGGAGTGAAAAATACCCCTATCCTACCACCACCACCGCGCCATCAATGCACCAACACACAACACCTATACCCGAAACATCAAATATGATAAGTAACCAACAAACCTAAAAATATAACCAACAATATTTGAATTATAGCCGGAATAAGCTGCTTGTCGGCTTACCTGCTTACCGGTGTCGTATCACAAACTTTGTACATGGACATATCCGGTCACCACCTTGCTGCCATACTTTTGGTGATGCGTTTCCAAAAGCATCACCATAGCATCCACCCGCTCGACCACCTTATCCGGTACAAAATAGCAAAACAAAACAACTCCTTATTAATACAATACATGCCCGTAGTTAATTGTAACCAGACATGCGATAATCTTGTTATCATGAAAACCCAAAATTAAACTAAATAATAACATGAGGAAACCAAAAGTAATTCAGAAATGCAGCGCAAAAAACAGCTTAGGATAAGTAGTAGCATTCTCTTCAACAACCCAAGCATCTTCAACACAAAGAGCATTCAAGACCTCATTAAACAAAGCTACAACTTTATATGACACTCCAGCAATCACATATGCAAACAGATTATAAACTTAAAACCTTAGAGATTTAGATTGATGATTACTTGACAGTGATTGATGACCCATGGTTGAAGAAGGAAGATCAGTGTGGTTAATTTTGAGGGACACGTGTCTTTAGATAAACAACACTTACATTTTAACAACAAAAACCCAAACGGAAAACTCTTATACTTCTTAATGGTATCCAAACCCATAAAAATGTCTCATTAATGTATTGTACATCGTAACTTGCATTGCACGATTACAAGTAAAATTACTAATGACCATATAAAATGAGAAGTCGTGAGATCTTTGATTAGCCACACCTGAATGTACTGTCCAGACTTGATTATAAATCCCATTGAATTTCATCACAATCACTTGATTTAAGCCATTATATCTCAAGTCCATTCCTTTGTAGAAAATAAAACCAAATATCAAATCACACCTGCCAAAAAAATTGAAAGTATGAGCTTTCCAAGAATCAAATAAGCTCATAAGCGAGAAAAAAAAGTTAATCAAAAATATTTCCTAACAAAGAAACAACTTGAATAACGCACTTACACATCATAGTTGAATCAACACACTTACTTAGAACGCGCTTACAATTTACAAATCTATCATTAGATAAGAAAAGCATTCCTATTCATCAAATCATACAAATCCATCATTAAGAAAAAAACATGAAAACATATAAAAAAGGATTACATGTATTTAAGTGTCATCGAACTACTTTACAGAGCTTAAGAAGCTTGAACCACCACAACAAATATAATCTTAAACCGACCGAATAAGCAGGTGCCAAACAACCAAGTACCCGAAAGAACACTCGTAAAGTTGATTTAGGGTCTTTGTTAACGCATGCATCGATAACCGGTAGAAACTAAAACCACCAGCAAAATCCACCTAATCTAAAACAACCGGCCAACACCACCTAAACCATCTCAATGGTGGTGGTGTTGTTGACACATGTTGTTGATCATGGAGGCGGCGGACTTAGTTTTTGTATGGTGAAAGAGTGTTTTAGGTTTAGGATGAGAGAGGTACATAATAAAGTTTGCAGCTATGAATTCTTTTGGTTAATGGCTACATTATTTTTTACAATAGTCTCCGTGGATAGTTTCAATTCTTGTATTTAATAGTTCTACCGGATTAAATAGTTGCTTAAAATAGTTTCAACTTTCAACATTCCATACGTGAGTTTATAAGAATGAAACTTACATGAGAAGTTTTGTTGAAAAAATTCAACTTTCAACAATTTGGATCGCTCCTTTATAGATAGTATAGATATAAATATAGATTGTGATAGATTAATATAAACCAAACATATTTATCAAAGATAAATTCTTACTTGATTCCTCATTATTTAGATTCCTCATGTTGTAAACAAACAGGCCCAAAATGTGTAAGTATATTGATTTAGAAACAAAACTCATTGAGCCTAAAAGTGTGATAATCTATACTACTATATAAAGCATTTGGGACATTCTAAAAATAGGAAGGCTAAAAGTTCAGACTTTTTTACCTACTAAATAAAGTAAGTCGTTGATATCTTTATCAACATTATATACTATAACATTTTCTAACAACCTTTTGTAACAAACTTTTATAACAACCTTTTGTAACAACATTTTTTCTTTTAAATTGAAAAATCTTTTTATTTATTTATTATTTTTATAATCTAATTTTACTATATTTTTTAAAATTTTGTGCTTTTTAATTCGATATCCATTTTGATATATATTTTTATTAACTTTTAGTCTTTTTCGATTTTAGTGGGTTTTTTAATTCGATTTTTAGAACTTTACAATAAGTATAGTCTCAAAATTCGTTATTAGGTACTCGCCGTGGCATTGCGCGGGTACCGTTCTAGTGGGTTAAAAAAGTAAAAAACAAAACCCATATAAATAAAAGTAAAACCCCTCTCCTCTTAATCAACAATCATCGTCTCCTTCCACCTGCGTCACCATCACCACTTGAATCTCTTGTATTGAAATAGGAGGTCAGATTTATATGATTTGTTTACGTTTTTATTTTCAGTTTAATATAATATTATTTACTCATTATTATTTTTATAGATAAACGTTCTTCTATAAAATAACTTATGTTTTGTATACACAATTAAGGGTTTTCTGTGATTCAGATACACAATTTAACATAACCCCCACTTTTTTAAGCTTATTTGGAGACACAAAATTGGAGCTTATGGGCTGTTTGTTTTAGCTTATACTAACGTAGGCCTATTTCGGCTTATATAACATAAGCCTCAATTTTCTGGCTTATTTGGAGGCTTATGGGCTTATCTAAGTTTGTTATGATATAATAAACTTATATAAACTCATAAGTCACCAATAAGCTTCAAAAATTAGGGTTTATGAAATATAAGCCCAAATATGGCTTATTTTCGGCTTATATAACGTAAGCCGCAATTTTGTGGTTTATTTTGAGACTTATGGGCTTATATAAGTTTATCATGATATAATAAACCTATATAAGCCAATAAACCTCCAAATAAGCCACAAATTGGGGCTTATGTTATATAAGCCGAAATGGGCTTAATATAAGCCAAACCAAACACCCCTATAAAAGCCGGAAATAAGCCATATCTTGGCTTATCTTTCATAAACCCCATTTTTTTAAGCTTATTTAGAGACTTATAAGCTTATATAAGTTTATTATATATATAAGCCCATAAGTCTCAAAATAAGCCACAAAACTGAGGCTTATGTTATATTAGCCGAAATGAGTTTACGTTATATAAGCTAAAACAAACATATCCTGTTATGTAACTGGACGCTTTTTCCAAACAGGTGAAAAAAAGAAACAGCCAACCTTCACAACAAAAATGTCGACCGGTGATCTCAGGCCATCCAAGAAGCTCCCAGAATCCGCACACTTGGTAGTTATCTCGAACGACGACCTGTTAATCGAAATCTTACTGAGGTTACCGATACTCTCACTTATTTTATTTAAATCCGTATCCAAAAGATGGCTGTCTCTTATTAAATCCTCAAATTTCACCCGAAAACTCGACCCTCCTTGCGGTCTCTTTCTCAAGTTTGACAACAGTTGTCATAAATATAAGTTCCTGCCCCTGGATACCCGTATTCCTAGTTGTTCGTCCTTTACTTTTGGCCATAATGCACCATCTGGTAATCTTTACATTTTGCACTCGTGTAATGGTTTGCTTCTATGCCTTTGTTTAACGTATAATAAATTATACGTATACAATCCGTCGGTTAGCTCCATGTATAAGATGATTCCAGAACCCCCTAATCTCACATTTGATCCAAGTTCTGCACAAGGTGCTAGTAAGACCATGATGGCGTTTGATCCTACTAAATCACCTCATTACAAAGTTATCCATTGGAAATTAAAACATGATGATGATGATGTTGATGTGTGGGTTCAAATATATATTTACTCTTCAGAAACGGGTGTTTGGAGTGCTTGTGAGGATCGATTTCACGTCAGCAGTTCGATGTTGTTTGTTCAACATGATGGAGTATATTGGAATGATGCCATTCATTGGGTAAGTGTTGGTTGTGGGCCGGTTTGGCTTTTCAAGTTAGATATATTGAATGAACGTCCGGTTTTAACAACTTCAAAAGCCCCTTTCATCTTCGACAGGGAGGATGGTCTTGAATATAAGTTGTTCAATTCTCGTGGCTGCTTGCTTCTTGTCAGTAAGGGTACACGTGATTCGAATGAGTTGTATGTTTATGAGATGAGGAGTGAGTGTTCTGAATGGTCGGTGAAGTACATCGTTAATCTTACGGTGCAATTACCGAAAAGGTGGAATGTCCAGTCAATTGTTAGTTGTGTTTATTTGGGAGAAAGGGATGAGGATTCTTTCATAGTGATAAGGTTATCTAAAAAGGTTGTACAATACAAGATCGTGTCAAAGACTCTCCACACACTCGCTAATATCAGAGCAGAGAGTCACGATCGCTGCTTTGAGTACATTGCATCATTTGCTAATGTGTGATTTATCTTTGGTTTCAGGTATGATTTTCGTGCTTAGTTATATTGTTATTACTACAATTGCTTTGCTACTGTGTATTTTAGAATCGATAATAGTTGTCATGACAGACTTCGTTTTCTTGATTTATATACTCACATTCTGTTCTGACACTAATTTTTGTGTTCTGATATTCATCATTAACTATTATGATTAATTGAAAATCCTTACTTTTGGAATATGATAGAAATAATCAGGAGCCTGGCTATACTTCATGGTTAATAGTTAGTTCCATCATATGGAACAACAACAACAACAACAACGATACCCAATAAGCTTTAGAATAATGCTTTCATTAGTATACCTCATTTCCCTTTTGGTTATAAAGCAAAAGACGCTATATACGAGGAAAATGGTTATGGTTTAATAGCATCATAGAACTGCTTTGGGAGAAATCGTTAATGCTCCAGTGACTCGAGAATCGGGATCAGTCAATGATTGAATGACATGAGATGTTTAAATTCAATTGGGCAAATTTGGGTAAAATGTCTATCTAGCTGTCTTGTATATATCAGCTAAAAATTTGCAAATCAGCAAAATACACAAAAGACAAACAAGAAATCTTAAAGAGTCGGATTTTTGAAGTTATATTTGTAAAGATTCCGCCCCCTTTTACATAGTAGTATAGAAGATAATTTGTTAAACATGATTCCAAATGTAGACTACTACATATATAGACTGCTACGCCAACAATCTGAACAATTTTTGAGTGATTTAGACGTTTAATGCACTTGAATACATTTCGAGACGACCTCTAACCAACGTGACCCGATTTCTTTCAAGATTATTCTTTTAGCCTAATCCATTTGTCCTGTAAAATATAATCAATCTAATCGAACCATATTTATTTTTTGCGTTATTGTTTGTCACATCCAGTTGTAGTTGTTAGCGACAAAAGATTAGGTTGACCTGTCATGGCCCCGCCTGTTTTTACTCGTGCAAAAAAAAAAAAAACATTTTCTACTCTTGTCGAAACCTTCTTGGCTGTTACCAACTTGCAAATCACTTCCATTTTTATTGATTGGTTTACCAAAGCTTTGCTACTTGATTTGATTGTTTTTGTTCTATGTGGGTTGATATTGTAGGCAGCATTTGTTATTCACCTTTCCAAACAGTCATCCACTGTCATCGTGCATACAGTTTTTGATATTTGATATGATTTTATGCAGTACACCTACTGGAATCACCAAAAGAATCTTGAAAGGAAGAATGGACTAACCTGCTCGAAACACAACTGTTTAGCTTTGAATCTCTGGATAATTATGAACTATTTGGCTTTCAGATTTGAAGTGAGTAAAGCTTCGGTGCTGATTTGATAATGTTATTGTACTTTGGTGTCCTTTAGTTTGTTTCAGAAGGTAGCTTTGTGCTTTTGGCTTGGAAAGTTGACCAAATTTCAGACGTTTATCGTATTTGTTCTGTAACAGTCGTCTTCATGTCTTTACTAAGAACGGTATCTTTCTATGTCTATCTTCTGTCTTAGAAGCTTGATTACTCTTTTCCTGGGATGGCAGTTTCTGGCCCAATGAATGGATCAGTTTTGCCATCATTTTGCCGCTAGCCGATCAAATAGGATAATAAAACTAACTAGCTTAGCTGTTAACGGGTGCAACGGGTTGAAAGGCATCATTGGTAGTTTGGGTATGATTACCGGTATTTGTGTCACCAAAACTTTGCGAGTGAACTGAATGTCATGGGTAACATTATCCAGATTAAATCATATTGTGTGACATAGTGACTCATAAGACGTTGCTTGAATTCACACCGACTGTCCATATATTGTATTCCAAAGCTAGCACACCATAGTTTCTTATATTGGCATATCGGGTTTGAAACAAGCTGAAAGGTTAGCGAATTACATTGAGTTTGCTTTAAAATCAAACGTAGCTAAAAGTTGTGAATTGAAAGTGCAGTAATCTTGAATCGACCTCTTCTGCATCATGGGTATCTTAATCGAGTCCATAGGTTGTCATGGTTTTTGAATGCATTTGTCATTTGATGAGCTCTTGACCGAAACTGATGTGACCAAAACCAAATTGAGACATTGACAATGCTTGTGTAACAACTTGAAACTTTTGTGACCTGTATTTATTTACTAGATTTACGAAACTTAAGCTCAAATTGGTCCCAGTTTCCAACTTTATTGTTATTAGCAGCAAAAATAATCATTTTCATTTTGAGACAAACTATGAGGAGTATTTGATCTTAAGTCTATAAACCCTTTGGTAAGAGGATAAGGTACCACGAGAAGTGTACTTCGTCAATCCGACTTGGTCTTAGCATCACCTCGCCATGACACCGCCTCCACTCGCCGGGTTTTCAATGCACTCTTCGTCGTGAGGGTGACATGAATAAAAACAAAACATGATGGGACCATCTTCTATTTAACATGTTTTATGTTTTTCGTCGTGCAGTCATAACAAGCAGATGTAGAGAAACTCTTTACTATCATACAAAAAAATAATAATCATAGGCAACCCTGACATAAAAAACCTTCCTACTATCTTCATTTGGACTTGGTCAAAATAGCATTATGTACCATGAACAGCAAGAAGAACACTTGCATATGATCATAGTCTGCAAATCTAAATTCAAACGTGAAAAGTATACACCCAACTAAACTCTTGCAATTCGTTTACCCTCGGGTACTTAAAGTACATCATACTTTCCTATACCCTCTAATTTTACAACATGCCACCAGAATGAATGAGTGAGCCCCTCCAGAACAATTGGTGCTAAAATCGCTATATCTCGTTTTTGAGTGTGTTAGCAAGAAAGAATGTCCTTTTTACTTTTCGGTTTAAATAAATTAAAAGAAAGCATATAGCAACATAGTCTGCTGTAGCACAATTGCTAAATTATGAATTTGCCAAGTTTCGGCTCCTACTCTGGTTAGGGGTCCAGGTTGGAGTCGTGGCAGCAGACTTTTTTTTTTTTTTTTAATTTTGCAACATATTCTGCTGTAGCACAATTTTTTTATTTGTTAGCCCGTGCAGGTCTCGAACCTGCGACCTTCGCGTTATTAGCACGACGTCTAAGCAGCTGAGCTAATAGGCCTATTTGTTTGGCTAATTGTGTTTCCCCATATAAACTGTAGCGTCATATGTTGGTCTAAAAAGCAAAATGGTTTCAATGACATACGTATAACATAGGAATAAATTCTAAAAAGATTTTTGTGGTTAGACTTAGAGAATGGACATGAAAGGATACCGGATATTTAATCTAGCTACAAGTAAGAATGAGAATAAGAATGCATAATATGGTTAATGGTTTTGATATATCGGTTAAAAATGTTACCCGAGACGAAGTTAATGAAATATAGCTGCTAATTTGAGGATTTGAGGTTCAACAAGTAAGAAATGGATTTGAAGATTTGCCATTCAAAGTTTCAAAAGTGGGGCGAGAGAGGCTCAAAAACTTTAGACATCACGATCTCTCCGTAGCTATAAGATCTACGTCGCCAACCGCGCCAACGCTCCTTATATTCTGTTGTGTCTTAATTCGTTTACAGTCCGCCTTAATTATGTAAAGTAAGTTTAATAAAAAACGTAACCGTTGCCTAAATGGCTAAAACTAAATGCATTCAAAATATATGGCTGCATGACTACATAAAAGAATCTTCCTTAGTATTTTGTTCGTGCACTTGGAACCTGTTGAAGTCCTTAAGCTGGATTGGATCATTTATAAAATGTATGTAACGCATATGCACATATATAGGTGAGCGTTTGTGGTTGATTTTGCGGAAGATCCATCATTCTTGGTCTATTGCCAGTGGTGGTCAGCTGTCAAATACATTGCAGCCTCTTACTAGGTTACTTATTATATGTTGGTCTAGGAAGCAATGGTTCTTGTGAATGATGTGAAGGTGAACCTATAAGTTTTTGAACCATGTTTTTCAAGCAATCCAAACCCGAATAGCTTTCTATTCGCGGCGCTAGAGATAATGCCCAACGGATTCTGGCCAAAGAAACTATTTTTTTTTTCCAATAAATGACTCTATAAAGATGCTTGACATGAAAAGATTTATGCAAAACGATCCAGTATGAGATTCAAAATGATAGTTAGCAATAAGCAAAACGATCGCAAGTAAACCACATGGAACATTTTTTTGTCATACCACATGTTAGACGCAATTGCAATTTCAATATAAAAAACCTTTATTTTCAAAGTTTCGACGCCGTTAAGAAAGTAACATCAAAAGTATTTATTTATATCATTTATAAAATACAGAAAAAAAAAATTCCTCAAAAGCTTATTGTTTAAAAGAGTTTCTAACCTGAACCTAACAACAAGTCTCTTGTAGCACAATCGGCGCTGGCGTAAAGGCTAACGTAATTTATATTCGATTCCTAACCTTAAACTCTCAAATCATAGGAATCCCAGGTTCGAGTCCTGGCAAGAGACATTTTTTTTTTATTTTTTATTTAAATAATCGCGTAAGAAATAAAAAGAACGGCCCATGCAGGTGTCGAACCTGCGACCTTCACCTCTAACACTGAAACACTCTAACAAGCTGAGCTAATTACCCTTTTCTTTCAGTAAATAAATCAAATATCTCTTACAACATTATATATAGGCTATTACTTCGCGTTGATCCAGATCAGTCACCAATGAAGAAAGACAGAGAGAAAATGGTGAAACCGAAAGCAACAACAAAAGATAAATTGTTTAGCGAAGTGAACCCTGAACGTGATCACATAAATTGTTTCATATAGGCATTTCTTAGGATCAGGCGATTAGTAAAGGATATATTTTCTTTTAACTTAACAAGCAGCCAATTAAATAGCCAATATAAGCTTCTGTTTCCACTGCACAAAAATCACTTGTGACATTAAGACTTCAAATAAACCTTAAATACGATCTTGACTATGAAATCGTCTCAACCAAAAAATGTCAAAATGAACCATGAACATCAAGAAGAACACTAGTATGAAACCGACTCATATAACGTACAGAACACTTGCATATCATTAAATTCAAGCGTGAAAAGTATACAGCCAACTAAAATCTTGGAATTCCTTTACCCTCGGGTACTTTACCCTTGGATATGGGCATATGAGTGAGACTCTACATTATACCTTCCTAAACCCTCTAATTTTAGAACATGCCACCATAATGGGTGAGCCTCCAGATTCCAGAACAACTGGTGCCAAGTCGCTATATCTCGGTTTTTAGTGTCTTAGATTCTTAGCAAAATAGGTGGTCCTTTCTATTTACGGTTTAAATAAATTTAAAGGAAACATATATCAACAAAGTCTGCTGTAGCACAATTGCTAAATTATGAATTTGCCAAGTTTCGGCTCCTAGTCTGGTTAGGAGTCCCAGGTTCGAGTCCTGGCAGCAGACATTCTTTTTTTTTTAATTTGTTGCAAATATAACTTGGTAGTAAACTGTAAAAAAGAGTCATAAAGCTTCCTCAAAGACCCGACCACAAACATTGAGCTCGTGTCACAACAATCTAATTAGCTAAGAGTTAGTCTCAACTGTGATAATTCTTCAAATACTCTTTTATGATTGGTCAACTAACCATTTGCAGAAACGAAACAGTAACAAACTAAGAAAACAACAAAGACATAGAGAAGAAGTATGTGCACATTTTTCGTGTTAACAGTAGCAACAAAGTTTCTTGTAGCACAAATCGCCCCGGCTTAAAAGTCGTTTCTTCTTTCGACTACGTTGCAAGTCATTCGATTATCGGGTGTCTAATATTGATTGCAAAACAATAGTTTGACAAATTCTACAAGGGTTTACTTGTTTGAATGTGATCCATACCCACCTATGCTATATGCATCTTCAGACAACCAGAGCAATTACAGTTTTATTCTTAAGGAATCATCAGAGAGTCTGCAGTAGGCACCTGCGAAGTGAACCCTGAACGTGATCACATAAATTATTTCATATCGGCATTTCTTAGGACATAAATCAATT
The DNA here is from genome assembly GCA_025667525.1 of Glebionis coronaria. Classification (NCBI taxonomy): domain Eukaryota; kingdom Viridiplantae; phylum Streptophyta; class Magnoliopsida; order Asterales; family Asteraceae; genus Glebionis; species Glebionis coronaria. Next base: position 39,412,465 of record CM046874.1, on the reverse strand, counting down.
GTGACTTCAAAGAAACCTTAAAATACGATCGTACTGTTTTATCTTAATTTGAGCATTTATAACCAGCTTCTGTTACGAAAACTAATTTTAAGCAAAGGTAACCGTCTAAAATATAAGAGAAAAAGAAAATGTCTGATAGGAAAATACTTTTAAGAAAAAAGCTTTAGTTGCTCGATATTTGAGATTTAAGAATATACGAGGACAAACTATTTTGATCCTTAAGACTACATAACAGAAAATATATCCAGCAGTAGAGAATGTGTATGAATCTCTCACCACACCGCACGTACACTTTCAAAAACAATTAGAAAGAAACTAGAAGTGGACATCCACGTGGATAATGCCACCCTGACACCGAGCTTTCTTCCCAAGCAAACACGAGCACATCAAGGTTTTTGCTTAAAAGCAGTAACATGTCTTAGTAGAAATCTGAATATGTCTAGTATATGGAAACGTAGTTAAATGTTACTACACCTACTCGACCATCGTGACTTCAATCTATAAGATTCTGATACCATCTTCATGTTTCACTAGTGTCGTCCTATATCAAGGACTAGCAACTTTTGTTTGTACTAGTGCATGTATATGTCAAATCATATGCTACAGGTTCTGCAGACAAGCTAGGGCTACTAACTTATCATCTTTTTTTTTTGTGTGGAAACTATCACACAAGTGCGATTCACGCCCGCCTATGCTGTATGCATTTTTAGACAACCAGATCAATCACACTTTTATCATCGTTTTATTCTTAAGAATATATCAGAGTTTGCAGTTGGCACTTGTGAAGTAAACATGATCTGATAAATTGTTTTATATAGGCATTTTTTAGGATCAACAAAAAGAGGTTTTCCTTATACCTTATTAAGCAGCCAATGCAAGTCTTCTTCTGTTTTTCACAGCACATAAATCGACTAGTCACATATAGCCGGGTATGCCCGGGTTTTTCCCGGATATAACTGGGTCTGGCCGAGTCGTCGCCGGATATAGCCGGGGTATTGGCCGGATAAAGCCGAGTCTGACATATCATGTAACTTTTGAAGAAGGTGATACATTAATCAATAGAAGTCTCCGGTCTAAGCTTGACAATCAACAACTTTGCGACAATGCTTAGTTCCTATTCTCCTCACGCAAGCACAATTGCCCCGACTTAAAAGTCTCTGTAACTATTATCAATCTAGTAACAAAGTTTTCTGGAGCACAATTGCCCCGACTTAAAAATCGTCGCTTCTTTCGACTCCGCTCTGGAGCCCCCAGGCTCGAGTCCTGGCAGGGGACAAAACTTTTTATTTTATTTTTTTATGAGAATAAAAATAATGGCCCATGCAAGTCTCAAACCTGCGACCTTCGCGTTATTAGCACGACGCTCTAACCAGCTGAGCTAATAGGCCAATTTGATCTCTTGAGTTGTATGCACTGTCCTGATTACAGCACTAGCAATGGAATCGTTCTTGTTCAAAAAGAAAAATATGGGGTGGGAGAGGCTCGAAATACTCTCGACCTCAGAATCACTCAACATCTGCTATGAGACTTACGCGCTAGCAAACTGCGCCACTAACCCTTGGTTCTGTTTTGACTTAAGCTTTTAAAAGTTCTTATCCAAGATCTAGCTTAAGCCTCTAAACGAACCAACTAACTGAACTGATAGGTCTATTTGTTCGTGCATTTTATATGTTTATAACTTATCTGAGTAAATACCATGGAAAATGACGACAAGTGTAGGCAATAAGCTGATTCTTTCATTATTTTTTAGTCTACGGCTAGTTTTTTGGCTCATCTCTTCGGCGTGTCAAGGCATGCAGTTTAGTTTTTTCATTATTAGCACAAAACTTTTCAGACAATCAGACACCTTTATCATCATTTTATTCATAAGAATCTATCAGAGATGCACTTGGTGACTTAATAGCATTATTTACTGGTATAGAAAGCAATGGTTCTTGTGAAGGTGAACCTCTAAGTTGTTAAACGGTATTTTGAAAATTATTCTTATCGATAGCGTAAACTTGAGGCTCCAAACACGGCCTAACCAAATCTTATTGGTGAAAACAACTTTTTTCCAATAAATGACCCTATTAAGATGTTTGGCCCAAAAAGATTTATGCAAACTGATTCAGCTGAACAAAGTTCACCAGAATGAGTGAGCCTCCAGAACAACTGGTGCTAAAATCGCTATATCTCGTTTTCGAGTGTCTTAGACTCTTAGCAACAAAGGAGGCCCTTTCTATTTTCTGTTTAAATAAACTAGAAGTTAGTATATAGCAACAAAGTCTGCTGTAGCACAATTACTAATTTATGAATTTGCCAAGTTTCGGATCCTACTCTGGTTAGGAGTCCCAGGTTTGAGTCCTGGCAGCAGACATCTTTTTTATATCTGTTGAAAAATATAAGTTCGAGCTCTAACCAGCTGAGGGGGGAATAGGCCTATCTGTTTTGGCATACTGTTTTTCTCTATATAAGATGTGTGGCCACTTAATAGCTTTATATGTTCGTCTAAAAAGCAAAATGGTTTCTGTGAATTCTTTTTTTGGATGATAATGGTTGTGGACGAGTGTGACTCTACTATGGGTTGCGATGATGAGCATGACTATCAACCCCCATGTCCCAATATTGTTGATGCATCAAAGGCGGTGTGGAAAGCCTTAGGAGTATCCGAGAATAACTGGGGAGATTTGGATGTTACTTGGTCGGAATAATTGCATACACAATCTTCAAACATTTAAAACTATAGTCTTTGTGTACATATTAAGAGTCTCCCTCAGCTTTTATATCACTTGTAGCAAATGAGCGATGCAGTCATAACACGCAGATGTAGCGAAAAAAAAACCTTTCTGCTATCTTCATTTGGACTTTTGTAAGTACACAAACAAATTAACAACATACTGGTTTTTATTTTTCTTAAACTGTGCTCAAGCGCTTTAGCAATGGTAAGGTTAAATGATAGAGATTAAGGACTAATAGCAGTGCAAGTTTGTTGGATATATAAGATGTTACTCTCACAAAAATATTGCTCACAAAATATTGTTTCGATAAAGTATAAAACTCGTTTGTATTTGGAGGTTATTTGACACAAAATATTGTTATTGAAAACTTGGTAAACTTTCTTTTATTTATTGGAGCTGGTACATTTCTCTCCTATACTACAATCACCTTTTATAGCTAAACATTGTGCAACTATTTCATAACTATTACATAATAGTTGGGCAAAAATTGTAGGCTATTGTTACGGTAATTTCAGTCACAATCTTCACATGTGTATTTGACTTGAGGTGGAGGAAACCATGTAACATTTTTCTTCATCAATCAACATGTTTAAAATCATTCATACTATTCTTTTTTCAACTTGAATAGTTGGGCTTGTCTTCAAAAATTCTTTCCTTTTCTTTATTTGGCAAAACACATTAGTTTACATTCTCCCTGTAATGTGTTTTTGTTGAACTCCCAACTTCAGTCTGAGCTCCTGAAACTTTTCCCGCGGAAGTGATTTTGTGAAAATATCTGCTAGTTGATCATTCGTTCCACAAAATTCGAGTTGCACTTCTCCGTCTTCAATTGCTTCTCTGATAAAATGATGTTTCAAAGCGATATGCTTTGTGCGGTTGTGATGAACCGGATTCTTCGCGATTGCGATTGCTGACATGCTGTCGCAAAAAATTATTGTAGGCTTCAATTGCTTTTCTCCAATGTCTTCAAAAATTCTTCGTAACCAAATTGCTTGTGATGTGGCTAGAGCTGCTGAAACGTACTCTGCCTCTGCTGATGATTGTGCTACAGTTTGTTGCTTCTTTGAGCACCAACTAAACACACCTGAACCAACTGAAAAAATATATCCGGATGTACTTTTCATGTCATCCGTACATCCTCCCCAATCACTGTCACAAAAACCATGCAAATTTATATTTGCATTTTTTTCAAACTTGATTCCAAAATATTTCGTACCTTGCAAATATCTTAAAATTCTTGTACCGACTCCCATATGGATTTGACTAGGATTGTGCATGAACCTTGAGAGTAAACTTGCGGCAAACATGATGTCGGGCCTTGTTGCTGTGAGGTATAACAATTTCCCCACGAGACTTCGGTAAAGTGTAGCATCTACTTTACTTGAACCATCTTCTTTCATGAGCTTTTCATTGACGACCAAAGGAGTGTCCTTCGGTTTGCATTCCGACATATCAAAAATTTTCAAAATCTTCTCGACATATTTTTCTTGACAAATAAATACGCCGGCTTCATCTTGATATATTTCCATTCCGAGAAAATGATTTAAAAGTCCTAAATCACTCATCTCGTATTTTTGCATCATTTCATTCTTGAAATCTTCAATCATTTTCTTGTTGTTCCATGTGAACACAAGATCATCGACATAGAGCGCAACGATAAAAATATAATTTGTACCTTGATTTTTAACATACAAGGTTGGCTCGCTCTTGCTTTGATCAAAACCTTTTTCTTTAAAATAACCATCGATCTGGCTATACCACACTCGCGGTGCTTGCTTCAGCCCGTAGAGAGCTTTCTTCAACTTGTAAACTTTTTCTTCTTTTCCTTGAACCCCGAATCCTTGAGGTTGATTCACGTAAACTTCTTCTTTGAGTTCACCGTTTAAAAACGCTGATTTGACATCAAGTTGGTAAAGTAACCAACCTTTATGGCCTGCTAGTGAAATGATTGCTCGGACCGTATCCATTCGAGCAACTAGAGCAAATGTCTCGTCGTAGTCAATTCCAGGCTGTTGTGAATAACCTTTTGCGACTAGTCTCGCCTTGTTTATTTGAACGGAACCGTCTGCATTGTACTTGACTTTGTAAACCCATTTAACACCAATAACATCTTTGTCTGAAGGTCTGTCTGTGAGCTCCCATGTGTTGTTCTTTTCGATAACTTGAATCTCGTCCTCCATCGCTTTCTTCCATGATTCCTCTCTGATTGCTTCTTCAAAACATTTTGGTTCTACATGACAAAAATTAGCATTGTATATTTCTGTCAACGAACGAAATTTTCGTGGTGGTGGACTTTGAGATTCTTCGTCAGCTTCTTCGCCGGGTACTTCTTCATGTGATGCTTGATTTTCATCACTTTCTACATGTGCTTCATCCTGCATATTGTTAGTGGGAAAAATTCTTTCTTCTTTTTTTTCTTATTCCCAATTCCATGAAGAATTTTCATCAAAAATTACATCACGACTAACAATAACATTTTTTGTTTTTAGGCTATACAATCTATATGCTTTTGACTTGCTACTATAACCTACAAAAATGCACTTTTCACTTGTCTCATCTAACTTGTATCTTTTTTACTTTGGTATTTGAGAATAACAAACGCACCCAAAAACTTTAAGATGTCTTACCGAAGGTTTTCTTCCATTCCACGCTTCAAGTGGAGTCTTGTTATCGAGGGCTTTTGTTGGACTTCGGTTCAGCAAGTAAATTGATGTGTAAACTGCTTCTGCCCAAAAACTTTTTGGTAAACCTTTCTCGTGCATCATTGATTTCGCCATTTCTACAACGGTCTGATTCTTTCTCTCGACTACACCATTTTGTTGAGGTGTATATCGAGTTGTGAGCTGTCTGTGCATGCCTTCATCTTCACAAAACTTGTCAAACTCTTTTGAGTTGTATTCTTTTCCTTGATCACTTCTCAAAATTTTGATAAAACTCCTCGTTTGTTTTTCGACAAATTTTTTAAACTTTTTGAAAATTCCAAAAACTTGAGATTTTTCTTTCATGAAATAAACCCATGTCATTCTACTAAAATCATCAATAAATAGAATGAAATAGAGATTATTACCATGAGATGGATTCCTCATAGGACCACATAGATCGGTGTGTACTAGCTCGAGGATTTCCTTGGCTCTCCAAGCGACTCCTTTCGGAAATGGTTTCCGATGATGCTTACCGAGCGCACACCCTTCACAAACTCTTTCAGTCTCGTGAATTTGCGGCAAACCTCCAACCATATTTTTTTGGTGGAGTAAATTTAGACTTTGAAAATTAAGATGTCCAAGTCTCCTGTGCCATAACAAAGCTTCATCTGCGGTTGTGGATTTCAACGCAGTGTGTTCTTCATATCTGAAAGTGATCGGAAAACTTCTGTTTTGCCCCATTATTATCTTCTGCATCAACTCTTTGTTTCTTCCTTTATTATAAATACTGCAACCTTTTCCTGCTTTCGTCTTGACCGGGATCTTGCCTTTTCCCTTCACTTGTACAACTGCTCCATTTCCCATTTTTACTTTTCCTGCAGCGTGAATATCGACCAAAATACTTTCATCGCCCGTCATATGGTTACTACAACCACTGTCAAGAAACCATGTGTCACTTCTTTGAATGTTAGCTGAGTGACAAAAGAAAACATTTTCATCTTCTTGTCTTTCTTCTGAAAAATTTGCATGTTGTTGGTTCTTTTGTCGACAAAATTTTTCTAAATGACCAAATTAATTACAATTGGTGCATTTATATTTTCCTTTGAACCAACAATCTTTTTCTTCGTGAATGTCTTTCTTGCAAATGGAACACTTGTAAGTGTCACCATCGTCAAATGATCTTTTCTCAAAATTGCCTCGATCTCTGTATCCTCCGTAACTTTGTCCACGTCCACGACCTCTAAAATTTCTTCCTCCGCGACCACCTCGGGATGAACTCCCTCTTCCAAAATTTGATTGTGGTCTTTTGTCTCCTTGCAAGCTGGATTGAAATGCACTCTCGATCGCCTTACCGGAGTGACGTGTCATCCGCTGCTCATATGACTTGAGAGAACTTAACAATTCTTGAATACCCAAAGTTTTTAAATCTTTGGTGTTTTCAATGAATTCTATGACCGGATCAAATTTTTCAGGAATGCTGATGAGGATTTTTCAACAACTTGTTGGTCTTCAATTTCGTCACCATAACTTTTTATCTGATTAATTAAATCGGTTAATCTCGATGAATAGTCATTTAGTGACTCATTTTCCTTCATCTTTTTATTCTCGTAATCTCGCCTGAGAGTTTGTAGCTTAATAGCTCTTACTCTCACGTCTCCTTGAAATTATTGCTTGAGCACCTCCCAAGCTTCTTTGGCCTTTTTTAGGCGCATGATTTTTGGAAATATTGACGGCGTGACTCCTCGCTGGATCATACTTAAAACGGCTGCATTTCGGCTTCTTTTTTCCTTTAAAATTTTCATTTTTTCTTCGGTTAATTTTTCTGTGTCACCGGGTTCTTCAAATGTGTTTTTGACATCATCAAACACATCTAAAGAATCAAACAAAGTCTCCATTTTGACACACCAGTAATCGTAATTTTCGCCATAAAAAATTGGGACGACAACATGGCTTAAATCGAAACCTTATCGTCGTGCCATTTATAAAAATGGTAAGAACTCGTTTAACCCAAATGGATTCGAACAAGCTCTGATACCAATTTATGTTGGATATATGAGATGTTACTCTCACAAAAATATTGCTCACAAAATATTGTTTCGATAAAGTATAAAACTCGTTTGTATTTGAAGGTTATTTGACACAAAATATTGTTATTTAAAACTTGGTAAACTTTCTTTTATTTATTGGAGCTGGTACATTTCTCTCCTATACTACAATCACCTTTTATAGCTAAACATTGTGCAACTATTACATAACTATTACACAATAGTTGGGCAAAATTGTAGGCTATTGTTACCGTAATTTCAGTCACAATCTTCACACACTACAACAATCCAGCCCTTCCCCATCGGGGTTTTCCCCAGCGACACGTTGTCGCTGGGGATAATTCGCTAAACGACAATAACATTCTGACGTGGCAAACTTTCTCGAAAAAATTTTGACCAAAAAGCAAAGCAAAGTTTCCCCAGCGACATGTCGCTGGGGAAAAGTTGACTGAATTTTGACCAAACTACTTCACAATTAATGCAAGCGGGAGATTAACCCGCCAACTTTTCCCCAGCGACATGTCGCTGGGGAAACTTTCTGCCACGTCTAATTCAAGTGATTAGCGTTAATGCGTTGTTTAATTTATGCCAAAGATTTTCCCCAGCGACATGTCGCTGGGGAAACTTTTAGGATTCCCTCCAAAAGATATTAAGTTAACGCGCCTATTTTACAAAAAAGTAACAAAATTTTCCCCAGCGACATGTCGCTGGGGAAACGTTGACTTCTATTTGACCACCAATTTTCAGAAAATGTGTAATCTTTATATAATATTTTAGTAAATATAATATATATATTAAAAAATAAAGTTATTAAAATTTAAAATAGTATATCTCTTTTTATGATAAAAAAAGTGAGACAAATGGTTAATTTTCCCGCTAATGTTTTCCCGCCAATGTTTTCCGGCCAAAATTTTGCCCGCCAAAAGTTAACATTCACTGATAATTGTTAACATTCATTGTTAATATTAATTAAGAATTGTTAACATTCATTGAGGCTTAAAAACAGACACGCCTAAACCTAACTTTATTCTACACTGACACTTAAACACGCGCTTAATTAAACATGGATATTAAACCGATAATAGACTCATAAACACGAAAACAGATACATCATAAACTAGTTCAAACAAATGTTCCCCATGTCATCGTAAAGGTCGTGAAGTAGTGCAGCTGAATCCAATGTGTGCCTATCGGAGTTGCGGTACAACTCTATCGTACGCTCAAGTACCATTATCATTCCATTCAAGCGCACACAGTTTGCACACGCTGAAGAGCTTGGAGAAGAAATTGGAATCGTTGAAGGTCTGGTAGAAGAGCTTGGAGGAGAAAAGTTCGTTGAAGGTCTTGAAGAAGAGCTTGGAGGAGAAAATCTCATTGAACCTCCAAGAGATTTGATTAGTAGTTGGACGCGTTCGTCTTTCCATAAAAAAAATTTGCATCCATATGAAACTGGAGGTTGAACCCGTGAACGTGGACAAGCATAGTACAGTCTACCAAAGTTTTTAGTTGTCCACGATTCTCGAAGAACTACATCTCCATGTCCACACCTGCACGGAAAAGCTTCATGCTTCAACATGTACATAATAACAATTTGTTTATGATGATAAGTGTGTGTAATCTGCTGGTGGTTGTGATGATAAGGAGTGTGTGTGGTTCTCTTTTTATGCTAAAAAAGTGAGGGAAATTGTTAACATTTTCCCTCCAATGTTTTCCCTCCAATGTTTTCCCTCCAATACATTGAACCTCTAATGATGAACCCTATCTAATACGTTGAACCTCTAAAGCTGAACCCTATCTAATACGTTGAACCTATAATGATGAACCCTATCTAATACATTGAACCTCTAATGCTGAACCCTATCTAATACATTGAACCTATAATGATGAACCCTGTCTAATACATTGAACCTTTAAAGCTGAACCCTATCTAATACGTTGAACCTATAATGATGAACCCTATCTAATACATTGAACCTATAATGATGAACCCTATCTAATACATTGAACCTCTAATGATGAACCCTATATAATACATTGAACCTCTAATGATGAACCCTATCTAATACATTGAACCTCTAATGATGAACCCTATATAATACATTGAACCTCTAATGATGAACCCTATCTAATACATTGAACCTCTAATGATGAACCCTATCTAATACGTTGAACCTATAATGATGAACCCTATCTAATACATTGAACCTATAATGATGAACCCTATCTAATACATTGAACCTCTAATGATGAACCCTATATAATACATTGAACCTCTAATGATGAACCCTATCTAATACATTGAACCTCTAATGATGAACCCTATCTAATACATTGAACCTCTAATGATGAACCCTATCTAATACATTGAACCTCTAATGATGAACCCTATCTAATACATTGAACCTTTAAAGCTGAACCCTATCTAATACGTTGAACCTATAATGATGAACCCTATCTAATACATTGAACCTATAATGATGAACCCTATCTAATACATTGAACCTCTAATGATGAACCCTATATAATACATTGAACCTCTAATGATGAACCCTATCTAATACATTGAACCTCTAATGATGAACCCTATCTAATACATTGAACCTCTAATGATGAACCCTATCTAATACATTGAACCTCCAATGATGAACCCTATCTAATACGTTGAACCTATAATGATGAACCCTATCTAATACATTGAACCTTTAAAGCTGAACCCTATCTAATACGTTGAACCTATAATGATGAACCCTATCTAATACGTTGAACCTATAATGATGAACCCTATCTAATACATTGAACCTCTAATGATGAACCCTATCTAATACATTGAACCTATAATGATGAACCCTATCTAATACATTGAACCTTTAAAGCTGAACCCTATCTAATACGTTGAACCTATAATGATGAACCCTATCTAATACGTTGAACCTATAATGATGAACCCTATCTAATACATTGAACCTCTAATGATGAACCCTATCTAATACATTGAACCTATAATGATGAACCCTATCTAATACGTTGAACCTATAATGATGAACCCTATCTAATACATTGAACCTCTAATGCTGAACCCTATCTAATACATTGAACCTCTAATGATGAACCCTATCTAATACATTGAACCTCTAAAGTTGAACCCTATCTAATACGTTGAACCTATAATGATGAACCCTATCTAATACATTGAACCTATAATGATGAACCCTATCTAATACATTGAACCTCTAATGATGAACCCTATATAATACATTGAACCTCTAATGATGAACCCTATCTAATACATTGAACCTCTAATGATGAACCCTATCTAATACATTGAACCTCTAATGATGAACCCTATCTAATACATTGAACCTCTAATGATGAACCCTATCTAATACATTGAACCTCTAATGCTGAACCCTATCTAATACATTGAACCTCTAATGATGAACCCTATCTAATACATTGAACCTCTAAAGTTGAACCCTATCTAATACGTTGAACCTATAATGATGAACCCTATCTAATACATTGAACCTATAATGATGAACCCTATCTAATACATTGAACCTCTAATGATGAACCCTATATAATACATTGAACCTCTAATGATGAACCCTATCTAATACATTGAACCTCTAATGATGAACCCTATCTAATACATTGAACCTCTAATGATGAACCCTATCTAATACATTGAACCTCTAATGATGAACCCTATATAATACATTGAACCTCTAATGATGAACCCTATCTAATACATTGAACCTCTAATGATGAACCCTATCTAATACGTTGAACCTATAATGATGAACCCTATCTAATACATTGAACCTATAATGATGAACCCTATCTAATACATTGAACCTCTAATGATGAACCCTATATAATACATTGAACCTCTAATGATGAACCCTATCTAATACATTGAACCTCTAATGATGAACCCTATCTAATACATTGAACCTTTAAAGCTGAACCCTATCTAATACGTTGAACCTATAATGATGAACCCTATCTAATACGTTGAACCTATAATGATGAACCCTATCTAATACATTGAACCTCTAATGATGAACCCTATCTAATACATTGAACCTATAATGATGAACCCTATCTAATACGTTGAACCTATAATGATGAACCCTATCTAATACATTGAACCTCTAGTGATGAACCCTATCTAATACATTGAACCTCTAATGATAAACCCTATCTAATACATTGAACCTCTAAAGTTGAACCCTATCTAATACGTTGAACCTATAATGATGAACCCTATCTAATACATTGAACCTATAATGATGAACCCTATCTAATACATTGAACCTCTAATGATGAACCCTATATAATACATTGAACCTCTAATGATGAACCCTATCTAATACATTGAACCTCTAATGATGAACCCTATCTAATACATTGAACCTCTAATGATGAACCCTATCTAATACATTGAACCTCTAATGATGAACCCTATCTAATACATTGAACCTTTAAAGCTGAACCCTATCTAATACGTTGAACCTATAATGATGAACCCTATCTAATACATTGAACCTATAATGATGAACCCTATCTAATACATTGAACCTCTAATGATGAACCCTATATAATACATTGAACCTCTAATGATGAACCCTATCTAATACATTGAACCTCTAATGATGAACCCTATCTAATACATTGAACCTCTAATGATGAACCCTATCTAATACATTGAACCTCTAATGATGAACCCTATCTAATACGTTGAACCTATAATGATGAACCCTATCTAATACATTGAACCTTTAAAGCTGAACCCTATCTAATACGTTGAACCTATAATGATGAACCCTATCTAATACGTTGAACCTATAATGATGAACCCTATCTAATACATTGAACCTCTAATGATGAACCCTATCTAATACATTGAACCTCTAATGATGAACCCTATCTAATACATTGAACCTTTAAAGCTGAACCCTATCTAATACGTTGAACCTATAATGATGAACCCTATCTAATACGTTGAACCTATAATGATGAACCCTATCTAATACATTGAACCTCTAATGATGAACCCTATCTAATACATTGAACCTATAATGATGAACCCTATCTAATACGTTGAACCTATAATGATGAACCCTATCTAATACATTGAACCTATAATGATGAACCCTATCTAATACATTGAACCTCTAATTTACATAAAACGTATCAAGATTTTCCCCAGCGACATGTCGCTGGGGAAAATGTGGATAACGTTGACTAGTCAACGGCAACGCGTTGACAAGTCAAAAGAAAGGAAATTTTCCCCAGCGACATGTCGCTGGGGAAAAGTTGTAATTAGCTAAAATGGTTAAGTTTAACTTAATTTTTTTTATTTTGTAAGGATTTTCCCCAGCGACATGTCGCTGGGGAAAATTTTGCCACCGTGGCATCTGTTCTTCCAGGAAAAGTCTGTGGGACCCACTTGTCGCTGGGGGAAGTCGCTGGGGATACTTTTAACAACTAGCTTACCCCAGCGAATATACCCCAGCGACATGTCGCTGGGGATATGCTTCCCCAGCGACATGTCGCTGGGGAAACACCAAAAATATCGCTGGGGTAGGGCGCGATTGTTGTAGTGACATGTGTATTTGACTTGAGGTGGAGGAAACCATGTAACATTTTTCTTCATCAATAACATGTTTAAAATCATTCATACTATTCTTTTTTCAACTTGAATAGTTGGGCTTGTCTTCAAAAATTCTTTCCTTTTCTTTATTTGGCAAAACACATTAGTTTACGAAGTTCTTCAGCAAAAAAAAAAAGGCATGCTGCTTTCAACCAAAAAGCAAGAATTGGTCAAAATAGCATTATGTACCATGAACAGCAAGAAGAACACTAGTAATATGCAACCGACTCATACAACTTATCAAAACACTTGCATATGATCGATCATACTTCAGTCTGCAAATCTAAATTCAAACGTGAAAAGTATACAACCAACTAAACTCTTGCAATTACTTTACCCTCGGGTACTTAAAGTACATCATACTTTCCTATACCCTCTAATTTTACAACATGCCACCAGAATGAGTGAGCCCCTCCAGAACAACTGGTGCTAAAATCGCTATATCTGGTTTTCGAGTGTCTTAGACTCTTAGCAACAAAGGAAGTCCTTTCTATTTACGGTTTAAATAAATTAAAAAGAAGTATTTATCAATATAGTCTGCTGTAGCACAATTGCTAAGTTATGAATTTTCCAAGTTTCAGCTCCTACTCTGGTTTGGAGTCCCAGGTTCGAGTCCTGGCAGCAGACATCTTTTTTTATTTTTATTTGTTGCAACAATAAGTTTGGTGGTAAACATGTAATAGTTGGCCCATGCAGGTCTCGAACCTGCGACCTTCGCGTTATTAGCACGACCCTCTAACCAGCTGAGCTAATAGGCCAATTTGTTTTGGCTTATTGTGTTTCCCTATATAATAAACTGTACCTCACGACTTAATAGCGTTATATGTTGGTCTAAAAAGCAAATTTGTTTCAAGGATCTACGTATAACATAGAATAAGATTGCATAATATGTTTAATCGTTTGATATATCTGTTAAATATTGTGACCCGAGACGAAGTTACTGAAATATAGCTGCTAGTTTGAGGATTTGAGATCAAACAAGTAAGAAATGGATTTGAAGATGTACCATTCAAACCATACAGAATCCTACGGATAATAAAGAAGCAACAAGGAAAGGACAAAGGAGGAAAAAGTGGCGTGAGAGAGGCTCAAACTATGGACCTCAGGGTCACTCGGTAGCTATGAGACCTACGCACTAGCCAACTGCCCCAACACTCCTTATATTCTGTTGCGTCTTAATTCATTTATGGTCGGCCTTAATTATGTAAATTAAGTTTAATCAAAGGTAACAGTTGCCTAAATGGCTAAAACTCAGTAATACTGTTCCATGTTAAAGGAAAGCTTTCAAAATCTTTCTTCAGTTCTTCAACAGGTGCCAAGTGCAATCCAGTTGTTATGTAAAGTAAATATAATCGATTTGTTATGCCCTTGTTGCAGTCACTAACGCCTATAAATACTTCAAGGCGGAAAATCACCATCTTTCCCAATAAAATGTGGAAGACTCGTGCAAAATGAGCAACATGTGGCATTTGAATGTACCTATTTTATCTTTTGTGCACGTACCGGGGAGGGGGACTGAGATTTTTTCTTGATATCTATCCAAAACAATGATTCCTGTCTCGATAATATTGTTTATAGTTCATTGTAAAGTTTAATCTGGACATTCATTAAAGAGGAGCACAAGTGACCTAATTGACCATCGTGACTTCAATTTATAAGATTCTGGTTTGGTTTATACTAGGGTACATATATATGTCCAATCAAATGCTGATTTATGCAGACAAGGGAATTCTAACTTGTTGTCACCTTTTTTTGGCAACTGTCACTGGTGTGTAATTCACACGCATTGGCTATATGCATTTTTAGACCACCAGATCGATCAATCTGTTGGCTTTAATCTTGAATAAATGTTTTAGTAGTTATACTTAGTATTTTAGTATTTGAATTAGTATGTTATCTGACCAAGTATAAAGCTGTTGAGGGTCATGTGCCACATTTTTAGGAGGTCATGGGAGTGTATACCCACTTTCCCTGTATGCAAGTTATGTGTATTCATAGACTATAAATAGGCACTAGGTATGACATTGTATTTGTGCATCAGTTTCCTTAATAATAACCCAAGCATTGTAAACAAGTCTGCCGTTTTGATTGGTGTTATCGAGTGTTGTGAGTTCGGTTGTAAGGGACTGATTCCATCATTTGGTATCAGAGCCTAGGGCTCGCGAAGATCAGAGGGAGCCTCCGCCGGCGGGTGTGTCGGTCGACGGAGGGCAGGCGTGAAAGATCTGTTCGGGACAGCAGGTGGTTGTTCGGGACTGTGTTGCAGCAGAAGACGGAGCCGTTAAGATGTTTCGATCGACCGTTGTTGTGGTAGATGTACCGGTTGAAATGACGGGGGTGACCCGTTGTAAGCATTGTTGTTCCGGGCTGTTATAAGGCATCGAAAGGTGAAAGAAGGCAGCAAGTTTCTTATCTCAGCGAGTGACTGCAAGAACACAACAAGGAATGTTTGAAAGCAAGAAATGTAGCAAGGATTGATTTCTCAAAGAAGGAAGCAAGCAAGAAGCAAGTATCATCAGCAAGAGAAAAAAGGGCAGCATGTTTGCGCAAGTTAGCAGGTTGTCGCGTAGCCTGTAGCAAGTAGCAGGCAACAAAACTGTAGCAAGTAGCAAGCAAGAAGGTTGCCACATTGTCTGTAGCAAGTAGCAGGCGTGGCAATCGAAGCAAGTTGAATGTTTCATGTTTGTAGCAAGTAGCAAACAAGAAAGTCGACAAGCAAGGGTCGACAAGCAAGGTTCCACCAGCAAGGATCGACAAGCAAGGGTCGATAAGCAAGAGTCGACAAGCAAGGGTCGGCAAGCAAGAGTCGTCAAGCAAGAGACGACAAGCATGGGTCAACAAGCAAGTGTCAACAAGTAACACAGCAAGTAAGATAGCAAGGAAGACGAGCAGAAAGCAAGAGAAAGAAAGAATGATCGTGATGATCGTGGAAGGAAAGTGAATTCCGACGACCGTGGATGAGAAAGAGATCATGTTCGAGATTATGAACGCAAGGGCCGAGACCATGAACGGATTCAAGATTAAGGGGGTGATTGTTGGCTTTAATCTTGAATAAATGTTTTAGTAGTTATACTTAGTATTTTAGTATTTGAATTAGTATGTTATCTGACCAAGTATAAAGCTGTTGAGGGTCATGTGCCACATTTTTAGGAGGTCATGGGAGTGTATACCCACTTTCCCTGTATGCAAGTTATGTGTATTCATAGACTATAAATAGGCACTAGGTATGACATTGTATTTGTGCATCAGTTTCCTTAATAATAACCCAAGCATTGTAAACAAGTCTGCCGTTTTGATTGGTGTTATCGAGTGTTGTGAGTTCGGTTGTAAGGGACTGATTCCATCACAATCACACTTATATCTTTCTTTTATTCTTAAGAATCTACCAGAGTTTGCACTCGGCACCTATTGAGTCCTTAAGCTGCATTGGATCATTTATAAAATGTCGAATGTAGGGCATATGCACATATATAGGTGACTCAGCAGGCACTTGTGGTTGATCTTGCGGAAGCTCCATCATTCTTGGTCTATTTATTGATACGTGCCAGTTGCGGTCCGCTGTCAAGTACAATGGTTCTTTTGAATGATGCGAAGGTGAACCTGTAAGTTGTTGAAATTGTAAACTTGAGGCTCCAAATACGACCCATCCGATTCTGGTGGGCGAAAGAAACTTCTTTTTTCCAATAATCAATAAGCTACATGCCACCAGAATTACCCAGGCTCTAGAAGAACCGATGCTAAATCACTATAATCGCTTTTTGAGTGTCTTAGTTGAAAGATTGTTATTGCCTCACATATCACATGTACTGAAGTCATAAAATGTACATTCCTAAACTGTATTTGGTATATAAAAAATCTATAACTAGATGAAAACCATATTAGATAAGTAATTATCTAGCGAAGGAACGTTTATGTAGTTTTTTTATCCAAACAGTCCCCATATTTAGCTCAGAACTGTATATGAAATCGGGAATATGCGACAAGTACCTTTTTAGTAACTTTTTAAGGACAGTTTTTTAATCGCAAGTAAACCACATGGAACATTTTTTATTTAAATAATCACGTAAGAAATAAAAAGAATGGCCCATGCAGGTGTCGAACCTGCGACCTTCAACTCTAACACTGAAACACTCTAACAAGCTGAGCTAATTAGCCTAAAAACGTTTGGTTTAAAAGAGTTTCTAAATTGAATATAACAACAAATCTCCTGTAGTTTCTGACCTAATGGTCATCAACTCATGATATTCGATTCTCACGAATCCCAGGTTCAAGTCCTGGCAGGAGACTTATTTTTTTTAATTTTTTTTTTGGTTTTTGCTAAAATCCCACGAAACAAAATAAAAGAATGGAACAGCGACAACAAAAGATGATGCTCAAGCTTTGTTTAAGTCACCTGGATCTGCTTATTCAGCTACACCGTTATTGTATATGCAGCGCCTTAACTCTTTTAATTTTCATTATGAAAAGTAGATTTAAGCAAATGTAACAGCTGCGTGGATATGGCTAAAAGCCTAAAACTCATTGCACTAAAAAAACTTTAAACTGTTGAATATATAAGAATATTTTTACCTGATACATATTTGTGCTTATATCATATGTTGCAACTTATTCAATTATCGGATGTTTAATATTGATAGCACAGTTATATTTTCACAAATTTTACAACAAGGGTTTACTTGTTTGAATGTAATTTACTTATTACACCTAATCAACCATCGTGATTTCAGTTTATAAGATTCTGGTGCTCTCTTTATTTTTCACTACTATCCTAGATAAATGACTTGTAACTACTATAGTTTATACTAGACTACATGTATATATAAGTTCCACGTCACAGCGGGTTGACAAATGGGAAAAAAACGGGAAACTCAGCGATAACGGTTATCCAGAAGATGATAAATAATTATACGTAACTACTAGGTGATACAAAAGCCCACTCATTCTTGAGACATATGGCGGAGCCAGGACCTGGCACATTATCCCTGACCTGAGGTTTGGGGTGAATCATTAATAGAATATTTACGGTAATGCAGTACGCATATGCTCTGATATAGGTGACTCGATCACCAGGCGCTTCTGGTTGTCTTTCGGAAGCTCCATTATTCTTGGTTGATGGGTGCTAATCGTGACGGTCGATTACGTTGCAGCCTCATACTAGGTGACTTAATAGCATTATATGCTGGTCTAGGAAGCAATGGTTCTTGTTTATGATGTGAAGGTGAACCTGTAAGCTGATAAACCATATCTTGAACATCATTCTTGTTTATGTTATATACATGGTTATCATTTATGAGATAAAAAAATGATGGTCAGCAATAAACTGGTACTAAATCGCTATATGTCGTTTTAATCTGAGGTCCTTTGTATTTTTAGGTTTATATAAATTAAAAGAAAATATATAGTAACAAAGTCTGCTGTAGCACAATTAGTAATTTATGAATTTGCCAAGTTTCCACTCCTACTTTGGTTAGGAGTCCCAGGTTCGTGGCAGCAGACTTTATTTTTTATTTGTTGCGACTTATAATAACTTTGTGGTAAACACCTATAAAACTGTTGGCCCATGCATAGGATTATAAGAGAGCTGGGAGTCGTTGGCACGAGAAGTTGGTGTCAAAGCCGCCACGTAGGATTTTGGGGCTTTGGCACCAGAAACTCGTTGGCACCACATTTAGAGGGGAGTCGTTGGCACGAGAAAAAGTGGTGCCAAAGGGGTATACTGGGCCCACAAATACCCCACTTTATAACTAAAAAAAAAAAAAAAAAAAAAAAAAATCTGAAAAACTCTTGGCGCTGGCTGTTGCTGTTGGCGCGAGGCCTGTTGGCGCGAGGGGTGGTACAGTGCGCCAATGAAGGGCTGGCGCCAAAGGGCTAACAGCCAGCTTTGGCACCACCGCTCCCCCCACTCTAATGATGTGACTCACCTGACGTTCCCATTCGTATTACATTTAATTATACAGTCAATGCACCTTACGTTTTTACAAGCCAAGCCCACTACTACACAAAAGCTTAAATAGATCACCTCATAAAGTTCACTTTTGTTAAAGACTGAACTATTTGTGTTAAATAGATCAGTTGTTATCAAAGAAAGCCATCTATTTGTATTATTGGTTAAAAATATGCGTGATACAAGAAAAAGCCGATGTATTTATTTGTGATTTTAGTCAAGCGGGCTTTTTAATTTTAACTTTTCATATACCCGCCCATTACCATAAACAAACTTTTCATTAACCCGCCACTCAAACAAAAAAACTTTTAATTTCTAACTTTTCTCAAATCTTATAACCTTATCCAAGCTTCTCACTTCCACTTTATCCCAGCCGCTTCTCACTTCTACTTCATCCCAACCACACTTACTACCTGCTGCCGCCGATGTATTTGTTCATGACACTGTAGGATGACGAAGACGCACATGACAACAAACTGGATGATGTCGTTGTCTCACCCAAACATATTGTTTAAGCAACACCAGATCTGGTTATTTCTCTTTTTTTTTTTTTAATTTATATCCATCTAATTAATAACGTTTTTCTCTATCTGAGTGTTTGAGATTGGATGGGTTTCACATAATGGTTTGATTTATTTCTATATTTTATTACAATTAAATTATGGGTTTTTGATCTAACGGATTAAGTTTTGTTTGAAGTTGGTTTTATTTGATATTAACATGCTTATAGTTACATCGATAATACTAACTGTTGCCTAGTATAGTTTATGTTTTTCTAGTCATGTTTGCTTGTTGGTCTCTTTTTTAGTTAATATTATCATTAAATGGAAAATGAAAGAGAAATCAATAGTAACTTGAAACCAACTCTAATATTTACAGATTTGTTTCTTTAATGAAATATGTTGGTCTGTTTTCTTTATATAAACAACTATAACCATTTTCATGTTCCATTATTTTAGCTATAGTTGTGACTAGTGCTAGATAAGTTCATATGACCAAGGATAAAAATAGGGATTTCCCTGATGACAAATGATTGTACTATTAGATTTGGTAAATTCCCTTCCCTCAATATTATTGATTATCCAATATAAATACATATCTATGTCTTGCATAATAAGATAACTAATATGCGCTAAGCATGATAATAATTACAACATTGTAAAATCAAAGAAGTAGCGTGTTAAATTTGATTTGACCATTGCTTGTTTAATTACCATTTCTCATATTAATTGTTATATTGCAGCAAGATTGGAGGAAAGTAGGAATCTTGAGCCTTTAAAGAATCAAATGGATGTTGGACATTGAGGTACATCTTATAAATCTCAGCAAGCTTAACATATTTTTAGTGTTGTTTTTGTATAGCTTAAACAAAAAATCTTGCTCAACATTACGTAGTACTACAAGAGCTCTTGAGGCTGCTTATGCACATGCTTATGAAAAGTCAGTTTCATATTCTGAGCAGTGGCTTGTAGATTGTGTTTGTGATTTCAATAACCTTGAATGTAACGGTGGGTACGTTGCCTTCAAGCTTAATGTTTCATCGCTTTGTATGTGTGTTTTTTTAATGATAATATTTGGTTATCTACCTTTGAGCGTTAGTGACCAGAAAATCTATCCTCATAGTGGTATTAGGTTTATTTCTGATTGACAAGTATCCTCTGATTTTTTCATCACTTGTGATTTTCTATCTGTCATGTATGAATGTTTGATATTTGTACTTTTATCAGTTCTAGTTGATTTCAATGATTCCTTTACAGTTTACGACATTGTTAAGCAGGTACAATCTTTCTTGTATCGTAAATTTGCAAGTTTCATAATTTGATGTTTCTTTCATGTATTTTCGTGACTATTAGGCACCACATTTGGCAAGAATAGTGTGCTTTATGTGTCACGAATCAAGCCCGGAGCAGTAGCAGCATTGTCTGGCGTTTGTAAAAGGCGAGCATGGTAAGCACAACGCGAGACATTATATTTCTAGCATTGATGAAAAACTTAATTGTGACAGAGATTTACATTTCAGGGTTGTTTAGTTGCACCAACATTGTCAATAGCATCAATACTACTCCAACAAGCATCGATTTCAGCTTCTTATCACTACAAAATTACCTTCTTTTCTTTTATAGCGTTGCTATTTGTGGATATGTCATTAAGCAGTTTCTTTAAGTTGTCACAGGAAGAATCGTCTCCAGATCCATTGTACACGATTTACAAATTCCGTGACATGAATGATTAAGTGTGGGTTGTCAAGTGGTTTTAGAATGCATGTGTTGTTGCTGAACTGAATCTGTGTTTAGATACTTTATTGGTGTTGTGATTGTTGAAGCCATTTGGTTTTGGGATAGTAGAATGTTTTATTTGCAGCCATTTGTATTACAGTAATATTTATTTTATTTCTTAATACTAAAAGAAAATTCTGTAAACATATGCATTGAGATTTTTTTTTGTTTGAAAATCCTCTTAAAAAGAACGACTTTTATGTTTTAAGGGATATATTTATGATGTTAAAAAGATCAGTTAGCAACCGATCTATTTGTCTTACCCTTAAATAGATCACCCTTGTATAGAGCGGTTCAAAACCGATCTATACGAAGTGTTACAACCGTTCTTTGTAAGCTTTTCTGCAGTAATGGCCCCTAACAAAATACGGGACGGACCTACATGGATGCCCGGGCTACAACCGATTTTAGATCACGAAATGCAAAAGAATTTTAAAAGTGTCATTTTTTAGTATGTGCAACCCTCAACTTTATTTACCCAAAAATTGTTTCATGCAACACCCTCCGTCCAGTGCTACAATCCATAATCTACAAGTTGTTCACGGATATAGTGAACTCATGTAACTTATCATAAATTGACAATTTCACATTGTGTACAACATATATTGAAGGTTTATAAAGCTCATAACAATTATGCAAAACCCTAAACAAGATCAAAGCACACATAGCGGAAGCGACTTAACAAGATCATAATTAATAACACAATTATAATTAATCGAATTAGGGTTGCATACTTTTATCCTAGCAAAGATCCACAAGATCACCAACGAATCAACAATTAGGGTTTATGAAGAATAATACCAAGATATAGTTTAAAGTAAAACTATATTACGCTCTTGTACACACGTAATGCAACGGGATAATCGTGAGTCGAGCACTTGCAAACCGAAGCTTCAACACTTGTGGAATATCTACCCAACAACCCTAGAGAGGGGATACGACTAGATAATTAAATAGCAAAATCGAAAACCAAAGAACCCTAAAAGGGTGTGTTTGGCCGACGATCAAAGAGAGAGAGAAAGAGAATGGGATGGAAAATTATGAGGGCCAAGGGTTGTTTATATAGGCTAGCAAAACTCGGTTTCCAAGTCATAAACAAATTAGGAAAGAAAATCTGTCTTCCTTCCCCTTTTTGCCCTTGTAGCCGACGCCTAAAGCCCACCCAAAGGGGGCTTCCGGAACTTTCAGTTTTTTTCTATTTAATTACATAACGATCGTTATACTTAACTCTTAATTTATTTAACGATCGTTTAAGTTAAGCTCGGTTTAATTTAATAAATATATTAAATATATTTAATAAATAAATTAACCCTTTGCGTATTGTGTCGAATCTCGTAATCCCGAGTTCGATCCTATCATACGACTATTAATTTTATGTCTATAAACTTTCAGCTCCCACTTGGACAAAATTCGAATATCGTGATTACATTGACTAGCATCTAGTTACACTAGCAATGTCACTAGTACAACTCGAGTAAGGTCTCCTGGACAAAACCTTTTAATGATTCATCATTATTATTATCCTTTCATTTCAAATACAACGTTAATAGGATATGGATCTTAGTCATTCCTTACATTAACCATTTTGTTTCTCGTTCACGGATATAGCAAGATTACCAAAACAAATTTGGGTGCGGCCACACAAACATCTTACTATTCCCCCGAGGGGCCCAACTGTATTATACTTCAAAATAATTTTGAAGGAAACAAATCCCATTTTGACTACAAGAGAAACTTACGAATTTTGCAACACTTCTAAAAATAACCCTTATAGCTACAAGTTACGTTTAGCGTTAGGTTACCTTACAGATATGCACTACATTCAATGCAGTTTCCTGGTATCTTAGGTCTAAGGATAACTATTTATGATTTACTTGATGACAAAGATCCATAAAGTAAAATCACATAGTTGGGATAAGTCCAATATTTGATTCATCAAATATCATCCAAAATTGACCAATATACTTTCAAGTATACTCTGTCACTATTTTGAATTGTCTTATTTTAATAATACTCCCATATTATTAATTGACAACATACATTTAGAACATAACAATTTATTCATGGATTAAAACATGTAAAATTGAATACAAAATCAAATAACAGAAAGATAAACGAAACTCAATATTTATTTCATCAATTCAATAATGTCTTAACATTCTTTATCCAAATACTAATCACATATTTATTGCATGAAATCGCTAGCTAGTTGCAGCCCAATAGCCTTGGCATGCTTAACTACCTTTGGTCTAGGCAAAGCCTTAGTAAAAGGATCAGCTACGTTATCGTCTGTGTGAACTCTTATTAATTTTATTTCACGAGCTTCAACTTGTTGTCGAACGTAGTGATATCTACGTTTAAAGTGTCTGGCGCCTTTCATGACTCCAGGGCCATTGACGAATATTATTGCTGCAGAATTGTCACAATATATATCAATAGGTTCTTTAATTGAAGGCATCACTCCGAGATCTCCAATAAACTTTCTAATCCAAACAGCTTCTATTGCAGCTTCTGAAGCGGCCATGTACTCCGATTGAGTCGCATACATAACAAGGGTTGTCTGCTTCTTGCTCTTCCAGTCAACTGCTCCTCCATTGATAACGAACACGTAACCCGTCTGAGACTTCGTATTGTCTTTATCACACTGCCAGGACTCATCACAGAAACCTATAAGATTTAGTTATGTGTCTGGTTTACCCCTGAATACCAAAAACATATCTTTCATACTCCTCAAATACTTTAGTATATGTTTAACAGCTGTCCAGTGGAGCTTCCCTGGATTATGTTGGTAACGACTGACCAAGATCTGAGCAAACGCCACATCAGGCCTTGTGTATCTTACAACATACATAATAGATCCTACAGCCGAATCATAAGGCACCTTCTGCACGTAAGCCACCTCTTCAGGAATGACTAAGATCCATATCCTTATTAACGTTGTATTAGAAACGAAAAGATAATAATAATGATGAATCATTAAAGGTTTTATCCAAGAAACCTTACTCGAGTTGTACTAGAGACATTGCTAGTGTAACTAGACGCTAGTCAATGTAATCACGATATTCGAAATTTGTCCAAGTCGGAGCTGAAAGTCTATGGACATAAATTTAAATAGTCGTGTGTTAGGATCGAACTCGATATTATGGGATTGCACACAATACGTAAAGAGTTAATTTATTTAATAAATGTATTTATTATATTTATTAAATTAAATCGAGCTTTAACTTTAACCGTCGTTAAATTTAAGAGTTAAGGACTTAACGGTTAATGTGGAATAATTAACAAGAGTTAAAGAAAGATCCGGAATACCCTTTGTGGGTTGGGCCGGCAGTGGAGAAAAGAAAAAAAGGAAGAAAGATTTTCTTGCCTTATTTAGTTTATCTTGGATTACAAGTTTTGTAAGCCTATATAAACACATCAAAACCTTCATTATATTTTCACCTCACTTTCTCTTGTTTCTCTCCTTTTGGCCGATCAACTCCCACGAAACCCTAAGGGATTCTTTGGTTTTGGTTTTGTTTTTGTGTTCTAATTGCGATCAACACCAAAAGGAAAAACACCTTTTTTAGGGTTCCTTTTATCTTTTGGTTTTGGTTTAGCAATAATCTAGTCATAGCCCCTCTCTAGGGTTTTTGGCTAGATTTTCCACAAGCGTAGAAGCTCGGTTTACACGTGCTAGAATCACGGTTAGCTCGTTGAATTACGTGTGTACAAGAACGTAATGTAGTCTTACTTTAGACTATATCTTGGTAGTGTTCGTCATGAACCCTAATTGGTGATTCGTTGGTGATCTTGTGGATCTTCGCTAGGATAAAGGTATGTAACCCTAATTCGATTAATTATAATTGTGTTATTAATTATGATCTTGTTAAATCGCTTCCGCTATACGTGCTTTGATCTTTGCTTATGATTATGTAATTGTTATGAACTTCATAAACCTTCAATTACTTGGTCGGAATAGTTGCATACACAATCTTCAAACATATAAAACTATAGTCTTTGTGTACATATTAAGATTCTCCCTCAGCTTTTATATCACTTGTAGCAAATGAGCGATGCAGTCATAACACGCAGATGTAGCAAAACTCTCTACTATCATACAAAAAAGTAGTAATAGTCATAGACAATCCTGACATAAAAAACCTTTCTGCTATCTTCATTTGGACTTTTGTAAGCACACAAACAAATTAACAACATACTGGTTTTTATTTTCCTTAAATTGTGCTCGGGCGCTTTAGCAATGACAAGGTTAAATGATAGAGATTAAGGACTAATAGCAGTGCAAGTTCTTTAGCAAAAAAAAAGGCATGATGCTTTCAACAAAAAAGCAAGAATTGGTCAAAATAGAATTATGTACCATGAACAGCAAGAAGAACACTAGTAATATGTAACCGACTCATACAACGTATCAGAACACTTGCATATGATCATAGTTCAGTATGCAAATCTATACTAATATATAAAGGGTGCATATACACATCTTAACTCCAAATCAAAAATTAAGATAAACATATAAATAACTTAACCATTAGATTATTTTTAATCCAAACCTAACTTTAAATCTTGACTATTCATTTCTTTTGTAACAACTTATTAACAACTTATTTAAAAACTATTTTTATTTTTAAATTAGAATATATTTTAACTCATTTATTTTTTTCATAATCTAATTTCACCATATTTTAAAAAAAGTTTTCTCTTTAATTCAACATCTATTTTGATATAATTACAATTTTTTTTCATTTTTATTGATTTTATTTATTTTAATTCAACTTTTTTACATTTTAACGTTAAATCAATTGGTAAAAAATCGTCACTTATTACTTGTCGATGCATTGCGCGGGTACCATGCTAGTCTAAATTAAAGCGTGAAAAGTATAGAGCCAACTAAACTCTTGGAATTCCTTTACCCTCGGGTACTTAAAGTACATAATACTTTCCTATACCCTCTAATTTTACAACATGCCACTAGAATGAGTGAGCCCCTCCATCCAGAACAACTGATGCTAAAATCGCTATATCTCGTCTTTGAGTGTGTTAGCAAGAAAGAAGGTCCTTTGTACTTTTTGGTTTAAATAAATTAAAAGAAAATATATATCAACAAAGTCTGCTTTAGCAAAATTACTAATTTATGAATTTGCCAAGTGGTTTCAAACTTTCAATGACGTACGTATAACATAGGAATTAATTCTAAAAAGCTTTTTGTGGTTAGACTTAAAGAACTCGATATTTAATCTAGCTACAAGTAAGAATGAGAATAAGAATGCATAATATGGTTAATGGTTTTGATATATCGGTTAAAAATGTTACGCGAGACGAAGTTAGTGAAATATAGCTGCTAATTTGAGGATTTTAGATTCAACAAGTAAGAAATGGATTTGAAAATTTGCCATTTAAAGTTTCAAACCATACAGAGCAACAAGGAAAGGACAAAAGAGGAAAAAGTGAGGTGAGAGAGGATCGAAAAATCTCGACATCAAAATCACTCCATAGCTATAAGACCTACGTGCTACTTGTTCAGAACTTTTGATATAGTATCCGCGGGGAAAATCTTTCACATTTAGTAATCTCGACCCCTCCAAGAAAACCTTCAAGCTCTGCCACTGACCATAAAGTAATTATCTAGCGAAGGGACGTTTATGTAGCTTTGTTATCAAAACAGTCCCCACATCTAGCTCAGTTCACTGCATATGAAATGGGAATACGCGATAAAGACCTTTTTTCGTAATTTTGAGGGACGGTTAAGTAAAGCACTCGGAACATTTTTTTCATTCCACACGTTAGACGCAATTGCAATTTCAATATAAAAAACCATTATTTTCAAAGTTTCGATGCCATAAAAAGTATTTATTTATATCATTTATAGAATATAGAAAAAATCCCTCAAAAGCTTTTGGTTTAAAAGAGTTTCTAACTTGAACCTAACAACAAGTCTCTTGTAGCACAAGTGTCGTTGGCGTAATGGCTAACGTAATTTATATTCGATTCCTAACCTTAAACGCTCACATCCTAGGAATCCCAGGTTCGAGTCCTGGCAAGAGACATTATTTTTTATTTTATTTTTAAAATAATCGCGTAAGAAATAAAAAGAACGGCCAATGCACCCTGAGACCTTCACCTCTAACAAACCGGCTGAGCTATTTGGCCTTTTGTTTCAGTAACTTCACCAGCATATATTTAAATAAATCAAATATCTCTTACAACATTATAGGGTGTGTTATTATTTCGTTGATTCAGATCAGTCACCAGTGAAGAAAGACAGAGAGAAAATGGTGAAACCGACAGCAACAACAAAAGATAAATTGTTTAGCGAAGTGAACCCTGAACGTGATCACATAAATTGTTTAATTATTCCGAATAAAGCTTTTATTCCGAACGAGCAATTTTTCTTAATTATTCCGAATGAGCCAACATATTCCGAACCAGCATTTTTAGTTATTTATTCCGAATGAACGTTTTCTTTTGATTATTCCGCATGAGTTTGAAATATTCCGAATCACCATTTTATTACGGATGAAGGTTGTGTTTTAATTATTCCGAATAAACTTAATATTCCGAACCAACTCATTTATTCCGGATGAACCAACATTCCGGACGAAGCCATACATTCCGCATGAACTGTTTTATTCCGAGTGAGTGTTTATTCCGGATGAGCAACGTATTCCGAATGAATGTTTATTCCGGATGAACCTTTATTCCGGATGAGCAATTATTCCGGATGAGGGGAATATTCCGGATAAACATTTATTCCGAATGAGCTGTTATTCCGGATGTAAGACTTATTCCGGATGAATCAATTTATTCCGGATGAAAGACTTTTTCCGAATGAGCAGTTTTTCTTAGTTTTGTACTTTCAGTTTTAGTTATTTTAAGTTTATGTTTTAAACTTTATTTTTCCCGCCTTTTTACTTTCCAGTCTTTAGTTAATTTCGTCTTTTAGATTTATTTTTATTTTATCGCTACGCTTTAAACTACGTTTTATTATTTGCATTACTTCTTTATTATTTGTCTTTGGTTTATTTTTATTTCCCACTATTTACCTTTTAGCCAAGTTTTTATCTTTCGTTATTTTCATTTATATAGACTTTATTATTAATTAGTTTTAGACAACCAAACCTTTCTTATTTTTATACCAAGAACAACTGAGTCGCACTTAAACCTTAATCAATTCGAGAAGATACCGAGAAAACGAACTTTCAACCTAGCAAAATCTATGTATTAATAGGCAACCCTGACATAAAAAACTTCCTGCTATCTTCATTTGGACTTTTGTAAGTACACAAAAAAATTAACAACATAATGGTTTTTATTTTTCTTAAACTGTGCTCAAGCGCTTTAGCAATGGTAAGCTTAAATGATAGAGATTAAGGACTAATAGCAGTGCAAGTTCTTCCGGAAAAAAAAGGCATGCTGCTTTCAACCAAAAAGCAAGAATTGGTCCAAATAGCATTATGTACCATGAACAGCAAGAAGAACACTAGTAATATGCAACCGACTCATACAACTTATCAGAACACTTGCATATAATCGTGAGTGAGCCACTCCAGAACAACTGGTGCTAAAATCGCTATATCTCGTTTTCGAGTGTCTTAGACTCTTAGCAACAAAGGAGGTCCTTTCTATTTATGGTTTATAAGAAAGTACATAGCAACATAGTCTGATGTAGCACAATTGCTAAATTATGAATTTCCCAAGTTTTGGCTCCTACTCTGGCTAGGAGTCCCAGGTGAGACATCTTTTTTTTTGTTGCAACTATAAGTTTGGTGGGTAAACATGTAAAGAATAGTTGGCCCATGCAGGTCTCGAACCTGCGACCTTCGCGTTATTAGCACGACGCTATAACCAGCTGAGCTAATAGGCCAGTTTGTTTTGCCTTATTGTGTTTCCCAATATAAACTGTAGCATCATATGTTGGTCTAAAAAGCAAAATGGTTTCAATGACATACGTATAACATATGAATAAATTCTAAAAAGATTTTTGTGGTTAGACTTAGAGAATGGACATGAAAGAAGACTGGATATTTAATCTAGCTACAAGTAAGAATGAGAATAAGAATGCATAATATGGTTAATGGTGTGATATATGGGTTAAAAATCGTGACCCGAGACAAAGTTAGTGAAATATAACTGAGGATTTGAGATCAAACAAGTAAGAAATGGATTTGAAGATGTGCCATTCAAATCATACAGCATCCTACGGATAAAAAAGAAGCAACAAGGAAAGGACAAAAGAGAAAAAAGTGGGGT
The DNA here is from genome assembly GCA_025667525.1 of Glebionis coronaria. Lineage (NCBI taxonomy): Eukaryota > Viridiplantae > Streptophyta > Magnoliopsida > Asterales > Asteraceae > Glebionis > Glebionis coronaria. The sequence goes on along the minus strand of CM046874.1, from coordinate 39,382,938 downwards.
GAGAGAGAGGCTAAAAAACACTCGACCTCAAGATCACTCCGTAGCTAGAAGACCTACGTCCTAGCCAACCGCACCAACACTCCTTATATTCTGTTGCGTCCTTAATTCGTTTACAGGCAGCCTTAATTATGTAAAGTAAGTTTAATCAATGACGTAACAGTTGCCTAAATGGCTAAACTCAATGCATTCATTATATATGGCTTCATGATTGCATAAAAGATTCTTCCTTAGTATTTTGTTCGTCTACTTGTTTAGATATCGTAACTGCTGGAAAAATCTTCGACATTTAGTAATCTCAGCCCCTCCAAGAAAACCTTCAAGCTCCGCCACAAACCATAAGATAAGTAATTATCTAGCGAAGGGACGTTTATGTAACTTTGTTACCCAAACAATTCCCATATTTAGCTAGAACTGTATATGAAATCTGGAATATACCACCTGGAACATTACTTTGTTATCCCACATGTTAGACGCAATTGAAATTTCAATATAGAAAACCTTTAGTTTCAAAGTTTCGACACTGTTATAAAAAAAACCTTCAAAAGCTTATGGTTTAAAAGAGTTTCTAAATAAAACATAACAAGAAGTCTCCTGTAGCACAATTGGCAATAGCCTAATGGTTAACGTAATTTATATTTGATTCCTAACTTTAAACGCTCACATCCTAGGAATCCCAGGTTCGAGTCCTGGCAGGAGAATAACTTTTTTTTTTCTTTTTTTGCAAACTTTCTTTTTTCTTTTTTTGCAAAAGTATCGGGTAAGAAATAATAAAAATAGCCCATGCAGGTGTTGAAACTGCGACCTTCAATTTTACCACAGAGACGTTATAACCAGCTGAGCTAAAAGACCTTTTCGTTAAATTCCTTCACTGTTTTATATATATATATATATATATATATATATATATATATATATATATATATATATATATATATATATCAAATATCGATATAGAGTTTATATATTTCATTTATGGGTGTTTTTCGGCTTTTTTGGCGTTTTTCGGATTATTCGCTAAAAAAATTTTATGGGTCAACCCAAAAACTGAACCGAACTAAATTTCAACCGAATGAACTAGATTTCGACCGAACCGAATTTGAATTCGGTACGATTATTGAGTTAACTCGAATTATCCGAATTTTGTGTACAAGTTAAGAATCTCCTTAACTAATCCACTAATATCATCAATGGAGAGATGCGATAATATCAATCGTGGATAGCTTAGTGAGCCTAAAACCTCTAAGTAAGACTACCAGAGTGGTCAGTGGTACGACTCAAACGAGTGCAAATGTAGCTTATATAAGTTCAGAACACTTGTAGAAGCTGGACCAAGATGTATAGGTTTTCAGATAAATGGTAAATAAATTCATTAACTACAATATACAAACCCACGATATGACTGAAACGGATATAGACGGGTTTGGCCGTCTTGGCATGCTGGAATGACTGGATATGGCCGGGTCTTAGTCGCATATACCCGGATGTAGCCGGGTTTTGCCCGGATATAACTGATCCTGGCTGAGTCTTCGCCGGATATAGCCGGGGCTTGGCTACAATGGCCGGGTCCGGCTGAGTTTTGGCCAGATAAAGCCGGGTCTGGCATATCATGTGGTCGTTTACATATATGAAGACCTGACTATATTCAAAAGAGTGTGTTACATATCAATTAGGTCGATATCGACCACCATTCTTTACCTGGTGGAATAGAAAGATTTTAAATATATAACTTTTAAATTACATTAGAAAAGTAATTTTTACACTCACGAGTATTGAAGTAACTAATGTCATGCTTTGTGTACATATTAAGAGTCTCCTCAGCTTTTATGTCACTAGTAGGAAATGAGCGATGCAGTCATAACACGCAGATGTAGCGGAACTCTCTACTATCATACAAAAAAGTAATAATTAGGCAACCCTGACATAAAAACCTTCCTGCTATCTTCATTTGGATATTTTTAAGTACACAAACAAATTAACAAGATACTGGTTTTTATCTTTCTTAAACTGTGCTCGGGCAGTTTAGCAATGGTAATGTTAAATGACAGAGATTTAGGACTATAAGCAGTGCAATGTTTCAACATAAAACAAGAATTGGTCAAAATTGCATATTGAACCATGAACAGCAAGAACACTAGTAATCTAGTATGCAACCGACTCAAACAACTAATCAGAACACTTGCATATGATCATGAGTGAGCCCTTCCAGAACAACCGTGCTAAACCGCTATATCTCGGTTTTCAGTGTCTTAGCAACAAAGGAGGTCCTTTATATTTTTCGGTTTAAATAAATTAAAAGAAAGTATATAGCAACATAGTCTGCTGTAGCACGATAGCTAAATTGTGAATCTGCCAAGTTTTGGCTCCTACTCTGGTTTGAGTCCTGGCAGCAGACAACTTTTTTTAGGCCTTTTTGCTTTGTCTTTTTGTTGGTCGCTACTTAAATGTAGCTAGTGACTTTTTGGTAACTATCACACGATGTGTTATTTGTAGACTACCAGATCAATCACACTTTTATCTTTGTTTTATTCTTAAGAATCTACCAGAGTTTGCACTTGGCACTTGTTGAAGTCCTTAAGCTGGGTTGGATCATTTATAAAATGTTGAATGTAACGCATATGCACATATATAAGTGACTCAGCAGGCACTTGTGGTTGATTTTGCGGAAGATCCATCATTCTTGGTCTACTTAAATTGATAGGTGCCAGTGGTGGTTAGCTGTCAAATACATTGCGCCTCTTACTAGGTTACTGATTATACGTTGGTCTAGGAAGTAATGGTTCTTGTGAATGATGTGAAGGTGAACCTGTAAGTTGTTGAACCATATTTTTAAAATCATTCTTTTTGATATTGTAAACTTGAGGCTCCAAATACCACCCAACCGATTCTGGTAGGCGAAAGAAACTTTTTCCAATAAATGACTCCATAAAGATGTTTGGCATGAAAAGATTTATGCAAAACGGTTCAGTATGAGATTCAAGTTATTGTTAGCAATAAGCCAATAAGCTACACGCCAACAGAATGACTGAGCGTCTAGAACAACCGTTGTTAAATCCCTAAAATCGCTTTTTGAGTGTCTTAGTTGAAAGATTGTTATTACCTCATATATCACATCAGTGAAGTCATAAATTGTACATTCTTAAACTGTATTCGGTGTATAAAAAATCTATACCTTGACGAAAGCCATAAGTAATTATCTAGCGAAGAAGGGACGTTTATGTAGTTTTGTTATCCAAACAGTCACCGTATTTAGCTAAGAACTAACAGTATTATGAAATCGGGATCATACGATATAGACCTTTTCGTAATTTTTTAGGGACGGTTTTTGAATCGCAAGTAAACCACCAGGAACATTACTTTGTTATTCCACATGTTAGACGCAATTGCAATTTCAATACAGAGAAACTTTATTTTCAAAATTTCGACGTCGTTAGCAAAGTAACAATAAGAGTATTTATTTGTATCATTTTTATAAAGAAGATTAGAGAAAACAGAAAACAACAAGGAAACACAAGAAAACAAAGAAGTATTTAGACTATCTAGAAAGGGAAAAAATCCCTAAAAACGTTTGGTTTAAAAGAGTTTCTAAATTGAATATAACCACAAATCTCCTGTAGCGCAATTGTTTCTGACCTATTGGTCATCAACTCATGATATTCGATTCTCACGAATCCCAGGTTCGAGTCCTGGCAGGAGACTTTTTTTTTTTTTGTTTTTTTTGGTTTTTGCTAAAATCCCACGATTCTTTTTTTAACTTATCTGAGTAAATACCATGGAAAATGATGACAAGTGTAGGCAATAAGCTGATTCTTTTTTTAACTTTTAGTATATGGCTAGTTTTTTTGGCTCATGTCTTCGGCATGTCAAGGCATGCAGTTTAGTTTTTTCATTATTAGCTCAAAACTTTTCAGACAACCAGATCAATCACACTTTTATCATCGTTTTATTCATAAGAATCTACTAGAGATGCACTTGGTTACTTAATAGCATTATATGTTGGTTTAGAAAGCAATGGTTCTTGTGAAGGTGAACCTCTAAGTTGTTAAACCGTATTTTGAAAATCATTCTTATTGCGAACTTGAGGCTCCAAACACGGCCTAATTAACCAAATCTGGTTGGTGAAAGTAAATTAAAAGAAAATATTTGGCCTGAAAAGATTTATGCATTCAGTTGAACAAAGTTGTAAGCCACACATGCTACCAGAATGAGTGAGCTTCCAGAACAACCGGAGGTCCATTCTGTTTTCGGTTTAAATAAATTAAAAGAAAGTATATAGCAACATAGTCTGCTGTAGCACAATTACTAAGTTATGAATTTGCCAAGTTTCGGCTCCTTCTCTGGTTAGGAGTCCCAGGTTCGAGTCCTGGCAGCAGACATCTGTTTTTTTTTTGTTACAAATTATCAATTGGTGGTAAACATTGTAAAAAGATGTGGCCCATGCAGGTCTCAACCTGCGACCTTCGCGTTATTAGCACGACGCTCTAACCAGCTTAGCTAATAGGCCTCAATGAACTTCCTTCTGGTTTATACCATAATCTTTTAAAAACGTTTAAGATCGATTTGCTTAGAAAGCAATAAAAATGGGTGAGAGAGGCTCAAACTCTTGACCTCAGGATTACTCAAAACTCTTTTTAACTTTTGTTATGAAAAGTAAATTTAAGCAAAGGTAACGGTTACCTGCTAGGCTAAAACTCATGCATATTTCTTCTTGTAGGGTATGTTGCAATTTATTTTAATTATTGGAAGATATACTCTCCTTAGGATTCTGGTTTGGTTTATACTAGGGTACTTATATATGTCCAATCAAATGTTGCGATTTATGCGGACAAGGGAATTCTAACTTATTGTCACCTTTTTTTGGCAACTGTCACACGGTGTGTGATTCACACCCATGTATGCTATATGCATTTTTAGACAACCAGACCAATCACACTTATATCACGAGCGTTTGCACTTGGAACCTGTTGAAGTCCTTAAGCTGGATTGGATCATTTATAAAATGTATGTAACGCATATGCACATATATAGGTGAGCGTTTGTGGTTGATTTTGCGGAAGATCCATCATTCTTGGTCTATTTAAATTGATAGGTGCCAGTGGCGGCCCGCTGTCAAATACATTGCAGCCTCATACTAAGTTACTTTATTATATGTTGGTCTAGGAAGCAATGGTTCTTGTGAATGATGTGAAGGTGAACCTATAAGTTGTTGAACCATGTTTTTCAAGCAATCCAAACCCGAATAGCTTTCTATTCGCGACGCTCGAGATAATGCCCAACGGATTCTGGCCAAGGAAACTATTTTTTTTTCCAATAAATGACTCTATAAAGATGTTTGACATGAAAAGATTTATGCAAAACGATCCAGTATGAGATTCAAAATGATAGTTAGCAATAAGCAAAACGATCGCAAGTAAACCACATGGAACATTTTTTTGTCATACCACATGTTAGACGCAATTGCAATTTCAATATAAAAAACCTTTATTTTCAAAGTTTCGACGCCGTTAAGAAAGTAACATCAAAAGTATTTATTTATATCATTTATAAAATACAGAAAAAAAAATTCCTCAAAAGCTTATTGTTTAAAAGAGTTTCTAACCTGAACCTAACAAGAAGTCTCTTGTAGCACAATCAGCACTGGCGTAAAGGCTAACGTAATTTATATTCAATTCCTAACCTTAAACTCTCAAATCATAGGAATCCCAGGTTCGAGTCCTGGCAAGAGACATTTTTTTTTATTTTTTATTTAAATAATCACGTAAGAAATAAAAAGAATGGCCCATGCAGGTGCCGAACCTGCGACCTTCAACTCTGACACTGAAACACTCTAACAAGCTGAGCTAATTAGCCTTTTCTTTCAATAACTTCACCAGCATATATATAAATAAATCAAATATCTCTTACAACATTATATATAGGCTATTATTTCGCGTTGATCCAGATCAGTCACAAGTGAAGAAAGACAGAGAGAAAATGGTGAAACCGACAGCAACAACAAAAGATAAATTGTTTAGCGAAGTGAACCCTGAACGTGATCACATAAAACTATAGATACTTCAGTTTTAGCTTTTGGTCAGGACTGTATTGTATAGTTTCATACTAAAAGACTTCGCATCATTCGTGATTCGTGAAAACTTCAACCACCATTTTGTGTTGTGTCTTTTCTTAATTGTGAATTGTTATTTTCACACACGTCTTATCCAGAGGCGGACGCAAAATTTATAATAGGGTGTTGCACAAGTTTTTTCTACGATTATTAGTACTAAATTTTCCTTATATTACGTAAAAATATGTGTTGCACGTATCGTGAAATGCCTTATTTTTCAACAAATTTACCTTTCGTAACCTAAAATCGGGTGTAGCGTCACTACTACACAATATGAAATAGATCCCCCTTAATAAAACCCCTTTCTAACAAAAAATGGGCTCTAAAGAGGTTTCATATTTTAAAAATAGGCATAAAGTCATGTTTTCATTTAGAAAACAGGGCACTATGATAAAAATCAATAGAGCCATGTTTATTTCGACCAAACCGGGCTCTATTGTTTCATTATATTTTCTGATCTCAAATTATTTGTAAGCCTCACTTGGCGGGTCTTCAAACTAAAATGAAAAACTTAAAATCTTTTGGGCGGCTTATTTCCCTCCCCAATTTTCATTACTTTCACAAAAGCCCAAACATTTTCTATGTTCACTCAGAAACCTTATCCTTCACAACTGCTTATTGCAACAAAGCCACACACCACCACCATCACACACCACCACCATCACCACCGTCGCACACCATTTCTATCACATATCACCTTTATTACGCAACCAACCCAGAACACGAAGCTAATTTGGAGGTAACAAGTTGTTACAATTGATGGTGTTTAATAACCTTTTTAATATATATTTATTGTTAAGTTTTATTTTGGAATATCTCCTTTCAGGAGCCGCCTTCTCCTCTCCAATCACCAATTCAGTATCCAAACTGCTTTCCAGGTAAACCCTAATTAAATTACCATCAGTATCCTTCAAGATTGCATTGTTGAATCTCAAGAAGTGACTAAAGATCCGTTTTGATAAGTTTTTGGGTTTTAGTTTTACAATCTCTGATTTAGTTTCTATAAATCACAGCTTCTAAAACCTTATTGTTTTTATAAATTTAGGTTGGTGAGTGATGAAGGTTCTTTGTATTGTTTATATTTTAAAAGTTGTTAGATGTCTTTGTTTCGGTAAGTTTTGAGGTTTTATCTCTCCAATTTTGTTTCTTCAATCTCCACTAGCTAGTTTACAAGTCTGCTATTTTATATCTTAATTTGCCAGAAGATTTATATCGTTTTTAGTCAAATAGTTGTATTGCTAATCAAAGAGAAATATGTTAGTGTTGATTGTCAAATTAAAAAACTAACAAGTATTAAGCAATCTGTAAATATAAATATGAAAAACTGACAAGTAACTATGAACCTTAATATATACAGTAACATGGAGAAGATGTGAACATGATTAATATATGGCTTATGTGCTACACTTTGTGTTCAGTTCATTCATGAACTACAAAAGCTGATTATGAAGAGTTTTCTTGGCAGGAAGTTATTGATATGTGTGACTTTGTGGTGGGGGCAAAGCCGACAATTGAATGGATCAGTTATACCTTTCAAACGTAAGCTTTAGTTCTTACTCTTTTAATAGTATTGGAACTTTAGAAGTATAGAAAGATTAATGCATTTTCTTTGTCGATAGGGATATTGTCACTAGATGTGGCAATATGGACCCATTTTTGATTTTGAGTTGATTAAGTTCCATTTTTTATTTTGAGTTAATAGCATAACTAGCCTATTATTCATATAAGATAATCCTATTATGCCTTCTTTTATATTTTACCAAGATATCATCAATTTCTATTTTCTTTCAGTTTGGCATCTTCAACTAGGGGTGTCAATCGGGGTATTGGGTCGGGTTTGAGTCTTATCGTTTCGAGTCTTATCGTTTCGAGTCTTATCGTTTCGGGTCTTATCAGGTTTTCGAAAACATTAACATTAACCTGCAACCCGGCCTCATAAGGAATTGGGTCTATCGGATTGCGGGTCTATCAGGTTATTTGTTAAGAAAAATAAAAATAAAGCTAATTAAAAAGTCTAATGCCATCAAACTGTTAAAATATGAAAACAAGTGTTTTTATACATCTATGCTGATATGTGTTCATGGTTATGCCATAATTAAATTTGATTTACTTGTACAAATATGTGATGGTGTAGTCATTTTGTCACACTGTATACTTCTTTGAATCAAAATGCAACGATATCCCAAAAGTTGTATTCTAAATAAGCAAATATATGGCTAAATATATGGCTTTGATAAAGGAAGAATGTTACATCAGTAGAGGTGTAAACAAGCAATGTACTTATTTGAATAACTACTTGGGATTTTGCTTAAAAATTAAAGATTTGCTAATACATCATCATTTTTAATCGGGTTTATTGGATTGACCCGATAACCCAATAAGTAACTAACTATGGCCGTAGCCTGACCTTATAAAGTTATTTGGGTCTATCGGGTTAACAAAATATACCCGATAAGCTAAGTTTGACCCGGATTAACGGACCTTATAAGGCTTTATCAAGTTTGGGTTGGGTCGGGTCGGGTCGGGTCGACCCATTTGACACCCCTTATACAGTAGTTAAATCATCTAATTTCACCCAGTTAATATATGAAGACCTCTATCTGGAAAAGCTAAACATCGTTATAATGTAGAAAACAATTTCTGATTTATATGCTTCGTGTTTACTGAGATACCAATATATTATCCATTTTTAGGCGTGTCATGTGTTTTTGTTGCTGTGTTTGTTTGTAAATTTTGAGATACCAATATATTATCCATTTTCAGGCGTGTCATGTGTTTTTGTTGCTGTGTTTGTTTGTAAATTTTATGACGGTAACGAGGTTACCAGTCTATTACACATCACAAGGACAGAAGGATGATCCAAAATTGTTTGCTGAAATGGACAAAGATTGATGGCTTGTGAGGTATGTGTATGCGTTTATTGTCAGTTTATCATAGCCACGATTAGATACCCCCTATGTCTACCCATATCTATCAATTTCTGATATTGGTTAAGCATAAAGGAACATATGGTTGAATTACAGATATTGGACAGGCATCTATGCTTATGGTGAGTTTATATCTTTTTTGTCATACGTTTCAAATTCTTATGTGATTAAATTGCGTGGACATGACACTTTTCTTTTGATTGCAGGTTTTGAGAAGCCATCAGCAATTCAACAAAGGGGTAGCGTTCGCTTCACCAATGGTCTTGATGTTATCTAACAAGCTCCATCCATAACTGGAAATACTTTTACACTTTTTGCTTAGGTATCCTTCAACAACATGAATACAGTGTAGTGGAGTGCCAAGCATTGGTTCTTGCTCATACTCTTGAGCTTGTGCAGCAGATTGAGAAGGTTATGCGAGCACTTGGTGACTACCTTGGTGTGAAGGTACATGCTTGTGTTGGTGGAACTAGTGTTCATGGGACCAATGTATCCTCTCAACTGGTGCTCATTCCTGGTCGTGTCTTTGACATGCTTCAATGGCAGTCTCTTCGTTCTGATTACATCAAGATGTTTGTGTTGGATGAGGCTGCTGAAATGCTTTCAAGAGGTTTCAATGACCCGGTATTTCCTTTACCTTTAGTTTTTTGTTGTTTTTACTATATGGTACTGATACACTCTATATGCTATGATGATATCAAGATTTTAAATGGGTGTTTGGCTCTGCATTAGTAGATAACGGTTCATAATTACTCACCGCAAAGTGTGTTATTCTCGCATGATTAGTATATATTGAATCTTTAACATGCTTTTATGATTAAAATGGTATTATGAAAATCGTCCATCAGACGGGTAGAGACCTAGTATATCTATTATATGACAAATTACATGAACAAACAGAACAAATAAGTTGCTAAACAATTTTGTTGTCACTAAAATTAGTCATTCTCCAAAAGGGGTTGACTAGTTTCGAAAGGATTGTGTAGATTCTTTCGTTAGTGAAGTAGTTCTATTTGTTTCAGTTGTGATTTTTAAGAGAATGTAAATTAAGTTTGTTTTTTTCTTGTTTTTGAAGGTTGTCGATGAGGTGTTTTGCCAGTTACTTTTGTAGTTTATAGCGTGTACTAGGATGGGCAAGGTCAAGACTTGTTAAACGTATTCATCATCTAGTGTGCTTCTTAGATATACAGACAGATTTGGGAAGTCATCAACTTATCAAATCCTGTTTCTTTTGGTCAGGTTACTCAAAATGACTTTGCAGTAAAACAATGGTTTATTTTTCACTTTCATTTTTGTTCAAGTACTCAATAATGTTATCGTGTATACATGCGTTGTTTACAAGAGTAGTTGCAAGATATATATCAATAGAAATTACGCTGTAATATCAGTCAGTGATCTTGTGTATTTGGATAAATACAGTGTTCATTTTGATTAAAGAAATTTGGTTTCATGTCTGGAATGTTTTTTTTTTAATTTTTCCTGTTCACATAGAGCCATGTTCTTTGATAGAAAACCGGGCTCTATAAGAGGTAATAGAGCCCGTTTTTGACACAGGGCTTTATTTGCATTTCGAATAGAGTCCCTCCCCCTTTAATTCCCCAGGCAAAAAGGGGCTTTATAACACTTTTCAACAGGGCTCTATGGCAATTTCTGTAGTAGTGCGTGCTACACCCGGCTCCCATGTGGGTACACCCCTGGTCTTATCTATGCACCTTGTTGAATAATGGCTCATATTTGGATACATTGAATAGCCCATATGGAATCTTATCATTGCAAAGATATGACAGATTTTGCAACATGGGAAAATTGGCAAGTGGGTAGCAAGTTGGTGCTCATTTAGAGCCTATAAATAGAAGCCTTTGCTTTAGTTTTCAAATGCACCAAACACACACAAGTACTCTTGTAGTGTAGTAACTCTCTTTCTTTGTTTGTTACTAGTTCTAGTCTTGTAATATGTTTCTATTGTGAAATATATGAAAGCATTGGTGTGACATCTCTTGTTCATTTTCTTAGTGCTTAATTTTCAACAAGCTACTTTTGGGGTAAGCTTATAGTGTTGATTTATTCACACTCTTTACCTAGTCGGTGGGATATTATCGCGGTTATTCCACAACAAGTGGTATCAGAGCCGAGGTTATTCTTAGTATGCTCTGTGGTTGCAATTTAATTTGATCTTCCACATCAGAAAAGAATTACATTGGTCTTTTGTTTAGAAGCTGTTGAAATTAATTTGTAGTCGAAATGGTAGACGACAAAGTTGACAAAGTACCTTCCACATCCACATTGGTGGATCCAACATCTTCAAGCTGGGCTAGACCAGTCTTGACGAATGCTAGATTGGCGGTGGAGGTATTCGATGGCACGGGCCATTTTGGTATTTGGCAAAGTGAGGTTCTAGACGCTCTTTTTCAGCAAGGTCTAGACATTGCGATTGAAGAAAGTAAACCAGAGGATGTAGAAGAGAGGAATTGGTTAACCATCAATCGGTTAGCTTGTGGTACGATTCGTTCTTGTCTTTCGAGAGAGCAACGATATGCTTTCTCAAGAGAAATATCTGCTTACAAATTGTGGGTGGCGTTGGAAGAGAAATTTCTGAAGAAGAATTGTCAGAATAAGCTCTTTATGAAGAAGCGACTTTTTCGCTTCACATATGTATCGGGTACCACAATGAATGATCACATTACTAGTTTTAATCAACTAGTAACCGATTTGATGAATATGGATGAGGTGTTCAAAGACCAGGATCTAGCATTGATACTTTTGGGATCGCTTCCAGAGGAGTACGAGTTGCTTGAAACAACTCTACTAAATAGGAAGGATGACGTGTCTCTTAGTGAAGTTTGTGCTGCTTTGTATAGTAAAGAACTGAGAAGGAAGGACAAGCAGATTAGTTCAAGTAGAGACGCGGAAGTTTTGCTAGTTAGAGGTCGTTCGCAGAAGAGGGGCACCGATAAGAGATGGAGATCCAAGTCAAGGCAAAAACTAAGCAAAGATGAATGTGCCTTTTGTCATGAAAAAGGTCATTGGAAGAGAGATTGTCCTAAGTTGAAAACCAAAGACAATCACTATAAAGGGAAGGCTGTAGCGGAGGCGAATGTTACCAAGTGTGATGATGAAGAATCAGATCTCTCACTAGCAACATCGTCAAGTAGAAATGCTTCTGATATATGGCTATTGGATTCCGCATGTAGCCATCATATTACACCACATCGAGAGTGGTTTAGTAATTTTGAAGAACATGAGGAAGTTGTTTATACGACAGACGAAACTCCCCTCACTACTCATGGTATTGGTTCCGTTCGATTGCAGAATGAAGATGGAACAATTGCGACCTTGAAAGGTGTTCGTTATTCGCCAAAGTTGAAGAAGAATCTCATTTCCGTTGGTACTTTAGAATCTAAAGGTTTTGAAGTAAGAGCGAGAGATGGGGTTATGAAGATCATCTCTGGCGTACTTGTAGTAATGAAGGGTATTCGGAAAATAAACAACATGTATCACTACAAAGGTAGAACGGTTGTTGGAACTGTAGCAGTTGTTACTGATAGTGATAGAAACTCAGAAGCTGTGAAGCTATGGCATATGCGTTTAGGACATGCAGGAGAAAAAACCTTGAATTTGCTCATAAAGCAAGGATTATTGAAAGGACTCAAGTCCTATAAGTTGGATCTCTGTGAGCATTGCATCAACGGGAAGACGACAAGGGTGAAATTTAGGACAACTATCCACAAGACACAAGGTATCTTGGATTATGTCCACTCTGATGTGTGGGGTCCCTCAAAGACAAAATATTTAGGAGGGAGACACTACTATGTGACTTTTGTTGATGACTTTTCCCGTAGAGTTTGGGTGTACACGTTGAAGACAAAGGATGAAGTGCTAGGAGTGTTCATCAAGTGGAAAAAGATGATGGAAACTCAGACGTGCAGAAAGATCAAACATCTCCGGACAGATAATGGCGGAGAGTATAAAAATGATCTTTTCACAAAGTTTTGTGAAGATGAAGGCATCGTGAGGCATTTCACTGTCAGACATACACCACAACAGAATGGGGTGGCTAAACGCATGAGCCGAACCTTGCTGGAGAAAGTTCGATGTATGTTATCCAATGCTGGGTTGGGTAAAGAATTCTGGGCTGAAGCTGTGACGTATGCGTGTCACCTCGTTAATCGTTTACCATCAACTGCTATTGATGGAAAGACGCCATTGGAGAAATGGTATGGGAAACCTGCTACTAATTATGATTCCTTACATGTATTTGGTTCCGCTGCGTATTATCATGTGCAGGAATCAAAGTTAGATCCTAGAGCAAAGAAAGCATTATTCATGGGGATCACCTCTGGAATCAAAGGGTATCGTTGTGGTGTCCAGAGATAAAGAAGACGATCTTTAGCAAGGATGTCACCTTTAATGAATCTGCCATGTTGAAAAAGGTGAATGCTGAGCAGTTAGATGGAACTCCCAAAAAGGTGGAGTTTGAAAAAATAATTGTACCAGCTAATAGAGTGATCTATGATGATTCTCCTATGGTAGAAGGAGATTTTGAAGAAGAGGAGGTTCAACCTGAAGAACCTCGATAGCAACAACATGAATCAATTGCTACTAGCAAGCCAAAAAGAAAAACCAAAAAGCCTGCTCGCTTTAATGATACGGTGGCTTGTGCATCTTCAATTGCAGCTGATGATGTTCCTACTACTAACTCTGAAGCGGTTCGAGACTCAGAGAACGAGAAGTGGAGGATTGCCATGAGCGAAGAAATGCAGTCTCTTCAGAAGAATCAGACATGGGAGTTGACCAACCTCCCAAAAGGGAAGAAGGCAATTGGATGCAAATGGGTGTATGCAAAGAAAGATAGATTTCCTGGCCAAGATGATGTTCGCTACAAAGCAAGATTGGTAGCTAAAGGCTACGCTCAGAAAGAGGGAATTGATTATAGTGAAGTTTTTTCTCCAGTGGTAAAACATTCCTCTATTAGAATTTTGTTGGCTTTGGTAGCAGAGTTGGATTTGGAACTAGTTCAGATGGATGTGAAGACTGCATTTCTACATGGAGACTTGGAAGAGGAAATCTATATGGTTCAGCCAGAAGGATTCAAAGTTGTTGGAAAAGAGCATGAAGTGTGTAAGCTTCATAAATCGTTGTACGGATTGAAGCAATCCCCAAGGCAATGGTACACACGATTTGATAAGTTTATGATGGAGTCGAAGTACACAAGAAGCAAATACGACCATTGTGTCTATTTGAAAAAACTACAAGATGGGTCCTTCGTATATCTTCTACTATATGTAGACGATATGTTGATAGCTTCTCAAAGTCTAGACGAGATTGAAAAGTTGAAGACTCGGTTGAAAAGCGAATTTGAGATGAAGGATCTCGGTGAAGCAAAGATGATTCTCGGCATGGAGATAGTCAGAGACAAAAAATTGAGGAAGCTTTGTTTGACTCAGAAACAATATGTGAGAAGGGTTCTAAAGCGTTTTAGGTTTGACAAGCAAACAAAACGAGTTAGTACTCCACTCGCTTCTCAATTTAAGATTAGTGCTGCTATGTCACCGAAAGATGATGCAGAGAGGGCTTATATGGAAAAATTACCTTATGCTAATGCTGTTGGTAGCTTAATGTATGCTATGATATGTACTCGACCAGATATTAGTCATGCTGTTGGGATGGTGAGCAGATATATGCATAACCTTGGAAAAGGACATTGGCAAGCTGTGAAATGGATACTAAGGTACATCCATAACACAGTAGATGTCGGGTTAGTATTCGAACATGGAAGTAGTCAGTGGGTGGCAGGATATTGTGATTCCGACTATGCTGGAGATTTAGAGAAGCGAAGATCTACTACCGGCTATGTTTTTACTCTGGAAAAAGCTCCAATTAGTTGGAAGTCTACCTTACAGTCAACTACTGCTTTGTCAACTACGGAAGCAAAGTATATGGCGATTACAGAGGCTGTCAAGGAGTCAATTTGGCTTCAAGGGTAGCTCGGTGAACTTGGAATCAATCAGAAATTTGTCACGATGCATTCTGACAGTCAGAGTGCAATTCACTTAGCGAAGAATCAAGTTTATCACGCAAGGACGAAACACATTGATGTTTGGTATCATTTCATACGTGAGATACTCGAAGAAGGTGGAGTAAGAATCCAGAAGGTTCATACCTCTAAGAATCCTGCAGATATGCTGACTAAAGTACTAGGTGGGATCAAGTTCAATTACTGTTTGGACTTGATCAACGTGGTGAAAACGTGAAGCTTGCATACTTAAGACTCCACCAATGATGGTTGATGGCGAGTTTGAAGAATTGATATTCGCCAAGGTGGAGATTTGTTGAATAATGGCTCATATTTGGATACATTGAATAGCCCATATGGAATCTTATCATTGCAAAGATATGACAGATTTTGCAACATGGGAAAATTGGCAAGTGGGTAGCAAGTTGATGCTCATTTAGAGCCTATAAATAGAAGCCTTTGCTTTAGTTTTCAAATGCACCAAACACACACAAGTACTCTTGTAGTGTAGTAACTCTCTTTCTTTGTTTGTTACTAGTTCTAGTCTTGTAATATGTTTCTATTGTGAAATATATGAAAGCATTGGTGTGACATCTCTTGTTCATTTTCTTAGTGCTTAATTTTCAACAAGCTACTTTTGGGGTAAGCTTATAGTGTTGATTTATTCACACCTTATATGTTATTTAGACGTGTTACTCTGAGTTACTTTTGTGTTTGTCTATGCATGCTGGATGTGGAACCAACCAAATAATGTGCTAATTGATCAAACACATGTGAAACTAACAAATCCACATGTTAAACGTAATGTACAAGCTCAATATACAAAATCTTTATTTTCGATGTTTCGACACTGTTAACAAACTCGAAAAGATGTAAACTGAGAACATCCCGATCTCATGCATCTTTTCAATACCAATCGGAACCTTCCTCAAAGACCCGACCACAAACATTGAGCTCGTGTCACAACAATCTAATTAGCTAAGAGTTAGTCTCAACTGTGATAATTCTTCAAATACTCTTTTATGATTGGTCAACTAACCATTTGCAGAAATGAAACAGTAACAAACTAAGAAAACAACAAAGACGTAGAGAAGAAGTATGTACACATTTTTCGTGTTATATAGGAAGTCCTAAAACTTTTATCTTTATCTAGGTTAACAGTAGCAACAAAGTTTCTTGTAGCACAAATCGCCCCGGCTTAAAAGTCGTTTCTTCTTTCGACTACGTTGCAAATCATTCGATTATCGGGTGTCTAATATTGATTGCAAAACTATAGTTTGACAAATTCTACAACAAGGGTTTACTTGTTTGAATGTGATCCACACCCACCTATGCTATATGCATCTTCAGACAACCAGAGCAATTACACTTTTATTCTTAAGGAATCATCAGAGAGTCTGCAGTAGGCACCTGTGAAGTGAACCCTGAACGTGATCACATAAATTATTTCATATCGGCATTTCTTAGGTTCAGGCGATCAGCAAGGAGTCGTTGCTTTTAAATTAACAAGCACACAAATCAATTGTGACTTCAAAAAAACCTTAAAATACGATCGTACTCTCGACCTCAGGATCACTCAACAATAGCTATGGGACCTACACGCTAGCCAACTGAGCCGCTACCCCTGAGTACTGTTTTATCTTAATTTGATCATTTATAACCAGCTTCTGTTACGAAAACTAATTTTAAGCAAAGGTAACCGTCTAAAATGTAAGAGAAAAAGAAAATGTCTGATAGGAAAATACTTTTAAGAAAAAAGATTTAGTTGCTCGATATTTGAGATTTAAGAATATACGAGGACAAACTATTTTGATCCTTAAGACTACATAACAGAAAATATATCCAGCAGTAGAGAATGTGTATGAATCTCTCACCACACCGCACGTACACTTTCAAAAACAATTAGAAAGAAACTAGAAGTGGACATAACAACAAATCTCCTAAAAACGTTTGGTCTAAAAGAATTTCTAAATTGAACATAACAACAAATCTCCTGTAGCGCAATTGTTTCTGACCTAATGGTCATCAACTCATCATATTCGATTCTCACGAATCCCAGGTTCGAGTCCTGGCAGGAGACTTTTTTTTTTATTTTATTTTTTGGTTTTTGCTAAAATCCCACGAAACAAAATAAAAGAATGGCCCATAAGTATACTTTGTTCAATATCCTAGTCTACGAAGACATAAGGCTGATTGGTCGGCAGTGTGTAGAACCAAAGCTAGAAGTACTATTGTTGCTCCATCCCGACCAACAGACTTAGCTTACCAAGAAAATAACATTTCAGTTCCTTTCATTGTCTCTGAGCATGATGAAGTTCGACAATTACATGATGAGACAGGTAACATGGAAGAGGTGGAAGTACAACAGTTGACTCTCTTTAAAGGACATTCAGAAGATGAATCAAGCGAAGAAGATGAAAATGTGACTGAAGACGAAGATGAGGAGGATAGCGAGATTGATAAAGATGAGGATAGTGATAATGATGATGATGCCTTCTGAAAATCTCATAGTGTAGCTCATTTCAAATGACATATTGATAGTTTGTAGTATACACTAATTACTAAACCGTATTAGAAGTTTATGAACCGTTATATGTTTCTTTTAGATTTTATGAATCATTAAGTGTTTCTTTTATAGTTTATCAACCATTATGTGTTTCTTTGATTCGTTTCATGACATGTTTATGTATTTTGACACTAATGGATATTTTTTAGCTTTTCTTGTAATACTCAGATGGCTGATGTTGAAGAAACAAATGACACTAATATGCAAGAGGACGATGAGCATTCAAGCAATGAAGATAGACGTATCACCATAAGAGTTCAGGGAAAGACGTAAGTTTAAAATACTTGAGTTCTTTACATGTATTTCCATGCATGAGTTATGACGAATCATTCCTTTTTGTAGTTTTATTCCTTCTCATGTCGTGATGCGTAGCATCACAAGCATTTGGAAAGGGCGGTTCACAAGAGCATGGGATAACTGGACTAAGGTTCCACAAGAAGATAGAAACGTTTGGTTTGACACTTTCAAGGTACTAAAAATTGACACTTTCAAGATAGAAAATGTTCGTTTATGTTGGTAGACGTTAATAGAATTGACCTGAGATTTGTTTCGAAGATTCTTAATTAGGTGTAGATAAATTTAGTTTTCTTGTTGTTGTGTACCACAACTGAATGTTCATTATTATCTGAGTGCGTCTACGGAAAATGTTGATAATCTGATTGTTGATATAAATATAATATTAGGCTTAGAAATGGGGTTCATGGGTTTAGCCATCGGCCAATGATCTGACCCGCGGCTAAATCTCTTACCTCAACTTCCTGATGGTTTATATAGTTCATAACAAATATTTAAAACCCTAATAAGGATCAAAGAACGCATAGCGGAAGCAATTAACAAGATCATTAATTTAACACAATTATATTAATCAAGATTAGGGTTACATACCTTTATCCTAGCAAGATCCACAAGACGACGGAACAAACGGTAACTAGGGTTAATCACGAACACCACCAAGAATATAGTCTAAAGCAAGACTATATCACGCTCTTGTACACACGTAATACGACGAGTTAACCGTGAGTCTAGCACGAACAAACCGAGCTTCAACGCTTATGGAATATCTACCCAACAACCCTAGAGAGGGGCTAGGACTAGATAAATAGACTTGATCGAAAACCAAACGAAACCCTAATGTGGGTTAGGTGTGGCCGGCGATCAAAGAGCAAGAAAAGAAAAGAGGGATGAAAAATTATGAGCTAGGGAATTGTTTATATAGCCTTGACAAACATTGGGCTTCAAGTAATAAACAAGAATTAGGAAACCAAAGTTCCCCTTTGCCCCCCTCCCTTTGTAGCCGACGGACAACACCCCCCAAAGGGGTGTTTGTGTAATTTTTCCTTCTTTCTTTTTAGCTTCTATTTAATTCCATAACGGTCGTTAAAACTTAACTATTATTTATTAACAATCGTTAGTTAAGCTTTGGTTTGATTTAATATATATATATATATATATATATATATATATATATATATATATATATATATATATATATATATATATATATATATATATATATAATATTTAATAAATAAATTAACCCTTTACGTTATGTGTGCAATCTCGTGATCTCGAGTTCGAACCTATCTCACGACTATTAATTTTAAGTCCATAAACTTTCAGCTCCCACTTGGACAAAATTCTAATATCGTGATCACATTGACTAGCGTCTAGTTACACTAGCAATGTCACTAGCACAAACCGGGTAAGGTCTCCTGGACAAGAACCTTTTAATGATAATATCATTATTATTATCCTTTCATTTCAAATACATCGTTAATAAGGATATGGATCTTAGTCATTCCTTCATTAACTATTCTGTTTCTCGTTTACGGATATAGCAAGATTACCAAAACACATTTGGGTGTGGCCACACAAACATCTTACTACTCCCCCGATGGGCCCAGTTGTATTTATACTTCAAAATGATTTGAAGGAAACAAATCCCATTTTAACTACAAGCAAAACACATGAACTTTGCAACACTTCTGAAAATAACCCTTATGACTACCAGTTACGTTTAGCGTTAGGTTACCTTACAGAAATGCACTACATTCAATGTAGTTTTCTGGTATCTCAGGTCTAAGGATAACTATTTATGATTTACTTAATGACAAAGATCCATAAAGTAAAATCACTTAGTTGGGATAAGTCCAATATTTGATCCATCAAATATCATCCAAAATTGACCAATATACTTTCAAGTATACTCTGTCACTATTTTGAATTGTCTTAGTTTAATAATACTCCCATATTATTAATCGACAACGGACATTTAGAAACATCATAATGTTCAAGGATTAAAACATGTAAAATAGGATACAAAATCAAATAACAGAAAAATAAACGAAATCCAATCTTTATTTCATCAATTCAGTAATATCTTACATCCTTTATCCAAATACTAATCAACAGATTTATTGCATGAATTCGCTAGCTAGTTGCAGCCCAATTGCCTTGGCATGCTTAACTACCTTTGGCCTAGATAAAGCCTTAGTAAAAGGATCAGCTACGTTATCATCTGTGTGAACTTTTATTAATTTTATTTCTCGAGCTTCCACTTGTTCTCGAACGTAGTGATATCTACGTTTAAAGTGTCTGACTCCTTTCATAACTCCAGGGTCATTGGCGAATATTATTGCAGCAAAGTTGTCACAATATATATCAATAGGTTCTTTAATTGAAGGCATCACTCCAAAATCTCCAATAAACTTCCTAATCCAAACAGCTTCCATTGCAGCTTCAACGGCCATGTACTCAGATTGAGTCGCATGCATAGAAATGGTTTTATGCTTACTTCTCTTCCAGTCAACTGCTCATCCATTGATGACAAACACGTAACCCGTCTGAGACTTCGTATCGTCTTTATCACATTGCCAGGACGCATCACAGAATCCTGTTACATTCAATTATGTGTCTGGTTTACCCCTGAATACCAAAAACATATCTTTCGTACTCCTCAAATACTTTAGAATATGCTTAACAGCAGTCCAGTGGAACTTTCCTGGATTCTGTTGGTATCTACTGTCCAAGTTCTGAGCAAACGCCACATCATGCCTTGTGCATCTTACAGCATACATAATAGATCCTACTGCCGAAGCATAAGGCACCTTCTTCATGTAAGCCACCTCTTCAGGTGATGATGCATCTTTCTCATGACTTAACTCATGCTTAACCTCCATCGGTAGAAAACCTTTCTTAGAGTTATGCGTGTTATACTTCTTCAATATCTTATCAATATAAGCATCTTGACTAAGACCAATTAACCGTCTACTCCTATCCCGATAGATTTTAATTCCCAGAATATATGCAGCATCTCCCAAATCCTTCATAAAAAACATTTACCAAGATAATCCTTAACTTCTCTAAGTCTTAGAATGTTACTTCCCATGATTAATATGTCATCGACATATAGAATTAGGAACACTACATTACTCCCACTAGCTTTGCGATATACATATGGCTCATCACGATTTTGAATAAATCCGAACTTTTTGATTTCTTCATTAAATCGCTTATTCCATTGTCGTGATGCTTGCTTCAAACCATAAATAGATCTTTGAAGTTTGCACACGCGTTTTGGATATTTAGGGTTAACGTACCCTTCCGGTTGTTGCATATAGATGTCTTCATCTAAGCGACCATTCAAGAAGGCAGTTTTAACATCCATTTGCCATAACTTATAGTCATAGTATGCTGCTATAGCTATGAGAATCCTAATAGCTCGTAAGTCTGCTACAGGAGAAAATGTCTCCTCGTAGTTTATGCCAAAAGTTTGAGTAAAACCTTTAGCTACTAAACATGCTTTATAGGATTGTACATCACCATCCATGTCGGTTTTCTTCTTATAGATCCACCTATTTTTCACTACTTTAGCATTTTTAGGCGCGTCTACAAGAATCCAAACATCATTGATTTCCATGGATTTCATTTCCTCATTCATCGCAACTATCCATTTTGACTTTTCTGGAAGATCCCCTACTTCCTCCTCATCATCCTCTATGTAAAGACATAGTTTTTCTGGCGCACGTATAGTCCTTTGAGACCTACGTGGAGGAATTAATTCCGGTGGAACACTCAGACTTTCTGGTTCTACATGAATTTCTTCGCTAGTATTTTCATAAGGCAATGTATTGTAACACCCCACTTGGATAAGTGGACCGTTACGTGTATTTATGGCGTGTCATCAAAGCATAAGGTAAATGTCCTAAAACATTAAATGACCATAACGGAAATACCGGAATCAAACATCGGTAATCCAAACTAAGCTCAAAACATGAAAAATAAAAGACTGAAGGAAAGGACTAAACAATGTCCAAATAAGCAGAATAATGTAAGAAATGCATAAAGTAAGAAGTCTGGGTAGCTTCCATCCAAATGCACATGCTCTCAGAATCCTAAGAGCGTCCTGGGGTACCTGCCGTTAGAACATGAAAGGAACTACGGCTGAGCATAACGCTCAGTGAACGGATATAAAGCATGATAAGAATATACTGAAAGAAACAGGCGATAGAATACTGAAGCTGTAAGACTGATATGTAACATGTGGTAGAACTCTGCATAAAATCTGAGAAACCTGGTTCATATATATTGATACTGAAATATAACTATTAATTCTGAAAACATGCAATTACTGTATTTTATTGGCCAGAGCTTATATAGGTCACGTGCTGTAACAACCGTGCATGAATAACTGGAGGGGTGACCTCGTCATGCTGTAGAGGGGTGACCTCTAAATACTGTGCTGGGTGGAGGGATCAGCTCCAATGTGAAGGATGTAGAGCACACACCACATTCACCCTGATAACTTGTAACACATATAAGCCTAGGATGCATCCATACGCCCCACTAAAAAATACTGATAAAATGGCCAAGCTGAGCTGAGTGGGACGATGCAGGATATCACTCTCCTGCATGTGAGTCACGACACCGGTGCCTCTAGTGTCGTGGTTACGGTACCTCCGTAACTAGTACATAAATTGGTCGTGCTTGTATATAATGCTCAGGCAATTTATTTAGTTATTAACATGATTACTGATAAGCTTAAACACATACTGGGGAAAACATTTGGCTGCAGACGGGGAATCCTAATCACGCATAGGAAAGGAAGTCCTTACTGAAAGGACGGGAAATCCGTACCTCAAGTCTAGTGAATGAACGGAAGAAAGAATCCTACTTCTGGATCATTAACGCTACATGAATACACACGTGTATAAGTATCGAATCACTGAATACGTACTGGGTTTAAGCATTAATACGTGTTTATCTTATATTCTGATTAATCTGATTAAGTATTCCTGGTATTTCATGTATTATTATGCTTACTGAGCAATATTAAGTAACTTTCCAAAAATAGCAGGCTTCCAACATAGAAAGTTACCAAAAATAGAATTTCTGCTTAATATAGATAAGTTCTAAAAATAGAAAGTTTCCATAAATAGATATAAGCTGGTTAAATAAGCTAAAATAAGCTTAAGTGTTTACTGCTTAATATTCTAAGTCATAATGATATAATGTATAGTTTACTAATAATTACCTGACATTTAAATAAACTATAGGTTAAAGGTATTTAATTAAATATAATGTGATTTAATTAAATAAAGATACAATGCACTCGTAATAATAAGCCGAGTTTTTATTAATTTTATTTACCTTGAAAATAATATACATGTTACGGCTAATTACTTGTAAAGATGAAAACCCGTAACCATGTATTATATAACAAAAGCATCGAAACCTAACCCGTGTCTTATTAATTACGTGTGTCGTGAACCGTATTAGTGAATACCGTGAACCGGACCATATAAATTAGTAATTCTCGTCAAAATAAAATTATACTTACGTCATGTATAAAATTAATTTAACTAATATGTTTATAATAAATCTAGTTAAATCAAGTAAAGTACATGTTTTACTTATTCAGCCAAACACCCCCTTAAAACTGTCCATTAAACTGATAGCCAAACACACCCTTAAATCCACTTAAACCCACTGCCAAACGCACCCATAACTGCCAGTTTTCCCACTGGCAGTTACATGTTTCCCCTGTCTGTGGTCCGTTTCCACTGCTTGTTATAATTTTCCCACCGAGACCTAGATGGTCTCGGTTCCCACTATTAGAACAACTTTTCCCCCCTGCTTGTTCTCTGTTTCCCCCGTTAGCGCAAACCCAACCCAAACCCTAATTAGATTGCGGCTGGTGGAGAAAATACCACCGAGACTTAGATGGGTCTCGGCTTGTGTGTTTTTCGAACCCAGCATCTAAACAAAAACGAAACCCCTTCCACTTATGGTTATATGAACGTGTTTTTAAACACCTTAAAAAGGATCAGATTAAAGATCAAATAAAAAGAACTTAGACAATGAATTTGGGTTTACCTTGTTTTAGGGTTTAAGATAACAACAATTGTATTCCTTGATTTCTGGATTAAACACACGATCTATCTTCTTGTTTCCTTGGTTTGGGTCGCGGCAGGGAAGAAGAGAACACAAAAGAAAAAAAATGCGGCTGCTTTGATTTGGGTTTAGGGTTTCCTTATGTGTGTGTTTGTGTCGGCAGAGAAAAAAAAACAAAAGGAACCCCCCGTCCTTTCTTTTGTTATACACGGCCAAGAAGAACAAAACACTTGGGCCTTGAGCCCAAGTCCCAGTTCTTTTCGCATTTGTCTAAAACAGCCCCACCAATAAACACGCACTCTTTTATATCGCGACGTGTTTTAATATACGTGTACGTGTTCGTGTTTCGTGTTTCGTGTTTCGATTTCTGAAAACGTAATACTCTTTTCTATAACCAAAGTAATACGTTCGATAGTATTTATTTTCCTGAATAATTAATTTGTAATATTTAAATAAAACTGAGTGCGTAATTTACTGTTAACGTTTAATTATTTCTGAAAAATAATTAATTCATCTGTAATATTTTCTGAGACTAAATACTTATTAACTGAGTAAACTGTAATATTTATAGTATTTAAATAAACTGGGATAGCGTATTAAATTTCTGCGTTTATATCTCTTGTCTAATAATTAATACTTACATAGTTTATTAAAATTAAACTGCGTATTTAAATATTCTGATTTTTAAATACGGGTTTTACAATTCTTCCCCTCTAAAAACAATAATTCGTCCCCGAATTAAAGATACGACTATACTGGGTTTTACAATTCTTCCCCTCTAAAAAGGAGAAATTCGTCCTCGAATTAAAGATAATAAGCTGATGAAGTTATAAGAACTGAAAGAACACGTAGACTGAAAAGACAATTAAGCTGGAGGATAAATTGTCTTCTAATTAAGACATAATGCTGCTGATAGGTATAAACCTGACATGACTGAAAGAACATAACTGAATTTATTGAAGAAGATAATGAGAGGTCCGGATTGACTCCTCCGTTTCGAGTGGCTTCCCGCTCGAAACTATTCCTTCAAAGGTCTAAACATAATGAACAATTCTTGGTCCTGATGATGCTGAATAGTTTCTGGTTCTAAACTTAAGATCGATTTTCTGAACCTGAATGAATAAGCTATAGCACGTAGTACACATGAAACGGTACGTATAATTATCCTAAAAAGATAACATTTATATCACTGAGCAAGCGGTTGAGAATATATAGGGACGAACTACGTGAACAATTGTGAACGTGCTAAATGAGCAATTGTGAACGTGGTTCATAATTATATGAGGAGCGCTGGCATGGAATTAGAATATGATAAGTGAATCATACTGTGAACGTGATACTAGAACATATCATGAACGTATGCTGACTGAGGAATGAATGCCAAATGCTACGGCCTGAGATGTGAAACGTCCTGCCTGGTTATGAAATAGTTGTGCTAAACTTGAGTCTGGTCTCTCAAGCTTT
The DNA here is from genome assembly GCA_025667525.1 of Glebionis coronaria. Lineage (NCBI taxonomy): Eukaryota > Viridiplantae > Streptophyta > Magnoliopsida > Asterales > Asteraceae > Glebionis > Glebionis coronaria. Next base: position 39,357,472 of record CM046874.1, on the reverse strand, counting down.
CTGTAACCGTATATGGTGATAAACTGAGAAACGTGTATCGTGAAATGGCACACGAACTTGAATGTGAACATGAATTCTGTCTGATATGATGGTCGATGGAATGCCTTGAATTCATACGATTTACGGCTGAATTTCAAAATTTTCTGTAGATCCGTACTGCGTGATCCTTTCGGATGAAAGAAACGCGCAGGCTGATTAAATGGTTGACGATAACTTAGATAGTATCATACTTTCTCTAAGCCTGTGGTAGCTGATAACAATTTCATGGAATTTCGTCTCATTTCTGTTCAGAAATATCTAAGGGTTGTAGTAACTCACTAACATGACGGTGTTCTATCTTGAACCTGCAGTAGGTCAGGCATTTAGATATGAACATAGCTGCATCAATGCGTGTTGCGGATTCTATCAAAGTTTTGTCTGGGGTTATGGAACATTCTGGTGGAAATCTGGTTGAATAGTCATAAATCATTTTTAGTGAGAACTATCGGCAATTTCTGCGGTGGTAGTCAATTGAGTTCTAGAAAATTATACTTCGTTCACAGGCGTCAGTCGGGACCATCAGGTGATGGCCTTCACCTTCGCAGGATTGTCTGAAATTTCTTTCTGCTAAAATAGGGTGGCTCAGAAATGCCACTCAGTTCAGGCGAATTTTATATCTGGAAAGTTGTGTATAAAATTTACTCCTATTGACGATTTGTGCAATTGTGACAAGATGAGTCTCGTGTTCTCCTCTAGCATTGGGCAGATCAGGCTGTGATCAATGAATATAATGATGATATCGCCTAAGATTTATAGAAAAAAAATTTTTATTCATGATTTCATAATATAGTTGGAGCATTAGGGAGCTCAAAAGTATAAAATTAAAATTTTAGAGAGACTGTAATATGTGCAACAACAGTCTGGAAACGTCATGTTCTTTCTCTCACCACTGATGGTAGCATGATCGGAAATTTGTTCTAGAAAGTGTTTAAGACATCGTAGCAGATCCGATAAACCTGCTATTTATGGAATGAACATTGATTAAGAATGGTGATCATGTCAACTGTTTTAGTGGTCGATACATGATCTAATGTTACCGACCTTCTTCCTGATAGACAGAAACGACACACTTCCTGGTGGTACGCCAGGGCGAATTAAGCCTCGTTCCGGTAATTCTTAACATCCCGCCTACTCAGACCACAATATTGTCCGCTTTTCCCATAGGCTCACGGCTTTGCTTTGTGGCCCTCATGTAAGTACTTCTCGGCTGGTCACCCAGGCTAGTACTACTCTGACATGAGCACGCTTAACTGCCAGTTCCTAAGAACCCCACGTGCAGTAGACCACAAAACGCGTTGTGTCATGAGAAGGCAAATGTTTTCTTATGAGCCAAGATCTCTCCTGGCCACAGCCGATGTGGGATTTGCCTGGGGTGTCACAATCACCCCCCCTTCGGGACTCATCGTCCTCGATGAGGTTTGCCCCACCATCCTGAACGGCTCAGGAGTGGCTCTAATACCACGTCGCGATATAAAAGAGTGCGTGTTTATTGGTGGGGCTGTTTTAGACAAATGCGAAAAGAAGTGGGACTTGGGCTCAAGGCCCAAGTGTTTTGTTCTTCTTGGCCGTGTATAACAAAAGAAAGGACGGGGGGTTCCTTTTGTTTTTTTCTCTGCCGACACAAACACACACATAAGGAAACCCTAAACCCAAATCAAAGCAGCCGCATTTTTTTTCTTTTGTGTTCTCTTCTTCCCTGCCGCGACCCAAACCAAGGAAACAAGAAGATAGATCGTGTGTTTAATCCAGAAATCAAGGAATACAATTGTTGTTATCTTAAACCCTAAAACAAGGTAAACCCAAATTCATTGTCTAAGTTCTTTTTATTTGATCTTTAATCTGATCCTTTTTAAGGTGTTTAAAAACACGTTCATATAACCATAAGTGAAAGGGGTTTCGTTTTTGTTTAGATGTTGGGTTCGAAAAACACACAAGCCGAGTCCCATCTAAGTCTCGGTGGTATTTTCTCCACCAGCCGCAATCTAATTAGGGTTTGGGTTGGGTTTGCGCTAACGGGGGGAACAGAGAACAAGCAGGGGGAAAAAGTTGTTCTAACAGTGGGAACCGAGACCATCTAGGTCTCGGTGGGAAAATTATAAGAAGCAGTGGAAACGGACCACAGACAGGGGAAACATGTAACTGCCAGTGGGAAAACTGGCAGTTATGGGTGCGTTTGGCAGTGGGTTTAAGTGGATTTAAGGGTGTGTTTGGCTATCAGTTTAATGGACAGTTTTAAGGGGGTGTTTGGCTGAATAAGTAAAACATGTACTTTACTTGATTTAACTAGATTTATTATAAACATATTAGTTAAATTAATTTGTAATATTTAAATAAAACTGAGCGCGTAATTTACTGTTAGCGTTTAATTATTTCTGAAAAATAATTAATTCATCTGTAATATTTTCTGAGACTAAATACTTATTAACTGAGTAAACTGTAATATTTATAGTATTTAAATAAACTGGGATAGCGTATTAAATTTCTGCGTTTATATCTCTTGTCTAATAATTAATACTTACATAGTTTATTAAAATTAAACTGCGTATTTAAATATTCTGATTTTTAAAGACGGGTTTTACAATTCTTCCCCTCTAAAAACAATAATTCGTCCCCGAATTAAAGATACGACTATACTGGGTTTTACATGTATCTTCTTGAATTTCTTCAAGATCATAATTTCTCCCACTGAATTCTTGATTTACAAGATCATTTTCAAGGAAGTCTCCATACCGAGCCACAACTACTTTGTTCTCAGCCGGATAATAAAAGTAGTAACCCATAGTTTCCCTAGGGTATCCTACAAAGATACATTTTACTGAGTGTTGTTGGAGTTTATCTCCAGAGTCACGTTTCACATACGCCTCACAACCCCAGACTTTTAAATAAGACAAATATGGCTTCTTGCCATGCCATAGTTCATATGGTGTCTTATCAACCTTCTTTGTGGGAACCATATTTAGAATACGAACAACAGATTCAAGAGCATAATCCCAAAAAGATCATCGTAAAGTTGTAAGATTAAACATAGATCGCACCATGTCTAATAGTGTACGATTTCTCCTTTCAGATACACCATTTTGTTGTGGAGTATATGGAAAAGTAAGTTTCTGAACAATTCCATTCTCACTCAAATAATCTTTAAACTCTTGACTTAAATATTCACCACCACGATCGGAACGAAGAGCTTTAATATTATTTCCTAGTTGTAACTCTACTTCCGCTTTAAACGTTTTGAATGTTTCAAATACCTCATGTTTATGCTTAAGTAAATAAACATAACCATAACGGCTACAATCATCCGTAAACATCAAGAAGTAGCTAGCACCTTTCCTTGACACATGTCTAAGTGGTCCACACACATCAGTATGTATCAAACCAAGTAGTTCAGTAGCCCTTTCAATATTGCTATTAAAAGGTTTCTTGGTCATCTTTCCAGAGATACAAGATTCACATTTATCAAATGATTCATCATTGATACTTTCCAAAAGCCCATCACGTTGAAGCTTTTGTATGCGAGTCTTCCCAATATGGGCAAGCCTACAATGCTAAAGATAAGAAGAGTTCTTGTCTAACTTACTTTTCTTATTCATGCTAAAAATAGAATTATTTTTCCTCTTGGAATTTTTATCATGCATGTTAATTTCAAAAACACCATTCACAGAAATTGCATCAAAATAGAATAAACCATCTTTGGAAACAGAAATTCTATTATTATCAATCGTGTGATTAAATCCAAGATCCAACAGACATGAAAAGGAAATGACACCCCTAACAATTGTAGGTGCATAATGACAATTATTTAAAAACAGTACTAAACCCGAAGGTAAAACTAATTTAAATATTCCTTTAGCTTCAACCGCTACTTGTGCGCCATTGCCCACTTGCATAAATTGTTCCCCATAGGTAAGCCTCCTCTTCAACTCAAATCCCTGCAGGGCATTACAAATGTTAATACCACATCCCGTATCATATACCCAGGAGTTTGATTTGTATGAAAGATTAAATAACTCTATCATAAATAAGTTACCTGAAGATGGTGCTGCATCAGCTAGCTCAGCCTTCTTCTTATGTTCTGCCATTTCATGGAGATAGAGAGAGCAATTCCTCTTCTAGTGTCCATTCATCTTGCAGTAGTGACAAGTCTCATCTTTCTGAGATTTCTTAGCAAAGTTCTGCTTCGGTTTTGATGTAGTCGCAACTTGTTTGCTCTTATCAACCTTGCCTTTGCCTTTCTGCTTCTTATTCACTTGCGGTTTTGGTTTCGTCACTCTACCCTTTTGCACATAAAGTACTTGAGGAGTAGCAGTGGATGCCTTATCTTTCAAACCCTTTTCGAAGTCAATGAGCATTGCATGCAAATCAGTAATTGTCTTCCCCGTGCAATGCATATTATAGTTACGAACGAAATCATTGAAGTCCTTATTAAGGGACCTATTGATCAAGTTAATAGCCATATTATGATCAAAGGGTTGTCCTAGTGCGATGAGTTGTTCCATATAACCCCTCATCTCCATATAATGAGCACTTACGGTCTTTCCAGGAGCTTGCTTGCAACTATGTAGAGCATCAACCAAATCATAGATCTCTACAGCTTGCGGCGTTTCATACACAGACTTGAGTTCATCAAGCATTTGCTGAGGTGGAAATAGCTCATACTTCCTTTGAAGTGATGGAGCCATTCTCCCTAACATTACAGCAACCACCTCATGGTGCTTCTTAACGTTAGCAGCGTGTTGAAGCCTTTCCGCATCAGATGCTCCTTCAGCAAGATCCTCCGAAAAAGGAGTTTCCAAGATATTGATAGTACCCGCTGCTCTCAGAACAATTCTTAGTGAGCGATACCAGTCATTGAAATTAGGGCCAGTAAGTTCAGGCCGTTCAAACAAAGCTTTGAACGCCGAGCTTATTATCAGATTGCTTTCGGGTTGAGCCATTTCTACAGAAATAAGTTCAAACTTTAGTATTTTTGATAATACAATTCAAGAAAATAAAATTAACCCGGTAATAAAACCATAGTATTTTCCTTAAAAACTAGAATCCATATTGACATAGATTTATCACATCAGTTGATCTGCTAGTGACAAATGTATTCAACACAGTCACTTGTCGAACAATAATTGACAAACAAATTTACAATTTCTAGATATGTTAGGGATTTACATTGCCAAAATCATTTGCATTATAAACATGTTTTATCCCTATTTTATGCCTTAAGTTTCCAGTTCTCACTGAGTAACTCAATTAAGTCGACTATTCTAAAGAACGTAAAACCTTCATGTGCAATCTTATTCAGTCACGAAGTTTTCTCTCCATTACAACATCGTCCGATATCTTATATGACGACAATTGTAACTTCAAGTGTTCGTCAATTAGAGGGCATATGACTTAAATTTTAGGGTATAGATTTTGGTGTCAAAATCATGTATGGAGAAGCATGCATACATCTCCATAACATAAGTTTAATAAAACGTTTAGTAAACTTTTTGGTGAGACTAAAAGTTCATCATATACTTGCAAGTTGAGGTATTGGTTAAACCAATTAAAGATTTTACACACAACTAAATTCACACCGTACTTTTTCTAGAACTTAGTTATAGCACAAAGCAATAACCTTATTCATTGTGTTTCGGATGTGAATTAATGTAGTTAAATCAACCTTAAAGAATTGTACCAATAACAACCGTAGGTAATTCCAATTTTGACGCACAGGCGAGCCGTGAATTTGGTCAGCGCTGAAGCATAACACTTCCTTCCTTAACCGGGTACATGACCAGCGGTGCGTTATACCCACTTTATAGTTTGCCAAAATTGAGTAGGCCGTTAAGTTGCTATTGCAATTCTAATCAACGCAAATCATATGTAATTTACATCTCAAAACAATTCATTAATTTTGATAAGATTTAGTCCATATTCTTTTTCTTGAAAAAAAAATTACCCTTGTTTACAACATACAATATAAAAACGCATGAAAACAAGTAGTACAAAAAAAACTAAATCAAATAGCCATTGATAGGTGTGAAAACACCCATCCTTTTACCACTTAATTATAATAAAAACAAGACTATAACGTGTATTTTATGTCGTAAATATCGGAATTATGCGTGGTTTGTGTTTTTGTTGTGATTTTAGGATCAAAATGTTAAAAGGGAAGAAAACACGGGCTTTCACGGGCTTTTATCGAAGAAAAAGACAAAAGACGGAGTCAAGAAATCAAGAGTGCAAAAAGGAACGGAAGTCCAAGGCCTATTCTGAAGATTTATCGAAGAAAAAGTCCAAAGACGGAAGTTTGATAAAGCCGGAGAACTCAAGTCTTATTTATGAAGAAATTTCAAGACGAGTTTAAAGAAATCCCGAGACAAAGTTGTTAAAGTCGAAGAACTTAGAAGAACTTAAAAGACGAGACAAGAAAGAAAGAAGAAGGAGAGGAGGAAGCTTCCTCCCACTCCCTCTCCTCCTCCACTATAAATAGGAGCATTAAGCTTTCATTTTTTGTTGTTAGCTAATTTGACAAGATTAGTCTTTCCACCATTTTAATTACTTGCACATTTATTTCATTGTCATTTTAATTAATTGTCTTGCACTTTAATTCTTTCAATTATCAAGTAAGTTTCCTTTTTATGTTATTGAATCTTTACTTTTCTTGTTAATCTCCTATCTACCTTTCTTGTTTAATCTTTAATCTTTATGCTTTATGTTTATGTTTATGTTCTTCAATTTTTATTGATTTGATTAAGTGTGTTTTGATTATTGTGGTTTTTATTGTTAGTTTTATTGATTTGGATTGATAGGTTATCATTAGTTGATCATTTGTGGTTAGTTTGGTTTAATCTTTTGGTTGATTTTGATTAGATTAGATTGAATTCGTAGCTTTTATCTTTTTCGTGTTCTTCGCATATTTGTTTTCCCAGGTTATTCAGGATCAAGGCGGTTTATTCCGGATCAGCAGCTCATTCCAGATCAACAGATATTCCGGATAAACCAAATATTCCGGATAAACTTGTTATTCCGGATGAAGTGATTTTCCGAATAAAGGTCTTAGTTTAAAATATTCCGGATCAGCAACATATTCCGAATCAACTTGATATTCCGAATCAGCTTGTTATTCTGAATCAGCAACTTATTCCGGATCAAGACATTCTGAATGAAGGTTTGAAAGTTATTCCGAACCAAGTGAATTTCAGATTATTCCGAACGAAGACTTTTATTCCGGATAAGCAGACATTCCGAACCAAGCCTGATATTCCGAATAAAGGGTTTATTCCGGATGAACTAATTATTCCGGATGAAGGAGTGATTATTCCGCATGAACAAACTTGTTCCGGATAAAGGATTTCGTTTGATTATTCCGAATAAGCTTATATTCCGGATGAAGCTTTTATTCCGCATGAGGTAATTATTCCGAGTAAAGAAGAATTATTTCGGGTGAAGGTGACACTCCGAACGAGTAATTATTCTGAACGAAGGTTTATTCCGAATGAGTTGTTTTTAGTTTATTTTAAGTTTATGTTTTTTAAATTCTTAATCTTTACTTTTACCGCCTTTTTCCTTAGTCGCACTTTAAGTTTACTTGCCTTAGATTTATTTTAAGCTTGCATTTAGTTTAAGTTTAAGTTTGCCTTTAGGATTAAGTTTTAAGTTTGCTTTAGTTTACTTTTAAGTTGCCTTTTAAATTCTCGTCATTAATTTCTCGTCACGTTTTTATTTCTCGTCATTTATTTTCAATTAGGTTTAGATTTAATACTGTCATTTACTTTAAAGTTTGTGCACTTTTAATTTTACTACAACGACAAATATTTGTTTCACCAAAAGACGACTGAGTCGCACTTAAACCGGAGATCAATTCGATTAGACTGACTTCAACGAACTTTAATTTTTATACTAGGTAAAAGCCTTGTATTAAATGGCGCCGCTGCCGGGTCTTTTCGTTAAGATTAACGGTTTTTTGTGAGATACGCGTTGCTTTTTGGGATCCGTTCATTCGTGAGCGTTATTTTCTTGCTTAAAAATTTCCAAAAAATCCAAAAAAAATTAATTAAAAATTGTTAAAATCCGTAAAAATTAAAAAATTTCAAAAATCCAAAAAGATTTTATTTTTATTTTTATAGTGTATATATATTGTCTATTGCTTTGGTATCTTTTTTTTTTGCTTTCGCAGGTGTATGCGTACTAGATCTTCAAGTTATCCAGAGCCCGAGACTCGTGAAGATTTAGCTATGGCAGGTGTGAACAACAACAACAACAATCCACCGCACCTCAACAATAACAACAACAATGTTCTTCCACAGCCCGATCTTCGGACAATGGAGGAGCTTTGTCAACCCACAATGTTTGGACGAGGAGGACCGATTGCACCGATGCAAATCACGGCTCCGGAGTTTTCGTTGAAGCATCACATGATCCAACAAGTGCAAAATAATCCATTCCGTGGATTGCCTGATGATGATGCCAACAAACACATCGACAAATTCATTACTATTACTCAAAGCATGAAGTTGCCCGGTGCTACTATGGATGTTCTTCGCCTTCAACTCTTTCCACATACTTTATCACACCACGTCGAAAAATGGTTTGATCGTCTCCCGAAGAATTCCATTCATACTTGGGATGACATGACTCAACGATTTTTGTCGTGCTACTTTCCACCATCCATGGTCACGAGCCTCCGAAATCAAATCAGCGGTTTCATGCAAGAACCCGATGAATCTCTCTTTGATGCTTGGGAAAGATATAATGTTTTGATCGATCGATGTCCCAACCACAACATGCTCCCCGTTACCTTAATTGATACTTTCTACAACGGTTTGACTTTTCGTGATCGTGATACGATTAATGCAGCCGCCGGTGGCACATTTATGAAAAGAAGACTTGAGGAGTGTAGAGAGCTTATTGAGAACATGACTACTCATCACAAAAATTGGGATTCCTCCGCTTCTTCAAGGAACAACCCGAGAGTCAATGTTTCTTCTACTTCAGCAAACCCCGATATGACCGAATTCACCCACATGATGGCCGAAATGAACAAAAATATCTTGCTCATCGCTACAAACCAACAACAACAAGTTAAAGCTGTAGCAATTCCTTGTGAGACATGCGGCGGTCCTCACTCATACACTGATTGTCCTTCTACTCAAGGCAATCCGGAAAACGTGTATGCGGCTTATGGTAACTATTCACCGGAAAATTACCAAGCCCGACCTCAAGGGGATCGAAATTTGCTAAGTTACCGGTCGAACAACTATCTTTCACCTAGTTTTTCTCCTCAAAACCACAACCCCAACAACAACTACAATAGAAGCAACCAAATCCCACCTAGAGCTTCTAATCCTTATCACCCACCCGCTCAACAAGCCCCACCCATTAATCAAGATGTCAAAGCTTTAATGAGAACCCAAGGAGAGCAAATCAAGAATCTACAAAGCCAAATTATCAATTTGAAAGGGGATATCACTAAGCAAGGTAATGACATTAGATCTGAGCTTCGAAATGATATACAATCCTCCTTCAGCAATCAAACGAATGATTTGAAGAATATGCTGGCTAATTTCTTATCAACCACTCAACCCTCTACTTCGGGCTCTCTACCTTCAAACACCGTCACCAACCCGAGAGCGAATGTGAGTGCTATTACTACCCGTAGTGGAGCAACTTTAGTAGGACCATCTATCCCACCCCCAGTTACACCATCTACACCTCCTCCACCACCATTTATCCCTACTACTCCCACACCTAGTATTATTTCACCATTACCGTCTCTGCCTCGTCATGAAGAAGTACCCAAGAAGAATCCTCCAACCCCACCTTCCACCTTTAACCCTTCAACATCTCAACCTTCACCTTCTACACCTCCACCACCCAACCCAAGCATTCCTTACCCTTCTCGACTCAACAAGGCTAGAATTTTGACTAAGAATGACGTTCGCGTCTCTAACTTTTTGGAAAAGATTGCTGGAATGACCGTCACCTTTACCCTTGTTGAAGCTCTTGCCCAAATGCCACAATTTGTCAAGATGTTTAAGGAATTGCTTAGTAAGAAGGAGAAGATGGTCGAGTTTGTTAATACTCGCTTGAATGAAAATTGCTCTACAATCCTTCTTAAAGAACTTCCAGAAAAACTTGGAGATCCCGGTCATTTTGTGCTAACTTGTACTTTTAACCAAACCGACGAATTTACTGTCTTAGCCGATCTCGGGGCAAGTATAAATTTGATGCCTTTAAGCGTTTGGAAAAAGTTATCATTGCCGGACCTTACCGATCCGCAAGGAAGATCCGGTAACTAAACTCGCCGATACGTATAGAAGAGAGATCATGAGACTCCACGGTGCTCCATCCAGCATCGTCTCAGACAGAGATCCTCGTTTCACTTTGCGTTTTGGAAGAGTCTGCAGAAAGCTTGGGGTACACAACTTAAGCTTAGCACGACTTTTCATCCTCAAACAGACAGGCAGTAGGAGCGAACGATTCAGACATTGGAAGACATGCTGAGGTCATGTGCGTTGGAATGGACGGGTGATTGGGACGATTATATCTGTTTGGTGGAGTTTGCATACAACAACAGTTGGCACGCAAGTATCAAGTGTGCTCCTTTCGAGATGTTGTATGGCAGAAAGTGTCGCGCCCCAATCTGCTGGGATCAGGTTGGCGAGCGAACACTTGAAGGACAAGAAATCATAGAGATGACCAATGCAAGGATCGCAGTAGCTAAGCAGAAACTTCAGGAAGCACGGTCACGTCAGAAGAGTTGCGCCGATAAGCATCGTAGGGACATACATTTTAACGTAGGAGATCACGTCTTCATTAAGGTTTCGCCGGCACATGGTGTTAGACGCTTCGGGATTAAAGGGAAGCTCAGTCCTCGTTTCATCGGACCGTTTGATATCATTGAACGAGTCGGTGAAGTATCTTACCGGTTAGCGTTACCTCCGCAGATTTCGCATGTACACAATGTGTTTCATGTGTCCTTACTCAGAGGGTACCAGTATCATCCCCTTCACATGGTTCAGTATCCACTGGAACAGATACGTGAAGATCTCACCTTCATATAAGAACCCGAACGAGTTCTTGACAAACAATAACGAGTCATGAGAAGGAAGACGATTCCATTCGTCAAAATTCTTTGTAGTGATCATACCGAGCGGGAAGCCACTTGGGAAACAGAGGAGTCTATCTGGGCTTCTTACCCTCATTTCTTATTTTGAATTCGGGTATGTTCTTCTTTTCCAGTTTACTTTATCTATAATTCGGGGACGAATTATTCTTTTTAGGGGGGAAGAGTTGTAAAACCCGCATGCTTTTACCATGAAGAGTACCCTTAAGATCGTACGTACTAGATTAAAACTTTCCTTTTATAGTATGATTACGTTCACGTATAAGAATTTTAGGTATTACGTACGTGTTAGAACATGATAAGTATTTGTTACGTATGAACACACTATAATTATTCAAACAATAATTAATCACGAACATGCGATCACGAAATCATGAACGTAAATTACTCACGAGCTAATATTAATTACGTATATATATTTATTACGAACACGAATAAATATATTAAGTCACGGTTAATAATTAACTAGAACACATAAAACACGAACACGATAAAACACGAGCGAACACTAAAATAATTAGACTCGGAAAAAGGTACGGGTACCCCATGTGGGGCCCCCTACCCGCGGCTACACCAAGAGGATGGGCCAAGCCCATCAAACTTTTACTAACAAGGGGTTAAGGTAAAATCTTTAGTCATTTTTCACATTACAGTAAAATTACAAAAACCCTAAAAAGTTTCTTCTCCTTCCTTCTTGCTCCTTTTGGCCGCCGGATATACAACACACAAGGGAGGTGTTCGGTTGATTTTTGATCTTGAATTTTGTGCAAGCATTTGTGTGTGTTCATCCTCGTTTGATCCACGCATTCGGTATACCTTTTTAATCCTTTTCTTTTATGTTTTGATTTAATAAATTACATAAGAACATGATGTTTTTAAAAAAGCAAATTAAAAACATTAATTAAACATGTAAATGGTTATGGGGTAAATCAAAACAAGGGATTTAGGGGTGTTTGATGTGGCCGACGCCTAAACCGAACCCCCAAAGGGTCTCGGTTTATTAGTGTTGCTTTATTAGTGTTGCAACATTTTAGAGACATAATGCAACACTTTATTAGTGTTGCTTTAACTCCATTTGTTGCAACTATAAGTTTGGTGGTAAACATGTAAAAAATATTTCGCCCATGCAGTTCTCGAACCTGCGACCTTCGCGTTATTAGCACGACGCTCTAACCAGCTGAGCTAATAGGCCAGTTTGTTTTGGCTTATTGTGTTTCCCAATATAAACTGTAGCGTCATATGTTGGTCTAAAAAGCAAAATAGTTTCAATGACACGTATAACATAGGAATAAATTCTAAAAAGATTTTTGTGGTTAGAGCTTAGGGTGCAGTCCACACCAAAATTCTGGTGTTATGAAAAAAGTGACCGGTACGTCAGCAATCCACTCCATAACACCAGAACTCTATAACACCAGAATTCATGTGGTATGGTTAACACCAGATTTATGGTGTTATATAGTTCTCATCATTTTTTGTCTTTTTAACAAAATAATATATAAAAACTAAATTTTCATTAATTAAAACACATTACAAATAAATAAACAACGTTAAAAATTTAAAAAATAATAAAACGAAGAAAAAGAAAACATTCGACGTCTTCTTGAGCCCATCCCGTAGTGTTTATTCCCATTCATAATTGTTCCTCAAAATAAGCCACGTTTTTTGTGACGGAAATCCTTTTTTGAAAAAGACGGTCACTAGCCGTTATCATTTGAAAATTTAAAAAAAAATTAAGAAAAAAAACAATGGCGCGAGCTATAACGCGAGCCAGGGTGCAGTCTCGCGCCATAGGCTCGCGTTATAGCTATCATTTTAGGCTGGTGGGTACGGCACCAGGGTCTATAACGCGAGATGAGGTGTGGTGTTTGGCGCCGTCGTCCTTGCGTTATGCCCATGGCTCAAGCCATGAGTCACCGTACCCTGGGCTCTTAGACTTAGAGAATGGACATGAAAGAAGACGGATATTTAACCTAGCTACAAGTAAGAATGAGAATAAGAATGCATAATATGGTTAATGGTTTGATATATCGGTTAAAAATTGTGACACGACACAAAGTTAGTGAAATATAGCTGCTAATTGGAGGATTTGAGATTCAACAAGTAAGAATGGATTTGAAGATTTGCCAATGAAAGTTTAAAAAGTGGGGTGAGAGAGGCTCAAAAACTCTAGACATCAAGATCACTCCGTAGCAATAAGACCTACGTTCTAGCCAACCGCGCCAACGCTCCTTATATTCTGTTGCGTCTTAATTCGTTTACAGTCAGCCTTAATTATGTAAAGTAAGTTTAATAAAAAAAAGTAACCGTTGCCTAAATGGCTAAAACTCAATGCATTCAAAATATATGGCCGCATGACTGCATAAAAGAATCTTCCTTAGTATTTTGTTCGTGTACTTGTTTAGATATCGTAACTGCGGGAAAAATCTTCGACATTTAGTAATCTCGGCCCCTCCAAGAAAATCTTTAAGATCCACCACTGACATAAGATAAGTAATTATCTAGCAGCGAAGGGACGTTTATGTAGTTTTGTTATCCAAACAGTCACCATATTTAGCTAAGAACTGTATATGAAATCTGGAACATACGATAGAGACCTTTTTCGTAAGTTTTGAGGGACGGTTTCTTAATCGCAAGTAAACCACATGGAACATTATTTTGTTATCCCACATGTTAGACGCAATTGCAATTTCAATATAGAGAAACTGTATTTCAAAGTTTCGACACCGTTAGCAAAGTAACATCTAAGAGTATTTATTTGTATCATATTTATAAAGAAGATTAGAGAGAATACAGAAAACAACAAGGAATACAAGAAAACAGAGAATTGTTTAGACTATTTAGACAGGAAAAAAATGCCTAAAAAACGTTTGGTTTAAATTAGTTTCTAAATTGAACATAACAACAAATCTCCTGTAGACCTAATAGTCATCAATTCATCATATTCGATTCTTACGAATCCCAGGTTCGAGTCCTGGCAACTGTCACACGGTGTGTGATTCACACCCGCGCGTATGCTATATACATTTATAGACAACCAGATCAATCATAATTTGCACTTGGCACCTGTTGAAGTCCTGAAGCTAATAGGATCATTTATAAAATGTCGATTGTAACACATATGCACATATATAGGTTACTCAACAGGGGCTTGTGGTTGCTTGTGTGGAAGCTCCATCATTCTTGGTCTATTTAAATTGATAGGTGCCAGTGGCGGTCCGCTGTCAAATACATTAATTTCAGCCTCATACTAGGTTAGTTTTTCAAATCATTCTTATTGATATTGTAAACTTGAGGCTCCAACTACAGCCCAACCAATAATTCTGGAAGGTGAAACTAATTTTTTTTCCAATAAAATGACCTATAAAGATGTTTGGCATGAAAAGATTTATGCAAAACGATTCAATATCAGCATAAGCTACAAGAATGACCCAGGCTCTAGAACAATTGATGCTAAATCGCTATAATCGCTTTTTGAGTGTCTAAAGTTGAAAGATTGTTATTGCCTCACATAGTACTGAAGTCATAAAATGTACATTCCTAATTGTATTTGGTATATAAAAATTCTGTAACTTGACGAAAACCATATTAGATAAGTAATTATCTAGCGAAGGAACGTTTATGTAGTTTTGTTATCCAAACAATCACCATGTTTAGCTCAGAACTGTATATGAAATCGGGAATATACGACAAAGACTACAAGAAATCGAGAATATACGACAAAGACCTTTTTCGTAATTTTGAGGGACGGCTTTTTAATCGCAACTTCGCAAGTAATTTCAATATAGAGAACCTTTATTTTCAAAGTTTCGAGATTGTTAACAAAGTAACATCGAGAGTATTTGTATCATTTTTGTAAAAAAGATAACAAAACAAAAAGGAAACACAGAAGAAAAAATAAAAATCAATGCATTCAAAATATATGGTGCCATGACTGCATAAAAGAATCTTCCTTAATATTTTGTTTGTGTACTTGTTTAGATATCGTAACAGCGGGAAAAATCTTCGATATTAGTAATCTCGGCCCTTCCAAGAAAACGTTCAAGTTCCACCAATGACCATAAGATAAGTAATTATCTAGCGAAGGGACGTTTATGTAGTTTTCTTATCCAAACAGTCACCATATTTAGCTAATAACTAACTGTATAGAAATTGGGATAATACGATAGAGACCTTTTAGTAATTTTTCAGGGACGGTTTTTAAATCGCAAGTAAACCACCAGGAACATTACTTTGTTATCCCACATGTTAGACGCAATTGCAATTTCAATACAAAGAAACTTTATTTTCAAAATTTCGACGTCGTTAGCAAAGTAACATCAAGAGTATTTATTTGTATCATTTTTATAAAGAAGATTAGAGAAAACAGAAAACAACAAGGAAACACAAGAAAACAAAGAAGTATTTAGAAAGGAAAAAAATCCCTAAAAACGTTTGGTCTAAAAGAATTTCTAAATTGAATATAACAACAAATCTCCTGTAGCGCAATTGTTGCTGACCTAATGGTTATCAACTCATCATATTCGATTCTGACGAATCCCAGGTTCGAGTCCTGGCAGGTAACTTAATTTTTTTTGGTTTGTTTGATAATTTATATAAACATATATCTCTTACAACGTTATAGGGTTTATAATTTCATTGTTGATCCAGATCACTCAGAAACAAAGAAACACAGAAAATGGAACAGCAAAAGATGATGCTCAAGCTTTGTTTAAGTCACCTGGATTTGCTTATTCAGCTACACCGTTATTATGCAGCGCCTTAACTCTTTTAATTTTCGTTATGAGAAGTAGATTTAAGCAAATGTAACAGCTGCATGGATATGGCTAAAAGCCTAAAACTCATTGCACTCAAAAAACTTTAAACTGTTGAAAATATAGGAATATTTTTACCTGATACATATTTGTGCTTATATCATATGTTGCAACTTATTCAATTATCGGATGTTTAATATTGATAGCACAGTTATATTTTCACAAATTTTACAACAAGGGTTTACTTGTTTGAATGTAATTTACTTATTACACCTAATCAACCATCGTGATTTCAGTTTATAAGATTCTGGTGCTCTCTTTATGTTTCACTACTATCGTAGATAAATGACTTTTAGCTATAGTTTATACTACAGTACACATGTATATATCCCATTAAAATTAAGCTGCATTTTGTGCAGACAACTTAGGGCTTACTAGCTTATCGTCGCTTTTTTATGACAGCTGTCACACGGTGTGATTCACACCCACCTATGCTATATTTATTTTCAGACAATCAGAACAATTACACTTTGATCATTGTTGTATTCTTAAGGAATCATCAGAGTCTGCACGCACTTGCAAAGTGAACCCAGAACGTGATCATAAATTGTTTCATATATGCCTTTCTTAGGATAAAAAATGTGTACTGAACATGTATTCTAAATTCTAAGTATGCGTTTCAACTTTATAAAAACAAAAAAAAGTATATATATGAAAAAAACATGACTATTATACAATCATTGTACCTTACATTTTTACATGTACGTCAAGCCCCCACAAAAAAAAAAACCCGACAGCCCGTGATCCACAAGTTGTTCACATTGTTTATGATATTGCCTGTTTAATTCCTCCATATTAGGCTTGAAACAGAGTAAAATCTAGCTAGAATGAAAATTAATTCCAGGAGAATGTGGCGGTTGAGGTCCAGGACGCAAGATTCCAGGTTGACCCATGTTCGAGTCCTAGTAGGAGACTTATTTTTATTTTTTTGCAAAAATATCGTAAAAGAAATAAAAAGAACGGCCCATGCAGGTTTTGGATCAGAGACCTTAGCGTTATTAGCACGGCGCTCTAACAACATAGCTAACAGGCCAATTTGATCTAATGAGTCTTATATACTCTTCTGATATACACCACCAGCAATAAAATCATTCTTGTTCAAAAAGGAAAAAAGGGGGAGAGAGAGGCTCGGACTCTCGACATCAGGATCACTCTTATTGCTATAAGACCTACGCGCTAGCCAACTGTGCCACAACCCCTTGTGTTCTGTTTTGACTTAAGCTCTTATAAGTTCTTATCCAAGATCTAGTTAAGGCTCTTAACGAACCAACTAAGTGAACTGATAGTCCTATTTGTTTGCGCATTTTATATGTTTATAACTTATCTGAGTAAATACCATGGAAAATGACAAGTGTAGGCAATAAGCTGATTCTTTATTAACTTTTAGTCAATGGCTAGTTTTTTTGGCTCATGTCTTCGGCGTGTCAAGGCATGCAGTTTAGTTTTTTCATTATTAGCTCAAAACTTTTCAGACAACCGGATCAATCACACTTTTATCATCGTTTTATTCATAAGAATCTACTAGAGATGCACTTGGTTACTTAATAGCATTATATGCTGGTTTAGAAAGCAATGGTTCTTGTGAAGGTGAACCTCTAAGTTGTTAAACCGTATTTTGAAAATCATTCTTATTGCGAACTTGAGGCTCCAAACACGGCCTAATTAACCAAATCTGGTTGGTGAAAGTAAATTAAAAGAAAATATTTGGCCTGAAAAGATTTATGCATTCAGTTGAACAAAGTTGTAAGTTAAAAGAAAATATTTACTACCAGAATGAGTGAGCTTCCAGAACAACCGGAGGTCCATTCTATTTTCGGTTTAAATAAATTAAAAGAAAGTATATAGCAACATAGTCTGCTGTAGCACAATTACTAAGTTATGAATTTGCCAAGTTTCGGCTCCTTCTTTGGTTAGGAGTCCCAGGTTCGAGTCCTGGCAGCAGATATCTGTTTTTTTTTTTTTTTTTGTTACAATTTATCAATTGGTGGTAAACATTGTAAAAAGATTTGGCCCATGCAGGTCTCAAACCTGCGACCTTCGCGTTATTAGCACGACGCTCTAACCAGCTGAGCTAATAGGCCTCAATGAGCTTCCTTTTGGTTTATACCATAATCTTTTAAAAACGTTTAAGATCGATTTGCTTAGAAAGCAATAGTAATGGGTGGGAGAGGCTCAAACTCTTGACCTCAGGATTACTCAAAACTCTTTTTAACTTTTGTTATGAAAAGTAAATTTAAGCAAAGGTAACCGTTACCTGCTAGGCTAAAACTCATGCATATATTTATTTTAATTATTGGAAGATATACTCTCCTCAGGATTCTCATTTGGTGCATACTAGGGTACATATATATGTCCAATCAAATACTGCGATTTATGCGGACAAGGGAATTCTAACTCATTGTCACCTTTTTTTGGCAACTGTCACACGGTGTGTGATTCACACCCATGTATGCTATATGCATTTTTAGACAACTAGATCAATCACACTTATATCACGAGCGTTTGCACTTGGCACCTGTTGAAGTCCTTAAGCTGGATTGGATCATTTATAAAATGTATGTAACGCATATGCACATATATAGGTGAGCGTTTGTTGATTTTGCGGAAGATCCATCATTCTTGGTCTATTTAAATTGATAGGTGCCAGTGGCGGCCCGCTGTCAAATACATTGCAGCCTCATACTAAATTACTTATTATATGTTGGTCTAGGAAGCAATGGTTCTTGTGAATGATGTGAAGGTGAACCTATAAGTTGTTGAACCATATTTTTCAAGCAATCCAAACCCGAATAGCTTTCTATTCGGGGCGCTAGAGATAATGCCCAACGGATTCTGGCCAAAGAAACTATTCTTTTTCCAATAAATGACTCTATAAAGATGTTTGACATGAAAAGATTTATGCAAAACGATCTAGTATGAGATTCAAAATGATAGTTAGCAATAAGCGAAACGATCGCAAGTAAACCACATGGAACATTTTTTTGTCATACCACATGTTAGACGCAATTGCAATTTCAATATAAAAAACCTTTATTTTCAAAGTTTCGACGCCGTTAAGAAAGTAACATCAAAAGTATTTATTTATATCATTTATAGAATACAGGAAAAAAAAATCCTCAAAAGCTTATTGTTTAAAAGAGTTTCTAACCTGAACCTAACAAGAAGTCTCTTGTAGCACAATCGGCGCTGGCGTAATGGCTAACGTAATTTATATTCGATTCCTAACCTTAAACGCTCAAATCATAGGAATTCCAGGTTCGAGTCCTGGCAAGAGATTAATTTTTATTTTTTGTAAAATAATCCCCTAAGAAATTAAAAGAATTGCTCATGCAGGTGTCGAACCTACGACCTGCCTCCAGATTCCAGAACAACTGGTGCTAAGTCGCTATATCTCGGTTTTTAGTGTCTCAGATTCTTAGCAAAAAAGGAGATCCTTTCTATTTATGGTTTAAGTAAATTTAAAGGAAGTATTTATTAACATAGTCTGCTGTAGCACAATTGCTAAATTATGAATTTGCCAAGTTTCGGCTCCTACTCTGGTTAGGAGTCCCAGGTTCGAGTCCTGGCAGCAGACTTCTTTTTGCAAATATAACTTGATAGCAAACACTTAAAAAAGAATTGGCCCATGCAGGTCTCGAACCTGCGACCTTCGCGTTATTAGCACGACGCTCTAACCAGCTGAGCTAATAGGCCTCTATGTTTTGTGTTAGTGTGTGTTTCTCTATAAACTTGGAGCTGCCAACTTTATAGAGTTACAAACTGTAGCTGGCGACTTTATAACGTTATAAAATGCGGTGAGAGATGCTCGGACACTTGACCTCAGAATCATTCAACATTAGCTACGAGACCTACGCGCTAGCCAACTGCGCCACCACCCCTTGCGTACTGATTTATCTTTAGTCATTTATAACCAGCTTCTGTTATGAAAACCAAGTTTAACTAGTGTAATACCCGTGCGTTGCACGGGTCACACGTAAAAAAATGAATCAGTTTTTTTTACGATTACCTAATACTCAATTTGAAACAACATATATTATACATCAATAGGAAAATAAAAATGTCATAATCCAACAAAGTAAACATATATGTCGAAGTTCGAACTACGAAGTACAAACATGCAAGATTGAAGTTTCAAGTAAAATATTCCAAACCCTAAGATGCATAATACCTATCTGCACCACGCTCATTTCAGAAGCATATGCATAAATCATATGCATTTTCATATACTTTCTACCCCTTCACTTGAATTTAGTAGCTTGGATAACTTTTACAATGATTTCTTATGATAACTTCTTATTGTTCCCCTACCCGAACCTGAAGACAAGAAGACTCTAAAGAGGAACATCACAATGTTCTATTGTTCGCGTTTTGTCATTAAGAGTAAAACATTCCTTGTGTCATCTACGAACGATTTTTTTAGCCGTTACACCTAAATAGCATCATTTTCGTTTGCACTCGTATATATCTAACGCGAGGAGTCTCTTGTCTTGTCTATTCGTCACAGTGAATGATCGACACATTCATTATGATCATGAATACAACTGAACCCACACATGTTCCATAATCATCTCCAACTATCGCAGTGTTCTTTTCCAGGACCAGGATCATGTCCCAATCTTTAAGGAATTTTTATTTTTCCCACTTTACACTACTAATATCCAATTTAGGGCAAAAGTTTGGGTTAAATAGAAGACACGTCAGCTTTGAACTTTTAGGCTACTTTTATAGTCACGTCAAAAACACCTCACACGTCATCGCCATATCAATTTTTTCTCTTTTACTTTTTATCCTCACTTTCTCTCGTTATGCTTTTATTTACACTAGACGAGTACCCGCGCATAACTGCGGAAATTCCTAACGCTAGATAATTAACGACATACGATATTGTGGTAATTAAGTGTATTGTGTAACGTTCAAAATAGATTGTGGAAAGATCAAAATGTAATCGAAAGCGATCGTTAGAGCGATATATTTTTAACATATGTCAAACAATATATAAAAATTGTAAATGAAACATTACATCGATTATAATAAAATCTAACAAAACACGTTAATTTTCGTTAATTCTCGTGTAAAACTTTTTAGTAGATGACATTTGAAGTGTAGATTCTTCATTGACCAAACTCTTTATCATTGTGTTTTCAAGTATAGTAAAAGGGAGTAAAGTAAAAGAAAGTGATAAAATGTAAAAACTTATGTTCTTAATTTCTTTAAGGAGCAAAAGTAAAAACAAATGAGAAAAAAATAGATGAGTTTATTTTTAAAACTTTCACCTCATTTCTAAGGTGAAAAACAACTATCTTCCTTTTTGTTTTTTTTATTTTCTCTCTTTTTTATTTAGTTTTCACTTTCTTGTTATTTTTTCTTGAGAACACATCGTAAATAGTTCACCAATATATTTCTAGTTATACGTGATATCCTCTGAAGTAAAGTTTGTTGGCTTACTCATCCATCCAAAGAAAGTCGACGCAAACTTTGGCGATCATGTACAACGCATGTGAGTTTGTAAGGGACGTAAAAATTCAACGGTAAAGTACGGATTCCGTTGCTTAAAAAAAAAATAGATAAGCACGTAGATGATGTTATTGTGAATGAATTTTTAACTTAAATTTTCATAATTAGTATGTGTGGGTAATCTAGAGATCAATATGCTTATTAGTTCACATTATGTTGATATTAACTCGTAAATATTCATCCGTGTATACTGATTACGTTGTGTATTACGATAATTTGTTATGGAGGTGATATAAATACGAAGTGTTGCATGTGTAGTTGTTTTTAAGAATATGAATGTGCAATTTATTGTGGTTGGATCAGTTACTAATATTATTTCTTGATTATCGGAAGTCAAAAGCAATAGTTACGAAAGAATTTTGTTAGCAAAATACTCGAAATAACATTGGTGTTTTTTTGTTATATATGGTGACGAGATTTGATAAAATTCTCTTTTTTTATCTTATTCTAAAATCCAACTTTTACAGCTAAATAAGTTCTTTTAACTCAAATTGTACTCATTGTCATTGCTTAGTAAGTTCACATTAGTCTCTACGTGGGAAGGTCAGGGGTTCGACTCCTGTCATTTCCTATGTGGGGGATTTTCCTAAAATTAGCAGCCGGGTTTCAATCCCATCACAATGTCTTAAAGCCTCTTAATAGGAAACTGGATGGCTAGCATGGGGTTCATATTCTCTTCGTGAGATGATTCGAACTTGGGTCGAGAGACTTGGTGCCTCGATGACACGTAAAATACTCCGCTACACCAAACTGCCGCTAAAAAAATAAGTCCACATTAGTTCAATGTCCTGGTATATCAACGTGGTCAAGATGTTAACCTTCAACCACCTTAAGTTTAATATTTTAATATTTGTTAGCACTTTGTTTAAATAAAGAGATTATATAAAAAGAATGATCATGAATCTTTTTATAATATTGGCAAGTATCCATAAATAGAAACTAAAATTCTTAATGATAGGTAATTAAAGATGGGTTTTGCTAACCAATGTCCACTGGGCAGAGGTTAATGGACACTAAATGAACACAAACATTCCAAATTTACATTAAAATACAATAAATACGCATTAAATAAACTAATAAATTGTTATATATAAACATCATTCTTACTAGAATTAATGTGTATTTAATACATTTTAACTTAAATTTGGAATGTTTGTGTTCATTTAGTGCCCACTAACCTCTGCCCAGTGGACATTGGTTAGCAAAACCCATTAAAGATATGTAATATTGTAGTAATTGTTTCTAGTAACGTTAAAAATAAAATACAAAAAGACTAAAATATAATTTCAAACAATGTTAACCCGTATTGTTATTGTTGTATATGTGTAGTAGTGTGTGATTAAGATGGTCTCTAAAATGATCTTTGTATCCTCATATATTATATCATATTATTATTCGGTGAGATACACAAAATACACGTTTTATCATGTAACATAATAACACATCTTCAAGCATTTTTAATTTGTGCAAAGCTTCCTTAATAAGTTCTCTGAACTTATTTTCTAACACACATGACGATTGAAGGGGATTTTTTAAACCATACCCGAAATATATCTCAAACTTTACAAACTGATATTAGTTGACATATATATGATTAATGCAGTATTGCTTAACAGGTAACATTAATACCTATCAAACTTAATCAAAGTCAATGACATTTACAATGCAAAACATGATTCTCATCAATATCAATAACTAATATTACGTAATATGATTCTAACATTCCATTTAAAAATTTTGAAAAGTCAACGAAAGATTCAATGGTTCTGTTAATCCAAATTTAGAGTTTTAAGTTCCTAGTTCTTGTAGGTGTTTGATTAGATCTTTAGGTGCATGAATTGAAATAAGTCCCATGAACTTCCCATTGATCACTAATAATTGTAATATGGCTGTTATGAGTACTCTTCTAGAGGTGGTCAAATAGAATAAATTGTGGTAAGCTTATGTATTGTTGGTTGGTAGTTTTTGTTGCTGAGCATCAAATTTTAAAACGTCTTTGCCACAACTCAAGGTCCGGCAAAGATTGGTTCAAACTTTGTATATCTTTAATTGCATGAACTACAATACTACATTATTTGAGTTAATAGCCACGTTCTTTAAAATCCAAAATTAGAACACTTCTACAATTTTATATATCTTAGGATTCTAGATATGTATATGCCGATTGTTCTTTTATTACTAAGACCATGTTGTAACAAAAAATTAGAGTGTTTGGAGTTATACCTTTTCCATACACTTAACATCTAAAAAAAGTATTTTAACTACTTTATAGAAGTTTTGATCAACATGAGTTCAAAGAACGGAGGAATTCCACAAACAACAACAATTAAAACTAATTTATATGTGGGCCTTAAACATTGAAAAAATTGTGAAACCGCATAATACTTAATCGGAATTTACTATCGATTCAACTCGATTTGATTCGATATACTACATTAAAGAAACAAATGAAAAGCCATATTCTAATCCCACTTTGTGAAAATAGGCATAACTTACAAAAGAATTCATTTTCATGAATAAACAAAACCCATATGAATAGCTCTTCAAATCATATAATATTTACAGATAAAAAAGTGGAGACTTGAATTAGCTTCTAGTAGATAGATCGATGACTGCAGCGACATGGTACCTTGTGTTGATGATGGTGGTTGCAACTGATAAAAGAGAATACTACATGATTTGTTTTTCAATTTCATAGCTTCTTCTCTTTTCCTAGTACGAGGGAAGTAGATCCAAACCTGCAGTTTGTTTAGTAGTTTATTTCGGTGGTTTATATGAAACCGATCGGCTCTCGATTTCTAATATTTAATCAACATTGATTGGGTGTGATTGGGTGTGATGATGGTGTGCTAAGAAGGTGGATGGGTTTGGCAGTGAAACTGTGGTTTTTAAAGTGAGAGAGTGGTTGAAACTTAAGAGTGTACAAGAAGATTCATTACTCACTCAATAATTGTTAATTACAAATTCGATTGTGTTTTCAATCATTTCCAAAAATAAAATTTGTGCACTCATCTACGTGAGACATTACAGCTTGCAAGATTCCAGCTTACAAATCTGGGTTCACATCACACGTTTTTGCTTTCTGACGTTTTTAACTTTGTAACATTTCCTTAAATATTTTGTTTTTCAACATTTCCTTATATAATAGGTTTTTCAACATTCAAAATGGGTATTTATTTTATAAGTACTAGAGATAGATAGAAATATATTGATTGTCATTTGTGTTATCCAGCTATGTATTTCATTGAAGATTTGAGATACTTACCTTTCATAGCTCAATTTTTTTCATTATAGTTTGATATGTTTCTTTACATATCAACACACTTGACGTATGTTATTGAAGTTACATATTAAACATTACCAATTAATCAAAATTACTTTATATTTGTGTAGCCACAGCTTTTCAACATTACCATAAATTACAAATGTTTTCAACTTTCAACTTTCAACATTTCAATTTTCAACAATTGGGATACACCCTTTATAGGGTATATAGATTATGGTTCAGAGAAACTACAAAAGTATGGAAACAACATTCTTAGAATAATAAGGTATTAATCATTTGTTAAAGGAATTACAAACACAAACAAACTAAAACTGGAAGGAAACAATGAAAAAGCAATACCATAACTCTTGATACTATTAGGATTCACATTTATAAGAACTCAAAAGTGTCCATAAATATCTTCATTATCTTCAACCTCAACAATGTATGAAAGAAACGCCTGACTTTATGCAATGTTTTACTTTCATAGTTTCATCAAATCTGAAGACGAAAACTCCCTTAAACTTAAGTATATTTGTTTTGTTTTTGGAGGAATATTGAGAGGTGTATGCCGATGAAACCTGTCGTATTAAACAAACGACCAGCTTTTTGCCATTCTTTTTATGTTTGGATGATTATACTCTGTGATTTAGGGTTAGATGTGTGGATGAGTAAAACAATGGGATATGGTAAGGTATATAATGATAGTGATTGACCAAATTGAAGTACCCACAAAATTCTGCAAGTTAGTTATAACTTATAAGTAGATAAAACACAAATCACTTTCACTTTGTACTTATCCTCGTTTTCACTCATATGAAACATTGGTAAAATAAAAGTCACATGCAAACACCGGATTTTTTGGATTGAATTTATGTGGTGCATATTACTTTTGGTACATATCGTGTGGTTTTGAGAGCATGACAGCTCATATTTATTTCTCTCTGTTGCGTCGGCAATAAGAAGAAAAATGGAAAATAACAGACAAAAAATACAAAAGAAAAATAATTACAATAAAAAAGCTTTAGTTGCTTGATATTTAAGATTTAAGAATATACGAGGACAAACAATTTTGATCCTTGAGAGTTGAGACTACATAACAGAAAATATAATACTCATAAGTCATCAGTAGAGAATGTGTATGTATCTCTCAAATACACTCCAAACTTTGCCATGAGACCTACGTGCGCTACCAACTGCGCCACTAACCCTTCTCTTCTGTATCATATTAACTCTATTAACTTTCATTATGAAAAGTAAATTTAAGCAAAGATAACAGTTGCCTGTTGGGCTAAAACTCATTATACTAAAAAAATATGCATCATGACTACTGCATAAAACTTAAAAGAAAAGAAATGAATATTATCTGATAGCAAAATACTTTCAAAACTTACAAAAAAAGGTCTCATAGCAAAGTTTTATGTTATTCCACATGAAGTATATTTTGCAAGTAAACCACATGGAACATTTTTTTTGTTATTTCACATGTTAGACGCAATTGCAATTTCAATATAGAAAACCTTTATTTTCAAAGATCCCTCAAAAGCTTTTGGTTTAAAATAGTTTCTAAATTAAACCTAACAAGAAGTCTCCTGTAGCACAGTTGTCTCTGGCTTAATTGCTAATGTAATTTATATTCGGTTCCTAACCTTAAACGCTCAAATCTTAGGAATCCCAGGTTCGAGTCCTGACTGGAGACAATAACTTTTTTTATTTTTTTCCCCAAAACTATCACGAAAAGAAATAAAACGAATGGCCTATTTAGGTGTCGAACTTGCGACCTTCAACTCTAACACGGAGACGCTCTAACGGCATCTCTTCCATGTCATCGTCACATCAACATACCAACTTTCACACAAAATTTCCATAATACATTGAACTTAACACAATTCAAGGACGGAGGTATGTATTAATGTGGGTTGGCCAAAACCCACCCAAAATTTCACACGATACCATGAATTATATAATGTTAAAGGAAATTGATCCACTAAAGAATAAAATGGCCCACCCAAATTTCTGTAAGCAAATAGGGTCTAATAATCGGTTTCAAAATGAAAGAATAGTATTGATTTTCGTGTTTTAAGTATCGAGTTAGTGTGCACTTCACCTTTTATGAGGAGCCATGCGTTTGAAGTAGAAAACTATAACTAAGACATAGTAACGTCATGATTTTATTACCGCTAATTAATATTTGGCCCACCTACGTGTTAAATCTTGGCTTCGTCACTGACACAATTTAATAAATTACCACGTCATTATACTTTTTTAATAACTAAAATCTGAAAAACTAATAAAAATCATTTGAGAAAAAATCATAAAACATAACGTTTCATAAACAACATACATGAGTAAAAAAAACTGCACATATTTACCAAATGTAACAAAAGAAAGCCACATTTAACAAATTCATTATATGCACGCACATGTGGCAACAACCACAATGCATTTTACCGTATAATAGTCTCAATGTGCGTATGCCACTTTGGCCCATTGGAGATGCCCTAACCAGCTCCCTTCACTGTTTTATATATATATCAAATATCGATATATATATATCAATTATTTCTTTTTGAGCTGTCTTTCAGTTCGGTTCAGTTCTCGGATTGTTCAGTTTATCCGGTTACTTTTTTTGGTCAATCTAAAATTCGAATCGAATCGAACTAAATTCGAGTTTGATTGGTCTTTAGGTTGACCCGAATTATCCAAATTTTTATAAAAGTATATATAATTTTTTAAATATCTAAAAAAAAATTAGTATAAAATTGTATGTTTACATTAATATTAAATTTTAATAATGATTTTATATTATAAAAATAACTAGAACGGTACCCGCGCAATGCGGCGGCGAGTACCTAATAACGAATTTTCGAGACTAACAAATATTAATCTCTTACTCATTGTAAGTTATAAAAAATCGAATTAAAAAACCCACTAAAATTGAAAAAGACTAAAAGTTATTAAAAATATATCAAAATGCATATCGTATTAAAAAACACAAAATTTTAAAAAAAATATAGTGAAATTAGATTATAAAAATAATAAATAAATAAAAAGATTTTTCAATTTAAAAGAAAAAAATGTTGTTACAAAAGTTTATTACAAAAGGTTATAGTATATAATAATATCAACAACTTGTTTTATTTAGTAGGTAAAATATCTGAATTTTCAGCATTTCTATTTCAAAAATGTCTCAAATGCTTTATAAAGTATTATAAAACTATCTATATAGATATATATAATTATATATATTTGTATAACTTCGTTTTTAAGTCCGATTATCAAACTTATATCCAGCTCAAAAATTAAATTTGTAGATCGGTTCGGTTCAATTCGACCACAAAGTTTTATTTCGGTTCGTAACTAGTTCGATTAGAATCGGTTTTCTCAAACAATACAATAAACACCCCTAATGAAATTTCATCGTTGATCCAGATCAGTCACCAGTGAAGAAAAAAAAAGACAAAAAAAAATGGTGAAACCAACAACAGTGACAACGAAAGATGATGCACAAGCTCTGTTTTTCCTTTTCGTATACAAGTAATTTTTTTCAAAGAGAAGTATACAATTAGTTTTTAAAGGAAATGCACACGTTTTGTTTTTGCTTAAAAAAAGGTAATTTCACAAAAGTTAACACTAGTAATATTTTTTATAGGGTATGTAAGCGCATACCCTAGTGTGAACGTACGTCCGCCCATGGCTGTAGCACAATTACTAATTTATGAATTTGCCAAGTTTCGGCTCCTACCTTTTTTTATATTTCTTGCAAAATATAACTTGATTGTAAACATGTAAAAAGAGTCGGCCCATGCATGTTTCAAGCTCTAACCATCTGAGGGAATAGGCCTATCTGTTTTGCTTACTGTTTTTCTCTATATAAGACGTAGCTGGCCACTTAATAGCTTTATATGTTGGTCTAAAAAGCAAAATGGTTTCTGTGAATTCTTTTTTTGGATGATACACCAGTTGTCACACTATGAACAGGATGGTACAAGGGAGGGGATAGGTGCCACAAGTATATTACGATAAATAGAAATGGGAGAGGCAATGGTTGTGGACGAATGTGACTGTACTATGGGTTGCGATGCTGAGCATGACTATCAACCCCCATGTCCCAATATTGTTGATGCACCAAAGGCAGTGTGGAAAGCCTTAGGAGTATCCAGAATAACTGGGGAGATGATACGCATGGGTTTATGATAAGTGTCAAGTTTATTATGTTTAGGATATGTGTTGAGTTGTGTTAGGATAGGTATTAGTTAGAGGTCTTATGAGAGTTATCTCATAATAGTCTATTTAAGGTTTCATTTGTAATCCATTATCAATCAATCAAGTTTAAAGAAATAAACAATGTCTGGTCTTCTCATCTCGAGTTCTTAAGGAGCAAGCACACGCTTGAAGTGGTGCTATCTATCCCGATACACCCTAACCGGGTCGTATCAATTGATGCTTTCATTGAGAGCCCTCAATTCGTTGGGGGGTTTTTGATTTAAAGTTCCAAATCCAAAAAAAAAAAAAAAAAAAACTGTTCATTCGAGGTACTGTTCATCAGGCGGATACTATTCATCAACGGGTACTGTTTATACAGTACTATTCATACGAGTTACTGCTCATCTGAAAAAAATTGAGTTACTATGGCAGTGGGAAGCAGCGAGCAAGATGCAAAAGAGGCATTGTCTAAGCTTTTGCAAATGGGTACCGTGCCCGAATATGAATATGAGTTTCAACAACTTATAGAGCGAGTAACGGGGTATTCCGAATCTTTACTTATCTCTACATCCGGACTTAAACTACCATTACAACGGGATATGTGGAGGTCAAGGCCCGCAACTTTGGGTGAAGCGTTTGCCCGAGCGCGTATGAGTGAGGCCTGTTTTGAGGTCGAGAGACTACCACAACCATCACCGAACCAAACGCCCTCAACATCGCGGTACGTTTCCAAGAGCTTGAGGAATCATCTCGGGAGAATAAGGTAGCAACTAACAAAGGCAGTAAGCTTCCTCAAGATGGAGTACAACATCTTGAAGTCACATTAGCTGATGGGAATTCAGATCAAAAGAGGAATGAAAAGGGGTTCATTACAAACGAAAAAGCCGAACTAGGTTCGAGAACACCAACAGAGGAAGTAGTAGTAGGTCTCAAGGTTAGTCCTATGCTCACTATTATGGTTAGACACGAAAGTCCGCGAGATCTCCAGCTTTGGAAAAGAATTGTTATTGATGATGGACGTTTAGCAGCTAGGTGTGATGAACGTGTTATGCCACTCCTGAACAAAATCAGGGAACTGTCATTACATGACAAAACAAGGGAAGAATATAATGCTTGGGAGCTTAGCGTCAATAAAAGAAATAGTCATCTTTCATCATGTCTTGAGTGGGTACCTAATGATATTTCAAGTGCAGGGCCAACATGCAAAAAAGATGCAAATGACGACAATAGTAATAGAACGGTTCGACTTAAGGAGCACTGTTACCTATTTATGTTGCTAGCAGAACCAAAGTTTGGGATACGTCTCAAAATTTGGGATTCGGGCATCAAGAGTGTTTTTCAAAACGTCACCTTGAGGGCAAGGTGGATTCGAAGGAGTGAGGAATGATACACACGGGCTTTGGAATGGGCTAGGATGGGTCTTTCATATTTATCTACTTATTTAGTGTTATCTTTTATCTTTGTCTTCTTGATCAAGTTAGGGTTTTTGTGTATTTATACCATGTCGTTTCATTAATAAAATGTATGTTTAAGATCAATAATTCTCTAAGTCTTCTTCCTAAATCTTTCTTACGGAGCCCGCACACGCTATAGTGGTGCCTTATCTCGATACACCCTTAACCAGGTTGTATCAGGAGATTTGGATGTTACTTGGTCGGAATAATTGCATACACAATCTTCAAACATGTAAAACTATAGTCTTGTGTACATATTAAGATTCTCCCTAAGCTTTTATATCACTTGTCGCAAATGAGCGATGCAGTCATAACACACAGATGTAGCGAAAGTCTCTACTATCATACAAAAAAGTAGTAATAATCATAGGCTAAGGCAACCCTGACAACAAGATCACTCTGTAGCTATAAGACCTACGTCCTAGCCAACCGTGCCAACGCTCCTTATATTCTGTTGCGTCTTAATTCGTTTACAGTCAACCTTAATTATGTAAAATAAGTTCAATCAAAAAGTAACCGTTGCCTAAATGGCTAAAACTCAATGCATTCAAAATATATGGCTTCATGACTGCATAAAAGAATCTTCCTTAGTATTTTGTTCGTGTACTTGTTTAGGTATCGTAACTGCGGGAAAAATCTTCGACATTTAGTAATCTCGGCCCCTCCAAGAAAACCTTCAAGCTCCGCCACTGACCATAAGATAAGTAATAATCTAGCAAAGGGACGTTTATGTAGTTTTGTTACAGTCACCATATTTAGCTAAGAACTGTATATGAAATCGGGAACATACGATAAAGACCTTTTTCGTAACTTTTGAGGGACGGTTTTTGAATCGCAAATTCGCAAGTAAACCAGATGGAACATTATTTTGTTATCCCAACAAACCCTAGCGGACCCTAAGCCCACAAACCGGGCTCGGGCCTTATTTATCCACTAATAATTGCAATTTCAATATAGAAAACCTGTATTTTCAAAGTTTCGACACCGTTAGCAAAGTAACATCAAGAGTATTTATTTGTATCATTTTTATAAATAAGATTGTATCATTTTTATAAATAAGATTAGAGAAACAACAAGGAAACACAGAAGAAGAAAACAAAGAAGTATTTAGAACTGAAAAAAATCCCTAAAAACGGTTTAAAAGAGTTTCAAAATTGAACATAACAACAAATCTCCTGTAGCGCAATTGTCTCTGGCCTTATGGTCATCATATTCGATTCTCACGAATCCCAGGTTCAAGTCCTGGCAGGAGAAAGTTTTTTTTTTTTTTGGTTCTCGCAAAAATCCCACAAAAGAAATAAAAGAATGGCTCATGCATCAAAGTTCGCCTACATTAGTGCTGAGCTAACAAGCCTGTCTGTTTGATGATTTCCACACCCTATATATACATTAAATATCTCTTACAACATTATAGGGTTTATTATTCCATTGTTGATCCATATCACTCAATGAAGAAACAAAGAAACACAGAAAATGGTGAAACCAACAATAGGGACAACAAAAGATGATGCTCAAGCTTTGTTTAAGTCACCTGGATCTGCTTATTCATTCAGCTACATCGTTATTATGCAGCGTTTACTTGTTTGAATGTTATATTACGCAGCGAAACAAATAAAGACAGAAAATGGTGAAACCAACAATAGGGACAACAAAAGATGATGCAACTTTTTCAATTATGGGATGTCTTATATTTTGACAAATTGTACAACAAGGGTTTACTTGTTTGAATGTTATTACACCTAATACTCAACCATCGTGAGTTCAATTTATAAGATTATGGTGCTCTCTTTATGTTTCACTACCATCATAGATAAATGACTTTTAGCTATAGTTTATACTATAGTACACATGTATATATCTCATCAAAAGCTGAATTGTGTGCTCTCTTTATTGTTTGACTGTTCTGGTCGTCGCTTTTTTATGGAAGCTGTCAGACGGTGTGATTCACACCCACCGCTGCTATATTTATTTTCACACAACCAGAACAATTACACTTTGAGCATTGTTGTATTCTTAAGGAATCATCAGAGTTTGCACAAGGCACTTGCAAAGTGAACCTGAACGTGATCACATAAATTGTTTCATTTATGCCTTTCTTAGGATATAAAATGTGTATTGAACATGTATTCTAAATTCTAAGTATACGTTTAAACTTTATGAAAGAAAAAAAAGCATGACTATTATCCAATCATTGTACCTTACATTTTTACATGTACGTCAAACCCCCCGAAAAAAAGCCCGACAACCCGTAATCCACAAGTTGTTCACACTGTTTATGATATTGCCTGTCTAATTCCTCCATATTAGGCTTGAAACAGAGAAAAATCTAGCTAGAATGAAAACTAATTCCAGGAGATGTAGCGGTTGTGGTCCAGGACGCAAGATTCCAGGTTGACCCAGGTTCGAGTCCTAGCAGGAGACCTATTTTTATTTTTTTGCAAAAATATCGTAAAAGAAATAAAAAGAATGGCCCATGCAGGTTTAGGATCAGAGACCTTAGCGTTATTAGCACGACGCTCTAACAACAAAGCTAACAGGCCAATTTGATCTAATACACGAACAATGGAATCATTCTTGTTCAAAAAGGAAAAAAGGGGGAGAGAGAGGCTCGGACTCTCGACATCAGGATCACACTTATTGCTATGAGACCTACGTGCTAGCCAACTATGCCACAACCCCTTGTGTTTCTCTTTTGACTTAAGCTCTTATAAGTTCTTATCCATGATCTAGTTAAGGCTCCTAACGAACCAAACCAACTAAGTGAACTTTTTTTAGTGTCGTAGACTCTTAGCAACAAAGGAGGTCCTTTCTATTTTCGGTTTAAATAAATTAAAAGAAAGTATATAGAAACATAGTCTGCTGTTGCACAATTACTAAGTTATGAATTTGCCAAGTTTCGGCTCCTTCTCTGGTTAGGAGTCCCAGGTTCGAGTCCTGGCAGCAGCATAAATCTTTTTTTTTTTGTTACAAATTATCAATTGGTGGTAAACATGGAAAAAAGATTTGGCCCATGCAGGTCTCAAACCTGCGACCTTCGCGTTATTAGCACGACGCTCTAACCAGTTGAGCTAATAGGCCTCAATGAGCTTCCTTCTGGTTTATACCATAATATTTTAAAAATGTTTAAGATCGATTTGCTTAGAAAGCAATAAAAATGGGTGAGAGAGGCTCAAAACTCAAAACTCTTTTTAGCTTTTGTTATGAAAAGTAAATTTAAGCAAAGGTAACGGTTACCTGCTAGGCTAAAACTCATGCATATTTCTTCTTGTAGGGTATGTTTCAATTTATTTTAATTATTGGAAGATATACTCTCCTTTGTTAGTTGAGATAGTTTGGACCACTATGTATAGGCTTTAGCCCGTCTATGTTACTTCTAGATCTTTCCTATGTAGCCTATATATTGTAATGTTTTTAGTGAATAATGATCAAGAAGTATTATCAATCTAACATGGTAATCAAAGTAAAACCCTAATAATTTTTTTTTCTTTTCTTCTGTTGCCAAATCTTCACCATAACAATCTGAGTCTTCTTCAATTATATCACAAAAGAAATTCACCTAACACCAATAAGCATCATAATCTCATTTGTCATTATCCCTTTTTTGTTTTTTTTTCTTTACTAACAATTGGTTTTATTACCTTCACGTGGAGGAAAGTTCAATTTCTATCACAACATTTGGTATATGTTAACAACCGTGTCTTTCAATTAAAAAAAATCATTCTTATGTTATTAGCATATCACGACTTGATACACAATGACTTGGGCATTCAGACTTCAAGCCCAACAACCAGATCTGTACCTGCAAACAGGCCGAGACCCGAGGGCACCTCATGTTCATTTCTTTCCTCGTCTAGTGCAACATGCTCAACAGGTTATGTCTACTTCATCGGTTTCTAATATTGCTTCGTCTCTTTTACAAGACTCCTCATGGAATATGGACACAGGTGCATCTTCTCATCTTAATTTAAGTACTATTTTTAATTCTTGCTTATATCCTTCTGTTCGTGTTGGTGACGGTACAACTATACCCGTCACAAACACGGGCCATAGCATCCTTCCTACTTTTGATCGCCCTTTACATCTTCACAATGTTCTTATCACCCCTAATATTATAAAAAATCTTATATCGGTTCGTCAGTTTACTCGGGACAATAATTGCACTATTGAATTTGACGCTTATGGGTTTTCGGTGAAGGATTTCTTGACTCGTAATATATTACTCAGATGTGATAGTTCAGGTGATCTCTATCCGGTAACCCAACCGTCATCTCTTCCAAGTGCATTGATGTCTCTTAGTTCCTCTAGGTGGCACCAACGACTCGGTCACCCGGGTAACGAAGTGTAACGCTCTCTTGTTTCTCATAATTTCATTTCTTGTAATAAAGATAAGTCTTATCATGTTTGTCACGCTTGTCAGCTTGGCAAACATGTGCAACTTCCATTTTCTAGTTCTGCATCTATTGTGTCTAGTTGTTTTGAAATTGTTCATTCAGATATTTGGACATCTCCAGTCATTAGTACAGGTGGTTTTAAGTATTATGTTCCTTTTCTTGATCATTTTCTCATTATTTGTGGATCTATCCTCTTCGAACTAAATCTGAAGTGTTTACAAAATTTGTTCACTTTCGTTCTTATGTCCAAAATCAGTTTAAATGTGACATCCGTAATTTTCAATGTGATCATGGTGGTGAGTTTGATAACACCCAAATACTTAACCTTTTCTCTACACATGGGATTCAAATGAGATTTTCATGCCCTAAAACTTTTCAACAAAATGGAAAATCGGAACGTATGATTCGTACCATAAATAATATGATATGTACGTTACTTTTCCAAGCCCATCTTCCGCCTACATTTTGGGTTGAGGCTCTTCACATGGCCGCCTACTTCCTAAACCTCCTTCCCTCAACCGCTATTCAAAATGAGATACCGGTAACCAGATTGTTCAACAAACAACCTAACTATTCCAAACTTCGCACTTTTGGATGCTTGTGTTATCCCCATTAATACATGAGATTTTGTATGTAAAAATTTATCGTCACAGTCTCTTCGAATTGAAAAATGGTTTAGTGTGCGACTCAGTCATCTTTTGGTGAAACAAAGAGTTGTGTCGTTGTAGTAATTAAAAAGTGCAAAACTTAAAACTAAATGACGTAATTTAAATCTGAATCTAATTTAAAATAAATGACGGGAATTTAAAAGCGTGACGAGAAATTAAAAGGCACTAAGAGTAAATAACGCAAACTTAAAACTATCTAAGGCAAACTTAAAACGCAACTAAAACTTAAACTAAGGCAAGGCTAAAATAAATCTAAAGCAATTAAACTTAAAGTGCAACTAAGAAAAAAGGCGGGAAAAATAAAGCTTGAAAATTAAAAACAGAAAATTAAAAACTAAAACTAAAAATAACCTGAAAACAGCTCATTCGGAATAATCCTTCGTTCGGAATAATCACTCATCCAGAATGTCACCTTCGTTCGGAATAATTTCTTCTTCACTCGGAATATTTACCAAAAACAATCATTCGGAATAATTGAACAAAACCTTCATCCGGAATAAATCCTTTATCCGGAATATGTCACTTATCCGGAATAAAGTCTTGACTCAGAATATTGCGTTGATTCGGAATATATTCCGAATGAACCCTCTTGATTCGGAACAATAAATGTTCCGAATGAACACTCCTTGATTCGGAACAATAAATGTTCCGAATGAACTCCACTGATCCGGAATAAAAACTTGATTCGAAAGATAAAAGATAGATACATGGGTTGCCTCCCAAGAAGCGCTTGATTTTTATTACCGAGTCGTGAGCCTGACTCGACCTTGATTAGCATAGGAAGAAGCATGAAACATATCCACCGGGATCAAATACATAGTTTTCGTCCATCAAATAGCACAAGCTTAAGGCGAACAAGGCAAGCCAAAGAAGAGTAGGCAAGGTTCCCTTAAGCAAAGATGGAGCACGGTGGGAGCAAGTATGGTGAGGTGCAAGCATATCTTCAGTAGGTCCAAAAATCTTTCCTTTTATTTCATTAGATGGATACTGAGATGGCGTAAGAATATCGATACCGGGGTCGAACACCTTTTCCTTTAGGGGAAAATAGCACTCAGGCTCAGCAGAATTTGAAGATGATCCGCCAAGAAAATGCACAACCTCGTCCTCAGAAGGTAGACAAAGAGGTGTCAAATCATACGTGCTGCGTCCGGTTGCGTCTCCTTTGAAAGAATTTTCTTCAAATCCAAAGTAGGATCAAGACCATAATCATCAAAGTCTAAAGGAGGAGCATCACTCTCATGAGGGAAGTAAGTATTGAGAAAAGTAGAGAAGTCTTCCTCAAAAGAGTAATCATCGAAAGTAGGATTAAGCATGGATGGCGGAGGATCTTCGTCATGTGAAGAATCACTCGAAAGAGTATTGGCCTCATCAAAATCATCATAAGTGGGCATGTCGGGATACTCGGAAGTAAAGTCATCATAATCATCCGAATCTGAGCTAGAATCATCATCATAAGCATCAAAGATCGTTGGAGAATCATAAATGGGTGAAGGTTCCAAATTGGAGAGAGAATCATCCACATCATCTTGAAAAAGTGGATTATCAATGCAAGACTCGAATAGAGGATTGTTGTAGATGACAAAATCATCGATCACATTAATCATATTCGCAGATTCTCGTCCATAGGATTTGATTGTAAGCTTCCCTATTTTGAACACTTGTTGTTCATTCCCGGCCCTTAAAATTAATTCACCTTCGGCAACATCAACTAAAGCACGTCCGATTCTCAAGAATGGCCGACCAAGTATTAAAGGAATACGAGGGTCCATTTCATAATCAACAACAACAAAGTCGACCGGAAAAGTAAAGGTGCCAACTTTAATGAACACATCTTCGGCAATACCAACGGGGTAAGCGAGAGTGCCATTTGCAAGCTCAAGAGTCATCTTTGTTGAAGTAAGGTCGGGTAATGATAGTGCTGTTAATATAAAGATTTTACTAGTTGAAAGTTCGTTTCTCGGAATCTCTTCGAATTGATCTCTGGTTAATTATGCGACTCAGTTGTTCTTGGTGAATCAAATAAAGAGTTGTCGTTGTCTAAAACTAATTAAAAATAAAGACTTGAAACAAAATAGAAATAAAGACGGTAAAAAGAGACAACAAAAGATAAAAACTTGGCGAAAAGTAAATTACGAGAAAATTAAAAGGCAAATAAAGTAAATGACGCAAATTAAAACTTAAACTAAAAGGAAAATAAAGAAAAATGGAAATAAAGAAAAAGGCGGGAAAAATAAAGTTTAAAACTGAAATCTGAAAAACCCTATTCGGAATAATGCTTCTATGCGGAATAATTGCTATACGGAAAAAATGCTATGCGGAAAATAATGGTTATGCGGAATAATAAATCTTACTCGGAATAAAAAATGCTATGCGGAAAATAATGGTTATGCGGAATAATAAATCTTACTCGGAATAAAAAATGCTATGCGGAAAATAAATGCTATGCGGAATAAAATGCTCTACTCGGAATAACTGTTACTCGGAATAAAAACCCTATTCGGAATAACCAATTATTCCGCATAAAGGCCCCTATCCGGAATAACCTAATATTACGAATAAAGGTCTCTATCCGGAATAAAAAGTATTCCGAATAAGTGACCAAGAAAGCACTCTATCCGGAATATATAAATATTCCGAATAGAAGACAAAATAAGCAGGATATACGGAATGTCTGGGCAAGATACAGAAAGCAGGAACATGAAGAATAGTAAGGTGAATTAGAACACGAATTTAACAAAATCTAACCAAGATAAACCAAAAGATTAAACCAAAACAACCACAAAACATCAACTAACAATAATTAATCAAAACAAATCATCAAAACTAACAAATAGAGCCAAATAAATCAAAACCCACTTGATCAAAATCATAAAAACTCAAGAACATGAACATTGAACATGAAGAACAAATCAAACAAGAAAGGTAGAAGGAGATTAGCAATAAGATAAAGATTAACAACAATTAAAGGTAAACTTACTTGTAATTAAAAGAAATTTAAAGGTGCATTACATGAAAATTAAGGTGCAAGAAAGTAAAAGCAGGGAAATGAAAAATGGGGGAAGGATGGGTTGTCAAGCCACCAACAACCTAAACAAAATGAAGGTGGACACTATATATAGGGGGATTAGGGAGGAGCTTAGGAAGCTTCCTCCCTCTTTCTTCTTTCTCTTAATTGCACACTTAAGTCCTTGATCTTCTTAATCTTTTGTTAATCTTCTTAATACTTGGACTTTGTCTTGGGATTTCTTCAAACTCGTCTTGTAATCTTCAATAAATTAGACTCGAGTTCTTCGGCTTTTAATAAACTTCCGTCTTTTGAATTTTCCTTCGATAAATCTTCAGAATTGGTCTTGGATTTCCGTTCTTTTTCCACTCTTGATCTTTCGACTTCATCTTTCGTCTTTTTCTTCGATAAAAGCCCGTGAAATCCCGTGTTTTCTCCACTTTTCACCTTTTCGTCCTAAATCACAACAAAAACACAAACCACGCATAATTCCGACATAAATGACATAAAATACACGTTTTGGCTCGGTTATTATTGTAATTAAGTGGTAAAAAGGATGGGTGTTTTCACACCTATCAAATCCCCTACACTTAACCATTGCAATGTCCTCATGCAATGCATTAGTTACAAAGCACTTTTACATTTTTCATCACAATCAATCCACGTTGGCCTTTATTAAAGAGATAGAAAATTATAAACATACAAAGTAAAGAAATCAAAAACATACCTTGGGTTTTGAAAATGTCATGAATAATCATCATCCTCAAGTTTTCACTTTCTCCAAACCAAGCTTAAAAACGAGATCATTGTTATTATAAGTTAGCAAACTAACACGAACTCATGTGGGCCAATTACTTACTTAGACTCCCTTATTCCTAGGGGTATCTCTTATATATTATTGTTGTCTTGAATGATCACGAGGACGCATTTTTGACTTATTTCGATAGTTATTTAGGCCGAAAATAAAGCGAACGATTTAATCAATAGTTAGCTAAAGGACAAAATCTTTTAAAACTGCTTCTCGGGACCTTATAAAGTTCATATCTTGGCATAACTCGCTTCGTGATTTGAGACCTTTCTTGGACCGATATTTGGCAGCGACTTCATACTTCAAACCTTGAGAGACGTTCATGAAATAATGGTCTTCTCTTCATATAGGAATTTCTTCACTTGAAGTTTTGAGAGATTCATACTTGGACCACGACTTCTTCATTTTTCTCCAATCTTTATTTTGGACTTTGATATACAACGATCCGCCTCCTTTATGACTTGGATCTATTTATCCTCATACCTTGCTAGGGTCTTTTCGGATACACTTCTCCATGAATTTTGGGGAGTTTTTGCTTTTCGTCGTGTGTCTCGATCCTTCATATTGATTTTTGATAAATGATTCTTCACACCACTTTGGATCTTTAGCAACAAAATATAGCCCTCAGGTCTTGTTAGGACCTTTTTGGACTCGCCAATCTTCGCATCCCGCTTCAATAAGTTATGCCTTGGCTTTGAACTCTAATCCATACCGAGCAACTTTTAAACGATCTTGGGCTAGAAGCTAAGTAACTTTTCAAATCGTACAACCTTATTTATTGCAGATAAATTATTAGCAGGCGATGGGAGAATAGGCTTATAATTAACTCACATAAATTCACGAAAGAATACCGAACTTATAATTGGCTCTATCATCTCTCGTTCTCCATAGTTTAAAATCTCAAGTAATGAGACTCGTGGATGCTTAGCCTATTAAATCAAAGTTTTGGGTTTTCGAGTCGCCTATAGGATCTTGCAAACTCTTAGACTTTTCAAGTTTAGAAATCGCATTTTAAAGTTCCCTTGATAAACGACTCTCTAGGATCAATTATAGGAACTTGCGAAAAGTTCTTGTTCTTAACCCGTGAGAGTTAAGACTTTCGCGTTTTATAGATCCCTATATAAAAGCCTAGCAAAACTTGACTTAAACACGTTAAGGATACTAGCTAGAGTAACTTAGATAAGTAAACTCGGGTTGAGTCAAAAGATTCACAACGTTTGAAAATTAAAACCACTTTATTAAAACTTTATACTAGCAAAGAAAGAAAATAACTATACAAAGGTAAAACTAATAGGCCACAATAGATCAAAAATTTAGAAAAATGTCGAAAAATTGATTTTCCGGTTAAAATGAGGACAAATACAAGGAAAAGGCCACTTATCTTCGATAGAAGTCCCCCCTACACTTAAGATAAACATTGTCCTCAATGTTTAAGCATGTGGGAGTAAACTCCCCTACACTTAGGACATTGTGCACTTTGTTTAAATCTCGCTAAGGAAGAGACAACTAAAGAGATGCCTATTTTAATATTGAGAAAATATAAAATAGTGAATCGAAAAGAGTTTAGGATAGAACCGGGAAGAAGGGAACACGAAATCACGGTTCGTCAAAAGTCATCAAGAGTGTGGCTTTGAAGCTCTAATCCTTGCACATGATAAGAAAGAAAACAAGAAACACCACGGGGCTCCCCCTACACTTATGGTAAAGATAGATAGATAATTGGGTTGCCTCATAAAAAGCGCTTGTTTTTGTTAACCGAGTCACGAGCCTGACTCGCCCCCGAATTAAATGGTCCATGGGGAAGCCTCGAATGTAATACCGGGATCAAAGACCTTGTCCTCGTTCCCGGTTGACATCAACAAAGGAGAGGCGGGGGAATAAGTCTTGAATGGGAGAAAGGTCCGTTCAACATACGAGAAGTATGTGAATTCAAGATCTACGGGAGGTGGGGTGGGTAAAGTAAGCACATTGTCCTCCCCCAAAGGCAATGGATGCTGAGCAAACGGCAAAGCCGTAATGTGATCAATGATAGCATAATCAATTGCACCTCCCGGGTCAAAGCACTCATCCTCCGTGATGGTCTCTAACGGAGTGGAGGAAAGGTGCTCGGGAGGGGAATTTGGGACAATACCTTCTTGCAGCAAATTATCAAAAATAATATCCCCTCCATGTCATCGTCATCATTACCTGGTGGTATGGAGTGAATGTCGATTTCTTCCAGCAATGGGTCATTATCTTCAACGGGAGGAATAGATGGAGGCAAAGAATCGGAAAGAGAAGGAGAAGTCAACTCTTCGATTTGAGCAATAAGAAGGTGCACTTTCCGTAATCTATCGCGAAGAAGCACGTCTTCCACCTCATCCACAAGATCAAGTTCATCGGTGAACTTCTCGTAAGCCGAAGAGAATAAATCGTCATCACCCGCATCTCCCGGTGGAGATTGAGAAATTTCAAAAGTGAAATTCTCATAGCTTGGAGAAAAATCGTCATCATTAGGATCGACCTCTTCCGTAAGAGCAACGTCGTCCTCAGGATCCATAGCAGGTAAGTCACAAACCTCATCATCACATAATTTATCGAAACCAACATCACTAAGCTCATTCAACGAATCACAATCCTTAGACACGTTTGGGATATCGAGAGAAAGGATGACAATAGCACTAGGGCATTGAGCAGTAAGATCATTCCAAGAAATAGTAGGCTCATCGTCATCATCATCATAATAGTATGGATACACCGGAGGAGGAGTGTAAGTCTCGATATTCGATATTTGCTCTTGTCGTTGATCCTCTTGACATTTTTTGATGATCTTGTTGAAAGCTTCTTGAAGTTGTTGACCTTGCTTAACAAGAGTAGCCCATTGTTCGTGGGAGCTCACATGTTCGAAGGAGGGTTGATGATCGATGATGTGTTGTGGGGGTTCAAATGGTTGAAAACCTGAATTATAGCATGGTTGTGGCTCATAGTAGTTCATCGGTTGAGAAGAATTAGAAACCGGGTTTGGTTCATAATAATCCATTGGTGAAGAAAACTGAGGACACGGATTTTGCTCATAATAATTCATTGGTTGACAATAATAGGTATCGTGAGGACCCCCACAATTTTGGCAACATGGGTCGGGAGAAAAATCGGGTGCGTCTTGTGGATAGCTATTATCATTGTCATACTTGTACCCCGGTTCTTGCCCGTGATCATACGGGTATTGAACCCGGCACGAAACATGCCAATGAGAATCGCTTCCACAATAGATGCACGGGGAAAGAGTAGGTGGGTTCAAAAAGGACGAATTAGTCGAGTTGCACAAAGGACAAAATCCGCATATGAATTGTGGATTGTTGATATCGTTTCCGCACCGCTCACATGTACACCATTGACATGAGTCGTTCCCGTACAATCGTCTCCCACACCCGACACAATGGACATAAAAATCCATGAAGAAAATAGATAAGCAAGAAGAATATTTTTGGTGCAAAACTTTGAAAAATGCTTTTTATGATTTTTCAAATGTTTTTGGATTTTTAAAAATTTTTGACGCGAAAAATAACGTTCACAAGTGAACGGATCCCAAAAGCCAACGCGTCTCTCATAAAAAAACCTTTAATCCTCACGAAAAGAGCCGGCAGCGGCGCCATTTTAATATAAAGATTTTACTAGTTGAAAGTTCGTTTCTCGGAATCTCTTCGAATTGATCTCTGGTTAATTGTGCGACTCAGTTGTTCTTGGTGAATCAAATAAAGAGTTGTCGTTGTCTAAAACTAATTAAAAATAAAGACTTGAAACAGAATAGAAATAAAGACGGTAAAAAGAGACAACAAAAGATAAAAACTTGGCGAAAAGTAAATTACGAGAAAATTAAAAGGCAAATAAAGTAAATGACGCAAATTAAAACTTAAACTAAAAGGAAAATAAACAAAAATGCAAATAAAGAAAAAGGCGGTGTAGATTTGTAAATCTATGCTTATGTTTTTAGAGAGAGAAAGAGATAGAGAAATGGTGGATTTCACACTTTAGAGAGAGAAACTAAGAAAGAACTATGTGTAAAATAATGAAAGCCACACCCTCTCCATCAAAGGAGAGGGTTTATATACCCAAGCCTTGTAATGGGCTTGGGCTTACACTTTTGGGCCGGCCTACACATGTTGTAGGCTAGGCTTGGACTTGTTTGATATGTAAAGAAGATTAACTAAACTACGAGCTATTACATGGACTATTAATGGAGTGACCGATCCTTCTTAATACGTAAAACGTATTTCCAACAATCTCCCCCTAAGGGAGGTCACTCCAAACAAGGGCGTTACCCAAGTTACAATAATGAAATAAACCTAGCATACTATGCTTGTCTTGAGCTCGTAGTCTTCGTCTTTTCTTTTTCTTTTTCTTTTCTGGTGACCATGCTGATGTGATCTCTGACATCAATCTTTAGCATTAATCTTTTGCCTTGATCTTGTGCATCCATCCTTGTGATCTTCGCCTCCTCGTGACACCATGTCCCACATACTTATACCTTCGTAATTCTTGAAAGCTTCAGAGTTTGATACAGCGGAAGACTTAACTTTTAGGCTTTCTTGAATTAAATGAGATATTAAGTGCATAAAGTATAAGCATGCGGGGACGACTTCTTCTTGGATTCCACAACGCCACCGTCTTCGAATGCCGCAACATAAGTAGACACGAACGAAATGGATTTGAACATTTCATTCTAAATCGGTAGCATTTTACCTCCGGTCGGTGAAGACCGTTGGACGATATTAGATATCGTACCCGTGACGGATAGTTTCAATTAAGTAACTTCCTGACAGGATTTCGCGGGTAAACCCGTTCTCTTTATTCGACCGTCCAAAGCTGACTGCGAACATAAAGAGTGAATCATTTGGATAATAATATCCGCATGATTTGAAGCCGTCAATTCATGTTCCTGGAACAAGTGAAATTCAATTAAGAACCGCACCATCGTTGCTTTCCAGTTGTCACGAGCTTGATTCGTATAGAATCTTGCAAGTTACCTACCAAGTGCTGTTTGAGGTTAACACTAGAAGGATTTCCACTCATCACTATGAACACTAAGGTATCACTCTGAGTGTTCTGGCAAGATCACTAAGATATTGCGTAGAGGCCTGGAACGTGTTTAAATTCAGTTAAGAATTAAACAGCTGTTGCTTTCCAGTTATCACAAGTTTGATTCATAAAGAATCGCACAAGTCACCTACCATGAGCTTTTTGATATTTGCTCAAGAAGGATTTCCATCTTCATTGTAAATACTTTCGTATTACTCAGATGTTCAGGCAAGATCATGAAGATTTTGCGTAGGACTCTTAAAATCTTTCTTACTTTTCACAGTGTGTGAAGAAGCAAGGAAATATGAAAGTGTGTCCTAATCAGATATTTGATGATTTCA
Source organism: Glebionis coronaria (assembly GCA_025667525.1). Lineage (NCBI taxonomy): Eukaryota > Viridiplantae > Streptophyta > Magnoliopsida > Asterales > Asteraceae > Glebionis > Glebionis coronaria. Next base: position 39,312,812 of record CM046874.1, on the reverse strand, counting down.
AATGGCTCTAGACTCGATCGTGCATTTTGGATTTTAGTGATCGGAGGCTGGAGAGGAGTGCCACCTTTTCAATACCAATTTATTCGGAGTGAATAAATCAATAGATAATGTGTTGTCTCCGTGTGATTAAAACAAATACCTTTTGAGAGATATCTGAGTTAGCTGGGATGGGTTGTGCATTGCATCACTGGGTCCATGATGTCTGTCTTCAATATCAAGATTCATTAAAATGATCTTAATAGCATATGTATTGACCCGGTTTCTGCCTAAAGTTGTAAGGAGGGCTTCTTTCTTTACACCCTTTATCTTTACAATTCTTTTTCATTCTTCAACCCCTTCAATGCTTACCAATACGTCATAACTAGCACCTTGTTGTGATTGTTCCAGTGCTAACTTAAGTACTTGGTCGGCATTCAGCTACGTTCACAATCTTTCTCCATCTTTCCTAAGGACTACTATTTCTAGCTATGGAATGTCCTTGGGAAGATTCCTCCGGTTCTGGAAGAATCATAGGACTTAACCTATCCTACCATCCTTATGTCACCACAATCTTCATCGTCGTGAAATAAATGGGTTTTGGGTAAGTAAATGTCACCATGAAAATCTATTTTGATATAGAAAATCCATTTTGCTCCCCCTTAACATATGCTACGTTATTCGAAAACATTTCGCATATGTAGAGAAGAGCCAGCACATTAAGTCAAACCATTTGTGATAATATCCCATATTAAATCACATTTTCTCCCCCATATTAAAAATATTAACCCAATCGATGTTTTTAATATCAATTGATTTAATGAAGTTTTAACAAAAGTTTTGGGAAGAAAAATGCAAGTCCATTTTATCTTCATGATATCAAACGCATGAGATATGATATCGATTTGTAAGATGATCACATATTCACCATATTAAAAAGAATTGACAAGGTTGGACCTGATAGATGAGAACATCATATGATAAGATCAAATGGTTCTTGGCAGCATATGTTGGTCGCCTCGTCACGTCTGAAGTCATCTCTTGACACCACATGTACGATTGGTATTGTTGTCGTGACACCAACTTGTGAACTTGACACGTTCGGCATCGAAGATTCTAAATGCTTGACAATTGCTCCCCCTCAATTGTTGACCCGTGTTCTATTGAAAGAGTTGTAGTCGTCGGTTGAGTAGTCGCATCGTCGAGTATGTAGATACCAATTGTAGATTGCTATGGTTGTAGAGATGATAGCTTCATAAAAACAAGACTTCTCTTGTTTTAACAAATAAATGCACTGAAACGTACATATATTTGTGTTAGACCAAGTTATAAAGTAAACTTGATCCCTTACAAGGTTTTAAAGTGAACCTTGCCCGAGAAAATTAATTCCCGTTGTGAGTCAAAGCTTTCATTAGAAATACTTGACTTTAATATGAAAACCGGGTTGCAGTCAGAAATAACTACAAGCCATAGGGGCATGTTTTATGAAATATTTACAACTTTTGTACGAACTCTATTTATGGCGCCGTGTCGATATTAATCAACATTTCTAAGGCCGTAAATATTATCGTACCAAAAGACATGCCTTTGAAAAATAAAGAAAAAAAAATATTTTTGGATTTTTCTAGATTTTTCAATTTTTATGGTTTTTTATATGGTTTTATATTTTTGTATTTTGCTTTTGTGGATAAAAATATAAACAATATGTACAGATGATCACCAAGGATACGGAGAATAGTTTTACCACCACTATTCTTTCGCTTCATCTGCTAGTTCCTTAAGAGTCTCAGGCGAGAAGGTTCTCATTCCTAGCTTGTCGGCCAAAAATTCAATTCGAGCGCGATCTAAAGCCTTCGTGAAAATATCCGCCAATTGATACTCAGATCGGACAAAGTAAAGCTCGATTACACCATTTTCCACTTGCTCCTTGATGAAATGGTAGCGAATGTCAATATGCTTCGACCGGGAGAATTGAACATTGTTGCAGCATAAGGCAATTGCACTTTTGTTGTCGCAGTACATCGGAATCTTGTTGAAACCTAGACCATAGTCGGTTAATTGCGATCTCATCCAAAGAATTTGAGCACAGCAACCGGACATAGCTATGTATTCTGCTTCCGTACTTGAGATTGCAGCGCTTTTCTGCCTTTTCGATGCCCAACTGATTAATCGATCTCCTAGTAGTTGCAAAGTTCCACTTGTGCTACGCCTTGTATCTTGACAACCCGCGTGATCCGCATCTGCATATGCCATTAATGCAATAGAAGAGTCCTTCGAATACCAAAGTCCCCGATTAATGATTCCTTTAAGATATCGAAAGATCCTTTTAACAGTAGCTAAGTGTAACTCAGTAGGCCTAGTTTGATACCTGGCACACATACATATAGCAAACTGAAGATCAGGTCGACTGGCTGTGATATACAGAAGAGTACCGATCATTCCACGATAAAGTGTCGGATCAACGGCAACTCCATGTGGATCTGCATCAAGCTTAGTTCGTTCCACCATTGGAGTATCCACGGGGTCGCAAGATTCCATCTTATACTTCTTAAGCGATTCAAGGGCATACTTGGATTGATTGATAAAGATGCCTCTGGGACTCTGAGATATCTGAAGACCTAAGAAGAATGATACCTTGCCCATCATTGACATCTTAAACTTGGAAGACATGAGTGTCCCAAACTCATCCGATAAGGTTTGGGTCGAGGCTGCAAATATAATATCATCAACATATATTTGTACCATAATCATATCTTTACCTCGTTTCTGAATGAACAGCGTGGGATCCACCTTGCCTTTAGCGAAGCCTTGCGTAATGAGGAATTGTGACAAGAGATCATACCATGCGCGTGGAGCTTGCTTCAACCCATAGAGAGCCTTCTTAAGCTTGTACACATGATTAGGATAATTAGGATTCACAAAACCATCCGGCTGTTGAACATAGACTTCTTCCTTGATTTCACCATTAAGAAATGCCGTCTTCACATCCATCTGATAGACGATCATATTCATATGGGCTGCATAAGCGAGGAATAGTCTAATAGCTTCCAAACGGGCAACAGGTACAAAGGATTCCATAAAGTCGACGCCCAATAATTGCTTGTATCCACGAGCTACTAGTCGATCTTTGTTTTTCAATATTCTGCCTAACTCGTCGAGTTTCACCTTGTAAACCCATTTCAAAGTGAGTAATTGCACTTGATCCGGGCATGGGACAAGTTCCCATACTTCAAGACGTATAAACTCATTAAGTTCTTCTTGCATAGCTTCTATCCAACAGGATTGAGTAAAAGCTTCTTTCCATGTCTTAGGTTCAACTTCAGTAAGAAAAGCATCAAAGTGACAAAACATTGCACTTTCTTGTAATTGACTTCGTGTGGATACCGGACGATTAGGGTCACCAATAATAGAATCTATAGGATGATCCTTTGTCCACTTGCTGTCATGTTCACGAATCCTTGGATTGGAGTAAACTGTAGAAGGAGCTTCCTCTGAGGTGGACGACCCGGCTTGATTAGGGTCAGGAATAGATACACCAAAGAATGGAAGTTCACGCATTTGAGCGAATTCCAAATCGTGATCATCGTCATCCTCTTCATCATCAATAGGCATGACATGGGTAGTTGTTACTTGTGTTGGTTGAGAATTACTCGTTGTTGGTATATCTTGACCAATTGTTGGTACAGATGTGTCTGATTGTGCTTCGGTTGCTGGAGCGACAACTTCGGTTACCGGAGCTATTACCTCAGGTTCTGGAGCAACAATACTTGGAGGAGTAAAGAATTCATCAAAGAACGGTTGAAACAACGTATCCCATTCCTTCCTAGTAGGTGGTGTAAATGATGATGAAGTAGGGTTGTTTGGGACAAGACCAGAACTAATATTACTGGGTCCCATTTCATGAAGTGCGGGTTCAGAGCTGCTTTGCTCAGAAGCCATTGCTGTCAGCTCATCAAAATCAACATTCATAGTTTCGAGGATCTTGCGAGAGTTACGGTTGTAGATTCGGTATGCCTTCTTTGCGGGTGCATAACCAATGAAAATACCAATATCAGCCTTTGGTTGAAGTTTTCCCAAATTGTCACCATCATTATTTGGATAGCACAAAGAGCCAAATACATGAAGATATGATAAATCTGGTACTTTTCCATGGAGAAGCTCATAAGGTGTTTTACCATGGCGTTTACGAATTAGTGACCGGTTTTGGGTGTATACTGCTGTTGATACTGCTTCTGCCCATAAGAACAATGGAGCCTTTGCGTAAATTAACATCGTTCGAGCAGCTTCCATAAGTGTGCGATTTCGCCTTTCAACGACACCGTTTTGTTGTGGAGTGCGTGCAGCGGATGTTTCATGAGATATGCCAACTTCTTCATAATAATCACGCAAAATTTGATTCACAAATTCGGTTCCATTATCTGTACGAATGCGTCGGACAGTAGTGTTGAGACGCACTTGAATCATCTTGAGAAATCTGATGATGAATTTAGGTGCCTCATTTTTTGCTTTAAGAAATTTCACCCATGTAAACCGAGAGTAATCATCGACAATGACGAGGATGTACTTTTTGCCACTAAGACTTTCAACACGCATTGGCCCACAAAGATCCATGTGCAACAGATAAAGTTTCTCTTGGTTGGTGTCTTCAGTCTTGGGTTTGTAAGACTTCTTAGTGCTTTTCCCCATTGTACACGCGGAACACAAATGATCCTTGTGAAATGATAGTTTAGGAAGACCACGAACAAGTTCGTTTTTCGCCAAGTGATTAATAGCGTCAAAGTTAAGATGAGATAACCGTCGATGCCATAACCATGACTTAGTCTTCGATGCTTTGGAGAGAAGACATACGGGAGAAGCGGCCATCATGTCTTGTAGAGACAAAGTATACAAATTATTCCCTCGAGTACCTTTCAATAAATCAACCCCTTCCAAATTACGAATGAAGCAGGTATGCTCTCGAAAAGCAACTTCTAGGTTTGCATCACAAAATTGTCCCACAGAAAATAAGTTGTGACCGAGACCTTCCACGTAATACACTCTTGAAATTATAACATTCCCAATATGATATTCACCATATCCCATTATCTTTGCAATATGATCATTTCCAAATCGAACCGTACCAAGAAACTTGCTGACGAAATTTCTGAGCTGAGAGCGATCTCCGGTCATATGCTTGGAGCAACCAGAGTCCAAATACCAGAGAACAATTTGGACCACCTGTTTTCAATAACAACAGTAGACAATGCATTGGAAACTATTGGTTCCGGAGTGTTAGCAGATACAGATATAGAATTATCAGAATTGCTAACAATTTTGAGACCCTTAGATTTCCTGCGTTTTCTAATGTGAGTTTTAGCACTAACAGGTTTTACTGTTCCAACTTTCTTAGGTTTTGGATTATTCGCGGGCACAACAGTGGGATTAGACCTATTTAAAGGGCACTTGGTTCCTACGATAGTGTCGGTGTTCCTAGTTAAAGGACACGCTTGTGTTTTGGTAGCCTTGGTACTCCTAGTTAAAGGGCACGCTTTCTTCGCTGTAGTGGGAGTGATCCTAGTCAAAGGGCACATATTTCCTACTATAGTGAAAGTTCTACCATTGGGGCGCCACATCCAGCCAACTTGGGTTAACACTTTCCCAGTCGGTTTCCATTCTAATCCATTTTTCCGGGCATGCATCTCATTCACATGGTCAATAAGGCAAGAATCATGATGACTAGAAAACATACATTCATTGCAATTCCAACATTTTAAATTAGAATTCACAGTAGGCTTAGAACGCTGCACAACCGCAGAGCCTTTAGGTTTAGCTACATGATTCTTTTTATTCAAAACAGAAATAACATTCCTAGGATGGGCTTCTACTTTCTTCTTCACTTGACTACTAGATGGGGGCAAGATCCTATCATTCTTCTTGTTTCTCTTAAGCTTAGATCTTTGAGCCTTAGTAGTGGTGCTTACTCCTGTAGAAGGCAACACGGGAATATTAGAAGCTGGTTTTGATTCCGCCTTATCTTTAGTGACCAAAGTTTGAGATGGTTTAGTCCTAGAGCCCTTGTTAAGTGGTGTGACGGCTATAAGGGTTCTTTTGATTGCACTAGAGGACGATGCTGAGATAGTGGCTGCGTTATCCACAACATTCTTACCTTTGAGAGTACGAAGTGTTTCCTTTAACTCAGCCAAGACCAGATTCTTATCGCAAATTTGTTCCCTCAAATCAGATATTTCCATCGACTTTCGATTCAATTGTTCAATCAAGGATTGATTCTGTGCAGTGGTATCAACACATGCGGGCTGTACTGAATCGAAGAGTCGTGTATTTTTCTGTTTTAAGTTATCAACTTTGGACAAAATCTTGGAAACTCGATTATCTAGATCAAGTTTAAAATTCTCAGCGGCCTCAAGTACGTTCACACAGTTATGCTCCTTAGATTTCTCTATTGCTATCGGCAAAGATTGAGCAACCTTGTCACTTGGCTGACGCTGTTTTGATTGTAAATTCAATCGAAAATTCTTTTCAAAGTTTGCATCATCGATATTAACACCTTCGAATGACGTTTCAAAGATTTCTTGAATAAATTGTTGCTTGCATTCAAGCGAAATACAATGTGTTTGAATCTCATCAAAACGTTTTGAAATCGAAGAATATGAATCTTGAAGCTTTAAAAATTCAGCGTCAGATTCGTGACAAGTACTATCTACCACATTATCCACAGATTCAACATTATGCACAATAGAATCATTATCAACACTTGTATTCACACAGACAGAAACTATATCATGAGACATCACTTGATTCAGAAGTAGATCATTATGGCGTGAAACCCGTTCTATTTCAAGTAAACTGTTTTCATAAGCATCTTCCATTTCATTGAAAACACGTCTAACTTCTTCTATTTCCAAAAACAAATCTTGATCAATATTACGAAGACAGGCTTTAACATTCTTTACAAACGGAACAATTTCATCTCGAAACGCAGCTCTAGTGTGCTCAAAGTTCCATTCACCTTCCGTTATGGCCGTGGCCGTCGTACGTTCCAAAATGACCTTGTCAAAATCGGCTAAGTGTTGGTGAACCGTATTTAAGTTAACGGACGCCTTACTTACCGGTGGAATTAACTTCGTTAAATCCTTTTTGACGAGTGTAGGAGACGTACTAGGAAGGTTTTCATTTGACAAACTTTGGGGCACAAGAACTGTTAATTCTGCTAATTCCTTTTGTAAGCGAATGCGTGTCTTTTTCGAAAATTGATCTTTGTTATGTTGATCATAATCAATTGTATGGAATTTTGAAAGCATTTTAGAATGAGTTTCATCCCCAAGTGATTGTGTCTCCTCAGTACTACGAACAAAAGGTGCTTCTTTCGATTTGCCAATTATGGTCATGTCATAAAGGCCGGGAATATATTCCTGAGCTTGTTTCGCATAACCGGGATTAGGTGGTAAATCTTGAAGACGCTTAAGTTCGAATTCTTTAAATGATTTAGTTAAAAGATGAACCTTTTCTGTGGAAGCGTATTGTTTTAAAAGCTGTTGTTCTTTGAATTTAAGAAGTTTGGTAGCATTAATTTCCGATTCAACCTTTTTAGACTCGAGAGTTTCGAAATCCATTTTAAGTTTCTGAAAATCATTGACAACCGATTCTTTTTCTTTTAATTCATTGGAAAGATTAGCTTTTAATGATTCTATTTCTTTCAAGTGTTCAATCTTTTCAAAACGAAATTGGTCAAATTCAGAACATGTTATTTTCTCTTCTTGAGGGACCATTTCAAAAGTTCTGACCTTTTCTTTATGCAACGCAAGCTCAGCAGTTAGGGTGGAATTCGTATCTACGGATTGTCTGAGGGCCATATGCATTTGATCAATAATATGTTTAGGCACCATGACCAAATCATGTTGAGCATAAGATTCCATACCCGTCGTAGCATTTGGTTGAGGTTCACTCAAATGTGTAGAATTGGGTACCACAACATTTGAGTTACTAGTTTCCGAATGCTGTTCGAGGTTGTCATTTTCATGCCCAACTTGATGTTGGTTATCATCAATATTATTAGATGTGGTTAGTACCTCACTGATGACATCAGAACCGTAGTGAGAGAGATTAGCAACGAGAGCAGCTTGGGCAGAGTGAATGTCATCACAATCCGAATCGTATGCATCAAGATCATCCGCTTGATAAGCTGCATTAGAAGTAGAAACGACCGCAATGCCTTCAGTATCTGCTGCCCCTGGGTCTGCCAGAAATGCCAACTCCTCTGAATCCAAAATCTTCCCCTTAGACTGAGCATCAACCAAATACATCTTCTCACGAAACCATGCATCATCCCTTCTCCTTTTTGGCTGAGTGCATTCCCTAGCCATATGACCTTGTCCTCGGCAATTGTAGCAAGTCACAACCCTTTTAGGACCACTAAGACTTCCATTTCCATTAGCTTGAGAATTCACAGCTTGATTGTTCCCAGTCCTTGTAGGAGGTCCATATGAATTTTGCCTTCCCTGAATAGGTTGCACCGTCACTTGACCATCTTGAACAGTGGCTTGTTGTCGAGGATTTGAAGAGGTGGCAACAAGTTTTGACAAGTAGGCGGTGAGATGGTTTAGAACATCAGCTGGCGTATCATTTGGGGTAAAGACTGGTGCTTGGATTGGTGGAAGTTCATTAGAGTAGAAAGCTTGTGCTGGTTGTGCTTCAATTGGAAAATATCCTTGCTGAGGAGTATAACCCAATGGAGAAGTGTTGGCTTGTGATGGTGTTGTTTGATATGATGGTTGCTGTTGAAAAGATTGTTGATGAACACCTTGTTGATATTCTTGTTGTGGCATCATTGGTGGTTGATAAGATGGTTGTTGTGGTTGCTGATAGATGTGTGGTGGTGGTTGCTGCAAGTATGATGGTTGTTGATAAGTATAAGCCATGTTTTGTTGAGAAGCATACATTGCAAGTGGATCATGAACTTGAGGTGTAGACAACCGAGCCTCGATCACATGGCATTCGTGTTGTTGAAGAAAAGCTTGAAGTTGATCCACATTGGTGTTATGCAAGTCCTTAGCCAATTTAACATCCGTCACGTATTTTTTCCATTCTGGAGGAAGAGTGTTCAAATACTTGGTGTTCAATTGAAAGGTAGGAATTGCCATGCCATAGATGTTAAGCTCATTCAACAATAGGGTAAATCTCAGATAGTAATCATTGAGAGTCTCCCCTGGCACATAGGCAAACTTATCAAAAGTATCATAAAGCTTACACTCTCGTTCTTGTTTAGTTAACGAGGTGCCTTGCATAAGAACACGAATTCTATCCCATAACTCTTTGGCAACTTTATGTTTGCTGACGAGTTTGTAGACATCTGGAGGAAGAGCTTGGAGAATGATGTTTGTAGCATACTTATCACATTTATCTTGAATCTTCATATCTCCAGTCAACTCACCCGTTGTGCGAGGACGAGTGGTCGTACCTTCCGTCACAGTACCATAATCTAATGGTCCATTGAGCACCGATGCCCAAATTAGATGTCCATTCTCCTTGTTCAACATATAAAGTTCCATTCGGGAAGCCCATTCCTCATACATAGTCTTCACCAACATTGGTGGACGATTATCCGTACCCGAGAGGATGGACTTATCCGTAAGAGATGTATACTCCATTTCAATAAGTTAAGATTTACAAAGTTGATCGAACAATGAAATAAGGTTAAGTATTTGTGTGTTGTTGTGAGTTAAAACCGAGAAACAATGTTAAAATCCCCTAAAATATGTTCTCGATAAACCAAAAATTCCAAGTCGAAATTTTTTATGGAAAAATTTGTGATTATCGGAATGTTGATCGGAATGTCAGATCGGAATACCAGATCGGAATACCAGATCGTAATGTAACACTGTCGGAATGATGATGGTATCGGAATGCCTAGATCGCAATGCAGAGCGGTCGCAATGTTCAGATCGCAAAGCCAATCAGAAAGTTCAGATCGCAAAGCCTATCGGAATGATTCAGATCGCAAAGTGGCTGTCAAAATTCGAGCAGAGTAACGACTTAACAAACCTTCCTTATACCCGTCGGAATCTCAGATCGCAATAGCTATCGGAATGATTCAGATCGGAATAAGTGATAAAAATCCCACGATCGCAATGTAGAAACCAATCCCTTTCCGATGGACGGTTATTGCGATGGAAGCCCAAGTACAATTTGTACTTTCCGATGGATGTTTCTGCTTAAATTTCGGAATGAAGAACAAAGCCTTTTTGCACTTTTGATCCAAGAAAGATTGTGTTTTAACCAAAATCAAGACACCAAAAACACTACAATCCTACTGAATACGTTATGCTTCTTGAAATCACGAACAAACACAAAAAAATTTTTGATGATTCGGCAAAATGAACTCAAAAAAGCCACGAAATGCTTATAAGAACATACGAATCACACAAACAAACCTATATTTCATCCCAAGCTCTTGATACCATTTGTAGATTTGTAAATCTATGCTTATGTTTTTAGAGAGAGAAAGAGATAGAGAAATGGTGGATTTCACACTTTAGAGAGAGAAACTAAGAAAGAACTATGTGTAAAATAATGAAAGCCACACCCTCTCCATCAAAGGAGAGGGTTTATATACCCAAGCCTTGTAATGGGCTTGGGCTTACACTTTTGGGCCGGCCTACACATGTTGTAGGCTAGGCTTGGACTTGTTTGATATGTAAAGAAGATTAACTAAACTACGAGCTATTACATGGACTATTAATGGAGTGACCGATCCTTCTTAATACGTAAAACGTATTTCCAACAGGCGGGAAAAATAAAGTTTAAAACTGAAATCTGAAAAACCCTATTCGGAATAATGCTTCTATGCGGAATAATTGCTAAACGGAAAAAATGCTATGCGGAAAATAATGGTTATGCGGAATAATAAATCTTACTCGGAATAAAAAATGCTATGCGGAAAATAATGGTTATGCGGAATAATAAATCTTACTCGGAATAAAAAAATGTTATACGGAAAATAATGGTTATGCGGAATAATTAAAAATGCTATGCGGAAAATAAATGCTATGCGGAATAAAATGCTCTACTCGGAATAACTGTTACTCGGAATAAAAACCCTATTCGGAATAACCAATTATTCCGCATAAAGGCCCCTATCCGGAATAACCTAATATTCCGAATAAAGGTCTCTATCCGGAATAAAAAGTATTCCAAATAAGTGACCAAGAAAGCACTCTATCCGGAATATATAAATATTTCGAATAGAAGACAAAATAAGCAGGATATACGGAATGTCTGGGCAAGATACAGAAAGCAGGAACATGAAGAACAGTAAGGTGAATTAGAACACGAATTTAACAAAATCTAACCAAGATAAACCAAAAGATTAAACCAAAACAACCACAAAACATCAACTAACAATAATTAATCAAAACAAATCATCAAAACTAACAAATAGAGCCAAATAAATCAAAACCCACTTGATCAAAATCATAAAAACTCAAGAACATGAACATTGAACATGAAGAACAAATCAAACAAGAAAGGTAGAAGGAGATTAGCAATAAGATAAAGATTAACAACAATTAAAGGTAAACTTACTTGTAATTAAAAGAAATTTAAAGGTGCATTACATGAAAATTAAGGTGCAAGAAAGTAAAAGCAGGGAAATGAAAAATGGGGGAAGGATGGGTTGTCAAGCCACCAACAACCTAAACAAAATGAAGGTGGACACTATATATAGGGGGATTAGGGAGGAGCTTAGGAAGATTCCTCCCTCTTTCTTCTTTCTCTTAATTGCACACTTAAGTCCTTGATCTTCTTAATCTTTTGTTAATCTTCTTAATACTTGGACTTTGTCTTGGGATTTCTTCAAACTCGTCTTGTAATCTTCAATAAATTAGACTCGAGTTCTTCGGATTTTAATAAACTTCCGTCTTTTGACTTTTCCTTCGATAAATCTTCAGAATTGGTCTTGGACTTCCGTTCTTTTTCCACTCTTGATCTTTCGACTTCATCTTTCGTCTTTTTCTTCGATAAAAGCCTGTGAAATCCCGTGTTTTCTCCACTTTTCACCTTTTCGTCCTAAATCACAACAAAAACATAAACCACGCATAATTCCGACATAAATGACATAAAATACACGTTTTGGCTCGGTTATTATTGTAATTAAGTGGTAAAAAGGATGGGTGTTTTCACACCTATCAGCTGTCCAAACACTTAAAGGCATTAGATTAATACTGGCCCCGAGATCAGCTAGGGCAGTAAATTCTTCGGTTTTGTTAAAAATGCAAGGCAACACAAAACGACCGGGATCTCCAAGTTTTTCCGGAAGTTCTTTAAGAATAACTGCAGAACAGTTTTCATTTAAGCGTGTGTTGGCGAGCTCAATCAGCTTCTCCTTCTTGTTAAGCAATTCCTTGAATGCTTTGACAAATTTCGGCATGTGGACAAGTGCTTCAACAAGGCTAATGTTGAAATTCATTTGAGAGATCATCTTCAAATAATTCGACACTTGAATGTCATCCTTAGTGAGCAAGTTAGGCTTGTCCAAGCGAGAAGGATATGGGATGTTGGGTTTATAGGTGGAAGGTGTAGGTGTAGCAGGTAAAGGTTGAGATGTTGAAGGGTTCTTCTTGGGTACTTCGTCACGACGAGGCGGAGACGGTAATGGTGCATTAATACTAGGTGTGGGAGTAGTAGGGATAAATGGTGGTGGAGGAGGTGTAGATGATGGGGGCGGGATAGGTGGTCCTACTATGGTTACTCCACTACGGGTAGTAATAGCACTCACATTCGCTCGCGGGTTGGTGACGGTGTTTGAAGGTAGAGAACTCGAAGAAGAGGGTTGAGTGGTGGGCAAGAAACTAGCAAGCATATTCTTCAAATCATTCGTTTGATTGCTGAAGGAGGATTGAATATTATCTCGAAGCTAGGATCTTATGTCATTCCCTTGCTTGGTGATATCCCCTTTCAAATTGATAATTTGGCTCTGTAGATTCTTAATTTGCTCACCTTGGGTTCTCATTAAAGCTTCAACATCTTGATTAATGGGTGGGGTTTGTTGAGCGGGTGGGTGATAAGGATTAGAAGCTCTAGGTGGGATTTGGTTGTTTCTATTGTAATTGTTGGGGTTTTGGTTTTGAGGAGAAAAACCGGGTGAAAGATAGTTGTTGGACCGCTAACTCAGCAAATTTCTATCCCCTTGAGGTCGAGCTTGGTAATTTTCCGGTGAATAATTACCATAAGCTGCATACACATTTTCCGGATTTCTTTGAGTAGAAGGACAATCAGTGTATGAGTGAGGACCGCCGCATGTTTCACAAGGATTGGCAACCGCTTTTACTTGTTGTTGGTTTATAGCGAGAAGCAAGATATTTTTGTTCATTTCGGTCATCATGCGGGTGAATTCGGTCATGTCGGGGTTTGCTGAAGTAGAAGAAACATTGACTCTCGGGTTGTTCCTTGAAGAAGCGGAGGAATCCCAATTTTTGTGATGAGTAGTCATGTTCTCAATAAGCTCTCTACACTCCTCGGGTCTCCTTTTCATAAATGTGCCACCAGCGGCTGCATTAATCGTATCACGATCACGAAAAGTCAAACCATTGTAGAAAGTATCAATTAAGGTCACATGGAGCATATTGTGGTTTGAACAATGATCGATCAAAACATTATATCTTTCCCAAGCATCAAAGAGAGATTCATCGGGTTCTTGCATGAAACCGTTGATTTGATTGCGAAGGCTCGTGACCATGGATGGTGGAAAGTAGCGCGACAAAAAGCGTTGAGTCATGTCATCCCAAGTATGAATAGAATTCTTTGGGAGACGATCAAACCATTTCTCGGCGTGGTGTGATAAAGTATGTGGAAAGAGTTGAAGGCGAAGAACATCCATTGTGGCACCGGGCAACTTCATGCTTTGGGTAATAGTAATGAACTTGTCGAGGTGTTTGTTGGCATCATCATCAGGCATTCCGGCAAATGGATTAGTTTGCACTTGCTGAATCATGTGGTGCTTCAACGAAAACTCCGGAGCCGTGATTTGCATCGGCGCAATCGGTCCTCCTCATCCAAACATGGTAGGTTGACAAAGCTCTTCCATTGTCCGAAGATCGGGCTGTGGAAGAACATTGTTGTTGTTATTATTGAGGTGCGGTAGATTATTGTTGTTGTTCACACCTGCCATACTTAAATCTTCACGAGTCTCGGGCTCTTGATAATTTGAAGATCTAGTACGCATACACCTGAAAAGGCAAAAGAAAACAATACCAAACACAAAGAGAATATATATACACTATAAAGATAAAATCTTTTTGAATTTTTGAAATTTTTTAATTTTTATGGATTTTTAACAATTTTTAATTTTTTATGGATTTTTTGAAAAATTTTAAGCAAGAAAATAACGCTCACGAATGAACGGATCCCAAAAAGCAACGCGTCTCTCACAGAAAACCGTTAATCTTTACGAAAAGAGCCGGCAGCGGCGCCATTTAATACATGAGATTTTGTATGTAAAACTTTATCGTCACAGTCTCTTCGAATTGAAAAATGGTTTAGTGTGCGACTCAGTCGTCTTTTGGTGAAACAAAGAGTTGTGTCGTTGTAGTAATTAAAAAGTGCAAAACTTAAAACTAAATGACGTTAATTTAAATCTGAATCTAATTTAAAATAAATGACGGGAATTTAAAAGCGTGACGAGAAATTAAAAGGCACTAAGAGTAAATAACGCAAACTTAAAACTATCTAAGGCAAACTTAAAACGCAACTAAAACTTAAACTAAGGCAAGGCTAAAATAAATCTAAAGCAATTAAACTTAAAGTGCAACTAAGAAAAAAGGCGGGAAAAATAAAGCTTGAAAATTAAAAGCAGAAAATTAAAAACTGAAACTAAAAAATAACCTGAAAACAGCTCATTCGGAATAATCCTTCGTTCGGAATAATCACTCATCCGGAATGTCACCTTCGTTCGGAATAATTTCTTCTTCACTCGGAATATTTACCAAAAACACTCATTCGGAATAATTGAACAAAACCTTCATCCGGAATAAATCCTTTATCCGGAATATGTCACTTATCCGGAATAAAGTCTTGACTCGGAATATTGCCTTGATTCGGAAATATTCCGAATGAACCCTCTTGATTCGGAACAATAAATGTTCCGAATGAACACTCCTTGATTCGGAACAATAAATGTTCCGAATGAACTCCACTGATC
Source organism: Glebionis coronaria (assembly GCA_025667525.1). NCBI lineage: Eukaryota > Viridiplantae > Streptophyta > Magnoliopsida > Asterales > Asteraceae > Glebionis > Glebionis coronaria. Next base: position 39,297,646 of record CM046874.1, on the reverse strand, counting down.
CGGAATAAAAACTTGATTCGGAATATATTCCGAATGAACTCACTCTCCTTGATTCGGAAAATGTTCTGAATGAACAAACCCTTGATCCGGAAGAAATTGATTCGGAACTTTCTGAACAAAGCTTTGATTCGGAATAGTCTGCTGATTCGGAACTTCTTCTTGGTTCGGAATGTTCAAGTTGATCCGGAATGTTCCGAACGAAGGTCCTTGATTCGGATTGTTCCGAATGAAGGTCCTTTGATTCGGAATAAACACTGACTCGGAACTTCACTGATTCGGAACAATCAAGGAGAAACCTTCACTCGGAATATTTGGGCTTTGATCCGGAATGTACCTGGGAATACAGTAACAAAGCGAAGAACAAGGAGAAAGGAAAAAGCTACGGATCTAATTAAAATTAATCAAAATCAACCAAGAGATTAAACAAGATTAACCAAAAACATCTACTAATGATAATCAAACAATCCAAAACAATCAAACTAACAAATATAACCAAAATAATCAAAACCCACTTAATTAAATCAAATAAAACTCAAGAACATAAACATGAACAATAAAGCATAAAGATTAAGATCAAACAAGAAAGGTAGATAGGAGATTAACAAGAAAAAGTAAAGATTGACAAGAATTAAAAGAAAACTTACTTGAAATTAAAGGTATTTAAGGTGCAAGACAATTAAGGTAAATGACATGTAATTAAATGACAAGGAAAATAAAATGGAAGAACTAATTGTCACTATTAGCCAACAAAAACAAATGAATACACTAATGAACTATTTATAGGGGAGATTAGGGAGGTGCTTAGGAAGCTTCCTCCCCTATTTCTTCTTTCTTTAATTGCGTCATTAAGTCCTTAATCTTCTTAATCTTTTGACTTTAATGACTTTGTCTCGGGATTTCTTCAAACTCGTCTTGTAATTCTTCAATAAATTAGACTTGAGTTCTTCGGCTTTTAGTAAACTTCCGTATTTTGATTTTTTCTTCGATAAATCTTCAGAATTGGTCTTGGACTTCCGTTCTTTTTGCACTCTTGATTTCTTGACTTCGTTTTTTGTCTTTTTCTTCGATAAAAGACCGTGAATGTCCGTGTTTTCTCCACTTTTTAGCTTTTCGTCCTAAATCACAACAAAAACACAAACCACGCATAATTCCGACATTTACGACATAAAATACACGTTTTGGCTCGGTTATTATTGTAATTAAGTGGTAAAAAGGATGGGTGTTTACACACCTATCACCTATTCATTTCCACCACACAAACTTGCTCCACGAGCCACACCATGTATATTTTTAGGTTATCCAGCCTATCACGAAGGTTATCGGTGTCTTGACCTAACTACAAACAAAATTCTTATCTCTAGACATGTAACCTTTGACGAAAATCAGTTTCCATATGGATCCATCACACCTTCCCCTTCATACGAATTTCTCGACACGTCTCCCTCACCAATTACTCGTCATGTAATACATAATCCTCCAACACCAACACCTACTGTTAACCCATAATAAGTGTGAAAACACTTATCCTTTTACCACTTAATTATAATAATAACCAAGCCAAAACGTGTATTTTATGTCTAAATGTCGGAATTATGCGTGGTTTGTGTTTTTGTTGTGATTTAGGATCAAAACGTGAAAAGGGAAGAAAACACGGGCTTTCACGGGCTTTTATCAAAGAAAAAGACAAAAGACGAAGTCAAAAGATCAAGAGTGAAAAAAGAATGGAAGTCCAAGGCCTATTCTGAAGATTTATCGAAGAAAAAGTCTAAAGACGGAAGTATAATAAAGCTGAAGAACTCAAGTCTAATTAATGAAGAAATTACAAGACGAGTTTAATTAATCCCGAGACAAAGTCGAAAAAGTCGAAGAATTTAGAAGACGAAAAGACGAGAAAGAAAGAAAGAAGGAAACTTCCAACACATGCTAACCTTCCCTAATCACCTATAAATACTCTACTAATGACACATTAGGAGGTGTTAGCTAATTTGACACATTAGTCTTTCCATTTTATTTTCCATGCACTTTCATATTGTCATTTACTTAATTGTCATTTAAATTCTTGCCTTTAATTTCAAGTAAGTCTCTTAATTTTGTTGTTGAATCCTTAACTTTAATCAAGTTTTATATTAATCTCTCCTTCTACCTTTCTTATTTTTGTTAATCTATATGTTTATGTGCTTATGGTTATGCTTATTCGATTAATTGTTATGTTTTTATGTTTTTGATTGTGTTAGCTTATTGATTTTATAGCTTATTGTGTGTTTGATTTGATTTTAGTTAAGTGTTTTTATTAGTTTATTTTATTAAAAGTTGATTTTTAATTTTTAGTTTAATTAGTGTTTTTGAAGTTTTTGATTTGTGTTGAATTAGTTTTTCTTAAAAGTGTTTTAGATTAAGTTTTAGTTATTTGCTTATTTGATTTTTGCTTATTCGTAGCTTATTCCCTGTTTCTTAGAATAAATCTGTTACTGTTCTGTTCATTTTAGGATCTTCGGAAAAGGGTTTTGGTATTCCGAAGAATGCCCCTTATTCCGAAGATATCATTTCTCTGAAATTCTGCTTTTTCCGAAGATTGTTTATTTCCATAATTTACTTTCATTTCATTTATCCGAAGATTTTATTTTCTCTGATTTTATCAATTTTTCCAAAGATTTAGTTTTTCTCTGAATTTCTTAATTTTTCCGAAATTATTCATTTTTCTGAATTTAGTCATTTTTCCGAAAAAACAATTATTCCGAAAAAGTCAGTTTTCCGAAGAAGTTGTTATTGCGAAAAAACAAGTTCCGAAAAACAGATATTGCGAAACAGCAAATATTCCGGAAAAGAAGGGATTCCGAGAAAATCAAGTATTCCGAAGATAGTAACTGTAGCTATTCTGAAGATTGTGTTGGCTGCTTGCCTGCTTATGGTATTTTGGCGCCAATTTGAGCAGCTAGCCTGGCTGCTTCCGGCTGCTTGCCTGCTAGCTTGTTTATTTATTAGTATTGTTCCGAATTGTTTAGTTTTATCTGAAAGTTGTTCCGATTTTAATTCTGAAAGTTACGTATTTTTAGTTGAATTTTTCGTCGATTTTTAGTATTAATATTTTTTCGTAAAGTTTAAGTTTTATCTTTTATTTAGTACCCGCTTTAGGTTTTGCCTCGTTTAGCTTTAAAGTACTATTTTAGTTTTATTCTCTCCTTTTTCATTAAGTAAACTTTATTTTCGAGTCGAAATTTCGTCTTTTAGTTTTATTTTTATTAATTGTTTCGTTTTAAATTTACGTTTTATTATTTGTAGCTTTATTTACCTTGCCTTTTACTTTAAAGTTTTGCACATTTTACTTTACTACAACGACCAATCAATTCCTTTTTCACCAAAAACGACTGAGTCGTACTTAAACCGATAGTCAATTCGATTAGATCGGAGGATAACTTTTAACCCTAGCAAAATCAAGTTATTAACCCACCAACACCTCAAACACCAACCCACACCCACCATACTTTAGGTTCAAACCACTCTAGTGGCCCACCACCTGGTTTTTCTCCACTTGTCTCCGCCCAGTCCACTCATCACCTTATATCACCCACAACCGAAACACAACCTGCATCCACTTTAACACCTACAACCCAAACCGAGACACAATCAGAATCTACGGCCTCGGTTCCAACAGAAACCAAAACCCACAACAACACTCAACCCATTATTAGTAACCCACCAACTCGGACTCACCCTATGGTCACTGGAAATCAGGATGGCACACGTAAGACTACCCAACGTCTAAACCTTCATGTTTCTCACATCTCTCCTATACCAAAATCCCCGTTTCTTGCCTTATCTGATCCGCATTGGCGGGATGCTATGTACGATTAATATAATGCTTTAATTAAAAATGGTACTTAGGTCCTCGTTCCAGGACCTCATGGTGTCAATATTGTGCGGTGTTTGTGGTTATTTCGGCATAAATTTCATGCCAATGGTTCTTTAAGTCGGTATAAAGCCCGATTAGTTGCCAACGGTAGTAGTCAGCAGGTTGGCATTGACTGTGATGAGACTTTTAGCCCGGTTGTCAAGCCGGCCACTATTCGTACTGTTCTTAGTCTTGCATTGACTAGACATTGGCCTATTCATCAGTTGGATGTTAAAAACGCTTTTCTTAATGGTGATTTGTCAGAGACTGTGTATATGCATCAACCTCCAGGTTTTGTTGATCCTCGGTATCCTCATCATGTATGTCGTCTTCAGAGGTCTTTATATGGGTTGAAACAAGCCCCTCGTGCTTGGTTTCATCGTTTTGCTGCTTATGCTACCCGAGTTGGATTTTCTTCAAGTAGATGTGCCTCATCTTTATTTATTTATAGATCTGGTACTGACACAACATATTTATTGATTTATGTGGATGATATCGTTCTCACAGCCTCTTCTACAGCTTTGCTTGAGAAGATTATTTTCTCTCTAAAAAGGGAGTTTGACATGACAGATCTTGGTGCTCTTAACTATTTCTTGGGGATATCTGTTACACGTGACAATACTGGAATGTTTCTCTCTGAGAAGAAATATGCTATGGAGTTGCTAAAGCGAGCAAATATGCTCAATTGTAATCCTACTCGGACCCCTGTTGACACTGAGTCCAAGCTTGGTCCTGAGGGGACTCCTATTTCTGATCCTACTTTATATCGGAGTCTTGCAGGTGGACTACAATATCTTACATTCACGCGTCCTGATTTGTCTTATGATGTGCAACAAATTTGTCTATATATGATTGATCCTCGAGAGCCTCACTTTGCTGCTCTCAAGAGGATCCTTCGTTATGTTAAAGGCACTATGGAGTTTGGTTTAGATTTATATGCATCCTCAGTATCTTCTCTTATGGCTTACACTGACGCTGATTGGGCTGGTTGTTCTACTACTCGCAGATCTACATCCGGGTATTGTGTGTTTTTGGGCAATAATCTTTTATCATGGTCTTCTAAGAGACAACACACTATTTCACGATCTAGCGCTGAAGCTGAATATCGAGGCGTTGCTAACGTTGTTGCTGAGACGGCATGGCTACAGAATCTTCTTCGAGAGTTACACACACCACTATTGACCGCTACTCTTGTTTATTGTGATAATGTTAGTGCTGTTTATTTATCTTCTAATCCGGTGCAACATCAACGAACAAAACACATTGAGATTGACATTCATTTTGTTCGTGATATGGTTGCTATGGGTCACGTGCGTGTTCTTCATGTTCCATCTCGTTACCAGTATGCAGACATCTTCACCAAAGGTCTTCCTTCAACGTTATTTGAAGAATTTCGTTCCAGTTTTAGTGTTCGATTGCCTCCCGCTCAAACTGCGAGGGAGTGTTAGTTGAGATAGTTTGGCCTACTATGTTTAGGCTTTAGCCCGTCTATGTTACTTCTAGATCTTTCCTATGTATCCTATATATTGTAATGTTTTTAGTGAATAATGATCAAGAAGTATTACCAATCTATGTTACTTCTAGATCTTTCCTATGGTTTGGTTTATACTAGGGTACGTATATATGTCCAATCAAATATTGCGATTTATGCAGACAAGGGAATTCTAACTTATTGTCACCCTTTTTTGGCAACTGTCACACGGTGTGTGATTCACACCCATGTATGCTATATGCATTTTTAGACAACTAGATCAATCACACTTATATCACGAGCGTTTGCACTTGGCACCTGTTGAAGTCCTTAAGCTGGATTGGATCATTTATAAAATGTATGTAACGCATATGCACATATATAGGTGAGCGTTTGTTGATTTTGCGGAAGATCCATCATTCTTGGTCTATTTAAATTGATAGTTGCCAGTGACGGCCCGCTGTCAAATACATTGCAGCCTCATACTAAGTTACTTATTATATGTTGGTCTAGGAAGCAATAGTTCTTGTGAATGATGTGAAGGTGAACCTATAAGTTTTTGAACCATGTTTTTCAAGCAATCCAAACCCGAATAGCTTTCTATTCGCGGCGCTAGAGATAATGCCCAACGGATTCTGGCCAAAGAAACTATTTTTTTTCCAATAAATGACTCTATAAAGATGCTTGACATGAAAAGATTTATGCAAAACGATCCAGTATGAGATTCAAAATGATAGTTAGCAATAAGCAAAACGATCGCAAGTAAACCACATGGAACATTTTTTTGTCATACCACATGTTAGACGCAATTGCAATTTCAATATAAAAAACCTTTATTTTCAAAGTTTCGACGCCGTTAAGAAAGTAACATCAAAAGTATTTATTTATATCATTTATAAAATACAGAAAAAAAAAATTCCTCAAAAGCTTATTGTTTTAAAGAGTTTCTAACCTGAACCTAACACGAAGTCTCTTGTAGCACAATCGGCGCTGGCGTAAAGGCTAACGTAATTTATATTCGATTCCTAACCTTAAACTCTCAAATCATAGGAATCCCAGGTTCGAGTCCAAGAGACATTTTTTTTTATTTTTTATTTAAATAATCGCGTAAGAAATAAAAAGAATGGCCCATGCAGGTGTCGAACCTGCGACCTTCACCTCTAACACTGAAACACTCTAACAAGCTGAGCTAATTACCCTTTTCTTTCAGTAAATAAATCAAATATCTCTTACAACATTATATATAGGCTATTACTTCGCGTTGATCCAGATCAGTCACCAATGAAGAAAGACAGAGAGAAAATGGTGAAACCGAAAGCAACAACAAAAGATAAATTGTTTAGCGAAGTGAACCCTGAACGTGATCACATAAATTGTTTCATATAGGCATTTCTTAGGATCAGGCGATTAGTAAAGGATATATTTTCTTTTAACTTAACAAGCAGCCAATTAAATAGCCAATATAAGCTTCTGTTTCCACTGCACATAAATCACTTGTGACATTAAGACTTCAAATAAACCTTAAATACGATCTTGACTATGAAATCGTCTCAACCAAAAAATGTCAAAATGAACCATGAACATCAAGAAGAACACTAGTATGAAACCGACTCATATAACGTACAGAACACTTGCATATCATTAAATTCAAGCGTGAAAAGTATACAGCCAACTAAAATCTTGGAATTCCTTTACCCTCGGGTACTTTACCCTTGGATATGGGCATATGAGTGAGACTCTACATTATACCTTCCTAAACCCTCTAATTTTACAACATGCCACCATAATGAGTGAGCCTCCAGATTCCAGAACAACTGGTGCTAAAATCGCTATATCTCGTTTTCGAGTGTCTTAGACTCTTAGCAACAAAGGAGGTCCTTTCTATTTACGGTTTAAATAAATTTAAAGGAACCATATATCAACAAAGTCTGCTGTAGCACATATTGCTAAATTATGAATTTGCCAAGTTTCGGCTCCTACTCTGGTTAGGAGTCCCAGGTTCGAGTCCTGGCAGCAGACATTCTTTTTTTTTTTAATTTGTTGCAAATATAACTTGGTAGTAAACTGTAAAAAAGAGTCATAAACCTTCCTCAAAGACCCGAACACAAACATTGAGCTCGTGTCACAACAATCTAATTAGCTAAGAGTTAGTCTCAACTGTGATAATTCTTCAAATACTCTTTTATGATTGGTCAACTAACCATTTGCAGAAACGAAACAGTAACAAACTAAGAAAACAACAAAGACATAGAGAAGTATGTGCACATTTTTCGTGTTAACAGTAGCAACAAAGTTTCTTGTAGCACAAATCGCCCCGGCTTAAAAGTTGTTTCTTCTTTCGACTACGTTGCAAGTCATTCGATTATCGGGTGTCTAATATTGATTGCAAAACTATAGTTTGACAAATTATTTAATATCGGTATTTCTTAGGTTCAGGCGATCAGCAAATGAGTCGTTGCTTTTAAATTAACAAGCGCCTAAATCAATTGTGACTTCAAAGAAACCTTAAAATACGATCGTACTCTCGACCTCAGGATCACTCAACAATAGCTATGAGACCTACGCGCTAGCCAACTGCGCCACTACCCCTGTGTACTGTTTTATCCTAATTTGATCATTTATAACTAGCTTCTGTTACGAAAACTAAGAGAAAAAGAAAATGTCTGATAGGAAAATACTTTTAAGAAAAAAGCTTTAGTTGCTCGATATTTGAGATTTAAGAATATACGAGGACAAACTATTTTGATCCTTAAGACTACATAACAGAAAATATATCCAGCAGTAGAGAATGTGTATGAATCTCTCACCACACCGCACGTACACTTTCAAAAACAATTAGAAAGAAACTAGAAGTGGACATCCACGTGGATAATGCCACCCTGACACCGAGCTTTCTTCCCAAGTAAACACGAGCCCATCAAGGATTTTGCTTAAAAGCAGTAACATGTCTTGATAGAAATCTGAATATATCTAGTATATGGAAACATAGTTAAATGTTACTACACCTACTCGACCATCGTGACTTCAATCTATAAGATTCTGATACCATCTTCATGTTTCACTAGTGTCGTCCTATATCAAGGACTAGCAACTTTTGTTTGTACTAGTGCATTTATATGTCAAATCAAATGTTGCAGGTTCTGCAGACAAGCTAGGGCTACTAACTTATCATCTTTTTTTTGTGGAAACTGTCACACAAGTGCGATTCACGCACGCCTATGCTGTATGCATTTTTAGACAACCAGATTAATCACACTTTTATCATCGTTTTATTGTTAAGAATATATCAGAGTTTGCAGTTGGCACTTGTGAAGTAAACATGATCTGATAAATTGTTTTATATAGGCATTTTTAGGATCAACAAAAAGAGGCTTTCCTTATACCTTATCAAGCAGCCAATGCAAGTCTTCTTCTGTTTTTCACAGCACATAAATCGACTAGTCACATATAGCCGGGTATGCCCGGGTTTTTCTCGGATATAACTGGGTCTCGCTGAGTCGTCGCCGGATATAGCCGGGGTATTGGTCGGATAAATCCGGGTCTGACATATCATGTAACTTTTGAAGAAGGTGATACATTAATCAAAAGAAGTCTCCGGTCTAAGCTTGACAATCAACAACTTTACGACAATGCTTAGTTCCTATTCTCGTGACGCAAGCACAATTGCCCCGACTTAAAAGTCTCTGTAACTATTATCAACCTAGTAACAAAGTTTTCTGTAGCACAATTGCCCCGACTTAAAAATCGTCGCTTCTTTCGACTCCGCTCTGGAGCCCCCAGGTTCGAGTCCTGGCAGGGGACAAGACTTTTTATTTTATTTTTTTACAGATAAAAATATGTATGAGAATAAAAATAATGGCCCATGCAGGTCTCAAACCTGTGACCTTCGCGTTATTAGCACGACGCTCTAACCAGCTGAGCTAATAGGCGAATTTGATCTCTTGAGTTGTATGCACTGTCCTGATTACAGCACTAGCAATGAAATCGTTCTTGTTCAAAAAGAAAAATATGGGGTGAGAGAGGCTCGAAATACTCTCGACCTCAGAATCACTCAACATCTGCTATGAGACTTACGCGCTAGCAAACTGCGCCACTAACCCTTGGTTCTGTAAATTTAAACTTTTATCTAAGCTGAAATTGGCTACGTGAATCTGAAAGAGAAAAGGGGTGTGGGGCAAAAGTGTTTTCTTATTTCTGGATGCCTCATCTGATAGAAACAGACTGCCTATTTAAACATAAACAAATGCCAACAAAATAGGAACTAACTCCCTACTCTTCAACTAAAGCAATAGACCAGGAACTAAACTGAACTAAATGGCCAACATGGCCTTGATTTGGTCAAATAAAAATGTGCAGGAAAAATAAATAAAACACTAAGCTTTCTGAATTAAGCCAACATTTTCCCCCCTAATTCAGAACCTGCTATGTTCTTCACTCCCATCATCTTCCTCATTTCCATAAACTGAATTCGAGGCAATGGTTTCGTGAGAATGTCTGCCTTTTGTTCCTTGCTGCAAACATGCTTTATAACTACATCGCCACGCTCAACACACTCTCTTATGAAATGATACCTCAAATCAATATGCTTACTCCTTCCGTGGAAAACCGGGTTTTTGATCAGCTCTATAGCTGATTTGTTGTCTAAATAAAGTACAAACGGACCAGCTTTCTCCCCGGTTATCTCTTGAACCAACCTACTCACCCATATTCCTTGACATGTTGCTGTGGTTGCAGCCATAAACTCAGCCTCACATGAAGAGAGCGCCACACATTGTTGCTTTTTCGAGCACCATGTAACCAAATTCTCCTTCAAGTAGAATACCATTCCACCTGTACTCCGCCTATCCTCCACATCTCTCGCATGATTACTGTCGGAGTATCCTGTGATTACATCGCCTTTATGATACTTGGTATAAACGAGTCCATAGTTAATTGTTCCTCTAATGTAGCGCAAGATCCTCTCGACTGCTTGCATATGAATCACTGTAGGTTTCTCCATGAACCTGCTCACAATCCCGACAGCATATGCAATGTTGGGTCGGGTGTGTGTGAGGTACCTTAAGCCTCCTATAATGCTACGAAACACAGTCGGATCAACCGGGACTCCTTCTTCATCCTTTGTAAGCTCCAATTTGTGTTCCATTGGAGATTTTGATGGATTGCAATATGCCATTCCAGCCTTTAAGAGTACATTTCTTGCATAAGCAGATTGCTTGAGTGTCATACCATCTTCATGTTGTGTCACTTCGATTCCCAAGTAGTACGAGAGTAAACCCATGTCACTCATCTCAAATTCTTTGTTCATTTGTTGCTTAAAGTACTTGGCATCACCATCATAACTTCCTGTTACTATTAAATCATCAACATAAATTCCAACTATGAGAACATTACCATTTTGTTTTCTGGTGTACACTGCATGTTCCAGCCCGCATCTTGTGAAGTTCAGTCCTTTCAAGCACTTATCCAATCTCGATTTCCACGCTCTAGGAGCTTGTCGCAGCCCATAGAGTGCCTTTGACAGTTTGTACACTTTGTGTGAATGATTAGACTTCACGTACCCCTCCAGTTGTGTGACGTACACTTCCTCTTCCAGCCTCCCATTTAGAAACGCTGACTTCACGTCTAAGTGGTGTACCTTCCAGCCTTGTGAACCTGCGAGAGCTAGTATAATTCGGATTGTTTCAATCCGAGCAACCGGAGCAAACACCTCATCAAAATCAATTCCGGGTTTTTGAACATGACCCATGGCGACTAGTCTAGCTTTGTACTTCAGTATGTTGCCACTTGGATCTCGTTTAAGCTTGTAAACCCATTTAAGTCGGATAGGTTTACGACCTGCAGGTAAATCAACTAACCTCCAAGTTTGGTTCTTCTCTATTGCATCCAATTCAACATTCATAGCTTTCACCCATTCTTGATTTTTGCAGCAACAAGATACGAGGCCGGTTCTTCTGCATCTTGCATGAATAAAAGTTCATCACATTCTTCATAGAGATCAGTTAAACGTCGATACCTTTAGGAGCACCACCGCCTGTTGTACTCGATGCTGGACTCGTTGATCCTATAAAAGTAGCTGGTGATTGACTTGGAGTTAAGAGGCCTTCATCACCAGGTATGTGTGCTTGAGGAGTGGGCTGGAATTCTTCATCATTTATGCCATCGAAACTTCCAAGTGGCTCACCTGTTATTTCATCGTCTACTTTCGTATCTTCTTGATTATATCCTTCAATGGTGAAGGTGCTTCTAGGAAATTCGTTAAACTTGGCTGCGTCTTCCCATAGCCACTTTTTACCTTCATCAAATCTTACATCCCTACTTACTCGAATTTTACCAGAGACCGGGTCCAAAAGACGATACGCTTTGCTTCCTGTTTCAGCCCTAAGTGTACTAACATTTCACTTCTGCTATCCAATTTCTGTTGGTGCCCTCTCAATACTTTCGAATGAGCAATGCAACCGAATACTCTAATGTGTTCAAGATTTGGCTTCTTCCCCGACCATCTTTCATAAGGTGTCGTGTCACCAATGATTTTTGTAGGAACACGGTTTTGAATGTAGACAGCTTGGCGCACCGCTTCTGCCCATAACGTATCTGGAACATCCATACTTTTCATCATACTTCTTGCCATTTCAATAAGGTTTCGTCTCTCCACGACACCATTCTGTTGTGGTGAGTATGGTGCCGTGAAGTGATGCTTAAGACCCGTCTTGTCACAATACTCCGCAAAAGCAACCGAATTAAATTCTCCCCCACGATCAGTTCGTAACGTCTTGACCTTCACACCAGCAGGTGTCGGTGGTGAAATCGGCCCACATAGGTCTGCGTGAATCAGCTCCAGCCTCTCTTTTGCCTTGTACACAGATTTTGATGGATATGGGGTACGAGTTTGCTTTCCTTCTAAGCAACCTTTGCATAAACCGTCGGGTTTCTTTATCTCTTCCAAACCATGGACCAAATTCTTGTCAGACATGTCTTTTATTTTCTGAAAGTTGATGTGTCCCAAGCGTGAGTGCCACAACCATGAATGTTCCTTGTGTTCAGCAATTAAACAATGGGGCTCGACTTCGTTCAACACTATTTGGTACAATCGATTTGGAGATCAATTCACCTTCATCAACAATTTTCCATTCCTGTCGTGAACCCACAAATGTGCCCCACTTATTTGTATCATATCACCATGTTCTGAAAGTTGACCCAAGCTTATGATGTTGTTACATAAGCTTGGTATGTGGTATACGTCTTGCAAAACTCGTTTCTCACCGTTCTTACAAACAAACGTGATGGAGCCCCTTCCTTTTATTTTAACTTTCGAGCCGTCACCAAATCGTACATACCCCTGGACCGATCGATCAATGTCACTAAACTTCTCCCTATCACCTGTCATATGGTTACTTGCTCCGTTGTCTAAGTACCACAGCTTTGATGTGTTACTCGATTCATTCAAGTTCCTAAGTTTTGGGGTCATATGCTTCTCGTCTAAAAACACCTCTTCGTTCACTTCCTGCCTCACAGCAAGCAGTAGTGCCGGTTCATCATCTTTCTGTGTTAAGTTAGCCTCTTGACTCCTCTCTTTTCGCGGATTCTTACACTCATAGCCATAGTGTCCAATGTCTTGACAATTATAACATTGAACCTTACTTTTGTCGTAATTACTTGTAGATCCTCGTCCTCCATCTCGATTCTGATAGGAACCACCACCACGCCGTCCACCACGATTGGAGTAATTACCTCTTCCACAACCTCTTCCTCTACCTCGATTATTAGACACGGTTGATCGAGGGTTGCGTTGTGAGGTCCTTTGTTCTTCATCACCCTTCTTCTTAGATCTTTCCAACCACTCCTGATGTGTCAACAAGAGTTTCCCTTCTCCACTTTCGTTTTGCCCACGAACCCTTTCTTTATGAGCCTTTAACCGTCCTATGACTTCTTCAACCGTCATGTTGTCAAGATCTGCAAATTGTTCTATAGTAGAAGCAATTTGTAAGAACTTGTTCGGAACAGCACGGAGTAGTTTCTTAACCACGTACGTTTCTTCCACCTTTTCTCCTAAAGCCCGAATATTACTTACAATGTTGTTTACCTTCATGGCGAAATCATCAATTATCTCCGTATCCTTCATGCTTAGGATTTCAAATTCCGCCTTGAGAGTCTGAACTTTCGCAGTCCTGACCCTTTCTGCTCCCATAAACATCGTCTTCAAGGTTTCCCAAGCGTCTTTTGCCGTTTGCTTCTCTGCCAATGACAACAACAGGTCCTCTGGAATACCCTGATAAATGGCTGCAAGTGCCAATTTATCTTTCTTCACATCGATCGCCGTATTTCGGGTACGGGGTTCGATCGCTTCCCATACTCCCTGGGCTTGCATAAACACTCTCATTTTGATAGCCCATGCGGCGTAGTTGCTTCGCGTCAACATCGGATAGTGAAGGCTGATTGGGTTGTCCTTTTCATTCTTATCACTTTTATCTCCCATTTGCTCGGGTTTCGGGTTTTACTTTTCTAGCTCTGATACCAAATGTAAATTTAAACTTTTATCTAAGCTGAAATTGGCTACGTGAATCTGAAAGAGAAAAGGGGTGTGGGACAAAAGTGTTTTCTTATTTCTGGATGCCTCATCTGATAGAAACAGACTGCCTATTTAAACATAAACAAATGCCAACAAAATAGGAATTAACTCCCCACTCTTCAACTAAAGCAATAGACCAGGAACTAAACTGAACTAAATGGCCAACATGGCCTTGATTTGGTCAAATAAAAATGTGCAGGAAAAATAAATAAAACACTAAGCTTTTTGAATTAAGCCAACAGGTTCTGTTTTGACTTAAGCTTTTAAAAGTTCTTATCCAAGATCTAGCTTAAGCCTCTAAACGAACCAACTAACTGAACTGATAGGCCTATTTGTTCGTGCATTTTATATGTTTATAACTTATCTGAGTAAATACCATGGAAAATGACGACAAGTGTAGGCAATAAGCTGATTCTTTCATTATTTTTTAGTCTACGGCTAGTTTTTTTGGCTCATCTCTTCGGCGTGTCAAGGCATGCAGTTTAGATTTTCCATTATTAGCACAAAACTTTTCAGACAACCAGATCAATCACACCTTTATCATCATTTTATTCATAAGAATCTATCAGAGATGCACTTGGTGACTTAATAACATTATTTGCTGGTATAGAAAGCAATGGTTCTTGTGAAGGTGAACCTCTAAGTTGTTAAACGGTATTTTGAAAATCATTCTTATCGATAGCGTAAACTTGAGGCTCCAAACACGGCCTAACCAAATCTTATTGGTGAAAACAACTTTTTTCCAATAATGACCCTACTAAGATGTTTGGCCCAAAAAGATTTATGCAAACTGATTCAGCTGAGTTCACCAGAATGAGTGAGCCTCCAGAACAACTGGTGCTAAATCGCTATATCTCGTTTTTGAGTGTCTTAGACTCTTAGCAACAAAGGAGGTCCTTTCTATTTTCTGTTTAAATAAATTAAAAGGAAGTATATAGCAACAAAGTCTGCTGTAGCACAATTACTAATTTATGAATTCGCCAAGTTTTGGCTCCTACTCTGGTTAGGAGTCCCAGGTTCGAGTCCTGGTAGCAGACTTCTTTTTTATATTTGTTGAAAAATATAACTTGGTTGTAAACATGTAAAAAAGAGTCGGCCCATGCATGTTTCAAGCTCTAACCAGCTGAGGGAATAGGCCTATCTGTTTTGGCTTACTGTTGTTCTCTATATAAGATGTAGCTGGCCACTTAATAGCGTTATGTGTTGGTCTAGAAGCAAAAAATGGTTTCTATGAATTCTTTTCTTGGATGATACACGAGTTGTCACACTATCAACAGGATGGTACAAAGGAGGGGATAGGTGTCACAAGTATATTACGATAAATGGAAATGGGAGGAGCGTGAAGGCAATGGTTGTGGACGAGTGTGACTCTACTATGGATTGCGAGGCTGAGCATGACTATCAACCCCCATGTCCCAACAATATTGTTGATGCATTAAAGGCAGTGTGATAAGCCTTAGGAGTATCCGAGAATAACTGGGGAAATTTGGATATTACTTGAATAATTGCATACACAATCTTCAAACATGTAAAACTATAGTCTTTGTGTACATATTAAGATTCTTCCTCAGCTTTTATCATTTGTCGCAAATGAGCGATGCAGTCATTACACGCAGATGTAGCGAAACTCTATACTATCATACAAAAAAGTAGTAATAATCATAGGCAACCCTGACATAAAAAACCTTTCTGCTATCTTCATTTGGACTTTTGTAAGTACACAAACAAATTAACAACATACTCGTTTTTATATTTCTTAAACTGTTCTCAGGCGCTTTAGCAATGGTAAGGTTAAATGATAGAGATTAAGGACTAATAGAGGCATGATGAACCATAAACAGCAAGAACACAAGCAATCTTTTTTTTTTTTTTTTTAGAACGGAAAATGTTAGTGGTTAGTAGGTCGAGTCGTGCAATGACATCCAAACACAAGCAATCTAGTATGCAACCGACTCATACAACTTATCAAAACACTTGCATATAATCGTGAGTGAGCCACTCCAGAACAACTGGTGCTAAAATCGCTATATCTGGTTTTTTAGTGTGTTAGCAAGAAAGAAGGTCCTTTGTACTTTTCGGTTTAAATAAATTAAAAGAAAGCATATAGCAACATAGTCTGCTGTAGCACAATTGCTAAATTATGAATTTGCCAACTTTCGGCTCCTACTCTAGTTAGGAGTCCCAGGTTCGAGTCCTGGCAGCAGACTTCTTCTTTTTTTATTTGTTGCAACTATAAGTTTGGGGTGGTAAACATATAAAAAATAGTTGGCCCATGCAGGTCTCGAACCTGCCGACCTTCGCGTTATTAGCACGACGCTCTAACCAGCTGAGCTAATAGGCCAGTTTGTTTTGGCTTATTGTGTTTCCCAATATAAACTGTAGCATCATATGTTGGTCTAAAAAGCAAAATGGTTTCAATGACATACGTATAACATAGGAATAAATTTTAAAATATTTTTGTGGTTAGACTTAGAGAATGGACATGAAAGAAGACTGGATATTTAATCTAGCTACAAGTAAGAATGAGAATAAGAATGCATAATATGGTTAATGGTTTTGCTATATCGGTTAAAAATTGTTACCCGAGACGAAGTTAGTGAAATATAGCTGCTAATTTGAGGATTTGAGATTCAACATGTAAGAAATGGATTTGAAGATTTTCCATTCAAAGTTTCAAACCATACAGCATCCTACAGATAAAAAAGCAGCAACAAGGAAGGGACAAAAGAGGAAAAAGTGGGGCGAGAGAGGCTCGGAAAGTCTCGACATCAAGATCACTCTGTAGCTATAAGACCTATGTGCTAGCCAACTGCGCCAACGCTCCTTATTCTGTTGTGTCTTAATTCGTTTACTGTCAGCCTTAATTATGTAAAGTAAGTTTAATCAAAGACGTAACGGTTGCCTAAATGGCTAAAACTCAATGCATTCAAAATATATGGCTTCATGACTGCATAAAAGATTCTTCCTTAGTATTTTGTTCGTCTACTTGTTTAGATATCGCAACTGCTGGAAAAATCTTCGACATTTAGTAATCTCAGCCCCTTCAAGCTCCGCCACAAACCATAAGATAAGTAATTATCTAGCGCAGGGACGTTTATGTAGTTTTGTTACCCAAACAATCCCCATATTTAGCTCAGAACTGTATATGAAATCAGGAATATACCACAGAAACTTTTTTGGTATTTTTTTGAGACGGTTTCTTAAGACGCAATTGCAATTTCAACAAGGAAAACCTTTATTTTCAAAGTTTCGACACCGTTATAAACAAGATCCTTCAAAAGCTTTTGGTTTAAAAGAGTTTCTAAATTAAACCTAACAACAAGTCTCCTGTAGCACAATTGGCGTTCGCCTAATGGCTCACGTAATTTATATTTGATTCCTAACATTAAACGCTCACATCCTAGGAATCCCAGGTTCGAGTCCTGGCAGGAGACATAACCTTTTTTTTTATTTTTTCAACATGGAAAAGAAATAAAATAAATTGTCACGAAAAGAAATAAAATAAATTGCCCATGTAGGTGTCGAACCTGAGACCTTTACCTCCAACACAAAGACACTCGAACCATCTGAGCTAATAGGCTTTTTCATTAAGTCTCTTCACTTTTTTAGAGTTCATATATTACGAGTGTTATTTGGTTCGGTTCTCGGATTATTCGGTTTATTCATTTAATTTGTTCTTTTAGGTCAACTGGAAAATCGAATCAAACTAGATTTTATCCGAATCGAAAACCACTACTAAAGCCGATGCTCGAAGCATTTTTTTTTACGATAAAACAGCTTAGGAGGAGTAAAAAGTTGTCACAACCTATGAGAGGTTTATATTATAGGAAAAAAAACTTAAAGCCTTTTTACAAACTTCTTATCTTAAAAGAGGGAGAGCGATAAGACGGCTTCAAGGAGAACGTCAAGACGGTTCGGTTCTCGGGTTGACTCGAATTATTCAAATTTTTATAAAAAATATGTAATTATTTAAATATTTAGAAAAAAAATATTTTTAATATAAAAAAATTATTTTTATATTAAAATTAAATTTTAATAATTACTTTTTATATATAAAATTATACACATTTATATAATGGTAATTTATGTTTATTTAATGACACTAATCATGTATCACCATGGCACATATTAGAAAAAGCATTTATGTAACTTTTAGTTTTCATTTTTCAAGTCCAATTGCTAAACAAATATTTAAACCGAAAACCAAATTTACAGTTCGTTTTAGTTCGGTTAAGTCACACAACCGAATTTTATTTCGGTTCGGTTGTAGTTCGATTCGATTTGGTTTTCGGCTTTGGTGACTCAATTGTTAAACAAATCGAAAACAATTTAGTTCGGTTCGATTATAACTCACATTTTATTTCGGTTCGGTTCTAGTTCGATTCGATTCGGTTTTCGACTTTCTGTGACTCAAACCCAAACAATACAATAAACCTATGTTGCACGGAAACGCCCCTCGGGTGTCGTGCCCGTCCCGGAAACGTTTCGGAAACGGGAAACGGCTGGAAACGTCCGGAAACGCGGCGGAAACGTTTCTCAAAAAAGGGAAACGTTTCCTGAAGATGGGAAACGCCGAGGCTCTCGCAGAAACGCGAAGGGAAACGTTTCTTGGGCTTTTAACACGTTTCTGGACTAGTTTTTGGGCCATGAAACATTTTTTGTCTATTTATATTGTATGAACATATGGTAGGTCGTCATATCTTCTAACAAACTTTTAAAAATTGATTCTCAGTTTTTGTTTAATGTTAAGTATATGTTATGTCTTACTATCGGTATTTATTTTTTCTTGCTTTATCGGTTAAAGATTCATGTTTATTTAATTTATTAATAAATATTTATAAAATACAAAAACTTATGGATTTTGGGACATTAGCGTTTCTAAGTACCTGTCCCCGTCTCCGTCCCCGTTTCCGTATCCGTCTCCGTGCACAATAAACACCCCTGATGAAATTTCATTTTTGATCCAGATCAGTGACCAGTGAAGAAAAAAAAAGACAGAAAAAATGGTGAAAGCAACAACAGTGACAACGAAAGATGATGCACAAGCTCTGTTTAAGTCAATTCGATCTGCTTATTCAGCTACACCTACTAATCTCAAGGTTTTTTTTTTAATTTTTATATATTTGTCTAATGTAATTAAGTTTATTTGATTTGTTTTGTGATCTAATGTTTTTATTTGAATTAATTACTACTACAGATTATAGATCTGTATGTTGCATTTGCCGTCTTCACTGCTGTTATTCAGGTAATTCATTATTCTTCACAAATTTCATTTTTGTTTGTTTCGGCTTATATAGCGGACCTTATGGCTTATTTGGTTTTAGGCTTTTGTTTCGTAAGCTCACTTTTTGTGGCATATTTTCAAACCTTTTTACAGGGTATAAGTTTATATAAGCCGGAAAAAAAATGAACTTACGAAACAAAAGCCGAAATAAGCCATTAGTCCGCTATATAAGACGAAACAAACACCCCCTATGTTGGAAAATCTGTAATTTATGGTGGTGTTTTTTTCGTCTTTTTATAGCCGGCTTACGAGCTTATTTAGTTTCGGGCTTATATTTAATTATCTTGCTTTTTGTGTCTTATTTTGAAACATTTTGGCTTTTATAAGTTTATTAGGTCCAACAGGGGTGTTTGTTTCGTCTTATATATGGGCTCACGAGCTTATTTGATTTCGGCTTATATGAATAAGTCTCATTTGTCTGGCTTATTTTAAAACTTGTGGGCTTATATATATACTACATAAGCTCACAAGTCTCAAAATAAGCTAGAAAGTTGAGGCTTGTGAAATATAAGCCGGAATCAAATAAGCTCTCATATAAGCCGAAGCAAACACCCCCTAATGAGCCACAAAAAGTGAGATGAAAAGTTACAAAATAAGCCAGAAAAAGTGAGCTAACAAAGCGTAAGCCCAAAACCGAATAAGCCATAACCCGAAACAAGCACCCTCTAAGGTATTTTTGTACGGAGTATTTGTTAAAATGTGAAGTAGACAATTATTTTGAGACATCCTAAAAGGAAATATGGAGTATGATTATGTTCAGATATCTTATATTTTTTGTTTTGATCGTAATGTAGTTGTTGCGATGTGGCAATGCTGTTGAGTTATTCAACTCTCCAATGGTTTTTGATTAATTTTGGCTCACAATTAGGTTTAGTGTTAATTGCGCGTCTTATTTGATATATATTTTACTTAGTTCTAAGGGTTTAACATTTGAAATATTTTGTTTAAACGCTAGTTATACAAATGCTACTCAAACAAGCCTTGAAATATAAACACTAGTTTTGCCAAACACGCCCTAAGACTATAAGGTTTGTTAGGATCAGCTAGACAAAAGTGCACCAAAACGGATTGATCAGAACAGATACAAATGATCAGAACAAGGGAGTTTTAGGATAAAACAAAAGTAGTGAACTTTGTTGTATGGAAGTTTTTTTTCATCTCGTATTACAAACAAAGGATACAAATATATATAGACTTATGGTTTCTAGAATTTTCCTATTCAGAACCTTCCTAGATTTTTCCATAAGTCACTCCTTTTCTAGATTCTTCTTAAGAAACTATCTATCTAGATTTTTCTTAAGTTTCTAGCAAAAAGACCAAAATACCCTTTAGACCAAAATTACTAAACTACCCTTAGGACTAACAGTCAAACATCTAACAATCTCCACCTTGACTTTAGCTCTTAAGTAGCGCCGTATTTCCAATTATCAATATTGAGCAAATCCAAACAGTGACGAAACTTGCTCAAAGGAACCGGTTTAGTAAACACATCCGCAGGATTGTCTTTGGTGCCAATCTTCTTCACTTTGATTCTTCTTTCGGAACGAATGAAGTGATAACGAACATCAATGTGTTTAGTCCGGTCATGGTAAACTTGGTCTTTAGCCAAACAGATAGCACTCATGCTATCACAAAACACTATCGCTTGATCTTATGGGAAACCAAGATCTTCAATCAGACCTTTCAACCAGATTCCTTCCTTAGCTGCCTCCGTTAAAGCCATATACTCCGCTTCGGTAGTAGATAAAGCGACTGATGGTTGTAATGTAGCTTTCCAACTTACAACGGAGCTTCCAATAGTGAATACATAGCCTGTTAAGGATCTTCTAGCATCAAGATCAGCAGCATAGTCTCAATCTGAATATCCGGCAACCAAATATTCACGTTCACCACCGTAAATAAGGCAAACATCAGATGTCCCTTTCAAATAACGAAAAATGCGTTTCACCGCATTCCAATGCTCTTTTCCAGGATGAGCCATATACCGTGACACAACACCCGGCCTCGTGCAAACCATAACATACATCAAACTCCCAACAGCACTAGCATAGGGTATTCGGGACATATACTCTATCTCTGCTTCACTTTGAGGTGCACAAGCAGTGGATAAACGGAAATTTGCCGAGGAAGGAGTATTTACCGATTTTGCCGAACTCATGCCAAAGCGAGAAATAATCTTCTCAATGTAACTTTTCTGTGATAAGAAAAGCTTACCATGTTTTCTGTCTCGAATTATTTCCATGCCCAAAATCTTTCGAGCTGCTCCCAAATCTTTCATATCAAACTCTGTATTGAGAAGAATCTTCAACTTTTTAATCTCCTCCATATCTTTCGCCGCTACGAGCATATCATCAACGTACAAGAGTAGGTAGATAAGTGATCCCGACGATGCCTTTTTATGATAGACACAACAGTCATAAGCACTTCTACTAAAACCATGCTTCACCATAAAGCTGTCAAATCTCTTGTACCACTGTCTCGGCGACTGTTTCAAACCGTAGAGAGATTTTCGGAGCTTACAAACATAGTCTTCTTTGCCCTGAACAACGAAGCCTTCGGGTTGGCTCATATAGATTTCTTCTTCAAGGTCACCATGAAGAAATGCAGTCTTTACATCTAATTGCTCCAACTCCAAGTCATGATGTGCTACTAAGGATAGTAACACACGAATAGATGTATGACGTACCACTGGGGAGAAAATCTCATTGTAATCGATTCCCTCCTTTTGGCTAAATCCCTTCGCGACCAAACGTGCCTTGAATCGAATGTTGTCCGAGCCCGATAAGCCAGTTTTCTTCTTGAAAACCCACTTACAACCAACAACTTTTCTTCCTTTAGGAAGTTTTACCAATGCCCATGTGTTGTTCTTGTGAAGAGATTCAATCTCTTCACCCATAGCCGCACTCCACATATCAGAATCTTTAGAAGTAATAGCTTCTTGATAAGTAGCCGGTTCAAGGGACTCCACCTCTTCCGCTACTTGCAATGCGTATGCGACATAGTTCTGAAAGCCAAAACGATTAGGAGCTTTTGCATCTCTACGAGGTCTATCAAGGGCTATAGACCTGTATTGCTCATGTTCCAAATGTGCTGAATTTGGAGGATCATCTAGTGAAGTAACATCGTGGTCCGTATCTTCTGGAACTTCGTGCTCCACGTGCTCCACCTGTTTAGCAACATGTTCCACTTTTTCGGAAGCACTCTCTTCAAGCTTCGATTCAACCGAATCTTGCTTTAAACGAAACAAGTGATCCTCGTCAAATGTCACATTTCGGCTAAGAATGACTCTTCTTTCCGATGGTGACCAAATTCGATAGCCTTTAACCCCGTCACCGTATCCCATAAAAATGCCTTTAATGGCTCTAGGATCTAACTTTCCATCACTAACATGGTAATACGCGGGGCATCCAAAAACACGAAGCTCCGAATAATCTGCGGGTTTCCCGGACCAAACTTCAATCGGAGTCTTGCAATCAATAGCGGTGGCAGGAGACCTATTGACTAGATAGCAAGTTGTATTGAGTGCTTCAGCCCAAAAACTTCTATCTAATCTGGCATTCAACAGTAAGCATCGAGTTCTTTCTAACAGTGTCCTGTTCATTCGTTCAGCTACCCCGTTTTGTTGAGGAGTGTAACGAAAGTGTAATGCCTAGCAATTCCTTCATCTCGACAAAAAGGCTTCAAACTCTCTCGAACAAAATTCCAAACCATTATAAGTACGAAGACGCTTAATCTTCCTCCCAGTTTGGTTTTCAATCAGAATCTTCCAATGCCTAAATTTCTCAAACGCCTCACTCTTGTGTTTCATCATAAACACCCACGTCATTCTTGAGAAATCATCAATGATTGAGAGAAAATACCGAGCACCACCGAGAGAAGGTACTCGAGAAGGCCCCCAACAATCAGCATGAAGATAATCGAGAGTACCTTTTGTTTGATGAATTTGCTTTCGAGAAACTAACCCGCTTTTGTTTTCCCATAACACAATGCTCACAAAACTCCAAGTTCGCAACTTTGTGGTTGTCAAGGAGTCCTCGCTTACTCAAGATGACCATGCCTTTCTCACTCATGTGACCAAGACGCATATGCCACAACTTTGTCAAATCTGAATTACTCTTCTCTATACACGAAACAGAAGCAGAACTTGTGATTGTTTCACCTTGTAAAGTGTAAAGAGAAGAAGTACCTTTAGTTGCTTTCATAACCACCAAAGCTCCTTTCGAAACACGTAGGACACCATTCTCACTAGTGTATTTGAAACCTTTCGAGTCGAACACCCCTAGCGAGATTAGATTTTTCTTAAGATCTGGAACATGACGAACATCAGTGAGCGTTCTAACAACTCCATCATGCATTCTAATCTGAATTGTTCCAATTCCAACAACTTTGCATGGTGAATCATTGCCCATAAAGACATGCCCGCCATCAAACGCTTCATATGTCACGAACCAATCCCGATTGGGACTCATATGAAAAGAACAAGCAGAATCCATGATCCAAGCAAGTGGTGTACCTTTATAGTCAACAACTGACAATACCAACTCGCGCTTCGAATCCGAGTCATCTTTAGCAACCGCGGCTACCTGGCTTTTTCCCTTGAGCTTAGGACATTGGTTCTTCCAGTGGCCTTCCTTATGGCAATAATAACAAGTATCTCCAGGATTTGACCCTCGAGATCTCGCCTTCGATCTATCTTTATGTCTACCTGTTCCTTTGCCTCTTTGTGTTCGATGCCTGCCTCTATCCTGGCTCGTAATTGACAAGCCAACGGGTTGAGATTCCGAAATTCCTGATGCTTGATGACGAAGCTCTCGGGAATGCAAACTGGATCGAACATCTTCCAATGTAATAGTCTCTTTACCAACAACAAAGGAATTCACAAAGTTCTCATACGAGGGAGGTAACGAAACGAGCAGAATAAGAGCAGCATCTTCATCATCAATCTTGACATCAACATTCTTCAAATCCATCAAGATGGAATTCAAAGCATCAAGATGATCTTTTAATGCCGATCCCTCTTTCATCCGCAATGAAAACAACCGTTGCTTGAGTAACAACTTATTCGTCAACGACTTGGTCATGTAAAGCTTTTCTAGTTTCTTCCACACACCCGCAGCCGTTTCCTCATCCGCAACCTCGTAAAGAACCTCATCCGATAAAGATAGCAAAATAGTAGAATGCGCCTTTTCATCTAGTGAGTTGAATTTGGCATCGGTCATATCAGCCGGTTTGGGACCGGCTAGAGGTGCCCAAATACCTTGTTGCTTCAATAAGGCTCGAACCTTAACTCGCCACAAACTGAAGTTGCTTTTGCCATTGAACTTCTCAACAACACTAACCGATGATGATGGCTGAGAGGACATTTTTATACAAATTCTGATCTTCCACAACTCAAATTCTGATCTTGATTTCTCCTACCTTCAAAATCCGATCGAACAGCAAACAGCAAACACCAAAACGAAGAACAAATTCAAAATGATATCAAGATATTGAATCTTGAAATCAACCAGAAGCTTGCTTCAAACACGATCGGTTAGCTCTGATACCAATTTGTTAGGATCAGCTAGACAAAAGTGCACCAAAACTGATTGATCAGAACAGATACAAATGATCAGAACAAGGGAGTTTTAGGATAAAACAAAAGTAGTGAACTTTGTTGTATGGAAGTTTTTTTTCATCTCGTATTACAAACAAAGGATACAAATATATATAGACTTATGGTTTCTAGAATTTTCCTATCCAGAACCTTCCTAGATTTTTCCATAAGTCACTCCTTTTCTAGATTCTTCTTAAGAAACT
The DNA here is from genome assembly GCA_025667525.1 of Glebionis coronaria. Taxonomy (NCBI): domain Eukaryota; kingdom Viridiplantae; phylum Streptophyta; class Magnoliopsida; order Asterales; family Asteraceae; genus Glebionis; species Glebionis coronaria. The sequence goes on along the minus strand of CM046874.1, from coordinate 39,272,637 downwards.
ATCTATCTAGATTTTTCTTAAGTTTCTAGCAAAAAGACCAAAATACCCTTTAGACCAAAATTACTAAACTACCCTTAGGACTAACAGTCAAACATCTAACAAGGTTTGTGAGATTAGTGAATTTGCAAGCAGTTTGGTCTAATTTTTGGACGGTCGATGCATATTTGAAGAAAAAGGATATTAGATTCATACATTATTAACATTTGGTGTTTGGTGCTAAATATAGTTACTTGTGCTACCACGGATAATGAAAAACTATCTTCCCAGTTATGATGATATAGGTAGTTCAGTGTTTATTGTTTAGTGTTTACGCTACATATAGCTGTGTACTACTGTACAATTCAAGGGTGTAAAAATGTTAAAAAGAAGCATGAGAGTAATAAAACTGTGGCCTGAAGCTACTTACTTTAGTGATCATCCAAACTGTCCAAATATTTGTATTTTACCGGGGTTTGGATTCCCCTTTACCCAAAAAAACTGTCCAAATATTCGGTCCTTTTTTTTGGGTAAACAGTTACCCCGGTAAAAATTTATTAATCACATAACAGATAAGTACAATGGAATGTGGATGAGGTACCACATTAACCTCAAGCACCGACTTGAACTACCAGCTTGGTCGGTAAGTTATGCTGTCTAATTTTTGGACGTTCGGTTGAATATTTGAAGAAAGGATACGTTTCATACATTAGTAACATTGGTGTTTGGTGCAAGCAGTTATGATATTATAGGGGTTAAAGTTTAACCAGGATCTTTAGTGGTTACCGCTACATGTAGCTGTAAGTCAAGGGTGTAACTAGATGACTAGTGAAACGTTTAAAAATAGTAAAAAAGAAGCAATAGGGAGTGAATCATATGACTGAGGGCTGAGGCTAGTAACTTCAGTGATCATCCAAGCTGTGCAAAGATTTGCATGTCTTTCACCGGCTTGGTCAGTAAGTTTTGAGCTATTAGCTAATAAGATAATAGTAACATCAAGGGGTATGCAACAATAGTTATGCTCTGTGATGACTGATGAATCTGTAGGTTATGTTTTCAACTCTCGTAGAAGATTATACCTACTTGCTGGTCACAAAGAGGGATAGATAGCATAGAATGGACATCGATGATTTAGCTTAATGAAGTATTAATCAGTAGCAAATGGCTATAGGTCAGTAAGATGCTTTTATGCTGGTGGTCGTGAATCGTGATTGAGATTGCGCGTAGTGTTTTGCTTTATACTTCGCTAACACCTTTATAGGCAATAAATTTTATGCTAAAATACAGTGGTATTTGATTACCTTTAGCGAACTACTTGTATGCTTGACTAGGCAGAAATGATAGGGAGCTCTTGTTTTAAGATAGAACAGAGAAATAACGAGGACGCATTATAATTTATCACTTTTCTCTATCAAATAAAATTTTTAAAATTCAATCATGAAATTTTACTTTGTTTTTACCGATTACCAGGTGGGGTACATGGCAATCGTGGGCTCCTTTCCATTCAACTCCTTCCTATCAGGTGTACTTTCTTGTGTCGGGACAGCCGTCCTTGCTGGTAAGCTTATGTGTATTCAACATTACAAGTAGATAAGCTTCATTTTAATTAGGGTTCAGTGTCTTAAATAATCATGTATGTTATCCTTTTGGCTGCAGTTTGTCTCCGTATCCAAGTAAACAAAGAAAACAAGGAATTCAAGGTACCTTTCTTGTTTCTCTTTGCCTAGGAGATTATGTGATAATGACTTGTGATCGTGTTGGTAATTGATCTTAATGGTTAGACACCAAATTGTTTATCGTATCATTGAGACGTTACGTATTATTCTCTTCAAACAATAATGTAACATAGTCAACTTAATATTGTTCTTGGGTTCAGCTTCAACCCATACAAAAAAACTCGCCCATTCCTTATAAAGCAGAAATCTGTATTAAGAAAAAAACTAAGGTGTCTTTATCAAAACCCGTTTTAACCCGTTATACAACCCACCCCACCCAATAATAATTAAGGGAAAATCATAAGAACCTGGTGAGCAAAGCGTGACTTCTGATAACCAGTTTTCATCAGTAGGGTAGCAAAATGGGTGAGCCGAGCGGGGTAAGCAACAGGTTGACTTGAAACACTTTTGAATCATAGTTTATGTTATCAGTAAATAATTGGTGTCTCAAGTCTCAACACAGAATTATATGATTATTTTACAATTCAACTTTTTAGAGAAAAAAAAATGATTTTCGAGATTTTATACATCACAAGTGCACTTTGGTGACTTTTTGACCCATTTTCTTATTAGAGATAATACATAAACCTAAATTGACTCAGTTCTGAATCATTGTGTCAAATTTTTCACGTCTTTGTTCTGCTGAATCCCTTGGAATATTCCCGAAATTTGTATTTCTGACACGAGTAATTCAAATTGCCTTTCTGATGTACATGTTCCCTGTATTATTGGTACCTTCATTTATCATCTATTTGCTCAGTTACATCTGATATTCCTCTATGAAATTGTTGCAGGATTTACCTCCCGAGCGTGCTTTTGCTGATTTTGTTCTTTGCAATTTGGTCTTACATTTGGTGATCATGAACTTCCTTGGATAACTTGTGTTCTCAGTTTATTACATCAAAAGAATGACTAAAATTTAGTTATGGAGGATTAACCGAGTATTTCTAGGCCCTTGCTACATGATGATAGAAACTTTTTATATCGCTACTGTTTACCTATGTCAACTTGAACTAGTATGTGTCAACCTGTGGGCTGTGTTTGTTTACTAGTGACTTATAAAGTCATTTTTCGTTGAATTTCTATCCAAATGCCAAAAAGTTTCGAAGATAAAACTTGTCCATGTGGATTTTTCTGGTTTCTGATTTATAGTCTAACTGTATTTTTGGTTAATTGTTGCGGCCAACAGTTTCTAGCAACTTTGCCCATTTGATCTTGGTGGTATCTTGCTGGAACTTCGAAGTCCGGCACTCACTTCTTCGTTGGCATGCTAGTTTGGTTATCCATATGGTCTTTGGATATATATTTTTGATGCAAAACAACTTTTTTACAATAGTGTCCCACGAGTCACGACGGATACTGAATCTAAGTTTTCATACAATACGTGTTGGATCATGTCCTATATGCCAGTTGGACAGCCAAGATGAACTTGTTTACGGGCATATGCAATGTAACACATAGGTAGAGAAGATAAACATGTGAAGTTAGTTCATGGAAACTCAGCTTGATTCATTAAGTCGAGAAAATTTCAGTGAATTAACTTCCCCTAATGGAGTTGGAGTCTTGGTAAGGATAAGTTCTCTCTGAAACTACAAAGAGAATAACGAGTTGAGCGGGTGGCTGATCACTGGCCCTTGCGTATCAGCATAATAAACACACTCGTGTGTATCATCCGCCCAATCACAACTCATATAAAGTGGCGGACACAAGACTAATAACTTATGCGGGTGCACTTCATTGTAGCCTCAAAGACTAGTTGAACAAGTTAATTTCACTAAACTCGGGATTCTGAAAACAGTTTTGAAGTACAGAGGACTTGTAAATCAATGTGGTTTACAGGCACTCCCAGAAATCACCTTCTGTGCGCCCATGCTCTTATAACTAGAATACAGGTCACTACCGCCACTTTTTATCTTGCACACACTACAAGACACAAACCAGCATCTCATTGCATCACAAATTCTAGGCTTAAATAAGATCACGCTAGAATTCTTTTAAGCAGTTTTAGCAAACTGATTAGTTAAATTTAAATTGTTGTGAAGTTTTGAAGAGTCCACTTAGGTTCGACAGCAATGGTATTGTGTCAATAAGTAGAAGAAAATCTGGAAGGAGTTTCAAAAGTTTGATTGTGAGATTAACACAAGTGTTTATTTATCCTTACTTGTAGTGTCTAACATTTAAGGATGCTCTAGCTCCACCGCAATACATAAAAGAGCGGGAAATAGTCTACAACTTATATCGTCATTAGTTATATAAATTTATAACTCGTGTGATGATAGAATCATAAACTGATCTATGCGTTTGAGTATTAGTGACTGGATCATCAGAGACTTGAAGGTACATAAGTTCCTATGTTTTGTTTTGTGTGCAATAAGCACAAGTGTATATATGTTGTAGAGTCTGCAATAAGAACAAAATATTGCAGTTCAATCAATCATCATTTATGATACTGCCTAATTCCATCACTTGAATCTTGTATGCATGTTATGTACTGTATAAAACAGGGAAACTAATGACAAAAGGTAAGTGGTAAAAAATAGTTGTCCCACATCGGTTGATGTATTATCCTAGGAGATGCTTAATTAAGGTAAAAAATATTGATATCATATCTGGGTTTCTAGGGTTTATGGATGAATTCATAAACTCTTAGACATTCGGTTTTTTTTTTTTTTCTTTTTTTTTTTTGAAATCTTTTTATATCACGTTACCTTATTTCGCATATGTTTTCACCTGAGTACTGTTGGTCTTGGTTCCTTGGGGTATATCCTCGCAAAGACAGGTTCTGATATGGGAATTATACCGCCATAGGAACTATAACTTAGAAGCTACTTTCTTTTTATTATGTTCAATATGTAACAGATGTGACATGTTATTAGAAGCATGAGTTGTTATTCTACCATATCTGCTTTGCGAATCCAAAGAGAGATAGAAGCTGGTACCCTGGCAATACCTGTTGCTCGATTGATGGAGGAGCCGTATCTGAACTACAGAATGCAGTAATTGTTTTCATTGCACTCTTGCTGTACTATTCTTTTAGTTGTAGTGTACGTCTTTTGAGTGACTGATAGTCAACTGGATATTGTAACCATAGAGTAGATGTGACTTCAACATATGCAGTAATAGGAACAAAAGACTCCTTACGAGTTACCTTGTACTCTTTTAGTGAGCCTTAACTTTGTTTATCTGATTTCGGCTAAATGAAATGATGATGTCTCATTTAAGAGGCACACATTCGATATTTGGAAAATATTTCAGTCTTATTCTGATGGAGATTCATTGTCCTCAGCAACGTTAACATTTTTATTACACTCTTCTTTTTCTGGTGTTCCAAAATGGAGATCCTGGTGCAGAATACATTGTCCTATACAACATGAGTTTAGCATTGGATCATATTTTGTCAGATGTGAAGTTTTGACTTGATTACACGTTCTGTTATGTCGGGCTTGCAGTGTTCTTGTGTCTCAATGTGGTAACTAATTTCCAGGATCCATTTGAGTTCTCACCATACACGCGGCTATCCGAGAACCTTTTAACTACTATATATTTGTCCAAAATTACATTTGTTCTTTACTCAATTTCAGGTTACTTCACAATCTTTGTGTCATGATAGTATTCACTTACATATTTCATACCATGTGACGAGGCAAAATGATATGCACTATATAGAAGGTAGCTCTCGCAGAAGTTTCATAATAGCCTTGGCCCCCGCTCATAGGTTGTCAATATTTTTAAAAACTAAATTAACGAATAATTTCATGCCAGGGAGTCATATGTTGGCACCATTTCACTCTTTTACGAGATGGAAGAACAACTCAAGTAGGTGCCAGCTTGTCATAATCATCTTCACTTTAAATGACTATCTTGTATGCAGAAGCGATATTCCTTTTGGATCCCTGCAGTTTTGCTACACAAATAGCCTCCGAGAAAAATGAACCTTGTGATAAAAGTTTCATCAGTCAAAGCTACTACATATGTTTATTTCTTCTGTAAGAAAGTAATGTTATGCGAGAAGTCTAATTTGTTGCTACTATATATGAAGGGCGAGAATGTGATACTGATCTCAAACCCCCAAACTGAAACAGATACGGCTATTATCGCCTTGATGCATGAAACGACAAGTCCTTATATCTCTGAGATTTCAGTAAGCTTTTCTTTAATCTAAAATCATTTTTTATGAAAGTACTCTATGAGGCGATCATTTTAATACGATAATGCAGATCTATGTCGCAGATGATAGAGTTTTAACAGATCCCCTTTGTAACCCTTTCAGCATGGGCAGGTGGTCATAGTGTCATACGCCTATTCTTCCGCCTGTAATAAATCTGTTCTGCAAAATTTGTCCTGATTTCTTTTTGCAATTTACACTTTTCAACCTTATGTTTGCAAGAGTCTCTGTTATGTATGTAGCTGAAGAAGCATATTAGTGATGTTCCCGAGCTTGCTGAAATGAAAAGGATGGCAAACACAAGAACTTTGAAGGAGGTGGTGGCTTTGCTTTTGAGGTATCTACTAGCTCTGTTGGCATCCACCTTCAAGGTACCTTTTAATGTTTGGCATATGTTTAAGTTACGCTGACGTTTCTAAAGGATGTTACTGTAGCATTGCTTAATGATTCCTGTTTACATTTAGGGGTGGCTCCAAGTTAATATGGATTGCAGCAAGTGGAGGTCAGGGACAGGCCAGATCCCATCACACATCAATGGTTTCTGGTACGATATTTAGTACATGTGGACACCAATATAGATATGAAGTGTTGGAAAGTATTACCTAATAACTATGTTACTTGCATCGGCACCATTTGATGCCTCTTCTGTGGACAACATGAAACGACTTGTAGAGCATGCTGGTCTTCTGATATTATGCCCCCTCCTCCCCAGGTTTCTTACTAATTTAGATCAATTTTACTCTACTTGTAACTCCACTAACCGTATATTAAAAACACATTTGAATAGGTTGAGAAAGAAATTGGAGAGAGACGAGTGATCTCTTATCAATGGTGCTGGTTTATCAGTCGCCCCCAAAAGGGATTATAATGGAGTTACTGCCTCTAGTGGAGGCCCTGAGGAGGTTTGTACTACCTAATTAGGAGTCTTATTTTCAAGTAAACATGGATATATCTCGTTTGTGCCACTTTTCTTATGATCATATCCTAACGAGGCTTGTCTACGTTGCAGGCTAAGAAGCTTATTCACAAGCACTTTATGATTAAATATGTCAGCAATATTATGTGCTCAAAACTGCAGTGCATGGAGCAGAAGCATCAACCGCAAGTTTCTCAGAAATAACTTAACTAGATTACAGATTCACTCATATGTCCCTGCAGGTAAGACTTTATAATTTTAAAACGCGAATCTGGCTTATTTGCTTATTCTTCAGATATTATTTGTCAAAAACAACCACGTTAACGAATTTGCATATATCATTTACTTCAAATACTTGTTTGATCTACAGACCCTTGGTGTACAGAATTCATATGTACTCGAAGAGAGATGAACATAGCCGATTCTAGCTGATACTATACACACTGCTGCAGAAAGTAACATACATTGTTCACAAAGGTTCTCATCTCTTGAACTCGATGTGAAGTAATATACGTTGACGCCTATCTTCAAGGTACATACGCTCGTCTACAGCTTCTGATGCAAAAAGCCGAAAGTACTTGACAGACAATTCTACACCACACCATATTGTAACCTGCAACTATTTGCAGCAAATTAAGGCAGGCGAACTCGGACTAGTGCAAACACAGTTTAGACGAACTCGGACTAGTGCAAACACAGTTTAGACTTTCGCGATTGGGCTCTATATATGAAAATTTAGATCATAGTATAGAAAAGGGTAGTTTTGCTTTTGTTAACACAACTTTTTTTTTCTACAAAAATGATGATAATTAAAAGTTAAAATATGAAATTTAACATATTGTTTTAAGAAAAAAGATTAGGAGAAGATAAAGAACATGTTACATGCTTTTAAGGTAAAGGAGAAACATATATGATTACTTATATTATTTATGGTCTCCTAGTCCCATGTGCCAAAAGTGCAAAAATTCTTTAACAACATTTGGATTTAGTACTATAAAATGTGCATGATTCTCTTTTTTAAAGATCCTAGTCATCTAAAAATGTATAACAAACTTATAAAATAGAACCATGTTGCAGTTGACAAAAGGGTCTGATAAATTTTATTCCTCAAAAGATTTGTTAGATTCATAGATATAATTGTGGGATAAAAAAAAGGAATTTTATACATGCCTTTTGATTTGTATGGTCACTTTCTTCATGATCCTTTCTCTCAAAATTCAACAAGAATAAACTAGTTTTTCTTTAACTTCCGTTTCCGACTTGATATTACAACTACCATTTTGAATAGCTTGGAGTCGACGCACGTGAACCTCTATAACCAAAAAAAATAAAAAAATTCTTCTTATTCGATTCAAACAACAAATTATCTTTTTATTGAATAGGTTTCAGGGTTTTTGCTATAAGCCGATGTGCTTCAAATTCCGAAACGCATAAAAACTAAACTAATTATTGTGCATTTGTATATGTTGTATAGTAATGCTATACAAAGACACATGCACAATAACTTTAATTTCCAAGTTTTAATTCATTATCTTCGATTTACTTTCACTTTGTAGTATTATGTTTAATATTTTTTCAACTTATCCAACAGAATCTTTCACGAGACATGAAGAAAGTAAAATGTAGGCAATGTTATTTGCACCAAAGGTAAAAGAGGTGCTCTGGGAGCACTTTCGGGTCTCTATCTTTAAAGAAGAAAGTTTTTCTAACTGATCCGACCTGTTATATTTAATAGTATTATGTGTATTAAGAGCGAAGCTAGAAAGTTCGTCTGAATTTCACATTTTAATATTTTTTATAAATTATATTATAAAATAATTTTTAAATGAGACAAATTTTAAAAAACCTAAATATATATGAAAATGTACACTACAACTTTTTCACTAAAAAATCACATGACCTTTGTGAACCTCCTTTTGTCTCCGCCCTTGATTGTAAAACAAATGTCATTCATTGATGTCTTATGATAAGCCATAATCGTATTATTTTAGTTTCTTATAAAAGTAAGTTTTTATTTAAAAGTCGCTAGTGGTAAAAGATTTGTGACTATCATTTTAAAATATGTGAAATTTAAGTTCGATTTTTGTTAAGTGCAAACACCAACTTTGTTTAATGTGTGATGATAGATTTTAAATCCGTGGATTAGTCAGAAAATGTTGAAAGCCATATTTTTATATCAAAACTTGGGTAAAGACTAAAGAGAACATTTATTGATCATGTTGACCAATTAGAATTTAAATAAATATATAAAAAAAAAATTGTGAAATGCATGGGGCCCATATATATTTATCTTAATTGTGATTAGAGAACTTGACCTATCAAGTTGTCTTCAACTTGAGAGGATCTTTTTCCATTATTTAGTCGATGGATAGATCTAGTTTTTACGAAAGAATATTCGAAAATATAATTACTACTAGACAAACTTATAGACACGGTCAATAACACCAAAATTTTAACATAACAAAAAAATTACTAGTAGTTGACAATAAAAAATTAGTGGTGACGGATTATACAATAATGACGCAAGTGCACTAAAAGTCTGAAAACAACCCACATTGGCTTAACCACTTCACAACTATGCTTTTCAACTCGTTAGACTCGGTTACAATATGTTGATTTTCATATATAAATAATAATTGTTTTGAAAAACCAAATTACTCGGTAAATTATTGTGTTCTCCATGTATCTAGTTGAAGATTAATTAGCCAAATGATTCTAGAAACATATATATGTTGTCTTTTTTAATTGAGTTTTGCTGTCTTGCTATAGTCACTACTAAAATTTTCGTCGTCCATAAAATAATGTTGATTACTTTTTCCATAACATTAACTTGATAATACTATAAATACCTAATGCTCATATACACGGATGGAGGGTATCTTGTGAGTGTATCGAATGTCTATGGATTTTTTTTTATGTAATGTAATTTAAACAAAAAACATTAATTTTTTTAAATATATTTTAAATAAACCACGTGGATTGAAATATGTTTCTAATATTATTTAGTTAGTATGCTTATAAAAAATAAAATTTACCACATGAGTAGTATATTACTAAGGTTCAAAAAATTCCATTTCTCCCGTCGTATTTAATTTTGAAAGAGAGAAAAAATTCCTCAATACCATGGGTCTAAAAGTTCTCATATCTCTCTCTATTGTACTATCATTTTATATAATCTATGATTAATTAATTGATTGTGATGTCAATATAATATTTTTAGTCATGATAAGTTGGTCTTTTGACACTAGAGAGGACATTGCTGGGGGCAGTTTCCATTATGATGCAAAGAAGCAACACAAGTCCAACACGTTTACGCAAAACCAGCTCACAAGTTGCCACAATAAACCGGTTCTTACTCGTGCTACTTTTGAGCCATAATTCAAATTTAAAGTTATTACTTAATTAAATTTAAATTAAACACGCTCATCTTCGTATTGGATTTATGAATAGAAAATTTCAACTTGATGGATGCAAAAACTCGACATTTTCAATTAAATAATATGAAAATTCAAATAACAGATCAAGTCAAAATGCACATAAACTAATGCGTGGTTATCAACCCATCACAGCTGTTTCAGCGTCATTAAAAGCGCATGGTTTTATAAGACAGGAAAGTGTCACAACAAGGCACCCCTCAAAATTTTGTCTAGTCACATGCCAACTCTACGCCACATCATACCAACACAACTAACAAAAATACCCTTCACTCACAACACACTCAACTCCTTATCATTTGGGCTCACCACTATCTTTTATTTATTTATTTTTTCATTTTCATACAAATTAAATTTTATTTTATTAAAATTAAAACTACAAATATTTAAATAAAAATACATTACAAAAATAAAAATACAAAACTAAATTAAAAATATTTTAAAAAATTATAAAAATAAAAAAAATTTAAACAAAAAAACAATATAAACTAAAAAAACATATCTAAAAAAAAAACTCATCTTATCCCCCTCGCCTCTCATCTCTTCTTTTTCTCTTCTTCTTCTCTATTACCACCAGAAAACACACACAAACTCACACATGTAAATAATAAGAAAGAAGAAGGTGAAGAAAAAAGAAAAAGAAAAAGAAAGCCCCCACATCTTTCTCGTCGTCAACATTTTGCAAATGTGAAATCCTCTCGACGAATAAGGGTGAGTGTGGCGACGAAGCTCGACGAGCCACGACGAGGGGCCACGTCGGCGCGACGAGGTACCCCTCGTTGTGACACCTTCCTCTCTAAAGGCTCGTGATAAGTTGAGATAGATTAGTGAAAAAAACAAGATAAGACTGGATCAAACCATTTTTATAAATGTTTTTTTTAAATCAGATTAAAAATGGTATTTTTACATAAAATTAAAAGATATATATATTTAAAAATAGTTTATTAATTTTATTTTTTATTATATTACTTTTGTGAAATCAATATATTTATAATGTATATTACATATAAAAGAGATTAATATCTCTCTTATTTAATGTTTAAGTAATACAAATATAAAAATTAATTAAACATCATTTTTTTTAAACTTTAAGTACCGTATAACATAGCTTATGGTACAACTATTAAATCCACCTATAAATTTATTGTTATAAATTAGTATATGTTACATGTATACACTAATTAAAGTATTAAACACCATAATTAATATATTTTTAAAATATTATTAAAATAAAAAAAATACATATCATTATACTTATTTTACAAACAAGTAAAACACACAGAATTTCATAAAATTTATATGCTAACAAGTTGATTATACATATGGTTTAAAAATGGACCGGATCAACGGGTCACCACTGGTCAAGCTAGCCAATAAAAACCGATAGAAAATGAAACAAAGATAACCGGGCGGAAGCGTTATAAACGGGTGAACCAGATCGAACTAGGATCGTTTTTTATTATTTTACAGTTAAACAGTTTATCGTTTTTAGTTTGGTGACGCTTAAACTTTAATCACAGGATACTCGCAGCCGCAACGTCCGGATACCCTGCTAGTATGATATAAAATATATAAATTTATATTGTATATTTCATATTTTGTGACGTTTTAGTTCATGTTTTATAAACATCATGACTCATTATGGTTCATAAAAACGTAAAAATTAACCATACCACCACATCACGTGTAACGTTATTTATAACCTTGATAAAACCGATCAGCTTTTACTCTCTATGTTTTATTTTTATATTTTTTTTTTTTACAAAATACGCACACAAGCCTGTGACACTTAATTGGAGCCCAATTGTCTATTATATATGTTTAAATCATGTGCGTGTGTATAATTGATGTTAATGTCTTTTTATTAATGATTAAGATAGAATTATTTAGAGTAAAAATGTTGAAAATAAGAAACATAAAGTTCAAATAATAAAATTAAAATGAGTTTATACTCTGTATTAATTTAAACGAAAAAAGTACTTGATCCGTCCCAATTTTATTATACATTTTTTCTTTTTAGAATATTTCAAATTAATTGTCTACTATTAAAAATAAATAATGAAATTTGGTCAAGTTATATTATCTTTGTTGAAAATTATTACTACAAGATTTAAAGAAAAATTTAATTAGTAGTAATTAGTTAAGAGTTAAATTGTTATTTTGTTAAAAAAGTAAGAAAAAAAAAACTGTAATAAATGTTATTTTCTTAAACTTTGTGATTTTTATAAAGAGACAATAATTTTGACACGATAAAAATAAAAAATAACATAATCAAATAGACAAATATATAAACATTGAATACTTCTAAAAATATACAAAGTAACGTTTTTCTTTAACGATAGTTGTGGGTACATGACTCCTAGCTCAGAAAACGTAACAAACCTATACAACCAGGTTGAATCCTTGGCTAAAACTCGAATTTAAAACTTGCCTAGAAAAATAAAACCTCCTTACACCTTGTTTAACTCATATCTTTATTCATAAGGGTATCCATTATGGTAGGTTTATAAATAGGTTTATAAAAGTACGAAGAAATTTAAAAACTTGTTAACCATAGTGAAAATCATTTCATGTTTATGTGGCATGAATAGATTTATAATTTTAAATTTCTTCATAATTAAATGTATTTGATTAATATGTGAGGTTTATAAAATTTTGTGAAAATTTTATATAATGAGGATAAGTTTAAAGTTTATAAATTAATATTATAATGCAAATATAAACCTATTAAAAAGTTCACGATTAGAGATGCTCTAAGTTCATGCATAAATAGACAATAAAAAAATGGCTTGTGATTCTTTTAGCATAACGGCAAATTTGGAGTGTATTGGATGGAAGAAAAATTGCAAAACATTTTAGATTGACATATGGCCATCACATCGCATATAATTATTTCTCTATCCCTCCGTCACTCGCTCCGTTAATTAATTCGGTTGTTCTACCTTATTTTAACTTTGTAATCATGATATTTTTATGTTATGATAAGTGCTTTTGAAACACTTAACTGAAAATAAGTTAGCAACCTAAGATGCATGCCAAATGACGTAGGATGTTTAATACTACAGTAGTATATAAACATGGGACATGGCTGAGTATTACACACCGCAGGCCGAACCGAATTGAGAAACCAGATTGAGTTGGATTCATCGAACCAAAGCAAAAGTATTTTGCTCTGATTCTTTACTCATCATTTTTCTCATTTGTAGTCCTTTGTTAAGTTTTACGCACAACCGACTATTATAATTTATTGAACCGGACATGACTAGAGTCTAGTATTTTGATTCGGTTTTTTTTTCCCGAATTTTAAAGCAAGTCGGTTTTCAATCTAATCTGATCTTGATTGATCAGCTTTTAAATTTTGAACCGTGATCAATAGTATATACAAATATGCCTAATAACGACCATTTAGCTTACGAAACTTATACAGTTATACATAAGATTATTTCTCATATTTTAAGAGTTACTAAACTCGTATATATTTATTGATAGTTAAGTAACATTAATATCATGTTTATTTTACAATTTTAGTAACCCAAAGATATTATGTTTAATAAGTTTAGTAACTTAAATGAAAAGAATGAAAGTTCGTTATTTTATATACTCCGTATATGTTTTGAAAGTTCAGTAACATATTTGTACCACCATAAATGGCGTGGTAATTGTTTACTACTTTGTTGGTGAAGTTTGGTTGTTTCTTATTTAGTTTTTGAGAAAAAAAATGTAGTTAATATGTGAATAGAAAGTATTTGAAAGCTGAATACCGAAGCTATAGTTTTTAAAAGTGGACGACGAAGTTGAGTTTTGAGGGCTTAATCTTACTATCAATCTTGTTGCGAGTAGGGCTGAGAATTAGGCTCGGATCGAACCAAGGATCGAAATTGTCTAAAATTTCAGACCGAGACCGGATTGAAATAGTTTGATACGGTTCAGGTTAATACGGTTTTTGATCCGATTCGATTTTATTAGGCATAATCATAAAGTTTTTTATAAGATCGAACCAGATCGACCGAATCGAAAACTAAAATAGTCCAAAACCTATATCGAAGATCAGACTAAAATTGTACGATCTGATTCGATCCAGTCGATGGTCTAAAATGCTCGCCCCTAGTTGCGACTGACCAATTCCTCACTAGGGAAATCTTGTGTTTCGTATGAATGAATGAAAAATTAGACACGGATTGCTAAACTTAGTCACCTAAAATATTAAGTAAAAAGACTTCTTTAAGGACATAGTAAACACCAACCACAATATCAAAATGGACACATTTTACATCTTTTAATAAAATAAATATGCTACAGAGGTAATTGGTAAAAAGACTTCTTCAAGGACATGTTTTAACCGCATAAGATTTTACATAACATATCATGTGGAGCGGAGCTGAGGGTTTTCGAAAATGCACGAAAATTTGATGAAATTTTATCGTGTAATGAATATTTTTGTTAAAAATATAAATTTTGTTAAAATGAATTCGATCAAAAATTATGTATTATATAAATATTTGTTATAAAAAGTGTATGCACCTAATAATTTAATGTTCTGACTCCACCTGGCATATGATAAATTACTTCAATAATCGCTATTATGTTATGTTTAATTTTTACAGTATCTTTTTGTTCTTGTAGCAAATGCAATAATATAACGTATAAAATTGGCTGTTTGTTAAAAGGAAGAAAGATGAATGGATTGAGATTTTATCTATCTATACTAATTATAAAGGCTGCATCTCAATTGTTGAAACTTGAATTTTCCTTTGTAGCTTCTCTTGTAAGATTCATCTATATCTATTAAAGGCAAGTTAGTAATGAAAAAAAAAACAATAAAATCAAACGTATTATCAAAAAAATAGAGCCATGCAATGTTGATAATGCCTAGGTAAATATGGATAAGAACTTTTGATTTAAAACTCAATTTTCAAATTTGAAAACATATCTAAACCGTATGTTGATAAAAAATGAATATGGCAAGTATTCACTTCTTTGACTTTGCAAACTTAATCTATACTATCTATGAAGAACTTGAATTTTTCAATAATTCTAAATTTAGCAAAGTTGCAAGAAATTTGTTGTATCAACACCAAATTTATCAAAGTTGAAACGCATGAATCTTGCAAAATAATAGGAGATTTGTTTTATGAGAAAAATGTGTTATGCATGTGCTGGAAACTTAACACAGTAACATATTAATCTAAAAATAATCCTACAACTAAGGGGATTGTTTAATGAAGGTCAAAGGTATTCCAAAAAATCCATGGAATTCGCGTATCTTTTTATAGACCTTCCGGTGATTCACACATAATCTCAAATGGTGTAACCCTAAAACCACCAAACATGACGAAACAATTCTAGATTCAACAAAAAAACGTTGTACGATGGTAGTAGACGGGGTATACACAATTCTGATGAAAGTTGATTTGACATCCCAATCTCTCAAACATGTTTACGGTGAAATTATAATTTTAATTCATAATCACTATGATTGTTAGTTTTTTAGTTGTTATGATTGAATATGATAACACATATTATTTTTCTTATGATCTTATTTTAGGGTGTTAAGTCATACTAACCGTATAACACATATTATTTTTCATACACAAACGCGCGACATAATCTTGTTTCAATGCTAGAACATAATATATGCCACTATTTAGCATCTCATATGTCATGTATAGTCTACCACATGGTTATAATTTTAATGAAAATTTACGGAATCTTACCATGTAGAAACGATATACATGAGAAACATGGAGCAGTATGGGATGACATGCATGCTTACAATCCGACATATCAAGGTGAAAATATAAGGTGAGCCATTTACTTGATGAGATTAGGCCAACCACAAATATGAATTTTACCTATTTTATATTTAAGAATATCCATGTTGTACAACGCACTTTCAAAATCAGTTTTAGTCATATCATATTGCATCTTTTGTTGGTAGCTTCACTGGTTCTTAGGTCGTTTAATCTAGATTTTGTAGTAATATAAATGGACGAGTAATTAGCTTTAGTTTGACTAAGTTTTATGTTATGATGATTATTATGCATGCTCCAGTTACAGTTCCATATCCCTGGTTTAACTTCTTAATTGGCCAAGACGTTTATATTATGCTGATTATGCATGGATGAAATTAGATTTGGTGACGATTGCTACAACTAAATCGATTGTATTGTGACAAGACTCCAAAGAACACGTCACTACAATCCATCTAATAATGAGATCAGATGAGTTTGGTGTGGAGAACAGTACGTGATACCTTGACAATTGACATAAAAGGCTACAAGGGTAACATTAACCGAGCCATTTAAAAACAATTCATAATTGTTTCATTACTATAAATTTTCATTTTTTTTATAATGAGTTTATTTCATATTCAGTATTTAGCTAATTTGTTAAAAGAAGCCAAATCAATGCAGAGCGGTTTACGCTTGCACACAGTTGTTTGGGTGGATGATCAAGATGGAATCAAGGATGGCTAAAGGTACGTCTGTCTTGTTACTTATTTAGGGACCTTTTTTTTGTTGAAACTGATACCACCCTCTTTCGTCGTTTCCTCCTTTGCCTGAAACGTGCCTTATGGATTGCAAATTTTGCACAAAATAGGACGAATGTTGCACGTGGCAGCAGTAGGCCTGTTACTATCTTTGTCGAAATACTTAACAAGTAAGTATAATACTTTCAACCTGTCTGGCCTGTGTCCTTTCGCCATCATAATAGTACTTTTTTTGCATTAGCAAAAACATTATTTAAACTCACCTACACATTATACTCCATCCAGGTAGCTATATTATTTCAAGAAAGGCAATACACAGATAACAAGCCCTACAATCCAAGGGCTTATAGAGCTGATTAAAACCGAGGATGTAAAGTGACACAATGACACTAGATCAAACCTCGAATGCTTTCTTTGCTTTTACCTTAAGGTATATCCAGTTTCAGAAACAGAAAGGTGGAGCAAAGGGTGAAAAGTTTGACACTATCATAGTGATCTTTTTTTACGCAAGTTTGTATACTTTTCTTTTTGTTAATATATATATATATATATATATATATATATATATATATATATACTAGAAGTATACCCGCGCATAGCGGCGGAATTGTATTGCGTCAAATAATTAATGATATGCTAATTAACCCGGTGACTTGACGAGGTTTACCCAGTGGTCGGACACGTGACGTGTGACTTAACCGAGTTGACCCGGTAATCGAACCCGTGACTCGCCGAATAGATCAACTAAAAAGTCAGATGAGCAACAGATATCACCCAAACTGTGAACATGTCGTTGTCTTTGTATGGAAGCAATATTAAAAAGTAACTTTGGGATATTTCATTCGTAATTCACTGTGACAGACTGTAAAATACGTTATAGTCAATTTGGGTTTCTATGCTGCAGCAATTCAAGTTTTATCACAATACCTATGTTTATATAAACTTTTCTTTAGTATGATCACAAATTCTTTTATCCAATAACGATCGCCGGTGTTATGACCATTTAAGCATCTAAATGCTTTACACCACGACATTTCGATTCAATTAGTGTGCTTCCGATAATGTAAGATAGTGTATCCCTTTGACTAATTATCGATAATAGATAACCCGAATGTCTTGCTTTCATGCCCATATAGTCTTTCAAATGAAAAGTAGCGTGTCAAGTCCTGTAGGCAATAATCACACGAAATCTTAAGTCTATAATACGAAATTGTCAAGGGACATATAACTTGGCTACTCATTTATACTTCAGGCTAAAATCATTACTTGTTTGTTTGTTTAGAAACATGGCACTATACTTATAACTGCCTCCAGCAATTTCCCAATAACCTTCAGGATGTTGCTTTCTATCTCATCCATTTTGTAGTAGACCACTTCTCTCTCGAGAGGACTTCTCAACCTCCATGAATGTTTCTTGGGTTCGATTGTCCATCAAGTCCCTGCATTAAAACAAAAAAATTATACAGATGTTTATGGCTTAAAAAAAGAAACTATCAATTTACAAACAATGTTTTAATGTTGAGTTAAAGCAGAATATCCATTTCTTGATTCTAGATTTTCATATTAGTTACGAGAAATAAACCAGTCTTGCCAAAGACGTTTCTATGTTGCAGTCAAACAAAAAGAAACAAAAAATATTAGTTTTACATATTACAGGGGAAGTAACTATCCTAAGTATATATTTTTTCGTCAATTTATATCTTTGACTACCGGTCATACTATCAATACCTTTACCTTCTACACAATGGTCACAGTGTCATATTTTTCGGCATTCTGCCTTGATGAGCATTCACATGAAAATATTTCAATACAGGGGAAGCTGGTCAAATATACCTTTCTTTTCGACAAGACACATTGGTAGAACCACTAATTTATAAAGTTTTGTTTCCAACATTCATTTTACTTGATATCATAGGAGTTGACACATGTTTCTACCATATTTTCTGATTATCTATATTCTATATCATAAATGGTTATTGCAAAAAAAAAAAAAAAACACCACAAAGATATCAAACTGTAGGCACATAACAAAAACAAAAAATTGAGTGTAGATAACAAACCATGCTCTAGAAAAGCTCGATCCACATCTCCTTTATTCAGTTTAAAACAAAGTCCCTTCATCATTTTTCCACGACATCTACATTCCTTTGAAGCAACCTGACATTTATACAATTTAGGTTAGATATTTGTGATTAAAACCTCAGGTATGGTAAAGCAATATAATTAACAGTCAAGTAATCATTAAGCATACTTTAGTATGCCTTAGTAGCTCATTCAATACCCGTACAATCACTACTAACATACGATTATCTATGTTTGATATTTAAATTCTTGTGTCTACTTTATATGATATAAAACTTGATACATTATTAACACATGCAATCAATGGCAAGAATGAAATCCTTACCAGATGGAAAAATATTTACCCCCTTCAAAATTATGAGTCAAATACATCAACTTTGCCTCTACTCTTTGACCACCACGCTTCAGGTTGAACTGTATGAAATACAAATTATCAGATTATATTATTCAACAAAAAGAGTAGACAAAAGAAATATAAGATATGAATATTAGGTACATGTGCAGCTTTGGGCATGATCATTTGTAGACCATAAACAAGTACGTTCATTCGTAATTGACATTGTTTTTTCGAAACAGGATTGCCACGAATGAAACAGATGGTATATATACTACAATTGAAATATTTGTGTGTATGAATGAAGAGTTCATATAAGTGATGTTTCATGGTTGAAAATTTTAAATACTACTGCTCTGGGTTTGAAACAGCTTGCATAAATGTCAAACTTTCATTTTATATACTTACCATACATATGCATGCGTTTCACAACAAGTATCATTCCCATATGCATGCATTGTTTCTTACGTGACAAGATTATAGCATGCATGGTTCCTTACATGATAAGATTGTTGAATTTTTTCAACTTTCAACAATTTGGATGGCTCTATTATAGATAGTATAGATATATACATGTGGGCAAGACAATTGGGTGTGATTTTATATGTTTACATTGTAGTAGAGTTTGATTTGGCATAAGTTTGTACATTTCTTTAAATTTGTATATTTTGAAAAGATTTGTTTCCTTCATTCGTTCTACATTAAGTATTAATTATGTGGTCAAATCAAGTGTCAATCCACATTTTGAAACATGGAAATGCACACCCTATTTCTCATATGAGCAAAGACCCTTGGTTGTCGAATGATATAACATTCTCTTACGAAAGTAGGAACCAAACCTGAAAATCATGTTGTGAACATTTCTCATAAAAGTTAAATTGACAGTGGCAAGTTAAGCTTAAACCTCTTGTGTATATCAAAACTATATTCAACGACACATTGTTCTAAACTTTTTATAATGATTCAAATATAAGTTCGAAGAGCTCAAATTAAAAAACGTTTGTGTTCTAGGTTTAAAAATTGTTGGTTCTAATTTGAAGGCAAGGAAACCCAACTACCCAAAACACGAAATCATTTAGTGCAACATATGTCGTCATGAGGATCCTTTATAATAAAGACACGTGCATTTTAAAAGAGTACTTTGTAGGTAAAGCTATGAGAATACTAATTTTTTTTCAAAAATTTATTACAATAAAACACTTACTTTTTTATTACTAATACAACTAATATATTTTTAATTTTTTAATCTAAAACACAATGTATCAAGAGTCCATTACCGAACAATTGTTAGCAACATTAGTCATTTATGTTAACGACCATTTGCTTTTATTTTTATTTTTATTTCAAAAAAAAAATTAGAAATTATTTTTCAGATCGTTTAAATATAAAAATTAAAATTAAAACTTTTTTATTATAAATCTTTTCAAATTAGTTTTGTTTCTATACGTATTATTTTCAAATTTAAGTGTTCCGAAAAAAGATTTTGAAAGATTAAACAAACATTTTATAATTTTTAAAAAGATCAAAAAACATTTTATAAATTTCTTTAAAAATTTAAGTGATAAAAAAATAGAAAAAGATTGTATGAAAAACTAAAAAAGTTTGAAAGAAAAAAATAGTTTTCTTTCGACTTTTTACCTAAGAAAGGAAACTAAATTTTTTAATTTTTTTATCAGTTTTTTTCGAATTTTGTTTCTTTCGAAAAGATACAAGAAAAACATTTGAAAAAAACTTCGTAAAAGAAAAACCAAATAACCATTAATATAAAAGATTAATGTTGCGAACGAGGGCTGACTAAATGGACTAACTTGATACATTATAACTAACGATGGTTCAAGAAAAAAAATTAAAGTATAATAATGGTATTAGTAATAAAAAATTAACTGTTTCATTGGAATAAAAAATTTAAAATACGTTGTAAGTCTCGCTTTTAACATACTTTGCAATACAAGGTTAAAATTTGTCAAAAATAAGTAAACTTTGGCAGTGGTTATCAAAACAATCTCTTATAATTTTTTATTCAAGAGTGTACACTTGACAGACTATTATAAAATGTCAACTGAATTTAGTAATGATAAAATAATCTATTTTATATGAAATAGACAAATACAAATAAACTAATAAAACATATAATGATCGATGCAATTTATATATTAACACGTTGATGATACATATAGTATTCAAAAGTGGACCGGGCTAACCGGTTTAACCGAAACCAGAGATGCTACATGTTCGGTTAGTCAATAATAGTCGTTCGTAAACAAATTATAGAGGACCGAACAAAACCGGTAAAGCGGTGTACCGGGCCTGAAAGGGGTCATTTTCTTTATGAATTCCTCCCGTTAATCAAATGGTAGCCGACGTAGGAATGCGTTATTTCCTTCCTTCGCCACCAACGCTTATTCATGTGTTGGTATAGTTTCTAGATCCATATTATCAACTAAAAATGGGCATGTTGACACAAAACGCTTACCACAATAACACATATTATTAATTATGTGTCGTTA
Organism: Glebionis coronaria; assembly: GCA_025667525.1. Classification (NCBI taxonomy): domain Eukaryota; kingdom Viridiplantae; phylum Streptophyta; class Magnoliopsida; order Asterales; family Asteraceae; genus Glebionis; species Glebionis coronaria. Next base: position 39,251,018 of record CM046874.1, on the reverse strand, counting down.
TGAATTTCCGCCGCTATGCGCGGGTACTCGCCTAGTAACATTTAATATCAACTAGGGTTGAGCATCGGTCCGGGACTAGACAAGACCGGCCAAGATTGAATCGGATCGAGGACCGAAATAGTCCGAAACCCCGGATCGAGACATGACCGAAATGGTCCGGTCTGGTACAGTCCTATTAAACATAATCGAAGAGATTTTTGTAGGACCGGACTGAACTGACCGGACCAAGAACCGAATTGGTCCAAACCCCCAGACCAAAATTATTTGATCCGGTTCGATTTTAAGTCTGTCATACTCAGCCCTAATATCAACATTGTGTAACCTACTTAAGTGAGAAACTCGTCGGTTGAGACACAATTCACGCGTGAGCTTTATCATAAACGTGATAACTCACGCATAAGTTTATCGTTTATAATGAGATTTCATCATCGTTCTAAAGGAAAAAATCGAATATGTTTGTATGTCTCAATGTTACGTTTACGAGAAAAATGTATCGATTATGTACACATAAATATTAAATATCTTGGTATCGATTACTGATAATTCCAAAAAGTATTCGATTATGTACATTTAATTGAAATGGGAAAAGAGAAATTTGAAACGCGTGGGGTTTGGCCCACAATGAAACAATTGCGTTCTCATCCGTTTTTTTGCCCGTTGTTGTCAATTTTTATTTATTTTTTTCTATCCATTCAAACACAATTCAAATCTTTTTGGTAAGACAAAGGGTATTATGGGTATCTCGCAAAATCTGCTGGTCTTTGTTTTTGTCTGCGAATCTGTATCAAGACCACTGTATTTTTTTCACTTTATTTTCCATAACTTCTTAGTACAAAACTTTTTTTTTTGTTGAGTCATAGGTATAAAATTATTGTATAGCATGTTTTTTTTTTGTTAAAAATAAACAGACTAAGTTTCGTCGTACAAGTTTTCTATCAATATATGTTACTACTTATATTAGAATTTGTGTTGCGGATAAGAAAGTATATAGCCAAATTGATGACAATTAATGTATATATGTTACTTCCATTCAACCAAATCTACTGTTTAAATTAACCCTCGATTTATCAAAGCGTGATAGTTACTATCATTCAAGACAAAAATATTCTTTCCATTATTCATTAATAGAAAATGAGATAAAATCTTTTTGAGTAAGATTTAGACTGTATAAAAAAGATATGATAAACTTTTATAAAGGTCTAAGAATTAAATTATCTATGTCACATCTATATTTTGTAAACATTTTAATTTTTTGAACCTAATAACATTATGGCACAAAAACTTTAAAACTTTATCATTCTTTCACATGACACATGCATTTAATGTTTTATGATTTTGAAGAGGTCTAGGATTTAAGACCTCTTCATGCCACCTAGATATAAACTAAAGTCCCACTATGGTTGAAATAAAAATAAACATCTTCAAAATTTTTAAACCTATTTTTGACCTCCCATTGTGGATGCTCTAAGTTGAGTCTTAACCTTCTCCCATTTGAATGCATACCAATTAATAAGAGTAAAAAAAAAATTATATTTGAAGTACATACACTAAATAAGACTAAAAGTACATGTCGATAAATCGTATGCATATAAGATGCATTTAAAAAAAACAAGTTTTTTTTTTTGAAAATTATCATTAATTCGAAGAAATTCATAAGTGTCTCGGACTCCCGCAAAACGCCCTCTGACTCCGTCTTTACATATTAATCTATTAATAATATAGGAGAATCACGTTCCTTTAGGAACAATGTGTAGGAAGGGATAATTGTATGTGTTATTGATAATGATACACATTACATATATACTACATTGTGATGCTTATTCACAACTCATGAAAGTATACATATATGGAAACTAATTAATCACGTAATATACAACTAATGATAAAATACTATAGTTAACACTCCCCCGTAGTTAGAGCGGGAGGACACCGAACACTCAAACTGGAACGAAACTACTTAAACAATGCAGAAGGTAAACTTTTAGTGAAAATGTTCGCATACTGATAGCGAGAAAAAACATGCAGAACACGGACGTGACCAACAACAACCAAATCGCGAACAAAATGTATGTCAATCTCGATGTGCTTTGTACGCTGATGTTGAACGGGATTGCAGAAATACATAACACTCACATTATCACAATAGACAAGCGTAGGGGAAGATAAAGGAGTATGCATTCACGAAGTAAGTTTCGTAACCAACAAGTCTCATTAACAACATTGGTAACACCACGATATTCGTCCTCTGCACTAGAACGAGAAAGCATCGATTGACACTTAGAGGACCATGAAAGTAAGTTGTTGCCAAGAAAAATACATTAACCATATGTGGACCTCCTAGTAGTGGGACATCCAGCCCAATCCGCATCTGAATAAGCAACTAATGATGTAGTATAAGATGCAAACAACTATAGCTCGTAATCCAAAGTATCCTGAACATACCTCAAGATCCTCTTAAGAGTCGAGTAATGAGGCTCCCGAGGATCATGCATGTAAAGACATACCTGCTGAACAGCATAATAGATATATGGTATAGTAAATGTAAGATATTGAAGAGAACCTGCAAGACTCCGATGAAAAGTTGGGTCAGCTACCGGATCGCCATCATTAGCTAGCTTAGACTTAGTATCAACGGGAGTCCGACTAGAATTACAAGTAATCATGTGTGACAGCTCAAGAATATCAACAACATGTTTTCGTTGAGATAAGAATAACCCAACAGAATCTCGTGTCACAAGAATACCCAAAAAAATAACTAAGGGCGCCCAGATCCGTCATGGAGAACTCATGATGTAAAGAAGTAATAATCTGCTCTAACAAAGTCTCAAAAGAAGTTGTGAGCACAATGTCATCAACATATAACAACAAATAAGCAGTATTCACACCTGTCTATAAATAAATAAAGATGAGTCACAACGACTATGATGAAACCCAACACGAGTAATATAAGATGCAAATCGCTGAAACCACGCTCGAGGTGCCTGCTTGAGCCCATAAAGAGATCTTTGTAATAAACACACATAATCTGGATGCTCAGAATCGCGAAATCCTAGAGGTTGATGCATATAAATTGTCTCGGATAAATCTTCATGTAAACAAACATTCTTGACATCAAGCTGATGGATCGACCAATGCCTAGAAGCTGCCAAACTAAGAACAGTATGGATCGTACCCGATTTAACATCCAGACTAAAGGTCTCATCAACATCAACCCCCTCTATCTGTGTGCTACCATTCGCCACAAGATGAGCTTTGTAGCGACTAAGTGTACCAACACGTACGTAGTTCACATGTTCGTGATCATATGCTCATGATTATAATAATTATTATTAATAATTATCGTGTATTAATACGTACTTAATAATTATCGTGCACTAACACGTACGTAGTTTCTGAATTTAATATTCGTGACACGTGTTCATGATATAAAAGGAAAGTTTTAATTGATTCGTATGTTTACATAGTGACTGTTCATGACATTTAGATGCGGGTTTTACAACGGTTTATGTGTATTATTACAAAGCGAAGAGTTGTGTTCTTTATGTTTTTTGTTCCGAGGATAACACATACCCCGCATATGTGACTTTTTGTCACCTCTGTTTCGAGAGATTTGTGGGATAACAATTATTTTTTTATTTATGAAGATGACTCCTAATGTTGGTTAAATTGTATAAATAACGAATGGAAAAACAATTGGAACTTGATGCTGATCGTCAAAGAATGAAAAAACTCCGACCAAAACGTGAGAAATGACATTTTATATGGCTCCCTATGATCACTTTGAAAGGGAGCACAAACATTCCATGAGTCACTTAGGGCGGAAATCACGGAGCGTTATAATTTGAATTTTTAGTTTTATTATTTACCGTGTATCATTTTTAATTTCGTCGGTTTAAGTTTTTATTTACCCGTGTATCGTATTTTATTTTATGAAATAAAAGTTTTATTTTATGAATAAATTAAATAAAACTGATACTGGAAATGTGAGGTGGAGATGATTTCTTTTTCTCTCTAATACTCTTGAAAGGTGAGAGAAAATTAATATGACACTGAGATCGCAGTGATTTTTTATCCACTCCCTCTAGCTAAAGGTGAGTGAGTCACTACTTGACATTTATGTATTTTTATATAGTTTGCGAGTATGTAAGGAATATATTATGAGATATTTTTATATAAAATGAGCGTTTAAGTAAAATTTGAAGATTGTGTGATTTATATGAGTGAGAAGTGAGAGTGAGTGAGAAGAGATAATTAAAAAGAAAAAATTAAAATAATACTAATCTGAAAGGTGGGTGATAGATGTTTTTCGGTTATCATTGACTATAATATTATGTGGATTTTTTTTGTTTCTTGAGTTTTTATAAAATATTTTCTGAAAAGACAGAGCTATTTATCAACAATTGAACACATCCTAAATCACTAAAAAAAATATTTTTTATAATTATGTTTGTTGAAAAGCAATCAGTTAAAATTTACTGCATAAAAATAAGTAGCAGTTAAAAGTTAATAGTAAACAATAATAATTTAAGTTATAAAATTGTTTGTGACATCCATTATTGTAGTGCATACATAATTTATAAAGTTACAGATAAATCTAAAAATTTGTAAATCATAATGAACATCTATATTAAGTTTATGTGACATGAATAGGTATAAAATGTTGCACCTGTTTATAATTCAATAAATTTTAATAAAATTTATTCATGACAGAAATAGGTTTATAAAACTAAAATATTTGTAAACTAATGTGATAACTCAATTATAAATTTATATACTCCATCCGTCTGATAATAATTGTCCACCGATAAAAAACACGCAGCTTAATAAAAACATCACTTTTTCAGTTTTCTCTCTTACTTTTTACACAAATACAATTTTATCTTTAACCAATTAATTTACAACTTTTTGTTTCTTTGTAATAATACCCTAAAGTGAGGGTGATATAATAAACTTAATCTACATTTCTTATCTATTTTAGGAATGAACTATTAATTTGAGACGTCCAAAAATTGTATACTAGACTGTTAATATGGGACTGAAGGCGTATAAGTTTATCATAGTGAATGCTTTAAGTGTCATTTTAGCGTGTAAAATAACGTTATGCTATATGCTTATTATAAAAAAACATTAAAAAATGACTTTTCTTTTTAATTAATTTTTTTTTATATTAACTGCTTTTGTCTAAGGTTGCGTTTAATTCGAGAATAATTTCTCCAGTTTTCATTTTCTAGTTTTCTTGAAAATAAAGGAGTTATTCTCTTTTTAGAAAACTCGTGAAAACTTGTTCAAATGAATTTCAGCTTTCCAATTTTAATAAAATTGAAAACATGTTTAATCTTATTATTTTCTATCGGTTTTCCAAAATAAGTGTTCACATTTGACTATTAAAGTTTTTTTTTTCTGAAACTTTGATTGTAAATATATTTGTTATACTTGATACAAATTATATCAATACAAAATACATTTAAAATTTTATATATCCATGTAATTTTCAAAAAGTATTATTTAACGCACACAAAAATAATTATGGTTAAAGTTACAAAAAAAAAAAGAATTCAAAAGTTAAAAATGAACACTTATTTTAAAACGGATGTAGTAACAAACTTTCATATTAACAATAAAAATAGTTTTCTTGGAAAAATAGAAAACCATGACTTATGTTGAAAAGAGAAAATATGGAAAACTCAAAAAAATAGTTTTCTAAATATTGGTTATACATATGGAAAAGAGGTTTTCTATTTTTCCAAAAAAAGTTTTAGAAAAATATCAATTTGAATACCTTTTCTATTTTCAAAGAAAATCTTTCTAAAAAAACAACTATTTTTCCATTACTAAACAAAACCTAAACCTAAGTTTTTCAATAATCTCTGACACAAATAAAAAAAGGAAAAAATGTTACATATTATAGAGAGTACATGTAACAAAGTGCATTGTACAACACATAAAAAAACCCATCCGCATAAGGCCCACAGTCACCAAAATCATTTCCAAAAATACCCTTTCATCTCCATCCAAACACCCCCCTTATTTATTTTCTTACCCAACAAGCTTTTATTATTTATTATTTATTATTTATTATTACCCTCTTCATTCTCTTTCACACACACACAAAAAAAACACCATTAAAACACACTCACTTTAAATTGGGACCTTGTTCCGGCTAAACACTTTGTAATGTTTTTTATTACTTCCGGCACTTCATTATAGTCCGACAACAAGATCTGCCAAAACCTTATCCTTTTTTTTATAGGTAAATAAACATTAAACCTTTTTTTCTCTCTCACACACTAAAAACACACACAAAGAGCTGTTTTCCGTACAGCCGGTGCCGGCATTCGTATGACTTGGTTCCTGTTTTTGTCACTTTAGGAGAGTGTTTGGTTAAGCTTATATGATAGCTTATGAGCTTATGTGTTTGGTTAAGTTTATATGATTTTTATGACCTTATACAGATTTGGTTAATTTTGTTTTTTTACCTTATTTGTTATTATAAGCTAAATCAAACATTTAGAAAAAGCTTATGAACTTATGATATATAAGCGGCTTATATAACATAAGCTTAAATTTAATTCATAAGGTTAACAAAATATCAACTTATTATATCACCACTTATTTAATATATTGGATTTGGAGTAATAAATAATTTAATAAGCTTGATTTTGCTATATAAAAAAGGCTAGCTGGGCGCAGTTTGTTGCCGAATAAAATAATTAAAAGATTTTGTTTTATTTAATTTTATTTTATATGAAGTGTATAAACTGTGTTTTGAGTTTATTACAGTTGTAATATGGACGATGTCCAAATGTATGTGTTTGGTTTGAATATTTCTTCACACGCTATTTTTTTATAAGAAGCGGCTTTTTTGTCTTTAATTATTTATTTATTTATTTAATGTTTCTTGTGGATAGTATCTAGTGGTATATATGAAGACATAGTCCATAGTTTTTCTTCATCTGCTTTGGTCTACTTAGTGAGCGAAAAGAGAAAAAAGTTAAAGTTAGGGTTTGTTCCATGGATTAGTGTTCTTGATTATATTCGTTAGGTAATTTTATTTAATGTTTTTGTTGTGTTACTTATGTTGATGTTATTGATCTGTTCTTGTGTGTTTAGGGGGTGTTTGGGTTTCGGCTTATGGCTTATTTGGTTTTGGGCTTATGTTTTGATAAGCTTACTTTTTAGTGGCTTTTTTTGAACTTTTTCGGCTTATATGTAAGCCGATAAGTATCAAAATAAGTTGCAAAAAGTGAGCTTATGAAACACAAGCTCAAATCCAGATAAGCCATAAGCCGGAAACAAACACCCTTAACAGATGGTGTGATTTGGGTGTTTATTTAAGCTTATATGTGGGCTTATGAGCTTATTTGATTTCAGCTTTTATTTTATAAGCCTATTTTCAGGCGTATTTTGAGGTTTACCGGATTATACAAGTTTATCATATCATGATAAGCATTCATAAGCCCACAAGTCTCAAAATAAGCCAGAAAATTGAGGCTTGTGAAATATAAGCCAAAACACAAATAAGCTCATTAGCCCACATATAAGCTCAAACAAACAGGTAGGTTCAAACCCGTCGATTAGCTTTTTGCTCTTTTTTTGTTATTTTTTGATGTGTTACTTTGTTGTTTTAACTTTTGATAACTTTTTATGTGATTAATGGTTGGTTTATGTGATGATGATGATGTAAAGATTCTTCATGTGTTTTATGTTTTTTGATTATTTTTTAGCTTTTTGTATGAGGGGTGTATGGTGTGACATAATTTATTATGGCTTTTTGATTGATCTTTATTCATTCTTTTAGGTGATCTGTCGATTTCTTGGAGTATTTGGGTTACAAGTTTTTTAAGAAGGATTTAGTGAAGTATGTCGTCGAGATCTCCTAAAGGGATGGAGATGCAGCAGGGAAGGGGTGCGTTACCTCCACAAGTGACTTTTGCTAGGAGGACCAGTTCGGGGAGATATGTGAATTATTCACGAGAAGATCTCGATAGTGAAATAGGAAGTACCGAGTTTATGAACTATACAGTTCATATACCTCCAACACCTGATAATCAACCAATGGATCCTTCGGTTTCACAGAGGGTTGAAGAGCAATATGTTTCAAATTCAATCTTTACTGGTGGGTTCAATAGTGCTACGCGGGCCCACTTGATGGACAAGGTGATTGATACCGAAACTAGTCATCCTCAAATGGCTGGTGCGAAAGGATCTTCTTGTAAAGTACCTGGATGTGACGGGATTGTTATGAGTGACGAGAGGGGTGTGGATATTCTCCCTTGTGAATGCGATTTCAAGATATGTCGTGACTGTTACATGGATGCTGTGAAAACTGGCGATGGGATATGCCCGGGATGTAAAGAGCCTTATAAGCAAACGGATTTCGAGAACAGTGTTGACCCTCGACAGCCTTTATCTCTTCCGTCAAATGTTCAAAATGCTAAAATGGAGAGAAGGATGTCCTCAAAGATGGAGAGGCGCTTGTCTTTAATGAAGTCAACTAACAAATCAGCTCTGGTTAGGAGTCAAACAGGGGATTTTGATCATAACCGTTGGTTATTTGAGACACAAGGGACTTACGGTTATGGTAATGCCTTGTGGCCGAAAGACGAAGACTTAAGTGACGGTAATAGAACTGGTGTCACTGGAGCTGAACAACTTGAGCTTCTTAATAAGCCTTGGAGGCCCCTTACTCGTAAACTTAAGATACCTGCTGCTATTATAAGTCCTTATCGGTATGTACATTGCAACCTAATTTTCTTTTATTTGTTGTGAACTGACTTATTAATCTGGTCTGCATCTTTCGAGGCATCATTTATTGCGTTTATGTGCAGCTTTATATTCTGTTACCATAGTTATGCAGTAAATGTGTCTTATCTGCTACTTTACATTAGGCATGTTCAATATAATTTTTTGTCTATTACAATTCTTAGTATAAGAGGTGGTAAATGGATGGAGTGTTCCTGTTTTGCGTTGAAATGGGTCGGGTGGGGTTGAGCGAAACTGTTTTGCTTAAAATCCTACTTTTTTAGAAAATAAATAGTGTAAGTTTACTGTAGTACCTTTAAGACATTTGGTTTCTGATAAACCTTATTTAATGCATGAGTCTATTAAAGCATTTTCCATGTATACTTCAGAAATTGTGTAATTATGATCGACTTCCATGTCTAATTGCTATATCATGTATGCAGGCTCTTTGCCTTGATTCGTCTCGTGGTTCTTGGACTATTTCTTCATTGGAGAATTACTCACCCCAACGAAGATGCAATATGGCTCTGGTATATGTCAATTATATGTGAGTGCTGGTTTGCATTCTCTTGGATACTGGACCAACTACCTAAACTCGCACCTGTTAACCGTGCAACTGACCTCGGTGTGTTAAAAGAAAAGTTTGAAACACCATGTCCTCAAAACCCGTCTGGGAAATCGGATCTACCGGGTGTTGATGTGTTTGTTTCTACGGCAGATCCAGAAAAGGAACCACCTTTAGTCACAGCAAACACAATTCTGTCAATTCTTGCTGCTGATTACCCTGTTAATAAGCTCGCGTGTTATGTTTCTGATGACGGTGGTGCTCTTTTAACCTTTGAAGCAATGGCAGAAGCAGCAAGTTTTGCTAATTTGTGGGTGCCATTTTGTCGTAAACATAAAATTGAGCCTAGAAATCCTGAATCATACTTTAGTTTAAAGAAGGATCCTTTTAAGAACAAGGGGGTGAGACAGGATTTTGTTAAGGATCGGAGACGTGTTAAGCGTGAGTATGATGAGTTTAAGGTTCGGGTTAATGCGCTTCCTGATTCGATTAGGAGACGTTCTGATGCTTATAATGCTCGAGAAGAAATCAAAGCTATGAAGCTTCAAAAGGAGACTGCTAATGATGAGCTTTTGCAACCTGTGAAGATCCCAAAAGCAACATGGATGGCTGATGCTACTCATTGGCCTGGTACCTGGATGATACCGTCCCCTGAACACTCGAGAGGTGATCACGCTGGCATCATACAGGTTAGTTATAATGAAATTGCGTTTTTTGTGATGTTTATTTCAAATTTTAAGTTGAGACTATTGTCTGCGGCTGTTCTGATCTATTTTCTAATGAACTATCCAATAAACAATTAATAGTTTGAAACAAAGTCTTTTCGGCCAACTTAAGCTACCCTTATTGACGCTTACTGAAATGACCTGTTTGATGTAAACCTGATTCTGTCTCCTTGGTTTCCTATATCAGGTGATTGTTATTAATGCTTGTTCTGTAACTTGCAGGTGATGCTGAAACCACCTAGTGATGATCCACTACACGGCACAGATGATGAGGCAAATCCCTTGGATTTTACTGAAGTCGATATTCGACTTCCCCTCCTGGTATATGTTTCTCGTGAAAAACGACCTGGTTATGATCATAACAAGAAGGCTGGAGCCATGAATGCACTCGTTAGAGCCTCGGCGATCATGTCAAACGGGCCTTTCATGCTCAACCTCGACTGTGATCATTATATATACAATTCAGAGGCCATAAGAGAAGGGATGTGCTTCATGATGGACCGCGGTGGTGACCGCATATGTTACGTGCAATTTCCTCAGAGATTTGAAGGCATAGACCCATCCGATCGTTATGCGAATCACAATACGGTTTTCTTTGATGGAAATATGCGGGCTCTTGATGGTCTTCAAGGTCCGGTTTATGTTGGGACAGGGACCTTGTTTCGTAGAGTTGCGCTTTATGGGTTTGACCCGCCTCGATCCAAAGACTACCAGACAGGTTGGAATTGTTGTTTTGGTAAGCGCAAGAAAAGCTCAGTCGCTTCTGCACCTGAGGATAACCGGGCTTTGAGAAGGGGAGACTCTGATGATGATGAAGAAAAAGTGGATCTATATAGAGAGCCTAAAAGGTATGGAAATTCGAGCATGTTTATTGAGACAATCGAGACAGCAGATTTTCAAGGCAAGCCACTTGCAGACCACCCTGGTGTTAGAAACGGTCGACCACCTGGTGCACTCACGCTTCCTAGGGAGCTTCTTGATGCATCCAGTGTTGCTGAAGCAATCAGTGTGATCTCGTGTTGGTATGAAGACAAAACCGAATGGGGAAACAGAGTAGGCTGGATTTACGGATCAGTGACCGAAGATGTGGTAACGGGATACCGTATGCACAACAGGGGTTGGAGGTCGATTTATTGTGTGACCAAGCGAGACGCCTTCCGTGGGACTGCCCCTATTAATCTCACCGACCGGCTCCACCAGGTGCTCAGGTGGGCCACTGGCTCAGTTGAAATCTTTTTCTCAAAAAATAACGCGTTTTTAGCAAGCTCAAAAATGAAGTTTCTTCAGAGAGTCGCTTACCTAAATGTCGGGATTTACCCTTTCACCTCAATTTTCTTAATCGTGTACTGCTTTCTCCCAGCCCTTTCACTCTTCACCGGTCAATTCATTGTTCAGAGCCTAGATGTAACCTTCCTCATATACCTTCTTGGCATTACAATATCACTCTGCATGCTCGCTATTCTCGAGATTAAATGGTCTGGTGTCAATTTAGAAGAATGGTGGAGAAATGAACAGTTCTGGCTCATTGGAGGTACGAGCGCTCATCTTGCTGCGGTTCTTCAAGGTCTTCTAAAAGTGGTGGCAGGGATTGAGATCTCATTTACTTTAACTTCAAAGTCAGGTGGTGACGAGAACGATGACGAGTTTGCTGATCTTTACATTATCAAATGGTCATCTCTGATGATACCACCAATTGTGATCATGATGGTAAATCTTATCGCTATAGCAGTTGGGGTGAGTAGAACCATTTACAGTCAGATACCACAGTGGAGTCGGTTGTTGGGTGGGGTGTTCTTCAGCTTCTGGGTGTTGGCTCACTTGTATCCTTTCGCGAAAGGGCTCATGGGACGAAGAGGAAGGACACCAACGATTGTATTTGTTTGGGCTGGGCTTATTGCAATCACGATTTCGCTGCTTGTGGTTGCTATACATCCACCTGATGGTGCTAACGAAATCGGAGGTTCTTTCCAGTTTCCTTGATATGAGTATCAATTACTAAACATGTGAATTAGGATGGTATATTTTTTTCTTCATTAAATTGTAATGCTGAGGTTTAGGTCTCTACATATATTCTTCAGTTCTTTGTACTCTTGATTGACAATGATGGCAAAAGAGTTTCATGTTGATTTGTTTTTAACTCACTGAATATGTTGCTGTTTTGATTTTTTTTTGCTTGTTCGGCGAATGGGAAGAGACGAGCTCGAGTTTAACTCGATAACGCCAGGCTAAACTCGAAGTAGATTTGAGAACGTAACGTGCTTTTCTTAGCCAATCGACAAAGGTGCACAATACATCTGTGATATGAGGACTAGAGCATATACGACGCTCTTAAAAGAGGCGGGCAAAAAAACTGGTACATGATCCGATTTTTTGAAAACCGGTTTTACTCAAACCGGTTAAAATCAACTCAGTCCGGTTAAAATCGACCCTTTTAAACTGATTTGATTTAAATCTAACTGATTTGTATCGATTGGCTTAAACTGAACCGGTTTATCCGATATTTAAAGGCCCACCTCTATATTCATCTATCGAGCATTAAGTGCCTTCTTATGATAAAAATAGATCCGATGTTTCCAGGAGGGGTGCTACTATACATACCCCCCTACCCCACTAAATAGTACACAAAAAGTACACAAAAAGTACAAAATATTCTTTTTGTCCCCTCCCTGTTTCAGCCAGACACAGTTTTTATCAGTTTCTGTTCCGCGTTTTTTGTCTGTTTAATTTTTTTGAGTCACAAAAACTTATTATTTTTTTTCCGCACTTTCAGTTTCACAGTTTTATAACAAATACTAAATTATAAAAATTAAAAAAAAAATAAAAAAAATAAAAAAAATAGAAAAAGTAGGGGGGGTATAGCTTGTAAAAATGGGGGGGTCTTGATAACCTTGCCCTTCCAGGAGGTGTGAACCGAGGATTAGATGTCTTCATGTAATAAAAATCGATTCTCATTTTTATCGCACATTTAACATGTGCTTAAGTCATTTTTTTAAAGTCTTTCGTAAAAACTATTGATACAATAAATCAAGTCACTCGTAACTTTTTTAATTAGTAAAACGTCATTTGTAATACTTTCGCATTGTTGATGCTCTTAGCTAAGCTCCGGTTAATCAATATTACTTTCTTTGAAACCCTTGTAAATTTGATCTCTAAATAGCTAAACCTTTCTATAGTACTGTAGATGCAAAAGTCTGCTGGACCTCTAAATGGGCTGAGAATGCCTATGGGTCGTCTGGGCAATCTTCTCCACAAGCCTATAAGAAAGTAGCACACGTTAGCTCGCCTTGGGAGGGAAGACCCGATACCAACTCCGGTGTGAGAGTAAGAGTCTGATTGAGCCGGCTGACCAATAATATAGAGAGCCGAGAGGCCAAACATTGTGTGTAATAAATATGAGTGAGAATGTCTGACTTACATTGAATAAGGAGGGGGGGGGGGGGGGGGGGGGAGGGGGGGTATTTATAGTGCTGAGAACACTAGAGCCCACTGTAGCTCCTCGGAGGTCGTACTCTTTGAGCCTTGTGATCTGACAGGCCAACCCTTGGTCCAACATGTAATGTGAGGCCTCTGGGTAATAAGGTGTACTGGTTGCTACCGAGGGAATCTGCCCTACGTTTGAGGTGTGCAGATGGATTGGTCTTCAATCCGAGCGCCATGTGAAAGTCCACTGGGTAATAGGGTGCACCGTTCCTTCCCGATGTATCGGCACTACTTTTGAGGATTCCCTCTAGACCTGTGCTTAGTGGGTGGGCCGGGCTGCCAGATCGTACGACCAATCTTGCTTCTAGAAGATGGTCGATATGTAAATATGGTCGAGCGGCCATATACGCGAACATGTCCCCCCAGTATTGGATTATCAATATGAAATATTGGTGATCCAATACTTTAAACCGTGTTAGCGTTTCCTTCATCTCTTGTTTTGTCTTTTATCCATAACTCCCTCTAAATATTTTATTTCTTCTTCCTTTTCACTCTTTTTTTTGGTCGTACACACCCTCATAATTACTCTCAATAAAAAATACGGGTAATCATGCTTCATTTAATACCTCTGCATACCTTGTCTGCCAGCTGGATGACACTTGCTCTTTCTATTGCTGAGGGGCGTGCCACGTGTTTTTTACTGTTACTGAAGCGACCTTTGGTCGGCCCTTGTAACTACCCCATTCCTATTCTCATTTCTTACCTTCTCCTTTTTCTTACCGTCGAGAGCCGTGAGGTACATCCCTTCTTTTCAGGTGTGTCTTTTTCTTTTTCTTTGTTTTCTTTTCCTTTCTTTCCTTGGTCTTCCCCAGCCTATCGTTATGTCTTCCGACGGGTCCTTAGAGCTTGGCCTTCCTAGCCAAGAACAACGTGAGGCCATAAATGAGGCCCAAGTTATGCCTAAGTTTGATATGCATCTCTATCATTCTGATTTGAATTCTGATCACGTGCGTCGTGTGGCCGAGGCTTATCATATTCCTTTAGACCTCAATCCTTCTACGCCTTCTCGTAACTTTTGTATGAACGAGATTCCTTCTCATCTTATTGGCCTTTATGTTCATCATTTTGCGCAAGGTGGGCTTCACATTCCTTTTTCTTCCATCTTCCTTCGTGTTATTGAACATTTCGGTGTACATATCTAACAACTCGTGCCCATTGGTGTTAATAAGGCCACACTTTTTGAGATCTATTGTCGTGGTCTGGGTGTCACTCCTTCTGTGCCGTTGCTCCACCTATTTTATAAGCTTTGTAAGGTGGGCGATTGGTTTTCCTTTCAAAGTCGCGGCTCCAAGCCTTACCGTATTGGTCCCTTGTAATTCGTTATTACTTATTAACTTAAGTAATAACTCTTTACTTCGACTCAAGTGTGTTGTTTTAACAACAGACAAGAACTATGAAAGATTAAAACAACAATACCAATATACTTTTCAACGTATAGACTTTTATTAGAATAAAATAAATAATCTATAACCCACTTTGTTTGCGGAATAACAAAGCGGTTGAATGACAATGGGTTGTAATCTTCTCTACTTAAACGTCTAACCAAAGTTAAAGTCTAAGCTCCAATCTAAATGTTCATATGCATCTTGGCTATATGGTTTAGTTGGTATCGAGAGAGAAAGGTTTTCCAAAGTTTAAGCTCTTGTATAGGTTAACCCTTTCTCTCCCAATGTACATTCCTTATATAGGCAATATAAACTAGGGTTTGCATTTTGCATGTTTCAATGCATGGGTTTATCCAGTGGGTGGTTGATGCCCATGCTGGATACACAGTACAAAGTACATATTAAACTATTCTAGAAAAGATAAAGGTTGTACTTATAACTAAGTATACAAGCAA
Source organism: Glebionis coronaria (assembly GCA_025667525.1). Classification (NCBI taxonomy): domain Eukaryota; kingdom Viridiplantae; phylum Streptophyta; class Magnoliopsida; order Asterales; family Asteraceae; genus Glebionis; species Glebionis coronaria. The sequence goes on along the minus strand of CM046874.1, from coordinate 39,235,666 downwards.
CCTACTTTGACTTAAAGTTATCTTTTCCCGCCTAATGTAAACCATCAGAATACTGAAGAGTCTTCAGTATCCTAGAGGAGATCGACATCATTCAGTTTGGTATTGTCAAGCCAAATTGAACTGAAAGCCCTTCTTCAGTCCCTGTTCTTCAACAACTAGACCGCCTAGTTTTGAAGCGAAGACTCCTTTGTCTTCTAAGTTAATTAGAAGGGGAGTGCTGATCTTTCTTCAGCTTTAAAGTCTTCAGTAGGAACTTTGTTTTTCTGGTCATCCTTCAGTAGACTGGCCTTACTGCTGAGCATGAAACACTTAGGGGGATTTTATATTCAAATCCTAGAGTTGCTTCAAGGTCAGTAAACACTGACCCAACAATCTCCCCCTATTTGGATATATAAATAGCCTAAGTCTAATGTCAATAGTAAGTGAGCATAACAACTTATTCTTACTTGCACTGAACAATTAAATACTTATAAACATCTGATAATCATTAATTCATGAAACATTACAAATTACAACAAAAATATTACAAATGATTATTCAGTTTTCCTTTGGCCTAAGTTCTTCAATGACAGGGGTCTGTACTGATGGATCAGAGTTTCTGAAGTCCAGTATCGATAGTAAGCACATGCTGAAGGTTTTAGCTGCTTTAGTGAGTCTTGGACCACCATGGTGAGATAAGAAGATTTTATGAATGTTTCCAAGAAATTCATTGTTTAGATCATCAAGATCACTAATACCCACAAAAATCTTGTTGTTCACGATGGTTGAACATAATCATTCCTAGGTATGGTTCTTCTAACACATGTCCAGGGATATGATTTTCAAACTAAACAAGATCTTTGTATTTCTTGGTGGTGACAAAGATGTCACCCACGCCAGGTTGAACCAGATTGGCTCTCTTGTTCAGTTCCAGAATTGGATCTTGATCCTCCAGTGAGATTTGGTTGCTGATGTTCAGATGCTGACCAAGCCTTTCATGATTTCTCACAAAGTGTTCAATTCTTGTGCGAACCTCATCCAATCTCTTGGATTTTCTATTTTCAATGTTTCTGCTCATCTCTAGCCATTCAGTATAGGAGAGATCCTTCCCTTGGAAGTCATCTATGATTTCATCAGACCCATCAGCCCTATAGAACTTTAGATTGATATCTCCCTTGTACGTCATCATGTCAACGTTTGTGATTTCTGAGAGACATCTTCTGTTCAACCTTGCTATACAAAACTTTTCGTATAACATATTTTTCTTGAAGAGGCCTTCAACCTCAGATTTCTAGTTCTTTCATATAAGCTCATCTTCAGATCTCTGAGCTTTTCTTCATCTTGAAGCTTGTGTAATTTATCAAGTTCTTCTTGAGTGGCCAGCCCAGACTTGATAATTCTTTCATCTTGTGTGAATTCACCTTTGCTTTTGGGTTTGATGGGAGGTGACCCATTTTCAGATGACTCATTGTTGGTGGTAAGGCCATCAACATGAGTATCCTTAGCTGAAGACTCCCCCTCAGGCTTAGCTGGAATGTCTTCACTAAAGGGAGATACATACACAAAAGGTTGTTTTTGGGCCTTCTTTTGCGCATGTTTCTTAAAGAGCTGCTGAATAGTGACTTTCTCCCCCTCAGCAGAAGAGTGCCCTGCAACTTCTGATGAACCCCTAGCAGGTAAACATGCATAGAGGGAGTCTAAGGTGGATGAGACCTTGTCCAACATTGATGGAACATTTGAAAGAGCATTCAATTTCTGCTGAACTTCATCTGATAAGTTCAGTTTTTGTTATTCCAAGTTCCAACAGACCCACTCTATCCTTGATCTTCGAGACTGAGTCACATAACTCATTAAGCTGATTAAGAATCGACTTAAATTCAACAGGGAGCTCAAAAGATGCAGTATTAACGGAGTCTATGAGTGAGGTGATTTCTTGCTTGACAGAAGTGGTGGTGGCCACATCCTTTACTAATGGCTTCAGAGCTGAGAGAATTGCATCCTTGATCTGCTCAACAATGGGAGGAACTGGCCTTGCATTAAGAGTAACTAGTTAAGCATAAGCAATAGCCTTTTCCTCCTTGGGCTTTGTCACCTGTGATTGTAGAACCAACACTTGATTCGTCAGTTCATTTACCTTTATGGTTCTGGGGGATGGAGGCTTGGAATCTTGATCAACAATGTCATCTTCAGATTCAGTATCACCCAGATTTACTGGAGCTCTTTCACTCAGCCCCAACTCCTTCTCCAAGTCATCAGTAGACATGCTGAATATAAATGTAGGCAAGTATCCCCCCTTGGCTCCAGTGAAGAGAGGCACTTCCTTGGTTGTCTGCTGATCGCCACCTTCAGTGTGCTGGTCAGTTTCAAGTCCTTCACCATCAGGGTTGGTTTTACTTGATGGATCCTGAGAAAGAGTCCCTGATGAGTTAAGATCAATGATAATCTTTTTGGTTCCTTCAGTAGGACCCTGTTGTGAGGGAACTACATCATGAGAAACAAAAGGGCCAGGGTCAACGTCAGCTGTTGTATTTGCTGACGCCTCATGTCCTGATGCAGACTCAGAGTGACAAATGATAGAAATTGGTAATGAAATTTGAGATGTATTCAGATTTGAATTGCTTACCAATGTTGACTCCACTCTATTGAGCTGAGGGTGCGCTCTATCTTCATCCTTCTTTCCTAAAGAGGTTGAGAGATGGGTTGCCTTCAGGGCCTCTTGATGCATGCCACCTTCAGCAAAGACTGAAGGTGACGGCTGGATTGGGTTCTGGTCCTTTGCCGAGGACTTGTGTTTCTTCGAAGCTTAGCCTTTGGGATCACCAGAACACTTCTTTGATGAATATTCTGTGGGGTGCCTCCTTTTCTTAGACTCACGTCTACACTTAATAGTTTTCACAGAAGTGCTCTTTTGACGTGGTCCAGAAGAAGCTCCAAACTTTGTGCCTGACAGATCCCCTTCTCCAGTTGGAGGAGTGTCTTGTGGAGCTTTGAACACTACTAGAGCATTTGCTGAGCAAATGTCCAGCATGGACTGTGTGAAAGGAGGTTCAGTTATGTTGACTGGAATGTTCCAGCGATTGGTGTCAAAGATTTGAAAAACTAGTTTAACTCCTTGGTTCTTTGAATACTCTTCACCAAATTGGTCAGCAAAAATAAGGGATAAAAATCTGGTGTATACCACATTCTTTTCCCTAGTTTTCTTTTGAAAGAGAGAGAGAGTTGTGTGTGTTTTTTGTTTGAAAGCTTTTGCAAATGATATGAATCTTCAATCTTCAAAAGATATATGTAAACACTTTTTTAAAATGATTTGTCAAAGTTTGTAAAACATTTGAAAAGAGAATGAAACTTTTAGGGTTTCTTTTGAACAAATGGCACAAACTCTCTCATTAATGTTCTGAAAAAGGTGATGATTTTCTGTTGCTTTGAACAGTGAAACGCCTCATTGTGTCAGAAAGTTGTTGACTGTGATGTGGACGCTTGATATTTCCTAGATAAATAATTGACACCTTTTTAAAGAATGTTTTGTATTTATTCTCAAGAAATTTAATGTCATTAACTCCATTGAGTCACATGATTGATTTGTTTTAAATGCTGTTGCTCAGATATGCTGAACCTGATGGATATACTTGTGAGCTTCAGTGCGTCAGATGAGGCAACAAAACCCCATATACATGTTCACATAAGTAAACAAGACATATGACATTGCACGCTCCTCTACTCAGGCCTAGCTACTCAGTTGTATTAAAATTTTTGTTCAGCATTGCTGATGAAATCTTTTGATGACTAGTGATTATTTTTTCAGCTTCAGTGAATTAGATAAGGCGACAAAACATCATATACACAATCACATAAAGTGAAATAGACACATGACATTGCACACTCCTTTACTCAGACAATGCTACTTAACATTAATCAAAATCTTTTAAGAAATGCTGAACCTTCAAGCTTCTTTAGTGAATACTGAAGGTTCAGGTTTTGTATCATCAATGTTCAGCATACCAAGCTCCATTATCAATATTTTGAAAGTTGGTTCATCCAATGGTTTGGTGAAGATATCAGCCAACTGGTATTGAGTGGGGATGAAGTGTAATTCAATGTCCCCTTTCACAATGTGATCTCTGATAAAATGATATCTGATATCAATGTGTTTTGTTCTTGAGTAGAGGACTGGATTGTTGGATATTGCAATAGCACTAGTGTTATCACAAAAGATTGGTACCTTTACATATTCTATGTCATAATCAGCCAGTTGGCTTTTCATCCAAAGAACATTGGCACAACATCCAACAGCTGCCACATATTCAGCTTCTGCTGAAGACATGGCAACTATTTGTTGCTTTTTAGCACTCCAACACACAAGTTTGCCACCAAGCAATTGGCAGGCACCAAAAGTGCTTTTTCTGTCCAAATTACATCCAGCATAGTCAGAATCTGAATACCCCTTTAGATCAAAACCAAAGGATTTGGGGTACCAAAGACCTAGACTTGGTGTACCTTTTAGGTATTTGAAGATTCTCTTTACAGCAGTTTGGTGTGATTCCTTTGGATCTGCTTGGTATCTTGCACAAAGGCATGTAGAGAATTGAATGTCAGGCCTGGTTGCAGTTAAGTACATGAGTGACCCAATCATACCTCTATACTGAGTCTCATTGACTGATTGTCCATTGAGATCAGGTCCTAACTTGTTAGGGGGTACCATTGGAGTCTTCACTAAAGCACAATTGATATCATACTTCTTCAGCAGATCCTTGACATATTTTTCTTAATTGATGGAGATGCCTTAGTCATATTGTTTAATCTGAAGACCAAGGAAGTATGTGAGTTCTCCCATCATACTTATCTCAAACTTGCTGGTCATAAGCTTGGCAAATTGTTTGCAAAGTTTCAAGCTTGTAGATACAAAGATTATGTCAGCCATATAAATTTGTACCAAAATGGTGTCAGTTTTAGATTTGTAGATAAACAAGCTGCTATCTATTTTTCCTCTGACAAGTTTATGTTTAATGAGAAATGCTGAGAGAGTTTCATACCATGCTCTTGGAGCTTGCTTCAGTCCATACAAAGCTTTGTAAAGCTTGTAGACATGATTTGGGTATTTACTACTCTCAAAGCCAGGAGGCTGAGTAACATACACTTTTTCTTTTAGGTCACCATTTAGGAATGCACTTTTGACATCCATTTGGTAGATGATGAAGTTCATGTACGTGGCATAAGCAAGGAAGATTCGTATGGCTTCCATACGTGCAACTGGAGCAAAGGTTTGATCAAAATCAACACCAGGCTCTTGATTGAATCCTTGGGCCACCAGCCTAGCTTTATTTTTGGTCACTGCATTGGTTTCAACTCTTTTGAGCTTGTAAACCCATTTGGTGCCAGTGGTTGATTTACCATATGGTAGAGGAACCAATTTACAGACTTTGTTTCTTTCAAATTGATTGAGTTCCTCTTGCATGACATCCACCCATCCAGGGTGTGTGAGTGCTTCAAAAACCTTTGTAGGTTCAATTTCTGAGAGAAAGTTTGCATAGAGGCATTCTCTAGATGAAGCAACACTCAGTTTCTTTGCCATAGATCTAGTGACTCTACCTTCACCAGGATTGCCAATTATGTTCACCAGCTGTATGTGACTATTGTTAGTCCAAGATTTTTGTGGAGCTGGAGAATAGGCACTGGTATCATGATTAGAGCTAGAGCTTGGAAGTCCATGACATGGACTTGGACTTGGATTATCTCTAGTGCCTACTGAAGGATATTCAATGGACAAAGGTTCAATCAATGGAGGGCTTCCTTCTTGGCCAGATCCAATATATCCAAGACCTAATTCCCTAGAGATGGTAGGAGAGCTTTGAGAAAGGGACTCAGATTGTTCATTAGCAGCTGCATATGATTGATCATTTTGATCATGTGTGTCAGAATGCTGATTGTTTTGAGACTGACCATTTTGGTCATTTATGTTGCTTTGCTGATCATTTTGATCATTTTGAGACTGATTATTATTTGATTGACAGCCATCAGTATGTGATACTGAGGGATTTCCTTTTGTAGGACTTGTCATATCTTCAAATAGATCAATATGAGGGACTGAGTTGCTTGTTTGATATTTTTGAGAAGGCTCATAATGTTGAAATTCATCAGATGGATAATTGTGAGATTCATGAATATGAAGTTCATCATCTGATGGATTTGTAAAAGTGAGAGCTTCAGAACTTTCATTGAAGGTGATGTGATAGGTTTCTTCAATACATTGTCTTCTTGTGTTGAAGACTTTGTATGCTTTAGATACTAGAGAATATCCAAGGAAGTAACCATCATCAGATTTTTCAGCAAACTTTCCAAGGTGATCCTTGTGATTATGAATGAATACTGGACACCCAAACACATGTAAGAATGAAATGTTTGGAATTCTCCCCCTGAAGACTTCATAGAGAGTCTTCATGTGTCTCTTCACAATTATGGATCTATTTTGAGTGTAGCAAGCAGTGGCTACAACATCAGTCCAAAAATGCTTAGAGAGAGCAGATCCAGCAAGCATTGTCCTTGCTGCTTCAATCAAAGTTCTGTTCCTTCTTTCAGCCACACCATTTTGTTCAGGTGTGTAAGGAGATGAGAAATTTTGGAAAATTCCTTTGTCATCACAAAATTTGATCAGTGTGTCATTTCTGAATTCAGTGCCATTGTCAGTTCTGAGTTGTTTGACATGAGTGTCATTTTGATTTTCAACTCTTTTATTGAAAGACATAATGGCATCTGGTGCATGGCTTTTCTTTGTCAGAAAATATACCTAGGTGTACCTAGAGTACTCATCAACAATGACAAGTGTATATTTTTTATGACAAATGGCCCTAGGTGATACTGGGCCAAATAAGTCCATGTGAAGCAAATGAAGACTTTCTTTGATTGAGAAAGTTTGCTTTGTTTTGAAACTGGCCCTATGGTGCTTCTTTTTTTCACATGTTGAGCATGGTTTGTCCTTGGAATAGACAAGTAAAGGAAGACCAATAACAAGATTTTGTTTTGCTAGCAGAGTTATTGTTTTGAAATTAAGATGTGAGATCCTCTTATGCCAAAGCCAATTGGTAATATTGGAGGCTTTAGCAAAGAAGCATGTCTCTTGAGTAGAGTTCATGTTCATGACATAAACATCTTTGACTCTTAGAGCAATCATCACAATTTCATGATTGGAGTTGAAGATTGTACCATTTTTGTCATCAAACAACACAAGATACTTTGCATCACAAAGTTGACTTATGCTGAAGAGGTTGTGCTTCAATCCATTGACATATGCTACCCTTGAGAAAAATATACCATTGCATTTTACTGAACCAAATCCTTCAGTAGTAGCTGATGAGTTATCACGAAAAACAACTTTAGGACATTGTTCCTCCTTATACTTGTGCATATAACTTTTGGTGCCAGTCATATGCCTTGAGCAGCCACTATCTAGGTACCAAATAGGCTTTCTGAGATCACACTACACAAGTTAAGGAAATGGCCAGTTTTGTTTTGAAACCCACCTTTGTTGGGTGGGGGTTTTAGATCTAGAAGGTGTTCTAATCCGAAGGGTCCTCTTGTAGAGGGTATGTGTGATTGCTCAGAAGAAGAAGAGGTCTGAACAACTTTTGCTTTCTTAGCCTGGAGGGCTTCACCTCTTCTGAACCACTCTATATGGTTGTGATCAGATGTAGTGTGGACACCGCTTCCACAAGTCTCACAACATTTGGTAATAGAGTTTGGGTTTCTTGGTTTAATACCTCTTCTGAGTGAGATGATTCGATTATGTCCATGAGTGTCATGGTCATAACTTCCACAAATATTACAAACAGGGTAATAGTGGGAGTCATCTGGGTGATGAGTACCCATACCAAAATGAATGCATGGTGGGAAAGGCATATTTCGCCTGGATTGAGATGCTTTAGTATTCTGAGCATCAGCACTATTTTTTGCCAGCATATACTAGGTATGTTCACAAGTGCGATGATCAGTCCTCTCACATTTAGTACAATAAATCACTCTTAAGCAAGTTTGAGTGAGATGGTTGTTTAGACCACATAACTCACCAGCCCTTTTAAATTATGTCTTATACTTTAAATAAGGAGAGTCTCAGGGTTCATCTCTGAACCAAGTTGGTGTTTGCTGCCGCCTGAGTTGCAATTTGAGATCATTGATCTCTTTAATGACAAGAGACATTCTCTTATCTTCCTGAGATCTGGCATTATTCAGTTTATTTGTTGAAACAGAAGAGGTAGTTCCCATATGTGAACCTTCAGCAGGAGCGGAAGAGTTCTTTGAAGTGTCAATTTTGACATGTTTGGAAGAACTACCTTTGCGTGTGGTGTGTGACTTGATGATAGACTAGATAGTTTTTGGTCTAGTAGAGGGTTCAACACTAGCCAGCTTCTCCAAAAGAGGAAGTGGGGTACTTACTTCATTCTCTATATCATCATCCGAGTCATCCTCAGTAACTGAGGACTCAACTGGTGCTGAAGTGTCAACACTTGCTTGAAACTCAGGAAGAAGGATTCGTCCAGTGTCATGATTTGGTAAATTCTCTTCACTTGACCTTTCAATGTCAGGGATCGAGCTACCATCCTCATTTGAGGCTTTGAAAAAGATAATAGATTTGGTGCTGGAGGATCCTTCAGCACCAAGCATTTTCTTCTTTTGAGCAGGTATTTGTTCACTTATGCATTGATTTACCCTATCAGAGTTTCTAAGCCAAGATTTAACAATATCTTTTGCTTCTTTTAATTCAACTCTTAGGGAGTTATTTTCCTTCAAAATTTCTTTGTTCAATTGTTGAAAAGTAAGAATATCAAGTTTAGCTTCTTTTAGCTCTATTTGCTTACTTTCAAAATCTTCAAGTTTTAGAACAAGTTTATGAAATTTTTCAAGCAAATTGTTTCTTTGCTCTTCAAAAAATTTTAGATCAATGCACAAGTAATCAAAGACAAATTTAATTTCATCTTAATTTTCTAATTCAAGAAGAGTTTATACCTTTTTAATTGTGACATTGAACCATTCACCATTTCTGGCACTTTCTCTGGCCACACCATTTGAATTAGCCCCTTCATCATCAGCAAGTGCCATCAGCACTTTCACATTAACCATTTCATCATCATCTGAAGAAACATCTTCTTCATCCCATTCATAGGATTCAGCAACAAGCCCTTTGTTCTCGTCTTGCTTGGGAGTCTTGGATGAGGAGCTTTCAATACTCATTAAGGCTAATCTTGCCTTGATTTCTCTGTATTTGGCCTCAAAGTCTTTTGTTGGTCTGAGTTTAACCCTGTTTTGCTTAAATGAAGTAGAAGCAATTTGTTTTGGTTGAAATGATGATTGACCAGATGGTCTTGATTGAGCTGGTGAGAAATATGAAGGGAGAGATGTTTTTGAATAACAATCCCTAGCATAGTGACCAGTCTTCCCACATTTGTAGCATTCAATGTCAACTGAAGCTTTTGTGGAGATGGAGAACTTGCCTTCTTTCTTAAAGAACCTTCTAGACTTGGCCAAAAGTACCCTTTCATCAAATTCCTGTTTGAGGTCATTCAGATATTCCTCACTAGATCTAGTGTCTTCCTCATCATCAGGACTATCTTGGTAGTCTAGAATGATAGCCTTACTGAAGAAGGATTTGGACAAGGGTGTAGCAATGGTTAATGCTTTACTCTTGCTTGAGCCTTCATAAATCCTATCAACTAGGTTTTCTTCATATTTAAGTTTCCCAAAAAGAGAGGCTAGATCACAATCTTTAATGTGATTAGCCTTTCTCAAGCTTTGGGAGAAACTGAGCCACTTCTTTGTCAATGCATTAACAAAAACTGTGTTGATTTCAAGTTTTGAAAGCTCAACACCATCATTCACAAGCTCATTCATCAGTGCTTTGTATCTAGTGAATGTCTGTGTGAGGGTTTCCACTTCTTTGTGCTTGAAGGTGTTGTATTGAAGCTTTAAATCCATGATTCTAGTTTCTTTTACATCAGAGGGTCCCTCATGGTAAAGAATAAGGTCCTCCCATGTAGCTTTGGCTGTTTTGCAATTTACAACAGAATTCATTTGGTCATCTGGGAGCACAGACATGATGAGACTTTTGAGACGCTGATCTAGGTTAGCAGCTTTTCTCTCATCAGTAGTCCATTGTGCTTCAGGTTTTCTATTGTCCCCAACCATGGGAACAAAAAGACCATTTTCAATGATTTCAAGGAATTGAGGTTCAATTCCAAACACGTGGACAAGAAACCTCTTCTTCCAATTTGTAAAATTGGCTACCTCTAGTACAGGAGTAACATTGAGTTGGCAACCCCTATATTCTAGGGATTGTGGTATAACTTGAGCCATTTTGGATCTTGATTTGAAAACTTTTAAATGAACAGTTTAATAAAATAAGAGTTTAGCTAATCAAACTGCTCTGATACCACTTATTGGTCCCTTGTAATTCGTTATTACTTATTAACTTAAGTAATAACTCTTTACTTCGACTCAAGTGTGTTGTTTTAACAACAGATAAGAACTATGAAAGATTAAAACAACAATACCAATATACTTTTCAATGTATAGAATTTTATTAGAATCAAATAAGGAATCTATAACCCACTTTGTTTGCGGAATAACAAAGTGTTTTAATGACAATAGGTTGTGATCTCCTCTACTTAAACGTCTAACCAAAGTTAAAGTCTAAGCTCTAATCTAAACGTTCATATGCATCTTGGCTATATGGTTTAGTTGGTATCGAGAGAGAAAGGTTTTCCAGAGTTTAAGCTCTTGTATTGGTTAACCCTTTCTCTCCCAATGTACACTCCTTATATAGGCAGTGTAAACTAGGGTTTGCATATTTCATGTTTCAATGCATGAGTTTATCCAGTGGGTGGTTGATGCCCATGCTGGATAAACAGTACAAAGTACATATTAAACTATTCTAGAAAAGATAAAGGTTGTACTTATAACTAAGTATACAATCAACCTACTTTGACTAAAAGTTATCTTTTCCCGCTAATACATGGCTTTTCCCAGTATAAAAATTAAGTTCATTGAAGTATGTCTAATCGAATTGATTACTGGTTTAAGTGCGACTCAGTCGTCTTTTGGTGAAAACAAATAGGTTGGTCATTGTAGTAAAGTAAATGTGCAAAACGTTAAAGTAGATGACGGTAATTAAAACTTAAACTAATTAAAAACGTAAATGGTGCAATATTAAAAACTTTAAAAGGAAATTAAATTAAAAGAAAAAAATTAAAACTCGACGAAAAGTAAATTTGACAATGTAATAAAAATGCAAACAATTAAAGAAAAATGGCAGGAAAATTAAATGCTTGAAAATAAAATGAAAATGAACAGAACCTGAGTCGCAATCCAAATTTTACCACTATCCGAAATCCAAATTTGTCACTAATCTGGAATACCAAATAGAAGCTTATCCGGAATCCCCTTGATCTGCTTCTTATCCGGAATGTTTTCCGGGTCCTTATCCAGAATTCCAACAAGTTGTCACTATCCGGAATGAATTCCGGACACTTATCCGGAATATCCTTTTAAACCCTTATCCAGAATAAGTTTGAAGCCTTATCCGGAATCTCCAACGACCCCTTATCCGGAATACCCAACAACGTGTTATCCGGAATCCCCTTCAAACACTTACCCGGAATAATTTTGTCCTGCAGCTTATCCAGAATAATCCTTCTGCCTCTTATCCGGAATCACCCCCTGATCACTATCCGGAATAAATTCCTGACAGCTTATCCGGAATAACTTTCCAACAGCTTATCCGGAATCCTTACGGTGAAGCTTATCCGGAATCTTCTGGTGAAGCTTATCCGGAATCTTGTTCTAATATATATCCGGAATAAACCAAACGGACACTTATCCGGAATGTTGGCAGTGAAAGCTTATCCGGAATAACTTTGGTCACTCATATCCGGAATTGGAATTGTTGTTGTATTCGGAATGTTAGGGTTTTATCAAACCCGGATAAGCACAAGTAAAGCAAATAAGCTAAAAACTAAAATTAAGCTAAAAACAAATAAGCACTTAACTAAAACTTTAACCAAATCAAACTTAAGAAAAAGCTATTAAAACAAAATTTAAAAACTTATAAAAACACTAAATAATAAAAATATTTAAAAACAACTTTTTATAAAAATTAACTAATAAGCACTTAATTAAATTTAAGAAAAACACAATAAGCTATGAAATCAATAAGCTAACACAATCATAAACATAAAAACAAAACACTTAATCAAATAAGCATGACAATCAGCACATAAACATAAAGATTAACTCAAGACAAGAAAGGTAGAATGAGAGATTAATTAAAAATTGATTAAAATTAAGATTCAACAATTAAAGTAAACACAAGAATTAAAAGCTTACAAATTTAAGGTGCAAGACAAGTAATTAAAGGTGCAATTAAGTAAATGACATTAAGAAAAGTGCAAGTAATTAAAATGGAAGACTAGTTTGTCAAAATAGACAACACCTCCAAATGTGACATTAGGAGGGTATTTATAGGAGGATTAGTATGTCTTGATGCTTTCTTCCTTTTCTTTTCTTTTCGTATTTATAAATTCTTCAACTTTTTCGACTTTGTCTCGGGATAAATTGAACTCGTCTTATAATTTCTTCATTAATTAGACTTGAGTTCTTCGACTTCATTAATCTTCCGTCTTTAGACTTTTTCTTCGATAAATCTTCAGAATAGGCCTTGGACTTCCGTTCTTTTTGCACTCTTGATCTTTTGACTTCGTCTTTTGTCTTTTTATTCGATAAAAGCCCGTGAAAGACCATGTTTTCTTCCCTTTTTCACATTTTGATCCTAAATCACAACAAAAACACAAACCACGCATAATTCTGACATTTACGACATAAACACGTTTTGGCTTGGTTATTATTATAATTAAGTGGTAAAAGGATAAGTGTTTTCACACTTATTAAATCCCCTACACTTGACCATTGCAATGTCCTCATGCAATGCATTAATTACAAAGAAAGTTTTATATTTCCCATCATAATCAATCCACATTGGCCTTTATTAAAGAGACAAAATATTTAAAAGAAGAAAACAAGTAAAAAGATCAAAAACTTGCCTTAGGGTTTTGGAATGTCATGAATGATTATCATCCTCAAGTTTCACGTTCCCCATACCAAGCTTAAAAACGAGATCATTGTTATTATAAGTTAGCAAACTAGCACAAACTCATGTGGGCCAATTATTTACTTAGACTACCTTATTCCTAGGTGTATCTCTTATATTTTGTTGTTGTCTTGAATGATCACGCGGATGCATTGTTGACTTATTTTGATAGTTTATTAGGCCGAAAATAAAGTGGGACGATTTAATCAGTAGTTAGCTAAAGGACAAAGTCTTTTAAAACTGCTTTTCAAGACCTCATAAAGTTCATATCTTGGCATAACTCGCTTCACGATTTGAGACCTTTCTTGGACCGATATTTGGCAGCGACTTCATACTTCAAATCTTGAGAGACGTTCATGAAATAATGGTCTTCTCTTCATAATAGGAATTTCTTCACTTGAACTTTTTGAGAGATTCTTCGACCACGACTTCTTCATTTTTCTCTAATCTTTATTTGGGATTTTGATATACAACGATCCGCCTCCTTTTAGGACTTGGATCTATTTATCCTCATACCTTGTTAGGGCCTTTTTGGATAGACTTCTCCATGATCTTTAGGGGAGTATTTGCTTTTCGTCGTGTGTCTCGATCCTTTATATTGATTTTTGATAAATGATTCTTCACATCACTTGGGATCTTTAGCAACAAAATGTAGCCCTCATGCCTTGTTAGGGCATTTTCGGACTCGCCAATCTTCGCATCTCGCTTCAATAAGTTATGCCTTGGCTATGAACTCTAATTAATACCGAGCAACTTTTAAACGATCTTGGGATAGAAGCTAAGTAACTTTTCAAATCGTACGACCTTATTTATTGCAATTAAATTTATTAACAAGCGATGGGAGAAAAAGCTCATAATCAACTCACATAAATTCATGAAAGAATAGCAAACTTATAATTGACTCTATCATCTCTCGTTCTCCACAATTTAAAATCTCAAGGAATGAGACTCGTGGATGCTTTGCCAATTAAATCAAAGTTTTGGGTTTTCAAGTCATCTATAGGAACTTGCAACTTCTTGGACTTTTTCAAGTTTAGAATTGCGTTTTAAAGTTCCCTTGATAAACGACTTTCTAGGATCAATTATAGGAACTTGCGAAATGTCCTTGTTCTTAACCCGTGAGAGCTAAGACTTTCGCGTTTTAAAGCTCCCTATATAAAAGCCTAGCAAAACTTGACTTAAAAATGTTAAGAATACTAACTAGAGTAAACTTAGATAAGTAAACTCGGGTTGAGTCAAAAGATTCACAACGATACAAGATTAAAACCACTTTATTAAAATTTATTCTAGCAAAGAGAGAAAATAATTATAACAAAGGTAAATACTACTATACTACTAGGCCAAAATAGATTAAAAATTTTGAAAAATGTCAAAAAATCAATTTTTCCGGTTAAAATGAGGACAAATACAAGGAAAAGACCACTTAACTTCGATAGAAGTCCCCCGACACTTAATATAAACATTGTCCTCAATGTTTAAGCATGTGGAATTAACATCCCCTACACTTATGAGATTGTGCACTTTGTTTAAATCTCGCTAAAGAAGGGACAACTAAAGTGATTCCTATTTCAATCATAAATGATGAAATAATGAATCAAAAGAGTTTAGGATAGAACCGGGAAGACGGAGACACGGGTCGTCAAAAGTCATCAAGAATGGATCTTTAAGAGCTCGAATCCCTGCACATGATAAGAAAGAAAACAACAAACACATAATATGGTATCCCCCTACACTTACTATAAAAAACAGATAAAAAGGATAGATACTGCGGGTTGCCTCCCGAGAAGCGCTTGTTTTTGTTAACCGAGTCGTGAGCCTGACTCGACCTTGTTTAACATAGGAAGAAGCTTGAAAGACATCCACCGGGATCAAATACATGGTTTTCGTCTATCAAATAGCACAAGCTTAAGGCGGACAAGGCAAGCCGAAGAGTAGGCAAGGTTCCCTTAAGCAAAGATGAAGCACGGTGGTAGCAAGGGTGATGAGGTGCAAGCATATCTCCATGAGTTCCAAAAATCTTTCCTTTTATTTCATCAGATGGATACTGAGATGGCTTGAAAATTTCAATATCGGGATCGAACAACTTTTCCTTTAGGGGAAAATAACACTCAGGTTCAGTAGTCCTTGAAGATGATCCGCTCATAAATCTCACAATCTCATCCTCAGAAGGTGGATAGAGAGGATTCAAGACATAAGTGCTGCAGATATCGGTGTCGGCCGGCTTCTTCTCCTTTAAAGCGGTTTTCTTCATATCCAAAGGAGGATAAAGACCATAATCCTCAAAGTCCAAAGGAGGAGCATCACTCTCATTTGGGAAGTAAGTGTTGAGAAAAGTAGCAAAGTCTTCCTCAAATGAGTAGTCATCCAAAGTAGGATCAAGTGTTGTTGGCGGAGGATCTTCATCAAAAGTAGGAGTAAGGTCATTATGAGAAGAATCACTCGAGAGAGTATCAGCCTCATCAAAATCATCATAAGTGGGCATGTCTGGATACTCAGAAGTAAAATCATCAGAATCATCCATATCAGAACTCGAATCATCATCGTAGTCATCATAGATTGGTGGAGACTCATGAATTGGTGGAGGATCTAAATTGGAGAGAGAATCATCCACGTCATCTTGGAACAGTGGATTATCATAGCAAGAATCGAATAGAGGATTGTTGTAGACGACAAAATCATCAAGCACATTAATCATATTCACGGATTCTCTTCCATTTGATTTTGTTGTGATCTTCCCCATTTTAAAAACTTGTGCATCATTCCCGACTCTTAAGATTAACTCACCTTCGGCAACATCGATTAATGATTTTCCGGTTCTCAAAAATGGCCGACCAAGTATTAACAGAATACGAGGGTCCATTTCATAATCAACAACAACAAAATCAACCGGAAAAGTGAAGGTGCCAACTTTAATGAACACATCTTCGACAATACCAACGGGGTAAGCGAGAGTGCGATTTGCTAGCTCAAGAGTCATCTTTGTTGGAGTAAGATCGGGTAATGATAACTGTTTCCAAACACTTAAAGGCATCAAATTTATACTTGCCCCGAGATCAGCTAAGGCAGTAAATTCTTCGGTTTGGTGAAAAGTACATGGTAGCACAAAACGACCGGGATCTCCAAGTTTCTCTGGAAGTTCTTTAAGAAGGACGGCAGAACAATTTTCATTTAATCGAGTATTAACAAACTCGGCCATCTTCTCCTTCTTATTAAGCAATTCCTTAAACATCTTAACAAATTTAGGCATTTGGGCTAGAGCTTCAACAAGGCTAACGGTGATGGTCAGTCCCGAAATCTTCTTCAAATAACTCGAAACTTGAATGTCATCCTTGGTTTGCAATTTGGCCTTGTCTAAGCGAGATGGATAAGGAATGTTGGGTTTAGGTGGTGTAGGTATAACAGGTAAAGGTTAAGATATTGAAGGTTTAAAGGTGGAAGGTGGGGTTGGTGAAGGGTTCTTCTTGGGTGCTTCTTCATGCATAGGTGGAGACGGTAATGGAGAACTAATACTAGGCATGGGAGTAGAAGGGATAAATGGTGGTGGAGGAGGTGTAGATGGAGTAACTGGTGAAGGGATAGATGGTCCTACTAAGGTTGCTCCACTGCGTGTAGTAATAGCACTCACATTCGCTCTTGGGTTGGTGACGGTGTTTGAAGGTAGAGAGCCCGAAGTAGAGGGTTGAGTAGTTGGTAAGAAACTAGCCAGCATATTCTTCAAATCATTTGTTTGAGTGCTAAAAGAGGTTTGTATATCATGTCGAAGCTCGGATCTAATATCATTACCTTGCTTAGTGATATCCCCCTTCAAGTTGATAATTTGGCTTTGCAGATTCTTGATTTGCTCTCCTTGGGTCCTCATGAAGGTTTCAACATCTTGATTAATGGGTGGTTGTTGAGCGGGTGGGTGATAAGGATTAGAAGCTCGAGGTGGGTTTGGGTTTGGATTGCAATAGAGAATATATATGCACGTGTAAAAATAAAAATAAAAATCTTTTTGGAATTATGGATTTTTAACAATTTTTAAGCAAGAAAAATAACGTTCACGAGTGAACGGATCCCAAAATTCAACGCGTCTCTCACAGAAAACCGTTAATCTTTACGAAAAGAGCCGGCAGCGGTGCCATTTAATACATGGCTTTTCCCAGTATAAAAATTAAGTTCGTTGAAGTATGTCTAATCGAATTGATTACTGGTTTAAGTGAGACTCAGTCGTCTTTTGGTGAAGACAAATAGATTGGTCGTTGTAGTAAAGTAAATGTGCAAAACGTTAAAGTAAATGACGGTAATTAAAACTTAAACTAATTAAAAACGTAAATGGTACATTATTAAAAACTTTAAAAGGAAATTTAATTAAAAGACAAAAATTAAAACTCGACGAAAAGTAAATTTGACAATGTAATAAAAATGCAAACAATTAAAGAAAAATGGCAGGAAAATTAAATGCTTGAAAATAAAATGAAAATGAACAGAACCTGAGCCGCAATCCAAATTTTACCACTATCCGGAATCCAAATTTGTCACTAATCCGGAATACCAAACAGAAGCTTATCCGGAATCCCCTTGATCTGCTGCTTATCCGGAATGTTTTCTGGGTCCTTATCCGGAATTCCAACAAGTTGTCACTATCCGGAATAAATTCCGGACACTTATCCGGAATATCCTTTTAAACCGTTATCCGGAATAAGTTTGAAGCCTTATCCGGAATCTCGAACGACCCCTTATCCGGAATACCCAACAACATGTTATCCGGAATCTCCTTCAAACACTTATCCGAAATAGTTTTGTCCTGCAGCTTATCCGGAATAATCCTTCTGCCTCTTATCCGGAATCACCCCCTGATCACTATCCGGAATAAATTCCTGACAGCTTATCCGGAATAACTTCCCAACAGCTTATCCGGAATCTTTACGGTGAAGCTTATCCGGAATCTTTACGGTGAAGCTTATCCGGAATCTTCTGGTGAAGCTTATCCGGAATCTTGTTCTAATCTATATCCGAAATAAACCAAACGGACACCTATCCGGAATGTTGGCAGTGAAAGCTTATTCGGAATAACTTTGGTCACTCATATCCGAAATTGGAATTGTTGCTGTATTCGGAATGTTAGGGTTTTACCAAACCCGGATAAGCACAAGTAAAGCATATAAGCTAAAAACTAAAATTAAGCTAAAAACAAATAAGCACTTAACTAAAACTTTAACCAAATCAAACTTAAGAAAAAGCTATTAAAACAAATTTAAAAACTTTTAAAAACACTAAATAATAAAAATATTTAAAAACAACTTTTTATAAAAATTAACTAATAAGCACTTAATTAAATTTAAGAAAAACACAATAAGCTATGAAATCAATAAGCTAACACAATCATAAACATAAA
The DNA here is from genome assembly GCA_025667525.1 of Glebionis coronaria. Lineage (NCBI taxonomy): Eukaryota > Viridiplantae > Streptophyta > Magnoliopsida > Asterales > Asteraceae > Glebionis > Glebionis coronaria. The sequence goes on along the minus strand of CM046874.1, from coordinate 39,217,184 downwards.
AACAAAACACTTAATCAAATAAGCATGACAATAAGCAGATAAACATAAAGATTAACTCAAGACAAGAAAGGTAGAATGAGAGATTAATTAAAACTTGATTAAAATTAAGATTCAACAATTAAAGTAAACACAAGAATTAAAAGCTTACAAATTTAAGGTGCAAGACAAGTAATTAAAGGTGCAATTAAGTAAATGACATTAAGAAAATTGCAAGTAATTAAAATGGAAGACTAGTTTGTCAAAATAGCCAACACCTCCTAATGTGACATTAGGAGGGTATTTATAGGAGGATTAGTATGTCTTGATGCTTTCTTCCTTTTCTCGTCTTTTTGTCTTTATAAATTCTTCGACTTTTTCGACTTTGTCTCGGGATAAATTGAACTCGTCTTATAATTTCTTCATTAATTAGACTTGAGTTCCTCGACTTCATTAAACTTCCGTCTTTAGACTTTTTCTTCGATAAATCTTCAGAATAGGCCTTGGACTTCCGTTCTTTTTGCACTCTTGATCTTTTGACTTCGTCTTTGGTCTTTTTCTTCGATAAAAGCTTGTGAAAGACCACGTTTTCTTCCCTTTTCACATTTTGATCCTAAATCACAACTAAAACACAAACCACACATAATTCTGACATTTACGACATAAAATACACGTTTTGGCTTGGTTATTATTATAATTAAGTGGTAAAAGGATAAGTGTTTTCACACTTATTACCCGCCTAATGCAAACCATCAGAGTACTGAAGAGTCTTCAGTATCCTAGAGGAGATCGACATCATTCAGTTTGGTATTATCAAGCCAAACTGAACTGAAAGCCCTTCTTCAGTCCTTGTTCTTCAGCAACTAGACCGCCTAGTATTTGAAGCGAAGACTCATTTGTCTTCTAAGTTAACTGGAAGGGGAGTGCTGAACTTTCTTCAGCTTTAAAGTCTTCAGTAGGAACTTTGTTCCTCTGGTCATCCTTCAACAGACTGGCCTTACTGCTGAGCATGAAACAGTTGGTGGGATTTTATATTCAAATCCTAGAGTTGCTTCAGGGTCAGTAAACACTGACCCAACACCTTGGTCTTCCCCAGCCTATCGTTATGTCTTCCGACGGGTCCTTAGAGCTTAGCCTTCCTAGCTAAGAACAACGTGAGGCCATAAATGAAGCCCAAGTTATGCCTAAGTTTGATATGCATCTCTATCATTCTGATTTGAATTCTGATCACGTGCATCGTGTGGCTGAGGCTTATCATATTCCTTCAGACCTCAATCCTTCTGTGCCTTCTCGTAACTTTTGTATGAATGAGCTTCCTTCTCATCTTATTGGCCTTTATGCTCATCATTTTGCGCAAGGTGGGTTTCGCATTCCTTTTTCTTCCTTATTCCTTCGTGTTATTGAAAATTTCCGTGTACATATCTCACAACTCGTGCCCATTGGTGTTAATAAGGCCACACTTTTTGAGATCTATTGTCGTGGTCTGGGTGTCACTCTTTCTGTGCCATTGCTCCGCCTATTTTATAAGCTTTGTAAGGTGGGCGATTGGTTTTCCTTTCAAAGTCGTGGCTCCAAGCCTTACCATCCTGTTCTTAAGGATAGTCCTACGGGTTTAAAGGGTTGGAAAGGTCTTTTCTTCTTCGTTGACCGGAGGGCCGCTCCTATCGCTATGCCATGGAGACATCATGACTCCAGTGTGGCTGGCCCTCTTCCTAAGGTTTCTGAATATGATCCATCGGATGCCAAAAAACTTTGTGAATTTTCTATTCCACTTCGTAGGACGTATCAAATTCTTTTATATGATGGTCGCCTTACTCCTTTTTGGAAGTATCCAGGTTTCGGTTGCGTCCTCAATGGTCCGGCTGGGGAGAGTAATGTTTTCTTCTTTTTCTCTTGTTTGGCTTTTTATACTCTATGTACTGCCTAACCTTCTCTCCTTTTTCTAGGTATCACTATGTTTGAGTTTTTGAGAATCCCCCGTTTTGATGGTGCGACCATTCGCCAGGGAAACCCTTTGCCAGAAGGTACAGTCGTTCCTACCTACACTACACTCCCCGTAGCCAAGGACGCTCCCATCCCTCCAAAGACCACCGCCATGGAGCAAGCTGAGACTGTTGACGCCAGAGTGGTTGATGACCGTGAGAGAAAACAGAGGCGAGCCGTTGAGAAGGCCACTCGAGAGGGTGCCACGACTAGTGCTTCTCACATTGTTGGTACCAGGGCTACTCGAGCTACTACTCATTCCAGGAAGTCAAAGAGAAAAGCTGATGGTGAAGGTTCTTCTTACAAAAAGAGCAAAGCCACTCGGGCCCATGTTGTTCCACTTTCTGAGCCCTCTGCTCCCGTTGAGGAAGGAGTTGGTGATAGCAGGTCTCACACCCCTACTCCTTCGTCCGAGAGGCCTAATGTAATGGATGACCTTCGACAACATACTGATGATGTCCTGTCCCAACCTCATGCTTCCGAAGGAGGGCCTTATGTAAAGGAACATTCTCCCTCATCTCTTCCTCATATTGAATCCGTTGTGCCTAGTCACAACCATGTTTCTCTTGGTGATGAGGATGTTGCTTTCTCGGGAGGTTAGTTCTTCCTTTCCACTCTTTTCCTTCTACATGTACTTCTCTTCTTCCTTTTTCTTATGTGTTGTCTCCTCTTTTTTTTAGGTGACGCTTTAAAGCCTATTAACTTGGATGCTAATGTTACCCCTGATGAAGCTGAGAGCTCCTTCCGTAAGGCCATTTGACTTTCCTTTTCCTTTTGCTATTATTATTATTTTTGTGTGTGTACCTTTATTCTTATGCTTGTTTGGCAGATGACCCTTATAAGCGTTTTGGCAAGAAACCCTTCAATCCTCAGTGGGGCCTCACTCAATCTACCCAGGTGGACAAGTCTAAGGATTGCCGTGATATGCTCGCCAACCTATTCACTCCTGCTGATCTTGTGTATTTTAACGAGGTCATTGATCATGAAATGGCCATACGGTCCAGCTGGCACCGCTTGGCTCAGAGCACTAAAATGCAGTCCAACGTTTTGCTTCGCTTTGAATCTTTGTTGGAAGAACATAATGCCTGCGTGTCCTCTCGATCTGATCTAGAAGCATGTCAAAGGTCCCTTGATGCTGTCACTGAGGACTTGTTGAAAAGCCGCCGAGACTATGACAAGCTTCTTGGCGAACATGATCTCCTTATTTCTTCAGAGATGGAAGTGGCTGGACGTTTGGCCGTTCTTGAGAAGGCTAAGAAACTTCATGCAGAAGTTATTGCTACAAAGGACGCTAGGATTGTTGCCTTGGAGAATGAATTGAAGGTCACTGAGGAGGATGCCCACGGGTTAAGAGCTGACAATACCAAGTTGGCTGTTGACCTTGGCCGCGAGGCCACTTTGAGGAAGAATCTCGTGAAGGATCTTTTCCCTGTGCTTGTTCGACGCCTATTGGCTAGTAGGGAGTATAAGTCCACACATGGTGAGATCTTTAGCCTTGCTCTTTCCTTTGGTTTTATGCAGGCCATGCGTCATGGTAGGACTGAGGAGGAGGTCACTGCTGTTTTGGCCGAAGCATCCCAGATTGACTCTTCTATGACAGAGACCAGCTTGGTGGAGGCATATGATGCCCTATTTGTGAAGAAGTACCCCTTTGTGGAGAAGGTCTCTCGTTCTTGCTTTAAGAGTCCCATGGAACTTCAGAATGTGATGCCAGATGGGGAGGTGACTCCTGGCAAAGGGCCTCTTCTACAGGACTGCTCCTCTATTCAGTAACTTGCCTCAAACTCACATTTAGCACCTCTCTGTAATAACAATTTAATGGCCGTTGGCCTTAAGCACTCGAACAATTTGTCAAATTTATACCTTTGGCCGTTGTGCCACTTTATCTATGTTTCTTTTTGCTATGTTACTATTTTTGGCCTTTCGTCGATGACCTCGTAGGTACTTTGATCTGCATTCGTTTTAATTTCAAGGAGTGAACCTTGGCTACATAGATCGACCGGGAGGAATCACCTACCATCCGGAGCCACTTGGATATTTATTTAACTCCTAATTTTGGTTGGGTAATATTGACTACATATATCGAGTGGAGGGATCTAAGTTCCACTCGGAGCCACCTAATCCTTTATTCCCCTTCCATAGACATCGACCATATTTTTCGATTTTGGAGGTTGCGAGCCTTCCGTCGAGGTCGCTTATGCTTTGCCTATTTGGTTTTAGATATCGATCACATAGGATCATTTTTTTATCTATGAACATTGGTTACGCGAAACCATTTATGTGTTTGTTCTTTTACAAGAAAAGGGCGGTGATAAACATTGGCCACACGTTCCTACCGAAGGTGATTGGCCTTTGGAGGGGGTCATTTTTAACTTATGTTTTTACTCCTTTGTCATATTAGGGAAAATTGCTACTCCATAGCTGGGAGATAGCTTTCATTAACTTCAACATTCGAATGTTACAATGACACGATAAGTTTAGATGCTAGACTATATGTGACATTCCCTTAGGTTAATTGCATGCCAAGTACGTGGCACTGCCTTACCATTCGCCTTTTCCAACTTATATGAGCCATTTATGTAGGCCTCTGTCACCTTGTAAGGACCTTCCCATGTTGGGCTCACCTTTTCAAGCTTTTTCACACGGCTAGCTTCGTTTCTTCTGTAACCTTGAAGGACTTGGCCCTGACCCGCTTGTTGTAATACTGCTCCATCTTTTTCTTGTAGTTGGCCTCCCGGATAGCTGCGACCTCCCTTCTTTCTTGCAACAAGTCTAGGTTGAGTATGAGCTCTTCATCGTTGGCCTCTGCGTCTTTGATCATTAACGTCCGATGGGTTGGCATACCTATCTCCGCAGGGATCACGACCTCACTTCTATACGTTAGGCTAAATGGCGTCTCTATATTGCTTGTCTTTTAATGAGGTTCTATGTGCCCAGAGCACATTTGGGAGTTCATCTGCCCATCTAGTTTGGTCACGCCCCAGCCTTGTTTTTAGCCCCTCCATTAGTGACTTGTTTGCCCTTTCCACGAGGCCATTGGCCTGCTGGTGTGCCACTGCTGTATTCATTTGTTTAATGTTGAGGTTTTTGCACCATGGCTTAAATGGATCACTCATGAAGTTAGTTCCATTGTCAGTTACTATCACATGTGGTAGGCCAAATCTACAGACAATGTTATCCCATACGAATTTTATCACATCCTTGCCTTTGACGTTGGCCAAGGGCTTTGCTTCTAACCACTTAGTGAAATAATCATTGCCACAATGATGTACCTGACCTAGCCTGGTGCCGCAGGGAATGGGCCTAACACGTCCATACCCTATTGAAAGAATGGACAAGGGGCCATGATTGATGTCATGAGTGTCTTGGGTACTGTTGAGTGGATCTGGCATGCGTCACACTTTTTTGTTTCTTCCCTCACGTCCCGGTGCATCGTAGGCCAATAGTACCCCTGCCTTAATGCCTTTGCTACCATTTACCTTGTTTTCAAATGCATGCCACAAGCTTCCCTGTGTATCTCACGGATCACATAGTTGGCCCAGAGTGGCCCTACACATCGTAACATCGGCATCAGGTAAGATTTCTTGAAGATCACCCCTCCTTCCATCACATACTGGCTAATCTTCATCCGAAGGGCAGGTGCTTTATTATGGTCCTGCGGCCATATTCCCTGCTCCAAGCACCTTATAATGGGTGTCATCCAGTTATCCTCTTCCTCTTCCACAATGGCATTTAGTTCCTCCCGGTCTGTTGAGGGCTTGTCTAGCACCTCTACCAACACTTCCTTCGTCAAATGATTAAATGCTACTGAGGCCAGCTTGCTTAACACATCGGTTTTTTGATTCTTGCTTCTCGGGATGTTCATGATTTTGAAGCTTTTGAACCTTGCCACATGTTCCTTCGCCTTGCTTAAGTATTTGATCATGCTTTCGTTTGTAGCCACGAAGTCTCCATTGATTTGACTGGCCACCAGCTTCGAGTCCACCCTTACTGCCAAATGCTCTACTCTCATCTCTTCGGCTATCTTTAGGCCAGCTAGCAAGGCCTCGTACTCTGACTCATTGTTTGTGCTGTCAAAGTTCAACCTTAAAGCATACGTATACTCCATGCCGTTAGGGCAAATCAACACTAAACGTTCGCCTGCGCCTTTCGGGTTGGACGCTCCGTCAGTGTATAGCACCCACTCTTCTTCTTTATTAATCTTTTCTTCATTAGAGACATGTGTTTCAAGGTCCTTCGAGGTGTCCGTCCCTATTGGCACCTCATTTAGAAAGTCTGCTAACACTTGGCCCTTTATGGCGCTTCTTGGCTCATAGGTGATGTCGTATGTCCCCGATTCTATGGCATACTTTGCAAGTTTGCCTGATGCTTCGGCCTTGTTCAGGATTTTCCTTACTGGTTGGTCCGTGATGACTTTGATTGGGTGGCCCTCAAAATATCGCCTTAACCTTCTTGATGTGCTTAGAAGGGCTAGGGCCAACTTTTCCAATGGTGCATAGTTTCTTTCTGCCTCGTGTAACGTTCGGCTAACATAACGAACTGGCCGCCAGATCCCATTTCTCTCTGCTAATAACACTGCGCTGAGTGCTCCCTTTGCTGCCGCTAGATATAAGGAGAGTGTTTCTTTGAGCCTTGGTGTGGTAAGTGATGGCAGTTCTATCACCATTCTTTTCATTTGTTGGAACGCCTCCTCTGCTTCTTCCGTCCACCTGTACTCCTCCTTGTTGGCCTTAGTTATGTTCTTCAAAGTTTCAAAGAAGGGCAATGACCTTTCGGTAGACTTTGAGAGAAAACGATTCAGCGCGACCAACTTTCCAGCCAAGTTTTGCATTTCATTCCATGTTTTAGGAGACTGCATATCGGTAACATCCTTGATCTTGGACGGGTTGGCTCTGATCCCTTCTGATGTTACCATGTAACCTAGAAACTTGCCCTCTTCAACCCTAAATAAACACTTTTTGGGGTTAAGCTTCATATTTGTCTTTCGTAAGTTGTCAAACGTTTCAGCTATGTCAGCCAACATTTCCTTCGTTGTCTTGCTTTTTATGACCATGTCATCTACATATGCCTCCAGGTTTCGTCCAATCTGTGATTCGAAGGCTGTGTCCACCAATCTTTGGTATGTGGCCCCCACATTTTTTAGGCCGAAAGGCATATTGGTATAGCAATACGTTCCTTGGTCGGTGTAGAAGGCTGTCTTCTCTTCGTCTTCTTGAAACATTTGTACTTGATGGTAGCCCTTGTAAGCTTCCAAAAAGCTTTTGTACTTGTATCCCATAACGGCTTCTATCTTGGCGTCAATATCTGGCAGAGGATAATAGTCTTTTGGACATGCGGAATTTAAGTTCTTAAAGTCTATGCACATCCTCCATGCTCCGTCCACTTTTTTGACCAACACCGTGTTGGATATCCACGTGGGATACCTAACTGGCCTCACGATCCCTGCTTTCACCCATTCTTTTACTTCCGTGGCCATAACTTCACTTTTTCAGCAGACAATACCCTTCGCTTTTGGCTCACCGGCGTCACCGAAGGGTTCACATTAAGCTTGTGTTGGGCGATCCTTCTTGGCACTCCGGTCATGTCTTGCGGTTCCCATGCAAAGACATCTAAGTTGTTCTTTAGCAATTGTTTCAGCTGTTCCGAACCCTCCTTTGACAAGTTTCCCCCGATGGTAACAAGTTGGTCGGGAAAGGCCGGGTTGATCATAACCTCTTATGTTAAGTTGATCGCTTGGTCGTTCTCTTTCTTTGGCTCCTCTTTTTCCATTTTCCTCTTTCCTATCTCCCTGCATTCATTAATAATCGAAGATGATGTGACAAGAGTTGCAATACTTCGTGGTGTTGGGAATTTCATCATAGCGTGGATGGTAGATGGAATGGCCCGTAGCCTCCTTATCCCTGGCCTTCCTAAAATAATGTTGTATGGAGAGGGGGAGGGTATGACGGTAAACCTCATCATGGCCCTTCGGAACAACCCTCCATCCCCAAAACAGACTTCCAGCTCTATCTTCCCCAACGGCTTCACACTTTCCCCAGAGAATCCTGACACCGTGTTGTGCGTCTTAGTCATCCTAGCTTGTATGCTTGGGTGGAGGCTGTTAAAACAGTGCTCATACATTATCTCCACAGACGCACCACCATCCACATGTACCCTTCTTACCAGGTATCCTTCGACTTTGGCCTCTATCACAATTTCTTTTTCTGACAAATCCTCATCTGGGTACGGTGGGAATGTTATTTGGACGTTCATCCGGTCCTCGTTCACCCGTCTCGACTTCCTCTTTAGGTTATCACTATGTCCACATACCATATTGATTACCTTGGCCTTTTGAGGATGGCCTTTCTGGCCGCCCTTTCCTTTCTGCCTCACGTCTTTAATCAAGTGGTTGAGCTTTCCAGATTCCAAGGCGGCCTCCAATTGTCTTTTCAGCTGAAAGCAGTCATTTGTGTAGTGCCCCTTCGCACAATGATAGTCATAATATCTATCCATATTCTCCTTTTTTGGCGTTCCTACCAAGGGAGGTGGGGCCGGAAGGTTTAGTTGGTGCTCTGCTGTTAAAATTTCCTTCGGCGAGCTGGACAAATCTTCTAGGGTGAATATTCGATTAACCTCTTGTGGGCGCTACGGAGGACGGTAAGGCAAGGTGTAGGGTTGGATGTAGGGGGTTCTATTTTGATAGGCACCTCGGCCTCCCCCTCTTCTTCCCCCCAAACCCCTTTTCTAAGAACGGTCATACCTTTGGCCTCCCGTCGGGGAGCTGTCCCCTCGGATATACTCCCCTCTTGGCAGCTCGGCATCCCTAAATGCCGTTTCAGCACGAACAAAGTCGTGCACGTGCTTCAGCATTTTATCCACCGTCTTGGGTATACTTTCAGCAAACCGCTTGGCCAGACGAGGACATTTGTGTGAACCCATAAATGAAGAGATCCTCATGAGGTCAGGCACATTAGGAATGGAATTATATTCACTTACCCACCTTTCTTTAAATTCTGGTAGGCTCTCGTTGGCCTTTCGGATGATCTTCGTGATCTCAGTGGGGTCTTTTGCACATGCCTTCAACATTCCAAACCGTGCGAGGAACTTGGCCTCCAAATCACCCTAATCGTCTATGCTTCCCGATGGCAATTCGTCAAACCAAGCTCTGGCCTTGTCATCTAGTGTCTGCTGGAACATTCAGCACCATACGGGCATGGGCCACTCTCCCTGGTTCCCCATCCCTTTGTAATGGTTGATGTGATCAGTCGGGTCTCCCTTTCCTGCGTAAATCCTAACATTGGCTGGCATCCTGTGGCTAGGGGCTGAATATTCGATGATCCTTCGGCTAAGAGGGCATTTGGCCAATGATTTGAAAGGTTTTCCCAAATCATCATCTGCCACCTTTTTTCCCTTTATCTCTCTCCCCATCACCTTGGCCTTCCTTCTTCTTTCCCTTGTCTCCCGAATGCTCTTCTCCTTCACCAAAACTTATCAGCCTTGGCTTGATGTAATCCCGGTTGCTTTTATCTTTTATCAACTCTTTCAGAGCCGAGAGGTGAACTTCAATGATTTCTTCATTCGTGAGGTTGTTGTGATTGTCATCATGAGTTTCAGTTTCAGGTGATATTGGTTTAGGGCCCGCCATTCTTTAGCTACTAGGTAGATCGAAATTAGGGTCCCACGGATGGCACCAGTTTGTAGATGCAAAAGTCCGTTGGGCCTCTAAATAGGCTGATAATGCCTCTGGGTCGTCTGGGCAATCTTCTCAACAAGCCTATAAGAAAGTAGCATACGTTAGCTCGCCTCGGGAGGGAAGACCCGAGACCAACTCCGGTGTGAGAGTAAGAGTCTGATTGAGCCGGATGGCCAATAATATAGAGAGCCGAGAGGTCAAGCAGTGTGTGTAATAAATATGAGTGAGAATGTCTGACTTACATTGAATAAGAGGGGGGGGGGGGTATTTATAGTGCTGAGAACACTTTAGCTCACTGTAGCTCCTCGGAGGTCGTACTCCTTGAGCCTTGTAATCTGACAGGTCAACCCTTGGTCCAACAGGTAATGTGAGGCCTTTGAGTAATAAGGTGTACTGGTTGCTCCCGAGGGAATCTGTCCTACTTTTGAGGTGTGCAAATGGATTGGTCTTCAATCCGAGCGCCATGTGAAAGTCCACTGGATAATAGGGTGCGCCGTTCCTTCCCGATGTATCGGCACTACTTTTGAGGATTCCCTCTAGACCTTGTTTAGTGGGTGGGCCGGGCTGCGAGACCGTACGACCAATCTTGCTTCTAAAAGATGGTCGATATGTAAATATGGCCGAACGGCCATATACGCGAACAAAGTACAACTTTTAATACAACATTATTGCCACTTTAACATGTGAAAAAAGATATAAACTTTGGAGGATTTTTTTATTTACAAAAGTCTGTAAATTAGTTTTAAAGGGCATTGTAAAATGCAAGTTTACATTATATGGAAGTATTCTTTAAGCACGACCCAAGTGATGCCATTATAGAAAGGAAAAACAAAAGGCAAGAGATGAAATCAAAAGTGAAAAGGGGCTTTGAACGTTTTACACAAATTTTTAGATAGTTTTGAATTCCGAGGAATTTGCGGAATTCACTTGGTCGTCCAATAAGATATTGACATGTGGCATGATTTTGGAAAAACGCTTTTCTCTTTCGTCTGGTCGGTAAGAAGTGTGAAGAAAATAATCGTTCTGTCTACTAATCAAGCATCCTAATCCTAGAATACACCGTGTATTAGAAATACACAAACAAGTTTCTTATAGAAATAGTAACATTTGTATTTCAGAACAAATTAGCGGGCAGGGTATTCGTGTAATACGTCGATAGGTATCTGTGATTAAATTTTTCGTTGCAACAATTTGTTTTTTAGTTATAACTTCTGAATCGAAATTTTTTATCTAAAATCATGTTTTAAAAATGTAATTTCAGTTAAGAGATATTATTAATTTTGACATTATATGTTATATATATGAAAGTCAAATAAAGGAAAAAAAAAACTAAATGCAATTAATCATTCTGAATTAGACTTTTGATGTATGGATGAAAGTTTTTGCAGTGTCATAATTTCTTTAAGAAATAGATGTATATACTTGCATTAGTATGTAGTATAAATATTTTTTAATGTTTGTACAATGTGTATTATTATTGTATATTTATGTAATGATGTGTTTTGATAAGAGTATTAATTATGCGTTAAAAATTTTGTAATGTATTAGTGCATTAAAAAATCTATATACTATGTATAAATGTTTGTATGTTGTAAATTCTAATTTGTACACTAAGTAGTATACATATTGTTTTATTTATTTATTTATCAAATGTTGTATAATAGATATAAATAATTATATTATTTAAAAACTTTAACATTTAATAAAAAGATAGTGCTTGCCGTTCAAAAAAAAAAATAAAAATAAAAAGATAGTGCTTAAAATGGTTTATATATAGTAGTGATTAGATGTAGACAACTTCTTAGAAGGGAACTCAAATAGTCATATAAGTAGATTGGCAATTTTTTGTATTATTCATTAATCAAGAAAAAATGTATAGTCACACGGAATAATCTAGATAATCTAGAGTGTGGTTTTAGACGCAAATAATAAACCTTAGGAAATTAATAACCGTAATAATAATAATAGGTTTAACATCTTTTTCAGTTTGATCGGGAGGTGATCGAACACTCAAACTGGTACTCTTCAAATAATGCCGAAGGAAGACATTTGATGAAAATATCTACATACCAGTAATCAGAATGGAACATGAGGAACACGTACGTAACCTATGTAAACCGTATCGCAAACAACATGAATGTCAATCTTAATGTGTTTAGTTCATTGATGTTGAACTGGGTTTACAGATAAATAAACGACACTAACATTATCATAATACACAAGAGTACTAGCGAGTAGTGGTGCGTCTAGTTCTCGGAGAAGATTGTGTAGCCATGTTGTCTCAACAACAACATTAGCAACACTGTGATATCTACCTTCAACATTAGAACACGAGAGAGTGTGTTGTCTCTTAGAGGACAATGATAAAATATTGTTGCCAAAAATACACAATACCCCGATGTAGATCGAAGAGTGTCAGGGAAACCAGCCCATCAACGTCAGAGTAAGCCATATGAGGATCCTAAGGATACATATATCTGTAATCCAAACTCTAAGTGCCCTGAACATAACGTAGAATCCTCTTGAGAGCATCTAAGAGAGGTTCCCGAGGATCATGCATATATAGACAAATCCGATGAACATAAGACAAATCAAGACGAGTTCATAGAAGATATCACATGCCTCCTGCAAGACTCCGATATAAAGTAGGATCAGAATTAGGATCCCCCTCAGGACCAAGCTTAGGCTCGGTATCAACATAAGCTTAAGTAGGATTATAGTTGAGCATATGTGCTCGCTCAAGCAACTCCCTAACATATCTATCATGAAAGAGAAACATCCATGTAGATTCACGTGTAAAAGAGATCCCCGAGAAATAACTAAGGGAGCCAAGATCTGTCATCTCAAACTCCCTGTGTAAAGATAAATTAATATTTTAAAGCAAAGGTGTAAAAGAGGTCGTAAGAACAATATCGCTCATATAAATATAAAAACATGTTGTCTTATTACCAAATCTGTAAATAAATAAAGAGGAATCACATCAAGTTAGTGAAAACCCAACTCGGGTAGCATAAGGAGCAAATCGATCAAACCATGTACGAGGGGCTTGTTTCAAACCATATAAAGACCTCCGAAGATGATATACACGATGAGGATACCGATGATCTACAAAACCTAGATGCTGGTGCATATACACTATATGTGACAAATCACCATTAAGAATAACATTCTTAACATCCAACTGGTGAACATGCCAATTTCTAGTCAACACAAGACTATGAAGAGTACGAATGGTGGTCGGCTTGACAACAGGGTTGAAGTCTCATCATAATCAATGCCAAGTTGCTGACTACTCCCATCGCGAAAATTTCAGACTTTTATACAAACTTAATGAACCGTTGGCACTAGCCATAAACACCGCACAATATTGACGCCATGAGGTTTTGGAACTAATTACCAAGTAACATTTTTAAATAAAGCATTATATTTATCATACATAGCATCACGACAATGAGGATTAGATAGAGCAAGAGACAGAGATTTGGGAATAGGGGAGAGAGAAGAAACATGAAGGTCTCGACACCGTGTGGTCGTATGCGTGCCATCCTAATTTTGAGTGGACATGGGGTGAGTTCGGATTGATGGATTATTATTGACGGGTCGAAGGTGGTGGGGGTTTGGGTTTCTAATTGGACCGACGTTGTTGATTGAGTCTGTGTTTTTGTCGTGGATGTAGATATAGGTTGGGTCCGGGTCGAGGGAGGTGAGGAACGAGTATTAGTAGTGGTTGTAGTGGGGTGATGATTTGGTTGAGTCGTAGTAAATGGAGAGAAACCATGTGGTAGACCACTAGAATGTCGTAGACCACTAGCTTGGTTTGAGCTTGGAGTAGGGTGGTTATGGGTTGGTTCTTGACGTTTCGGTGCTTCCATAATAGGTGTTGGTTGTGGGGGATTGAGTGAAGGATTATGTAGCACATGACGAGTAATTGGTGAAGGGGTTGTGACAAGGAATTCGTTATAGAAGTAAGTCTAAGGTGTAATAGATCCATATGGGAATTGACGTTCACCAAAGGTTACATGTCTAGAGATAAGAATTTTATTTGTGGTTAAATCAAGACACCGATAGCCTTGGTGATTGGCTAGGTAGCCTAATAGATACATGGTTTGGATCATTAAAAACAATACATAGTTGCAAAGAATAATCTAGTATGTGAACTTGCACACAAATAAGAGTAATACACTTATTAGATAAATGATACACCCACAAAATATTTAAAGAAATATATCTACACAATGACATATCATCTAACTTGTGGTCTCTTCCTTCTAAATTATATTCTTTTTATACGTTACAAATAAAGGGTAAACTGTAAATTTTGTCCTTTGATTATCGCAAAATTTCCAAAAACCTCATGAGAGTAAAGCTGGTGCAAAAATGCCCACAAACTTCTCATATTGGTGTGAAAAAACCTTTGAGACGTTAAAAACTAACTTTCCACTGTTAACCCTGTTATCTCCCTCACGTGTCATGCATGTGAGGGCATTTTTGTCCTTTCCTATCATCCCAATCATGCCAGCCCCTCATCCACCTTTGCTTGTTTGAAACTCGTCTCCAAAATCCTTTTCCCGCCATTAAAAGCACAAGACTTAACTCCCACCACTTCGCTTGACACTTCGACCAAACCCGATCAAATGAATTCACCACAACATGATGATCATGATTGGGTATTATCCCTTGATGTAGACGATTCTAATCTCCGACTAACCCCTTCATCCGTTCCTACAACAACCAACATAATGTTGCGACAACAACCACCATCAAAACCATAGTTTTATCGCAAAAACCCAATGTTGATAAATTTGACGAAACCGCGGTTAGGAGAACCACCACCACCGAAATCAATGTTTCATCGCAAAACCCCAATGTTGATAATTGTGATAAAAACTCGGTTAGGACAACCACCACCACCGAAACTATGGTTTTATTGCATAACCCCAACGTTGATAATTGTGATGCAAAATCGATAAGGATGATACCATGTCCGTTGGTATTGTTCAAGCAGCCAAAATCCATAAATTAGCGGATAACCAGGAATGTGGCCAGGAGGTCGTGATGTCGACCCAATATTATATTAGGAATGTTATTGAGGATGTTGGCGGGGATGGAGATTTTATTCGTGGCCCAAGGGTTAGCGCGATAGAGTTTGTTAATTTTAATGGGGGTATTGTAAGTGGGTGTTTAGGAAATGTAAGGAACTTTCTTAAGAATGAGAAACTTGAGCGAGTGATTGAGATAATAAAGTCTTGTACTCTAGATGCGTTGGGTGATTTAACAGTAACACTCAAATACCTTTCTGGGTCTCTTTCTAGTACATACATTACAAAGTCCTTGCCGTAGATGGTTTTAAAATGATATTACTCTAGGAGCTGCTTTGATTCTTCGTAATATCTTAGTGTTTGCTCCTACACCATCCATTTATTATCTTAATATTACTATAAGAAACCTAGTTAATATTTTTAGGAAGGATACATTTATTAAAAATGATAGTGGTGTAGGTGGTATTGTGTGACAACCCTAGATATTGGATTTGTCACTTTTTACTGTTTGACTTTGATTATGTGCTTAGTGTGCGTTTACGTGCAATATGTTTATATTTGAGCATTGGATTGGATGTTAGTCATCGTTCGTGTATTGCGTGGTACGTTAATGATGTTACGAAGGGGATAGTTCGTGATCATTAGTTCACTTGGATGTAACTATGATAGATAGCGGTGCTCTTTTAAGATTTTATGTGTACGTATATGTATTATAGTAAATCGTATTTTTACGATTTAGGGTTTAGTATTTTGAGGTCTCGGATGAGGTATTTAGTCACGGGAATATTTTTCGGGATGGTTTTAAGTCATTTAGGACTTAGTTATTTAATTTATTTAATATTTCAAGAGTTTTTATAAAACTGTATATTTTACGTCTTTTACGGTATACGCGTAAAATTTGAATAGTTAAAAAGGTTTAGGTGTAATTAATTAATTAAGGGACTAATAAAAAAATGTAATTAAGGATATATTTATTAAATAACGAATTTAATAATAAAAATATTATTCTTGGTAAAAAAATTATATAGGACGGTGGAAAAAAATAAGAAAAAGGAAAAAAAATAAAAAAGGAAAGTATTATTTGTATTGGGCTAGGATTCTCATTGTTTTAGTATAAAAACAAATCAAAACACATTAGTTTCTCCAGATATTTTTTTGGTCGACGGTTTCTACAAGCATTAGGGGTTCCATTAATTTTCTTGATTCAAGGTAAGTGATCAGTTAAAACCTTAATTTAGTTCATGTTTTATTAATTAATCATGTTTACAATGTTAACTAACCATCATTGAGATGATTAGGGTTTTGTTAATATTCTAGGAATTATAGTTAATTAGATCCATTAATGATTTTTAGGGTTTGTGTTAAGAATTTAGGGGTAATTAATGATGTTTATTAGTGCAAAAAAGGCGTAAAACAGTATGATTTTTAGGGCTGTCTTGTGTCGACTGTTACGAGAAGTAGGTAGCACCTTTGGTCGAGTTTCTTTTTTTTTAAAATTAAGTTCAGAGAGTCTACTTTCAAAAATGTAAGGTTGGTCGAAAATGGAGTTCGGAAGGTCGTCAAACAGTTTTTACAAAAACAGTGCACTATTTAGGAATAAATTTGGATTTCGGGAATTTGAGTCAAAGCCTAATCAAACGAATGATATAGACAAATATTTTTGATTTGGGAACTCTTTATAATATATATGAAAGTACTGGAGGTTTTCAATAAAAGTTATGGTGTTTAGGTCGTGATTTTGGTGACAAACATTTAGAACGTACAAAAAATCAGTTTTGGTGAAAACGACTTTTGGGGTAGAGACTAAACGAAAGGGTTAAACGTGTAAGTAGAAAGTAAAATTTGTCTTTGGATCTCTTAGATCATATAACAACATAACTACAATAGGGTAGGAGCCAAGTGTGGTTTTAAGTTCACTTCATGTGATCGTTTAGTGACTAGTAAACCGTATCAAGGAAAAACTGTATTTTACGTATAGAATAGCTTGTAGTGAGAGAACTAGATAGTGGGGATTGAGAGATTAGATTCATCTCCTTGATTGTTACTTAAATTGGGTGTTAAGAACTGAGCTAAGGGTGTCGTGTATGATTTTATAGGTTTATAGGAGTGCTAGCTTGCTGTGCTATCAGGTGAGTTCATAGTCTCATTTTCTTTGAGTTTTTAAATGTTTTCTTCTAACATGGGATGGAGATGACATTTGTGGTGTTCTTAAAATCTTTTGGTACTATATTTTATAAATGTTTGGACATAGATGTGTTATTGTGTGACATGCGTGCTTATGTGTTCTCATATGTGCTTTGATATGTATTGTGATATGTGAATCTTGTTTGGGTTGTGATTGGCTTTGGTACATAGATGTATGGGCGTCTATGGGACCAGTTGTGATGTGTGTGGAGCGTGAGGCACGATCCGTCCTGAGTACTTGTGAATCGTCTCCTCGGAGGCAAGATATCTCGACGAGGATATGGTTCATCTTCCACTAGTGGTGTGGGAAAGATCCAGATAGTGTGGTGCATTGTTCTTGTGTGTGTGACGGGATACTTCTTGATTGTTATAGTGTGGTGCATTGTTCTTATTGTGTGTTCTTGACTGATATAATTGTGCTTTGTTTGTAGTTGTATGTAACATGATTATCACATTATGGTCCATTGCTTTAACTTGTTTTCTTCAACTTATTTATAACGGTTGACAAGTTTTCTTATGATGTTTTGATAACTTAAACCTATGTTCTCACCAACTTTATGTTGACAGATTCTAGTGTCATTTTAAGGTGGGATAGTTGAGAATGATGATGTTAGAAGTGACTAGAGTATAGAGGGTGCTAGGATTGCATTAGGAGGAATCCATTTCCTTTTAGTCTTTATTTAATGTTTGAATAAGTGATACTTTGTAGACACCTATATGTTTGATGTTTGTTTATTTGTTTGTCTTTGGTACGAGGTAGGCCTGTTACCTACTTACCTAGGCGCCGGCATTGTTTGAGATATTGTCATGACATTGTGTCACCTATTTATGACATTACTATTTCATTTTGTTATCTCTATAGACACACTATTGTTGTGATGATATCCATACGTCGTGTCCCATATTCCGCCATGATGGGGTTTTACAGAATGGTATTAGAGACAATGGTTATAGAGAATTAGGTTGCCTATTCGCGTAGCCTAAATTATAGCTTAAGGGTCCCTGCATATAGGCGTCATAGGGGTATGTGTGCATTTTATAATAACTGATGTGTTTGGATGTTATTTTTGCTATATTTGTTAAGTTATGAACTACTATGGTTCATACTTAGCTACATGTTGTTTTCATTATGGGTTTTGAATAGTACGGGTTGAACCATAGTCGTATACGCTATTCATTGTTGGATTTAGTTTAATTATATTTTCATGTTCTTTATACATTTTGAATTTTGTCTACGCTGGTTCAACTAACCTACGAGTTTATATGTTTCATGCTTTGGCTATGCTATATTAATACATGGGATTTTAAATCTTATTTTATGTTGTGGTTATGTGTTTATGTGAGTTGTAGGATCTATGTGCTTACTTGAGTTGGTAGACTGATGCGTTATGTGTAGTATTAATTCTTATAAGTGTCATCATAGGAGGGAGTGCATTAGTGAAAGGGGACTGGTATAAGTATGGTGGCCAACATAGTTATACAAGTACCATGACATCAATGGATTCCTAAGTGTGGTTGCATGAATGAGGGTTAATACATGCTTGTATAGTATATGTTGGATGGATTTGAGTGTATGTATGCCTATGTCTATATATGTATATGTACCTTTTACTTATCGGTTGTATTCTTAGGATGGTTTGCTTGTTCTTTTCTCTTTGGGATGTTCAACTTCTGTAGTAGCGCATTTATCGAGTCTTTATTTCACGTGTTTGTTTGTACGGTACTTTTAGTGTAGAGGCTATTGAGAGGGTGAAGATTTCTTTTTGGAATTATATCTTTTGTTTTGAGTCTTACATGGTAAAAAAAATGGAACTTGTAAATAGTAAATAAAAAATAGTTGTTGGTAGTCGATAAAATGAGGGTAAAGTGTCGAAAACGTGTTTGAAATAAGGTGGAATATAATTTTTTTAACATATAATCATGGCTTGTTAAAAGAGTTTGGTTTTGATCACCTAAAGCTAATAATTTTTAATTAAAATTTTGTTCTTATTTAATTACCTATGTTAAAATCATGTATTTAATCATATGATGGGTGAGTATTTTTTATTTTATAGAATTAAAATAAATTAGGGCTTGAATTTGGTGATTAATAAGGAGTTTTAAGGTTTAAAATCGTTTTTTTGTTTAAATTGGATTAGGTAGAAACTGTCACTAAACTGTCAGAATTCGTCGCTAAATTGTCAGAAACTGTCGCTAATATCTGGCATATTTTAGGTAAAATCGTTTTGGTCATAACTTCTTTGTTTTTAAAGCTTTTTGAGTGATTCAAAAGCCTAAAATTATGTACTCGGAACGTACTTCTCAAATATTCATAATGTTTAGTAAATGGGGGTCAGTAGCTAGGTCTAATTAACTGTACAAGTATCGAGTTCAAGGTTAATTTTCAGACAACATGGTTTAAACTTGTGTTTTGGCTATTTTGGGTTAATGAACACTTGGAGGGTTAACATAGAGATGATTTGGGATAGAATTTGAGATTATTTAGACCTTATAGCACGTGGTTATATTTTGATGAGTTTTGATTTATGGTATTTATGAGTAAGACTGAAATCGGGGTGACAATTTTAAACCCGTCGAGTTATGTGACGACTCCTAACTTGGTTTCAAGACAATTCTTGTTTGATGAGTTGCGAGATCTAGTTAGGTTGGTTACATAACTTTATGGTTTTAATAAGTTTCCTCGCGGATGGTTAAGGCTCATCAGTTGTTGGTTGAGATTATTTTAGTATAAACTGAGTTCATGTTTGAACGTGAAGGTTTTATCAAGGATATGTATCCCCATTTGTTTGCTAAGGATAAGTTTGAGTTGGGAGTAAATCTCGGGACGAGATTTCTATTAGGAGGGAGTGATGTGACAACCCTAGATATTGGATTTGTCACTTCTGACTGTTTGACTTTGATTATGTGCTTAGTGTGCGTTTACGTGCAATATGTTTATATTTGAGTCTTGAATTGGATGTTAGTCATCGTTCGTGTATAGCGTGGTACGTTATATGATGTTACGAAGGGGATAGTTCGTGCTCATGAGTTCACTCGGATGTAACTATAATAGAATGCGGTGCTCTTTTAGGATTTTATGTGTACGTATATGTATTATAGTAAATCGTATTTTTACGATTTAGGGTTTAGCATTTTGAGGTCTCGGATGAGGTATTTAGTCACGGGAATATTTTTCGGGATGGTTTAAGTCATTGAGGACTTAGTTATTTAATTTATTTAATATTTCAAGAGTTTTTATAAAACTGTATATTTTACGTCTTTTACGGTATACGCGTAAAATTTGAAAAGTTAAAAAGGTTTAGGTGTAATTAATTAATTAAGGGACTAATAAAAAATATAATTAAGGAGATATTTATTAAAAAACGAATTTAATAATAAAAATAAAAAAATATTATTTTTGGTAAAAAATTATATAGGACGGTGAAAAAAATAAGAAAAAGGAAAAAAATAAAAAAGGAAAGTATTATTTGTATTGGGCTAGGATTCTCATTGTTTTAGTATAAAAACAAAGCAAAACAAATTATTTTCTCTGACTCTCTTTTTGGTCGACGGTTTCTACAAGTTTTAGGGTTTCCATTAATTTTCTTGATTCAAGGTAAGTGATCATTTAAAACCTTAATTTAATTCATGTTTTATTAATTAAGCATGTTTACAATTTTAATTAACCATCATTGAGATGATTAGGGTTTTGTTAATATTCTGGTAATTATATTTAATTAGATCCATTAATGATTTTTAGGGTTTGTGTTAAGAATTTAGGGGTAATTAATGATGTTTAGAGGGTTAGTGCATAAAGGCGTAAAACAGTCTGATTTTTAGGGCTGTCGTGTGTCGACTGTTCTGAGCAGTAGGTAGCACCTTTGGTCGAGTTTTTTTTTAAATTAAGTTCAGAGAGTCTACTTTTCAAAAATGTAAGGTTGGTCGAAAATAGAGTTCGGGGAGGCCGTCAAACAATTTTTACAAAAAACAGTGCACTGTTCCGGAATAAATTTAGATTTCGGGAATTTGAGTCAAAACCTAACCAAACAAATGAGATAGCCAAAATATTTTGATTTGGGAACTCTTTATAATATATATGAAAGTACTGGAGGTTTTCAAAAAAAGTTATGGTGTTAAGGTCGGGCTTGTGGTGACAAACATTTAGCATGCACAGAAAATCAGTTTTGGTGAAAACGACTTTTGGCGTTGAGACTAAACGAAAGGGTTAAACGTGTAAGTAGAAAGTAAAATTGGTTTTTGGAGTTCTTATATGATATAACAACATAACTCCAGTAGGGTAGGAGCCAAGTGTGGTGTTAAGTTCACTTCATGTGATCATTTAGTGACTAGTAAACCATATCGAGGAAAATATGGATTTTTACGTATAGAATAGCTTGTAGTGAGAGAACTAGATAGTGGGGATTGGGGGATTAGATTCATCTCCTTGATTGTTACTTAAATTGGGTGTTAAGACCTGGGCTAAGGGTGTTGTGTATGATTTTATAGGTTTAGAGGAGTGCTAGCTTGTTGTGCTATCAGGTGAGTTCATAGTCCTATTTTCACTGAGTTTTAAAATGTTTTATTCTAGCATGGGATGGAGATGAAACTTGTGGTGTGATATGAGTGATTTTACTCATATCATTTGTATCAATAGACAATCAATATATGCATAAAAACATTGAAAGTGCCTTGTATATGTTTGTTTTTGTTGTTTCGTGTGTGTAGGTACTAAGTTCGCGAAAACCGGCAAATATCGGCACGAGTTTGAAGAAAAAGATTGAAGAAGCCAAAATCGAGCTCGACTTTAGCGGATTTCATCATTTATCGAGTTTATGGGCCTAGTGGGTCCCACAATTGGGTAAATGGGCTCAAAAGCCCATTTAAGTTTCAAGATAATATTATGAGGTGTTTTGAAAATTCAAAAGGCCCAAAATGGAAGTTATTACACGGATGGGAGATTTAACTTGGGCCAAAAGCCCAATGTCCACAAATGAATGAAACGAATTATGAAGTAAACGAGATGGGCTTTTAGGGTTTTGCTTCAAACAAATGTATAAAGGGCATTTAATCCACAAACGTAACTCACATTCACACTCACACAATAAATTAAACCGTCCCTCTCACCCACTCACTTTTCCTTCACACGTTTTTTTCACCACAAATAAATAATATATTCGGTGTTTCCTATGTAACTCTTTCTTCATCCCAAAACCAAAAGAAAACCAGTAACTTAGTTTACTATTCACAAAAACCATAGTTCAATAATTCCATCAAATAAATTGGGGCTTTTTACCCACGAGTTATTCACACACATGGGGGAATTAAATCCCCCAATTTTAAGGAAGAGAGGAGATGGTATGCTAGGGATACGTGGCAGATTTCGATTGGAAGAAACAACTCATTCTCTCCACTCCACCAATCATAAGGCTTAAAAGAAACACAACTAGCACACACGGATGCCACGTTGGCAATCCGTGTGCTAGTTGTGTCCTCTCAACCGTAGAATCAATAAAGAGAGAGAGAATCAATGATCTAAAGGCCAATATGAAGAAGGAATATTCTTGAGAAGATGAAGATATCCCTCCTCAGCAAGCCTTTGGATGGCTATAAAACCCCCTATTTTACTTGTAATCTCATCCCTTTCTTTTTTGTAATGTTATAATGCTAGATTTAGATTAGAAGTTTTAATTTTATTTTTATAAAATTGTACTGATTTTAAGGAATTAATAAAATTTAATTTCAGTTTAAAGATTGTTGGTGTTATGTTATTATTTTTATTTTAGAATTACCTTTAATGCTTTATCTATTATTATAACTGTTAAGAAATGTTACGTAAGTTTTCTCTATAACTTACGGTGATGTTTTCGAAAAGATTTGGGAGATATATTTAAACCCACTGTTTAAGTAAATAAAAAGGTAGTTGGTTCGATCCATGCGAATCTGGTTCGAGTTATGAATATGGTTCGAGGAACTGAGATAAACAGTGATGAATGGTGGTATTGATTCGGGTTTATGTCAGCTCAGCGCTGCACATCGTCCCAACGGTTTCGTCAAAAGGTTTTAACCCAATTTATTTTTCTGTCTAGCTTTTATTTGATTTATGTTTTATATTTAGTATGAATTAGCTTATTTTCATTATTATCTGTGTAGTGCATTAGTTTTCAGTATTATATAGTTTAATTGTTCTGCTGGTATGATAATGTTTTATTTACTGATTAAAAAGTTGAATCTGATTTGTTAGAATTAAGGTTATAAACTGTCTTAATAAGGGATTAAGACTTAATAGTGAATTTGATGTGTTTCTAAAATTGTTTTTCTGTTATGATTTGGAAAGTTTATTTGAGACAGATTTGTTTGAATTTTCTTAACTTGGAATTGATTGAGTGTTACATGTGAGTCTGTTAAAGGGATTTAAAACTGCTGCTAACTGGGAGATTTAGTTGAATATTCTGATTGAATCGGCTGTTTGTTTAAAAATATAGATGATTGTAGTCATATGATCCGATGTAATGAAATCTGAGTCCTTAGATTGTGTAGTTTTCAGTCTGCTGTTATTGTAAATTTATTTAGTTTACTGATTTTCTGCATTTCATAGGTTTACTGTAATGTTGGTTATCTGAAATTGTGATATGGTTATTTGATATCTTATCTGTTTGTTTAACAATAATTTATTTATTCACTTCATCAGTTGGTTTACTTTTCAATATTAGTTTACTTGACCTTGTTGATTTAAATTGGTAATGTTTAGTAGCAAATAGCTTATCAGATTCATTGATCTGAGTTGCTCATAAGCTGAAATCCTTTTAAGTTTCTCAAAAATTCAGCAAAAGTCACCTCATGTGACTTGATTTTTATATTGTCAAAAAGAAAAATTATTCACAAAAATATGTCACTTATGGGGCTCGAACTCGAGACCCTCAGGTTCAAGGTCGAGTGTGTTAGCCAACTGGGCTACATGTTATTTTGATTCTTATTTAGTAGGTTAATTAATATAGTATTATTGTAATCTGGTAGATTTTAAATTTTAGTCACGTTTAATTATGTTTTAGTTTTAAGTAAAGTTTTATTAATATTTTTATTTATGTAAATTTTAAGTTTTTAAAATAATAATCAGTATCTTGATAAAATAAAAATAAAGGAAAAAATGTTTTTATTAATTTAAAAGTTTAATTAGCTTATTTTAATAATTAGATTTTTTATAATCTTAGATTTAAATAAAATTAGTTTTTAAAAAATAATAGATCTAGTATAAGTAAATTTTTATAAATTTAATTAGTTTAAAAAGTTTAGTTAAATTTTCAAATAGTTTAAATGTCATTTTTTTATTAAATAGAATAATTTCTTATAGATTGTTTAAATAGATTAATTTTTAAATATTTTAATTTTTAAGTAAGTAATTGTTTTAGATTTAAATATAGCGGGGTTTACGATTCATGCACTTTAGGTTAATTTTAAATAGTTTAAAATTGGTAGAATTAATTTTTAGTTTAAAAACCGAAAACCAATTCAAATCAATTGTCCAAATCGAATCAAAACGTCTCAAATTCACTCGATCTTCGTGTACAACGAACTTGGTTCATCACGTGTTTAATTGATCGTCTTTGGTAATATTAGTCTATTACTTTTTCCTAAAGGTAATTTTCTAATTTACCCTATAACGTATCTTAATTATCACATATACTATCAACGACACATCAAAAATTTTGGCGCCGCTGCCGGGGATCTTGTGTACGATTCGTCTTTGTGGAGATTTGTTGATCGTTGATTTGAAGACCCTTTCCGTCCTCGGAAAGTTTTGTTATTTTTCTATTATATAGTATGTATCGTTTTTCTCGTTTTTTGTGAATAATATATTGTATTACGTAGAACAATAAATTTACATACTTTTCAAATAAGGCCTTAGTTGGGATTTCATCACCTAGCTATTGTAGTCGAATCCAAAACAAAAATAAAAGGCAAAATAGATAAATACTAATAAGAAGTTTGAACTCGATTTATACAAACTATAAGGTAGGTATAAGGCGACGTGCTATAAAAGGCCGTCTAAGGAAAAAGGTTTTTAAGTGCTTTGTGCCACCTCGTTTCCCCGCTTGCTTGTGCGTATATTGAGAGGGACAACCTATTATTGGTTTGCCGACTCAAGTAGTAATAAATCTTATTTTTGTAGTTTACTTATTGAACCTCGAGACGTTTAGGTTTTCACCTATCGTTTCAAAGTCGACCGAGGGTAATTTACTTCCATAGTAGTTATCCTTATTCCTTGTTTTTTTATCGATCATTTTTGATTGAGCAATACCAAATAAAATACCAAAAATAATCTTCTTCTTCTTGTCTAATTTCTTTTCTTCAATCCTCTCAATTCTCGTCTTTGTAGTGTATGCAATTACGTTCTTCTCGTCTTGTGATTGATTTTAATAGGCTTGAAAATATTCCTCGTAGAAATAGAAATCGTCAACAACGAATAGTGGAACCCGAGCTTCCACCTATTGTTGTAGAGATGGCCGATAACCGAGCAATGGAGGAATTGCTCCGTGCACCCACCGAAGGGTATGGGGAAGCAACCGTTGTGCCGGCTATTTTGGCGGATCATTTTGAGATTAAGACGGGTCTTTTATCGCTCATTCGTGCCGACCAATTTCATGGCAATGAGACCGATAGCCCGCATTCTCACATACGGAATTTTAATCGAATTACCTTGACTCTCAAGTTTAGAGATGTGCCGAATGACGTGATTAAGCTCATGCTTTTTCCGTACTCGCTCGAGGGTAATGCTAAGCTTTGGTATGAGAAAGAACCACCGGGTTCGATCTTAACATGGGATGATTTAGTGTCTAAGTTTATGGATTACTTCTTTCCACCATCTAAGACAACACACTTTAAGAACGAGATCACCAAATTTGAACAAAAAGTGCATGAATCGTTTGGGGTTGCTTGGGAAAGATTTAAAGATTTGTTGAGACAATGTCCACACCACGGTTTCTCGGAATTGCATCAAATAAATACTTTTTACAATGGGCTTAATATGATTGAACAAGATTCTTTAAATGCCGCCGCGGGTGGTAATCTTTTAAGAAAAACTCCGAGAGACGCGTGGAGAATAATTGAGGATAAGTCTAGAGCACAATATTCACGAAACACACCGGTTGTTTCCAATGTGAATCCCGAGATTGCTAGATTGGACTCTAAGATTGATAGTGGATTCACGACTTTGTTGAGTGAGATTTGGAAGAATCCTCATGGATCCATTAATATGGTTGAGAATGTTTGTGTATCATGTGGTGGAGCACATCCTAATTATGCTTGTTCAACCACGGGGTTTGATCAAGCTAGTGCTTTTGCCGCGACGGGAACTTATGGCTCTAACGGTCAAGTTCCTCGTCAAAATCATGTTGCTCCACCGGTTCAAAATAGGTACAACAATGGAAACAATGGGAATAATTTTAACCGTGGTAACCAAGGGAATTATAATCAAGGAAATGAGTTTAATGCTAATCAAAACAATCAAGGTTTTCACAATAATCAAAATGAGTTGTCAAGCTATATCAAGTCAAATGAGGCAAATATGAAAGCTTTTCAAAATAACATTCAAGGGCAAATTAATACTTTGAAACTCGATTTTCAAAATACGATCAAAGGGCAAAACAATAAGATTGAGCTTAATCAAAAAAGGCTAGAGCAAAACCAAAATCGTATGCAACAAAGTATGGAGCAAAGTCAAAACAAATTGCTTTCGATGTTTGAATCTTTTATGAGTCAACCTTCCTCGTCTTCGGGTGGCTTACCTAGTAACACCATTCCAAACCCGAAGGGTGAGATGAAAGTTATAACCACACGTAGTGGGAAAGCTTTAGACGGACCTTTGCCTCCACATGTGAGTACCTCTTCGGTGAGGGAAGTGGAGCAAGAACCCGAGGTGGTTAAAGAAAAGGAAATTCCTATTCCACCAAAGGTAGATCAATTGCCTATTCCGGAACCCGAGCTTCCGAAGACTAAACCCACACTACCCTACCCTTCGAGACTTAACCAAGAGAAACTCCGCAAAAAGTCCAATGCTCAAATGACTACTTTTTTAGAGATGTTTAAGAATCTTTATATTAATGTTAGTTTCGCGGATGCATTGCTTTACATGCCTAAGTTTGCTTCGACTATTAAGAGATTGATGAATGATAAAGGGAAATTGGTTGAAGTGTCTACATCTTTAGATGCTAATTGTTCCGCGGTTCTTACACAAAAGCTTCCCGAAAATCTTGGAGACCAGGGCAAGTTTGTGATACCATGTGATTTCCCTAATATGGAAGAATGCTTAGCTTTAGCCGATCTTGGTGCTAGCATTAATTTGATGCCTCTTTCCGTATGGAAAAGGTTATCACTTCCCGAGCTTACACCTACTAAGATGACTCTCGAGCTAGCAGATCGATCGATCGCCTTACCAAAAGGTATAGCCGAGGACGTGTTTGTCAAGGTAGGGAAACTCGTCTTTCCAACGGACTTTGTAGTTTGCGATTATCCCGAAGATTCTTGTGTACCACTAATTTTGGGAAGACCGTTTTTGATGACGACTAGTGCTTTAGTTGACATGAAAGCGGGGAAATTGACTTTAAGAGTTGATGATGAAAATATCACGTTTGATATTGGTCATATCTCTAAATTTTCTTCCAAGTATTACGAGGAATCAATTAATCAAATCGATGTGATTGACGTTACTTGTGAAGAATATTCTCAAGAAGTGCTTAGATTCTCGGCTTCTTCTAAAAGTGGCAATCCCACTTCTTCGAATCCTATTATCTCTTCGGCTAAGCCTCCACTCACTCCATTTGAGGGAGGTGACTTCGTTCTTGAAGAGCTTGAGAATAATGGTTATTCAAAAATCGAAAAGGAAATTGATGATTACCTTAGCACACCATTTGATCCTAGTGAGTTTGATAGTGAGAATTTTGATCCCGAGGGAGATATTGCGTTGATTGAAAAATTGTTGAATATGGATCCTTTTGAGTCACCACCTATGGAATTAAAAGTTGTGAATGAAAATGAAACTAAAGTGAAAACATCTATTGAGGAAGCACCCGAATTAGAACTTAAGGAATTACCCACACATTTGGAGTATGCTCTTCTTGAGGGATCGGATAAGTTACCGGTGATTATTACTAAGGGATTAAAGGAAAATGAAAAGGATGAACTCATCAAAGTGCTTAAGAAGCATAAACGGGCCATTGCATGGAAAATCTTCGACATTAAGGGTATAGATCCAAAATTTTGTACTCATAAAATTCTAATGGAGGATGATTATAAACCCGTTATCCAAAATCAAAGAAGGGTCAATCCAAAGATTCATGAGGTGATCAAAAAGGAAGTCACTAAACTTCTAGACGCCGGAATGATCTACCCTATCTCGGATAGTCCATGGGTTAGCCCCGTGCATTGTGTTCCAAAGAAAGGAGGAATGACGGTTGTTACTAATGAGGATAATGAATTGATTCCTACTAGACTTGTGACCGGTTGGCGTGTTTGTATTGACTATAGGAAACTTAATGATGCCACTAGGAAGGATCATTTTCCATTACCTTTTATGGATCAAATGTTAGAGAGACTAGCGGGTAATGAATTTTATTGCTTTTTGGATGGATTTTCTGGCTATTTCCAAATCCCCATTGACCCTCGTGATCAAGAAAAGACCACATTCCCTTGTCCTTATGGAACATTTGCTTATCGTCGCATGCCTTTTGGACTATGCAATGCTCCGGGGGCGTTCCAAAGGTGCATGATGGCCATTTTCCATGATATGATCGAGAAAACCATGGAAGTCTTCATGGATGACTTTTCGGTTTTTGGGGAATCTTTCACTTCATGTCTCTCTAACCTTGAAAGAATGTTGCAACGTTGTGAGGAAACGAATCTTGTGCTTAATTATGAAAAATGTCACTTCATGTGCAAAGAGGGAATTGTGTTAGGACATAAGATCTCTAAGGCCGGTATTGAGGTTGATAGGGCTAAAATCGACGTGATTGCCAAATTGCCTCCACCCACCACCGTTAAGGGAGTAAGGAGTTTTCTCGGCCATGCCGGCTTCTATCGACGTTTTATACAAGACTTCTCTAAGATAGCTCAGCCTATGACCCATCTTTTGGAAAAAGAGACTCCTTTCATCTTTTCGGATGAGTGTATTCAAGCCTTTGAGATGCTTAAAAGGAAATTAACCGAATCTCGAATCTTGGTTGCCCCGGATTAGGACCTACCTTTTGAAATTATGTGTGATGCTAGTGATTATGAGGTAGGTGCGGTTTTGGGGCAACGTAAGTTAAAACACTTCTTGCCTATACACTATGCAAGTAAGACTATGACGGATGCTCAAACAAAGTACACTACAACGGAAAAGGAGCTACTTGCCGTTGTGTATGCTTTTGAAAAGTTTAGACCATATCTCGTCTTGTCTCAAACCATAGTGTATACGGACCACTCGGCTATCAAATATCTTCTTAATAAACAAGATGCTAAGCCGAGGTTGCTCCGGTGGATTATCCTCCTTCAAGAATTTAGTGTCAAAATTCTAGACAAAAAAGGAGCCGAGAATCTCGCGGCCGATCATTTATCTCGACTTGAGAATCCTCACCAAAGCGATCGAGAGAACAAGGAAATCAATGAAACATTTCCTCTCGAGACGCTTGGTATGATTTCTTTTCATGGTGATGATAGTACCCCATGGTTTGCGGACATCGCAAATTACCATGCGGGGAAGTTTGTGATCAAGGGTATGTCGTCCCAACAAAAACGAAAGTTTTTCAAGGATATTTCCTATTACTTTTGGGATGACCCCTATTTGTTTCGTGTGTGCGCGGATCAAGTGATTCGTAGGTGCGTGTTTGGCAAAGAAGCTCAAGATATCCTTAAATCTTGTCATGAGGGACCCACCGGGGGACATCATGGTGCTAACACCACCGCGAAGAAAGTCTTTGATGCCGGCTTCTTTTGGCCTTCCATATATCGTGATGCCCAAGACTTGATCAAGTCTTGTGATGCTTGTCAACGTCAAGGAAAGAACTCACAAAGGGATGAAATGCCTCAAAACATTATTCAAGTTTGTGAAATCTTTGACATGTGGGGGATCGATTTTATGGGGTCGTTTCCATCTTCGAAAGGAAATAAATACATTCTCGTAGCCATGGACTATTTGTCTAAATGGGTTGAAGCTAAGGCTTTGCCCACGAATGATGCTCGAGTTGGGGTGAACTTTTTGAAACAACTCTTTGCTAGGTTTGGAACTCCGCGGGCTATTATAAGTGATCGTGGGACCCATTTTTGTAATGAACAATTTGAAAAAGTTCTAAAGAAATATGGTGTCACTCATCGACTTTCTACGGCTTATCACCCTCAAACGAGTGGTCAAGTGGAAGTTTCAAACCGTGCTCTTAAAAGGATTTTGGAGCGTTCTATTGGAGAAAATCGCACTTCATGGTCGGATAAATTGGACGATGCATTGTGGGCTTTCCGTACGGCTTACAAGACGCCAATTGGTTACACCATTTAGGTTGGTCTACGGAAAAGCATGCCACTTGCCAATTGAACTCGAACATAAGGCATATTGGGCTCTTAAGCATTGTAACTTTGATTTGAGGACCGCGGGTGATCATCGCAAGGTTCAACTAAATAAACTAAGTGAATTAAGAGATCAAGCTTATGAAAATTATTTGATCTATAAAGAGAAGACTAAGAGGATTCATGACTCTAAGATCAAAAACCGCATTTTCAATGTTGGTGATCAAGTCCTCTTATTCAACTCTAGACTTAAGATTTTCTCGGGCAAGCTTAAATCCCGTTGGTCCATACCATTCACCATTGCACAAGTTTTCCCTTATGGCACCGTTGAGCTAGCTCAAAAAGACGGGCCTAACTTTAAGGTGAATGGTCATCGTGTGAAACACTACTCTGGAGGGGAAATACCTACGGAGGTTATCCCGGATCTTCAAACTTTCCCTAAAGACCAGTGAATGCGGGGATCGAGTCGAGCTCATGACTCGGTTAACAAAAACGAGGTGCCTTGTGGGGGAGTCCCATACATTCTACCTTCTTTCTATTTTCTAACACTAATAAGGCTTGATCTTTCAAGCCCGTGCTCGTGTTTTGTTGTGTTGTGAATCTTAGGTATGACCCTAATATTTGAAGACTCTCGTGTTCGGTTTTTGCCGGTCCACTTGATCTTCCATTCTTTGAATGCCAAAAAGGGGGCACGCTCTTTATCTCTTGATTTTTATCGACTAACGTTTTATCTTGAGGCATAATTAATAAACGGCTTATAGATTTGCGTGCTCTTTTCATGCTAGGATTTTGCATTAGACTCTTCGTGTCTTAGCAAGGGGGTGTTACTCTAAAGCTAAGAAACATTGAGGACAATGTTTGGTTTTAGCATGGGGGAGTCAATCGATATAATCGCTTCCAATTGCTTTTGTCGTGTCTAAACGTAATCGTTTTTCTCATTTTTCATAAAAATTTTAAATTTTTAGTGTTATTTTTAAGTTTTAATAAATAAAATAAGTGCTTTTGACACGAATGTAGGCTTTCCGTTGGTGAAAATAAGAATAGTTTTTGACTCGACTCGGTTTTTAACCTTAGCTTTTCCTTAACGTATTTGAATTAAGTTTTGCTAGGCTATTATATAGGGAGCTTTAAAACTCGAACGTCTTAATTCATACGAGTTAAGAACAAGAACTTTTCGCAAGTTCCTATTATTGATCCTAGAAAGTCGTTTATCAAAGGAACTTTAAAACGCAAATTCTAAAACTTGAAAGAGTATAAGAAGATGCAAGATCCTATAGATGACTTGAAAACCCAAAACTTTGATTTAATAGGCTAAGTATCCATTGATTTCACATTTTTGAAATTTTACAATATGGAGAACAAGAGATGATAGAGTTCAATCATAAGTTTCTAAGGTTAAATTCTTCTTTGTGCAAGTATTTTTGTGTTTGATTTAATCTCCTCGTACTTACTTTTCTCGCTTGAATAATAATTGCTTAATAAATGAAGTTTTTAGCGGTTTAGGCTTGATATCTTAACTCGTAACTCCTTCTTTTTCTTCCCTTGTAATTAAAGTGAGAACACATTAAGGGTGTCAGCGTCATGGACTTTTGATCATGGGATTGCGGAAATTTGGCTTACTATAAATATCATATTAATAAGAAGAATAAATAAAAACATGTTCTCTAGGAGCCTTCGGGTGGGAGTCATGTAGCACTAACCTTGTCATTAGAGCCTTAGGGTGTATGTCAAGGGGCGTGTTGAATAAAAATTGCTTCATCATTATGATCCGTAAGGTGGGATGGTGAAGTCAATTCCCTTATTTTTGTCCAAGGAGCCTTAGGGTGTGGATTTTAAATAAGGAGCACAATTGCATCTTAAAGAGCCATAAGGTGTTATGATGTAGTTGTTGCTAACTCCATTAATAAGGTCATAATTGACTTTGGAGGTTTTATTGTTGCTTTTAAGTAGCCATATTAGCCAAATTTCGGGTCTGGGATTTATCCCTAAATCGTGTTAAGTTATCCTTGATGTGGGCTTTCTTTAGTGACAACGGTTTTTGAAGTCGAGATTAGGTTTTGAGTGTTGAGTTTACACCGTTTTGCCTTCATTTTTGGACTAATAAATATCAAATAAAGTCAAATGAGCCTTTGGGTGAATGACAAATAAAATCTAGAGATACAATTAGGAATAATAGGAGATTGAGTTTAACATAAATTACTTGTATGAGTTGGTTTAATTTTGGGGCTTATGATTGACAATGATCTTGTTTTTGCACTTGGCATGGAAAAGTGAAAAGTCGGGGACGGTGAATCTATTTGAGTTTTATGATCTTTAAATTTATTTTTCAAATAATGAAAGCAATACATTATGTCTTCGCAAAAAAAATGTCAAAAGTTGAATAAAAGTGTAGTTAGTGTTTTATTTCATCATTGCGTGAGGACACGGCAATTGCTTAGCAAGGGGGAATTTGATATGAGTGATTTTACTCATATCATTTGTATCAATAGACAATCAATATATTCATAAAAACATTGAAAGTGCCTTGTATACGTTTGTTTTTGTTGTTTCGTGTGTGTAGGTACCAAGTTCGCGAAAACCGGCAAATATCGGCACGAGTTTGAAGAAAAAGATTGAAGAAGCCAAAATCGAGCTCGACTTTAGCGGATTTCATCATTTATCGAGTTTATGGGCCTAGTGGGTCCCACAATTGGGTAAATGGGCTCAAAAGCCCATTTAAGTTTCAAGATAATATTATGAGGTGTTTTGAAAATTCAAAAGGCCCAAAATGGAAGTTATTACACGGATGGGAGATTTAACTTGGGCCAAAAGCCCAATGTCCACAAATGAATGAAACGAATTATGAAGTAAATGAGATGGGCTTTTAGGGTTTTGCTTCAAACAAATGTATAAAGTGCATTTAATCCACAAACGTAACTCACATTCACACTCACACAATAAATTAAACCGTCCCTCTCACCCACTCACTTTTTCCTTCACACGTTTTTTTCACCACAAATAAATAATATATTCGATGTTTCCTATGTAACTCTTTCTTCATCCCAAAACCAAAAGAAAACCAGTAACTTAGTTTACTATTCACAAAAACCCTAGTTCAATAATTCCATCAAATAAATTGGGGCTTTTTACCCACGAGTTATTCACACACTTGGGGGAATTAAATCCCCCAATTTTAAGGAAGAGAGGAGATGGTATGCTAGGGATACGTGGCAAATTTCGATTGGAAGAAACAACTCATTCTCTTCACTCCACCAATCAGAAGGCTTAAAAGAAACACAACTAGCACACACGGATGCCGCGTTGGCAATCCGTGTGCTAGTTGTGTCCTCTCAACCGTAGGATCAACAAAGAGAGAGAGAATCAATGATGGAAAGGCCAAGATGAAGAAGGAATATTCTTGAGAAGATGCGGATATCCCTCCTCAGCAAGCCTTGGGATGGCTATAAAACCCCCCTATTTTACTTGTAATCTCATCCCTTTCTTTTTTGTAATGTTATAATGCTAGATTTAGATTAGAATTTTTAATTTTCTTTTTATAAAATTGTACTGATTTTAAGGAATTAATAAAATTTAATTTCAGTTTAAAGATTGTTGGTGTTATGTTATTATTTTTATTTCAGAATTACCTTTAATGCTTTATCTATTATTATAACTGTTAAGAAATGTTACGTAAGTTTTCTCTATAACTTATGGTGATTTTTTCGAAAAGATTTGGGAGATATATTTAACCCACTGTTTAAGTAAATAAAAAGGTAGTTGGTTCGATCCATGCGAATCTGGTTCGAGTTATGAATATGGTTCGAGGAACTGAGATAAACAGTGATGAATGGTGGTATTGATTCGGGTTTATGTCAGCTCAGCGCTGCACATCGTCCCAACGGTTTCGTCAAAAGGTTTTAACCCAATTTATTTTTCTGTCTAGCTTTTATTTGATTTATGTTTTATATTTAGTATGAATTAGCTTATTTTCATTATTATCTGTGTAGTGCATTAGTTTTCAGTATTATATAGTTTAATTGTTCTGGTGGTATGATAATGTTTTATTTACTGATTAAAAAGTTGAATCTGATTTGTTAGAATTAAGGTTATAAACTGTCTTAATAAGGGATTAAGACTTAATAGTGAATTTGATGTGTTTCTAAAATTGTTTTTCTGTTATGATTTTGAAAGTTGATTTGAGACAGATTTGTTTGATTTTTCTTAACTTGGAATTGATTGAGTGTTACATGTGAGTCTGTTAAAGGGATTTAAAACTGCTGCTAACTGGGAGATTTAGTTGAATATTCTGATTGAATCGGTTGTTTGTTTAAAAATATAGATGATTGTAGTCATATGATCTGATGTAATGAAATCTGAGTCCTTAGATTGTGTAGTTTTTAGTATGCTGTTATTGTAAATTTATTTAGTTTACTGATTTTCTGCATTTCATAGGTTTACTGTAATGTTGGTTAACTGAAATTGTGATATGGTTATTTGATATCTTATCTGTTTGTTTAGCAATAATTTGTTTATTCACTTCATCAGTTGGTTTACTTTTCAATATTAGTTTACTTGACCTTGTTGATTTAAATTGGTAATGTTTAGTAGCAAATAGCTTATCAGATTCATTGATCTGAGTTGCTCATAAGCTGAAATCCTTCTCAGTTTCTCAAAAATTCAGCAAAAGTCACCTCATGTGACTTGATTTTTATACTGTCAAAAAGAAAAATTATTCACAAAAATATGTCACTCCTGGGGCTCGAACTCGAGACCCTCATGTTCAAGGTCGAGTGTGTTAGCCAACTGGGCTACATGCTATTTCGATTCTTATTTTAGTAGGTTAATTAATATAGTATTATTGTAATCTTGCAGATTTTAAATTTTAGTCACGTTTAATTAAGTTTTAGTTTTAAGTAAAGTTTTATTAATATTTTTATTTAAGTAAATTTTAAGTTTTTAAAATAATAATCAGTATCTTGATAAAACAAAAATAAAGGAAAAAAAATGTTTTTATTAATTTAAAAGTTTAATTAGCTTATTTTAATAATTAGATTTTTTATAATCTTAGATTTAAATAAAATTAGTTTTTAAAAAATAATAGATCTAGTATAAGTAAATTTTTATAAATTTAATTAGTTTAAAAAGTTTAGTTAAATTTTCAAATAGTTTAAATGTCATTTTTTTTATTAAATAGAATAATTTCTTATAGATTGTTTAAATAGATTAATTTTTAAATAGTTTTATTTTTTAAGTAATTAATTGTTTTAGATTTAAATATAGCGGGGTTTACGATTCATGCACTTTAGGTTAATTTTAAATAGTTTAAAATTGGTAGAATTAATTTTTAGTTTAAAAACCGAAAACCAATTCAAATCAATTGTCCAAATCGAATCAAAATGTCTCAAATTCACTCGATCTTCGTGTACAACGAACTTGGTTCATCACGTGTTTAATTGAATTCGTCTTTGGTAATATTAGTCTATTACTTTTTCTTAAAGGTAATTTTCTAATTTACCCTATAACGTATCTTAATTATCACATATACTATCAACGACACATCATGGTGTTCTTAAAATCTTTTGGTACTATATTTTTATAAATGTTTGGACATAGATGTGTCATTGTGTGACATGCGTGCTTATGTGTTCTCATATGTGTTTTGATATGTGTTGTGATATGTGAATCTTATTTGGGTTGTGATTGCCTTTGGTACATAGATGTATGGGCGTCTATGGGACCAGTTGTGATGTGTGTGGAGCGTGGGGTATGATCCGTCCTGAGTACTTGTGCATCATCTCCTCGGAGGCAAGATATCTCGACGAGGATATCGTTCATCTTCCACTAGTGGTGTGGGAAAGATCCAGATAGTATGGTGCATTGTTCTTGTGTGTGTGACGGGATACTTCTTGATTGTTATAGTGTGGTGCATTGTTCTTATTGTGTGTTCTTGACTGATATAATTGTGCTTTGTTTGTAGTTGTATGTAACATGATTATCACATTATGATCCATTGCTTTAAGTTGTTTTCTTCAACTTATTTACAACGGTTGACAAGGTTTCTTATAATGTTTTGATAACTTAAACCTATGTTCTCACCAACTTTATGTTGACAGATTTTAGTGTCATTTTCTAGAGGTTGCTAGGATTACATTAGGAGGAATCCCTTTCCTCTTAGTCTTTATTTAACGTTTAAATAAGTAATACTTTGTAGACACCTATATGTTTGATGTTTGTTTATTTGTTTGTCTTTGGTAAGAGGTAGACCTGTTACCTACTTACCTAGACGCCGACATTGTTTGAGATATTGTCATGACATTGTGTCACCTTTTTATAACATTACTATTTCATTTAGTTATCTCTATAGACACGCTATTGTTGTGATGATATCCATACGTCGCGTCTCATATTTCGCCATGGTGGGGTGTGACATATTGTAAGTTGAGTATTATAATAGAAATCATATGTTGGTTACAAATAAAATATAAATGACAATTTTTTATTTGTTATACTTGGTAGTTGGTCGTTGATTACTTGTTTACAAACTACATGTTTGTTCCTCTCTTTGAATTAGTATGAAAATTTTGGGAGTTTAGTTTTAACAAAGTTTTAAGTTGTGTGGTTTGTTGCTACTTAAGGTATGTTTGGATCCTCGGTTAACAAGCTTTGAAAATTCTCAACTATCCTTATGCCCCATCTATCTTTATACTCCCCTTCAAGTTGAGTAGTATCTAAGTTGAATACCCCCTTAAGACATCATGTATATGTATTGATGCTTGGTTCGGTATGTTTTGTTTTGGCATCAAAGACATGATTAGCTGTTATATGTATTGTTTCTTGGTTGTCACAATGCAAGTAGACTTGTATTCAGCCTCAACTGAACTTCTATACACAAGACCTTGTTTTGTTGATCTCAGTATATACGTGAATCTCCTAAAAGTATACAATATCACAATCAAGTTGGAAAAATCAAAGGAAATCAACTTTATAGAAAGCTGACTTTAAAAAGTCAAGTATTCAAAAGGTAAACGCCATACAACCTAAATATAAAAAAGATAAACCAAAATGTGAACTTGGTACAAAAGATGACAAAACAACATATCATTTGTTTTTTACATTGATTGTTTAGAATTTTCCAAATTCCTTCTTCACAATTTTTTCCCATGTGCTCACTAATCAAGCCCTAAATATAATTCCTTAGTGTATATGGCCTTTTTTTTCTTTCTAAAACAACAGCTTGTTCAAATTTGTAGTTGGACCTCATTTTAGCTTTATGACTGTTAGAAGTTGAACATGGCTTAACAGGTTCATTGATTTGATGCTTTTCAGTGTCGGAGTCTGATTCAGTTATTATTACTTTTGTAATTAAGATATGTTTCAAGGTTAAAAATCAAATGAAAAAATGATGTTTGGAACAACTCAAATTTTTTCATAATAAGATTGTCTAATGTAAATTTCTATGAAAATAGGTTTACCTTTCTTCAAAAGCATACATTCTTTTGATGCTTGAATTTTGTTTTCTAGCTTTTGTATCCTGATTTCAAGATCCTCAAAGCCATTCAATTCCAAATCTTTCGAATCTGCCATTGATGCACAAAAAATTGATTTTTTTTGTTAGGCGTGATATGGTTGTGGTTAGTGGCGGTTGCACCAAAAACTTGTATAATGCCCTAAATGTGATTGAACTAGACCAATATATGCCAAATGGACTTCTTAAACCATGTACAAAACAATCCGTTAGTTACAAGACCACATTCAAACACCCCTTAAGTAGCAACAAAATATACTAACCTTTTCATCTATTACTACTTCTCTTTATAATTCACATTTCATAAAAGTTTATTAATATTTCATAACTGAAAAACATGTGATAAACACACCCAAACAAATAAACATAACTTAATGACTAAAACGTGCAAGTATTCTAGTCATGAACATAATGTAGGCTGTTGCAGCATGTCGGGCTGGTAGAACCATCTCATTCAACCTCGCTACCATTTCTACATTACGTTCACGAGCGTTCTTTAACTTAATGGTACCTTCAACAGCAGGAATACAAACCTCAGGATCCCCCATCACATATGGGTTAATGGAAGCAGATTAGTTTTTGTAGAGGGTGTTGAGAGATGGAGAATACTAACGCTAATCCATCAAAAACCACTACAACAAATGTTACCAAGATTTTTATGGGTATAGATGGGAAACCGAGGATGGAAAGACGTAATGGTGAAGGTATGCATGAGGGCTTATTCCCTGCTAGCGAGGTAAAGGACAGTGATGTTAATGATATAGGCTCAGGTGGGTCGTCACATGTTAGGGACCTTGGTGAACCTATTGGAACTAAGGAGGATAATAATAAGTACTTTGCCATTGTTGTTGCGGTTGAATCAAGCAAGGGCAGGAAGAATTTTAGGACGCTTATTAACGCATGACGTGATGATACGGATTGTTCGCTACCTTTGGCTGCTATCGAGAAATTGAAACATAGATTGGATAATTCACTGGTGGGGTATTTTGTAGGGAAGAGTGTAGCGTTTCTTGTGGTGAAAAACTATGTTTCTAACACATGGCGTAAGTATGGGTTTTTGAAAGTTATGCGTGATGAAGATGGCTTTTTCTTCTTTAAGTTTGCGTCCCTAGAAGGATTAGAGCAAGTTTTGGGGAATGGGCCTTGGATAGTACGGAATAATCCTATCATGATTACTAAATGGTCTCTTAACATGTCATTGACGAAGGACGTGGTCACTAAAGTACCGGTTTGGGTGAAGCTACACAAGGTTCCAGTTGTGGCTTACTTTGAGGACGGGTTGAGTATTATAGCTACCCAGATTGGGAAACCAGTTATGTTGGATGCATGCACCAGCTCCATGTGTGATGACTCATGGGGTCTCACGGGTTTTGCACGCACACTCATTGAGGTGAGTTTAGATAAACCTTTTTAAAATGAGGTTACTATGGCTATCCCTAACGAGGATGGAGAAGGGTTTACTAAAGAAGGCACTAAAGTGGAGTATGAGTGGCAACCACCATTATGCTCAGATTACAAAATATTTAGGCATGCTACTGAACAGTTCCCTAAGCGTATTGTTGTCAAGGAAAAAGAGAAAGTTCCTGAATCTGCGGATGGTTTTACTGTTGTTAATAGGAAGAAGAATAAAGGCAAGAAACCGTAAGGTCACTAGGAGTGGCAAGTGGCGGGTTTGAAATTGAATAAAATGAAACCAAAGTTTGCTTATGGTAATAAACATGTTTAAACCTCTCTTAAGAAGAGTAACAAAGATAAAGTAGTAATAAGTATTGAGCATGATAACATTTTTAATCAGTTGCCACAAGAGGATAACTTATGTGCGCAAAGGGAGGTTGGGAAACTAGTGGAGAGATGCTCAAATTCCTAATGATGATGAGAATATGAGTGATAGCAATAGCGAGATTGAAGAGGTTTTTGCTGAGCAAAGGCCTCATATAAATAAACAAGGGGCAAGCTCTCCTTCTATTGATGTTCCTCATGTGTAATATAGCAACTTAGAATATAAGAGGACTGAACCGAGCCCCTAAACAGTCTGAGGTTCGTCAGGTGGTTAGTGAAAACAATTTGAGTGTATGTGGAATATTGGAATCGCATGTTAATGATGTTGGGATTCTTGCTAATGTTTGTTCCAAGGTGTTTAGAACTTGGAGTTGGACGTCAAATGTTAATTGGTGTGATAAGGAGTGTCACATCATTATTGGATGGAATACGAATATAGTACATGTTTTGGTCATTGCTCAATCTCGACAAGCCGTTCATGTTAAGATTACTCATCGTGCTGACAACAAGAGTTTTTACTTCTCTTTTATTTATGTTAGTAATCAACATGTGGAACACCGTCAATTGTGGGATGAGCTTGATTATCATAATAATGTTGTTCGTGGGATGCCTTGGGTTTTAATGGGCGACTTTAATGTTGCTCTCAATCTGGAAGATTATGTGTCGGGACCGTCTAAACTAACAACATCAAGCGAATTTTGAAGATTGGGTTGAGCAAGTGGAAATATTTGATCTTAATTGTTCGGGGTTGCATTATACGTGGAACCAAAAGAAGAAGGGGAATGTTTATTGAAGAAACTGGACCGTATTATCGGTAATGTGGAGTTTGTTGATGCTTTTCCCGGGGTGTATGCTCTTTTTCAACCTTTTAGATTGTCGGATCATGCTCATGCAGTTCTAAAACTCCCGTCTCTTACTGCCAGGAAACCAAGGCCATTCAAATTCTATAATTTTCTTAAATATAAAGAGATTTTTTTGACCTTGTTGCTGCTAGTTGGAATCTGCCTGTTGTGGGATGCTTAATGTTACAAGTGGTTTAAAAGTTGAATTCGCTGAAGAAACCTATGTGTAAGTTGCTGCACGATCAGGGTAACTTGCACGATAGGGTTGTTAGGCTGCGTTATGAGCTGGACGAGTTCCAAAAGGCGTTAGATAGGGATCATTCTAATTCTATGTTACCTGATGAAGAAGCAGCCTATGTTCAAGCATTTAACGATGCCAATGTGGATGAAGAGAGGTTCCTTAAAGAAAAAGCCAAAGTTGATTGGTTGGAGTTGGGTGACACTAAATCTGATTATTTTTACAAGACGGTTACGAGTAAATGCCAACGAAACCGAATTGATGTTATTTTAGACGCAAATAATATGTCGGTTACGGGGCCTGCTGTTTTTGATGTGTTTGTTACGCATTATGAAAACTTCCTTGGGACGAGTATGCCTTGTGATGGCCTGAATGTGGAGGTTTTATTTGTAAATCAGATATCAGAGCAGGTTTCTAGACGAATCATAAGGCCAATTTTAAATGACGAAATAAAACTGGCTATCATTAATATTGGTGATGGGCGTGCCCCTGCTCCGGATGGTTTTATGTCGGCTTTCTATAAGAAAGGGTGGGATATCATTGGCCCGGATGGTGTGTATTGCTATAAGGGAGTTCTTTGAGAATGGTAGACTGCTCAAAGAAATTGATCATACGTTTATTGCCTTGATTCCTAAGGTAGCGACGCCTTAGAAAGTGAATGATTTTAGGCCTATTTCATGTTCTAATGTGCTTTATACGTACATTAGAAAGATTTTGACTAATCGGCTTATTGAGGGGATCAAAGAAGTGGTACGTGATATCAGTCGTCTTTTATTCCAGGAAGACATATTTAGGATAACATTCTTATTACGCAAGAACTTATGCCCTAGCTATCATCGTGATCGTGGTCCTCCTAGGTGTGCGTTCAAGGTTGATATTCAGAAAGAAAGCGTACAATACAGTTGATTGGAATTTATTAGAGATTATTCTTAACCGGTTCAGGTTTCATCCTACTATAGTGAATTGGGTCACGACGTGTATTACCTTGGCATCTTGTTCTCTATGTGTTAATGGTAACATTCATGGGTATTTCAAAGGTAAAAGAGGTTTACCGCAAGGCAAATCCATCTCTCCTTACCTTTTTACTCTCATTATATAGGTTTTGACGCTTATGTTACATAGAAGACCTCGTAATTCTGAGGGGTTTAGTTATCATAAGCATTGTGAGGAAATTAGCATTATCAATGTTTGTTTTGCGGATGATCTCTTCATTTTTGCTCGTGGTGAGGTGGAGTCGGCTAGAGTTATCTTAGACCCACTTAAAGAATTTAAGTTGGTGTCAGGTTTTGTGCCTAGCATTCCTAAGAGTACGACCTATTTTTGTAACGTGTGGAATCACATTAAGGTGGAGATTCTTGGTCTTATGCCTTTTTTGGAAGGTACGTTGCCGACTACTTATCTTGGTGTACCTCTTATTTTGTCGAGGCTTTTAACTAGGGATTGTAAAATCCTTTTTGAAAAAGCGAAAAACCGTGTGGGGGATTGGAAGAACAAGTCTTTGTCTTTTGTCGGCCGTCTTCAACTTTGTACGCTATTTGTGGGTTTATTTGGTGTAATGGTGATTATCGTAGGGGAAAGGCAAAGGTTGCTTGGGATGATATCTGTTTTCCTAAGGAAGAGGGCGACCTTGGTTTACGTAGCCTTGATCTCTTTAACATTGCTTTGATGGCTACACATATATGGACTATTGTTTCTAACAAGGAGTCGCTTTGGGTTCGGTGGGTTCATATGTATAAGTTGAAAGGGAATTCGTTTTGAGATGTGCCTATTAACCCGGATGCGAGTTTGGGATGGTTGAAATTACTTCAAATACGCGAGATGATTAAAACGTTCACGTGGATGCAATTAGGTAACGGGCGAGAGGCTTCGTTTTGACATGATAGGGGGAGTACTTTAAGCCCGATTAGTCGATTCTTAATACCACATGATATTAATAGAGAGGGTTTCTCCCTTAATGATTCGGTGGCTGTTATGGTGAATAATGGCTCGTGGAATATGCCACAGAGCTGGCTCCTTAAAGCCCCTGACCCGGGGAAGCTTGTTGTGCCGTACCTTTCACGTTCGGTTCAGAGAGCACTTTTTTCGTTGAGAATTCCTCGTTCCCTCTCGATAGACCAGCGGCGAATTCTAAACTTGTGGGGCCCTATCTATTCCATCTCTCGAGCCCCGAAGAAAACCCCCCTCCCCTTCGGATTCCATATCTCTTTTGACTCTATATATGTGGGCACCTGATATCTATGAGGGTTCACCCACCCCCGTTACAGCATTCCTTTCTATTGCGCCTAAAATCTCTATTTCTGCTAATATTTCACGTCTTTCTATTTATGGTTCTTATGGAGCTACATTGCAACAAATCTTCTTTTTCTGCAGCATTGCTTCTATGATCTTAGGAGCGCTGGCCGCCATGAGGAAAGGAGGGATCTTATAAATGGCGTTGTTATATTTGAAGTTAGCGGATTTTGATATGCATCATGCTTGGGAAGTTATTCGTCTGAGGCAGCCAAATGTTGATTGGTTTCACATTGTTTGGTTCTCACATGGGATTCCCCGACATGCTTTTCATGTTTGGTTGATTATGCGTCGATGCCTAAAGACGTAAGATAGATTATATATGTGGGATGTCGAGTCTAACGTGGATACTAACCTTCTTGTGTGCCCGTTATGTGAGGCCCAACTGGACTCACGCGAGCATCTTTTCTTCGAATGTTCTTATTCATTGCAGGTTTGGAGCTATATAAGGGGTCTTGTGGAGATGGATTTAGTGCTGCTGGTTCTGAATGATATTGTTCATTGGCTTAGGCAAAGAGCTACCAAGCGTAATGTTAAGAGTATTTTGTGATGACTTCTATTTGCGGCTTTAGCGTATTACATATGGAACGAACGTAATCAAAGGTTGTTCAAGAGTGGTAAGCGTAAGCCGAAGGACATTATAGACTTGATTATGGTAGCGATTAGACTCAAACTTATCACGTTCCGGTTCAAGAATAGTGATAACGTTCAACGTATCTTGTCTCGTTGGAAGATGCCAATTGTTTTCAAGTTTATGGGAGAAATAACGAATAGGTAGCGTGTAGGGCTATTGTATTATTTATTGGTTTTTTATTTCATATGTGGTTTGTCACATTTGAGGTAGGTTTGTATCATGTTCGCTTTAGGTTAATGTGACACTTTAGTCACATTCCATTATACTCAAACTTTTATTGTGAGTAATAATACATTGATCGGGTAACCCTTTACCCCAAAAAGGATCCCCGTCTCATTAATCAAGAGGTTCATGCGGATGATTCGCTCTTGAAGTTCATCAATTAGGACCTTTTCCATCTGCAAGATTGGCATCCCTTTCCTTACCAAAATGAACCAACAACTATCTTCCCATGCGAGAGAAATTTTCAACCCTTGTCGATCTATCACACAAAACCAGTCACCTAGAACCACAATCTTAGTTTGCCATTGAATTATTAACTCTTTTACAATTGATACAGGTTGAGCAACTAAGTTGGCTTGAAATTGTGTTTAGGGTAAGTGATATATATATAAGAGTTCAACTGATTATAATATTCATGAAACGTCGTGAATGTGATGAACAAGTTTGTAATCTCGTACAATTTTCATCCCGAGACGAAGGGGTGAGAGTTTTTCTAGTGCTCTTAATGGCGAGAAAAGGGTTTCGGGGACGAGTTTCGCACAAGCAAAGGTGGAGGAGGAATTGGCATGATTGGAACGACAGAAAAGAAAGAAAATGCCCTAACGCGCATGGCATGTGAGGGAGATAACGGGAGTTAGTGGTGGATAGTTAGTTTTTTAACTTCTCAGAGTTTTTTCGCACGAAAATGAGAAGTTCGTGGGCATTTTTGCACCGGATTTGCTCTCAAGGTTATTTTAGGCAATTTCACGATAATCAAAGTACACAATTTTCAATGTACCCGTAAATAAACATGACACGTAATTGTGTGAATGTGTTTCTTTATTTTAAAATTATTGTGATTCTAGCATTAAGAGTCCAATAATACATCTTTAACTTTTAAAATTTGTATTAGAGAGTATATTTACGCTAAACAAGTGATCGGAGGTTGTCCTTGGAAGAAATTTATGTTAAA
The DNA here is from genome assembly GCA_025667525.1 of Glebionis coronaria. Classification (NCBI taxonomy): domain Eukaryota; kingdom Viridiplantae; phylum Streptophyta; class Magnoliopsida; order Asterales; family Asteraceae; genus Glebionis; species Glebionis coronaria. Next base: position 39,172,361 of record CM046874.1, on the reverse strand, counting down.
ATATCAACAAGTAATTAGCAAAATCTTAGATGATGGCAACATAGCAACCATTAGAGTTATTTAATGCTAATTGCGGGCAAAATTTTCTGTTATTTAAATAAAATGATGGCAACATAGCAACCATTTTTGTAAGCAGTAACACAAAATGTGGAGGTTGAAGATAGCAGATGGAAGCAATAATCCGTACCTTTACAGTACAAACAACTTTGTTGGTAGGCAAACATGGGAGTTTGATCCTAACTACGGAACTCAGGAAGAGCGTGACGAGGTTGAACAAGCTCGTCTTCATTTCTGGAATCATAGACACGAAGTTAAGCCGAGTAGTGATGTCCTTTGGCGCATGCAGGTTGCTCTTTCTTTATTTACTAGATTTCATGCACGTTTTGGTGTTGCAAACCAAATTTGATAGTAATGGTAACATATCACGTTTTGGTGTTGCAGTTTATAAGAGAGAAGAAATTCAAACAAACGATATCTCAGGTGAAGATCGAGGACGGTGAAGAGATCTCTTATGATAAAGTTACCGCCACAATGAGGAGGTCTGTTCAATTATTTGCTGCCTTGCAGGCTGACGATGGCCACTGGCCTGCCGAAAATTCTGGTCCAATGTTTTTCATCCAGCCACTGGTAAGTGTTATGATTTTAAAGGTAGTTATTTAGAACATAGTAAGTGGATCCTTTGTGTACGTCATATTGACCGATTAACAAATTGCAGGTTATATGCTTGTATATCACAGGGCATCTTAATAGCGTGTTCTCAACAGAACACAGAAAAGAAATCTTTCGGTACTTATATAATCATCAGGTACTAAGTGTAATATACAATGATATACGATTTTTATCAATCACAAGACACAAAGACATTCAATAAAATTTTACCTATTAATGTTATTTGGGATTTACGTACAGAACGAAGATGGTGGCTGGGGACTTCACATGGAAGGTCATAGCACCATGTTTGGCACAACCCTCAGTTACATATGTATGCGTCTTTTAGGAGAAGGACCTGATGGTGGTTTGAATGGTGCATGCACCAACGCACGCAAATGGATACTAGATCATGGCAGTGCCTCGGCCAACCCCTCTTGGGGAAAAACATGGCTTTCGGTAAGATGTTGTGTTCCTCGAAGATTGATTGAAATTATTACAATTCTATGCAGGGTTCTTATCAATTTATACAAATCAAACATAAAAAATTAAAAACTAATAGATGGTAGTCTATTCAGGCACTTGGTGTTCATGAGTGGGTGGGATGCAACCCAATGCCTCCAGAATTCTGGATCCTCCCTTCCGTCCTTCCCATGCATCCAGGTTAGTTTTGATCTCTACCATGGTACATGATTAACTGATTCTGCTATGTTAATACCTTCATTTTTAACATATTCTTTTGTCCACATGAAGCAAAAATGTGGTGTTATTGTAGACTAGTATATATGCCGATGTCGTACCTATATGGTAGAAGATTTGTAGGTCCAATCACTCCTCTGGTTTTACAACTTCGCGCCGAACTTTATGCACAACCTTACAGTCAAATTAACTGGAAGAGTACAAGACATTTCTGTGCACAGGTGAAATATTTGCTACAATCTATTGATTTGTATTTACTGACCTACTCCCTATTACTCGCGTAAGCCAACTTACCATCTCAGGAGGACATATACTACCCGCACCCCTTATTGCAAGATTTAATGTGGGATAGCCTCTACATTTTCACCGAGCCTCTCCTTACCCGCTGGCCATTTAACAAACTGCGTGAGAAAGCACTCGCGACAACCATGAAGCATATCCACTATGAAGACGAGAATAGTAGATATATTACAATAGGTGCTGTGGAGAAGGTATAGAAAAAGAATAGAACAAGAATTTTCACCTAATAATCTGTAACTACTAGTACGCGAAAAAGAAAACTAATATTTTTAAGTTCTTTCAACTTTATCTACGCAGGCTCTTTGTATGCTTGCATGCTGGGCTGAGGATCCAAACGGAGTGTGCTTTAAGAAACACCTTGCCAGGATCCCAGATTACTTATGGGTTGCCGAAGATGGAATGAAGATGCAGGTTGTTAAGGATATCCAGTCATTAGATAATTTATAAAACACAGACTTTCCTGCTAAATGCTAAAATTCGCAATGACATATACCTAATTGCCTTTGTTCCATGGCTGCTATTTCAAAACAGAGTTTTGGCAGTCAAGCATGGGATGCGAGTCTTGCCATTCAAGCTCTGGTGGCTACTGATCTTACCAATGATATTAAGCCCATTTTAATGAAAGGACATGACTTCATTAAAGCGTCCCAGGTCTCCATACTAAAGCCACGATCTTTTTTTCTTTGTCTAAATTACTGGTTAATTATGAAAACAAGCATATTATTTGTTACTAACAAAGTCCCGCTTTATATATATTAGGTCCAGGACAATCCTTTGGGAGACTTCAAAGCCATGTATCGGCACATTTCTAAAGGTGCATGGACCTTCTCAGATCAAGATCATGGATGGCAACTTTCGGACTGCACTGCTGAAGGATTGACGGTATCTATGTAATTTTATCATAGTTAGATACTTACATATAATATAGCTACCACATTACCTTTTTTTCATCTTTCACCGTTCTAGAAAAAAACCTTTTTGTGCATCTTTCAGTGTAGCCTCCTGTTTTCGACTATGCCCTCTGAAATTGTTGGCGAAAAGTTGCAGCAGGAAAAATTTACTGATGCTGTCAATGTAATACTTTCGTTGCAGGCAAGTATAAACTGCTTGTTTTCTTTCATGAGCTCATCTAAATTTCCTCTACCATTTCCTGGAAATACTAGTGAAAACTTCCACTTAATGAGGCAGATATAAAGTAAAATCAGATATATTTGTTGTTAAAAGGAAGTTATGAGTAATTGTAATTCTAAATGGACAATTATGTGAATCTTGACGAGCTTCGTTTTCACAATGATGATTATTAGAGCAAAAATGGTGGGCTATCAGGATGGGAACCAGCAAGATCATCGAAATGGTTGGAGGTAACTGGATCATGGAAAAAGAACTACTCCATATTATTGATTAACGTGTTCATTGTTCATCCGTACTTATATAGCTTCTCTCTTTCAATTCATTTTAGATTCTCAATCCTACAGAATTTTTCGAGGACATTGTCATCGAGCATGAGTAAGACTTGGATGCGGTTTCGTACTTTTACATCTTCTCTAGCTAGTTTATAGCTAGACTATTTATAATGTCAAATTCAAGAGACTCACCTAGTTGTCGACCAGGTATGTCGAATGCACAGGAACATGTATGCAGGCTCTTATCCTGTTTAAGAAGCTACATCCCAATCATCGGTCGGAAGAAATAAAAAATTTTCTTACAGCAGCAGTTCAATACCTGGAGGAAATGCAGATGCCAGATGGTTCATGGTTTATTTCTCCTTTGAGCATTGAAATCAGTCTTATAACTTTGTCGAAATGACATCACCCGCCTTATCTTCGTAATATAATATATATGCCATGGACATTAGGTATGGAGAATGGGGTATGTGCTTTACATACGGGACCTATTATGCTCTTGGAGGCCTGTCAGCAAGTGGTAAGACATATAATAACTCTCAGGCAATCCGTAAGGCTGTAAAATTTCTGCTGGAAACACAAATGGGGGATGGTGGTTGGGGAGAAAGCTATAGATCCTCTCCCGAGAAGGTAAAACACCTTTTAATATACGAGTAATCTTCGAGTATATAAGCTTTGGCTAGCCCAACTTTGAATAAGCTGTGGGTAGCCAAAATTTAGTTACTTAATATATACAACTCTTACAACATACGACGTTCATCTCATTAACATGATCAACTCCGTGTTGTCTCTTAGTTTACCTTTGTAATTATCTTTGATACGTTCTGCTTATTCCTTTTAGCTTCTCGCTAATAGGGTGTTTGGGTGTTTTATATCATTATCTTGCTCCTACAAGAATAAAACATAACATTAATCAAGATCGAACTCTATGGCTTTTAAATCTTCAATCACCCCTTCCTTTTTTTGAACAGAAAATGAAATTTCAATGACCCCTTACTAAATAGTTTTTGAGCAGGCTAATGATAGATTGAAATGTTGGATAACTTGGGTGATTGAGACATGTATGCCGTATTTATATTCATATTTTTGGCCGGATGTTACAACTCTAAAGCAGGGATTAACAGTAACACACTCACATTTTCCTCCCTGGTTACTCTATACACAGAAATATGTACCTCTAGAGGGAAATCGATCCAACCTGGTACATACAGCATGGGCTATGCTGGGATTGCTTCATTCAGAACAGGTTTGTTTATTTAGTATATTTTACAGTAACTGGAAACTTAGGCATTGCAGAATTATTTGTACACTCATAAATCATTATAGCCTTTTTTTGTTTTTATTTTAACATAGATCAAACTTATCAGGTGATGTAACTAGAATAGTGAAATTTATAAGTAAGTACTTTTAAGATTATCCAAAAGAATTTGTCCCATGAACCATTTGGTTAAATAGAACCGATTGATAAAAATATATTTTTACAGATATTGTATGTGTTGATACACTAATAACTTTGCAGAACTGAGTAAATATGGAATGCTTTAACAACAAACTTTAAACTGGCCTGTACCTGTCCAAAAAAAGAAGAAGACCATAATCCGTGTGACTACAAGGATTCTCTGTGTGTTTAACATGTCTTCCACTTACTGTACAGGAAGAGAGAGATCCAACGCCTTTACACAGAGCAGCCAAATTGTTGATCAATTCTCAGATGGAAAACGGCGATTTTCCTCAACAGGTAAGATAAGAACATATATACAAATAGAGAGAACGGAAATAAAAAAATGTCGGTAGAGTTGTATAGTAGTAGGAAATAAATACTAATGAACTTACTTGCCTCTAGTTAATTATACGAGTTATGGACAAAACCCTCTTTTTACATTCACCAAAATGACTGGCAATATAACAGGGTACAATACTAAGAAGTAATATTTTCGGGTGAAGATGACGTGCTAACAGATTAAAAAGTTTTGTAACTGGTACCAAAAAAAATTCTAATTACTGGAAATTTCCTTATTGCAGGAAACAACTGGAGTTTTCAAGAAAAACTGTTTGTTGCACTACCCGATGTATAGGAATATATACACATTGTGGGCTCTTGCTGATTACCGTAAGAAGGCGCTACCTCAGCCCAGGAGCGTCTAACACTACGTACCGTTGTGGCAAATATATACTTATGTTTTGTATCTAGAACTTTACTCGTGTAAAAGATATATAATCATAAAATAAATCGTTTGAGTTATAGAGAAACACCTATAATGATCGATCTCCGATACATATTATCAGTCTGTCGGTAACGCTCATGCCTTTAAGGATGTTCATGGAAAACAAAGATAATATCAGATGCTTGAAGATCCAAGATTGTCAGTGACAACCTAAATTTCCTAGCAGCTTTGTTTTAACTTTTTTCATATTAATGTAAAATAATTTTTTCGTTCTATTGATCTCGAAGAAGAATAAAAAAATATATGATTGCATCTAATTTTTTCATATTATTACATTAATCTAATCTCGTCACATTAGTATATCGTAGGGTATTCCACACTATAACATGTAGAAGTAAGTTACTTACAGTCAAAAATAATATCTGGGCTTTGCCTTTGATTTCATATTGAAACCATGACCATGACCCATCATAGTATGGAAAGAAGATGTACCTGTTAAGATTTTAAACCCTCCTATTTTGGCTGGCCAGGTTGCTGCCCTTGTGCTTTGCCACACCAGAGACTTAGCTTATCAGATTATCTTTGATAAAATATGTGTTGTATAAGTGAAATCTCTCAGACATCTAATTAACATATCCAAACACTATCACTTGCACCATGGTTTGTTACCGTTAATTATTTTCTTCAGATGTGAAAGTAAACTAACTTGCATCTCAGTATGTTCATAGACTCACTTGACTCTGAAAGGTCACGATGTTTTTTAGTAACTTAGATCTTCGATCAAACCTGTTTAGGAGAGGGATCAAGGTGCGCGTAACAAAGGCATCTAAATGTACGTAAATAGTATAGTCAAGTATATTACCAAAAAGACGAGTGAAAGGTATTTCATTATCAATGGCACGGGAAGGTAAGATATTTAACAAGTAAACAACCATATTCAGCGTTTCAGTCCAATAATTAGGGGGAGATGAGCTGGGGTATGTGCTTGGTAATCCTATTACACAAACACAAGTGGTGACTATAATTCAAGAATCCCGTCATATGCAAATCATCTTTACTAATTAAACTGCCACATGTCTAAACAAATTCTAAATGTTTTGCAACAATTTGGCTCAATATGCGATTGCTTTTCTAACCCATTAAGAGTCACTTTAATGTTTAGCTAGTTTTTGTTCACTCCCACTCTTACATGATCACTAGCCAATACTTCGACAGTTGTAATAATATTCTCTTATTTGCTTATAGACTCTGATCGACCCAGACAACAACCTAAATTAGTATTTAGTTAGATAATGCATGTTAAGTAATAGACCCTTATCGGTAAGTATTCATGAAATAAGCCTAAAAAACATTTTCTTATGATTTTTTCTTTTGACAAAGATTACTATTTACTTTCTTTTTGAAAGGAAAATTTCATTAACACTCTCTTGCAAATTGCTAGAGGAAAGGACATTACAAAGACTTATACAAGCAAATTTTGGATCAAGGATTTAACTATTCAAAATTGGAAGTGAATTTTAAATCTATGAACAATCTAAGGATGAGATAACATTTTAATTTCTTCCTCAAGTGTATCTAGTGATTTAAGATCAAAACATATCCTATTTTTAAATCTCTAATGTTAAAATAAATATTTTTTTAGAACGGTTAATGTTAAAATAAATATAATCTAAACAAGTTATTAACTAGGAAAACCTATATAGTGAACAAAGATGGCAACATCTCGGCAACCTCTATTTTCTAAATAATACTTAATAGTGTTAGTTTGGAAGCTAATATCACTTTAAAGATGTTCAAAGAAGATTATTAAAATTTGAAGAAACATAAAAGTAATCTGATACCTTTTTTCGCTAGTGTGTGCCAAGTATATAGTGTATAAAGCAAAATAAAGATGCAACGAATAAGTCCTATAAGGCATCGTTTAGTGTAAAATAATAGTTGAGTATTGAATCAAACTTATGCTAAACAAGTTATAATTAAGAATTGTTTAGAAAAACTAATGAATTAAACAAGTAATTAGATGGGAAAACCAAATAAGGTTAAAAGATGGCAATTGTGCAACCATTAGAATTATTTAAAAGTATACTGTAAAAACTCTGTATTTATATTATAATTAGCCAGGTGGTTAGTTTTGGAAGCATATATTATTATATCTATGATTACTTGGTTACACAAATTAGAACATGCATGTAAAGACTTACAACTCTACTAGTATATTATCAGTTCTTTTAGTGTATGTTGAGTCTACTGCTTGAAACACACAATTTGTAAGATTTATATAGTCAAGAACAATAAATGTGGAGATTAAAGATAGCAGGCGGAAGCAACAATCCGTACCTCAACAGTACAAACAACTTTGTTGGTAGGCAAACATGGGAATTTGATCCTAACTATGGAACTCCCGAAGAGCATGATGAAGTTGAACAAGCCCGTCTTCATTTCTGGAAGCATCGGCATGAAGTTAAGCCCTGTAGTGATATTCTTTGGCGGATGCAGGTATTGTTCTTTGTTTCCTTGATTTCATGACTTCTTTTCTGAACAAGATTAATTTGAAATCTATAGTAACATAGGCCTGAATATGCAGTTTATAAGAGAGAAACAATTTGAACAGATGATACCCCAAGTGTTGATAGAGGATGGTGAAGAGATCTCTTATGAAAAAGTTACCACCACACTGATGAGATCTGTTCATTTACTTTCTGCCTTGCAAGCTGATGATGGCCACTGGCCTGCCGAAAGTTCTGGTCCAAATTTTTTTATTCAGCCATTGGTAAAAGTTTTGATTAAATTGATGGTTACCAATTCATATGTATATACTTTATAAAGTTCTTGATCCATCCAACATCCCAAAGCTTACCTCATATATATTGACTAGTTGATTTGGATAAAAATGGTCTTGTCAACAAAATGCAGGTTATGTGCTTGTACATCACAGGGCATCTTAACAGCGTGCTTACAGTGGAACACAGAAAAGAGATCCTTCGATACTTATATTGTCATCAGGTAATAGGAGTTATAAGGGATGATGATAAATATATGAATTCCTGTTGATAGACATTTGTCCATCGTTTGAAATGCAAATGTCATTTGGGATTTACAGAATGAAGACGGTGGCTGGGGATTCCATATTGAAGGTCATAGCACAATGTTTGGCACAGCCTTAAGTTACATATGCATGCGTCTTCTAGGGGAAGGATGTGATGGTGGTCTGGATGGTGCATGCACCAAAGCTCGAAAATGGATTTTAAATCATGGCAGTGCGACAGCCATACCCTCTTGGGGGAAAACATGGCTTTCAGTAAGACTATTCAAGGATATATATGAAATTACTTATAAAAATGATAAGGCCGGGTTAATACACAAGGAGGATACTCAACTTTGTGTTTTTGTTCATTTAGATCACTCAGCTACTTTGTATGTTCACTTAACTTAACTTACAGGAATAATACCTTTACATAACAGAACTTATTAAACACGTTATCACTCGTTTAAAACTGACACATTTTAAAAGTACTTCTGCAAGTACAATGACCTAACTGAATAAAAAATAGTAGCTTAATCTAAATGAAAAATAACGAGAAGTTCAGTAACCTCGATTAGTAGAATTATAAAAGCGTATTTTTGGTGTAATAAGCTTATAGGTTAAAACTTAAGCTATCCTTTAAATTAAAAACTGTATGTGTTTTAGATACTTCTTGTAAGACAATCTTTTCCTGAAAAATATATTAAAATGAAATTATGTATGCAGAATTCTTCAATGTATGCTATTGAATGTTTTCTAATTAAACGTAAAACACTACTTGTACACGGTAGGTCCTTGGTGTTTGTGAGTGGTCAGGAAGCAACCCGATGCCCCCGGAGTTCTGGATCCTCCCTTCCTATCTTCCGATGCATCCAGGTTAGTTTACTTCTCCCATCGGATAACTTTGTCTTAATTTTATTCCTTACATTTTCAATCACATGTCTGTTGATAGTTTTACCAGCGCATCAAGGCTTTAACAATTTCCGTCATCCAAATGCAGCAAAAATGTGGTGTTACACTAGGCTGATATACATGCCGATGTCATACCTATACGGGAGAAGATTTGTGGGTCCAATCACTCCTCTAATCATACAACTTCGGAATGAACTATACACACAGCCCTACAGTGAGATCAGCTGGAAGAGTATAAGACATGTGTGTGCAAAGGTGAAATTACTTGCTTCCTTAAAATATGTATATACATGTACGTTAATTACTCGGTATAATGTAACATGGAATAGTTTAGAATGATTTTATGGATCCCACCTGGAAATGGAAGATGACAAAAAGATGGATGTTGCGTGGCAGGCTTTGGGCCTATAGGCTGAAACTACGCAAGTTTGTATCACTCTCGTAGTGTTTCATTGTTATAAATATTCTAGCTAAGGTTCCGAGTATGTAACACTCCGAATACTCATATAAATAACATAAAAGAGAACATTCCTACCTGTGGGCATATGTTTGCTTATTTACTTTTCGCTTGTGTATTGTGTTTTTCCTAACACTATCCAATTCTTATTACCTGCCCAATTTTATGATGTCAGGAGGACATATACTACCCTCATCCTATGATGCAAGATCTAATTTGGGATAGTCTTTACATTTTTACCGAGCCTCTCTTCACTCGCTGGCCATTTAACAAATTGCGCAAGAAAGCACTGGAAACAACCATGAATCATATTCATTATGAGGACGAGAATAGCCGATACATCACGATAGGTTCTGTCGAGAAGGTATGGAAAACTGAAAATCTCTTTGGATTGGAACATATAGTTAGAAAATCAACTTCTTGCTAGCCTTCGGAGTAATTAATCAAGCAACTGTTGATAAATGTTTGTTTCTAGCTTCTTGCTAGTTGTGGGGTACTAAGGAAATTTCTCGGTGCGGAAAAGCAAAATAAATACATAACTATGAACCGGATCGATTATAGAGATAAAAGGATAAATAGGCTATAATAATGGAATAACCCGACCCCCCGATGGCTTATATTAATGAGATAAACCGACTCCCCAATTAACTAAAAAAACAATAAATCAAAATAAAACATAATCATATTTCTCTGCATATTGAATTAAAGCCTCTTATCTCTATATATAATCATACTTAACTTATTCCCTAAGATAATACAATAAAAGGAAAGTAAATAAACTAATTCTTTATTTAATATATTGATAATAATCTGTCACGATCATATCAATACTCCGTCCCCCAAAAACACCTTGTCCTCAAAGTGTTGTCTTGAAAAAGTCGCCTGCAGTGATTCTGAATCCCAAGTTCTTCGTTGTATCCCCATTGTGCGCTTCTTGAGCAATCAGTAGTCTTGGTCTAGTTCTTGAATTGTCTTGTGCAGACTTGTAATTCTTCTTGTGAATCTGAAGTTTCAAATCCAGGACCAAGTGACGTACCTAGCTTTCTAGGTTTACTGTTTTGGACACGTGCCACCACAAATTTATTCCAAAACACCCTTGCCTTGATCTTCCGGTTAGGAGTCCGTTGATTTAGTTGGACCCCTAAAGAATCTGTTTCATCCATTTCCACCTTCCTTCCCACGGCCTCTAGATCTGACCCAAGACCAACACATTGACCACATTTTTTCTGTTATGGCAGGTTGTGTTGGAGGCGTTTGAACAGGCGAGATGAAAGACTGAATTAGTTTCTCTAGTTTTTCAATCTTCTGATTCCATTCTTCACACCGCTGATCCTCTTCAATCTTTTGATTCAATTCTGAACGCCTCTTCTCCTCTTCACACGCTCTAATAGCCATTTGTTCCCGTCTTTGATTCCATTCATGCCATTCTTGACACCTTTGATTCCATTGATGTCATTCTTGACACCTTTGATTCCATTGATGCCATTCGTGCCACCTCTGTGCTTCCGCTTCCATTCCAGTAACTTACTTTTTCTGATGAACAGTAACTGGCGATGAAGAGTGACCGATGAACATTTTTTTTTTGAAACCCTAGAATCGAAACAGCTCTGATACCAATTGATATGAACCGGATCGATTATAGAGATAAAAGGATAGATAGGCTATAATAATGGGATAACCCGACTCCCGATGGCTTATATTAATGAGATAAACCGACTCCCCAATTAACTAAGAAAACAATAAACCAAAATAAAATATAATCATATTTCTCTGCATATTGAATTATAGCCTCTTATCTCTATATATAATCATACTTAACTTATTCCCTAAGATAATACAATAAAAGGAAAGTAAATAAACTAATTCTTTATTTAATATATTGATAATAATGTGTCAGGATCATATCATTAACTTTTACCAAGTTAGGAGAAAAGTGATAATTAAACTATTCAACATATAAGCTTACTTGCATATGCCTCCTGCAAAAACATTTCAGGCACTATGTATGCTTGCATGCTGGGTTGAGGATCCAAATGGAGTCTGCTTTAAAAAGCACCTTGCTCGTATCCCAGATTATCTATGGGTTGCTGAAGATGGAATGAAAATGCAGGTTATTGAACATAAAAAACCATGCACGAACTTAGAAAACATAAAGTGGCATAATAGATGTGTTAATACATACTAAAATACCTAATGCAACAGAGTTTCGGAAGTCAACAGTGGGAAGTAACTTTCGCCACCGGAGTTCTGCTTGCTACTGATCTTACCAGCGAGATTGGCACTACCTTGAAGAAAGCACACGATTTCATCAAAGCTTCACAGGTCTCGCGATTAAATTTATGACGTGTGCCTTAAAATTATTGAGTTTCTAATTATATTATTATAGGACTCATTCCTGGTTAATTAAAACTAACGTAGGTTAAGGACAATCCGTCTGGTGACTTTAAAAGTATGCATCGCCATATTTCTAAAGGGGCTTGGACATTTTCGGATCAAGACCATGGATGGCAAGTTTCAGATAGCACTGCTGAAGGATTGAAGGTAAATGTTAGATACCTTCTGAAATACATAATCAAGCAAAATAATGTGGCCTCTCGTTATCTACTTGTTTGCTATCTTCAGTGTTGCCTCCTATTATCAACGATGCCGCCGGAAATTGTTGGGCAGAAGATGGAGCTGGAGCAACTTAACAATGCAGTCAACGTAATACTCTCTATGCAGGTAAGCGCTTATCAGTATTTCATCAATACATCTGGTTATAATCATTGATGACCTGGAATAGTGTGGATCAAAGTTTAAATAAACTAAACCTTAAAGTTCTGTAAAGTTAACTAACGGACATTCTGACATGTAGTATAAACTATATATAGCATCGTGACACTGTTTTTACATTGGTGATACCATAGAGCAAAAATGGCGGGTTACCGGCATGGGAACCAGCAGGAGCATCAAAATGGTTGGAGGTGATAACTATAAAACTAACAGCAAACAAATTTCTTTCTTTTAAGATGCATTTCTTTATTAGTAACTTAACCCTTAATAGTTCAACTATTGTTTCATTTCAGATTCTCAATCCTACCGAATTCTTTGAGGACATTGTCATTGAACATGAGTAAACCTCAGACCCAGTTTACTATATATATTGCTTTTCTTTTGTTTCGGTTTCAAATTTATAAATTTCTCCCTCTGCAAAAAACCCATCATATATAGCTTTTGAGCAGGTATGTTGCATGCACATCGGCAACAATGCTGTCACTGGCTTTGTTTAAGAAAATGTACCCCGAACATAGGAGGAAAGAAATAGAAAATTTCCTCAAAGGTGCAGGTGGATACCTGGAGAAAGTTCAGATGCCAGATGGTTCATGGTTTGTTTCTCCTTTAAATATCCGAGAATGTCGAGCTTTTAATACGGCATTCTCTCAACTATTTTATAACTTAAAGATCCATGGAATTTAGGTATGGTGAGTGGGGACTATGTTTCACATACGGAGCCTGGTTTGCTCTTGGAGGACTAGCAGCTATCAAGAAGACGTATGAAAATTGTCTAGCGGTCCGTAAAGGTGTTGATTTTCTACTGAAAACACAATTGGAGGATGGTGGTTGGGGAGAAAGCCACCGATCCGCTTCTGAAAAGGTAATATGAAACAAAACTGCACAATTATATATGATGATATCCTTCTTCTCACTGTGAAACTTAATGGACAGAAATATGTGCCTCTAGAAGGAGGTCGGTCCAACTTGGTACATACCGCATGGGCTGTGATGGGACTGATTTATTCGTGTCAGGTCAGATTTTTATTTCAAATTTCATCGAATACATATCCTATTTTTACGAGAGTTTTTTTACCATTGTACTTAAATGTCTCTGGCTATACAGGAAGAGAGAGACCCTACACCTCTACATAGAGCAGCCAAGTTGTTAATCAATTCACAGATGAGAAATGGTGATTTTCCACAACAGGTAAAACGATCTAAAAAGTAATATGATTACCAAACATGTACCTATCTAAAAAGAAATTCAATCGATTTGCATAATGGAACAATATGAACATGAATGTCTTAACTAAGTTGATTGATTAGGACCGACTACAAATGCCATTATGTATAATAGATTCGAACAAATCATTGTCTAATTTATGAAAATACTTAAACCATAAAAAAGTTGATAACTTAAAATGAAATGAAGCTCCACAATTGTGCTTTGTCAAAATATACCGCTTCCTACTTATTGAAATACTAATAATGCAGGAAACGACTGGAGCTTTCAAGAAGAACTGTCTATTGCACTATGCAATGTACAGGTCTTACTTCCCGATGTGGGCTCTAGCTGATTATCGTAAGCACGTTCTGCCAAGCATCACAGGCATCCAGGCCATTGCGAGCATAAAGCTGTAATGCCACGTACAATTCAAAACGAGTGTTACCGTTAGTGTTACAAAAAGTTGTAACACGATAATATACTTATCACTCTCTCAGATGTGCTATTGTATTCTTCTATTATTCCAGTATTCCTTCTGTCTGAGTGTTTAAATAAAGAAGGCATTCCAAGCTTCAGTGCTTCATGAATGACACTCTACTTTAATAGAAATTGAACAGGTAGATTATGCACAAACAGAAAATCTGGACTGTAACTAGACAGAAAACAAACTGCAAAGTGGAGGTTTATTAACTAAGTTTTCGGACAGATTTTGGGAGGGAACTTTTCTGCATAATTACAAAGACATAATACGGTTTCAAGATATATACAAGCCAAAGATATATTGAAATTGTAATACAACCCGTCCACATTGATTAACAAACGAGCAACACTTTCTACACCTTTGTAACTTAGCTAATTAAAACATAAAATCAAACCTTAATCTTTAACCTTGTTACACTATTATTGCGTGTTTGACAGAGGATTGTCGCTGACTTGCACTTGACATATACATTTGCATATCCTTAGTTAACTATTTGTTTTAAAAGTATAAATCCATAAGTATAAATCCATCCGAAGAATTTTCATGTATAAGATTGTCCTAAATAAACTATTCCGGTCGAGAAATCAACTAGATAATGTAATTCAATCCTAACGCTATAACAGAAACTGTCCTTAACGCACAAATAATAAAAGCTCTCACAACACTCGATACCTGCTGATCGGAATGGTCAAGATCAGACGTTTCTTCAAGAACCTCTTTTTATGATAAGGATACATGTCTTAAAATGCATAGTTATCACATCTCTATACATGTCTTAAAATGCATAGTTATCACATCTCTATAGCTATGTTGCCATGTTGGTAAAAATTAAATAGGAAAGTATATTGTAAACCAATAAGGAGACCATATTGAACATATCGACTTGTAGACCGTAGAGTTTAGAATACTATAGATCACGATGGATATCATATTCTGTCAATTAACATGCAGAGCGTGTTATCTCAGTGTACCAAAATGGATAATATAGTTTGGAAACTGACATCTAGAGTATTATACCAGAAACCGGCCAATATATATCATATTGCGAAAGTGACATTAGATTGTTTTTATAGTAAAATAACATGGGTATCATGTGTTATAAACCTACCTGAATATAATCTAGTGAAAAGTGACATTTCACTTTAGACTGTTATAGTATAAACCAGAATGGATATCATCAGTATCATATTGTAGGAGGTGACATGCAGTGTGTAATACTATTAACCAAAATGAATATCATATTGCGGAAAGTGATATGTTGAGTGTTACACTATGAACCAGCATGAATATCCTATTTTGAAATCTGACATGTAGAGTGTGCTAATATATTTGGGGTAATTATTTTAAAAATCATCATACTTAAACCAATTTACTTTTATAACTATATTCAAATTTGATCTTTTACGTCACTTTTTGTTCCATTTTTGTCCCTCTGGGGTAATATGATTTTTAATATTTTGAACGGCAAAAATGTCACAAATTGCCCACATAAGTACAAAAAATGAAATAAAATGTCCACAGAAGTACAGAAAATGAAACAAAATGTCCACATAAGTACAAAAAATGAAGTATTTTGTACATAAAAGAAAACAAAAGTTGATGTTTAGAAATGAATTTTTAGACAAGTATAGTGATTTTTAAAATGATTACCCCTTAATATTTTAACCAAAACATGGATGTTATATTTTGCAAATTTTACCTGTATTATAGGCTTTACTATACTTATATAATGATTTATATGATGGTTAAGCCTACAAAGCCTTGCGTTAAAAAACTCTGAAATCAATGTTTTTGAGAAACCTTAACTTAGATATTCTAGTCTTCTTAATTAATGTAGTAACTGGTATCACAATACTATGCATCTTTTCATTCTGACGTGTTTGCTTGTGACAAATGATTTACATATTGTGCCGCTCATGGTGAGAACAATGATGATAATGGATGTATTCATGCAACCTTAAGAATTACTAGTAGTTGTGTAGGACACAAGGGAGACAAAAGCCGTAGTGGCCAGAGTCTGCATTATTGAACAAACACAAGGTTTATTACTTGACACCTAAGAAAGTACATAAATTACTTGACACCTAAGAAAGTACATATTATATGGTTAAAAGTCTAAAGGTGTAAAGTGGCACTTTTACCATTTTATCTAAAAATGGGTTGATTTAGGTTATATGTTAGCTTCACTGGATCCAGGGTCGTCACATGAATTTTGAAAATGGCGTAGACAGTTACAAAGTAGGCCTCTGCCGACTTCATTCATTTATTTGCTAAATTTATGAGATAAAGTTTCTTATCAGTGTGATTCATAGATACCATGAATTACATATTATCAACAAAAATCTCAAGTCATAGTAATTCTATAAAAAAGAAATCGAGAATAATATGTGCGTCTAATGAGAATAACTTAATCACAAAGATAAAAATGGGTACCTCATATTATATTTTTATCTTCCATTCGATTACCAATCAAGTGTTCAATCTTTTTGGTGATGGATTAAAAAATCTTCGCTTTTTTACAGCCTGTCATAATTTTTTATGTTAAACTTTTAGTTTTGTGAAGACTTTCTGTTTGGGTCATGGTATTGGGTTGTACTATACTTTACCTAATAGTGGGAAGAATGGGCTCCTAAAAGAATCTGTGTAGATCTATTTACTATTGAGGCTTAGACTTTTCTCTTTTAGAAAAATACAATTTATGCAGGAAAGTTTGTCAAAAACTCGAAATAGTTTAAAAAAGATCAATAAAAAAGAGGCCGGGTACAAAAAATCGGCGAACTATTTTAGAAAGAGAACAGATTATTTGTGAACTGTGATGATAAAAATTGCACAAAACCTTGATGCACGTGCCTTCAACACAAAGGGACTCATATACGACTCTTTTCCATACGTCACAATATTTCTGTTAGTAATGACACTTTCCTTGCGATTACCACGCTCTTTATTGCAAACAAACAATGTTTTGAAAACCGTGTATGTGATAGTTCCGGTCGAGTCACCGGGCCTGTGAGGTATTTTCCGGAGATTATGGGTTGACCCGGGTTTCTAAGACCCATAATTTTTTACAACTCCAGTTAGTCAAGAAACCAGTTAAGGCCGGAGCCGGTTCTGTATAAATTTATAAAAACCTTTTATCCATATTAACCATATTAGTATACACGAGTACGCAGCGGAATATATGATCACGTATAGACAAGTAATTAACATAAACGATAAAGAATCGCGTACCTTTTAGCGATGGATTAAACACCTTTATCGAACCACCAATATAAACGAAAAACCCAAAGATCAAATAATGATCTCTCTAAGAGTACGCACACAATACGTTATAGCAAACAATTAAGTATGCTAGTACCGATAGTGATGAAGCCAATTAATATTTGTTAAAACAAATATTAAACCTAACAACTTTTGTTATTGTCGCACAAAACCTATCCGTAGGAATGGCAATTCGAATTCAAGTTTTATGCCGTAAAGAATCTTTTGTTTTGGTTTCTATCGCATATATGCCCCTCTACCATTAATGACCAATGATCATTATATATATACATGCCTTAAAGTCGGTTGGCCCATATGAACTAAGAAAACCAATTTAAATCAACTTCAAATTCCTTTTATTATTTTACATTATAATTAACATTTAATTATTTTTATAAAATCTCCGTTAACTAACTAATTAATTAACGTTTGCAATAACTTATCACTAATTAATATATTACACATAATATATTAACGTATAATTGTTTTACGTATTAACGCGTGCGTCTCCTTAGGATCGGGACGACTTCCGGACATATATTATTTACGTGTACATATTCCTACAGCTCCCACTTGGACATGTACAATAATATAATATAATAACATTGGTTAGCGTCTAGCAACACGCCAATGTTCCCGGAACCTCTCGAGTGTAGTTTTTCATAAAGTACATTTAAATGACTTAAACATTTACAATCCCTTTGTTTCTCAAATGCCATGTTAATAATGGATATGGATCAATGTCATTCCATTTTAACTATTCTGTTTCTCGCATTACATAATTAATATAGATTACCAATCTAATCGAGACAAATCTAGATTATCATTGGGTATGGCCATACAAACATCTAATTAATTAACGAGGGGCCCAGTAGCATTATTATTCAAACCTAGTTGAATGAACAAATTATATCTTGACTACATGTGCCTCTTACATGCTTCAAGATACAAATGATTATAGTCTTTATTACTACCTTATTCAGGATAGCGTTAGAACTATAGCAAAAAGTACCATCCACATATATAAGACCTGCTTGCATCTCAAGTCAAAGGATTTAGTAATGTAAATCATTTACAAGTTTCACTTAAAGACGCTGATCCATAAAGTGATTGACTTGTTGGTAGGAGATGTCCAATATACAACTTTTGGATATCGTATGAGTTGGTGAACCGTTCTTACATATTCTACGAATATTACCATCTCTCATATATGTCTTAATTTAATTATATTCCCATATAATTAATTAACACAAACAATTTAGAATAACATATTATTCAAGGATTTAAACATGCAAAAATAGGACCAATAAATATTAAAGAAAATGAATATATCCAATACTTCAATTCATAAAATAAATATTGTTTAGCAATATCCTTTATCCAAATACTAAAACAGATTACATGAAACTAATAGCAGGACGAAGTCCCATGCTCCTAGCATGTTGAGTAAGCTTTTTACCAGGTAAAGCCTTCGTAAAAGGATCTGCTAGATTATTATCTGTATGAACTTTAACTAGATCAATCTCACCTAATTCGATACATTCTCGAACATAGTGATATCTCCTTTGATAGTGTCTGGCGCCTCTCTGAACTCCCGGTTTGTTAGCTATGATGATTGCACTTGAATGGTCACAATACATCTTTATAGGTTCTTCATTGGTAGGAACTACACCAAGTTCTCCAATAAACTTCCTCATCCAAACAGCTTCCTTTGCAGCTTCAGAAGCAGCAATGTATTCAGCTTCTGTGGCAGATTGTGCAGTAGTACTTTGTTTGGAGCTCTTCCATACTACCGCGCCTCTGTTCAAAACGAAAACATACCCAGTTTGAGATTTAGTGTCATCTCTATCGGTTTCAAATCCAGCATCACAATAACAATTAACTTGTAGCTCAGTAGCTTCAGGATTTCCACCATAAACCAAAAACGTATCCTTAGTATGTCTTAAATACTTAAGAATATTTTTCACAGCAGTCCAGTGACTTTCACCTGGATTTTGCTGAAATCGGCTTGTAATATTTTGCGCAAACGCAACATCAGGTCTTGTGCACCTCACAGCATACATAATAGACCCTACAGCCGAAGCATAAGGAACATTCTGCATACGCTTCATCTCTGCAGATGTAGTAGCACCTTGTGTTTTATTTAAGTCGGTGTGCACTTGCATAGGAATGAGACCACGCTTGGAATTATCCATTCTATACTTCTTCAAGATCTTATCAAGATATGCATTTTGACTTAGTCCAATTAACCGCTTCGATCTATCTCTATAGATTTTGATTCCAAGAATAAATGCCGCTTCCCCTAAATCTTACATAGAAAAACACTTCCCAAGATAGGTATTTACCTCTTATAAACTTGGAATATGATTTCCCATAATTATTATGTCATCAACATACAAGATTAGAAAAACAACATTACTCCCACTAGCTTTTTGATATACACATGGCTCATCTAGATTTTGATCAAAACCAAACTTTTTGATTTCTTCATCAAATCTTTTATTCCAGCTTCTTGATGCTTGCTTAAGTCCATAAATGGATCTTTGAAGCCTACATACTTTTCTGGGATGCTTAGGATCAATAAAACCTTCCGGTTGTTCCATATAGATTTCTTCTTCTAAGTAACCATTCAAGAACGCAGTTTTTACATCCATTTGCCATATCTCATAGTCATAGTACGCTGCTATAGCTATGAGAATCCTAATAGCTCTCAAATCTGCAACAAGAGAAAAGGTTTCCTCATAGTCAACACCATAAGTTTGTGTAAACCCTTTTGCTACAAATCGAGCTTTATAGGTGTGTACAATGCCATCCATGTCCGTCTTCTTCTTGTAAATCCATTTACCCTTTACGACCTTCGCATTGGGTGGTAAATCTACAAGTCTCCAAACTTGATTATCATACATAGATTGCATTTCCGCATTCATAGCAACAATCCACTTATCAGATTCAAAATCCAATATTGCATCTCTATAGTTAGTGGGCTCATTAAGATCCCCTAAACTATGTTCCTCGACTTCTACATTTAGACATAGTCGTTCAGGTGCTTTGATTATTCTTTTTGACTTACGAATGGGGACAACATCCTCTTCTTGAGTTACATCAGGTGCAAGACTTTCTTCCTCAATTAGATGTTCGCTAGTAGTTTCAGAAGGTAAAATATCTTCATCCTCTAGTTCTACAATCCTCCCACTCTCTTTTTGAACTATGAGATTCTTTTCAAAGAAATCTGCATACCTCTCAACAACTATTTTGTTTTCAGGTGGGTAGTAGAAATAGTAACCCATAGTTTCCTTAGGGTAACCTATGAAGATACACTTAACCGATCTTGATTGAAGTTTGTCATGCGTGTGACGTTTCACATGTGCCTCACAACCCCAGACCTTTAAGTAAGACAAGTTAGGAACTTTTCCACGCCATAGTTCATATGGAGTCTTGTCAACCTTCTTGGTTGGAACCATATTGAGAATGCGTACAGCAGTCTCTAGATCATAATCTCAAAAGGATAGTGGCAAAGTAGAAAGACTCATCATTGATCGAACCATGTTTAGCAAAGTTCGATTTCTCCTCTCAGAAACACCATTGTGTTGTGGCGTGTAAGGAGGAGTCAGCTGTTGGACAATTCCACTAGCCTTTAGATAATCTTTAAATTCTTGACTAATATACTCACCACCACGATCCGATCGAATGGCTTTAATAGTCTTCCCGAGTTGATTTTCTACTTCATTTTTGAATACATTGAATGTTTCAAAGACTTCATGTGTATGTTTAAGTAAATAAACATAACCATAACGACTATAATCATCAGTAAAGGTAATGAAGTATGTAGCACCTTGCTTTGACACATGTCTAAGTGGACCACATACATCAGTATAGATTAATCCAAGTAGATCTTTCACCTTTTCCGTTTTATGCGAAAATGATTTCCTTGTCATCTTGCCTGATATACAAGAAACGCATTGATCAAACGGTTCACTATCCGTTGAGTTTAAAAGTCCATCATGTTGCAACTTTTCAATTCGCTTCTTGCTAATATGAGCAAGTCGACAATGCCAAAGATAAGTTGAATCTAAACTTGCTTTAGATTTCTTATTGCTAATTGAATACATTGAATTCACAATTTGCAAAGTAGGATCATGCATATCAATTTCATAAATACCATTAACACAGATACAATTAAAATAAATCATATCATTAAAAGAAACGGTCATACCAGAATCCGTAAATTTATGAATAAATCCTTTATTATGCAAACAAGAAACTGAAACAACACCTCTAGTTATAGTAGGTGCATAATGACAATCATCCAAAACAAGAATTAAACCATTAGGTAAAACTAAGTCAAAACTTCCAATAGCTTCTACTTCAGCACGTACGCCGTTTCCAACATACAAGTAGACAACACCTTGCTTCAGCTTCTTTGCTCCTCTAAGTCCCTGTTTTGTGTTACAAATATTAGTACCACAACCAGTGTCATACACCCAGGAATTTTTAGAACAAGCAAATAATTCAATAGTATAAATACCTGAAGAAGTGGACGATCCAACTTGCTTCTTCTTTTTCATCAACTCAGCTAGATAAACAGGACAATTCCTCTTCCAATGTCCAACCTCTTTGCAGTGGTGACATATGGAATCTTTTGCCGGATGCTCTTTCTTATAAGGTTGAGGCTTTTTAGGTTTAGGAGGATAAGAATTTTTAGGACCCTTATCCTTACCTTTACCTTTAGCCTTACCTCCTTGCGGTTTGTACTTCTGGATCCTACCACCTTGGATCGCCATCACTTGTGGTGTAGAAGAAGATGCAACATTTGACTTCTTGTTCTTCTTAACTCCTTTCTCAAATTCAATAAGCAAAGAATGAACTTCACTAATTGTCTTCCCCATGCTTTGCATATTGTAATTTTGCACAAAGCCCTCAAAATCACTTGAAAGTGAATTGAGGATCAAGCTGACAGAGACAGCTTCTAGAAGAACATAGTTGAGAGTTGCCAAATGATCCAAATAGCTTTTCATCAATAGAACATAATCGCTAACGGATTGACCCTCTTCCTGCTTGCATGAATGGAAAGTGTGTACTAACTCTTGTAGTTCGACACCAGGAGGCTTTCCATACATCTTTTGGAGCTCAGTTATCATGTCCTTAGGACTTTTGTGTTCAAATTGCTGATAAAGCGATGGAGACATAGTTCCAAGCATTAAACAAGCAACTTCATTATGACGATCATAAAGAGCATTCCATTCTACTAATTGTTCATTAGTAGCATTAGCACCAGGATGGTCAGGCAAAGGATTGTCATACACATCCTATAGTTTCTCCACACGCACAACTAGTTTGAGCGCGCGTAACCACTCATTGAAGTTAGGACCAGCAAGATGTTGCTTCTCAAGCATCGACCTGAAAGCCGAACTGTTTTGTTTGGTTTGGGCATTATTCATTGCCATCTACAAATAAACAAAGTTCAATAATTTAGTATTTTCGATAATACTTCCTTTATAGAAAATTAAATACCCATGTTTATAAATAAACAATTAATTTCCTAAAAGCTAGAATCCACCAAGACATATCACCACCGCATCAGTTGATCTGCTAGTGATGATGATATTCAAGGGGTAATTGACGTTCAATAATTGCATCCAATACAACTTCTAGAATTATGGGACTCAACTTTATATACATTAATTGTGACAATTCAAAAGTGAAAAAGTGAGCATGTTTATCCCATCTATTGCCACGAGTTAAGGTCTCACCTATCTTAACTTGCTTAAGTCGTCCAACTAAAAACTGTGATTATATAGCACCGACGTCTCACAATCGAGTGTATTATATCACCTTGGGTTACAAAATCACCACAGTCTAACGTATGGTGAAAGAGTAAGTGCAAGTGCTTTTACACGTTGGATGGCAAATAAACTTATTTCAAAAGGTATAAATTTTGACAATTCAAAACATGTACAAAGAAGCATGCAACATCTTTGTATCATGATAATTTATAAAATTTACTCAATTCGTTAATTATAAACATCACTTATTTAACTTACAATTCAATTGTATAAATAGTGATATCATAAAAATTGACGATTTAACATGTATTCTATTTAAAATAGTTTAATTTTATCACGGGAAAAGATTAAAGAATGATTAAAATCATTCAAACCCTAGACCATTTGCGGCTTCCTAAATAGTATGCAAGATAAGGAGACTACAAGTGGTCAGACATTATAGGGCAATGGTATCTACAAGACCGAAGTCTTGATGAGTCTTCTCGAACCTTAGCCTTGCAACTAGATAGTACTTTTGCAAATTACGTCATTAATAAAATTTTACAACTTTAAAATAGAAAACAAATTATAAACTTGATTCTTGCTAATCACGGCATGAGTTAGATTTAAAACCATGTAAGGGCGACTCGTTTGTTGCCACATATGATCGTGCAAGAACAAGATTATAATAAATCAAATTTCATATAGTTTTAGTCCGGTTTATTTTTATTTTTCGAAAAACTCTTTGCTTGAACCATGATATAACAATTATAATCAAAAGCAAAACAAATAAACATTAACCTAAAACATATATCCAATTAACAATTAATCACATACTTCATGCATACCACATCTATCATGACTTCAATTAAAACAATTAATCAAGAACACATGATCCATGGTAAACTTGCATGATTCCCATGGATCGAACCATAAATTAACAATTAACAACGTGATAAATAACGACTAATTAACAATTAACAACATATTTATCAACAAAAATTGCATACAACTTAGGGTTTGTCTAATAAATTTTATTAACCCTAGTTAGGGTTTATGAAAACCTAATCATCAAATAAAATAATTCAAACGCCATCATAATAAGTTTACACAATTTTATCTCTTTCGTTTTTTTTAATGTAATTAAAAGCTATACGAACGGCTCGTGATGCCACTGTTGGAATTTATAAAAACCTTTTATCCATATTAACCATATTAATATACACGAATACGCAGCGGAATATATGATCACGTATAGACAAGTAATTAACATAAACGATAAAGAATCGCGTACCTTTTAGCGATGAATTAAACACCTTTATCGAACCACCAATATAAACGAAAAACCCAAAGATCAAACAATGATCTCTCTAAGAGTACGCACACAATACGTTATAGCAAACAATTAAGTATGCTAGTACCGATAGTGATGAAGCCAATTAATATTTGTTAAAACAAATATTAAACCTAACAACTTTTGTTATTGTCGCACAAAACCTATCCGTAGGAATCGCAATTCGAATTCAAGTTTTATGCCGTAAGGAATCTTTTGTTTTGGTTTCTATCGCATATATGCCCCTCTACCATTAATGACCAATGATCATTATATATATACATGCCTTAAAGTCGGTTGGCCCATATGAACTAAGAAAACCAATTTAAATCAACTTCAAATTCCTTTTATTATTTTACATTATAATTAACATTTAATTATTTTTATAAAATCTCCGTTAACTAACTAATTAATTAACGTTTGCAATAACTTATCACTAATTAATATATTACACATAATATATTAACGTATAATTGTTTTACGTATTAACGCGTGCGTCTCCTTAGGCTCGGGACGACTTCCGGACATATATTATTTACGTGTACATATTCCTACAGGTTCAACCGATGGTCGAATTGAGTTTCCAAACATTGCAAACAATTTGCCTGCACGGCGCCATTAAAGATTCAGCAAACAGGACTATAGACTTGATAGAAGTCAAAAAACAGAATTAGATAGAAAGTACCCATATATATACAATCAGTCATTAGGATCTGATTTATTGAATACTAACCGAAAATTTTATAGAAAGTAGGCTTTTGCTACATGAAGCCCCTTTCTCTGAAATACAAGCTAAATTGTATAGCTCCACATGCTCATGAACAGCTAAGGACTAATTTCATTTATCAGAAACATGGACACGGCTGAATGGAAGACATGTAGAGCACTGAACAGACCTCTGGAAACAGAAACAAAGAATGTGCTTCAGTTCCAGAAGCACTAGCTCGTGTACTCCAAAAGTGACGATCCAACTTTAGTATATATAAATGTATAAGTACTTTAGTCTGATGGCTTTTACAAGTGTGACAATCAATCCCTTCGCAATGCAAGACATAATAACAAGTAACAACCAACATTACACACTAATACGATACTACGCACAGCAAATTAGGCTATTTTTACAAGCTAAGGCATCATCAACGCTTCATTTAAGTTTTGATGAAACGCATCTAAATCCACATCGAGAAAATCGGAAATTGTAAGCTTCAGCTGGAAAACCGTAGAAAAAAACTCGATTCGCGAGAGAGGATATGAGTGATTCATAATTCCTGAGCGATAGCCGATAAGTGCAATAAAAAACCATCTACAAGTGACGGATTGGTGATGAGATGTTTCGCTTTCAACTGATCATGTTTGAACTTCGAACACACCTTTTTTTTTTCTAAATTACCCCCTAAGAACCCGAATCATGATTCCACAAGTAACTAGCATTCCTAGATTCCCACATATCTGTGTCTCTACTACTTATAAAGAGTGTACGTTGTCTTCTTGAAATCTTGAAACTTAATCAATGTAGTTTGCCTATATCTTGATCAAATACGCGCTTTGTATTTCAAAAAACACACGTTTTGCATCAAGGCTCGAACCCGAATCACGATTCCGTCTAGGCATCATATATACAAACAAAGAATTCTTAAAAACAAGTTAAACAAAGAACGAATGAACAAGAAGAAGGATTACATAGGTATTAAGTTGTCGAACATCATCAATGTAGTTTGCCTAAATTACCCCTTAAGCACCTCTTAATAAACCTAATCTTGATCAAACATGCGCTTTGTATTTAAAAAAACACATCAGGATTATTCAAGCATAATTATTTGCCGTTATACACCGTCGCTTTGTGCGGGTATTCATCTAGTAATCATATATTACATAAGTATTAACCAGATTACTTCTCACTACCGCTTATCTTCGCCAAACATATTCTGATACTATCTCCCCTAACTAAAAAACATAAGTATCGCTCCTACATCGTCACTAAAAAACACTATATAGAGTGTACGTTGTCTTCTTGAAATCTTAGAAACTTAATCAATGTAGTTTGCCTAAATTACCCCTTAAGTACCTCTTAATACAATTTTCAGGAAAAACTCCCTCAACAATTATCCCATTATTTAAACAAACTAATCATTTCATTTATAATTAAAAGTACAAATTATATTAAAAATAAAAACATATTACAAAATAAAAAAAGAAATTACAAAATATCAAAACATTAAAAAATAATTAAAAACATTATAACAAAAAAACTATCAAAGTGTGGGCTTATATAGGCTTTGTATTTATAAAATATTGGGCTAATATATTGGGCTAAATATGGGCCTAAAAATATATACAATACACACATACTAGGTATTATTTCCGGCCGACACTCCCTCCCACTTCATCTTCTTCGTACAAACCTACAACTCCAAAAGAAAAAAGAAATCACCTGCGCCATGAAGATCGAACATAGTAGCAGCAAATGGCAAATACCAAACTTGGAGGGAGGTAAGCAAATCATGTTGGGGGGAGGGGGTTAAATGAATTTTTTTTTCAAAAACACCCCCTAACGGGTGTTACCCAGCCAACGTGGGGCGTAACGGAGTTGGCCTAAAAGGATGCGGGGTGTAGTAACGCCCAACAACGCCCACCAACGCGCGTTGGTGCGTTACTACACCTAGGGCTCTTAAAAAAATTATAAGCTTTCATAAAAAAAATATCAACTCAAATCAAAATATAATGTCAAAAATTAGTGTTAGACTAAACAAAAAAACGTAAATAATCTTTGTAAAAACTAGAAAAATATATTATTATATTATGTATATAGATATTGTGGTCTATGTTATTTAGTGTTTATAATAATGTATATTTAAAATATGGTTGATTTATTATGATAATATGTAGTGTTAGTTAAAATATATTTATGATTGATGATTCAATGTACATGAATCCTTAATAAAAAAGAAATAGCTTGTACTCATATAACAAAAAATATTTGATGATTGCACGAGGGTAGAACAAAAGGTGCTTCACATGTTTAAGATCATATTTATTGGTGATCTCCAACAACCGGTTGGAGAGAAACAAGTCAAAAAAAGATAACACAAAAGAATATAAAAAGGATAAAAAGTACAAGTTGGCTTCATAATATGAGAGTCACAAGATGACCAGTTCGTAGCTTATATCTCTTTCTCTCCTGATTTTTTTATTATTATATCAATTGTTTTTTGTCTTGTTTCTCTCCAACCGGTTGTTGGAGATCACCAATAAACATGGTCTAAGGAATTGAGATGGGGAGTGACTAGTAAGTGAGAGCGACGAGTGCTGAATCATAGGAAAATTGTACGTGAGACGTCTCATTCGATTGGACTAGTCAATAGTTTTTTTCCAAATCAAACAAAGTGGAAGTGAATTTTAAACCTATCAACAATCTAATAATGAGATAAGATTTTAATTTCCTCCTCAAGTGTACCTTTCCAAATGATTTAAGATCAAAACAACCGGATTTTTAAATCTCTAATGTTAAAATACAGGGAAATAAATATAACTAAACAAGTTATTAACTGGGAAAACCTATATATTGAATAAAGATGGCAAGATCTGGGCAACCTCTATTTTCTAAAAAACAATAGTGTTAGTTTAGAAGCTAATATCACGTTAAATATACTTAAGGAAGATTATTAAAACTTGTAGAAACATAAAAGTAATCTCATACCTCTTTTAGCTAGATAGTCTGTGTATAAAGCAAAATAAAGATGCAATGAATATGACCATTAAGGCATCATTTACTTTAGTACTATAGTTGAGTTTTTTTTAACGGCGATTTATTATTAAAAGAAAACACTAGCATGGAGCTACAATTACATAGGAATACAATCAGGATGACTTAACCAATCAATCCAACCGAACTTATTGTTTCTCCTATACCGACACCAAGGATAAGATTTACTTTGTATCTCATAAAATAAATTTGCCTTCTTCGGAGCTTTCTCTTTAAAAATTATGGAGTTACGAAACCACCAAATTAACCACCAAGAGGTATAGAAAACAGCTTCCATAGTATTCTTGACCTTCTTAGGCATGAGCAGATTCTCGATCCACTCTAACCATTCGTCAAAGCACTCGAAATGAACAATAGGGACATTCCACCAGCGAGCAATAAGATTACCTAGATCACGAGCCAAACTACAAGAAAAGAAAAGATGTCCCAGGGTTTCTACTCCCATATCACAATTGGGGTAGAGAATGGAATCTAAAAGAATACCTTTTCTGGATATGTTGAATCTGGTTGGGATATAATTGTTCAAGAGCCTCCAAACTAGAATGTTAACCTTGATAGGGACATACTTGTTCCACCAAGATTTGATATCCGTACTTTGATGGAAATATAGTTCAATTGTGGGTCAGTTCATACTGGTGAATAGGTAAGGAGGTACGGAGTGTACACCCATAAGTCCCTGAACACCCTGACTCATATTGTGGTTAAAGTTGTTCAACATTGCTGATGATCTTCAGTGAGTTGAACTCTGGACTGAAGGTATTCATCAGGGAGTATTTCACTAAAGACTAGTCTTCAGTGTTTACTCATCAGCAAGTCCTTTCAGTACTGAAGGCTTCAGCGGTAACACCCTTCAGTGTTTGCTGATGCTTCAGTGTGACTGAAGAATAGACAAATGCTGGAGCTGAACTTGTACACTTGTAACGGTCTTTTGACCAATTCAAGTAGAGTTAATGACCACGTTTAATTGGTCTTGTAACCACTTTCCTGGTATTATGGAGCACATTGAGAGGAACTTAATTGGCCGTTAATTCCTGTTAATTCCATTGACTAGGGTTTGAGTGCTCCACCTATAAATAGGTGATCATACTTGCATGAAGACATACAAAAACATAAACACATAGCAACGAAAGGGTTAAAGATTTGTGCCTAAATCTCTAACAGCATTTGGTCTTATCCCAAGTAGGTATTCGTGATACCTAGGCATTAGGGTCGAATAATTTACTTTGGAAAGTGATTACACGATTCCAAGTGATATCCGGTAACCATTGATTTGGTACGTAGCTAGGATTGATTATCTATACCCTGGTTGGGACGAAATAAAAAACAACAATCAAAGTAAATT
The DNA here is from genome assembly GCA_025667525.1 of Glebionis coronaria. Classification (NCBI taxonomy): domain Eukaryota; kingdom Viridiplantae; phylum Streptophyta; class Magnoliopsida; order Asterales; family Asteraceae; genus Glebionis; species Glebionis coronaria. The sequence goes on along the minus strand of CM046874.1, from coordinate 39,142,837 downwards.
ATTTTGTGATAATCAATGGCGGCTGCTATGAAGCATATGGTGGCTAACTTCTCCAAGCTGGATAAGTTTGAAGGGGTGGATTTCAGAAGATGGCAAAAGAAGATGCACTTTCTTCTTTCTACCATGAGCGTGGTGTATGTGCTGACTACTCCCATTCCTGATGGTGGTGATGATGCTACTTTGGAGGAACTGAGGAAAAGGAGCAAATGGGAGAATGACGACTATGTGTGTCGTGGTATTATTCCCAATGGTATGTCTGATTCCTTATTTGATATTTACCAAAATTCTGAATCTGGTAAAGAACTATGGGATTCCTTGGAAGCCAAATATATGGCTGAGGATGCATCAAGTAAGAAGTTCCTTGTGAGTGATTTCACAAATTACAAAATGACTGATTCAAGACCAGTCATGGAACAATACAATGAACTTCTTGGAATACTTGGTAGATTTACACAACATAAAATGAACATGGATGAGACCATTCAGGTCTCTTGTGTCATTAACAAATTACCTCCTTCTTGGAAAGATTTCAAGCATACCTTGAAACATAAGAAGGATGAATTAACTCTTGTTGAGTTGGGCAGTCATTTGCGCATTGAGGAATCCCTCAAGGTGCATGAAAGTGACAAGCCAAAGAGCAACAATGTTGTTGGTTCATCAGTTATCAATATGGTGGAGCATGACAACTCCATCAGGTACAATGAAAACAAGGGCAAACGTAAGCATCCGGATAACACCAAAGCAAATCCTAACAAGAAGTCATTAGTGGCTTGTTGGAAGTGTGGGAAACCTGGACATTTCAAAAGGGATTGTAAAGGTGTTGGTACTGGCAGCAAAGCTGGTGGATCAGGCACAAATGGTTCAGTGATTAGTTCTAACAACACAACACTGAAAGGTTAGAATATGTTTAATGAATCTCTCCAGATTTATTATGTTACATATGTATCTGAAGCTTAGTTCGTGCAGGATGATGATGTTGCGTGGTGGGTTGATTCTGGAGCAACTATTCATGTGTGTAAAGATAGATGTTGGTTCAAGACTTATGAGTCACTGAATGATGGATCTATTCTTCACATGGGAAATGAGTCAACAGCCCTAGTGCATGGATGTGGTTGTGTAGATCTTAAGTTTAGTTCTGGAAAGATTGTTAGCTTGTTTAATGTTTTGCATGTTCCTAATATTAGGAAGAATTTGGTTTCTAGTAGTATTTTGAATAATTGTGGTTATAAACAAGTGATTGAATCTAATAAATTTGTTTTATCCAAACATGGTGTGTTTATTGGTTTTGGTTATTTAAGCAATCAAATGTTCATGCTTAATATTGCAACAACCACCAGTATTGACTCAGTGAGTGCTGGTAGTGCAAATATTTGTTCAGCCTCAGTAACCTCCAGTAAACTGAAGGATTCTTCTCTATGGCATGCTAGGCTGGGCCATGTCCACTTTAAGAGGATGCAAGATATGTCTAAGGATGGGTTAATCCCAGCATTTGACATGGACACTAAAAAGTGTCAGACTTGCATGCTGAACAAAATAACTAAGAAACCATTTCAAGATGTAAAACGTGAAACTACAGTTTTGGAGCTAATCCATAGTGACCTATGTGATTTGCATGCTACTCCCTCATTAGGGAATAAGAAATACTTGGTAACATTTATTGATGATGCTTCTAGGTTTTGCTATGTTTACTTGCTACATACTAAGGATGAAGCATTAGATAAATTTAAAGTATTTAAAAACTGAAGTTGAATTACAACAAGGAGTCCAAATCAAAAGATTTAGGACTGATAGGGGAGGTGAGTACATGGATGCTTAGTATTTTCAGTCTGTTGGTATTATCCATGAAACAACTGCTTCCTATACCTCTCAGCAAAATGGTATATCTGAAAGGAAAAACAGAGTACTAAAAGAAATGATTAACTCCATGTTATCCTATTCAGGATTGAGTCAAGGGTTTTGGGGTGAAGCTATGTTAATAGCTTGCTATTTACTAAATAGGGTTCCCAACAAAAGGAACAGAATTACCCCTTATGAACTCTGGATTATAAGGAAACAAAACTTGAACTACCTCAAAGTTTGGGGTTGTAGGGCAGTTGTAAGACTCCCTGATCCAAAGGTGAAAACATTGGGTGAAAGAGGCATTGAATGCATCTTTGTTGGATATGCTGAGCATTCCAATGCTTATAGGTTCTATGTTATTGAACATAATGATTCAGTTTCAATAAACTCAATCATTGAATCAAGGGATACAAACTTTGATGAGACTAGGTTCTCATCAGTCCCTAGACCAAGCCTCAGGACTCCTGCTGGAGCTGAGGACATCGGTGCTTCAGTAGAACCTAAAAGGGTCACTGATGAGGTTGTGGTTCAGCAACCTGAGCCTGAGCTTAGAAGAAGCACAAGGCATAGGACTCCAAGGAATTTTAGGCCTGAGTTTCAACTATACTTGGTTGAAGGAACAAGGGATGAGGTCTCTGATCAATACTCCTATTTCTTTAATGTTGTGGATGATCCCAAAACATTTGCTGAAATGAAGTCCCAAGATGTTGCTTTCTGGAAAGAAGCAATAAATGATGAGATGGATTCCATCATAGACAACAACACTTGGGTGTTGGTTGATCTACCTCCTGGTTGCAATCCACTTGGTAACAAATGGATTTTCAAAAGGAAAATGAAGGTAGATGGAACTGTTGAAAAGTTCAAGGCAAGGCTAGTCATTCAAGGCTTTAAACAGAAGTCTGGGATAGACTATTTTGATACTTATGCTCCAGTAACACGTATCAGTACCATAAGAATGCTGATTGCTCTAGCAAGTATTCATAATCTGATTATTCATCAGATGGATGTGAAGACAACTTCTTGAATGGTGATTTGGATGAGGAGGTTTATATGAACCAACCCCTAGGTTTCATCATGCCTGGTCATGAAGGTAAGGTGTGTAAATTGATTAAGTCCTTATATGAATTGAAGCAGGCACCTAAGCAATGGCACCAGAAATTTGATGAAGTGATTTTGTCTAATGGTTATTCACTTAACCAAGCTAACAAATGTGTATATAGCAAATTTGATGAATCTGGTAAAGGAGTCATCATTTGCCTATATGTTGATGACATGTTAATCTTTGGTACTGACCAAGTTCAAGTTAACTTGACCAAAGAATTCTTGTCATCAAAGTTCTCTATGAAAGACATGGGGGAGGCTGATGTTATCCTTGGCATAAGGATTAAACATAAAAGTGATGGTATTGTAATTTCTCAGTCTTATTACATTGAGAAGGTACTGAAGAAATTCAATCACTTTGATTGTACTCCAGTAAGTATACCTATAGATACAAATGAGAAACTGATGCCTAACAATGGTCAGGCTATCTCCCAGCTTGAGTATTATAGGGTGATTGGTTGCTTGATGTATGCCATGACCAGTACCAGGCCTGACATTGCATTTGTTGTAGGTAAACTGAGTAGGTACACTAGTAATCCTAGTACTCAACATTGACAAGCAATTCAGAGAGTACTGAAGTATTTGAAAGGGACAATGGATTATTGTTTGTCTTATACTAGATATCCTTCAGTGTTGGAAGGTTACACTGATGCAAGTTGGATCAGCAATACTGAGGATAATTCATCCACTAGTGGCTGGTTATTCCTACTTGGTGGTGGTGCAATTTCTTGGGCATCCAATAAGCAAACTTGCATTACTGGTTCTACCATGGAATATGAGTTTGTGGCTCTAGCAGCTGCTGGTAAAGAAGCTGAATGGTTGAGAAACTTGCTTCTTGAGATTCCATTGTGGATCAAACCTATGGCACCCATTTCTATCCGTTGTGATAGTGCAGCTACATTGGCTAAGGCATATAGCCAAATGTACAATGGTAAGTCTAGACACCTAGGTGTTAGACATAGCATGATTCGTGAACTGATCACGAATGGGGTGATTTCAATAGAGTTTGTGAGGTCTCAACAAAATTTAGCTGATCACTTGACGAAGGGATTGGCTAGAGACTTGGTTATAAAGTCTGGTAAAGGGATGGGTTTAAAAGTCCACTCTAGTCACTGAATGCTAGGACACCCAACTCCCTCTTGAGGAAACTTGGGAGCTGAGTTCAATGTGGAAAGCTGAACATTCAGGGGACTGAAGCACATGTATATCATCCCAAGGATGTGCTTGTACTTGCTGAAGGAGGATGAAGTTATAAACTTCTTAATGATTAATGTCTTTGAAAAAGTGCTGAAGCAAGAGCATGATCTAAAAAGGAACCACCTATGTAAATGTTGAGGTTTCGCCGCCTCATGGAGCATGGACTTGGCTCTTACAACATTTATGAATTTGGATATGGACACATGGCTCGTAGTGTCAGGAGTTGTTATGGATTTGAAAACTTGTGTGTATTCTATCTTCAAGTATTCAAAGTAGTTGAAGGGTTCAATTCTTAGAACACCCTGATTCTTGAATTTTGAAGTATTATACTAAGATGGAAATTCAATCCTTAGGACATTTTCATTGATGCACTGGTTTTGTTAATGTTAATTTTCATGCAAAAGGAATTGTACTATATTGGGGAGGATTGTTGGAAATATAGTTCAATTGTGGGTCAGTTCATACTGGTGAATGGGTAAGGAGGTACGGAGTGTACACCCATAAGTCCCTGAACACCCTGACTCATATTATGGTTAAAGTTGTTCAGCATTGCTGATGATCTTTAGTGAGTTGAACTCAGGACTGAAGGTATTCATCAGGGAGTATTTCACTGAAGACTAGTCTTCAGTGTTTACTCATCAGCAAGTCCTTTTAGTACTGAAGACTTCAGCGGTAACACCCTTTAGTGTTTGCTGATGCTTCAGTGGGACTGAAGAATAGACAAATGCTGGAGCTGAACTTGTACACTTGTAACGGTCTTTTGACTAATTCAAATAGAGTTAATGACCACGTTTAATTGGTCTTGTAACCACTTTCCTGGTATTATGGAGCACATTAAGAGGAACTTAATTGTCCGTTAATTCCTCTTAATTCCATTGACTAGGGTTTGAGTGCTCCACCTATAAATAGGTGATCATACTTGCATGAAGACATACAAAAACATAAACACATAGCAACGAAAGGGTTAAAGATTTGTGCCTAAATCTCTAACAGCATTTGGTCTTATCCCATGTAGGTATTCGTGATACCCAGGCATTAGGGTCGAATAATTTACTTTGGAAAGTGATTACACGATTCCAAGTGATATCCGGTAACCATTGATTTGGTACATAGCTAGGATTGATTATCTATACCCTGGTTGGGACGAAATAAAAACCAACATACTTTGAATCAAGGCCCCGTCTATAATTTTCCTGACAGACGCGACAGAAAAAGCACCAGACTTCTCTAGACTCCAAGACTAGTTGTCATCGTTAGATTTAAGCTTTATAGAGTTATAATTCGGACAACTTAATCAGACTGTTCTTGTTCAGCACCACCTCTAGGAGCTCTTCTTAAAGATTGGAACAGATCATATTGAGTAACTTTGTCAGTAATGGAAATATTTCTGCACGTCTCTAAAGCAAAAGCACGAGGATATTTTTCCTTGAGGACGCCTTCCTCGTGCCATTGATCGCACCAAAAATTGCAAGAGTTACCATCGCCCAGCTTGATTCCCATTTAACTCAGAATGTTAACCCCTCGGTCGGACATGCTTAACTTCATTAATAATATTCTTCCAACACGAAGTGTAACCTTTGTTAGCTTGTAACCCAAAAACAGAAAAGCTACCATGAATAGCCTTGATAGAACATGCCCATAAGGAATTACTCTGAGAAGCAAAATGCCACACCCATTTTATAGGCAGCCCTCTATTTATAGCAAAAAACTTAGAACGCCTAAACCACCCTTTTCTTTAGACATTAACACATTATTCTAATTAACACATGAGGCTTTTTTACTATCCTGCTCATGCCCGTTGAAGAACTTTCTTCGTATACTTTGAAGCTCATTAAGGATGCACATAGGGACTTTAAAAATAGAAAAATTGTAAATGGGAAGCGGCCTAAGAACTGATTTAACAAGAGTCAACCTACCTCTAATGGAAATCATGTTCATCTTCCATCTAGATAATCTCTTCTTGACACGATCAATAATATCTCTCCAAGCTTGTTCTCTGGCCATATTATCTCCTACAATTGATCCAAGATATTAGAAAGGAGTGTTAAGAACCAAGCAACCAAGTTTCCTAGTAGGTTGGTAAACTAACTCGCCGTCAATGCGAAGCCTCAAAATTTTACTCTTGCACATGTTTATTCGAAGACCTGAGACTTTGTGGAAACAATTAAGCACGTTAACAAGAGTTGTGATATTACTGTCACTCCATTGGCCGACGAAGACCGCATCATCAGCATAAAAGAAATGACACGTGTAAATGAAAGGGGTAAACTTTCCATTACCAATATAATTAAAAATGATGATAAAGGGTCCACTTTTTTTAAACCTCTTCCAAACTCAAATTCCTTCGTAGGGATTTCGTTAACAAGGATTGAATCTCTCGATGATTGTCAACAACACTGAATCAACTTACACCACTGATAGGTGTGTAAACACCCATCCTTTTTACCACTTAACTACAATAATAACCGAGCCAAAACGTATATTTTATGTCGTAAATGTCGGAATTATGCGTGGTTTGTGTTTTTGTTGTGATTTAGGACGAAAATGTGAAAAGGGGAGAAAACACGGGCATTCACGGGCTTTTATCGAAGAAAAAGACAAAAGACGAAGTCAAGAAATCAAGAGTGCAAAAAGAACGGAAGTCCAAGACAAATTCTGAAGATTTATCGAAGAAAAAGTCAAAAGAAGGAAGTTTACTAAAAGCCGAAGAACTCAAGTCTAATTTATTGAAGAATTACAAGATGAGTTTATTAATCCCGAGACAAAGTTAAAGTCAAAAGAATTAAGAAGACAAGGACTTAATCATGCAATTAAAGAAAGAAGAAAGAGGGGAGGAAGCTTCCTAAGCACCTCCCTAATCCTCCTATAAATAGATCATTAGGATTTCATTTTCATTTTGTTGGCTAATAGTGACAATTAGTTCTTCCATTTTAATTACCTTGCACTTTAATTACATGTCATTTAAATACTTGTCTTGCACCTTAAATACCTTTAATTTCAAGTATGTTTCCTTTTAATTATTGTTAATCTTTACTTTTATTGCTTGTCTCCTATCTTCCTTTCTTGTTAATCTTTAATTTTTATGCTTTATTGTTCATGTTCTTGAGTTTTTATTAAATTGATTAAGTGGGTTTTGATTATTGTGGTTATTTTTGTTTGTTTGATAGCTTTGGATTGTTTGTTTATGATTAGTATATGTTACTGGATTAGTCTTGTTTAATCTTTTGGTTTATTTTGATTGATTTTATCTAGATTCGTGTTACTTTTTGTTCTCCTTGTTCTTCGCTGTTACTGTGTTTGCCCAGGTATTCCGAATCAAGCATTTGTTCCGAATCAAGGTGGTGTTGTGATTGTTCCGAACAAAGAAAATATTCAGGATAGGTGACATATTCAAGATAAAGCTTTTATTCCGGATCAAGCCAAACATTCCGAATCAGTGGAGTTTATTCGGAATAATTTATTATTCCGAGTGAAGGTGCTCATTCGGAACATTCCGAATCAAGACAGCATTCCGGATCAAGGAAAACATTCCGAGTAAAGGTGTTCATTCAGAATATATTCCGGATCAAGGTGATATTCCGAATAAAGAGTTTATTCCGGATAAAGTGACATATGCCGAATAAAAGATTTATTCCGGATGAGAGTTTTGGCTTAGTTATTCCGAACGAAGAAGAATTATTCCGGGTGAAGGTGACATTCCGAACGAGTAATTATTCCAAGTGAGGTATTTTTAGTTTTAGTTTATTTTAATTTTTTAAACTTTACTTTTCCCGCCTTTTTACTTAGTCGCACTTTAAGTTTACTTGCCTTAGATTTATTTTAAGCTTGCCTTAGTTTAAGTTTTAGTTGCGTTTTAAGTTTGCCTTAGATAGTTTTAAGTTTGCGTTATTTACTTTAAGCGCCTTTTAATTTTTCGTCACGCTTTTAAATTCCCGTCATTTATTTTAAATTAGATTTAGATTTACTTTTAAAGTTTTTGCACCTTTAATTTTACTACAACGACACATATTTTGTTTCCACCAAAGACAGCTGAGTCGCATAGTTAACCAGTTATCAATTCGATCAGACCGATTTCAACGAACAATTAATTTTCGTACTAGGTAAAAGCCTTCTATTAAATGGCGCCGCTGCCGGCTCTTTTCGTAAAGATTAACGGTTTTCTGTGAGAGACGCGTTGCTTTTTGGGATCCGTTCATTCGTGAGCGTTATTTTCTTGCATAAAAATTTCAAAAATCCATAAAAATTAAAAAATTGTTAAAAATCCATAAAAATTAAAAAATTTCAAAAATTCAAAAAGATTTTATTTTTATCTTTATAGTGTATATATATTCTCTTTGTGTTTGGTATTGTTTTCTTTTGCTTTCGCAGGTGTATGCGTACTAGATCTTCTATTTATCTAAAGCCCGAGACTCGTAAAGATTTAGATATGGCAGGTGTGAACAACAACAATAATCCACCGAACCTCAACAATAACAACAACAATGTTCTTCCACAGCCCGATCTTCGGACAATGGAGGAGCTTTGTCAACCCACCATGTTTGGACGAGGAGGACCGATTGCGCCGATGCAAATCACGGCTCCGGAGTTTTCGTTGAAGCATCACATGATTCAACAAGTGCAAACTAATCCATTCCGCGGAATGCCTGATGATGATGCTAACAAACACCTCGACAAATTCATTACAATCACTCAAAGCATGAAGTTGCCCGGTGTCACAATGGATGTCCTTCGCCTACAACTCTTCCCACATACTTTATCACACCACGCCGAGAAATGGTTTGATCGTCTCCCGAAGAATTCCATTCATACTTGGAATGACATGACTCAACGCTTTTTGTCACGCTACTTTCCACCATCCATGGTCACGAGCCTTCGAAATCAAATCAGCGGTTTCAAGCAAGAACCCGATGAATATCTCTTTGATGCTTGGGAAAGATATAATGTTTTGATCGATCGATGTCCAAACCACAACATGCTCCCTGTGACCTTAATTGATACTTTCTACAACGGTTTGACTTTTCGTGATCGTGATACGATTAATGCAGCCGCCGGTGGCACATTTATGAAAAGAAGACCCGAGGAGTGTAGAGAGCTTATTGAGAACATGACTACTCATCACAAAAATTTGGATTCCTACGCTTCTTCAAGGAACAACCCGAGAGTCAATGTTTCTTCTACTTCAGCAAATCCCAATATGACCGAATTCACCCGCATGATGGCCGAAATGAACAAAAATATCTTGCTCCTCGCTTTAAACCAACAACAAGTTAAAGCGGTAGCCAATCCTTGTGAGACATGCGGCGGTCCTCACTCATACACTGATTGTCCTTCTACTCAAGGAAATCCGGAAAACGTGTATGCAGCTTATGGTAATTATTCACCGGAAAATTACCAAGCCCGACCTCAAGGGGATAGAAATTTGCCAAGTTACCGGTCTAACAACTACCTTTCACCCGGTTTTTCTCCTCAAAACCAAAATCCCAACAACAACTACAATAGAAGCAACCAAATCCCACCTCGAGCTTCTAATCCTTATCACCCACCCACTCAACAAGCCCCACCCATGAACCAAGATGTTGAAGCTTTAATGAGAACCCAAGGTGAGCAAATTAAGAATCTACAGAGCCAGATTATCAATTTGAAAGGGGATATCACCAAGCAAGGGAATGACATTAGGTCCGAGCTTCGAAATGATATACAATCCTCCTTCAGCAATCAAACGAATGATTTGAAGAATATGTTGGCTAGTTTCTTACCCACTGCTCAACCCTCTACTTCGGGTTCTCTACCTTCAAACACCGTCACCAATCCGAGAGCGAATGTGAGTGCTATTACTACCCGTAGTAGAGTTACTTTAGTAGGACCACCTATCCCTTCCCCATCATCTACACCTCCTCCACCACCATTTATCCCTACTACTCCTACACCTCGTATTAGTACACCATTACCGTCTCCGCCTCGTCATGACGAAGTACCCAAGACGAATCCTCCACCAACCCCACCTTCTACCCATAAACCAAAAATTTCTTATCCATCTCGCTTAGACAAGGCCAAACTGTACACCAAGGATGACATTCAAGTGTCAAACTATTTGAAGAAAGTCTCGGAAATGACCGTCACTTTTCCCCTTGTTGAAGCTCTAGCACAAATGCCTAAATTTGTCAAGATGTTTAAGGAATTGCTTAGCAAGAAGGAGAAGATGGCCGAGTTTGTTAATACTCGATTGAATAAAAATTGTTCCGCCGTCCTTCTTAAAGAACTTCCGGAGAAACTTGGAGATACCGGTCGTTTTGTGCTTCCTTGTACTTTTAACCAAACCGACAAATTTACTGCCTTAGCCGATCTCGGGGCCAGTATAAATTTGATGCCTTTAAGTGTTTGGAAAAAGTTATCATTTCCTGACCTTACACCAACCAAGATGACTCTTGAGCTAGCCAATCGCACTCTCGCTTACCCCGTTGGTATTGCCGAAGATGTGTTCATTAAAGTTGGCACATTCACTTTTCCGGTCGACTTCGTCGTTGTTGATTATGAAATAGACCCTCGTATTCCGTTAATACTTGGGCGCCCATTTTTGAGAACCGGTAGAGCTTTAATAGATGTGGATAAATGTGAGCTCATCTTAAGAGTCGGGGATGATGCACAAGTTTTTGAAATGGGGAAGCTTACAAGCAAATCCTATGGAAGAGAATCGACGAATATGATTAATGTGTTCGATGATTTTGTCGTCTACAACAATCCTCTATTCAATTCTTGCATTGATAATCCACTGTTTCAAGATGATGTGGATGATTCTCTCTCCAATTTGGAACCTTCACCCATATATGATTCTCCACCGATCTATGATGCTTATGATGATGATTCTAGCTCCGATGGGGATGATTATGATGATTTTACTTCCGACTATCCCGACATGCCCACTTATGATGATTTTGATGAGGCCGATACTCTTTCGAGTGATTCTTCTCATGATGAAGATCCTCCGCCATCCATGCTTAATCCTACTTCGGATGCCTACTCATTTGAGGAAGACTTCTCTACTTTTCTCAATACTTACTTCCTTCATGAGAGTGATGCTCCTCCTTTAGACATTGATGATTATGGTCTTGATCCTACTTTGGATTTGAAGAAAATTCTTTCAAAGGAGAAGCAACCGGACGACACTAACATCCACAGCACGTATGATTTAACACCTCTTTGTCCACCTTCTGAGGACGAGGTTGTGCATTTTCTTAGCGGATCATCTTCAAATGCTGATGAGCCTGAGTGCTATTTTCCCCTAAAGGAAAAGGTGTTCGACCCCGGTATCGATATTCTTCAACCATCTCAGTATCCATCTGATGAAATAAAAGGAAAAATCTTTGGAACTATTGAAGATATGCTTGCACCTCTTCACCCTTGCTACCATCGTGCTCCATCATTGCTTAAGGGAACCTTGCCTACTCTTCTTTGGCTTGCCTTGTTCACCTTAAGCTTGTGCTATTTGATGGACGAAAGCTATGTCTTTGATCCTGGTGGATGTGTTTCATGCTTCTTCCCTTGCTAATCAAGGTCGAGTCAGGCTCACGACTCGGTGAACAAAAATCAAGCGCTTCTTGGGAGGCAACCCATGTATCTATCTTTTAGCTATCTTTATATTAAGTGTAGGGGAGACCCGTTGGTGTTTGCTATTTCCTCTCTTCTCATATTCAGGGATTCGAGCGCTCAATGATCCACTCTTGATGATTATTGATGACCTGTAATTCCGTGTTCCCGTCTTCCCGGTTCTATCCTAAACTCTTTTCGATTCACTATTTTATATTTTCTCAATATTAGAATAGGAATCTCGTTAGTTGTTTTTTCCTTAGCGAGATTTAAACAAAGTACACAATGTCCTAAGTGTAGGGGAATTTACTCCCACATGCTTAAACATTAAGGACAATGTTTATATTAAGTGTAGGGGGACTTCTATCGAAGTTAAGTGGCCTTTTCCTTGTATTTGTCCTCATTTTAACCGGAAAATCAATTTTTCGACATTTTTCAAAATTTTTGATCTATTTTGGCCTATTAGTTTTTCCCTTTCTATATTATTTTCTTTCCTTATTAGAATAAATTTTAATAAAGTGGTTTTAATTTTCAAACGTTGTGAGTCTTTTGACTCAACCCGAGTTTACTTATCTAAGTTTACTCTAGCTAGTATCCTTAACGTGATTAAGTCAAGTTTTGCTAGGCTTTTATATAGGGAGCTATAAAACGCGAAAGTCTTAACTCCCACGGGTTAAGAACAAGAACTTTTCGCAAGTTCCTATAATTGATCCTAGAGAGTCGTTTATCAAGGGAACTTTAAAATGCGATTTCTAAACTTGAAAAATTTTAAGAGTTTGCAAGATCCTATAGATGACTCGAAAACCCAAAACTTTGATTTAATAGGCTATCTAACACCCCACCAAATGCTATGCGCAGCCGAACTACAACATTTGGGTGCTAAGCAGTTATCATCGCACACAAGGTATATCGAACGACTCCAAAGAGACGTCAAAATTTGAACTTAAATTAAAATTTGTTAAAAATGTACATGTCTACGGTTTTCCAACCCCAAATGATACAACAGAGTTTGCGTTTCGGTCCCCATGAATCTCAACCTCAAAAGATACAGTTTTCACAACAACATGACATAAAGTTTAAAATGTTCAAGTAAGAATGGGAGGAAAAACAAGTAGACGCCAAGCCACACACACAACTTCCATCCAATGCATGCTCCATGCTACACTTCATCGGTTACCTGAAACACATGCTAAATTTGGTCAACAAAAACGTTGAGTGGAATTCATAGGTTTTACAATTCATTTTGAACATATGTGTAATAAAAATCATTCACGATCATTCATAGACTTGTCGATCAAACAATCTATTTTCAAGGTTATGACAATTGTGTTTAAGCTCATGACACTAATCCGTTAACTCAATCACCCGCGTAATAATTACCGGCGTGATTCAGATGAAACCAGTGCCCCTACTAAAGGCATCAGTTGCAATTATACCTTATCTCTTATCACAAATTATCCGTCCGCAGGGGGTACCCAACGTACTAGCCCTCGTGTCGGATAGGGTAGTCAACCCCATAGTACTATCACTTTGTATAAGCGGCTATTTCCAATCTACGCTAGGATTAAACAATAGTTAATAGTTCATGAAATTAGGGCCTTTTGCAACTAGGTACTCAACACAATTTTGAAGGCAACATTCGTGTCCAACAATCATTCATGACATATGTTCATTTTGGAAAACTAGCATGCATTTCCCTCGCGGGTAAAACAATTTAAAACAATAATAAGCGAGGCTATAAATTCACACCTTATATAACAAAGTAGTCGACGATTCGAGTGACGATCACTGACGATGATGAGGATGCCCGGGTAAATCAACACCTATCAAACCAATAACGCGTAATGAGTAATCTCATTTATAAACCTTAAGTACTGTATATAATACATACATATTAGTCAGTTGTGATAATTAGAACTCACACCAAAACCAAACAATTAAGTGTTACTCGCTTTATACCATTCGTCCATGTTATTAACGTTATTCCCTTTTGCACATTTTTCGCCGATATTTACCAAAAGTACGGACTGTTTTACTATACTTAACCCTTTTTATAAAAATTGGGAAAATTCTCAAAAATACCTTAAGACCTGTAGAAAACACATTCTTAATCCCTTTAAAAGTTTTTGCTTTTACGACCCGTTACTCAACACTTTACCAAAACTACGTTTTTCGGACTGAATTTGCACTTTGACCAAATCGGACTCATTTGACCCATTTAAAATATACCATTGACCCATTTGACACCTAAGTCTAATAATAGACTCAAATATGCAGGTTTGAGACCAAAAATTAACCTTTGACCATTTACTAAACTATACCTATGGTCCCCGGGATTTGACCTAAAACCAAGCATAATTTCGGATTATGAAGGTTTTCATCTCCCGGTACACGATTTTCAAAACATCATAACTTTTGACTCGTTAGGAGTCGTAAGCTCTATCTTATACCAAATCGAAGCTAAGAAGACGCTCTACAACTATATCCTAGTCACAAGGCCTGTTTACAATATAATTTTTAACAAAACACTCCAAACTTTCTGCCTAAAATCACCTATCCCAAAATCAATCCAACACTCGTTTCCAAACCCATTTATCGACACTAGACCTCAACTTAAGCACTCCTAATCATAACCAATCACACTAATCAGTCCTAAACACCCTAATTATCATATCCATCATAAAACCCAAACACAAAATCAAACATGCAAATGGTTTTACCCATTCAAAAACATCTAAAAACAAGAACAAATACAAAATCCATCAACAAAATAACAATCACCATGATCCCCCAAACACCCCCTTTGTGCCGTGGGGTTTGGGTGATCAAAAACCCTCAACCAAATTGATTTTGGTTGATTTGTTTAGTGATTAAACATCCTACATACATGAATTAAACATGCATACATCCAATTAACATCAAAACCCACTTTGAAAAATCTATTGATTCTTGGAAAAAAATTTGTGGATGCATGTATGATTAAAGTATATGAAAAGGATGGGAATGAAGTAAGTAGATGTGGTCTAAACTTACTTTTGATCAAAACAAGCGAGAAAAAAAATGGTGGTGGTGGTTTGGGTGGTTTTGGCCGTCAGCCTAAAGAGAGAAAAAGGGAGAGGGTGAAAAAAAATTTAAGTGAAAATGTGTTGTGTGTTTGTTTGATTTCCATTTTGTAAAATTAGGAGGGACCTTGGGTGCAATTTTAGCTTTCTTTTGTCCTTAAGTAAAAACGACCTCACAATTTTACGGGAATGACTCACTAGTCATTTTGGAAAATTTTACGGGAGTCGGGGATCATCCCGAACACTCCAAAATACTTTTAGGACACTTTAAATGTACCCGGAAAGCAATAAAACTCACCCGACTCGACTTAACACGAACCGAAAGTAAAATTCTCGAAAAATTATAATATCGATAAAACGACAATAATCATAGAAATTTGGGCATCCATCGGGATCGTAGTCGTCATTGTTCTTCTTAAATCGTCAATTGTCAAAATTATGACTTCAAATATTGGTTTCAACCAAAATGATAAAATATATAGCAAATAAAATTTATTAAAAATTTCAAAAATAAGCGTAATTTAGGGTAATGTAAGTGACCTCGGTTCTAGGGTATCACATCCACCCCTCCTTAAAGAGAGCGACGTCCCGGCGCTCGCCTCTTCTTATACTCACATTTCGTGCCGCTGGAACAGATGAGGATACCTTTCCTTGAAAAAGTCCTCACGTTCCCAAGTGTATTCCGGTCCACGCCTAGAATTCCATCGAACCTTCACAATGGGAATTCTACTATGCTTCAGCCTCTTGACCTCTCGGTCCATAATTTCCACGGGTTCTTCCACAAAATGCATTTTGTCGTCCAGTTGAATCTCGTCCAAAGGAATCACCAATTCCTTATCCGCCAAACTCTTCTTCAGATTTGATACGTGAAACGTGTCGTGAATAGCACTAAGCTCGTTCGGCAACTCTAACTTATACGCTACCGGTCCAATTCGTTTAACGATCTTAAATGGTCCAATATACCTCGGACTCAACTTTCCTTTCTTCCCAAAACGAATTACACCCTTCCACGGCGAAACCTTAAGCATAACCATATCTCCGACATCAAATTCCAACGGTTTTCTTCTGTTATCGGCATAACTCTTCTGTCGGCTTCTCACATCAAGTAATCGGTTCTTGATTTGCACAATCTTCTCGGTCGTCTCCAACACCATTTCGGGTCCAGTCAATTGACTTTCTCCTACTTCACTCCAACACACAGGTGATCTACACTTCCTTCCATACAACGCTTCAAATGGTGCAGCCTTGATGCTCGCATGGTAACTATTATTATACGAAAACTCCACTAAAGGCAAGTGGCGTTCCCAACTTCCTCCAAAATCAATCACGCATGCTCGGAGCATGTCCTCCATCGTCTGAATAGTTCGCTCGCTCTGGCCATCAGTCTCCGGGTGATAAGCCGTGCTCAAACTCAATTCAGTGCGCATCGCACGTTGAAGTGATTTCCAAAATTCTGAAGTAAACCTACTATCGCGATCCGAAATGATCGATAAAGGTACTCCATGTCTGCAAACGATCTCCTTCACGTACACACTGGCCAGCTTCTCCATATTGTCCGTCTTCTTCATAGGTAAGAAATGAGCAGATTTCGTCAATCTATCCACTATTACCCAAATCATATCACATCCACTAGGAGTTCCGGGTAAACCCGTCACGAAATCCATAGCGATTCTCTCCCATTTCCATTCTGGGATCACTGGTTGTACCAACAGCCCAGACGGCTTCTTATGTTCGGCTTTGACCTTCGCACAAGTCAAACACTTACTAACGTAACGAGCAATGTCCGCCTTCATATTCGGCCACCAATAGACTTTCTTCAGGTCATGATACATTTTATCCGATCCAGGATGTATCGAGTACTTCAACTTATGAGACTCGTTCATAACCAAATCTCGCACTCCAGGCTTTCCTTCCTCGGATGGACACAACGGTAACCAAATCCGATTCTCGAAATATCTCAGCCCGTCTGACCTAACCACAAAAAGAGGTTTCAACATTCTTCCCAAGTTCTCAGCGTCAACATTGTCTTTCATTAATCCCTTCTCTTGAGCCTTCAGTATTGTTTCGGTTAAATCAACACCCTCAGTCATCACTAAAGCTCTGACTCTCAAAGGTTTCTCTCGATCCTTCCTACTAAGTGCATCCGCTACGACATTCGCCTTACCAGGATGGTAGCGAATCTCATAGTCATAGTCGCTCAGTAATTCTACCCATTGCCTCTGTCTCATGTTCAACTCCTTTTGGTCTAAAATGTGCTGCAAACTCTTGTGGTCGGTGAATACAACACACTTCGTCCCATACAAATAATGTCTCCATAATTTCAGCGCAAAGACCACAGCTCCTAATTCCATATCATGCGTCGTGTAGTTTTCTTCATTCTTCCTCAGTTGTCTCGACGCGTAAGCAATCACCTTCTCACGCTGCATCAACACAGCTCCATAACCCTTACGAGATGCGTCACAATACACTACAAAGTCTTCGGTTCCATCTGGTAATGACAATATCGGTGCAGAACATAACTTGTCCTTGAGTGTTTTCAAAGCGAATGCTTCCTCATCTCCCCATTCATACACCCTATTATTCTCGGTAAGCTTTGTCAATGGCTTCGCAATCAACGAAAATCCTTCAATGAATCTCCGATAATACCCAGCCAAACCAAGGAATTGTCGAACTTCAGTCGGCGTTGTCGGTGCCGACCATTCCATGATCGCTTCGACCTTGGCAGGATCCACGCGAACTCCTTTGCTATCAATTACGTGACCAAGGAATTGCACAGACTCTAACCAAAACTCACACTTCGAGAACTTCGCATAAAGCTTCTCTTTCTTCAGCAGATCCAATATCTTTCTCAGGTGCTTCTCGTGCTCTCCCTTACTCTTAGAGTAAATAAGAATATCATCGATAAAAACAATGACAAACTTATCTAGGTACGACTTGCATACTCGATTCATAAGGTCCATAAATACTGCAGGCGCGTTTGTCAACCCAAAAGGCATCACTCGAAATTCGAAGTGTCCATACCGCGTACGAAAGGCAGTTATAGGAATATCCTCCTCTCTCACACGCAGTTGATGATACCCTGACCTCAAGTCGATCTTTGAGTATACACAGGAACAGATCAATTACAAGGTTCAAGCAAATCGTCAATCCTCGGCAATGGATACCGATTCTTAACCGTCAGCTTGTTGAGCTCTCTATAGTCGATACACATCCGAAATGACCCATCTTTCTTCTTCACAAACAACACTGGCGCTCCCCATGGTGACGAGCTCGGTCGAATAAATCCCTTATCCATCAAATCCTTCAGTTGATCCGATAACTCCTTTAGCTCTGATGGTGCTAATCGATAGGGCGCACGCGCAACTGGTGCAGCTCCCGGCATCAAATCGATTCGAAATTCGACTTCACGGGTGGGTGGTAAAGCCGGAAACTCGCCTGGAAAAACTTCCGGATATTCGCGAATTACAGGTACCTCTTCAAACTTTGCCTCTAAGTCACCATCACTAGAAACTTGTGCCAAAAACACATCGCATCCATCTTCTACATACTGCATCATTTTCAAACAAGAGATCACTTTCAAACGAGAAGTGCATTCATCTCCCTTCACAGTCAAGACTCTATTCCTCAACGGGATCTGAACTAATCTTTCTCCACAGACGATCACGGCACTATGCGCCATCAGCCAATCCATTCCAACGATCACATCGAACGATCCTAGCTCTATGGGCATTAAGTCGATTTCAAAAGCGTAATTTCCTAACTTCAAGGTACACCCTTTCAGTATAGAATTTGTACTAACGATCTTCCCATCGGCTAATTCCACGTTATAACTAGTTGTTAACAATACCGGTTCTCTACTGATATGACGACTAAATTTAACATCTACGAAACTCTTGTCGGAACCAGAATCAAACAATATACTAGCATAACAAGCGTCTAGCAGAAACGTACCAGTAACCATGTTAGGGCCTTGTGGTTTATCAACCGTTCCTACTTGATATACAGCAGCAACATTGTTACCTCCTTGTCTGTTTCCAGCCTTCGGGCAATTTCCTTGCTTATGTCCTCTTTCTCCACATCCAAAACAACCCATCACTCTCGTAGCATTCGCCCCAGTAGCTACCCCTTTCGCTCGGCAATCTGACATCCTATGACCCGCTTTTCCGCACTTGCCACATGCAGGTGGGCAACTCCCTACATGGTACAAATTGCATCGACCACAGTGGGGATTCACCTTCGCTCCTCTGGAGTTTGTGACAGCTCTCATCCCATCATTTCTTCTCTGGTTGAACTGCTGATTGTGGTTCTGACCTTGGTTGTTACGGTTTCCACCTCAGTTTTGACCTTGGGAGTGATTGCTCTGAGCTGCCTCCCACTTCCTCTTGTTTCCTTCAGCAATGAAGTTCTTCTTGTCTTGCAGTTTGACATCCATCAACGCGTGAGCCATTTGGACTGCTTCATCGAACGACCCAGGCTTAGATGAAGTCATCTCACCCTTGATATTACTTGACAGACCTTTGATGTACTGCTTCATCTTCTTGCTATCATCGGCAAAGGCATCGGGACACAAAAGGCTCAATTCATTAAACCTCCTGGTATATGCAGTAATATCATTGTTCCTCAAAGTCAAGTGCCTCAACTCATCTTCCAATTGACCCAGCTCTTCTTCAGGACAAAACTTTTTGGTCAAAAGAGCCTTAGTAGAAGTCCAAGTTCTTGCATTTGCTACTGCTAACCCAACAGTGGCTACTTGAATGTTCCACCAACTCAATGCGTCATCAAGAAAAGTAGCAGCCGCAAACTTGACCTTATTCGCCTCTGAACAACCACTAATCTCAAAAGTACTCTCGACCTTTTCTAACCACCTCCTGAGTTCTAGGGCTCTGCCAGTTCCACGAAACTGCGTGGGACCGCATTTCATAAAACTAGAGTAAGTACACTCTCTCGGGGCTTGTTGTCTCCCCACATTTCCGCCCTGATCTAGGTTTCTATTTGCTCGGTCTACCTCGAGTGCATTCGCAATTGCTTCCTGAATCATCGTGTTCACACGGGTTGCTGTTAGCTTTGGAGGCATGGTGAGTTCTCAAGTACACCTCTCTGCAAAGACAGGGAAAATAGAAAAACAATGTAAGTATACACATCAAGATTAAGATGGACTTCTCTTTCAAAACATAATATAAATACAACGACACATCACTACAAGGTTACTAATATTCATCAATTCACATCACAAAAGAGCAAATTAAAGACATATGACAGATCATGAAAGGTAAACATGGATTGTATTGATAAGTCAACCAAAATTGTGGCAAGTATTGCCACTACAACCATTCACCATAAAACTTAAGTCATCAAGTTTTTCGTCACAATACCATCATACAAAAGTCTAAAATAGTTCGATTACAACGATCAAAGATAAAGTACAATACAAGCAACTAGTCATGTGGTGATCCACACGACCTCTTGGATGGCGGTTCATCTTCATCCTCCTCGGGCTCTTCGTCGCTGTCTTCCTCGTCCTCTTCGTCCATCTTCCTCTTTCCTTTGTCATTCGGCCCACATTCAGTCGCCTTCTTCGTCCCAGAAGTAGACCCACACTCAACTGCTACCTGATTTCCTACAGTGATACAAACACCTCTGGCAGGTGGCTGGACCATAAAATCATTAGCCTCCATTTCCAAGTCATCCACAAATCTCCAATCTGGGGGCAAGGATGCTCTCACTCGATGCTCCCAACTTTGCATCCTAGTCAATCTCGCTTGATCTTCCCTAACCTGCTCAAGACTGGCACTCAGGTTCGCTATCATCGATCTCAGACTGTTGATATCACTCTTGTTTGCATTTCCATCAAACTCAATCCTTGAAGTTCTTGCCAACAACCTTTGGTATGCCCTCTCATTCTTATCAAACCTCTTGATTACCCTGGTCTCCACCACGTACCGCTCGTACATCAACCTATCCATTCTCCTCAAACGACCCTCGGGATCCCAATAGTTTCTTAGTCTCGGAAAATAGACCCTCGCGATATTCTCATGAATAGATTGTGATTTAGATGTATTGCTGGATTCTGCACCACTCCCATTACTTACTCGAATAAACCCCGGCACTGTCCTCAAGTAGTCCTTACAATTATCCATCGGGGGACGAACGGGTTGCTGATCATATCGGTCGGTCGGAGGCACTTCATAACCCTTTGGCGAATTTGGAGATTGAAATAATTCAGGTTCGGTCTGACCGACAGCATTCTCGGGAATTCCATCATCCACCGGTTCCTCTTCCTCTTCCTCGGAATCCTCACTACCATCGCTACTAATACTGAAGTTGTCCACGTCACTTTTGTCACTGTCACTTTCCGACTCTATCGCTTCTTCTGGAGCGATCCATCCATTGTCATTATTCGGCGGGTTCGGAGGAAACGGTCCCCCCTCGTGTCCTACGACGTAATCGTCTCCATTTCCGTTAGGCGGTACCTCGGCCATTCCTGCAATAACAGAGAATTTTGGAGGGTACGTAAGATTACTATTCAATATTTATAAATACATGCATGCAAATGCAATGCAAAGGTACTACACATGCCCAAAATGCGATAATATGATGCTCATGCATAAGTAATACAAGAATTACGGTATCGGGTACTCCACGTATAATTTCAACGTTTACATATAGTAGTTCAATATCTACGTAATAAATACCCACATATATACTTCAACTCAAAAGTATACATCAATACCATGAATACAAAAATAAACCTTACCGGAGCCATGCAGGATAGTTGTGTGCTTGGACAATTTCTTACGACACCAAAAGTTATAGTTTAGGAATTTTCAAAACGACCTAGTTCTCTATAACTCATGGCTCTGATTACCAATCTCTAACACCCCACCAAATGCTATGCGCAGCGGAACTACAACATTTGGGTGCTAGGCAGTTATCATCGCACACAAGGTATATCGAACGACTCCAAAGAGACGTCAAAATTTGAACTTGAATTAAAATTTGTTAAAAATGTACATGTCTACGGTTTTCCAACCCCAAATGATACAACAGAGTTTGCGTTTCGGTCCCCATGAATCTCAACCTCAAAAGATACAGTTTTCACAACAACATGACATAAAGTTTAAAATGTTCAAGTAAGAATGGGAGGAAAAACAAGTAGACGCCAAGCCACACACACAACTTCCATCCAATGCATGCTCCATGCTACACTTCATCGGTTACCTGAAACACATGCTAAATTTGGTCAACAAA
The DNA here is from genome assembly GCA_025667525.1 of Glebionis coronaria. Lineage (NCBI taxonomy): Eukaryota > Viridiplantae > Streptophyta > Magnoliopsida > Asterales > Asteraceae > Glebionis > Glebionis coronaria. The sequence continues at coordinate 39,120,806 of CM046874.1, read as the reverse complement.
AACGTTGAGTGGAATTCATAGGTTTTACAATTCATTTTGAACATATGTGTAATAAAAATCATTCACGATCATTCATAGACTTGTCGATCAAACAATCTATTTTCAAGGTTATGACAATTGTGTTTAAGCTCATGACACTAATCCGTTAACTCAATCACCCGCGTAATAATTACCGGCGTGATTCAGATGAAACCAGTGCCCCTACTAAAGGCATCAGTTTCAATTATACCTTATCTCTTATCACAAATTATCCGTCCGCAGGGGGTACCCAACGTACTAGCCCTCGTCTCGGATAGGGTAGTCAACCCCATAGTACTATCACTTTGTATAAGCGGCTATTTCCAATCCACGCTAGGATTAAACAATAGTTAATAGTTCATGAAATTAGGGCCTTTTGCAACTAGGTACTCAACACAATTTCGAAGGCAACATTCGGGTCCAACAATCATTCATGACATATGTTCATTTTGGAAAACTAGCATGCATTTCCCTCGCGGGTAAAACAATTTAAAACAATAATAAGCGAGGCTATAAATTCACACCTTATATAACAAAGTAGTCGACGATTCGAGTGACGATCACTGACGATGATGAGGATGCCCGGGTAAATCAACACCTATCAAACCAATAACGCATAATGAGTAATCTCATTTATAAACCTTAAGTACTGTATATAATACATACATATTAGTCAATTGTGATAATTACAACTCACACCAAAACCAAACAATTAAGTGTTACTCGCTTTATACCATTCGTCCATGTTATTAACGTTATTCCCTTTTGCACATTTTTTGCCGATATTTACCAAAAGTACGGACTGTTTTACTAGACTTAACCCTTTTTATAAAAATTGGGAAAATTCTAAAAAATACCTTAAGACCTGTAGAAAACACATTCTTAATCCCTTTAAAAGTTTTTGCTTTTACGACCCGTTACTCAACACTTTACCAAAACTACGTTTTTCGGACTGAATTTGCACTTTGACCAAGTCGGACTCATTTGAACCATTTAAAATATACCATTGACCCATTTGACACCTAAGTCTAATAATAGACTCAAATATGCAGGTTTGAGACCAAAAATCAACCTTTGAACATTTACCAAACTATACCTATGGTCCCTGAGATTTGACCTAAAACCAAGCATAATTTCGGATTATGAAGGTTTTCATCTCTCGGTACACGATTTCAAAACATCATAACTTTTGACTCGTTATGAATCGTAAGCTCTATCTTATACCAAATCGAAGCTAAGAAGACGCTCTACAACTATATCCTAGTCACAAGACCTGTTTACAAAATAATTTTTAAGAAAACACTCCAAACTTTCTGCCTAAAATCACCTATCCCAAAATCAATCCAACACTCGTTTCCAAACCCATTTATCGACACTAGACCTCAACTTAAGCACTCCTAATCATACCCAATCACACTAATCAGTCTTAAACACCCTAATTATCATATCCATCATAAAACCCAAACACAAAATCAAACATGCAAATGGTTTTACCCATTCAAAAACATCTAAAACAAGAACAAATACAAAATCCATCAACAAAATAACAATCACCATGATCCCCCAAACACCCCCCTTTGTGCCGTGGGGTTTGGGTGATCTAAACCCCTCAACCAAATTGATTTTGGTTAATTTGTTTAGTGATTAAACATCCTACATACATGATTTAAACATGCATACATCCAATTAACATCAATACCCACTTTGAAAAATCCATTGATTCTTGGAAAAAATTTTGTGGATGCATGTATGATTAAAGTATATGAAAAGGATGGGAATGAAGTAATTAAATGTGGTCTAAACTTACTTTTGATCAAAACAAGCGAGAAAAAAAATGGTGGTGGTGGTTTGGGTGGTTTTGCCGTCGGCCTAAAGAGAGAAAAAGGGAGAGGGTGAAAAATGTTTGAAGTGAAAATGTGTTGTGTGTTTGTTTGATTTCCATTTTTTAAAATTAGGAGGGACCTTGGGTGCAATTTTAGCTTTCTTTTGTCCTTAAGTAAAAACGACCTCACAAGTTTACGAGAATGACTCACTAGTCATTTTGGAAAATTTTACGGCAGTCGGGGATCATCCCGAACACTCCAAAATACTTTTAGGACACTTTAAATGTACCCGGAAAGCAATAAAACTCACCCGACTCGACTTAACACGAACCGAAAGTAAAATTCTCGAAAAATTATAATATCGATAAAACGACAATAATCATAGAAATTTGGGCATCCATCGGGATCGTAGTCGTCATCGTTCTTCTTAAATCGTCAATCGTCAAAATTATGACTTCAAATATTGGTTTCAACCAAAATGATAAAATATATAGCAAATAAAATTTATTAAAAATTTCAAAAATAAGCGTAATTTAGGGTAATGTAAGTGACCTCGGTTCTAGGGTATCACAGGCTAAGCATCCACGAGTCTCATTCCTTGAGATTTTAAATTTTGGAGAACGAGAGATGATAGAGTCAATTATAAGTTTGGTATTCTTTCGTGAATTTATGTGAGTTAATTATAAGCCTATTCTCCCATCGCTTGCTAATAAATTTATCTGCAATAAATAAGGTTGTACGATTTGAAAAGTTACTTATCTTCTAGCCCAAGATCGTTTAAAAGTTGCTCGGTATGGATTAGAGTTCATAGCCAAGGCATAAATTATTGAAGCGGGATGCGAAGATTGGCGAGTCCAAAAAGGTCCTAACAAGGCATGAGGGCTACATTTTGTTGCTAAATATCCCAAGTGATGTGAAGAATCATTTATCGAAAATCAATATGGATCGAGACACACGACGAAAAGCAAATACTCCTGTAAAGATCATGGAGAAGTCTATCCAAAAAGGCCCTAACAAGGTATGAGGATAAATAGATCCAAGTCTTAAAAGGAGGCGGATCGTTGTATATCAAAATCCCAAATAAAGATTGGAGAAAAATGAGGAAGTCGTGGTCCAAATATGAAGAATCTCTCAAAACTTCAAGTGAAGAAATTCCTATTATGAAGATAAGACCATTATTTCATGAACGTCTCTCAAGATTTGAAGTATAAAGTCGCTGCTAAATATCGGTCCGAGAAAGGTCTCAAATCGCGAAGCGAGTTATACCAAGATATGAACTTTATGAGGTCCTGAGAAGCAGTTTTAAAAGATTTTGTCCTTTAGCTAACTATTGATTAAATCATCCCACTTTATTTTCAGACTTAATAACTATCGAAATAAGTCAAACAATGCATCCTCGTGATCATTCAAGACAACAATAAAATATAAGAGTTACACCTATGAATAAGGGAGTCTAAGTGAATAATTGGCCCACATGAGTTCGTGTTAGTTTGCTAACTTATAATAACAATGATCTCGTTTTTAAGCTTGGTTTGGAGAAAGTGAAAACTTGAGGATAATGATTATTCATGACATTTCCAAAACCCGAAGGTATGTTTTTGATTTCTTTACTTTGAATGTTTATAATTTTCTATCTCTTTAATAAAGGCCAATATGGATTGATTATGATGTAAAATGTAATCGTACTTTGTAACTAATGCATTGCATGAGGACATTGCAATGGTCAAGTGTAGGAGATTTGATAGGTGTGTAAACACCCATCCTTTTTACCACTTAACTACAATAATAACCGAGCCAAAACGTATATTTTATGTCGTAAATGTCGGAATTATGCGTGGTTTGTGTTTTTATTGTGATTTAGAAAGAAAATGTGAAAAGGGGAGAAAACACGGGCATTCACGGGCTTTTATCGAAGAAAAAGACAAAAGACGAAGTCAAGAAATCAAGAGTGCAAAAAGAACGGAAGTCCAAGACAAATTCTGAAGATTTATCGAAGAAAAAGTCAAAACACGGAAGTTTACTAAAAGCCAAAGAACTCAAGTCTAATTTATTGAAGATATTACAAGACGAGTTTATTAATCCCGGGACAAAGTTAAAGTTAAATGAATTAAGAAGACAAGGACTTAATCATGCAACTAAAGAAAGAAGAAAGAGGGGAGGAAGCTTCCTAAGCACCTCCCTAATCCTCCTATAAATAGATCATTAGGATTTCATTTTCATTTTGTTGGCCAATAGTGACAATTAGTTCTTCCATTTTAATTACCTTGCACTTTAATTACATGTCATTTAAATACTTGTCTTGCACCTTAAATACCTTTAATTTCAAGTAAGTTTCCTTTTAATTATTGTTAATCTTTACTTTTATTGCTTGTCTCCTATCTTCCTTTCTTGTTAATCTTTAATCTTTATGCTTTATTGTTCATGTTCTTGAGTTTTTATTAAATTGATTAAGTGGGTTTTGATTATTGTGGTTATTTTTGTTAGTTTGATTGTTTTGGATTGTTTGTTTATGATTAGTAGATGTTATTGGATTAGTCTTGTTTAATCTTTTGGTTTATTTTGATTGATTTTATCTAGATTCGTGTTACTTTTTGTTCTCCTTGTTCTTCGCTGTTACTGTGTTTGCCCAGGTATTCCGAATCAAGCATTTGTTCCGAATCAAGGTGGTGTTGTGACTGTTCCGAACAAAGCAAATATTCAGGATAGGTGACATATTCCGGATAAAGCTTTTATTCCGGATCAAGCCAAACATTCCGGATCAGTGGAGTTTATTCGGAATAATTTATTATTCCGAGTGAAGGTGCTCACATTCGGAACATTCCGAATCAAGACAGCATTCCGGATCAAGGAAAACATTCCGAGTAAAGGTGTTCATTCAGAATATATTCCGGATCAAGGTGATATTCCGAATAAAGAGTTTATTCCGGATAAAGTGACATATTCTGAATAAAAGATTTATTCCGGATGAGAGTTTTGGCTTAGTTATTCCGAACGAAGAAGAATTATTCCAGGTGAAGGTGACATTCCGAACGAGTAATTATTCCAAGTGAGGTATTTTTAGTTTTAGTTTATTTTAAGTTTTTAAACTTTACTTTTCCCGCCTTTTTACTTAGTCGCACTTTAAGTTTACTTGCCTTAGATTTATTTTAAGCTTGCCTTAGTTTAAGTTTTAGTTGCGTTTTAAGTTTGCCTTAGATAGTTTTAAGTTTGCGTTATTTACTTTAAGCGCCTTTTAATTTTTTGTCACGCTTTTAAATTCCCGTCATTTATTTTAAATTAGATTTAGATTTATTTTACCTGTCATTTATTTTGATAGTTCTTGCACTTTTAATATACTACAACGACACAACTTTTGTTTCACCAAAGACAGCTGAGTCGCATAGTTAACCAGTTATCAATTCGATTAGACCAACACAACGAACTTTAATTTTTATACGGGCAAAAGCCTTGTATCAACCACTTTTCTCCAAAACCAAATTTCCTTAGAAATTCATCAAGGAAATCCCACCGAACCGAATCGTACGCTTTTTCAAAATCCACCTTAAAAATTAGGATTTACTTTCTCTTTGACTTACACCATTGGAGAACCTCGTTAAGAATGAAAGGGCCATCTAAAATTTGACGATCAATAAGAAAGGCATATTGGACTTCATTAATAAGACCCTTGATAACGTTTGCCGACCTGTTCGCCAAAATCTTAGCAATGATTTTTTAGAAGCTACCACTCAAACTAATTGGCCGAAAATATTTAACTAATTTTGCATTTGATTCTTAGGAATCAACGTTATAAAGGATGAATTGCACCATTAAGGAATGTCGCACTAATGAAAAAAGTATCTGACCGCATTAATTACGTCCCCTTGAATCAAATCCCAGTACCTGTGAGAAAAACCAAAAGTGAATCCGTCAAGGCCTGAGGCTTTATCTGTCCCGCACCCACACTGCCTTTTTAATTTCATCAATGGTCACCTCACGATAATTGAACTGCCTATCTTTGTTAGCACAGTGATCGGTCAGGGTCGGTTGCGGATCTAAGTACTCAGCGGGGAGTGCTTAGATGCTTGATGATGTGGTAGATCTTCGTACTATTAAGAGAGATGAATGATGATTTCCTGCACAAGTAGAATAGCACCGTTGTCCTTACCGTAGGGCGGATCCTACGATTAGACTCCAATGTGATAGTAAGTATTTATATTTTCCGAGATATATGTGTGTGTAAGGATTAGTGAGAAAATCCTAACTCGTTTGGAGTGCAAGTGAGTACTATTTATAGAGGGGAAGTATTGGGCCTTTCCCCCTTTTGTCGGATAGTACTAGTAAGTGGGCCTTTATGGTCCAAAGGCCCATTTTTCTACTTGTTGTCTAATCACGTCTTGCGGAGTGACTCTTGGGAGTCTGGTCCGCAAGTTTCTCGGACGCACTTTGCTGGGAGCGTGCATCCGGAGTTCTGTACGGATTCGTTCTCTAGGAGCGGACCCGTATAAGTTTTATGCCACAGTTGGTGGGATTTCATGTACTTGGGTCTAGGCCCAAGGTTTGGTTTATGGTTTTAGGCCCAATGGGCCGTGTCCATGTTATACGCCATCAAGTCCCCCAGTCCAGTAGTCCTTGCGGAGTACGTATGGGCTGTTGGACTTATTTACTCTCTACTTTGTCGTGTTGTCTTTTGCGCAGCGTGTGGTGTGGCTTTTTGTTTTTCTGTGTATCCGGATGGATGAGTATGTGCTTTGTCCTTCCGCATTCTAGGGTCAGCGTCCTCAAATCTTTCTTGAGCTGTCCGCGATTTTTTCGCTTCTAGTGCATGGTGTGGCTTTTCTTTTGGACTCCGGGCTAACGGGTCAAACATGAAGGGTCAAACATGGGTCAAAAGTCTGTTGTTTCTCCTTTGCTTCCAATTTTGTACCCTCAAAGTTAATGCTCTTTGGCTTCCTGTAGGTATCTGGGGCATTTTGTGCGGGAATTGTTTCCGCGGTTATTATTTTATTTCGAAATTGTGATGTACCCTACAGTTAGCCACTAATTGCCATTTAATGTTTGAAATGACTGTCGTCCACCCAATTTGGTCTATGCGGTTCATGATGACTTTTCGTTGTTTTAGTCTCAGCCGTGCATTTTTGCGAATGTATCTCACGTGTATGCATCTTGCCTGTTGCGTCGGGGTATTTAAAGTTATTGTCTCCCCCTTTATTCATTTTTATTGCTTCCTTCTTTTTTTGGGAAAATTCTTTTTTTCCTTGGTTTTGACTTTGCGCTTTTTGATTACTTCTTTAGCTCTTATAATGTTGCCGATAGATTTGTCGAGGTCAGTTCTTACACAATGTTGTTTGGATAATTTCTGTAGGAAGTATCATATACCGTCCTGTGTTTGGCCTACTTTACTTTGTCCGGAGTCCCGTGTTCGTGATGCTCCTCATGGGCAGGTTGCTGTTTATACAAAGTTCTTTGATTTTGCGTCTTATCGGATTCCTTTTTCCTGCCTTTTTCTTGATGTGTTGAAACACTTTCGTTTCCATATTTCTCAACTGCACCCCTTGGCTGCCCTCAAGATTTCTCATTTTGAGATTCTTTGTCGTGTTATGGGCATTACTCCTACTGTTGGTTTGCTTTGCGTCTTTTACACGAATACCTTTAAGAATGGTTGGGTGTCTTTTTGTTGCCGTTCTCGTTATGTTCTTAGTTCCAATGTTCGTCCTCCCATTGATTGGTTGATCGTCTTTTCTTTATGGACTCGTCAGTTCTCCCTTTTTCTATGTCTTGGTCCGAGGTGGGTTTGGCTAGGGACCCGTTTCCTCTGATTCATTATGATTTTTACCCCCTTGATGTAGATTGCTTGATGATGAATGGTATTGATCCTACTTCCAAGCATTCTGAAGCGTTTGTGATTGTTGTTGGTATTATTCGTTATCACTTTATTGGGTGGAATTTTTATCCCGTATTTTTTATTCTACTGGAAGAGGTATTTGGTTGTCCCTTTTTTTTCTTGTTGTAATGTAGCCATATACGTGCTCTGTTACTTTGCTTCTTCTTTTTGCAGATATTTCCTACTTTGCTGTTGCGGCTCACGCGAGGCCTTTATGCCTGAATTATCATGCTCGGCGTTTACGTGCTGGTGAACTTCCCCTTCTCGTGCGTACGTATAGTATGACTGCACCCTTGAAAGGTTTTGTTGATCCTGTGGAATCTTTGGTAGGCTTTGGTATTGGCTCATTGTTTCGTGTTCAAATGAGTAAAGAGGACACGACGAAGGCTGGGGTAGTTGATTCGGTGGTTCCCCCTTCTCCCGTTTGTGTTAATGCTGGTATGTTGCTTTAATTCTTCTATTCATTTTTCTTGTAAGGATAACTCCTTTTCTTCTAATGTTTGTTTCTTTTTAGTTTAGGTTTGCCCCTTGTTTCTTATGATATCTCTTTTTATCTAGTGTTGGGCCATTGGATGACTTGTGCCTTTTGGAACCCGACTTTGGGTTTGATTTGGGCTCTCTGTTGCGAGTATTGCCCTTTCTTCCTTGTCAGCCGGTTGGCTGTGTGGCTAGGGGGTATGCATCTTTTGGCTTGGTAGAAGATGATGTTGATGCTGAGGATGACGTTTTTGGTCTTCTCGAGGATCTCGTTGCTGCTCCCTCAAATGGTTTTAGGGCTTTCGATCCTTGTGCATGTTGGAAATACGTTTTACGCATTTAGAAAGTCTCGGTCACTCCAACCATGTAGTTATAGGCTCGTAGTTAAGTTAAGTAGTATTTATTACATAGCCCGACCCATGAGCATGTTCATGGGCCGGAAGCCCAAGTCCTTTAAGGACTTGGGGTATTTAAACCTCTTTCCACCATGGAAAGAGGTGTTGGTTGTTTTATTTCTCTCATTTCAATATATGTGTTTTCTTCCATTTCTCTCTCTAACTTTCTCTCTCTAGAAAAACATTAACCCCCTTGTTTCACAAGATTATCATTGTTCTACAATTGGTATCAAGAGCATGGGATGAGATAAAGGCTTGTTCTTTGTGTTGAGTTGTGTATTTACATTCGTAAATCATAAACTACCTTTTTGGCCGAAACTTCCAAAATTTTTTTCGTTTGATCATAGTGATAAGTAGTGTAACTTAGGAATTTGGGCTTAAACGTGTTCTTGGTATCTTAGATTTCATTAAAAATTCAGGTTTCTTGGATCAAAAGTGCAAGAAAGTGTGTTTTTCTTCATTCCGAAATTTCAGCAGACGCCTCCATCGGAAAGTACAAAAAGTACTTTGGCCTCCATCGCAATCCCTTAACCATCGGAAAGGGTTAGGGTACTACTTTGCGATCATTGGATTTTCGTTACTTATTCCGATCTGAATCATTCCGATAGCTTTTGCGATCTGAGATTCCGACGGGTATAAGGAAGGTGTGTTAAGTCGTTACTCTGCTCAAATTTTGCAAACCACTTTGCGATCTAAGATCATTGCGATAGTTATTGCGATCTGAAGCATTCCGATAGACATCGCATTGCGATCTGAAGCATTCCGATAGACATCGTATTGCGATCTGAAATATTCCGATACCATCATCATTGCCACAAGGTTACATTGCGATCTACAATCATTACGATCTGAGCTGATTCCGATAGTGAGACTTTCCGATCTAGGTATTCCGATAGAAAGAACATTGCGACAGAACTGGTTTTATATACTTAGTGGATTTTCTTCTATTTGGCATTTAATTTGGTAATTTGGAAACGTTCAAAAAGCTAATACTACAACAAGATAACAACATCTTTTAGTTAACAACACAAAAAACTCAGAACCTTTATTTCATTGTTCGATCATCTTTGATAATCTTTATCAAGGGATCACAAAATGAATTCACATTCATTTATGCCAACTATGACTTCACTCACCGATATATCGATCATTTCGGGTACCGATACTCGCCCGCCTTTGCTCATCAAAGACTTATTTGAATCATGGCAAAGTCGAATGAGAACATACATCATGGGCAAACAAAGTGGTCGACTTATGCTAGAATCAATTGACAAAGGTCCATTAGATTGGGGAGAGGTTACAGTCAACAATGTGACAAGGCCAAGGCAGTATCATGAGTTAACCGATGCCAACAAACTCATTGCAGATGCCGATGAAAGGGCTGTGCAAACAATTCTTCAAGCCCTTCCACCTGATATCTTCAGAATGGTGAGTGAACATAAAGTGGCTAAGAATCTTTGGGATCGACTTGCGGTTTTGCTACAAGGGACATCTCTCACTAAGCAAGAACGAGAATGTCAATTATATGATTTGTTTGATAGATTCCAATACATTCCAGGGGAGACTCTTCATGATTTTTACTGGCGTTTTACTACTCTGATGAATGACATGAATGTCTATAATCTAAGGATTGAACAATTTCAGTTAAACACCAAGTTTTTGAACACACTACCCCCTGAATGGAGTCAATATGTGACGGATGTCAAAATGATTCGTGATCTACACAAGTCCAATTTAGATCAACTATATGCTTTCTTACAACAACATGAGAAGCATGTGATCCAAAACCGAATCTCTCAAGGACCTTATCATGAACCAATGGCATTATTGGCAAATCATCCTACACTGTCATATCACAACTCTCAGCTTGCTGTAGGACACAAATCTTCATATCAACCTGTGTATCAAACACCAAGCTTTCCACAGTACTCGATTCTGCCACCGCCACCAACATCTTATCACCAACAAGCAACATCATCATCACAAGGAGCTTCGCATCAGTATTCACCGTATCAACCTCCCACCAACCCTGTTAGTACCTATCCACAACTCGAGGCTCCTCAACATCATTACTCACATCAAGAAAGTGTTCCAACCAATCAGTTTGTTGCTCCACCAGCATCAGCATTATACTGTGAAGATGACATCCCTGTCCCTGAATTTAAACAAGGAGATAGCCATACTGAAGTCCTAGCTCTGTTGTCTGCATTTTTAAGTCAAACTTTAAACAAAATAGGTTACCGAGGTTCAGCACCAACTAACAATCAGTTAAGGAACTCGTCTAACTCTCGACAACAGGCAACAATTCAGGACGGCAGGGTCATGGTGCAACCACTTCAAGGGAGATCAAATTCGTCTAATGCTGGTGCACGTTCATCCAATACTACGGCTACAAGGGCCAACAGCACTGGTAAAATGAAGGTGGTTATTTGCTACAACTGCAAAGGGGAAGGGCACATAGCCCGAGAATGCAAGCAGCCTAAGAGGAGAAGGGACGACACTTGGTTTAAGGAAAAGATTTACTTGGTAAATGCTCAAGCCCAAGGTCGTGAGCTTGATGAAGAAGAATTGGCATTCCTTGCAGATCCAGGAGTAGCGGAAACTGATCATCCCACAACAGTCATCACCAACAATGCTGCTTATCAATGTGATGATTTAGATGCATATGACTCGGATTGTGATGATTTTAACACCGCTAAAGCAGCTCTTATGGCAAATCTTTCACTCTATGGGACTGACACCATTGCTGAGGTACCAAATACTGCTACAAATACTAGCATTGTACCTTATCAAGTTGAGCAAATGTCTGAGTATTCGGAAGAGCCTCCGGTGGTTAGTAATTCAATCGATGAGACAAACAATGATAGCAATAACATTGCAAGTCCTCAGATTTTGAGTGAACCACAACCGGAAGCTCCTATGACTATTAATTCGTCTGCTCAACCTGATTTGGTTATGGTCCCTGCATCTTTGCTTAGCAGAATGAATATTGCAGTCCGTGAAACCCTTAATGCTAATCAGACTTTATCTGCTGAGCTTGCTTTGCATAAAGACAAGGTAAAAACCTTGGAAATGACTCCTGTGTCCACTACCTTAACCAATCCTGAATTTGATAGGTTTAGGAAAGTTCAAATGGACAATCTGCTTGAAATTGAAAGTTTAAGAGCAAACCTTTCGAATGAGCTTAAAGAAAAAGAGTCAGTCGTCACTAATTTTCAACAACTTCAAACAGATTTTGAAATTCTGGAATCCAAACAGCTTGAACTGGAAATTAAGACGTCTAACAGAATAAAAGAAACGGAACTTAAACTTTTAAAACAATATGCCGCTTCACATCTAGTACACTTGTTTCATGCTTCATTTAAAGAGTTCAACTTATCGCGTCTCATAGACTTACCACCTAACCCGGGTTATGCAAAGCAAGCACTTAACCACAACCCCCGACTGTATGATGCAACAAAGTTAGGTTTGGCATTAGACCCGATAGTGTTCTCAAGTGATTCTATATCACCATACGATGAAAAGCAGTTAAAATTACTTTTGACATATCCTGAATATGATTATGCTTCAATGAATGCAAAAAATGCCACAATAGATCTTAGAACTCGTTTCAATATGAAAAAGAAAACTCTCCAAACATCCACTTTCATGCCGACTAGAGAATGCCTTAGTATAATTCCTACACTTGTCAACTCGGACAAACCAAAGGAAATTCCTAAGAATCTTCCCCCGGTTAGTACGGTAAGGCTCAGTATTGAAGAGATTGGGCAATACCTTACCGATTTTGACAAGGTCATCTTGGAATGTACGACTTCAACGGCTCAAACTGCTGGAGAATGGGCATTCGAACACATGAAATCGGTGTTTGAAGAAGCGATCGTTCCGTTTGTGAACCATATTAAACAAGGAGTCTATGATCTAGTGTGTAATTTACAATTTGAGCTTGGTGAAGTTCAAAAAGTTTTCAATAACATGGATGATGCTTATGAACAACACTTAATTGAAAAGGAAAAGATTTTATCAGAATATGACTGCTTTTTAGAACATATGGTGTCTCTTGAAGTGATGCAAGTTGTTACTACTCAATATACTCGTGAAATTTCATCTACTGTGAATATTTGTGATGATGTGCATAAATCTGTGAATAATATTGAACATGTGAATACTGTAGAAAATCATTCTTGTCTTGAATCCAACGCTGAATTTTTAAAGCTTCAGGATTCATATAATACACTTTCAAAAAGTTTTAACGAGCTTCAACAACATTCTATATCTCTTGAAATTGAGAATCAATCTATAAATGAAACTCTTTCAAAACTAAATGAAGGTGGAAACTCCGTTGAGACAAGTGACAAGATGATTCAGATGGTTCAAAATTTAGAAGATGAAATGATGAGACTTAAGAGAGAATTAGTAGAAACAAAAACGGAACTAGAGGCTGCAGAGGCTAATAATCATGTCCTAGAAACAAGAATTAATTCTATACTAGGAGAGCGTGAACAAGTAAGGCAGGGAGACTCACAAATTTCTGGTTCAATAGAAGAACACATCGCGTTTAATGCGACAGAGCGAAAGTCTTTAATTGACAAACTGAACAAGAAATGTGAGGAAACCTCTGACCTAAAAATTCAGCTCATAGATAAAACATGGTTTTGGCAGAGTTAAAGGAGACACTTCTTGTCACCCGACAAGAAGTTGTTGATAACTTAGCTACTGACTCTGCACCGTCCACTAGTGCTCCAACAACCAAGTCAGTAGTGCTTCATAAGAATCCACTTCACAAGAGAAACCAGGTTACCTATGATGATTATATGAGGAATGCCATTAAGCATGTCGATCTTCTTAGGGATATTTTAGACGATCTTTATGCCTTAGATCCCTCAAGTAGCGACTATTATTCGGCTCATGCATATGTTAAGCGAGTTCAATATTGCCTAGCATATTTGCAATACATAGGTACACCAGGTTCTGCACTACTTAATAATAAGCCCATTGCTGTCACTCCGTTCAATAAGACTCCAGGAGCAAAACCGTCTTTGACACTATCAAGTAAGGCACCTTTAAAATCTGTCACTAATGTTCCCTTGGCTTCTACAGGAGTAAGAATGTCCACTAAGGCTAAAGGATCTCGAGGAACGAAAGATAGGATCAAGCCTTCCACTAATAGGACTGAGAAGAAGAAAGTAGAAGTGCACCCTAGGAACGTTGTTTCAGTTTTAAATAAAAAGAATCATGTAGCTAAGACAAAAGGTCCTCTTTATGAGTGGAAACCTAAGCAAAGTGTGAATTCTAATGCTAAATGTTGGAATTGTAACGAATGTATGTTTTCTAAGCATCATGATTTATGCCTTATTGATCACGTGAATGAAATGCATGCTATTAAGAACAATCTTGAATGGAAACCAACAGGTAAGAAATTTACTCACGTTGGGTGGCAATGGAAACCCATTGGTAGGACCTTTACTGCAAATGGAACTACGTGCCCTTTAACTAGGATCACATCCATGAAAGTTAGGTCTAAGCGTCCTTTAAATAGGAACACTAGCACTAAGAAAAGGAACAAGCGCCCTTTAACTAGGTCTGCCCCCACTACTGTGCCTACCAGTGGTAATGTCCCCAGTCACAAAGTGCCTCAGAATACTAGACAACTAGAATCTAAGCCAAACACTAGTAAGAAAATCTGGAAACCTAAAGTTTTGTCTGATAGCAAATCTAAGATAACTATATCTGTACCTGCTAACTCAGAAGAACAATTAGAATCCGATACATCGTCTATGTTTGGTAAAATTTTCAGGTCGTCCAAATTATTCTTTGGTATTTGGACTCGGGGTGCTCCAAACATATGACTGGAGACCGCTCGATGCTCAAAAATTTCGTCAGCAAGTTTCTAGGAACGGTCAAATTCGGCAACGACCATATTGCAAAGATTATGGGTTATGGTGAATATCAAATTGGGAATGTCACGATTTCAAGGGTTTACTATGTAGAGGGACTTGGTCATAATCTATTCTCAGTAGGACAATTCTGCGATTCTAACCTTGAAGTGGCCTTTCGACAACATACTTGCTTCATTCGCGATCTTGCAGGAAATGATTTGTTAAAGGGATCTCGAGGGGATAATCTATATACTTTGTCTATTCAAAACATGATGGCCGCCTCTCCTGTTTGCTTACTCTCCAAAGCCTCTAAGACCAAGTCATGGTTGTGGCATCGTCGGTTATCTCATCTTAACTTTGATGCTATCAACCATTTGGCTAGAAACGAACTTGTTCGTGGTCTTCCGAAACTAAAGTTCGACAAGGATCATTTATGTTCCGCATGTTCATTGGGGAAAAGCACCAAGAAATCTTACAAACCTAAAGCAGAAGACACCAACCAAGAACCACTGTATCTTTTGCACATGGATCTTTGTGGGCCAATGCGTACAGCTAGTGTGAGTGGTAGAAAATACATCCTCGTCATAGTGGATGATTTCTCAAGGTTTACATGGGTAAAGTTTTTAGCATCTAAGGATCAAGCACCAGAGTGTATCATTACCTTCTTAAAAATGATCCAAGTCCGTCGAAATGCTACTGTTCGCCGCATTCGGACTGATAACGGCACTGAGTTCGTTAATCAGACTCTTCGAACGTATTACGAAAAGGTTGGTATTTCTCATGAAACATCTGTGGCTCGCACTCCACAACAAAATGGTGTCGTTGAAAGACGTAACCGTACACTGATGGAAGCTGCTAGAACTATGTTAATTTATGCGAATGCTCCCTTATTCTTATGGGCAGAAGCAGTGGAAACCGCATGTTATACCCAAAACCGCTCAATCATTCGCAAACGTCATGGTAAAACTCCATATGAGCTTCTTCATGGACATAAACCCGATATTTCCTTTCTTCATGTGTTTGGTGCACTTTGCTATCCAAATACCAATAGTGAAAATCTGGGAAAACTTCAACCGAAGGCTGATATTGGAATTTTCATTGGCTATTCACCTGCAAAGAAGGCTTACCGGATTTATAACCGTCGTCTTGGCAAGATTGTAGAAACCTTGGATGTCGATTTTGATGAGCTGACAGCGATGGCTTCTGAGCAACACAGCTCTGAACCCGCTTTACACGAGATGGGAACCGGTACAATCAGTTCCGGCTTACTTCCCAACAACCCTACTTCTCCATCATTCATACCACCAACAAGGTCCGAGTGGGATAAGTTATTTCAACCTATGTTTGATGAATTCTTTGATCCACAGAGTGACGATTCTTCAGTACCCGTAGCAGTGGCTCCGATTCCCGTAGTTGTTGCTCAAGATAATGGAAATGAATCCGAGGCAACTACTGTTACTCTTGATCAAGATGTACCATCCCCTACCAATTCTCAAACAACACCTGAATCATCACCCCCACTCGTTCCTAATGATGGTGAAGAGGAATTATATGATCACGATCTGGAATACGCTCACTTACAAGAGCTTCCTTTCTTTGGTTCACACATACCTGATGACCCTACGGGTGCGTCTACTTCAGAGGAAGCTCCAGCAATCGTTCACTCCCGTCCACCAAGGATTGAAAATCACAACACTAAATGGACAAAGGATCACCCAATCCGAAATATTATTGGTGACATCGATCGACCAGTCTTAACACGCCATCAACTACAAGAACATGCATTATACTGCTATTTTGATGCATTTCTGTCAGACACTGAACCTAAAAATTGGCAACAAGCCATGACCAAATCATCATGGATTGAAGCAATGCAAGAGGAACTTAATGAATTCCAACGTCTTGAAGTGTGGGAATTAGTTCCGTTACCCAGCAATGTGGAAATCCTGACACTATTGTGGGTATACAAGGTCAAGCTTGATGAGTTAGGTAGTGTGCTGAAAAACAAAGCTAGATTGGTCGCTAGAGGTTATAAACAAGCTTTGGGTATCGATTTTGAAGAATCCTTTGCTCCTGTTGCACGATTGGAGGCAATTAGACTATTCCTTGCTTATGCTGCTCATATGAATATGATCGTCTACCAAATGGATGTTAAGACGGCATTTCTTAATGGTGAATTAAGGGAAGATGTCTATGTAAGCCAGCCGAATGGATTCGTCAATTCAGAGTATCCTAATCATGTGTACAAGCTCAAGAAGGCTCTTTACGGGTTGAAACAGGCTCCACGTGCGTGGTATGATCTCTTATCGACGTATCTCATCTCCAAAGGCTTCTCCAAAGGCAAAGTGGACCCCACATTATTCATTCTCAAGGAGGACAACGACATGATACTGGTACAAATTTATGTTGATGATATAATATTTGCTGCTACTAATCAACGTTTGTCTGACCGTTTTGAGAAAATTATGTCCACACGCTTTAAGATGTCAATGATGGGAAAAATTTCATTTTTTCTAGGGTTGCAAATTTCTCAGAATCCCAGAGGCATCTTTATTAATCAATCAAAATTTGCTCTTGAATCCTTAAAGAAATATCACTTTGAAAACTGTGACCCCGTGGATACTCCAATGGTGGAGCGATCCAAGTTCTATGAAGATAAGGAAGGGATAGCTGTCGATCCTAAACTTTACCGTGGAATGATCGGCACCCTTCTCTATCTGACTGCTAGCAGGCCTGATTTGCAATTTGCTATAGGCATGTGTGCCCGGTATCAGGCTCGGCCTACCGAAAAGCACTTACATGTTGTAAAAAGGATCTTTCGGTATCTAAAAGGAACACTTAATCGTGGTCTGTGGTATCCGAAGGATTCTTCTATTGCATTAATTTCATATGCAGATGCAGATTATGCCGGGTGTCAAGATACAAGACGTAGTACTTCTGGCAGTGTGCAACTCCTTGGAGATAGACTTATCAGTTGGGCATCAAAAAGGCAGAAAAGCGCTGCGATATCAAGTACGGAGGCTGAATACATAGCTATGTCCGGTTGCTGTGCTCAAGTTCTTTGGATGAGATCACAATTGACTGACTACGGCCTTGGTTTCAACAAAATCCCGATGTACTGTGATAACAAAAGCGCAATTGCTCTATGCTGCAACTATGTTCAACACTCTCGAGCAAAGCACATTGACATCCGCTACCATTTCATCAAGGAGCAAGTGGAAAATGGAGTGATCGAACTATACTTCGTCAACACTGAGTATCAGCTGGCAGATATATTCACAAAGGCCTTAGATCGAGCACGCATCGAGTTTTTGATCGAAAAGCTAGGCATGAAATCATTTTCACCAGCGACACTTAAGGAGTTGGCAGAAGAGTCTGAAGAATAGTACTGGTAAACTATTCTCTAGTATCCTTTTGATCGTGATCTTGTATATTATAGTACATACTTAAACCATCAAAAGAAAAATACAAAAATATAAAACCAAGAAAAAACCATAAAACATATAAAATCAAGAAAACCCAAAAATATTTTTTCTTTTCAAATTTCGGGCATGTCTTTTAGTACGGTAATATTTACGGCTTTAGAAATGTCGATTACTATTGACACGGCGCCATAAATAGAGTCCGTATAAAAGTTGTACAAGTTTTAAAACATGCCCATTATGGCTTGTAGTTATTTCTGACTGCAACCCGCCTTTCATATTAAAGTCACGTATTTCTTTTGAAAACGTTGGCTCACAACGGGAATTAAGTTTCTCGGGCAAGGTTTTTTTTACTTTAAAACCTTGTAAGGGGCCAAGTTTACTTAATAACTTGGTCTAACACAAATTCGTGTACGTTTCAGTGCACTTATCTTGTTTAAAATAAGAGAAATCTTATTTCCACCAGAATCGTTCTATACAATCACTAAATCGGCAAATGTCCTCATTAATAATTGTGTCCCTAATATCTTTGATTACAGCTCTTTAATTAGAAAACGGGTCAGGAATTAAGGGGGAGCATTAACATGTTCTATGGCCAAACATCTATCTCATTTTTACCCAAAGACCGGTTAATCCATTCAATATCCCAAATATTAATGGTTAACATTTTGGATAAGGGGAGAAAATGGGATTAAGGAGACTTAAGTAATACTTGGCTAAAAGATGAAAAAGACTTAACGAGAATCCAACTTAATATGTGTCAAGCACATGTTAAGGGGGAGCGTTTTTGATGAACAAAACACCTAAGGTACAAAACTTTTGATTTTAATATCACAAGTACCTTAGGTGATTTTTCAATGATTTTTCATGGTGGCAATTCCTTCCCAAAACACGCTTAATTCACGACGGATGTGGTGACAAAAGGGTGGTAGGAATAGGTTTAGTCCAATGATTCATCAGAGCCGATGGAATCTTCCCAAGGACAATTCCCTAGATAGAATTAGAAGTCCTAGGAAAGATGGAGAAAGAATGTGAACGTAGCTGAATGCCGACCAAGTACTTAAGCTAGCACTGGAACAATCACAACAAGGTGCTAGTGATGACGTATTGGTAAGCATTGAAGGGGTTGAAGAATGAAAAAGAATTGTAAAGATAAAGGGTGTAAAGAAAGAAGCCCTCCTTACAACTTTAGGCAGAAACCGGGTCAATACATATGCTATTGAGGTCATTTTTGCTAATGATTCTCGGTATTGAAGAAAGACATCATGGACCCAGTGATGCAATGCACAACCTTTCCCAGCTAACTCAAATATCTCTCAAAAGGTATTTGTTTTAATCACACGGAGATCAACACGTTATCTATTGGTTTATTCACTCCGAATAGACTGGTATTGAAAAGGTGGCACTCCTCTCCAGCCATCGCTCACTAAATCAAAACGCACAATCGAGTCTAGAGCCAAGAGATCATCAAAAGTCTCATTAGGACACTTTTTCATTTATTCCTTGCTTTATCACACACTGTGAAAAGTAAGAGATTTTCATGAGTCCTACGCAATATTCCTGCAATATTGCCAGAACATCCGAGTAATACGTAAGTATTACAATGAAGATGGAAATCCTGCTTGAGCCAACATCAAACAAGCTCATGGTAGGTTGCACGTGCGGTTCTTTTAGAATCAATCTTGTAAAAAACTGGAAGGTAACAGTGGTTTAATTCTTAATTGAACTTAAACTCGTTCCAGGCCTCTTCGCATTATAATATGATCTTGCCAGAACACTCAGAGTGACTCTTTATTGATCACAGTGACGAGTGGAAATCCTTCTAGTGTCAACATCAAACAGCACTTGGTAGGTGACGTGCAAGATTCTTTATGAATTAAGCTCGTGACAACTGGAAAGCAACGATGGTGAAAATCTTAATTGAGATTCACTTGTTCCAGGTTTCATGAATTGACGGCTTCTAATCACAAGGATAAAATTATCCAAGTGATTCACTCTTTATGTTCGCAGTCAGCTTTGGACGGTCGAATAAAGAGAACGGGTTTACCCGCGAAATCCTGTCAGGAAGTTACTCAACTGAAACTATCCGTCACGGGTACGATATCTAATATCGTCCAACGGTCTTCACCGACCGGAGGTAAAATGCTACCGAATTAGAATAAAATGTTCAAAGCCATTTTATTCGTGTCGTTGCTGTGTACCTGTTAAAGACGGTGGCGTTTCTGTGTACCTACTGAAGACGGTGGCGTTGCTGTGTACCAGTGAAGACGGTGGTGTTGCGGTGTACCTGTAGAAGTCATCCCGCACGCTTATGTCTTTCTGCATCAAAGTTCAGCAAAAATTCAAGAAAGTACAAGATGAAGTCTTCCGCTGTAACAAACTCTGAAACTTTCGAGAATTGAACAAAAAGACATAAGTGTGTGGAACATGAAGTCACGAGGAGGCAAAATTCACAAGTAGGCAAAGATCGCACGTGAAAGGCCAAAAGAACATGTTCCAAGCAAAAAGGCTGATATCATTCAACACATATTCACAAAAGAAAACAAAAAGAAAGAAAAGAAGACTACGAGCTCAAGAACAGAATCTAACATGCTAGATTAGGACTTTGTAAACTTGGAGTGACCTCCCTTTGGGGGAGATTGTTGGAAATACGTTTTACGCATTTAGAAAGTCTCGGTCACTCCAACCATGTAGTTATAGGCTCGTAGTTAAGTTAAGTAGTATTCATTACATAGCCCGACCCATGAGCATGTTCATGGGCCGGAAGCCCAAGTCCTTTAAGGACTTGGGGTATTTAAACCTCTTTCCACCATGGAAAGAGGTGTTGGTTGTTTTATTTCTCTCATTTCAATATATGTGTTTTCTTCCATTTCTCTCTCTAACTTTCTCTCTCTAGAAAAACATCAACCCCCTTGTTTCACAAGATTATCATTGTTCTACAGTGCACCTCTTCGTGTTTCTGAGGATGAAGACGTGCTCTTGTTTTAGTCTGCTCTTAGGATGTTAAAGAAGACATTTTCCTTCTTCTTTGTTGGTTGTTAGTTTCTGTTTCTAGCGTTTGCTTCTTTTTGTTTTGTATATGGTCATGCGCCTTGTTGTATATATCTCTATTATGTCAACTCTTATTGATTTTAATTTTTGCGCACTGCTTAGTGAGTGCGACTTATTTTGTTTATTGCGCATCGCTTGGTGAGTGCGGATTATCTTATTTATTGTTCATCGCTTGGTGAGTGCGGCTTATGTTATTTGTTACGCACCGCTTGGTGAGTGCGGCTTTGTGTGCTTCCTATTAGTTGTATCTGCTATGATCTTTATTTTGTTGCTTCTTGTAGATTTTCCATGCTGCAACTGTTTTATGAGTGTGGCTGATGCCTAGTGGAAGTCTTTTTGTTATATTTTTGCACACTTCTCAATGGGTGTGGCTTTTTTCTATCTATTTGTGAGGATTGTACACTCCTTTTCTCTTTAGGGGAAGCCCCTAGTAATGGGCTTGCAATGCCTCTAACATACTTGTTTGGGTCTCCGTTTGGAGTCCGCTTACTATTTATCACGGGGATATTATAACGGGCAGACCCCTAACACTGGGCTTGCAATGCCTCTTATGTGTTTTCTTTTGAGTTTGTTCGCTTGGATGACTCAAATGTTGTTTTTTTATCGCGGAGATACTGTTATACGCACGTGTCTTTTTATTGTTCGTGAAACTTAACTAACAGGTAGTATTTTATTTAAAGAGTTAAAGCATACAGAGGTAGCTAAACTCCACATGTTTTTATATATGTAAGAGAGAAAAAAAGAAAAAAGTACTTCAATGCATAAAGTTGTTTACAAAATGAAGATTTTCTTTAAATGGGGGAAAATTGCCTTTAGTCGGCGGCTGATAGTTCGTCCGCGGTCCACATGCAAGGTCTTACACTCACTCTGTTGGATTCTTAGAGACTGGACGGATGGCTATATTTAGCACTTTTTTAGGTTGCAAACGTTCCATGTTCTCTACAATATGTTTCCTTCTTTGTCTCTGAGTTTGTATGCTCCATTTCCAAATGCTTCTATGACTTCATATGGTCCTTCACATTTCAGGCCTAGTTTGCATGTGTCTTCGAGATGGATTGCATCATTACTTCTGTAGACGTATTCTCCTGGTTGGAATGTTTTACCATGGACTTTTGAGTCGTAGTATTTTTTCATTTTTGTGTGTTTCGCTCTTCTTCGAGTGCAGCTTGACTTCTTTTTTCTTCTAGAATTTCTAAGCTTACTCTGATTTTTTCTTAGTTTGTTGCCTCGTCCACTTTTGTAGTTCGGAGTGTGGCAATCCCTATTTCGGACGGTATTACTGCTTCCGTGTTGTACGTTAGGGAGAATGGAGTTTCTCTGTTGCTTGTTTTTGCCATTGTTCTATGTGCCCATAGGACATGCGGAATTTCTTCCACCCAGTTTTTGATTCCTTCAAGTCTTGATTTGATTCCCTCTCCCAGACTCCTGTTTGCTCTTTCGACCAGTCCGTTCGTTTGTGGATGTTTGACAGAGGCGAAATTTTGTTGTACGCCTTTTTCTCCGCACCAGTCCTTAAATGGATTGTCTCAGAATTGTTTTTCGTTGTCGGATATTGTTTCTCCCAGTAATCTGAACCTGCACACGATATTTTCCCATACGAAGTTTTTAATTTTTTGCACCGGTTATCGTTGTTACCGCTTTTGCTTCTATCCATTTGGTGAAGTAGTCTATTGCAACGATTAGGAAATTTATTTTACCCCGCCCTTCCGGGAATGGGCCGGCTATGTCTATCCCCTACTTATGTAATGGCCATGGTGTGGTTATCGGTGTAAGGTTGTGCTGGGGGTACTTTGGTATTGGACTGTGTATTTGGCAGTTGTGGCATTTTTTTAGTATTTCCCTTGCGTCTTCATGCATTGTTGGCCAATGGTATCCTGTCCTGACAGCTTTTGCTACTACGGATCTTGGTCCGGAGTGCATACTACACATCCCTTCATGTATTTCTTGTATGATGTAGCTAGCTTGTTTTGGACCCACACATTTCGCCAGGGTTCAAGGAATGAATTCTTGTACATCGTTTCGTTTATGATTTCATATTGTCTCGCTTTTATCTTTAGTTTCCTTGCTTGCCTTTTTTCTACTGGTAGTGTTCCTTTTGACAAGAAATCGTATATTAGGGTCATTCAGTTATACTACGTTTCCTCTACCACTGCTAAGACTTATGTTTCTTCTGTAGATTTTTTAGTTAGCATTTCTACTAGCACTTGCTTTGCTAGATGTGGGAAGCTTGTTGACGCGATTTTTCTGAGTGCGTCCGCTTTTTTATATTCGCTCCAAGGGATCTGTTTAATTGTGAATCCTCAAAGCCGTTGATTGTCGTCTTTGTTTTTGTAATATTTTTTCATACTTTCTTCATTAGTTGTGTATGCTCTGTTTATTTAGTTAGCTACTAGTCTGGAGTCTATGTTTGCTTGTAGCCTCTTGACACTCACTTCTTTGGCTATTTTTAGTCCAAAAACGAGTGCTTCATATTTTTCTTCGTTGTTCGAGGTTTCGAACTCGAATCTCAATGCATATGTCAACTTTATTCCTTCTAGATTAGTCAATATGAGTCCTGCTCCCGAGCCTTCCGTACATGAAGAACCGTCCATGAATAGTATCCATGGTTCCGGTTTGTGGCTTTCGGCTTCTGACATGGGAGTGACTTTGTCAGGGGTCTTAGCTATGAAATCCGCCAGTATTTGTCCTTTGATTACATTTAGTGGTTTATATGTGATACAATATCTAAGGCTGCCTTCCACATCTGCATCCGCCCAGCTGTATCTGGGTTTGATAGCACTTGTTTGATTGGCTGATCTGTGATGACTACTATTGGATGTGCCTGGAAGTACCTCTTGAGCTTTTTAGTCGCATGGACTAAGGCTAAGATTACTTTATGTTGGAAATACGTTTTTACGTATTTAGGAAGATTCGGTCACTCCGACAATATATTAAGTAGTAGCTCATAGTCTAGATATCTTTTAATATATCAAACAAGGAAAAGCCCGGTCCATGCTTGTATGGCCGACCCAATTGTAAGTACAAGCCCATTGATAGGTGTGTAAACACCCATCCTTTTTACCACTTAACTACAATAATAACCGAGCCAAAACGTATATTTTATGTCGTAAATGTCGGAATTATGTGTGGTTTGTGTTTTTGTTGTGATTTAGGACGAAAAAGTGAAAAGGGGAGAAAACACGGGCATTCACGGGCTTTTATCGAAGAAAAAGACGAAAGACGAAGTCAAGAAGTCAAGAGTGCAAAAAGAACGGAAGTCCAAGACCAATTCTTAAGATTTATCGAAGAAAAAGTCAAAAGACGGAAGTTTACTAAAAGCCGAAGAACTCAAGTCTAATTTATTGAAGAATTACAAGACGAGTTTAAAGAAATCCCGAGACAAAGTCGTTTAAGTCAAAGAATCAAGAAGATTAAGGACTTAATGACGCAATTAAGGAAAGAAGAAAGAGGGGAGGAAGCTTCCTAAGCACCTCCCTAATCTCCCCTATAAATAGTTCATTAGTGTTTTCATTTCATTTTTGTTGGCTAGTTTGACAAACTATGCTCTTCCACTTTAATTTTTGCACATTTAATTACATGTCATTTAATTAATTTTCTTGCACCCTAAATACATTTAATTTCAAGTAAGTTTCCTTTTAATTATTGTCAATCTTTACTTTTACTGTTTGATCTCCTATCTACCTTTCTTGTTTGATCTTAATCTTTATGTTTATTTGTTCATGTTCATGTTCTTGAGTTTTTGTTAAATTGATTAAGTGGGTTTTGATTATTTTGATTAGTTTTGTTAGTTTGATTGTTTTGGATTGTTTGTTTATGATTAGTAGATGTTTATTGATTAGTTTGATTTAATCTTGTGGTTGATTTTGATTAGTTTTGATTAGATTCGTATTATTTTGTTCTTCCTTGTTCTTCGTTTGTGTAACTGTTTCCCATGATATTCCGAACCAAGCTAAGCCAAATATTCCGAGTGAAGGTATTTTGCTGATTGTTCCGAATCAAGTGAAAGTTCCGAATCAGTTTGGTTCATTCGGAACATTCCGAACGAAGGTTTTGAGAAAGTATTCCGGATCCGCGAGTTCATTCGGAACATTCCGAGTGAAGGAGTTTATTCGGAACATTCCGAATCAAGACATTGTTCCGGATCAGCAAAAAGTTCCGAACGAAGGATTTTGGGGATTTTTCATTCGGAAGATTCAATGTTCCGAATCAAGCAGATTATTCCGGATCAGTGTTTGTTCATTCGGAACATTCCGAACCAAGAAGGCATTCCGAATCAAGGCTGTTTCATTCGGAATATTCCGAACGAAGGATTTGGGATTTGTTCATTCGGAACATCTATTGTTCCGGATCAAGGGATTCATTCGGAATATATTCCGAGTCAATGCAATATTCCGAATCAAGACTTTATTCCGGATAAGTGACATACTCCGGATAAAGGATTTATTCCGGATGAAGGTTTTGTTCAAATATTACGAATGAGTGTTTTATGTTCATTATTCCGAACGAAGAAGAATTATTCCGGGTGAAGGTGACATTCCGAACGAGTAATTATTCCGAGTGAGGTATTTTCAGGTTATTTTAAGTTACTGTTATAAGTTTTAATCTTTAATTTTCAAGCTTTATTTTTCCGGCCTTTTTCCTTAGTCACACTTTAAGATTACTTGCCTTAGACTTATTTTAGCCTTGCCTTAGTTTAAGTTTTAGTTGCGTTTTAAGTTTTCCTTAGATAGTTTTAAGTTTGCGTTATTTACTTTCAGTGCCTTTTACTTTTAGTCACGCTTTTAAATACTAGCCCTTTATTTTAAATTAGACTTAGATTTAAATTAACGTCATTTTCATTTACGTCTTGCACATTTATTTTAAAATAACCAAAAATATTCTTTTTCACCAAAAACAATTGAGTCGTACTTTGAACCGGAAATCAATTCGAGAGGATACCGAGAAACGAACTTTTCAACTAGCAAAATCTCAACATTAAAATGACGCCGCTGCCGGCTCTTTTCGTGAAGATTAACGGTTTTCTGTGAGAGACGCGTTGCTTTTTGGGATCCGTTCACTCGTGAACGTTATTTTTCGTGTCAAAAATTTCCAAAAAATCCCAAAAACATTTGAAAAACCATAAAAAGCATTTCTTTTTCTAAGTTTTGCACCAAAAATATTCCTCTTTATCCTCTATTATGTTTAATTCTTTTCTTTACCCCTCTTATTTATAATT
The DNA here is from genome assembly GCA_025667525.1 of Glebionis coronaria. Taxonomy (NCBI): domain Eukaryota; kingdom Viridiplantae; phylum Streptophyta; class Magnoliopsida; order Asterales; family Asteraceae; genus Glebionis; species Glebionis coronaria. Next base: position 39,094,669 of record CM046874.1, on the reverse strand, counting down.
CTTCATGGATTCGTCTTGCGTACGGTGTGGGAGACCATGGCATGGTTTTCAAACATATCAATGGTGCACTTGTGAGCGGTGTGGTTTTGATATCGACGATACACAATTTGGATTTTGTCCATTTTGCAATTCAACAAATTCATACTTCTCCTCTTACAATACTTTCTCACCTTCTCCCGTCTATGACAATCCTTATACTCAAGATGCACCAGTTTTTTTCTCCATACCTGTGGTGCTATATTTGTGGGGGCCCTCACGATGCTTCTTCTTGTGATCCGTCGAAGGTCTTTGAGAAAGTTCCGTGCTATCATCCCAGTGTGTATAACTTTGAGCCCCCACGTCACACCGTCAATCATCAACCCTTTTGTGCACTTCCTCCTGAGCAACTTGCCACACTTTTTGACAACTTTCACAAAGTTCAAGAAGCTTGCAACAAAATCATCGAAAAATGTCAAGCGGATCAGCAACAAGAGCAAGTATCTAACCTTAATGCTTATACTCCTCCTCTTGTGCCTCCATATTATTATGATAGTGATGACGATGAGAGTCCTATTTCTTGGAACGATGAGAATTCTATTCCTTCTCCTGACTTGCCGGCCCTGGAACCTAAGGATTCACCCATCCTAGGGGATAAGGATCTTAGCACCATTCCTGCAAAGGAATCCGACGAATTCATAAAGTCTAGTGCTGATAACCTTGTCCCAATTCCAAGTGAATCTGAGTTGACATCCGACAGTGACGATGAGTATGATGCACTTTCTTCTGATGATGTTCCTTCCACCAACACTTTGGAAGAGGATTCTTTGGCTTTCTCTAATCCATTTTTTGATCAAGATGATGATTTTACTTCTAGTGATGACGAATCACTATCCGATGAAGATGTTCCGAAGGAAACTTTCAAGATTTATTCGAACCCTTTATTTGATTTTGATGACGCTTACATATCTAGTGAGATGAATCCTCTCATTGACGAAGGGATTGAGGACATTGATAGCTCTGATTCTCTTGCTATTAATGAGCATCCGTTGTTAGCCATGCCTCCTTCTATCGTAGAAGTGGAAAGACTTGACTCTACACAGGTGGAAGGTAATTGTTCTCATACTTCTCATATTATATTTCCACCTCATCCTACCGCGTGCACACCCAAGCGGGTGATGTATCGCTTTTACTCTCCTCGTTCCATACCGGAAAATGAGGATGAGTGCTTTGACCCGGGAGGTGAAAATGACCATTCTATGATTGATAACCTTACGGCTTTGCCAATTGGTCAGCATCCATTGTCTTTGGAGGATGATAATGTGATTCCTTTACCTACCCTACCTCCCGTGGATCAAGATTTCACATACTTCTCGTATGTTGAAAGGACCTTCCTACCATTCAAGACTTATCATGTTCAGGGATTCGAGCGCTCAATGATCCACTCTTGATGATTTTTGACAACCCGTGATTCCGTGTTCCCGTCTTCCCGGTTCTATCCTAAACTCTTTTCGATTCACTATTTTATATTTTTCCAATATTAAAATAGGAATCTCGTTAGTTGTCTTTTCCTTAGCGAGATTTACACAAAGTGCACAATGTCCTAAGTGTAGGGGAGTTTACTCCCACATGCTTAAACATTGAGGACGATGTTTATATTAAGTGTAGGGGGACTTCTATCGAAGTTAAGTGGCCTTTTCCTTGTATTTGTCCTCATTTTAACCGGAAAAATCAATTTTTTGACACTTTTCAAATTTTTTTTATCTATTTTGGCCTATTAGATTTTCCCTTTGTATAGTTATTTTCTTTCTTTACTAGAATAAATTTTAAATAAAGTGCTTTTAATTTTTAAACGTTGTGAATCTTTTGACTCAACCCGAGTTTACTTATCTAAGTTTACTCTAGCTAGTATCCTTAACGTGTTTAAGTCAAGTTTTGCTAGGCTTTTATATAGGGAGCTATAAAACGCGAAAGTCTTAACTCTCACGGGTTAAGAACAATAACTTTTCGCAAGTTCCTATAATTGATCCTAGAGAGTCGTTTATCAAGGGAACTTTAAAATGCGATTTCTAAGCTTGAAAAATTCTAAGAGTTTGCAAGATCCTATAGGCGACTCTAAAACCCAAAACTTTGATTTAATAGGCTAAGCATCCACGAGTCTCATTCCTTGAGATTTTAAACTGTGGAGAACGAGAGATGATAGAGTAAATTATAAGTTTGGTATTCTTTCGTGAATTTATGTGAGTTAATTATGAGCCTATTCTCCCATCGCTTGCTAATAAATTTATCTTCAATAAATAAGGTTGTACGATTTGAAAAGTTACTTAGCTTCTAGCCCAAGATCGTTTAAAAGTTGCTCGGTATGGATTAGAGTTCATAGCCAAGGCATAACTTATTGAAGCGGGATGCGAAGATTGGCGAGTCCGAAAAGGCCCTAACAAGGCATGAGGGCTACATTTTTGTTGCTAAAGATCCAAAAGTGACGTGAAGAATCATTTATCAAAGATCAATATGAAGGATCGAGACACACGACGAAAAGCAAATACTCCCGTAAAGATCATGGAGAAGTCTATCCGAAAAGACCCTAGCAAGGTATGAGGATAAATAGATCCAAGTCTAAAAAGGAGGCGGATCGTTGTATATCAAAGTCCAAAATAAAGATTGGAGAAAAATGAAGAAGTAGTGGTCCAAATATGAAGAATCTCTCAAAACTTCAAGTGAAGAAATTCCTATTATGAAGAGAAGGCCATTATTTCATGAACGTCTCTCAAGATTTGAAGTATGAAGTCGCTGCCAAATATCGTTCCGAGAAAGGTCTCAAATCACAAAGCGAGTTATGCCAAGATATGAACTTTATGAGGTCCCGAGAAGCAGTTTTAACAGATTTTGTCCTTTAGCTAACTATTGATTAAATCGTCCCACTTTATTTTCAGCCTAATAAACTATCGAAATAAGTCAACAATGCATCCTCGTGATCATTCAAGACAACAATAAAATATAAGAGATACACCTAGGAATAAGGGAGTCTAAGTGAATAATTGGCCCACATGAGTTCGTGTTAGTTTGCTAACTTATAATAACAATGATCTCGTTTTTAAGCTTGGTTTGGAGAAAGTGAAAACTTGAGGATGATGATCATTCATGACATTTTCAAAACCCTAAGGTATGTTTTTGATTTCTTTACTTTCTTCCTTTGAATGTTTATAATTTTCTATCTCTTTAATAAAGGCCAAGGTGGATTGACTATGATGAAAAGTGTAATCGTGCTTTGTAACTAATGCATTGCATGAGGACATTGCAATGGTCAAGTATAGGGGATTTGATAGGTGTGTAAACACCCATCCTTTTTACCACTTAACTACAATAATAACCGAGCTAAAACGTATATTTTATGTCGTAAATGTCGGAATTATGCGTGGTTTGTGTTTTTGTTGTGATTTAGGACGAAAAGGTGAAAAGGGGAGAAAACACGGGCATTCACGGGCTTTTATCGAAGAAAAAGACGAAAGACGAAGTCAAGAAGTCAAGAGTGCAAAAAGAACAGAATTCCAAGACCAATTCTGAAGATTTATCGAATAAAAAGTCAAAAGACGGAAGTTTACTAAAAGCCAAAGAACTCAAGTCTAATTTATTTAAGAATTACAAGACGAGTTTAAAGAAATCCCGAGGCAAAGTCGTTTAAGTCAAAGAATCAAGAAGATTAAGGACTTAATGACGCAATTAAGGAAAGAAGAAAGAGGGGATGAAGCTTCCTAAGCACCTCCCTAATCTCCCCTATAAATAGTTCATTAGTGTTTTCATTTCATTTTTGTTGGCTAGATTGACAAACTATGCTCTTCCACTTTAATTTTTGCACATTTAATTACATGTCATTTAATTAATTGTCTTGCAACTTAAATACATTTAATCTCAAGTAAGTTTCCTTTTAATTATTGTCAATCTTAAATTTTATTGTTTGATCTCCTATCTACCTTTCTTGTTTGATCTTAATATTTATGTTTATTTGTTCATGTTCATGTTCTTGAGTTTTTGTTAAATTGATTAAGTGGGTTTTGATTATTTTGATTAGTTTTGTTAGTTTGATTGTTTTGGATTGTTTGTTTATGATTAGTAGATGTTTATTGATTAGTTTGATTTAATCTTGTGGTTGATTTTGATTAGTTTTGATTAGATTCGTATTATTTTGTTCTTCCTTGTTCTTCGTTTCTGTAACTGTTTCCCAGGATATTCCGAACCAAGCTAAGCCAAATATTCCGAGTGAAGGTATTTTGCTGATTGTTCCGAATCAAGTGAAAGTTCCAAATAAGTTTGGTTCATTCGGAACATTCCGAACGAAGGTTTTGAGAAAGTATTCCGGATCAGCGAGTTCATTCGGAACATTCCGAGTGAAGGAGTTTATTCGGAACATTCCGAATCAAGACATTGTTCCGGATCAGCAAAAAGTTCCGAACGAAGGATTTTGTGGATTGTTCATTCGGAAGATTCAAAGTTCCGAATCAAGCAGATTATTCCGGATCAGTGTTTGTTCATTCGGAACATTCCGAACCAAGAAGGCATTCCGAATCAAGGCTGTTTCATTCGGAATATTCCGAACGAAGGATTTTGGATTTGTTCATTCGGAACATCTATTTTTCCGGATCAAGGGATTCATTCGGAATATATTCCGAGTCAAGGCAATATTCCGAATCAAGACTTTATTCTAGATAAGTGACATACTTCGGATAAAGGATTTATTCCGGATGAAGGTTTTGTTCAAATATTCCGAATGAGTGTTTTATGTTGATTATTCCTAACGAATAAGAATTATTCCGGGTGAAGGTGACATTCCGAACGAGTAATTATTCCGAGTAAGGTATTTTCAGGTTATTTTAAGTTACTGTTTTTAAGTTCTAATCTTTAATTTTCAAGCTTTATTTTTCCCACCTTTTTCCTTAGTCACACTTTAAGATTACTTGCCTTAGAATTATTTTAGCCTTGCCTTAGTTTAAGTTTTAGTTGCGTTTTAAGTTTGCCTTAGATAGTTTTAAGTTTGCGTTATTTACTTTCAGTGCCTTTTACTTTTAGTCACGCTTTTAAATACTAGCCCTTTATTTTAAATTAGACTTAGATTTAAATTAACGTCAATTTTCATTTACGTCTTGCACATTTATTTTAAAACAACCAAAAATATTCTTTTTCACCAAAAACAATTGAGTCGTACTTTGAACCGGAAATCAATTCGAGAGGATACCGAGAAACGAACTTTTCAAATAGCAAAATCTCAACATTACCCATCTTATGGGCTTGGTATATAAACCCTCTCCTTAGATGGAGAGGGTGGTGGATTCATTCATAATACACATAGTAAAAGTGTGTTTTCTTATTTTCTCTCTCAAGTGTGTGTGTGAATTCTACCAAGTTTCTATCTCTTTCTCTCTCTAAAACATAAGCTAGATTTACATATCCTACACTTTCTTGATCGGGGAATAACTTTTTCCTGGCCCTACCAGGGTCTTGTTTATGAAGCGGACTGATAGTTGCTTTGATTGCTTTTCTGTTATTAATACTGCACTTATCGTGCTTTTGGAAGCAGATAGGTATACTATCAGTTCTTCCCCTTGGGTTGGGAAGGCTAATTCTGGTAGCTCTACAATTTGTTTCTTGATGTTTTTTAAAGCTATTTCGGCTTTTTGTCTCTAGCGGAATTCGTTTTTCTTTATGCACCCCTTTAGGACTTTGAATAGTGGTAAGGATTTTTCTGCTGATTTTGACAAAATCTGCTCAAACTTACAAGTTTGTTGTTTAGCTCTTAGACCTCCTTGTTGTTCTTAGGTGAAGATAAGTTTGTGTCTGCTATCACTTTTTCTGGGTATGGTCGGATTCCATCCGTATTGATTATCTGCTCCGGGAATTCTTTTCCTTCTACCCCGAACGCGCATTGTCCTGGGTGGAGTTTTATATTTGCTTATCTCTGAGTTTGAAAGGTCTCTTCCAAGTCTCTGTGGATCTCTTTCTTTTGTTTTACTTTTGATGACTATGTCATCTGTAAAGACTTCCATGTTACGTCCTTTTTGCTTTTTAAATACTTTTTATATCATTTGCTGGTATGTGATACCAATGTTCTTTAGTCCAGGGGGTATTCGTTTATAGCAGAAGATCCAATGGTCTGTCATGAATGCTATTTTTTATTCGTCTTTTTCCGCTATCTGTATCTGGTGGTGCCCTTCATGGGTGTCTAGGAAGCATTTAAAGGGATATCTGCGTAAGGACTCTGCTTCGCGGTCGTCCTCTGGTAGCCTGTAGGCTTCTCTCAATGATGCTCTATTGAGGTTTGTGAAGTCGATGTATATCTTCCAACTGTCATCGTTTTCCTTTATCATTACTGGATTGGATAGCCAATTGTGGTATTGTATTTCTCTTATAGTCTCTGCTTCTAACAACGTTGCCACTTCTTTGCGAATAGCTTCGTTCCTTTCTGAGGCTTGGCATCATTTCTTTTTTCTGATTGGAGGTTAGCCTTCCATGATTTTAATGTGGTGCTCTGCTATGTCTCTTGGGATGCCTGCCATGTCTTTTGTTTACCATGCGAATACGTCGAGGTTTTTCTGAGCAGATCACATAGGTCTTTTTTCTTTTTCCCTGACAGGCTTCCTCCTATTGTGACCATCTATTTCGGATATCCTAGGTGGATTGCTATTTTTTGCCATCTTTCTAGTTGTAGGTTTTGTTTTTCCTCCATTGTGCACTCTTTTGTTGTCGTCTTCCTGTTATAGAGTGTGAGTACGCCTCCACTTACTCGGAATTTGATCACTCCATGTGATGTGGATGGGACTGCCTTTGTTTGGTGGATTCCTAGCCTTCCTATTATGATGTTGTATGGTGAGTATGACCGAACCATCATTAAATTCATTCGCGTTGTCACAGAGTTGACCTCATATCTGATTGTTACTTGTAACTCAATTTGTCCTATTGGCCACATGGTTTCTCCATTAAATCCTATTAGGGAAGTGGTAGCTGGGGCGATTTTTCTTCTTATTTCTGGCTGGAGGTGGTTGAAGCAATGCTTGTACATTATTTCGGAAGCTGAGCCTCTGTCTATGTATATTTTGTGTACATCATGTCCTTTTATGTCTTCTTTGATTAACATCGGTTCTTCTCTTGCTTCTGATTTGTCTAGTGGGAGAAGGATATTTCCGTGTCTTGTGAGAAGCTTTTTGTTTTTGTTTGTGTCTTTGTTTCGCCATTTGATTGTATCATGAGGATGGCTCTTGGGTTGTATTCATTGGTATGTTCGACTCGTTTTTTATTCTTTACCCATGAGAATGATCCTCCCCTTGTAGCTAATTCATTAATCTCTCTATTCAGGTGCATGTACTCGTCAATGTTATGTCCGGTTTCGTTATGAAACTCAGAGAATCAATGTCCCTTTCTTTCCATGACAGGCGTGGTCATAGGGGAAGGTGTTTTAAGTTTCCTTCTTTCTAGATGCATGATCTATGTGGGTGTTTTCAGGACTTCAGGGGGACTTGGAGCGTACCGCGGCTTCTTACGACTCTAGAGGTTGGATTTCTTGTTGGATCGTCATCCCCTACTCCTGAATCTATCGACATCCGGGACGGACTTGGCATGTTCATTCCTTCTCTTGGATCTGTCGAAAAATTCTCCGATGGGTTCTCTATCCTTCTATTTTATGCGATGATATTTAGAATTTTCATCGGCGCTGCTTCGGAATTCGGTTAAGAATTGGGTTCTTAGTTCCTCGTAGCTGTCCACCGTCTCGGGTGGGAAGCTTTTAAGCCAAAGTACGACGCTGCGAGTAAGCGTTGTTGTGAACATGTGGCACCATGTTGACATGGCCCATCTTTCAACCGAGGCAAGGGTTTGGTGTTGGAAATAAGTTTTACGTATTAAGAAGGATTGGTCACTCCAACGATAGTCCATGTAATAGCTCGTAGTTTAGTTAACCTTCTTTATTTATCAAACAAGTCCAAGCCTAGCCTACAACATGTGTAGGCCGGCCCAAACGTGTAAGCCCAAGCCCATTACAAGGCTTGGGTATATAAACCCTCTCCTTTGATGGAGAGGGTGTGTGTTCCTCATTTTTACACATAGTGAAAAAGTGTTTTTCTTTTACTTTCTCTCTCTAAGTGTGTGTGTTCTCACCATCTCTCTATCTCTTTCTCTCTCTAAAACATAAGCAAGATTTACATATCCTACAAATGGTATCAAGAGCCATGGGATGATTGTATTGTTTATGTGTTTGTGTTCTTGATTCATACGCCTATTTTGATCCATTTTTACACGAACCAAATTTTTTTTGTGTTTTTGATGGTTTTTTCTTGATACAAATCTTCTACATAGTTGTGGTAGGGATTTGGTATAGTTACTTTGGCTAAAAACATAAAATTTTTGGGTGTTTTGATCATTTTTTGGCTTAAAATCACGAATTGGTTGACTTTTGTCCGAGAAAAGTGGGAATTATTCCGATCAGGTCATCGGAAAAGGGTTTATATGACATTCCGATCAGTGTAATCGGAATAGGGTTTAGGGATTCCGATTTTGGGTACATTCCGATCAGGTATTCCGATTAGGTATTCCGATTTGGCACATTCCGATTAGGTACATTCCGATTGGTATTCAGATTATGTATTCCGATTTGGTTTATTCCGATTAGGTACATTCCGATCAAGGTTATCCGATTAGGGTTTATTCCGATTTGGGAGATTCTGATCAAGGTTATTCCGATAAGGCTTATTCCGACTCATATTCCGAATGATATTTCGATCACTATTCCGATCAACATTCCGATAACAAAAATTATTCCTTAAAAAATTTCGAATCGTGTGTAATTTTGACTTGGAATTTTTGGTTTATCAAGGACATATTTTAGGGGATTTTAACATTGTTTCTCGACTTCAACTCACAACAACAAACACATTTACTTTCTTTCATTGATCGATCAACGTTTGTAAATCTTAACTTATTGAAATGGAGTACACATCTCTTACGGATAAGTCCATCCTCTCGGGTACGGATAATCGTCCACCAATGTTGGTGAAGACTATGTATGAGGAATGGGCTTCCCGAATGGAACTTTATATGTTGAACAAGGAGAATGGACATCTCATTTGGGCATCGGTGCTCAATGGACCATTAGATTATGGTACAGTGACGGAAGGTACAACTACTCGTCCTCGCACAACGGGTGAATTGACTGGAGATATGAAGATTCAAGACAAATGTGATAAGTATGCTACAAAGATCATTCTCCAAGCCCTTCCTCCAGATGTCTACAAACTCGTCAGCAAACATAAAGTTGCCAAAGAGTTATGGGATAGAATTCTTGTTCTCATGCAAGGCACCTCGTTAACTAAACAAGAACTTGAGTGTAAGCTTTATGATACTTTTGATAAGTTTGCCTATGTGCCAGGGGAGACTCTCAATGATTACTATCTGAGATTTACCCTATTGTTGAATGAGCTCAATATCTATGGCATGACAATTCCTACCTCTCAATTGAACACCAAGTATTTGAACACTCTTCCTTCAGAATGGAAAAAATACGTGACGGATGTTAAATTGGCTAAGGACTTGCATAACACCAATGTGGATCAACTTCAAGCTTTTCTTCAACAACACGAATGCCATGTGATCGAGGCTCGGTTGTCTACACCTCAAGTTCATGATCCACTTGCAATGTATGCTTCTCAACAAAACATGGCTTATACTTATCAACAACCATCATACTTGCAGCAACCACCACCACACACCTATCAGCAACCATCTTATCAACCACCAATGATGCCACAACAAGCATTTCAACAAGGTGTTCATCAACAATCTTTTCCGCAGCAACCACCATATCAGACATCACCATCACAAGCCAATACTTCTCCAATGGGCTATACTCCTCAGCAATGATATTTTCCAATAGAAACACAACCAACACAAGCTTTCTACTCTAATGAACTTCCACTAATCCAGACACCGGTCTTTACTCCAAATGATACGCCAGCTGATGTTCTAAACCATCTCACAGCCTACTTGTCAAAACTTGTTGCAACTAGAGGATTTCCACCAACAAACAATCAGCTCCGCACCTCATCAAATCCTCGACAACAAGCCACTGTTCAAGATGGTCAAGTGACGGTGCAACCAATTCAGGGAAGGCAAAATTCATATGGACCTCCTACAAGGACTGGGAACAATCAAGCTGTGAATTCTCAAGCTAGTGGAAATGGGAGTCCTATTGGTCCTAAGAAGGTTGTGACTTGCTACAATTGCCGAGGACAAGGTCATATGGCTAGGGAATGCACTCAGTCAAAAAGGAGGAGGGATGATGCATGGTTTCGTGAGAAGATGTATTTGGTTGATGCTCAGTCTAAGGGGAAGATTTTGGATTCAGAGGAGTTAGCATTTCTTACAGACCCAGGGGCAGCAGATACTGAAGGCATTGCAGTCGTTTCTACTTCTAATGCAGCTTATCAAGCAGATGATCTTGACGCATATGATTCGGATTGTGATGACATTCACTCTGCCCAAGCTGCTCTCGTTGCTAATCTCTCTCACTACGGTTCTGATGTCGTCAGTGAGGTACCAACCACATCTAATAATATTGATGATAACCAACATCAAGTTGGGCATGAAAATGACAACCTCGAACAGCATTCGGGAACTAGTAACTCAAATGATGTGGTACCCAATCCTACACATTTGAGTGAAACTCAACCAAATGTTATGACGGGTATGGAATCTTATGCTCAACATGATTTGGTCATGGTGCCTAAACATATTATTGATCAAATGCATATGGCCCTCAGACAATCCGTAGATACCAATTCCACCCTAACTGCTGAGCTTGCGTTGCATAAAGAAAAGGTCAAAACTTTTGAAATGGTCCCTCAAGCAGAGAAAATAACATGTTCTGAATTTGACCAATTTCGTTTTGAAAAGATTGAACACTTGAAAGAAATAGAATCATTAAAAGCTAATCTTTCTAATGAATAAAAAGAAAAGGAGTCGGTTGTCAATGATTTTCAGAAACTTAAAATGGATTTCGAAACTCTCGAGTCTAAAAAGGTTGAATCATAAATTAATGCTACCAAACTTCTTAAATTCAAGGAACAACAGCTTTTAAAACAATACGCTTCCACAGAAAAGGTTCATCTTTTAACTAAATCATTTAAAGAACTCGAACTTAAACGTCTTCAAGATTTACCACCTAATCCCGGTTATGCAAAACAAGCTCAGGAATATATTCCCGGTCTTTATGATATGACCATAATTGGCAAATCGAAAGAAGCACCTTTTGTTCGTAGTACTGAGAAGACACAGTCACTTGCGGATGAAACTCATTCTAAAATGATTTCAAAATTCCATACAATTGATTATGATCAACATAACAAAGATCAATTTTCGAAAAAGACACGCATTCGCTTACAAAAGGAATTAGCTGAATTGACAGTTCTTGTGCCCCAAAGTTTGTCAAATGAAAACCTTCCTAGTACGTCTCCTACACTTGTTAAAACGGATTTAACGAAGTTAATTCCACCGGTAAGCAAGGCGTCCGTTAACTTAAATGCGGTTCACCAACACTTAGCCGATTTTGACAAGGTCATTTTGGAACGTACGACGGCTTCGGCCATAACGTAAGGTGAATGGAACTTTGAGCACACTAGAGCTGCGTTCCGAAAAGAAATTGTTCCGTTTGTAGACAATGTTAAAGCTTGTCTTAGTAATCTTGATCAAGATTTGCTTTTGGAAATAGAAGAAGTTAGACGTGTTTTCAATGAAATGAATGATGCCTATGAAAACAGTTTACTTGAAATAGAACGGGTTTCACGCCAAAATGATCAGCTTCTGAAGCAAGTGATGTCTCATGATATAGTCTCTGTCTGTGTGAATAAAAGTATTGATAATGATTCTATTGTGCATAATGTTGAATCTGTGGATAATGTGGTAGATAGTACTTGTCACGAATCTGACGCTGAATTTTTAAAGTTTCAAGATTCATATTCTTCGCTTTCAAAACGTTTTGATGAGATTCAAACACATTGTATTTCGCTTGAATGCAAGCAACAATTTATTCAAGAAATCTTTGAAACGTCATTTGAAGGTGTTAATATCGATGATGCAAACTTTGAAAAGAATTTTCGATTGAATTTACAATCAAAACAGCGTCAGCCAAGTGACAAGGTTGCTCAATCTTTGCCGATAGAAATAGAGAAATCTAAGGAGCTTAACTGTGTGAACGTACTTGAGGTCGCTGAGAATTTTAAACTGGATATAGATAATCGAGTTTCCAAGATTTTGTCCAAAGTTGATAACTTAACACATAAAAATACACGATTTTTCGATTCAGTAAAGCCCGCAGGTGTTGATACCACTGCACAGAATCAATCATTGATTGAACAATTGAATCGAAAGTCGGTGGAAATATCAGATTTGAGGGAACAAATTTATGATAAGAATCTGGTCTTGGCTGAGTTAAAGGAAACACTTCGTACTCTAAAAGGTAAGAATGTTGTGGATAACGCATCCACTGTCTCAGCATCGTCCTCTAGTGCAATCAAAAGGAAACTTATAGCCGTCACACCACTTAACAAGGGCCCTAGGACTAAACCATCTCAAACTTTGGTCACTAAAGATAAGGCGGAATCAAAACCAGCTTCTAATATTCCCGTGTTGCCTTCTACAGGAGTAAGCACCACTACTAAAGCTCAAAGATATAAGCTTAAGAGAAACAAGAAGAATGATAGGATCTTGCCCCCATCTAGTAGTCAAGTGAAGAAGAAGGTAGAAGCCCATCCTAGGAATGTTATTTCTGTTTTGAATAAAAAGAATCATGTAGCTAAACCTAAAGGCTCTGCGGTTGTGCAGCGTTCTAAGCCTAGTGTGAATTCTAATTTGAAATGTTGGAATTGCAATGAATGTATGTTTTCTAGTCGTAATGATTCTTGCCTTATTGACCATGTGAATGAGATGTATGCCCGGAAAAATGGATTAGAATGGAAACCGACTGGGAAAGTGTTAACCCAAGTTGGTTGGTTGTGGCGCCCCACTGGTAGAACTTTCACTATAGTAGGAAATACGTGCCCTTTGACTAGGATCACTCCCACTAAAGCGAAGAAAGCGTGCCCTTTAACTAGGAGTACCAAGGCAAACACAAGCGTGTCCTTTAACTAGGAACACTGACACTACTGTAGGAACCAAGTGCCCTTTAAATAGGTCTGCTTCCACTGTAGTGCCCGCGAATAATCCAAAACCTAAGAAAGTTGGAACAGTAAAACCTATTAGTGCTAAAACTCACATTAGAAAACGCAGGAAATCTAAGGATCTCAAAAATGTTAGCAATTCTGATAATTCTATATCTGTATCTGCTAACACTCCGGAACCAATAGTTTCCAATGCATTGTCTACTGTTGTTGTTGAAAACAGGTGGTCCAAATTGTTCTCTGGTATTTGGACTCTGGTTGCTCCAAGCATATGACCGGAGATCGCTCTCAGCTCAGAAATTTCATCAGCAAGTTTCTTGGTACGGTTCGATTTGGAAATGATCATATTGCAAAGATAATGGGTTACGGTGAATATCATATTGGGAATGTTATAATTTCAAGAGTGTATTACGTGGAAGGTCTTGGTCACAACTTATTTTCTGTGGGACAATTTTGTGATGCAAACCTAGAAGTTGCTTTTCGAGAGCATACCTGCTTCATTCGTAATTTGGAAGGGGTTGATTTATTGAAAGGTACTCGAGGGAATAATTTGTATACTTTGTCTCTACAAGACATGATGGCCGCTTCTCCCGTATGTCTTCTCTCCAAAGCATCAAAGACTAAGTCATGGTTATGGCATCGACGGTTATCTCATCTTAACTTTGACACTATTAATCACTTGGCGAAAAACGAACTTGTTCGTGGTCTTCCTAAACTATCATTTCACAAGGATCATTTGTGTTCCGCGTGTACAATGGGGAAAAGCACTAAGAAGTCTTACAAACCCAAGACGAAAGACACCAACCAAGAGAAACTTTATCTGTTGCATATGGATCTTTGTGGACCAATGCATGTTGAAAGTCTTAGTGGCAAAAAGTACATCCTCGTCATTGTCGATGATTACTCTCGGTTTACATGGGTGAAACTTCTTAAAGCAAAAAATGAGGCACCTAAATTCATCATCGGATTTCTCAAGATGATTCAAGTGTGTCTCAACACTACTGTCCGACGCATTCGTACAGATAACGAAACCGAATTTGTGAATCAAATCTTGCGTGATTATTATGAAGAAGTTGGCATCTCTCATGAAACATCCATTGCACGCACTCCACAACAAAACGGTGTTGTTGAAAGGCGAAATCGCACACTTATGGAAGCTGCTCGAACGATGTTAATTTACGCAAAGGCTCCATTGTTCTTATGGGCAGAAGCAGTATCTACAGCAGTGTACACCTAAAACCGGTCACTAATTCATAAACGCCATGGTAAAACACCTTATGAGCTTCTCCATGGAAAAGTACCAGATTTATCAAATCTTCATGTATTTGGTTCTCTTTGCTATCCAAATAATGATAGTGACAATTTGGGAAAACTTCAACCAAAGGCTGATATTGGTATTTTCATTGGTTACGCACCCGCAAAGAAGGCATACCGAATCTACAACCGTAACTCTCGCAAGATCCTCGAAACTATGAATGTTGATTTTGATGAGCTGACAGCAATGGCTTCTGAGCAAAGCAACTCTGAACCCGCAGTTCATGAAATGGGACCCAGTAACATTAGCTCTGGTCTTGTCCCAAACAACCCTACTTCATCATCATTTACACCACCTACTAGGAATGAATGGGATACGTTGTTTCAACCGTTCTTTGATGAATTCTTTACTCCTCCAAGTATCGTTGCTCCAGAAACTGAAGTAATTGCTCCGGTAACCAAAGTTGTCGCTCCAGCAACCGTTGCACAATCAGATACATCTGCACCTACAATTGGTCAAGATATACCTTCAACAAGCAATTCTCAACCAACACATGTTTCAACTACCCATGTCATGCCTATTGATGATGAAGAGGATGATGATGACCACGATTTGGAATTCGCTCAAATGCGTGAACTTCCATTCTTTGGTGTACCAATTCCCGACCCTAATCAAGTCGGGTCGTCCACCTCAGAGGAAGCTCCTTCTACAGTTTACTCCAATCCACGGATTCGTGAACATGACAGCAAGTGGACAAAGGATCATCCTATAGATTCTATTATTGGTGACCCTAATCGTCCGGTATACACACGAAGTCAATTACAAGAAAGTGCAATGTTTTGTCACTTTGATACTTTTCTCACTAAAGTTGAACCTAAGACATGGCAACAAGCTTTTACTCAATCATGTTGGATAGAAGCTATGCAAGAAGAACTTAATGAATTTATACGTCTTGAAGTATGGGAACTTGTCCCATGCCCGGATCAAGTGCAGTTACTCACTTTGAAATGGGTTTACAAGGTGAAACTCGTTAGGCGGAATATTGAAGAACAAAGCTAGACTGGTAGCTCGTGGATACAAGAAATTATTGGGCATCGACTTTATGGAATCCTTTGCACCTGTTGCCCGTTTGGAAGCTATTCGACTATTCCTCGCTTATGCAGTCCATATGAATATGATTGTCTATCAGATGGATGTGAAGACGGCATTTCTTAATGGTGAACTCAAGGAAGAGGTCTATGTTCAACAACCGGATGGTTTTGTGAATCCTAATTATCCTAATCATGTGTACAAGCTTAAGAAGGCTCTCTATGGGTTGAAGCAAGCTCCTCGCGCATGGTATGATCTATTGTCACAATTCCTTATTACGCAAGGCTTCGCTAAAGGCAAGGTGGATCCCACGTTGTTCATTCAGAAACGAGGTAAAGATATGATTATGGTACAAATATATGTTGATGATATTATATTTGCAGCCTCGACCCAAACCTTATCAGATGAGTTTGGGACACTCATGTCTTCCAAGTTTAAGATGTCAATGATGGGCAAGGTATCATTCTTCTTAGGTCTTTAGATATCTCAGAGTCCCAGAGGCATCTTTATCAATCAATCCAAGTATGCCCTTGAATCGCTTAAGAAGTATAAGATAGAATCTTGCGACCCCGTGGATACTCCAATGGTGGAACGAACTAAGCTTGATGCAGATCCACATGGAGTTGCCGTTGATCTGACACTATATCGTGGAATGATCGGTACTCTTCTGTATATCACAGCTAGTCGACCTGATCTTCAGTTTGCTATATGTATGTGTGCTCGGTATCAAACTCGACCTACTGAGTTACACTTGGCTACTGTGAAACGGATCTTTCGATATCTTAAAGGAACCATTAATCGGGGACTTTGGTATTCGAAGGACTCTTCGATTGCACTTATGGCATATGCAGATGCGGATCACGCGGGTTGTCAAGATACAAGGCGTAGCACGAGTGGAACTTTGCAACTACTAGGAGATCGACTAATCAGTTGGGCATCGAAAAGGCAGAAAAGCGCTGCAATTTCAAGTACGGAAGCAGAATACATAGCTATGTCCGGTTGGTGTGCTCAAATTCTTTGGATGAGATCGCAATTAACCGACTATGGTCTAGGGTTCAACAAAATTCCGATGTACTGCGACAACAAGAGTGCAATTGCCTTATGCTGCAACAATGTTCAATTCTTCCGGTCGAAGCATATTGACATTCGCTACCATGTCATCAAGGAGCAAGTGGAAAATGGAGTAATAGAGCTTTACTTTGTCTGATCTGAGTATCAATTGGCGGATATTTTCACGAAGGCTTTAGATCGCGCTCGAATTGAATTTTTGGCCGACAAGCTAGGAATGAGAACCTTCTCGCCTGAGACTCTAAAGGAACTAGCAGATGAAGCGAAAGAATAGTCTGGGTAAAACTATTCTCCGTATCCTTGGTGATCATCTGTATATATTGTTTATATTTTTATCCACAAAAGCAAAATACAAAAATATAAAACCATATAAAAACCATAAAAATTAAAAAATCTAGAAAAATCCAAAAATATTTTTTACTTTATTTTTCAAAGGCATGTCTTTTGGTACGATAATATTTACGGCCTTAGAAACGTTGATTAATATTGACACGGCGCCATAAATAGAGTTTGTTCAAAAGTTGTAAATATTTCATAAAACATGCCTAAATGGCTTGTAGTTATTTCTGACTACTACCCGGTTTTCATATTAAAGTCAAGTATTTCTTATGAAAACTTTGGCTCACAACGGGAATTAATTTTCTCGGGCAAGGTTTACTTTAAAACCTTGTAAGGGATCAAGTTTACTTTATAACTTGGTCTAACACAAATCTATGTACGTTTCAGTGCATTTATTTGTTAAAACAAGAGAAGTCTTGTTTTTATGAAGCTATCATCTCTACAACCATGCTATCTACATACTCGACGATGCGACTACTCAACCGACGACTACAGCTCTTTCAATAGAACACGGGTCTACAATTGAGGGGGAGCAATTGTCAAGCATTTAGAATCTTCGATGCCGAACGTGCCAAGCTCACTAACTGGTGTCAAGACAACAATACCAATCTTACACGTGGTGTCAAGAGATGACTTCAAACATGACGAGGCGACCAACATATGCTGACAAGAACCATTTGATCTTATCATATGATGTTCTCATCTATCAGGTCCAACCTTGTCAATTCTTTTTTTAATATGGTGAATATGTGATCATGTTACAAATCGATATCATATCTCATACATTTGATATCATGAAGATAACACGGACTTGCATTTTTCTTCCCAAAACCTTTGTTAAAACTTCATTAAATCAATTGATATTAAAAACATCGATTGGGTTAATATTTTTAATATGGGGGAGAAAATGTGATTTGATATGGGATATTATCACAAATGGTTTGACTTAATGTGTTGGCTTATCCCGACATGTGCGAAATGTTTTCGAATATCGTGGCATATGTTAAGGGGGAGCAAAACGGATTTGCATATCAAAATGGATTTTCATGGTGACATATACTTACCCAAAACCCATTTATTTCACGACGATGAAGATTGTGGTGACATAAGGATGGTAGGATAGGTTAAGTCCAGTGATTCTTCTAGAACTGGAGGAATCTTCCCAAGGACATTCCTTAGCTAGAAATAGTAGTCCTTAGGAAAGATGGAGAAAGATTGTGAACGAAGCTAAATGCCGACCAAGTACTTAAGTTAGCACTGGAACAATCACAACAAGGTGCTAGTTATGACGTATTGGTAAGCATTGAAGGGGTTGAAGAATGAAAAAGAATTGTAAAGATAAAGGGTGTAAAGGAAGAAGCCCTCCTTACAACCTTAGGCAGAAACCGGGTCAATACATATGCTATTGAGATCATTTTTAATGATTCTTGATATTGAAGATAGACATCATTGACCCAGTGATGCAATGCATAACCCATCCCAGCTAACTCAGATATCTCTCAAAAGGTATTTGTTTTAATCACACGGAGTCAACGCATTATCTATTGATTTATTCACTCCGAATAAATTGGTATTGAAAAGGTGGCACTCCTCTCCAGCCTCCGATCACTAAAATACAAAGTGCACGATCGAGTCTAGAGCCATTTGAGATCATCAAATATCTCATTAGGACACACTTTCATATTTCCTTGCTTCTTCACACACTATGAAAAGTAAGAAAGATTTTAAGAGTCCTACGCAAAATCTTCATGATCTTGCCTGAACATCCGAGTAATACGAAAGTATTTACAATGAAGATGGAAATCCTTCTTGAGCGAATATCAAAAAGCTCATGGTAGGTGACTTGTGCGATTCTTTATGAATCAAACTTGTGATAACTGGAAAGCAACAGCTGTTTAATTCTTAACTAAATTTAAACACGTTCCAGGCCTCTACGCAATATCTTAATGATCTTGCCAGAACACTCAGAGTGATACCTTAGTGTTCATAGTGATGAGTGGAAATCCTTCTAGTGTTAACCTCAAACAGCACTTGGTAGGTAACTTGCAAGATTCTATACGAATCAAGCTCGTGACAATTGGAAAGCAACGATGGTGCGGTTCTTAATTGAATTTCACTTGTTCCAGGAACATGAATTGACGGCTTCAAATCATGCGGATATTATTATCCAAATGATTCACTCTTTATGTTCGCAGTCAGCTTTGGACGGTCGAATAAAGAGAACGGGTTTACCCGCGAAATCCTGTCAGGAAGTTACTTAATTGAAACTATCCGTCACGGGTACGATATCTAATATCGTCCAACGGTCTTCACCGACCGGAGGTAAAATGCTACCAAATTAGAATGAAATGTTCAAAGCCATTTCGTTCGTGTCTACTTATGTTGTGGCATTTGAAGACGATGGCGTTGCGGGATCCAAGAAGAAGTCGTCCCCGCATGCTTATACTTTATGCACTTAATACCTCATCAAATTCAAGAAATCCTAAAAGTTAAGTCTTCTGCTGTATCGAACTCTGAAGCTTTCAAGAATTACGAAGGTATAAGTATGTGGGACATGGTGTCACGAAGAGGCGAAGATCACAAGTGATGGATGCACGAGATCAAGGCAAGAGATTGATGCTAAAGATTGATATCAAAGATCACATTAGCATGTTCACCAGAAAAGAAAAAGAAAAGAAAGACGAAGACTACGAGCTCAAGACAAGCATAGTATGCTAGGTTTATTTCATTATTGTAACTCGGGTAACGCCCTTGTTTGGAGTGACCTCCCTTAGGGGAGATTGTTGGAAATACGTTTTACGTATTAAGAAGGATCGGTCACTCCAACGATAGTCCATGTAATAGCTCGTAGTTTAGTTAACCTTCTTTATTTATCAAACAAGTCCAAGCCTAGCCTACAACATGTGTAGGCCGGCCCAAACGTGTAAGCCCAAGCCCATTACAAGGCTTGGGTATATAAACCCTCTCCTTTGATGGAGAGGGTGTGTGTTCCTCATTTTTACACATAGTGAAAAAGTGTTTTTCTTTCACTTTCTCTCTCTAAGTGTGTGTGTTCTCACCATCTCTCTATCTCTTTCTCTCTCTAAAACATAAGCAAGATTTACATATCCTACATTTGGAATACCCTTAGGTGTTCTTCCGGGTCATCGGAGCCATCGTATGCCTTGATCTGTCTTGGTTTCCTTATCTTTCTTTGAGGGTTGAAGTCTCTGATTCTGGGTGTAAATGGATTAGTACCCCTGTGTGCTTGCGGCTTCTGAGTATGTCTTTGCTCTTGGATGAGGTACTCATGGCATTCTGAATTTTGGACCCCGTCAGAGCCTCGATATATTTCAGAGTTTAGGCGAAGCGGCTGCGACTTTTGTACTTCTCCGGTGGGGAGTTGTATTTCCCTTTTGCCTAACCTGCTGAACACTCCCATACCCTTTGATCCTCACCTTGTGAAGACAGAGCCTTTGTTTATGTTTTTTGATCTGGAGTTTGCCATGTTATTCTCGAGAAGACACTTTGACTTGGTCGGAAGTCCCTAGTCTGTTTTGGGCGTACCGATTATTCATTCTCCATCTCTGGGAGCGGAAGGTCTCTAGGAGACGCTTGCTATGTGGAGTGTTTTTCCTCCCATAGTGGTAGCAACTGGTCATAATACGTGTCACAAAATTCTCTTATCTCAGCATCAGATGCCTGTTTGTTAAAGTTGCTCCTACTGTAGCTTGGTCTTTCTGTCGTCATGCGGTATGCG
Source organism: Glebionis coronaria (assembly GCA_025667525.1). Lineage (NCBI taxonomy): Eukaryota > Viridiplantae > Streptophyta > Magnoliopsida > Asterales > Asteraceae > Glebionis > Glebionis coronaria. The sequence goes on along the minus strand of CM046874.1, from coordinate 39,074,010 downwards.
GTGGATTTGTAATTTCGGAGGAGCTCTGGTGCCTGTTCGCTCTACTTGGAACGAGATTTCTATGGAACACAGTTGTGTATTGGGTCCCACGGATGGCGCCACTTGTTAGTATAGTGATCGGTCGGGGTCGGTTGCGGATCTAAGTACTCATCGGGGAGTGCTTAGATGCTTGATGATGTGGTAGATCTTCGTACTATCAAGAGAAATGAATGACGATTTCTTGCACAAGTAGAATAGCACCGTTAGTCCTTACCGTGGGGCGGACCCCACGATTATACTACGGCGAGAGAGTAAGTATTCATATTGTCCGAGATATATGTGTGTGTAAGGATTAATGAGAAAATCATACCTCGTTTGGAGTGCAAGTGAGTACTATTTATAGAGGGGAAGTACTGGGCCTTTTCCACTTTTCTCGGATAGTACTAGTGAGTTAGCCTTTGTGGTCCAGAGGCCCATTTGTCTACGTGTTGTCTAATCGCGTCTTGCGGAGTGACTCTTGGGAGTCTGGTCCGCAAGTTTCTTGGACGCACTTCACTAGGAGCGTACATCCGGAGTTGTGTGCAGCTCCGTTCTCTGGGAGCGGACCCGTCTAAGTTTTATGCCACAGTTGGTGGGCTTTCATGTACTTGAGTCTAGGCTAAGGTTTGGTGTATGGTTTTAGGCCCAATGGGCCGTGTCCATGCTATACGCAATCAATCTTCTTCTGACAATGTATTGGGAAAATCCATGTCAATACTAGCTTCTTTGAAACCCAAATTAATGAACCTTGTACTAAAATGATTATAGAACTCGTCTTTGACAGCATTTTGGTTCATCAATTTACCGTCTACTAACACTCCACGAACATTTAATGATCTCCGCCTCTTATTTAGCATTCCATGGAAAAAACGTCAATTTTCGTCTCCTTTTATAGCCCATTTTATCTTGATTTTTTAGTCACCTCTTTCATTTGGTCATTCCCCAAATCATTAAGCTTATGAACAATATCCAGACGCTTACGGATAATATCATCATTCTGGTCACCTCTATCAATAATATCATCAATGTTTTCGAGATCCATTATAAGTTTAGAAGACACCGAAGCAACCACAAACCTGTGAGTGTAATTCCATTCGCGAATCTTATATTTGAGGCTTTTCATTTGACCATTGAAAAATCAGATAGGATTAGACTCTTTACTTTGATAGCCTTTCCAAGTATCCTCCACAAGGTTACAGAACCCGTCTATGTCGAACCAAGAATGAAAGAATTTGAAGGGGTTGGGGTCGTAGTCAAAAGAACTTTCACACATAAATATCAGACAGTGATCAAATAATAACCTAGACAATGTAACAGAATCGATAATCAGATAAATAGACATAAGAATTTCAGAAATCAAGAACCTATCTAACTTGCTCATTAGATCCAGAATTATGACACCATGTAAATTTCCTGCCACCTAAAGCCACCTCAATCAGACACAAATCAACTATAAAAGAATTAAACACATTGGCTTCGCTGGCGTTAAAAGCAGACCCTAGTGATATGAGCAAAAACTCATATCAATTAATCAACAAAACACACTAAAACACAAGGAAATTACCTAACTTTTATGCTATAAAAGCAGTATTATGTGGTATGTTCTTTGTTTGTGCTCAAATAGGTAAGAAGGATACAATTTCAAGCAAACAAGGGGAAATCAAGCTTAATTGGATGAAAAGACAAAAGAAGGATCAAAAGTGACAAGTTATTTGAAGACAAAGGACCTATCTTGACAATCTGCCAAAGTTAAAGGATCAAAAGTGTAAATTTGTCAAAGTCAAGATCAAAGTCAAATCTGGTCAACTCTCAAGTCAATCAAGTCAAAGGGCTTAAATGTTTAAAAATGCAAGTTGAAGGACTGAAATTGTCAAAGAAATGAAGATTATAGCTCAAAAGATCGAACTGCCAAAGTTGAGGGGTTAATTCTGCCATTTTTTGGAAGTTATATGGTGCTTGATCCGTGTGAACTATTCTCAACCAATGAAGAGTCAAGAAATAAGAGGCAAGGATTGCCAGCTGTGCCACTAGCGCCGTTTTCACATTAATTACAAGATCTCAACAGTGCAGCGCACTACTTCCATTTTCCACCAATAGCAACACGCCAGCCAATAATATCTTTTATCCAATTTGGATAACGATCCGTGTGATATTTTCTTACCCAATAAGAAAGTGCCACGTGTTCATCTTCTTTAACAAAGAACCCGGGGACGGGATTGAGCTAGAATGCATTTCAGAAGAAGTTATAAATATGAAAGTTGCTCAAAATCAAGAGACGAATTCAACCTAACAACTTAATTGGACTAAAATTAAGTCATTCAAAAATCCCCAAAGTTGTTCATCACCTGCAAATTGCAATTGCTAGAATTAAGCCACGTGGAAGCTTGGGATTGGATGCAACACGTCACTCTCCCTCACCAACTCTCATCTGCATTCTATAAATACCCTTGATAGCTTTCATTTCTTGTAATGTAGAAAAGTGTGGAAACACACACACTTTTTAGTTTTCTCTCAATTCAGTTAGTTTTAGCATAACAACTCAAGAGACTGACAATCTCTTGAGTCTGTTATTAGTTGTAACCAATTTACCAGCTTTGTAACCACTTTTCCAATTCAATAAATAAAATTTCACCTTAATCTTCTTCATCTACTGTTCATACCCTGCATCTTGTTACTCTGTTGCTGTTTTTAGCTAGTTATGATCACCATTTGATCATGATTAGCTAATTGAGAAGACCTGTAGATGTTGTTCATGTTCTGTTCATTCCAGTTCAAGTATTGAGTAGATTTTGAAAAATTCAAGCTCATTAATGGAGATTTAGATGATGGTATCTGTTGATTAGTTGATATTTGGTTAATTCTAGTGCTAAGGTGGTGGTTTAGCACTAGCTAGAAAGCTCAGCGCTTCTCTACTCCCCAAAGGAGGCCTAAGCTAGAAGGTGTTGCTTTTCTGAATTTTTGTTCCTCTCAATTGTTGCTTGCATGCTCAATATCTAGTGTAAAGCTGTTTGATTGCATGATAAAATATGTTTAGCTGTTATTGAGTTGATGCTGATGTTTTAGTAGCTTAATTGTAGTATATCACTTGATCACTAGCTTTATTCTCATACCTGTTTGCTTAATATCAGTCACTTTTAGCTTATTAGATCACTTAGAGTGTAAGTTTGTTTCATAGCTTGTAATCAGTTCTAATCCATTACATTTCAGTCACTAAACTTAGCTTGATAACTGTCTTGAATCAACTTTGCTTTTAACTCAAATTTCCTTCACAAAAAGTTTTGAAAATTCAGTAAACTTGTGTTTGGGATTAAGATTTCATTTGTGATCAAGTCTTGTTAGTTGGTAAATTATGGCCTTCATTCAGATAGTAAGTCATAAAAGATTAGTTTACAAAGTTTTCAAGTCAAGACTTGAGTCAAAAAGGCAATTGGCATGAGAAAAAGTTTGGGTCAGTTTTGTTTAACTAGTTTTCAGAAAAGTATCCATTTTCAAATCATGCCATTGTTTTGTTTCTTGATGAAAATCCTTGAAACCAGTTTCTAGTTATCACCCAACATATGTATTTTAAGTGTGTAGCAGGAAATTATACAGTTTTCAGAAATAAGCTAGTTATAAGCCTTTGTTTAAGCACTTGAGCATTTTCAATTCCCAGTGATAAAAAGCTTGACTAATTTCTCATATTGGCTTATCCACTTCAGAAAATTGCTAATTTTCTTTCACAAATCAATCCAAAAAGTGTTCCTTGATAAGTTTTGAGATTTTCAGAATTTTGGAATTTTGGTCAACAAAAGTCAACATAAGCTCATTCTAGCTTATTTTCAGTTTTAGAGCTTATTACTGGATCATTTTATTTGAAACTAGATTTCCCATTCTTCTTGTGAGCTATTTTACAAGTTTCTTGAAGAAAATCGAGTTGTGCATGTGTAGCTTATTAGATAGCTTATTTTGAGCTTATTTGAAATTGCTTATTAGAGTTCTAGCTAGTTTCAGCTTATCTCCTTTCACAAGTCTAGCTTAATTTCAATTTTAAGACTTTTGAAAGTAGTTTGAGCTTATTTGGTCAAGAAACAAGCTCAAACGAGCTTATGTTAGTCCTTGTGCCTGTTTTTGTTTAAAAAGTTTTGAAAATTGCATTCTAGTCCCTTGAGTATTAAACAGTTTCTTTTACAAGCTAAATTCCATTTAATTAGGTTTTGCAAGAGTTAGGTCCTTATATTTTCAAGTTTGTTAAAAAGTGGTTAGTTAGTTTTCAGAATATTTAAAAGTTAGTTACATTGTTAGATAAATTTTCACATTTAGTCCATTTGGTTAACTGATTTTGCATATATAGTCCCTAGACTTTTTGACTTCGTATTTTTGGCATTTATCTTTCACTGAATTTACATTTTCAGTCCTTATATTTTGTAGAATTTACATTTGAGCATTTTAATTGAATAAAAACTTGGTTTGTGCACTTTGTTTTACGTATAAGTAGACTGTATTTTTCATTTTAGCAAGGATTTGTTTGAATTAGCTATAGAATATCCAAATACTTTACTGCACACCCCACCATGGCAGAACATGGGACGCGACGTATGGATATCATCACAACATGGCGTGTCTATAGAGATAACTATATGAAATAAGAAATGTCATAAAATGGTGACACAAAAGTCATGACAATATCTCATCAAATGCAGGAGTCTAGGTAAGTAGGTAACAGTCCTACCTCTTACCCAAGACAAACAAGTAACATAATCAAACAAACATATGTGTGCCACAGTACCACTTATTAAATGAACAAATAAAACTAAGAAGGAAACGGGGATTCTCCTTCTATATGCATTCCTAAGCTTCTCCAATCCTAGCCACTTATGTTCTCATGCTTAACCATAGTATCACCTGAAAGAGACATTAAAACACGTCAACATAAAGTTGGTGAGAGTCATAGGTTTAGACTCCAACACAAGACAAGTCATAAGCTGTGAAAACCATAAACCAATAAACATATGGACAATGCGCTACAATCATGTACTAACAACTAGCATTCAAGTTCAATCAATCATTACAATTCCAAGGTAGCACGCCTTACCAACAATCACAATTTCCAAGGCATCACGCCTTACCAACAATCACAATTTCCAGGGCATCACGCCTTACCAACAATCACAATTTCCAAGGCATCACGCCTTACCAACAATCACAATTTCCAAGGCATCACGCCTTACCAACAATCACAATTTCCAAGGCATCACGACTTACCAACAATCACAATTTAAAAGGCATCACGCCTTACCAACAATCACAATTTCCAAGGCATCACGCCTTACCAACAATCACAATTTCCAAGGCATCAAGCCTTACCAACAATCACAATTTCCAAGGCATCACGCCTTACCAACAATCACAATTTCCAAGGCATCACGCCTTACCAACAATCACAATTTCCAAGGCATCACGCCTTATCATTAACCATAGGTCCCATAGGCGCCCATACACCTATGTACCTTTCCAATCCAGATCACACACAAACAAGAATCACATAGCAGTTAATCACATAAATGTACACACTAGTCCATCTCAAACCTTAAAACATTCACATCATTAATTTAGAAAATAATTCAACATAGTGTCTCTTCCATCCCATCTGGAAGTAAAAAACAATAGTAAACATGGGACTATGAAACTCACCTGATAGCTTCTTCACAAGTCCTTGCACTAGCAACAAACTAACAAACCAAAAACACGTAATTAATACACGAACCAATCACTAAGATGGCTCATTAACCTATGATGGACATCTAGCCTATTCCCACATATTTACCTCATTGACAAGCTCTAATCACCCCATTACCCCTCCTTAACAAGTCCTTAACTTGGTTAAGTTTAATAACTATCCCATTCATATTTTACACAAAACAGTCCCAGTTTTTAAGTCTCAAAACTTTAAGTCAAACGTCCACTTAAACATACCCATGGTTTCTGTAAATAGAATATTCATACCCTTACATATGTTGGCTAACACCTCCCACTTGCCCTAACCTTAAAGCTACTGTTAAGGCCCCGATATACATATATCTACTTTTGTCATTCCAGATTTCCTGATTTTAAACGTATTAAAAGTTTGTTACCATTAAGGGGTCTTACCCTAAACCACAACATTAGCCCAAGTGCATATACTTACTACAATATATAAACCATCTCTCACGTTCGTTAGAAGATCCCAATGCAACCCTAAGTACCCCCAAACAACCTAAAACTTAAAAAGAAAACAGACTGAATTCAAAACTGTTTTGACCTCCGACTGTTGTAACCTGCTTTTGACCCTCTTCCCAACCTCCAATTTAGTTCTCGTTTCTTGCATTGGAAAGCCACTTCAAATACCTTTCCAGGGGTACTTGGATCGTAAAATAAGAGTTTATAGAACTCCCGATATGATCAAAACAATTGACTCAAAAATCTGCCCAGTTTTTAAAAACGGGTTTAAAAAAATCAACCTCATTAATTAACCCTAATCCCTCTAATTACAAGCCCTAATTTATGTAATCATCATATTATGATTAATACAACATTAATTTACTATTTTTATATTAAATCCTAACCTAAATCCATCATAAGATTATTAAAGAAAACATAAAAACAATTTAATTAAAAAGGGATTTGAAGATTTACCTTGGATTTATGAAAACCCCCAAATTTTATGAAGAACCCTAATTTTTTTATAAGACTCACGAATTTCCTTCATCTCTAGGAGAAAAATAATAAATTTGGTTTAGTATATACATTATATAGGGTATGGGTGAATCCTAGTCCAACCCAAAGCCCATTTTCCTTTTTTTTTTCCTTTTTTTCCTTTTTCCCTTTCTTTTCTTGCGTCTACCAAACCGACCTTACCCCTTAATTTTTGTTTTTTTTTCTTTTTATTGTTTAATAATATATTACTAATATTACCTTAATTTGTCTTAATTTATTTCAGCTCCTAAAGCTTCCAAAACCTCAAAACCGTAAAACTAGTCAAATTTACGCGTTTTATCGTAAAAGACGTAAAATATACACTTTTATAAAAAATCTCAAATTTTGAAATAAACTTTATAACTAAGTCCTAAATGACTTAAAACCATCCTGAAAAATATTCATATGGATAATTACCTCACCCGATACCTCTAAATGCTAAACCGTAAATCCTAAAAAAAATACTATTACTATAATACTTATACGTATACGTAAACACCACAATATCACTATTTTCATTTCATAGTCACCACTTGTGAGCTCATGAACATGAAATAACCGTTCCTCGATTTACTTATGAGTACTCTATACTCATAAACGATAACCACACCAACCTCGTTCACACAAAATAAACACGTAAACACACAATTCAAGTAAGCACACATAAAATAACCTAAAAGTAAGACCAAGTGACAAACCCAAAACCACGGTTGTCACATCACTCCCTCCTAATAGAAATCTCGTCCCGAGATTTACTCCCAAACTCCAACTTATTCTCAGCAAACAAACGAGGATACATATCCCTGATAAAACCTCCACGTTCAAACGTGAACTCAGTTTATACAAAAATAATATCAACCAACAAGACATGAGCCTTAACCGTCCGCGAGGAAACTTATCAAAACCATAAATTTATGTAACCAACCTAACTAAATCTCGCAACTCATCAAACAAGAACTGTCTTGAAACCAAGTTAGGAGCCATCACATAACTCGACGGGTTTAAAACTGTCACCCCGATTTCAGTCTTACTCATAAATACCATAAATCAAAACTCATCAAATATAACCACGTATTCTAAAGTCTAAAGAACTCTCACATTCCATCCCAACTCATCTCTATGTTAACCCTCCAAGTGTTCATTACCACAAAATACCCAAAACACAAGTTTAATCAATGTTGTCCGAAAATTAACCTTGAACTCGACACTTGCACAATTAATTCGACCAAGCTACTGACTTCTAATTACCTAACTTTCTGAATATTCGAAAAGTACGTTCCGATTACATAATTTTAGGCTTTTGTATCACTCAAAAAGCTTTAAAAACGAATAAGTTATGACCAAAACGATTTTTCTCAAAATCTGCCTAGGCATTAGCGACAGTTTCTGACAGTTAGCGACATATTTTGACAGTTTAGCGACAGTTTCTGCCTACTCCGATTTATACCAAAAAACGATTTTAAACCCTAATATATTTTAATTCCAGTAAATTAAAACTCTCACCCATCATATGATTAAATACATGACTTTAACATATTTAATTTAATAAAAAAAAATTCTAACTAAAGAACAATAACTTTAGGTGATCAAAACCAAAATATTTTAAAATAAACAAGCCATGCTTAAATGTAAAAAAAAAAAAAAAAAAAAATTATATTCCTCTTTATTTCAAACACGTTTTCGACACTTTACCCTCATTTTATGGACTACCAACAACTAATTTTTTTTCAATTTGCAAGTTCTATTTTTTTACCATGTATAACTCGAAACAAAAGACATCGTTACCCCAAAAAGAAATCTCCACCATCTCAAAATCCTTCACGCCAAAAGTACCGTACAAACAAACACGTGAAATGAGGACCCGAGAAATGCGCTACTACAGAAGTTGAACATCTCAAAGAGAAACGAGCTAGCAACCATCCCAATAATACAACCGGTAAGTAGAAAATAATTTTACATACATAGGCATAAGCGTACATACACTCAAATCCATCCAACATATACTATACAAGCATGTATTAACTCTCTTTCATGCAATCATACTTGAAAGTCCAGTGATGTTGTGGCACACATATAATTATGTAGGCCTCCATAATTATACATGTTCCCTTTCACCAATGTACTCCCTCCTATGATGACACTTATAAGAAATTAATACTACACATAACACATAATCCGACACCTCACAAGCACATAACCACACAAGATAAGATCCAAAACCCCATGTATTAAAATAACATAGTCAATGCACGAAACGCATAAACTCGTAGTCCAGCTGAACCAGCGTAGACAAAATTCAAAATGTATAAAGAACATGAAAACATAATTAAGCGAAATCCAACAATGACTAGCGTATACGACCATGGTTCCACCCGCACTAATCAAAACTCGTAAAGAAAATAACATGTAGTTAAGTATGAACCATATTAGTTCATAACCTAACAAATACTGCGAAAATAATATTCAAACACATCAACTACTATAAAATGCACACATACTCCTATGACGCCTATATGCAGGGACCCTTAAGCTATAGACTAGGCTACACGACTAGGCAACCTAATTCTCTATAACCATTGGGCTCTGATACCATTCTGTCACACCCCACCATGGCGGAACATAGGGCGCGACGTATGGATATCATCATAACATGGCGTGTCTATAGAGATAACTATATGAAATAAGAAATGTCATAAAATGGTGACACAAAAGTCATGACAATATCTCATCAAATGCAGGAGTCTAGGTAAGTAGGTAACAGTCCTACCTCTTACCCAAGACAAACAAGTAACATAATCAAACAAACATATGTGTGCCACAGTACCACTTATTAAATGAACAAATAAAAATAAGAAGGAAACGGGGATTCTCCTTCTATATGCATTCCTAAGCTTCTCCAATCCTAGCCACTTATGTTCTCATGCTTAACCATAGTATCACCTAAAAGAGACACTAAAACACGTCAACATAAAGTTGGTGAGAGTCAAAGGTTTAGACTCCAACACAAGACAAGTCATAAGCTGTGAAAACCATAAACCAATAAACATATGGACAATGCGCTACAATCATGTACTAACAACTAGCATTCAAGTTCAATCAATCATTACAATTCCAAGGCATCACGCCTTACCAACAATCACAATTTCCACGGCATCACGCCTTACCAACAATCACAATTTCCAAGGCATCACGCCTTACCAACAATCACAATTTCCAAGGCATCACGCCTTACCAACAATCACAATTTCCAAGGCATCACGCCCTACCAACAATCACAATTTCCAAGGCATCACGCCTTACCAACAATCACAATTTCCAAGGCATCACGCCTTACCAACAATCACAATTTCCAAGGCATCACGCCTTACCAACAATCACAATTTCCAAGGCATCACGCCTTACCAACAATCACAATTTCCAAGGCATCACGCCTTATCCTTAACCATAGGTCCCATAGGCGCCCATACACCTATGTACCTTTCCAATCCAGATCACAAACAAACAAGAATCACATAGCAGTTAATCACATAAATGTACACACAAGTCCATCTCAAACCTTAAAACATTCACAGCATTAATTTAGAAAATAATTCAACACAGTGTCTCTTCCATCCCATCTGGAAGTCAAAAACAATAGTAAACATGGGATTATGAAACTCACCTGATAGCTTCTTCACAAGTCCTTGCACTAGCAACAAACTAACAAACCAAAAACACGCAATTAATACACGAACCAATCACTAAGATGGCTCATTAACCTATGATGGACATCTAGCCTATTCCCACATATTTACCTCATTGACAAGCTCTAATCACCCCATTACCCTTCCTTAACAAGTCCTTAACTTGGTTAAGTTTAATAACTATCCCGTTCATATTTTACACAAAACAGTCCCAGTTTTAAAGTCTCAAAACTTTAAATCAAACGTCCACTTAAACATACCCATGGTTTCCGTAAATAGAATATTCATACCCTTACATATGTTGACTAACACCTCCCACTTGTCCTAACCTTAAAGCTACTGTTAAGGCCCCGATATACATATATCTACTTTTGTTATTCCAGATTTCCTGATTTTAAACGTACTAAAAGTTTGTTACCATTAAGGGGTCTTACCCTAAACCAAAACCTTAGCCCATGTGCAGATACTCACTACAATATATAAACCATCTCTCACGTTCGTGAGAAGATCCCAATGCAACCCTAAGTACCCCAAACAACCCAAAACTTAAAAAGAAAACAGGCTGAATTCAAAACTGTTTTGACCTCCGACTGTTGTAAACTGTTTTTGACCCTCTTCCCGACCTCCAATTTAGTTCTAGTTTCTTGAATTGGAAAGCACTTCAAATACCTTTCCAGGGGAACTTGGATCGTAAAATAAGAGTTTATAGAACTCCCGATATGATCAAAACAATTGACTCAAAAATCTGCCCAGTTTTTAAAAACGGGTTTAAACAAATCAACCTCATTAATTAACCCTAATCCCTCTAATTAGAAGCCCTAATTTATGTAATAATCATATTATGATTAATACAACATTAATTTACTGTTTTTATATTAAACCCTAACCTAAATCCATCATAAGATTATTAAAGAAAACATAAAAACAATTTAATTAAAAAGGTATTTGAAGATTTACCTTGGATTTATGAAAACCCCCAAATTTTATGAGGAACCCTGATAGGTGTGTAAACACCCATCCTTTCACCACTTAATTCTGGCTAAAACAAGACCAAAACACGTATTTAATATCATTTGTTTGGAATTATGCGTGGTTTTTGTGTTTATTGTGTTTTCAGAGCTAACCGGATGAATAATAAAGAAAACATGGGATTGCACGGGTTTTATCAAGGAAAAAGGCTCAAGACGAAGTCTATTGTCCAAGAGATGCAAAAGATTTGAAGTCACTGGGCCTATTCGAAGATTTATCGAAGAAAAGGACTAAAGACGGAAGATTTTTATAAGTCGAAGAAACTCGAGTCTATTTAACGAAGAAATTAAAAGACGAGTTGGATTTAATCGACGACAAATCCCGAATCAGAATCGAAAACGTCAACTTTTCTGAAAAGACAAGAAGACAAGAAGAAAGGGAGAAAGCCCACTCACCAACCAACCACTAGGAGTATAAATAGATACTCCCTTCACACAATTAGGGAGTTAGTTCATTTTTCTTTTTCCAGTTCTTTTGGTTCGTAGCTTCATCACAAACACCATTAGGGTGTTTGATGATTTTTCATTTTCTTTTTCAATCTTGTAACCCTTAATCATTACCCTTGTTACTCTTCCATTAATAAATCTATTCCATCTTTTCATTCATCTTGTTCATCTCCATTTTTATTGCAAGTTCTTAAGTTTTTCTTTGATTCTAGTTTGATCTTAAAAAGTTGTTGATTTAGTGTTTTTATTGGTGGGATTTATTACTTAAGGTATTTAAATGATTCGTGTTTAATTTGGTAAAACCTTTTTGAGTATTTTGGTGTTTAGATTGGAAATCATTTGGTGACTGGTGTTACTGTTCTTCGCTGCCCAGATTATTCCGAACAAGAATAACTTTCCGAACAGCCAAGTTTATATCTCCCTTATTCGGAATCCTGGATATTCCGAATAGGGGTATTCACATTTCTTTTACTCGGAATATTTTAAATATTCCGAACAGTGTTGATTTTCCGCATAGGGTAGATTTTCCGAATAGCACCAATTTTTCCGCATAAACCGAACTTTCCGCATAAGCCATATTTTCCGCATAAGAGCACTTTTCCGAATAGCATTATTTTTCCGCATAAGGCATTTATTCCGCATAGCATTCCGCATAGACCTTCCTTTCCGCATAAGGGTGTTTTTTCGAATAGCCCAATTTTCCGAATTGAGCAGATTTTTCCGCATAGCAGTCTTTCCGAATAGAGCAGATTTTTCCGTTTAATCATTACTTTCCGAATGGCCAATGTTTTCCGCATAGGAGATCTTTCCGCATAAGGATTATTTTCAGCATAGGGCATTTTTCAGTAAGAGTATTTTTCTGCTTTATCGTTTAAATGTTTTTAGCTACTGTTTCCGGCTTTAATCTTTATTCACTTCAATTATTTAGAATAGAAAACCAAATCTACTTTTTGTCACCAAGAACAAATCATTCCACTTTAAACTGAGATCAATTCGAGAGGATTCCGAGAAATATTTTGAACCCCATTGCAAATCTTTGTATCAAATGGCGCCGCTGCCGGCTCCTCTCGTTAAGATCAAAAGTTTTTTGTGAGAACTTGGATTTTGGGATCCGTTCCCCGTGAACGTTACTTTTTCATAAAAATTTTCAAAAACACAAAAAAATATAAAATTTTCAAAAAATCCTAAAAAGTAAAAAACATAAAAACCAAAAATATTTTTGCTTTGTTTTTCTTTGTTCGTTCTTTTGCAGGTGTATGCGCACTCGATCCACGTCTTATCAAGAGCCCGAGCTTCTCGATAACTTAGACATGGCTGGTGTACAAAACAACAATAACATACCACCTCCGAACAACAATAATAACAATAACAACCTGCCTTTCAACAACATGAATAACAACAACAATGAGCCCCTTCCGGATAATCGCCCAATGATTGAATTGCTGCAAGCTCATGTCGATGGCAATACGGATCCAATTGTTATACCTCCAATTGCCGCCAACAATTTCGAGCTCAAGTCAGGCTTTATCCAGATGGTCTCAGCTCAGCCATTCTTGGGACGAACCATTGATGATCCACACGACCATATCAAGAGATTTCTACAACTCACCAACACGGTAAAGTTCAATGGAGTTCCACAGGAGGTTATAAGGTTACAACTTTTTCCCTTTTCTTTAGAGGGACAAGCCCGACATTGGCTTGCTAAAGAACCGCCACAGAGTATTCTCTCGTGGACGGATTTGGAAACAAAGTTTATCAACTATTTTTTTCCACCCTCTCGTACTACCGCTTTGCGGAATGAGATTATAAACTTTGAACAAAAGTACGATGAGTCGTTCAGTGAATCTTGGGATTGTTTTAAAGATCTTTTACGAAAATGCCCACAACATGGTTTTACCAAAGTACATCAAATTAATACTTTTTACAATGGTTTAAGCATGAGTGACCAAGATTCACTGAACAGTGCCTCAGGGGGTAATTTATTGGCTAAGACTTCCAATGCTGCTTGGGACATCATTGAGAACATGTCTCGTGTGCAAACCAAGAGTGTTCGGACCAATGTTGCTAGTGCTAGCACTAATGACAGCGACAAGCGATTAGACAAAATCACTACGCTTCTTGAATCGCTTGTCACCCACACCGTCAGCAGCAACAACAGCAACAACGCCAAAAACGCTCAAGTGAACGCTGTCAGCCAACCTTGTGAAATATGCGGTGGTCCTCACTCTTACACAACTTGTACCGCCACCCAAGATTACCCTGCTGAGAATGTGAATGCGGCATATGGCACCTATCAACAACCTGCTTATCAAGCTAGACCCCAAGGTGACCGTAACTTGCTTAGCTACCGCAGCAACAACTATCTTTCACCACCTGGTTTCCCTCCTGCCAACCCAAACCAACAACAAAATCTTCATCGCCCAAATCAACAACAACAACAACCTCGACAACCATACATTCCACCTCATAAGCAGCAACAACCACCTCAACGTAACAATCAAGTCTACCAACAACCTGCTTACCAACCACCTGCATACAATGCTCCTCCCAACCAACCCACCGCCCTTGACCAAGAAGTGGAAACTTATATGAGGACTAACGATGCGATTGTGGGAAATCTTCAGAGAGAGGTGCTCAACTTGAAGGCAGACTTGGTCAAGCAAGGAAACGATTTGAGAGCAGATATGAGAAATACGTTGGATAGCCAAACTAATGATCTGCGGAACATGATGGCTAGTTTCTTCCAAAGTAGTCAACCCTCTTCTTCGGGTACTCTTCCGAGTAACACCGTTGCGAACCCAAGAGGGGAGATGAAAGCAATCACCACTCGAAGTGGTAAAGGTACCAAGGAACCCGAGCTTCCTATACCTCCACCGGTGGTTGTGACTAAGGAGAACGAGTCGCCTGCTCCTATTCCTCCTCCTTCTCCTTCCCCAATTTCTCCACCTCTTTCTTCTACCCCTCCTCCACCCGTGGTTGTGAGTGACCCTATTCCTTTAAAGCCTTCCTCTTCTTCTAATATACCTTATCCTTCAAGGTTGAGGAAAGAGAAGCAAAAGAGCAAGGATGATATTCAGGTTTCGAATTTCCTTAAAATGTTCAAAAAACTGAATTTCAATATCTCCTTCGCTGAGGCTCTCGCTCACATGCCCAAATACGCAAAAATGTTTAAAGATCTTCTGAGCGACAAGGAAAAGCTCCTCGATCTCGCCAACACCCAACTTAATGAGAACTGCTCTGCAGTGCTCTTAAGGAAATTGCCAATCAAGCTTGGTGATCCGGGTCGTTTTCTTATCCCTTGCAACTTTCCGGGAGTAGAGAATTGCATGGCCCTAGCCGATCTAGGTGCCAGTATTAATCTCATGCCTCTAAGTGTTTGGAAGCAATTATCTCTCCCAGAGCTAGTCCCCACCAAAATGACTTTGGAATTAGCTAACCGTACGGTTGCTTATCCAGTGGGGATAGCCGAAGACGTCATTGTAAGAGTCGACAAATTCACCTTCCCTGCTGATTTTGTTGTCGTCGACTACGAGATGGACCCCCGTGTGCCACTCATTGTTGGTCGTCCATTCTTGAGGACCGGTCGCACTCTCATTGATGTTGAAGACGGTGAGCTTATCATGAGAGTGGGTGACGATAAAGTAGTCTTCAACATGGGAAAGCTTTCTAAACAGCCTTATTCTTACGAGAGTGTTAATTGTATTGACGTTCTTGATGAGGCTTGTGAAGAACACTTCAAGGATGCTTGTAAAAACATTCCTACCTCTCTTCCCAATGTTGAGACCGTTTCCTCTATCGACTCATCACTATCTCTCTTTGGAGAAAGTGATTTCCTTTGGAAAGATTTGGAAGCCACCTTGGAAGATGTGAAGCAAGATAATGACGATTCTACTGCCAATTGGGATGACGATCTTAGTTTCATTGCAAACCTCCTCAGAGAAGACAATCCTTCCCCTCCATCTCCCACTGTTATTGCTATCGAGACTCCGACTTCGAATACGCCTCCCGTCGAAAATCCTCCGGATTTGGAACTTAAGGAGTTGCCGCCCCATCTTGAGTATGTATTCCTCGAAGAAGAGAAGAAGTCACCGGTCATCATTGCTAAGGATTTGAAGGATGAAGAGAAAGCCCGACTTGTCGCTGTGTTGAAAGATCATAAGAAAGCTATTGCTTGGAAGATTTCTGACATTCGTGGAATTGATCCTCACTTCTGCACACACAAAATTCTCATGGAGGACGATTTTAAGCCCACAATTCAAAGCCAACGAAGGGTGAATCCAAAAATCCATGAAGTCATCAAAACAGAGGTTCTCAAACTTCTTGATGCGGGTATGATTTACCCTATTTCGGATTCACCATAGGTTAGTCCAATCCACTGTGTGCCCAAGAAGGGCGGAATAACCGTTGTTCCCAATGAACACAACGAGTTGACTCCCACTCGTCTCGTTACTGGGTGGAGAGTTTGTATAGACTACCGCAAACTCAATGATGCCACGAGAAAGGATCATTTTCCTCTACCTTTCATGGACCAAATGCTTGAACGCTTAGCAGGAAATGAATATTACTGCTTTCTTGATGGTTTCTCGGGTTATTTTCAAATACCCATCGATCCCCAAGATCAAGAGAAGACTACATTCACTTGTCCCTATGGCACTTTTGCTTACAAAAGAATGCCTTTTGGCTTATGTAATGCGCCCGGGACTTTCCAAAGGTGTATGTTAGCTATCTTCCATGACATGGTTGAACAAACCATGGAAGTCTTCATGGATGATTTCTCGGTCTTCGGGGATTCCTTCTCTTCTTGCCTTGCCAATTTGGAACGTATGCTAAAGAGGTGCGAAGACACTCGCCTTGTTCTAAATTGGGAAAAATGCCATTTCATGGTAAAAGAAGGCGTCGTGCTTGGACATAAGATCTCGAAAGCCGGTCTTGAAGTTGACCGTGCTAAAGTCGATGTTATCGCAAAGTTGCCTCCACCTTCAACCGTGAAGGGTGTGAGAAGTTTCCTGGGTCATGCGGGCTTCTACCGTCGATTCATCAAAGATTTTTCTCAAATCGCTCGCCCGATGACCCACCTCTTGGAAAAAGATACTCCTTTTATCTTTTCCAAAGAGTGCCTTGAAGCCTTTAACTCACTTAAGGATAAGCTAACTAAGGCACCCGTCTTAGTTACCCCTAATTGGGAGCTACCTTTTGAGTTGATGTGCGATGCTAGTGATTTTGCTATTGGAGCGGTTCTTGGACAAAGAGTGAACAAACACTTCCAACCAATCCATTACGCTAGCAAGACAATGACGGGGGCACAATTGCATTATACGACAACCGAAAAAGAGCTTTTAGCTGTTGTCTACGCTTTTGAAAAATTTCGCCCCTATCTTGTCCTTTCTACCATCATCGTGTATACCGATCATTCCGCGCTGAAGTACTTGTTGACAAAGCAAGATTCCAAACCAAGACTTCTTCGTTGGGTTTTGCTGCTCCAGGAATTTAAAACTGAAATTCGTGATAAGAAAGGGGCAGAAAACTTAGGCGCGGATCATCTCAGCAGACTTGAGGATCCATACCAAGGGGATCATCCGACCAAAGAAATCAATGATTCTTTTCCCTTGGAGACCTTAATGTCTATAAACTTGAAGCCAAATGAAACCCCGTGGTTTGCGGACTTTGCAAACTACTTGGCGGGTGGAATTCTCAAGGAAGGGTTGACGTCTCAACAAAAGAAGAAGTTCTTCACCGACATTAAGACTTACTTTTGGGACGACCCTTACCTATTCAAACAATGTGCTGACCTGATTATTCGCCGATGTGTTGATGGACCGGCAGCGTCCGAAATCCTTGATGCTTGCCACAAAGGACCCACCGGTGGTCACTTTGGTCCCAACTACACCGCCAAGAAAGTGTTTGATTGGGGATTTTATTGGCCCTCCATATATCGTGATGCTTACGATATGGTTAAAAAATGTGATGTTTGCCAAAAGCAAGGCAAAATCACACATAAAGACGAGATGCCTCAGAATTTTATACAGGAATGTGAAATTTTTGACGTTTGGGGTATCGACTTTATGGGGCCATTCCCTTCATCTAAAGGAAACAAATACATCCTTGTAGCCGTTGACTACGTTTCTAAGTGGGTTGAAGCCAAAGCTTTACCTACTAATGATGCAAGGGTGGTTTGTAACTTTTTGAAAGCTTTATTCGCTAGATTCGGTGTGCCTCGCGCCATTATTAGTGATCGTGGGACTCATTTCTGCAATGACCATATTGCTAGAGTCATGGCTAAGTACGGTGTAAACCATCGTCTTTCCACAGCCTACCACCCACAAACTAATGGCCAGGCTGAAATATCAAACCGAGGGCTGAAGCGAATTCTGGAAAGAACCGTGGGAGAGCATCGTGCCGCATGGGCTGATAAACTCGATGATGCTTTGTGGGCTTTCCGTACTGCTTACAAGACCCCGATCGGCTGTACGCCTTATCGTCTTGTGTACGGGAAAGCGTGCTACCTCCCCATTGAGTTGGAGCACAAGGCTTACTGGGCCTTGAAGTGGGCTAATTTTGATATCAACAAAGCCGGTGACCTACGCAAGATCCAACTCAATGAGCTAAATGAACTCCGTAATGAGGCTTATGAAAATTCTTTGATCTATAAGGAACGAACTAAGCTCATTCACGACTCCAAGATCAAAAACCGAGAGTTCCATATTGGAGACAAAGTCTTACTTTTTAACTCTCGGTTGAAAATCTTTTCGGGCAAGCTCAAATCTTGTTGGTCCGGCCCATTCACCATTGCCCAAATTTTTCCATATGGTACTCTCGAGCTCGCTCAACCTAATGGACCAAATTTTAAGGTGAATGGCCAACGAGTGAAGTTATACTTTGGTGAGGACACCTCTCAGGAGGTGATTCCATCCCTCACCACGTTCCCCATGAACTAATTTTGGGTCGAGTCAGGCTCGTGACTCGGTTATCAACAACAAGCGCTCCTCGGGGGGCAGCCCGAGTATCTATCCCTTTAACCCCCTAAGTGTAGGGGAGGACCTATTTTGGTCATTTGTGTTTGTGTGGTGATGTGATTACAGGGATAGCTGCAATCTTGGAAATCTTTGAAAGAACCGTGCTCCCGTGTTATCCGAAATCCGGTTCTATCTCTCAACTATCGTGATTCAATTTTCTTCATACTCACATTTGAAATTGATCACTTTAGTCGTCTCTTCCTTAACTCGAGTTAACCAACGTGCACAATGTCATAAGTGTAGGGGAGACTTCTCCCACATGCTTAAACATTGAGGACAATGTTTATCTTAAGTGTAGGGGAGACTTCTATCGAAGTTTTAAGTGGACTTTTCCATGAAAATGCCTTCATTTAACCGAAAAATCGTCTTTTTCAACATTTTTTAAATTTTTTATTAACTTTGGCCATTTAGTCGTAAATTTTAAATTTTTATCGTTGCCGTCATATGTATATATCCCGCAATAAAGTCAAAAATATTAATAATGTGGTGTAGATAGTTTAGGAATCTTTGACATATTAGGCCCGTTGCGTTTATTTTGACTCAACCCGAATGGACTTATCCAAGTTTATTCTAGCTAGTATCCTTAACCATGTAGACCTTAATCGGTTTATTAGGCTAAGTGTCCACGAGTCTCATTACTTGAGATTTTAAATTGTGGAGGACGAGAAATGATAGAGTCAATTATAAGTCGGTATTCTTGCGCAAGCTCACTTGGTGTAATTATTTGCCTATTCTCCCATCACTTGCTAATAATTTATCTGCAATAAGTAAGGTCTTACGATTTGAAAAGTTACTTAGCTTCTAGCCCAAGATCGTTTAAAAGTTGCTCGGTAATGATAAGAGTTCATAGTCAAGGCATAACTTATAAAGCGGGGCGCGAAGATTGGCGAGTCCGAAAAGGCCCTAACAAGGCATGAGGATTCAATTTTATTGCTGAAGATCCAAAGTGATGTGAAAAGCATTATTCCTAAAGTCAATATGAAGGATCAAGACTCACGACGAAAAGCAATCAACTCCCATAAAGATCATGGAGAAGTCTATCCGAAAAGACCCTAACAAGGTATGAGGATAAATAGATCCAAGTCCGAAAAGGAGGCGGATCGTTGTATCTCAAAATCCCAATTAGAGATTGAAGAAATAATCATGAAGTCGTGGTCAACAAAGTTGGAGTACCCCTCAAAAGTCTCCAAGTGAAGAAACTCTATTATGATGAGAAGACCATTATCTCAAGAACGTCTCTCGAAGATATGAAGTATGAAGTACATGCCAAATATCGGCCCGAGAAAGGTCTCAAATCGTGAACAAAGTTATGCCAAGATATGAACTTTTTGATATCCCGAGAAGCAGTTTTAAGAGATTTTGTCCTTTAGCTAACTATTGATCAAATCGTCCTACTTTGCTTTCAGCCTTAATAAACTACCGAAATAAGTCCAAAAATGCATCTTCATGATCATTCTAAGACAAAAATAAAATATAAGAGATACAATTAGGAATAAGGGAGTTTAAGCATTTAATTAAGCCATGTGTGTAAGTGTTTGATTTACTAACTTATAATAACAATGATCTCGTTTTCAAGCTTAGTTTGGGGAACGTGAAACTTGAGGGTGATAAATCTTCGCAACACCAAAGCCCTAATGTAAGTCCTTGATTTCTTTACAAGTTATTTCCATCCTTTTGTTTATTTTAGAGTTTTAAGTTCTCTTAGTATTTTAATTATTGTTTAGTAGAATTTGAATAAGGCCAAGGTTGATTAATTATGAGAAAAGTGTAAAATTGCTTTATCACTAAGCATTGCATGAGGGCATGGCAATGGTTAAGTGTAGGGGATTTGATAGGTGTGTAAACACCCATCCTTTCACCACTTAATTCTGGCTAAAACAAGAAAACACGTATTTAATATCATTTGTTTGGAATTATGCGTGGTTTTTGTGTTTATTGTGTTTTCAGAGCTAACCGGATGAATAATAAAGAAAACATGGGATTGCACGGGTTTTATCAAGGAAAAAGGCTCAAGACGAAGTCTATTGTCCAAGAGATGCAAAAGATTTGAAGTCACTGGGCCTATTCGAAGATTTATCGAAGAAAATGACTAAAGACGGAAGATTTTTATAAGTCGAAGAAACTCGAGTCTATTTAACGAAGAAATTAAAAGACGAGTTGGATTTAATCGACGACAAATCCCGAATCAGAATCGAAAACGTCAACTTTTCTGAAAAGACGAGAAGACAAGAAGAAAGGGAGAAAGCCCACTCACCAACCAACCACTAGGAGTATAAATAGATACTCCCTTCACACAATTAGGGAGTTAGTTCATTTTTCTTTTTCCAGTTCTTTTGGTTCGTAGCTTCATCACAAACACCATTAGGGTGTTTGATGATTTTTCATTTTATTTTTCAATCTTGTAACCCTTAATCATTACCCTTGTTACTCTTCCATTAATCAATCTATTCCATCTTTTCATTCATCTTGTTCATCTCCATTTTTATTGCAAGTTCTTAAGTTTTTCTTTGATTCTAGTTTGATCTTAAAAAGTTGTTGATTTAGTGTTTTTATTGGTGGGATTTATTACTTAAGGTATTTAAATGATTCGTGTTTAATTTGGTAAAACCTTTTTGAGTATTTTGGTGTTTAGATTGGAAATCATTTGGTGACTGGTGTTACTGTTCTTCGCTGCCCAGATTATTCCGAACAAGAATAACTTTCCGAACAGCCAAGTTTATATCTCCCTTATTCGGAATCCTGGATATTCCGAATAGGGGTATTCACATTTCTTTTACTCGGAATATTTTAAATATTCCGAACAGTGTTGATTTTCCGCATAGGGTAGATTTTCCGAATAGCACCAATTTTTCCGCATAAACCGAACTTTCCGCATAAGCCATATTTTCCGCATAAGAGCACTTTTCCGAATAGCATTATTTTTCCGCATAAGGCATTTATTCCGCATAGCATTCCGCATAGACCTTCCTTTCCGCATAAGGGTGTTTTTCCGAATAGCCCAATTTTCCGAATTGAGCAGATTTTTCCGCATAGCAGTCTTTCCGAATAGAGCAGATTTTTCCGTTTAATCATTACTTTCCGAATGGCCAATGTTTTCCGCATAGGAGATCTTTCCGCATAAGGATTATTTTCAGCATAGGGCATTTTTCAGTAAGAGTATTTTTCTGCTTTATCGTTTAATTGTTTTTAGCTACTGTTTCCGGCTTTAATCTTTATTCACTTCAATTATTTAGAATAGAAAACCAAATCTACTTTTTGTCACCAAGAACAAATCATTCCACTTTAAACTGAGATCAATTCGAGAGGATTCCGAGAAATATTTTGAACCCCATTGCAAATCTTTGTATCAAACCCTAATTTTTTTATAAGACTCACGAATTTCCTTCATCTCCAGGAGAAAAATAATGAATTTGGTTTAGTATATACATTATATAGGGTTTGGGTGAATTCTAGTCCAACCCAAAGCCCACTTTCCTTTTTTTTTCCTTTTTTTCCTTTTTCCCTTTCTTTTCTTGCGTCTACCAAACCGACCCTACCCCTTAATTTTCGTTTTTTTTTCTTTTTATTGTTTAATAATATATTACTAATATTACCTTAATTTTTCTTAATTTATTTCAGCTCCTAAAGCTTCCAAAACCTCAAAACCGTAAAACTAGTCAAATTTACGCGTTTTACCGTAAAAGACGTAAAATATACACTTTTATAAAAAATCTCAAATTTTGAAATAAACTTTATAACTAAGTCCTAAATGACTTAAAACCATCCCGAAAAGTATTCATATGGATAATTACCTTACCCGAGACCTCTAAATGCTAAACCGTAAATCCTAAAAAAATACTATTACTATAATACTTATACGTATACGTAAACACCACAATATCACTATTTTCATTTCATAGTCACCACTTGTGAGCTCATGAACATGAAATAACCGTTCCTCGATTTACTTATGAGTACTCTATACTCATAAACGATAACCACACCAACCTCGTTCACACAAAATAAACACGTAAACACACAATTCAAGTAAGCACACATAAAATAACCTAAAAGTAAGACCAAGTGACAAACCCAAAACCACGGTTGTCACATTTACCAACCAAAAACAATTAAAAACTCGATCTTGTTAGGACTTTCAATTTGTTAAGAACTGAGAAAACGAACTTCGACTATACAAATTTCACCTAGTCTTTCACATTTGTGCCTCACCTTATTAAAATCACCGATAACGACAACCTCGCCAGACCATCTTTTTATTTCTCTTTCTAAATAATCCCATAACAAATACTTTTCTTTCTGCTCTTGAGGGGCGTAAACAGCTATGATCATAAGTTTAGCTCCCGATGCCCTCCAAGTGCCACGAATCATAACGAATGGATCAGACTTCATTAAATTATCTTTATTATACCAGTTCGGGTCCCAAACACACATATTCCACCCGAATTTCCAACGACATCACTATGAGCATATTCGAACGCCATATTACCCCAACACATTTTCACACATAAATTATCCATCGCCTCCATTTTAGTTTCTTGAAGAGATAAAAAAATTGATCTTATTGTTATTGCATAAATCCTTGACCCACTCCTTTTTTGCCTTTTTTTAAGGCCTTGAACGTTTAGAGAAATACATTTCATCTAAGCACTTCCTCTACTCCTTGTGCTTCAATGATTTCAGCCATATTGTTTATGCACCCTTCCATTTTGTACCCCATTACTTGTCCAACTTTAACAACACCATCCGATAACTGTAATATCGATCCATCCATTTTTCGAGCCTTTGATTTTTTAAAATGCCTCGGCGATATTGAATCACAACCTTTTTCTCTACTTATGGGTTGAGGCTGCTTCTTATCATTATTTTTTGGCCCTGACTCCTCTATATTCTCCTTTGTGTTAGTATTAACAATCCCTTGAACATCATCCTCGCCTTCCACATGAGTATAACCTGGAGGATGTGTGTAACTACTCGAATTTCCGTTAGTTACCATGGTTTTAGTTTTATCATTAAGTATCGGATAAAAACCAAATGGGTCATCAAACACCTCTTTATTTATCTTAGCCTCGCCTTCGTTCACCATACCATCTTCAATATTATCTTCGTTAACTAGGTCATCACCAAGGACATTTGAGTTCTGATCTTTATCCTCCTCCGTTGTAGATATTTCATCATCAGAATCTCCATCACTAGAATCGTCTATGAAACCAGGAACCCATCCTGGAGTTTCCTTTGCATGTATCAAATGCACCTTGCCACGAAATATAATTTTAAAATCTTCTGAGATGCTCCTTGTAAACTTGGTATGAATACACAACCTTTTCTAGTGAAAGCATGAATCATCCTGGTCATCAACACTAAAAAATACTCCCCATCTCGATGCAATACGTCTTTCAGTCCAAAGCTTGAAAGGTACTCCTTCTGTCTCAACCCACGCAACTCTTTTCTCACAATGAAAATCAGGAGATGCTTCTTCCAATGATGAAAACCATGATCCGACGCTATCACTGCCCGAAACAACTGTCTAGTTTCTAGACTAAGGAATTTTAGCATAATCCAAAACTCACCTAAATACTTGATGCTAACATCAGCAAATCCTTCATTTTCCAGAGCAATATTAACCAACGAAGCAAATTCTTTTACCCTACCAAATAAAGACTTTGAGAAATCGTTGGACACCAAACAATCGTCACCAATAACCATGGTAGGGGATTTCTCAACTGAATCTCTAGCATTAGCCCCAATACCGGATACAATCTTCGCATATGAATTGCCATCTTTATTGACACCTAGAATACTATTAGACACATGGGTTGATTTGCGAGCTGTTTCATCAACACCAGCCTTGTAACCTCCATTCTTAGTATTTCTTAGGAACATAGAAACATTTGCATACAACTTGTACCTACCCATCCAAACGGTGCATAAGTTATTTGCTAACATTTCCTCGCTGAAGACGTTAATGAATCGAACAAAACCGAATTTTTGTTACCATTTTTTGGCTTTTTTCGGAATGTATGAGTCCACCACGTGTCCGTAAACACTACAAGCATGATACAGTTCCTTAGCAGTCGAATTTTCTGGGAAATTCGTAATGAACATAGTTGTTGTGACTTTTGACACATCATCCTCTTTCGATCTAAATGATGCCATTGTTAAAGAAACAAAACACCTAAACCCCTAAAATAGAGAAACACTAACCGCAATAACAAAACCCAATTCTTAATGACCCGTCGATCCTTGATAATAATGAATTCTAAAGTTTCAATCAAAAGATAGGCCCAATCGAATGTAATGATGAATACCAGGCCAGAAAGGAATAATCCTATTCTCCCCAGCTACGTCTAATAAAAAACAATCGGATCTACCCAAGAATCAACTCAGCAATCGATTATTATAAAGTGAATGGAGATCAAACAAGAGTGGATCTTGGATTGGATTGATAGGAGATCTATTGAGACTCACATCAAACAAGAAAACAAAAAATCTAGCAAAAACACAATTGATCCCTATGGCTTTGATTTGCTAGAGAATAAAGAAGCTCGTTCTGGATTGTAACAAGTTGATTCACACACGATAGGTCCTTTAGACTCATAGATAATGAAGGGTGGTAGATCAAGAGTGGATTGGAAGATTATTATGAATCGCCATATCCGCCGCCATTTTTAGGGTTTGGAGCTTTTTTTAGATGATTTTTAGTACTATAGTTGAGTATTGAAGCAGACTTACGCTAAGCAAGTTACAATCACTAATTCTTTAGAAAAAACTACAGAAACATTCAATTTTATAATTAACCATTCATCTCTTTTTGTAACAACCTATTAAAAAGTTATACTTATCTTTAAAATTGAAATATTTTTTATCTAATTATATTTTTAATAATATAATTTCACCATATTTTTAAAAAAAATTATGCATTTTAATTTAATATCCATTTTGATATATTTTAATTAATTTTTAGCTTTTCTTTTTTTGAAGATTTATTTTATTTTCAATTAACTTTTTACAACTTCAGTTTTTAAATACAAATAGCGGGCAAAAGTAGTAACATTTGTCACCTCAAAAATCGGCATCGGTTACCCGTCGTTGCATTGCGTAGAAACCATGCTAGTGGAAAGGAGACTACAAAGAATATGATTTAACGCTGAATAAATCAAAGTTGCTGAATGATTACAAAAAGGTAAATGAACTTGATTTGAGTGAACATGAATACTTGATAATTGCTCTGAATGACCAATTTGAATTGACTAAAAGTATAGGTTTAATCTTCTGTATAGTTTTGCACTTAAAAAATGTATAAGCTTTCGTAAAAAAATATTAACTCAAATCAAAATATAATGTCAAAAATTAATGTTAGAGTAAAAAAAAATGTAAATAGTATTTGTAATGTAAGAATATATTATATATGTATATTGGATATTGTGGCTTATGTTATTTAGTGTTTATAATAAAATAATGTATATTTAAAATATGGTTGATTTATTATGATAATGTGTAGTGTCAATTAAAATATATTTATGATTGATGATTCAATGTACATGAATCCTTCATCAAAAAGAAATAGTTTATACTCATATAACTAAAAGTATTTGATGATTTTATGAGGGTAGAACAAAAGGTGCTTCACGTGTTTAACACCATATTTATCGGTGATCTTCAACAACCGGTTGGAGAGAAACAAGACAAAAAAGATAGCACAAAGGAATATAAAAAAGATAAAAAAAAAGTACAAGTTGGCTTCATAATATGATAGTCACAAGATGACCAGTTAATAGCTCATATATCTTTCTCTCCTGATTTTTTATTATTATATCAATTATTGTTTGTTTTGTTTCTCTCCAACCGGTTGTTGGAGATCACCAATAAACATAGTCAGGAATTGGGATAGGGAGTAACTAGTAAGCGAGAGCGACGAGTGTTGAATCATAAGACAACTGTACTTGAGGTGTCTCATTCGATTGGACTAGTCAACCTTTTTTTAGCAAACAAAGTGGAAGTTAATTTTAAACCTATGAACAATCTAACAATGAGGTAAGATTTTAATTTCCACCTCAAGTGTACCTTTCCGAATGATTTAAGATCAAAACAACCGGATTTTTAAATTTCTAATGTTAAAATACAGGGAAATAAATATAACTAAACAAGTTATTAACTGGGAAAACCTATATAGTGAACAAAGATGGCAACATCTGGGCAACCTCTCTAAATAATAATAATAGTGTTTACTATTGTCCAGCGTTGACTTTTTCGGTCCTAGTCATGTAACTTTGACCTTGAATATATTTATGTGTGTTATATGATACTTGATGCAAACTATATGAATGAATTCGGTTTTAAATGTAGTTTCATCAGTGTAATTTCCATCAAGTATCATATAACACAAACAAAGATATTTAAAGTTAAAGTTACATGACTAAAACCGGAAAAATTAACAATAATTATGAGGAGGTAGTATCACTTTAAATATGCTCAAAACTTGTAGAAACATAAAAGTAATCTCATAGTCATACCTCTTTTAGCTAGATAGTATGTGTTGAGTATAAAGCAAAATAAAGATGCAATGAATATGAACATTAAGGCATCATTTAGTGTAGTACTATAGTTGAGTATTGAAGCAAACTTACGCTAAACAAGTTACAATCACTAATTCTTGAGAAAAACCTACAGAAACATTCATTTTATAATTAATCATTGATCTTCTTTTTAACAATCTATTAAAAAGTTATACTTATCTTTAAAATTGAAATATTTTTTTTATCTAATATCTTTTTAATGATATAATTTCACCATGTTTTTAAAAATTTATGCATTTTGATTCAATATTCATTTTGATATATTTTAATTAATTTTTAGCTTTTCTTTTTTTGAAAGTTTATTTTACTTTGAGTTAATTTTTTACAACTTCAATTTTTAAATACAAATAACGGACAAAAGTAGTAACATTTGTCACCTCAAAAATCTTCATCGATTACCTTGCGTAGAAACCATGCTAGTTAGCTTAAAAAGATGGCGACCATTAGACTTTTTAAAAAATATACTGTGAAAACTTTGTAATTAGATTACAATTAGCTAGGGGGTTAGTTTTGGAAGCATATATTACTATATATATATGGTTAATTGGTTACACAAATAGAACATGTAAAGACTTACAGCTCTATTAGTTCTTTTAGTGTGTGTTGAGTCTAGACTAACTGCTTGAACACACAATTTGTAAGATTTATATAGTCCAGAACAAAAAATGTGGAGATTAAAGATAGCAGACGGAAGCAAAAATTCGTACCTCAACAGTACAAACAACTTTGTTGGTAGGCAAACATGGGAATTCGATCCTAACTATGGAACTCCCAAAGAGCGTGATGAAGTTGAACAAGCTCGTCTTCATTTCTGGAATCATCGGCATGAAGTTAAGCCCTGTAGTGATCTCCTTTGGCGCATGCAGGTATTGTTCTTTGTTTCCTTGATTTCATGACCTCTTTTCTGAAAAAAAATAATTTGAAATCTATAGTAACATAGGCCGGCCTGAATATGCAGTTTATAAGAGAGAAACAATTTAAACAGACGATACCCCAAGTGAAGATAGAGGATGGTGAAGAGATCTCTCATGAAAAAGTTACCACCACACTGATGAGATCTGTTCATTTACTTTCTGCCTTGCAAGCTGACGATGGCCACTGGCCTGCCAAAAGTTCTGGTCCAAATTTTTTTATTCAGCCATTGGTAAAAGTTTTGATTAAATTGATGGTTATCAATTCATATGTATATACTTTATAAAGTTCTTGATCCATCCAACATTCCAAAGCTTACCTCATATTGACTAGTTGATTTGGATAAAAATAGTCTTGTCAACAAAATGCAGGTTATGTGCTTGTACATCACAGGGCATCTTAACAGAGTGTTTACAGTGGAGCACAGAAATGAGATCCTTCGATACTTATATTGTCATCAGGTTATATCCTAATAGGTGTTATAAGGGATGATGATAAATATATGAATTCCATTTTGTTGATTAGACATTTGTCCATCGTTGAAATGCAAATGTCATTTGGGATTTACAGAATGAAGACGGTGGCTGGGGATTCCATATTGAAGGTCATAGCACAATGTTTGGCACAGCCTTAAGTTACATATGCATGCGTCTTCTAGGGGAAGGATGTGATGGTGGTCTGGATGGTGCAGGCACCAAAGCTCGAAAATGGATTTTAGATCATGGCAGTGCGACAGCCATACCCTCTTGGGGGAAAACATGGCTTTCTGTAAGACTTTTCAAGGATATATATGAAATCAGTTATAAATATAATAAGGCCGGGTTAATACGCAAGTTTTTGTTCATTTAGATCACTCAGCTATTTTTAATATTCATCTAACTTAACTTACAGGAATAATACCTTTACATCACTGAACTTATTAACCACATTATCACCCGTTAAAACCCGACATATTTTAAAAGTACTTCTACACATACAGTGACCTAACTGAATACAGTAACAAAATTGTAGCTTAATCTAAAGGGAGGAGATTTGCACACTCCATAAAAGAGTATATCTGTGTTATAATAAACTTATTGGTTAAAACTTAAGTTATCCGTCAAATAGGCTTATTTGTATGTTTGATACTTCTTGTAAGACAATCTTTTCCTGAAAACATACTACAAATGAAATTATGTATGCAGAGTTCCTCAATGTATGCTATTAGTTTTTTTCTAATGAAACGTAAAATACATACTTGTACACGGTAGGTCCTTGGTGTTTGTGAGTGGTCAGGAAGCAACCCGATGCCCCCGGAGTTCTGGATCCTCCCTTCCTATCTTCCGATGCATCCAGGTTAGTTTACTTCTCCCATCGGAGAACTTTGTCTTAATGTTATTCCTTACGTGTCAATCACATGTCTGTTGATATATAGTTTTCCCGCGCATCAAGGCGTTAATATTTTCCTTCATCCAAATACAGCAAAAATGTGGTGTTACACTAGGCTGATATACATGCCGATGTCATACCTATACGGGAAAAGATTTGTGGGTCCAATCACTCCTCTAATTATACAACTTCGGAATGAACTATACACACAGCCCTACAGTGAGATCAGCTGGAAGAGTATAAGACATGTGTGTGCAAAGGTGAAATTACTTGCTTCTTTAATTAGTATGTATATACATGTATGTTACTCATATAATCTGACATTGAATAGTTAAAAATGGTTTTATGGTCCCCACCTGGAAATATAGAAGATGACCCAAAGATGGATTTGGACTGGCGTGGCAGGCTTTGGGCCGAGAGGCTTAAAGCTCACGCAAGTTTGTATCGAACTCATAGTGTTTCGTAGTTAGAAATATTCTAGCTAAGGTTCCGTGTATGTAACACTCCCTATACTCGCATAAATAACATAAAGATGTTCCATTCTAAAACCAATTAGTGATAGAAGTAGTAACCCACCAAGCTTATATGTTGACTTAGAGATTATGTTTCTACCGATGTGGAAATTGGGTTTGCACACCCAACAATTCCTGCATGTAGGCATATGTTTTCTTATTTATTTTTCGCTTGTGTATTGTGTTTTTCCTAACACTACCCAATTCTTATTACCTACGCAATTTTATGATGTCAGGAGGACATATACTACCCTCATCCTATGATGCAAGATCTAATTTGGGATAGTCTTTACATTTTTACCGAGCCTCTCTTCACTCGCTGGCCATTTAACAAATTGCGCAAGAAAGCACTGGAAACAACCATGAATCATATTCATTATGAGGATGAGAATAGCAGATACATCACGATAGGTGCTGTCGAGAAGGTATGAAAAACTGAGAATGTCTCTTTGGATTATAACATATAGTTAGACAATTAGCTTCTTGGTAGCCTTTGGAGTAGTTGATCACACAACTGTTGCTTAATATTTGTTTCTAGCTTCTTGCTAGTTCTAGAGAAATTTGTCAGTGCGGAAAGTAAAATCACATAACAGATAATTTGTACCAAATTAAGAGAAAAGTAATATTTAAACTATAAATTTACTTCTGTATAAAACATTTCAGGCACTATGTATGCTTGCATGCTGGGTTGAGGATCCAAATGGAGTCTGTTTTAAAAAGCACCTTGCTCGTATCCCAGATTATTTATGGATTGCTGAGGATGGAATGAAAATGCAGGTTATACAACAACAAAAAAACCATACATGCCCTTAACAAACATAAATTGTCGTGATACGTATTAAAATACCTGATGAAACAGAGTTTCGGAAGTCAACAGTGGGATGTAACTTTGGCCACCGGAGCTCTGCTGGCTACTGATCTTACCAGCGAGATTGGCAGTACCCTGAAGAAAGCACATGATTTTATCAAAGCCTCACAGGTCTGCGAACGAATTAAAGTTATAATGAGCGCGTGTTGTGAATTACTGTGTTTCTGTTTACAATATGAGTCATTCATGATCAATTAAATCTAACGTAGGTTAAGGACAATCCTTCTGGTGACTTTAAAAGTATGCATCGCCATATTTCTAAAGGGGCCTGGACATTTTCAGATCAAGACCATGGATGGCAAATTTCAGATGGCACTGCTGAAGGATTGAAGGTAAATGTTGAAACTCTTTTTAAAACACATAATTATGCAAATTGACTAAACACGAGAAAACATGCATTGAAAATAAACATATGTTTATTCCTTTAGCATTTGATACATTTGGTTTTCTTCACCTGAGGCGGTCGAGCTACTTAACCCCCAGATCGAAAAATGTGATTTTTCATAAGATTAGCTTTGCAATTAAAAGGGGCTAGTGGTGCATCTTTTTGCCCTTTGTCACACTATATAAATAATAGTCACATAATACTTTTCAAATAAACTTGCATGTTACTTCATAAAAAAAAGCATGCAAATGTAATGTGGCCACACCTGTTGTGTACCTCTTTGCTATCTTCAGTGTTGCCTCCTATTATCAATGATGCCGTGTGAAATTGTTGGCAAAAAGATGGAGCCGGAGCAACTTAACAATGCAGTCAACGTGATACTTTCTATGCAGGTAAGCGCTTATCAGTCTTTCAATAAGACATCTAGTTACAATCATCGATGACCTGGAATACTGGACCGAAGTTTAAATAAACCAAGCCTTAAAGTTCTGTAAATTTAACTAACGGACAGACATATCGTGACACTAATTTTACATTGGTGATACTATAGAGCAAAAATGGCGGGTTACCGGCATGGGAACCAGCAGGAGCATCAAAATGGTTGGAGGTGATAACTACAAAACTAATAGCAAACACATTTCTTTCTTTTATAAATTCAGTTTCTTTATTAGTAACCCTTAATAGTTCAACTTTTGTTCCATTTCAGATTCTCAATCCTACTGAATTCTTTGAGGACATTGTTATTGAGCATGAGTAGAACTCAGACCCAATTTACTATAGTATTATTTTTGGTTTCAAAATAAAAATTTATCTCTCTGCCAAAAAACTCATCATATATAGCTTTTGACCAGGTATGTTGCATGCACATCATCAACAATGCAGTCACTGGCTTTGTTTAAGAAATTGTACCCCGAACATAGGAGGGAAGAAATAGAAAGTTTCCTCAAACGTGCAGGTGGATACCTGGAGAAAGTTCAGATGCCAGATGGTTCATGGTTTGTTCTTCATTTAAATATCAGAAAATAGCTTTTAATACGACATTCTTTAACTATTTTTTAACCTAAAGATCCATGGAATTTAGGTATGGAGAGTGGGGACTATGTTTTACATACGGGGCCTGGTTTGCTCTCGGAGGATTATCAGCTATCAAGAAGACGTATGAAAATTGTCTAGCAGTCCGTAAAGGTGTTGATTTTCTGCTGAAAACACAATTGGAGGATGGTGGTTGGGGAGAAAGTCACCGATCCGCTTCTGAAAAGGTAATATGAAACAAAACTGTACGTACAATTATATAATATGATATCCTTCTTCTCACAGTGAAACTTAATGGACAGAAATATGTGCCTCTAGAAGGAGGTCGGTCCAACTTGGTACATACCGCATGGGCTGTGATGGGACTGATTTATTCACGCCAGGTTTTCAAATTACATCGAATGCATATCCTGCTTTTACGTGAGTTTTTATCGTTGTACTTAAACTAATGTCTCTGGCTATACAGGAAGACAGAGACCCTACACCTCTACATAGAGCAGCCAAGTTGTTAATCAATTCACAGATGAGAAATGGTGATTTTCCACAACAGGTAAATCACTTGGATTAGACGTGGAAGAAAGTTTCCCCAGCGACATGTCGCTGGGAAAAAGTTGGCGGGTTAATCTCCCGCTTGCGTTTTTTGTGAAATAGTTTGGTCAAAATTTAGTCAACTTATCCCCAGCGACATGTCGCTGGGGAAACTTTTCTTTATTTTTTGGTCAAAATTTTTTCGCGAAAGTTTGCCACGTCAGAAAGGTTTTGTCGTTTAGCGTCTTTTCCCCAGCGACATCATGTTGTTGGGGAAAACCCCGATGGGGAAAGGCTGGATTGTTGTAGTGGTATAAATCCATCCGAAGAATTTTCAAGTATAAGATTGTCCTAAATAAACTATTCCGATCGAGAAATCAACTAAATAATGTAATTCAATCCTAATGCTATAACAGAAACGGTCCTTAACGCACAAATAATAAAAGCTCTCACAACACTCGATACCTGCTGATCGGAGTGGTCAAGATCAGACATTTCTTCAAGAACCTCTTTTTATGATAAGGATAAATGTCTTAAATTGCATAGTTGTCACATCTCTGTAGCTATATTGCCATGTTGGTAACAATTAAATAGGAAAGTATATTGTAAACCAATAAGGAGACCATATTGAACATATCGACTTGTAGACCGTAGAGTTTAGCATACAATAGATTATCACGATGGATATCATATTCTGTCAGTTAACATGCAGAGTGTGTTATCTCAGTGTACCAAAATGGATAATATATTTTGGAAACTGACATCTAGAGTATTATACTAGAAACCGGCCAATATATATCATATTGCGAAAGTGACATTAGATTGTTATATAGTAAATTAACATGGGTATCATGTGTTATAAACCTACCTGAATATAATCTAGTGAAAAGTGACATTTCACTTTAGACTGTTATAGTATAAACCAGAATGGATATCATCAGTATCATATTGTAGGAGGTGACATGCAGTGTGTAATACTATTAACCAAAATGAATATCATATTGCGGAAAGTGATATGTTGAGTGTTACACTATGAACCAGCATGAATATCCTATTGTGAAATCTGACATGTAGAGTGTGCTAATATATTTGGGGTAATTATTTTAAAAATCATCATACTTAAACCAATTTACTTTTATAACTATATTCAAATTTGATCTTTTACTTCACTTTTTGTTCCATTTTTGTCCCTCTGGGGTAATATGAGTTTTAATATTTTGAACGGCAAAAATGTCACAAATTGCCCACATAAGTACAAAAAATGAAATAAAATGTCCACAGAAGTACAGAAAATGAAACAAAATGTCCACATAAGTACAAAAACTGAAGTATTTTGTACATAAAAGAAAACAAAAGTTGATGTTTAGAAACAAATTTGTTTTAGACAAGTATAGTGATTTTTAAAATGATTACCCCTTAATATTTTAACCAAAACATGGATGTTATATTTTGCAAATTTTACCTGTATTATAGGCTTTACTATACTTATATAATGATTTATATGATGGTTAACCCTACAAAGCCTTGCGTTAAAAAACTCTGAAATTAATGTTTTTGAGAAACCTTAACTTAGATATTCTAGTCTTCTTAATTAATGTAGTAACTGGTATCACAATACTATGCATCTTTTCATTCTGACGTGTTTGCTTGTGACAAATGATTTACATATTGTGCCGCTGATGGTCAGAACAATGATGATAATGGATGTATTCATGCAACCTTAAGAACTACTAGTAGTTGTGTAGGACACAAGGGAGACAAAAGCCGTAGTGGCCAGAGTCTCAAACACAAGGTTTATTACTTGACACCTAAGAAAGTACATATTCTATGGTTAAAAGTCTAAAGGTATAAAGAGGTTATATGTTAGCTTCACTGGATCCAGGGTCATCACATGAATTTTGGAAAGATATCGTAGGCAGTTACAAAGTAGGCCTCTACCCACTTTATTCATTTTTTTGCTAAATTTACGAGATAAAGTTTCTTATCAGTGTGATTCATAGATACCATGAATTACATATTATCAACAAAAATCTCAAGTCATAGTAATTCTATAAAAAGAAACCGAGAATAATATATGGATCTAATGAACTTTATCACAAAGATAAAAATGGGTACCTCATAATTTTATTTTTATCTTCCATTCGATTATCAATCAAGTGTTCAATCTTTTTGGTGAGATAAACTTGGTAAATATATTATGTGTATTATATCTCAATATTGATAGGGTACATAAGTATATATAGAATACATATTTACACTTTGATCCTTCTAATACTAAACTATATTATATTTGTCTAATATTCCCCCGCAAGCTAAGGCCGGGTAACGACCTGCAGCTTGGACCGTAACTCAAGCAAACCGTTGAGATGACAAAGGCTTTGTAAAGATGTCTGCAATCATATCATGTGTGGATATAAATTGCACAGAGAGTTTTCGTGCAGCAACTTTTTCTCTAACAAAATGAAAATTAACTTCAACATGTTTCGTGCGAGCATGAAAGACACGATTTGCTGATAAATATGTTACACCCAAGTTATCACACCATAAAACTGGAACATATGTCATAGGAACTTTAAGTTCTCTAAGAAGAGCTTCTATCCATGTAAGTTCAGCTACAGTGTCCGCTAAAGCTTCGTACTCCGACTCTGTTGATGACCGAGAGATAGTTCGTTGTTTTCTTGTTGACCAAGAGATTAGATTGTTTCCAAGATAGATGGCATATCCCCCTGTGGATCGACGGTCATCAGGGCAACCAGCCCAGTCTGCATCCGAGAAAGCACTCAAGGAGGAGTCGTGAGAATCGGTGTAAGCATGAAGAACAGATCCTGAATCATGTTTGATAAGAAGCCCATAATCAGATGTACCACGAAGATAACGAATAATTCTTTTGACAGCAGACCAATGATTGGTAGTTGGAGAATGCATGAATTGGCAAACCTTGTTCACCGCATAAGTAATGTCTGGACGAGACAAAGTCAGATATTGAAGGGCACCAACAAGTTGGCGATATTTAACCGGATCATCGAACAAAGGGATGTCATTGAGATGCAAATTAGCAGTGGTAGTAATAAGAGATGATACCGGCTTAGCCTTTGAAAGATTCGCCCGCTGAAGCAACTCCAAAATGTATTTCTTTTGCGACAATATGACATCTGAGTTTTTGTGAACCACTTCAATGCCCAAGAAGTATGAAAGAGTACCCAAATCTTGAATGGAAAAAGTCTGACTGAGACTCTTAATGATCTGATCTATAGCATTGGAGTTGTTACCGGTGAGAATGATATCATCTACATAGATCAGCATGTATAAAATCGTGCCTTTAGACGAATAAATGAACAAGGAAGGATCAGTTGTAGATCCTCTAAACCCAAGAGACTGTAAGACCTTGGTTAGCCGATTAAACCATGCACGCGGCGCCTGCTTTAACCCATAAAGAGATTTGTGAAGTAAACAAAGATGAGCAGGTTTTGTTGCATCAACGAAACCGGGTGGCTGACGTAAATAAACTGTCTCATGAAGCTCTCCATGGAGAAAATCATTTTGAACATCTAACTGTCGAAGTGTCTATTTCTTTGTAACAGCAAGAGAGAGAACCGTGCGAATAGTAGTAGATTTCACAACCGGGCTGAAAGTTTCCAAATAGTCGATACCTTGTTGTTGATGACACCCTTTTGCAACCAGTCGTGCTTTGTAACGAGTGACAGCACCTGTTTGATCTCGTTTGAGTTTGTACACCTATTTACAGTCAACCACATTGGCATTAGGAATGGGTGCAAGAGACCATGTGGCATTGCGCATAAGGGCATCATATTCTTCAGCCATGGCAGCTCGCCATTTTGGTGATTTGTTGGCACTGGCAAAGGTTGTGGGTTCGGTTTCCGTGGATGTTGTAGTGGTAGTATAGGCGGAAGGGTCGAATGGAACCACTTGTTTAGGATGTTGTCAAAGATTGGCTGGTCTAAGGCGGTGCACATGAGCATTCATGGAGGGCTGAACCGGGGAAGATGAGGTATTTGGAGTTTGGACAGCGGGATCGGTGGTGGTAGCGGTGGGTAAGGGGTGGTTGGTTGGAGTGTTTGGTGGGCTATTTTCAGGGGTGTTTTCAGGGGTGTTTTGAGGGGTGTTTTGAGGGCTGTTTTGTGGGATGTTTTGTGGGATGTCGCTGACGGGTAGGTTGTTTGGAGGGTTGTTGTAACACCCCACTTGGATAAGTGGACCGTTACGTATATTTATGGCGTGTCATCAAAGCATAAGGTAAATGTCCTGAAACATTAACTGACCATGAAGGAAATACCGGAATCAAACATCGGCAATCCAAACATAAGCCCAAAACATGAAAAGTAAAAAAATACTGAAGGAAAGGAATAAACAATGTCCAAATAAGCAGAATAATGTAAGTACATAAAGTAAGAAGTCTGGATAGCTTCCATCCAAATGCACATGCTCTCAGAATCCTAAGAGCGTCCTGGAGTACCTGCCGTTAGAACATGAAAGGGAACTACGGTTGAGCATAACGCTTAGTGAACGGATATAGCATGATAAGAGTGTACTGAAAGTAATGGAATAGAAGACAACAATGAAGCTATAAGACTGATATGTAACATGTGGTAGAACTCTGCATAAAACCTGAGAAACCTGGTTCATATATACTGAAACTGAAATATAACTATTAATTCTGAAAACATGCATTTACTGTATTTTAATTGCCAGAGCTTATATAGGTCACGTGCTGTAACAACCGTGCATGAATAACTGGAGGGGTGACCTCGTCATGCTGTAGAGGGGTGACCTCTAAATAACTGTGCTGGGTGGAGGGATCAGCTCCAATGTGAAGGATGTAGAGCACACACCACATTCACCCTGATAACTTGTAACACTTATAAGCCTAGGATGCATCCATACGCCCCACTAATAATACTGATAAAATGGCCAAGCTGAGCTGAGTGGGACGATGCAGGATATCACTCTCCTGCATGTGAGTCACGACACCGGTGCCTCTAGTGCCGTGGTTACGGTACCTCCGTAACTAGTACATAAACTGGTCGTGCTAGTATATAATGCTCAGGCAATTTATTTAGTTATTAATATGATTACTGATAAACTTAAACATATACTGGGGAAAACATTTGGCTGAAAACGGGGAATCCTAATCATGCATAGAAAGGGAGTCCTTACTGAAAGGACGGAAATCCGTACCTCTTGTCCAGTAACTGATTGTAAGGAAAAACTGAACGACTCCTACTCAGACTTCACAATAGCTACAAGAATAAGGGACATGAATAAGTTGTCCGATTACTGTTTACTGTTACTGATTCTTACTGTTCTTAACTTGCTTTATTATGTTCCTGTATTGTTGTACTGTTCTGTATACAATCTGATAACTCTGACTGTCTTTAAATATTTACTGATTAGTGTATATCCTGTATTTCTAATCACTGTATATTATACTGTATTCTGATTAGTGTATATCATGTACTTCTGATTACTGTATTTTACTGTATCTGATATTATAATACTGTTATAAAGAACCTGCTAAAAATAGAACGTTTCCTAATTTATGAAGTTTCCAAAAATAATTTAACTCATTTAATAATATTATACCCTTTTTAATTTTATAAACTAATTTATCATTATAACTTTAATTTACTAAATAAATCATTTAAAACATTTATTTTTAAAAGTGAATTAAACAAGGTATGATTAAATCGTCGTTTTTTTTATCCTTATAATTATAGTCCCGAGCCTACCGAGATACCCCGTCTCGCTCGCACTAAAACAAATCAATAAGTGTATTGAATTCTGCCTACTGGAATTAGCGACAAAAATTTCTGTCACTAAAACTGTGACTAAAAGCTGTCCAAAATTTGTCAAGAAAACTGCGACAGAAAAGTCGTCGCTAAACTGTCGCTAATCCTGGAATTAAAACTCAACCGAACCCCCCTGATTTAATTGCATGTTTTTTTCTCTAAACTCATCAATTTCGTGATATAAAAGATAAAGAAGAAGGTGATTTACCGATCTACTTGACTAGGGATGAATTACAACACACAAACGAAACGAACACCGCTCGTTCTCCTTTTGGTCTGCTGCCGGCGGCCTAATAAGAACACCCCTGTTCTCCTTTTGGTGTGCTGCCGGCGTCATAATAAGAACACTCTCGTTCTCCTTTTGGTCTGCTGCCGGCGTCATAATAAGAACACTCTCGTTCTCCTTTTGGTCTGCTGCCAGTGTCATAATAAGAACACTTCCCATTCTCCTTTTGGTATGCTGTCAGCGTCATAATAAGAACACTTCCCGTTCTCCTTTTGGTCTGCTGCCAACGTCATAATAAGAACACTCCTCCGTTCTCCTTTTGCTTTGCTTCCGGCGTCCTAATAAGAACACCCCCGTTCTCCTTTTGGTCTGCTGCCGGCGGCCTAATAAGAACAACCCTAAAACTTTGTTTTCCTTTGTTTTTCATGAAATGAGAAAACGGTGTAACCCCTGGTGATTTGTTTACAAGTAAACTGGGCTTAAAGCCCACCTCTCTTTCATTTGGTTCTAGTTGCGGCCCAAAAAGAAACATAAACACTAATGTTTAACTCGTGTGTTATTATTTCTCGTGAGTTCGTGTCTGAATTCTCG
Source organism: Glebionis coronaria (assembly GCA_025667525.1). Classification (NCBI taxonomy): domain Eukaryota; kingdom Viridiplantae; phylum Streptophyta; class Magnoliopsida; order Asterales; family Asteraceae; genus Glebionis; species Glebionis coronaria. The sequence continues at coordinate 39,034,308 of CM046874.1, read as the reverse complement.
TGTTAACTCTGAAATGTATTATTCATTTTGCTGAAATAATAATCCTTACGTAATATCTGAATAACTAAATTAATTATTTTTCTGAATAATTAATTACGTCACGTTTTAAATAAAACAAAGACTATGTATACTTAATGTTCTTTGATTTTAAATGCGGGTTTTACAGTTGTTTTCCGGTGAAGTTGTTGGATTGGGATAACTCGAGATGTATGGGTTTGAAGGAGAAGGTGAAGGAGTTATGGAAGATGTTTGTAGAAAAGGGAATTGGTGCTCAATAAAGCGGACATGACGAGCTATGTACGTACGATCTGATGTTGGATCGAGACACCTGTACCCATGATGAGAAGGACTATACCCAAGAAAAACACATGGAATTGAGCGAAAGTCCATTTTGTGTTGATTGCATGGTCGAAGGTGTGGATAACATAAGCAGCCAAAAATACGCAAAAAAGAAAAATCTGGTTTGTGAGAAAAAGCGTGTTCAAGGGGTGAAACATTTGAAGCGGTACGGGATGGCATGCGATTGATGAGGTAAACAGCTGTGTCATAGGCAAAATGCCAAAAACGAGATGGCACACCAGATTGAGCAAGTAAAGTAAGCCCTGTTTCCACAACATGTCGATGACGTCGTTTAACAAATCCGTTCTGTTCACTTGTGTGTGGACATGATCGGCGATGAATGATGCCAAGTGGAGAAAAGAAATTGGGAAGATTTCGGAATTCTCCACCCCAATCTGTTTGAACAGATTTGAGTTTGGTGTTAAATTGTCGTTCAACCATAGCAAGAAAGTGTTTGAAATTCGCAAAAACATCAGATTTATGTTTAAAAGGGAAAAACCACATGTAACGAGTATAATGATCAACACACAATAGGAAATAGTTATGCCCATCAGTAGAAGTAACAGGTGAGGGCCCCCAAACATCACAAAAAACCAAATCTAAGACACAAGTACTTTTAATATTTGATAAAGGCAAAGAGAGTTTGGATGATTTTCCAACATGACACGCATTACACGGAGCAACTGAAGTTTTATGTAAAACAGGAAGACAATATTTTGATAACATGGAAATTAAAAGCTGCGAATGAGGGTGACCAAGCCGTTGATGCCACGTGTGGATCAGAGCACGTACGGCTGTGAAGACACTTCTTGGAACAGGTTGAGACGACTGGAGATTAATGGAGTAGAGCCCGTGTTTACTTGGACCCGTGAGGAGGGTAGTGCCTGAAGTCTCGTCCTTCATCGCATAAAAGGTATCATGAAATTCAAAGAAAACATTATTATCATGACAAAATTGTTGAACAGAAAGTAGATGTTGTTTATTTGTGGAACATGAAGAATATTAGTTAGGGAAAGAGTTTTGTTTGGAGAGTGAATTTGAGTGGTACCAATATGTAAAATGGATAAACCCTTACCATTGCCAACATGGAGAAAATCTTCACCATAGTATGGTTCAGCAGTGCCAATGCTAGAAGATTCTGGTGCTACATGGCTGCTGGAACCTGTGTCGAGAAGCCACGACGGAGATTGTGACCGATAATCAGCATGATTAGCCGAAATTTGTTGCCTGTTTCGGAAGGTAGCAGGGTCACGGTTGGGACATTCTGATGGAATGTGACCAATGCCACATCGGTTGCATGTTCCATAAACTGTATTCTGATTGGATGCCCAATTGAATTGTCCTCTGTTGATTCGATTATTTTGACCACGACCACGCCCACGGTTGTTGGTGGTGCGACCACGGCCACGACTGCTGTTTTTGGAGTAAGAAGTATTGAAGGCTTGTGCTTGTTGGGTAGCTGGTTGTAGATTGAAGCTAAGTTGTGATGCAAGTTGAGTAAGAGCTTGCATTGGATCCTGTTGTGAAGATCCTATTTGAGAAGATGATGAAGAAGTGTGAGTGGTAAAGGCGTGTGGTGAAGGAACAACATTTAAAACAACTTGTTTGATCATGTAATCATGATCCGATAGGAGCCCTTGTAACTCGTGGAAGGCTGTAGGAGCTTGTCTAGCAAGAAGGGTAGATTTCAACCCATTGTAGTCTTCACGAAGACCTGCAATCACAAGCATGACAAGATCTTTCTCTTTAAATGCTTCACCAATATTGGCCAAGGCATTTGCATACTCTTTTGCTCGATTGAGATATGCATCTGATGTTTCGTCTCCCTTCATCTGAAGCTTCAATAATTGGGTTTTGAGAGTATATTCTCTAGAAGACGTGTGGGGGGCATATGCACGTTCTAAGGAAAGCCAAACCTCACGAGATGTAGCAGTACCTTGGACATGTGAAAAGGCAGCCTCTGAGATTGTGGAGATGATCAACATCCTAACATGAGCATCATTAGCGATCCAGATTAGATAGTTAGGGTTTGGTTGTTTTGTGGAAGTCGCGTTGTCTGCGGTAGTTGTCTGTTCGATTGTTGTTGCTGGACATGGTATGGTACCATCAACGTAACCAATGAGATTGTTTGTGACAAGAAAGGAGTGGATCATTGTTTTCCAAAACCCATAGTTTGTTGGGGAAAGGGTAAAACCAAACTTGTGAGAGTTGCGGGAAGTTTTCTCAGCTGTGGTGAAGGCAGCTATTAAGGCCATTGTTTAGCTAGAAAAAAAAAGAAAAGGAACTGAGGTAGGCAGATTTAGGGTTGGCGGCAGCTAGGGTTTTCTCAGCTCTGATACCAAGGTAAACTTGGTAAATGTATTCTGTGTATTATATCTCAATATTGATAGGGTACATAAGTATATATAGAATACATATTTACACTTTGATCCTTCTAATACTAAACTATATTATATTTGTCTAATATGGTGATGGATTAAAAAATCTTCGCTTTTTTACAGCCTGTCACAATTTTTTATGTTAACTCTTAATTTTATAGTTTTGTGAAGACTTTCTATTTGGGTCATGGCATTGGGCTGTACTACACTTTACCTAATAGTGGGGGAAGAATGGGCTCCTAAAAGAATCTGTGTAGATCTATTTACTATTGAGGCTTAGACTTTTCTCTTTAAGAAAAATACAATTTATGCAAGAAAGTTTGTCAAAAACTCGAAATAGTTCAAAAAAGATCAATAAAAAAGAGGCCGGGTACAAAAAAACGGCGAACTATTTTAAAAAGAGAACAGATTATTTGTGAACTGTGATGATAAAAATTGCACAAAATCTTGATGCACGCGCCTTCGACACAAAGGGACTCATATACGACTCTTTTCCATACGTCACAGTATTTCTGTTAGTAATGACACTTTCCTTGCGATTACCACGCTCTTTATCGCAAACAAACAATGTTTTGAAAACCGCGTATGTGATAGTTCTGGTCGAGTCACCGGGCCTGTGAGGTATTTTCCGGAGATTATGGGTTGACCCGGGTTTCAAAGACCCATATTTTTTTACAACTCCAGTTAGTCAAGAAACCAGTTAAGGCCCGAGCCGGTTCAACCGATGGTCGAATTGAGTTTCCAAACATTGCAAACAATTTGCCTGCACGGCGCCATCAAAGATTCAGCAAACAGGACTATAGACTTGATAGAAGTCAAAAAACAGAATTAGATAGAAAGTACCCATATATACAATCAGTCATTAGGATCTGATTTATTGAATACTAACCGAAAATTTTGTAGAAAGTAGGCTTTTGCTACATGAAGCCCCTTTCTCTGAAATACAAGCTTAAATTGTATAGCTCCACATGCTCATGAACAGCTAAGGACTTATTTCATTTATCAGAAACATGGACACGGCTGAATGGAAGACAGGTAGAGCACTGAACAGACCTCTGGAAACAGAAACAAAGAATGTGCTTCAGTTCCAGAAGCACTAGCTCGTGTACTCCAAAAGTGACGATCCAACTTTAGTATATATAAATGTATAAGTACTTTAGTCTGATGGCTTTTACAAGTGTGACAATCAATCCCTTCGCAATGCAAGACATAATAACAAGTAACAACCAACATTACACACTAATGTGATACTGCGCACAGCAAATTAGGCTATTTCTACAAGCTAAGGGCATCATCAAAGCTTCATTTAAGTTTTTGATGAAACACATCTAAATCCACATCGAGAAAATCGGAAATTGTTCAGCTGGCAAACTGTAGAGAAAAAAAACTCAGATTCGCGAGAGAGGATATGAATGATTCATAATCCCCGAGTGATAACCGATAAGAGCAATAAAAAAAACCATCTACAAGTGACGGATTGTGATGAGATGTTTGGCTTTCAACTGATCATGTTTGAACTTCGGACCATTAAACTATGATATCTTAAAGAGAAAACTACACCCGACGAGGACAACAAAGATACCCACTGCTAATACTAACTATGAACTCAAACAAAGATGCATATAATAAGCTGAAATTTGGTTAAATTTCACACCACCTAGTTCCAGTAAAGCTTTGTCAAAAGATCTCATGTGGCTGGCTTATGAACCTGTACATATATGATACTACGTATACACTATACCTACCCCCACCCCCAAGTTTTTCATCCTATCTTCTCCTTCCCTAGCTTGCTCAACACTCCAGGAACCTGTCCATCAAGCTACCTGATACATCCATAACATGTTCAAAATCTACCAAACTGAGCATCCATGAGTTCGTGTATGTCAAAACAGATGAACGGGATAAATAATTACTTTGACATATAAAGGGAACAAGCATGCTCTAATGAATATGTCTACTTAACCACTGAAGAATTTCACATTTTCAGGGACCACTGGACCAGTACGAAAGAGCCTCAATCCCTAACACCCTTACAACACAGAAGCATGTTTTTTATCAGGACTACATATACTTGTATCAGACAAGCGTTTTCAGCCTTGCAATAAAAACTTCGATATTAAAATTCTGTAACTTTTCTCGTTTTTCTTTTTGAAAAGTCAATATGTATGTCTACAATTGCCAGTATACAAGTACCTCATGCAAAATAAATTTTTGGCAGAACAAAATGCAGATTCAAGCATTAGCTTCTCTAAGAATGGCCAGAGAAAAGACAACGCAATGACAACTAGAACATCAATTATATAACTTTTGAGCTTTTACCTCTAATGATATGGAATAAGTTTGTATACATCGTTCCACAGATAGTTAAGTTTTTCTGTTGTTTGAAGAAAGAAGTCCCATTTGCTTGGTGAGCTGCTGAACTTGGGACCTAGAACTCTCGATTTCTGATGGCGTGTTCTCATTTCCAGTCATGACATGATCATCCGACTGTCCAGATTCCATCTCATCAGTGGTATCGACCTCAGGGCTCTGCTGAGGAAACTCCCATGACGGATCATATGCAGTAAGGTACTTCTCCATCTCTGACAGCAGATTACTATCCCATTCTACGTCTACTTCAGGAGAAAAACTTCCGATATCTAAAGAAAGATTAGGTGTTTCGGGATGCAGGTAACTCTCAATACTAGCATCTGGAGCCATTTCTGGCAAATGTGACAGAACAGATACATCAGGCAAATCTTGACCGTCGATTAGTTGACTTGCATCTGGGAAATGATCAGCTGCAACTACTTCGGAATCTGCCTCAAGAGGTGCAGATAGTACCCCTGTAACCGCGGGTAAATAAGATTGACTAGAAGGTGATGGTGTGACATCTTGAAGAGTAACACCCGTACTGAAAGTATTCAAGCGAGACGAGGGGCTATCTAGTTTCATGATTTGCTTAAGCATTGCCTGTGCAGCATCATTCATCATGGGCTGATACTTAACAATCCGTCCGTCAGGTGCATTGGCCGTTGATAGAACTGTATCTTCTTTATACCTTCGTTTTTTATTCCCTTCTGTTATGAGTCTGGTGCTCTCGTTTTGTTGTTGTACAAAGTGAGCCAAAAACCCAGGGCTGTTTACTGCTTTTGCTAAAAACGACATCATTTGTTGTTGCCTTTGTTCCATTCCCTGAAGACGTTGAACCATTGATTGCATTTGATTATCTGTTGTCTGTTGTTGCTGTCTGAGCCTGACAAGTTCTTGCATCAGAACATTCTTGTCCCTTTTTAATCTCTCGACCTCTTCTTCTAGGCCAAATTTTCCAACTTCAACACATGCAGCCATTGAGGAGGTTTGTTGATGAGGTTGTTGTGGCGGTTGACTGTGTCCTGAAGCTGATTTTCTGCGAACAATAGTTTTAAGCAAGTGTTTTTGACCTCGTAAAAATCCCTCATTCGCAAATTCCCAACGATCAGGATCAACTTTTCTAAACCCCTGTTTATCAACACATCAAAAGAAACAGTGGAAGAGAACCAAATTAGCATACGTCTCAAACTGCTATTTTTCAAAAGAAGCATTCAAGCCAAACACCAAAAGGTTCCGACAACTTAGCATCTAGAATTGCAGTGGAACATACTTAATATATATCTTTCACCACTAATCTACCCTATCCCCAAATATGAATAAAGGTTTACATAAGACCAAACTTGGGTGGAACTGAACAAGGCTTTTTTATTGATAATAATAATAACTATCTAAAAGCCATCACAGGTTTAATTTATGCTAATCAAAAGGTTAGTTATTGCCTTGAGGCACGACTTGAATTATGAACTCAGACCATATCATAGTTTGCTTTCTAGGTACCTATACGGTCGCAGAGAGCTGCTCATGAGCCATTATACGTGCTTGATTTCACCAAGAGTCTAGGCTGTAATCTAACTCGCAAACCTAAAGAGATGTGAATAAGGTGCACAATTATGTTAATATCTGCACTCTTTTAAAGAATTTATACAGCGACTTTTGTGTCATTCAAACTAAAATAGCATGCCTCATACTTTATCTGATTTCATGCATCAAACATCCTGTGCAGACTACAGAAATGAGAACAAAGACCCTGGCTCTTCCTATCTGTTAAACTCAATAGTAACACCCAAGCCAATAAGGCTAACTAAAGTCATGACTGCAGATATTATCCATGGAGTAACAAACTCTTCGCACATATACTTCGTAGAACATTCTTACAAAATCATACATATATACGTGTAGGTTATCAGGTTCACGCCCCTGTTTTATATACAGACTATGTTTTGTATAAAAGTACTTTAGTCACTTGCTGCAATTATGATCAGAGAACATACCACAAGTTTAGATCAATAGTAGCTAGGGACATTTGGTAAAACGCTATCTGCACACACTAAATAGTAAATACTATACAAATCTCTAATTAACTTCTTCAGGTTCTTTATAATCCCTGCAGCAAGTGACTAGACTGAAAATATACACAGTTCTATTATTTAACAAATAGATACTACGTACGAGCTTAAGTATATCTTAGTAAGGAGTAAGGACTACTTAAAGCCTTATAAAGCCTAGTGATCTTCCACATCCCAAAGGTAATATAAAGAATGGTGAGAAAACACATCAAACACCAAAAATTTATCGGTTCTCGGTATCTTCCATGTTTTGAAGTTTCTAAAAGTCCATCACCTAGACTGTTCCATATAAGTATGATTTAACAAACCAACTATCAAATTCACTTCTCATCCTCTAAGCAACAGAGACGTGTAAATCCACATAGGTACCAAACCGGCTACATTACAATAAGACTCGATATCTCCCCTAACTAAAAAACATAAGTATTACTATAGTCACTAAAAATACCAGAGTTTCAAAATGTCCGCCATGGTGCCGTTAAGGCGCGAGGCATGACCTCCACGTTGCATAATAGACCTAAGTCTGGCGTGAGACGAGGCGTGGAAAGGAGCTAGGTGTGGCACCTTTTTTGAGGCATTTTTAAAGAATCTGGTTAAAATGTTATGCAAGCAACTAGCATTCCTATTTTTTCAAAACGCTCCAATCAAAATACTACGAGCAACTAGCGTTTCCACTTACTTAATAATCATGACTATAAATCTATGTTACCAAACACTTTATCATAATAAACATTCCGCTTACTTCTTTCGCCAACCATATTCCAATGCTATCTCCCCTAACTATAAAACATAAGTATCATCACTCCTACATAGTTACTAAAAGCACTATAGCAAGATTCTAACATATCTCTATCTCTACTACTTATAAAGAGTGTATGTTCTCTTCGTGAAATCTTTAAACTTAACCAATGTAGTTTGCCTAAATGTAATTTGCCTAATTTTGATCAAACACGCGCTTTGTATTCCAAAAACACATCAGGATTTCGCAAGTATAATTATTTGCCGCTATACACCGCGCGGGTATTCGTCTAGTAATCATATATACAAACAAAGAATTCTCAAAAACAAATTAAACAAAGAATGAGTGAACAAGAAGTATTACATAAGTATTAACCAGATTACTTCTCACTACTGCTTATCTTCGCCAAACATATTCCGATACTATCTCCCCTAACTAAAAACATAAGTATTGCTCACTAAAAACACTATAGCAAGATTCTAACATATCTCTATCACTACTACTTATAAAGCGCGTACTTTTGTCTTCTTGAAATCTTTAAACTTAATCAATGTAGTTTGCCTAAATTCCCGTAAGCACCATACATCTTAATCTTGATCAAACACGCGCTTTGTATTTCAAAAAACACATCACGATTTCACAAGTATAATTATTTGCCCCTATACACGTCGCTTTGTGCGGGTATTTGTCTAGTAATCATATGTATATAAACAAAGAATTCATAAACAGTACTGTAATTAAATAAACATTATAAATATGTAAATATTCCACGCCGCTCTAAGTCACGCCTTAAAAAACTAAAAAACATAAGTATCACTATCTCTACCACTTATAAAGAGTGTACGTTGTCTTCTTGGAATCTTAGAAACTTAACTAACGTAGTCCGCCTAAATTACCCCTTAACCACCTCTTAATACACCTTAATCTTAATCAAAAACGCGCTTTGTGCGGGTATTCGTCTAGTAATCATATATACAAACAAACAATTCTCAAAAACTAATTAAATAAAAACTAATCAAAGAATAGAAGAATTACATAAGTATTAAGTTGTCGAACAAAACTCGAGAAATTATTATGCTTAAAATACTTGGGCAAAAGATCCTTAGCAAACTCAGGTGGGTCCCACACGACAAAAGTATTATTAGCATCACTCCACGACACGACTTTATCGGTGGAAGGATCATCAACCATGTCGTAGGTTTTCACCAAGAAAGGCGGCGGGGCATTGCCGGCTGGCATCGGTGGCGGTGGGATGGCGGCGCCGCCGTCATTACTACGTTGTTGTTGTTGTTGTTGTTGTTCCATTCTGGTTTTTTTTGGGGGATTTTTGTTAATTGTGAAATTAATTTTTGGGGTTTGGGTTTTTTAGAGTGACATTTGAATTTTGGGGATTTTTTTTTTTTTTTTTTTGGTTTTTATTTAAAGGGTAGAAGAAGTCTGTGGAAGAAGAAGGGAGATTATTATATTGTATTAATTTATTATAAAGTGCTTTATTTTTTTATTTATATTTTTGTGGTATAAAACTATGAATAGTATGATGATGATGACTAAAATGTGTTGGATGCGTTTTTAACATATCTATTTTCAAAAAGAGAAAAAGAGAAAAGTAAAAAGAATGTGAGTTCTTTATATTATCAAACTAATTATCTGTTTTTAAATAATAATTTTTTAAAATTATTTTGTATCTTTTTATTTTAAATTATTTTTTTTATATATTTTGATTTTTTAAATTATTTTACTTGTGTTATAATAATATTTGACGTAATATATATAAATGAATTGTGTTTTAAATATATGTCATTTTTATCAACTACGTATTACATAACACAAACAATTTAAGGTCAAAGTTGAGCAAGGGTAACATTTATGTAGACAAATGGAATACTTAGAAAAAAAAATTTTTAATAAACTTAGCAATTTAGTGTGTACAAAGTTTACATATAAATTAAATTTATTTCAAAGTTTTAGTTTAGTAAATAAATATATATAAAATTATCGATATTTAATGTTTTATAGTTATGATATAAACTAATAATTAAACATGGAGTTTACGTAAAAGAAATTCATTATACATAATTAGTATCGATTTATAATTTGTAGTAAAAGATTTTGTTTGATAAAAAGATTTAACTTTGTTAATTGACGTAGATGTTGAAGTTGAAGTTTATTTAAAATTATTTATTGATATCATTTATGTGCACGCACGAGACTTAGATATAAATAATGATTTAAGTAATAATTTGTTATTGTAATTTTATATATTTATTAAGAACATCTAATGCTTATATGTTTGAAATTTTCGCTAAAATAATTAAACGTTATTTGTAAAAATGTAAAATCACTTGTGTTGTTTTAAAATTCATGTGAGGAGAGAACATAAAGAGCTTACTTATAAGGTACGAGCTTCGAGCCTTGTGATCTCACAAATTCACATGTGATATCTAAACAAATAAATCATGTGTATTTCATAAATCCTATAAATCGCATGTGATTTTATAAGTTCACATGTCATGTTTGAATTAATAAATCACATGTAATTTTTTGTGTGAAACCTTTCAAAAAAGAATTGGTCAAACGTAATTAAAAGTGTATCTATAAAATATTATTCAATTCTCGTCACGATAGTATAATTATTTTTGTGTAATGATTAACAGTTTGCGAGATATTTTAATTTTAGAAAATAGTATGGAAATAGATTTTAATTAAAATGAAATAAAATCAATCTAAACGATTAGACGGAAATAAGATGGACGGTGGAGATCAAATGATATGTACTTTTTTTGAGAGTGTTCCTAATATAACTTGTAGGAAACTAGAAGAGGGTTGAATAGTTTTTACCGATTAGTTTTTGTAAGATATTGTAAATTTATGCTTAATCTAGAGAGAGAACGAGATAGAAAGATGGTGAGAGCACACACACACTTAGAGTGAGAAAGTGTAGAAGACACACTTTAACTATGTGTGTATTATGTGAACCAACACCCTCTCCAACTAAGGAGAGGGTTTATATACCCAAGCCCATGAGATAGGCTTGAGTTTACATTGGACCGCCGGCCTACACAAGTTGTAGGCTTGGCTTGGCCTTGTTTGTTTACTATTACGATAACTAAACTATGAACTACTTCTTAGACTATTGTTGGAGTGACCGATCCTTTCTAATACGTAAAACGTATTTCCAACAATCTCCCGCTAAGGGAGGTCACTCCAAACAAGGGCGTTACCCAAGTTACAATAATAAAATAAACCTAGCATTCTATGCTTGTCTTGAGCTCGTAGTCTTCGTCTTTCTTTTCTTTTTTTCTTTTCTGGTGAACATGTTGATGTGATCTTAGATATCAATTTTGAGCATTAATCTATTGCCTTGATCTTGTGCATCACTTGTGATCTTTGCCTCTTCGTGACTTCATGTCCCACATACTTATACCTTTGTACTTCTTGAAAGCTTCAGAGTTTGATACAGCGGAAGACTTGACTTTTAGGCTTTCTAGAATTAGATGAAGTATTAAGTGCATAAAGTATAAGCATGCGGGGACGACTTCTTCTCGGATTCCGCAACGCCACCGTCTTCAAATGCCGCAACATAAGTAGACACGAACGAAATAGCTTTGAACATTTCATTCTAATTCGGTAGCATTTTACCTTGTCACACCCCACCATGGCGGAATATGGGGCGCGACGTATGGATATCATCACAACATGGCGTGTCTATAGAGATAACTATATGAAATAAGAAATGTCATAAAATGGAGACACAAAGTCATGACAATATCTCATCAGACTCAGGAGTCTAGGTAAGTAGGTAACAGTCCTACCGCTTACCCAAGACAAACAAATAACATAACCAAACAAATATATGTGTGCCACAGTATCACTTATTAAAAAAACAAATAAAAACTAAGAAGGAAACGGGGATTCTCCTTCTATATGCATTCCTAAGCTTCTCCAATCCTAGCCACTTATGTTCTCATGCTTAACCATAGCATCACCTGAAAGAGACACTAAAACACGTCAACATAAAGTTGGTGAGAGTCATAGGTTTAGACTCCAACGCTAAATCAATTACAAGCTGTGAATAACAACCATCAACACAATAACATATGGATAATGTGCTACAATTATATATTAACAACTAGCATTCAAGATCAATCATTCCAAACCAAAATCCAAGGCTCCTACCTTGCCAAACAACATGGTACCATAGATGATCACACTATGTACCTATCCCAAGGCCACTACCTTGTCAAACCACAAGGCCACTACCTTGTCAAACCTCAAGGCCACTACCTTGTCAAACCACAATAACTGAGACGACACGTGTCCCCCGATCCAAATCATACACAATCAAAAATCACATAGCAGTTAATCACATAAGTGTACACACAAGTCCATCACAACCATAAAACATTCACAGCAACAATTTAGAAACAACTCAACACAGTGTCTCTTCCATCCCATCTGGAAGTCAAAATCAATAGTAAACATGGGACTATGAAACTCACCTGATAGCTTCTTCACAAGTCCTCGCACTAGCAACAAGCTAACAAACCAAAAACACGAAATCAATACACGAACCAATCACTAAGATGGCTCATCAACCTATGATGGACATCTAGTCTATTCCCGTATAATTACCTCATTGTTAAGCTCTAATCACCCCATTACCCTTCCTTAACAAGTCCCTAACTTGGTTAAGTTTAATAGCTATCCCGTTCATATTTTACACAAAATAGTCCCAATTTTTAGGTCTCAAAACTTTAAGTCAAACGTCCACTTAAATATACCCATGGTTTCTATAAAAGGAATATTCACACTTTTATACATGTTAGCTAAAACCTCCCACTTGCCCTAACCTTAAAGCTACTGTTAAGGCCCAGATATATGTGTATATATTGCTACCTATCCAGAATTCACTGATTTTAAACGTATGAAAAGTTCATTACCATTAGAGGGTCTTACCCTAAACCACAATCTTAGCCCAAGTGCAGATCCTTACTGCAATATATAAACCATCTCTCATGTTCGTGAGAAGATCCCAATGCAACCCTAAGTACCCCAAACAACCCAAAACTTAAAAAGAAAACAGGCTGAATTCAAAACTGTTTTGACCTCCGACTGTTGTAACCTGTTTTTGACCCACTTCCCGACCTCCAATTTAGTTCTCGTTCCTTGATTTAGAAAGCCAACTCATTTACCTATCCAGGGCTAGTTTGATCGCATCTTGAATGTTTCTAGAACTCGAGATATGATCAAAACAATAGACTCAAAATTATGCCCAGTTTTTAAAAACGGGTTTTAAACAAATTGATCTAATTAATCACCTATAACCCTTCTAATACAAGCCTTAGATTATATGATCACCATATTATGATTAATACATCATTAATATACTATTTTTATATAAACCCTAACCCTTAATCCATCATAAGAATGATTAATTAAACATAAAAACAATTTAATTGAAAAGGGATTTGAAGATTTACCTTTGATTTATGAAAACCCCAAAATTTTATGAAGAACCCTAATTTTCTCCATTAAATTCGACCTAAGCTTGATCTCCAGGGGATTATGTTTTTTTTATTAGATAACCTTATATAGTGTGTACATAAAATCCTAGTCCAAGTATAACACCCAACTTTCCTTTTTTTTCCTTTTTTCCCTTTTTCTCTTTCTTTGATGTGTCTAAACCGACCCAAACACCCAATAAATTCGTTTTATTTTTTATTTTTTTATTTAATATTATGTTAATAATATTACCTTAATTTTCCTTAATTTATTTCAACTCGTAAAGCTTCCAAAACCTCAAAACCGTAAAACTAGTCAAATTTACGCGTTTACCGTAAAAGACGTAAGATATACACTTTTATAAAAAATATCAAATTTTGAAATAAACTTTATAACTAAGTCCTAAATGACTTAAAACCATCCCGAAAAATATTCATATGGATAATTACCTCACCCGAGACCTCTAAATGCTAAACCGTAAATCCTAAAAAAATACTACTACTATAATACTTATACGTATACGTAAACACCACAATATCACCATTTTCATTTCATAGTTACCACTTGCGAGCTCATGAACATGAAATAACCGTTCCTCGATTTACTTATGAGTACTCTATACTCATAAACGATAACCACACCAACCTCGTTCACACAAAATAAACACGTAAACACAAAATTCAAGTAAGCACACATAAAATAACCTAAAAGTAAGACCAAGTGACAAACCCAAAACCACGGTTGTCACATCACTCCCTCCTAACAGAAATCTCGTCCCGAGATTCACTCCCAAACACAAACTTATTCTCAGCAAACAAACGAGGATGCATATCCCTGATAAAACCTTCACGTTCAAACGTGAACTCAGTTTACACGAAAATAATCTCAACCAACAACACATGAGCCTTAACCGTCCGCGAGGAAACTTATCAAAAACATAAAGTTATGTAACCAACCTAACTAAATCTCGCAACTCATCAAACAAGAACTGTCTTGAAACCAAGTTAGGAGCCGTCACATAACTCAATGGGTTTAAAACTATCACCCCGGTTTCAGTCTTACTCATAAATACCATAAATCAAAACTCATCAAAATATAACCACGTATAATAAGGTCTAAAGAACTCTCAAATTCCTTCCCAACTCATCTCTATGTTAACCCTCCAAGTGTTCATTACCGCAAAATACCCAAAACACGAGTTTAAACCATGTTGTCCGAAAATTAACCTTGAACTCAACACTTGTACAATTAATTCGACCAAACTACTGACTTCCAATTACGAAGCTTTATGAATATTTGAAAAGTATGTTCTGAGTACATAATTCTAGGCTTTTGAATCACCCAAAAACCTTTATAAACGAATAAGTTATGACCAAAACGATTTTTCTCAAAATCTGCCTAGGCATTAGCGACAGTTTTTTACAGTTAGCGACAAATTTTGACAGTTTAGCGACAGTTTCTGCCTACTCCGATTTATACCAAAAAAAACGATTTTTAAACCCTAAAACCCCCCATTAATTACCAAAACTAGAACCTAATTTATTTTAATTCCAAAAAATTAAAACTCTATTAATTACATGATTTTAACATATTTCACTAATTAAGAACAAAATTTGTAACTTAAGAACAATAACTTTAGGTGATCAAAACCAAAATATTTTAAAATAACCGAGTCATGCTTATATGTTAAAGAATTGATATTCCACCTTATTTGAAACATGATCCCGACACTTCCTTATTTCATCGACTACCAACAACTATTTTTTTTTCAATTTGCAAGTTCTATTTTTTACTATGTATAACTCGAAACAAAAGACATCGTTACCCCAAAAAGAAATCTCCACATCTCAAAATCCTTCACGCCAAAAGTACCGTACAAACAAACACGTGAAATGAGGACCCGAGAAATGCGCTACTACAGAAGTTGAACATCTCAAAGAGAAACGAGCTAGCAACCATCCCAAGTATACAACCGGTAAGTAGAAAATAATTTTACATACATAGGCATAAGCGTACATACACTCAAATCCATCCAACATATACTATACAAGCATGTATTAACTCTCTTTCATGCAATCATACTTGAAAGTCCAGTGGTGTTGTGGCACATATATAATTATGTAGGCCTCCATAATTATACATGTTCCCTTTCACCAATGTACTCCCTCCTATGATGACACTTATAAGAAATTAATACTACACATAACACATAATCCAACAACTCACAAGCACATAACCACACAAGATAAGATCCAAAACCCCATGTATTAAAATAACATAGCCAATGCACGAAACACATAAACTCGTAGTCCAGCTGAACCAGCGTAGATAAAATTCAAAATGTATAAAGAACATGGAAACATAATTAAGCGAAATCCAACAATGACTAGCGTATACGACCATGGTTCCACCCGCACCTATCAAAACTCGTAAAGAAAATAACATGTAGTTAAGTATGAACCATAGTAGTTCATAACCTAACAAATACTGCGAAAATAATATTCAAACACATCAATTACTATAAAATGCACACATACTCCTATGAAGCCTATATGCAGGGACCCTTAAGCTATAGACTAGGCTACACGACTAGGCAACCTAATTCTCTATAACCATTGTCTCTGATACCATTCTGTCACACCCCACCATGGCGGAATATGGGGCGCGACGTATGGATATCATCACAACATGGCGTGTCTATAGAGATAACTATATGAAATAAGAAATGTCATAAAATGGAGACACAAAGTCATGACAATATCTCATCAGACTCAGGAGTCTAGGTAAGTAGGTAACAGTCCTACCGCTTACCCAAGACAAACAAATAACATAACCAAACAAATATATATGTGCCACAGTATCACTTATTAAAAGAACAAATAAAAACTAAGAAGGAAACGGGGATTCTCCTTCTATATGCATTCCTAAGCTTCTCCAATCCTAGCCACTTATGTTCTCATGCTTAACCATAACATCACCTGAAAGAGACACTAAAACACGTCAACATAAAGTTGGTGAGAGTCATAGGTTTAGACTCCAACGCTAAATCAATTACAAGCTGTGAATAACAACCATCAACACAATAACATATGGACAATGTGCTACAATTATGTATTAACAACTAGCATTCAAGATCAATCATTCCAAACCAAAATCTAAGGCTCCTACCTTGCCAAACAACATGGTACCATAGATGATCACACTATGTACCTATCCCAAGGCCACTACCTTGTCAAACCACAAGGCCACTACCTTGTCAAACCTCAAGGCCACTACCTTGTCAAACCACAATAACTGAGACGGCACGTGTCCCCCGATCCAAATCATACACAATCAAAAATCACATAGCAGTTAATCACATAAGTGTACACACAAGTCCATCACAACCATAAAACATTCACATCAACAATTTAGAAACAACTCAACACAGTGTCTCTTCCATCCCATCTGGAAGTCAAAATCAATAGTAAACATGGGACTATGAAACTCACCTGATAGCTTCTTCACAAGTCCTCGCACTAGCAACAAGCTAACAAACCAAAAACACGAAATCAATACACGAACCAATCACTAAGATGGCTCATCAACCTATGATGGACATCTAGTCTATTCCCGTATAATTACCTCATTGTTAAGCTCTAATCACTCCATTACCCTTCCTTAACAAGTCCCTAACTTGGTTAAGTTTAATAGCTATCCCATTCATATTTTACACAAAACAGTCCCAGTTTTTAGGCCTCAAAACTTTAAGTCAAACGTCCACTTAAACATACCCATGGTTTCTGTAAAAGGAATATACACACTTTTATACATGTTAGCTAAAAGCTCCCACTTGCCCTAACCTTAAAGCTACTGTTAAGGCCCAAATATATGTGTATATATTGCTACCTATCCAGAATCACTGATTTTAAACGTATGAAAAGTTCATTACCATTAGAGGGTCTTACCCTAAACCACAATCTTAGCCCAAGTGCAGATCCTTACTACAATATATAAACCATCTCTCATGTTCGTGAGAAGATCCCAATGCAACCCAAAGTACCCCAAACAACCCAAAACTTAAAAAGAAAACAGGCTGAATTCAAAACTGTTTTGACCTCCGACTGTTGTAACCTGTTTTTGACCCACTTCCCGACCTCCAATTTAGTTCTCGTTTCTTGATTTAGAAAGCCAACTCAATTACCTATCCAGGGCTAGTTTGATCGCATCTTGAATGTTCTTAGAACTCGAGATATGATCAAAACAATAGACTAAAAATTATGCCCAGTTTTTAAAAACGGGTTTTAAACAAATTGATCTAATTAATCACCTATAACCCTTCTAATACAAGCCCTAGATTATATGATCACCATATTATGATTAATACATCATTAATATACTGTTTTTATATAAACCCTAACCCTTAATCCATCATAAGAATGATTAATTAAACATAAAAACAATTTAATTGAAAAGACATTTGAAGATTTACCTTTGATTTATGAAAACCCCAAAATTTTATGAAGAACCCTAATTTTCTCCATTAAATTCGACCTAAGCTTGATCTCCAGGGGATTATGTTTTTTTTATTTATTAGATAACCTTATATAGTGTGTACATAAAATCCTAGTCCAAGTATAACACCCAACTTTCCTTTTTTTTCCCTTTTCCCCTTTTTCTCTTTCTTTGATGCGTCTAAACCGACCCAAACACCCAATAAATTCGTTTTTTTATTATTTAATATTATGTTAATAATATTACCTTAATTTTCCTTAATTTATTTCAGCTCGTAAAGCTTCCAAAACATCCAAACCGTAAAACTAGTCAAATTTACGCGTTTTACCGTAAAAGACGTAAAATATACACTTTTATAAAAAATCTCAAATTTTGAAATAAACTTTATAACTAAGTCCTAAATGACTTAAAACCATCCCGAAAAATATTCATATGGATAATTACCTCACCCGAGACCTCTAAATGCTAAATCGTAAATCCTAAAAAAATACTACTACTATAATACTTATACGTATACGTAAACACCACAATATCACTATTTTCATTTCATAGTCACCACTTGTGAGCTTATGAACATGAAACAACCGTTCCTCTATTTACTTATGAGTACTCTATACTCATAAACGATAACCACACCAACCTCGTTCACACAAAATAAACACGTAAACACAAAATTCAAGTAAGCACACATAAAATAACCTAAAAGTAAGACCAAGTGACAAACCCAAAACCACGGTTGTCACATACCTCCCGTTGGACGATATAAAATATCGTACTTGTGGCAGGTAGATTTAATTAAAAATCTCATTGACAAGATTTCGCGGGTAAACCCGTTCTCTTTACTCGACCGTCCAAAGCTGACTGCGAAGGTAAAGAGTGAATCATTTGGATAAAATTATCCGCATGATTGAAGCCGTTAATTCCAATTCCTGTAACAAGTTTGATTTATTAAAGAATCGCACCACCGTTGCTTTCCAGTTGTCACGAGCTTGATTCATATAGAATCTTGCAAGTTACCTACCAAGTGCTGTTTGAGGTTAACACTAGAAGGATTTCCACTCATCACTGTAAACACTTAAGAGTGTCACTCTGAGTGTTCTGGCAAGATCACTGAGATATTGCGTAGAGGCCTAGAACGTGTTTGAATTCAATTAAGAATTAAACCACTGTTGCTTTCCAGTTATCACAAGCTTGATTCATAAATAATCGCACAAGTCACCTACCATGAGCTTTTTGATATTCTCTCAAAAAGGATTTCCATCTTCATTGTAAATACTTTCGTACTACTCGGATGTTCAGGCAAGATCATGAAGATTTTGTGTAGGACTCTTAAGATCTTTCTTACTTTTCACAGTGTGAAGAAGCAAGGAAATATGGAAGTGTGTCCTAATGAGATATTTGATGATCTCAAATGGCTCTAGACTCTATCGTGCATTTTGGATTTTTAGTGATCGGAGGGTGGAGAGGAGTGCCACCTTTTCAATATCAATATATTCAGAGTGAATAAATCGATAGATAATGCGTTGTCTCCGTGTGAATAAAACAAATACCTTTTGAGAAATATTTGAGTTAGCTGGGATAGGTTGTGCATTGCATCACTGGGTCCATGATGTCTATCTTCAATATCGAGCATCATTAAAATGATCTCAATAGCATATGTGTTGACCCGGTTTCTGCCTAAGGTTGTAAGGAGGGTTTATTTCTTTACACCCTTTATATTTACAATTCTTTTTCATTCTTCGACCCCTTCAATGCTTACCAATACGTCATAAATAGCACCTTGTTTTGATTGTTCCAGCGCTAACTTAAGTACTTGGTCGGTATTCAACTACATTCACAATCTTTCTCCATCTTTCCTAAGGACTACTATTTCTAGCTATGGAATGTCCTTGGGAAGATTCCTCCGGTTCTAGAGGAATCATTGGACTTTAACCTATCCTACCATCCTTATGTCACCACAATCTTTACCGTCGTGAAATAAATGGGTTGAGGGTAAGTATAAATCACCATAAAATCCATTTTGATATATCAAATCCATTGTGCTCCCCCTTAACATATGTCACGCTATTCGAAAACATTTCGCACATGTTAGGATGAGCTATCACGTTAAGTCAAACCATTTTTTATTAATCATTTCCCATATTAAATCACACTTTCTCCCCCATAAAAATATTAACCCAATAGATGTTTTTAATATCAATTGATTTAATGTAATTTTAACAAAGTTTTTGGGAAGAAAAATGCAAGTCCATTTTATCTTCACGATACCAAATGTTGAGATATGATACCAATTAGTAAAATGATCACATATTCACCATATTAGAATAAATTGACAAAGTTGGACCTGATTGATGAGAAAATCATATGATAAGATCAAATGGTTCTTGTCGGCAAATGTTGGTCGCCTCGTCACATCTGAAGTCATCTCTTGACACCACATGTACGATTGATATTGTTGTCTTGACACCAATTAGTGAACTTGGCACTTTCGGCATCGAAGATTATGAATGCTTGACAATTGCTCCCCCTCAATTGTTAACCCGTGTTCTATTGAAAGAGCTGTAGTCGTCGTTTGAGTAGTCGCATCGTCGAGTATGTAGATACCAATTATAGATTGCTATGGTTGTAGAGATGATAGCTTCATAAAAACAAGATTTCTTTTGTTTTAACAAATAAATGCACTGATGCGTACATATATCCGTGTTAGATTGTGTTATAACACAAACACAATCCCTTACATGGTTATAAAGTAAATCATGCCCTAAAAAATTAATTCCCGTTGTGAACCAAAGTTTTCAAAAGAAATACTTGACTTTAATATGAAAAACGGGTTGCAGTCTGAAACAACTACAAGCCATATAGGCATATTTTATGAAATATTTACAACTTTTGTACGAACTCTATTTATGGCGCCGTGTCAATATTAATCGACATTCCTAAGGCCGTAAATATTATCGTACCAAAAGACATGCATTTGAAAAATAAAGTAAATATGTTTTTGGATTTTTCTAAATTTTTCAATTTTTATGGTTTTTATATGGTTTTATATTTTTGTATTTTGCTTTTGTGGATAAAAATATAAACAATATATACAAATGATTACCAAGGATACGGAGAATAGTTTAACACCACTATTCTTTCGCTTCATCTTCCACTTCCTTAAGAGTCTCAGGTGAGAAGGTTCTCAAACCTAGTTTGTCGGCCAAAAATTCCATTCGAGCGCGATCTAAAGCCTTCGTGAAAATATCCACCAATTGATACTCAGATCGGACAAAGTAAAGCTCTATCACTCCATTTTCCACTTGCTCCGTGATAAAGTGGTAGCGAATGTCAATATGCTTCGACCGGGAGAATTGAACGTTGTTGCAGCATAAGGAAATTGCACTTTTGTTGTCGCAGTATATCAGAATTTTGTTGAAACCTAGACCATAGTCGATTAATTGCGATATCATCCAAAGAATTTCAGCACAACAACCGGACATAGCTATGTATTTTGCTTCCATACTTGAAATTGCAGCGCTTTTCTGCCTTTTCAATGCCCAACTGATTAGTCGATCTCCTACTAGTTGCAAAGTTCCACTCGTGCTACGCCTTGTATCTTGACAACCCGCGTGGTCCGCATCTACATATGCCATTAGTGCAATCGAAGAGTCCTTCGAATACTAAAGTCCCCGATTAATGGTTCCTTTAAGATATCGAAAGATCCGTTTAACAGTAGCTAAGTGTAACTCGGTAGGTCTAGTTTGATACCGAGCACACATACATATAACAAACTGAAGATCAGGTCGACTGGCTGTGATATACAGAAGGGTGCCGATCATTCCACGATAAAGTGTCGGATCAACGACAATCCCATGTGGATCTGCATCTAGCTTAGTTCGTTCCACCATTGGAGTATCCACGGGGTCGCAAGATTCCATCTTATACTTCTTTAGCGATTCAAGGGCATACTTGGATTGATTGATAAAGATGCCTCTGGGACTCTGAGATATCTGAAGATCTAAGAAGAATGATACCTTGCCCATCATTGACATCTGAAACTTGGAAGACATGAGTGTCCCAAACTCTTCGGATAAGGTTTGGGTCGAGGCAACAAATATAATATCATCAACATATATTTGTACCATAATCATATCTTTACCTTGTTTCTATATGAACAGCGTGGGATCCACCTTGCCTTTAGGAAGCCTTGCGTAATGAGGAATTGTGACAATAGATCATACCATGCGCGTGGAGCTTGCTTCAACCCATAGAGAGCCTTCTTAAGCTTGTACACATGATTAGGATATTTAGAATTCACAAAACCATCTGGTTGTTGAACATAGACCTCTTTCTTGATTTCACCATTAAGAAATGCCGTCTTCACATCCATCTGATAGACGATCATATTCATGTGGGCTGCATAAGCAATGAATAGTATAATAGCTTCCAAACGGGCAACAGGTGCACATGATTCCATAAAGTCGATGCCCAATAATTGCTTGTATCCACGAGCTACTAGTCGAGCTTTATTCTTCAATATTTCGCCTAACTCGTCGAGTTTCACCTTGTAAACCCATTTCAAAGTGAGTAACTGCACTTGATCCGGGCATGGGACAAGTTCCCATACATCAAGACGTATAAATTCATTAAGTTCTTCTTGCATAGCTTCTATCCAACAGATTGGGTAAATGCTTGTTGCCACGTCTTAGGTTCAACTTCACTGAGAAAAGCATCAAAATGACAAAACATTACACTTTCTTATAACTGACTTCATGTGGATACCGGACGATTAGGTTCACCAATAATAGAATCTATAGGATGATCCTTTGTCCACTTGCTGTCATGTTCACGAATCCGTGGATTGGAGTAGACCGTAGTAGAAGGTTCCTCTGAGGTGGACGACCCGACTTGATTAAAGTCGGGAATTGGTACACCAAAGAATGGAAGTTCACGCATATGAGCGAATTCTAAATCGTGATCATCATCCTCTTCATCATCAATAGGAATGACATGGGTAGTTGAAACATATGTTGGTTGATAATTACTCGTTGAAGGTATATCTTGACCAATTGTAGGTGCAGACGTATCCGATTGTGCTTCGGTTGCTGGAGGGACAACTTCAGTAACCGGAGCTATTACCTCAGGTTCTGGAGCAACAATACTTGGAGGAGTAAAGAATTCATCAAAGAACGGTTGAAACAACGTATCCCATTCATTCCTAGAAGGTGATGTAAATGATGATGAAGAAGGGTTATTTGGGACAAGACCAGAGCTAATGTTACTGGATCCCATTTCATGAAGTGCGGGTTCAGAGCTGCTTTGCTCAGAAGCCATTGATGGCAGCTCATCAAAATCAACATTCATAGTTTCGAGGATCTTACGAGAATTACGATTGTAGATTCGGTATGCCTTCTTTGTAGGTGCATAACCAATGAAAATACCAATATCAGCCTTTGGTTGAAATTTTCCTAAATTTTCACCATCATTATTTAGATAGCAAAGAGAACCAAATACATGAAGATATGATAAATTTGGTACTTTTCCATGTAGGAGCTCATAAGGTGTTTTACCATGACGTTTACGAATTAGTGACCGGTTTTGGGTGAAAACTGCTGGAGATACTGCTTCTGCCCATAAAAACAATGGAGCCTTTGCGTAAATTAACATCGTTCGAGCAACTTCCATAAGTGTGCGATTTCGCCTTTCAACGACACCGTTTTGTTGTGGAGTGCGAGCAACGGATGTTTCATGAGATATGCCAACTTCTTCATAATAATTACGTAAGATTTGATTCACAAATTAAGTTTCATTATCTGTACGAATGCGTCGGACAGTAGTGTTGAGACGCACTTGAATCATCTTGAGAAATCCGATGATGAATTTAGGTGCCTCATTTTTTGTTGTAAGAAATTTCATCCATGTAAACCGAGAGTAATCATCGACAATGACGAGGATGTACTTTTTGCCACTAAGACTTTCAACACGCATTGGCTCACATAGATCCATATGCAACAAATAAAGTTTATCTTGGTTGGTGTCTTCAGTCTTGAGTTTGTATGATTTCTTAGGGCTCTTCCCCATTATACACGCGGAACACAAATGGTCCTTGTGAAATGTAAGTTTAGGAAGACCACGAACAAGTTCGTTTTTCGCCAAATGATTAATAGCGTCAAAGTTAAGATGAGATAACCGTCGTCGCCAAAAACATGAAATGGATACATGTTTATAAGGAACTCTTGCTTTCTACCTTCAATATTCATTTGTGGGTTTTTACTCCCACGCCTACGCGCGCGCAGGGGGTGCAGAAAGTGAGATTTATAGGCCAAAAACGGGTTCAAAGCTACTGAACTTGTGCATGAGCGCGCAATCTGCGGACACGAATGCAGCTCCGAAATTCACTTGGGTGCGGGCAGTTCGGTATACTTGTTTAATAACAGATTTTCATGCCTCGTCTTGGTGACCAAAACATATAGTGCCTATAAGAAATGTTAGAAACACACATTGTATCCGTGATCTTTCAGGCAAGTAAGTCAAATCCGGTTGTACAACAGCTTTAGGCGTTGTAGCTTTAGGCGTTGTATCCTGAGAAACAGACGACGAATCTGTTTTAAGGGAAGCGTGTTAAACACGTGTCTCGTCTTAGTCTTTAATGTTTTCATCAGTGTATTACACAATTATATTACACGAGTATTATACATAATGTTCTAAGCAAACTTTATAAAAGTTCATACTAATTTGAGAAAGTATCGAAACCGGACGAACCGTCTTGAAAACCATAATTTTGAAATTATAGAAATTAAAAACTGGATCATGGTTCTAATAACAGTCGAGTTCCGAAACGATTCTGATAAGATTTTGTCGAACCTTTTTGTTTCTCGGTTTTTTTACAACCTTATTTGAGAAACAAAAGTCCATTTCCCAAACTCCACGGGCCCAAATGAAACTCAAAAAATAAAGTAGTAATCACACTCATCACATACGCTTTGGTACCAAAAAAGCAAAGTGGTGGAAATAGGAGTTTTGGCGGGAATGAGTTCATCGGGAGTGGAGACAGAGTCACCGGATCTAGTGTGCGAACTCGACAACGTTCAAGGAGTTGTCGATGCTTTAACCTCTGTCCGATGGAAACGTCATCAGGTTTTCTTTTCATTTTTTCATATTTTATAAACCCCTAGGGTTTAGTTTTTAGTTAATTATTATTAAAAGGTTGTGTTTTTGTTGATGAAATGTATATATAGGACGCTGTGTTGGAGTTAAGTGAACATGGGATTGTTTTGATTGTTGAGGACACTGGTTGTCTTCAAGCCAAAGTTTATCTTCAACGAGAGGTATAGCCGATTTTTGTCCGGTTTCGCCGATTTATGCTCGATTTGGCCGATTTTTTTCCCAATTAATCAGTATGTTGACCGATGTTTGACCAAACCGATTAATAAGGCCGTTAGTGAAAATCCGGTGGGTAGGCCGATTTTTGCAACACTGCCGTAATGTAAAAATGTTCTAAAAGTAGCCAACTATGAGAGTATATCATTTGGGGTAGATTTAAGGTGCTGTTTGTTTTAGCTTATATAACGTAAACTCATTTCTGCTTATATAACATAAGTTCCACTTTTGTGGCTTATTTGGAGACTTATGGGCTTATATCATAATAAACTTATATAAGCCTATAAGTCTCCAAATAAGCTTAAAATTTGGGGTTTATGAAATATAAGGCGATATGTGGCTTATTTTTGGCTTATATAACATAAGCCCCAGTTTTGTGGCTTGTTTTGAGACTTATGGGCTTATATAAGTTTATTATGATATAATAAACTTATATAAGCCCATAAGTCTCCAAATAAGCTTAAAAAATTGGGGTTTATGAAATATAAGCCGAAATATGGCTTATTTTCAACTTATATAAACATAAGCCCCAATTTTGTGGCTTATTTCTGAGACTTAGGGGCTTATATAAGTTTATCATGATATAATAAACTTATATATAAGTCTCCAAATAAGCCACAAAAGTGGGGCTTATGTTATATAAGCCGAAACGAGCTTTATAAGCCTTGCATTTGTTAAATTAGTTATCCGGAATAGTGACTGGAAAGCAGTTGATAACAAGAATAGGGAAGTTCAAAAGTATTAGCATACTACTTTTCCAGTAATTCACGGACTGTGTTTTCTGCTCCTCACTTATATGCTGAACAGTAACATCTGTGTATTGGTCTTGATTTTGTAGCTCTTTGTTCATTATGAATATAGTGCACATGGGCGGCCTAGGTTTGGAGTAAGCTTGGGATTGTTTGTGGATTGTCTCAACACGTTTTGTATACCTGGACGCTCAAGCACAATAGAGTTCCAGTACCCCGGACCTGATATGCAGCTTCTTCTCAAGTACATTACGACCTCCCTTTTTTCTTGATTTTTGTTAAGTACTCCTATAATTTTAACTAAACTGATATGCGACAGAGAGTCCTTTTTTAAATTCGAAACAATTGCTATATCTTTCAATAAGAGTTTCCCCCTTTTTTGCGAAGCTGTATTATTCGGTTATTAAGGTGGTGTTTGAGATCACATAGTTTTGGATTTTGCTATTAAGGAGGTGTATAAGCAAATAAGCACTTTAACATGCAATCCCAAACACCCTCCAAGTCAGAGTGAGATAATTAAACTAGTCCTATAATATGTTACTGTAGAGGATGACACTGTTTGTTTTCTATTGTTAGATCTACTGACTCAGTAAGTACTTGTACTTACGCGGAGATCAGAACTAGGATTCCCGACACAATTTCATGGGACTACAATTTTGAACCTGCAGGAAGTACTCCAATTAGTTTTACTGTCAAGGTACCTATTATCTTTTCATCTGTAACAGTTCTGGTTTATGGAAAATGGTGACATACTGCAGGCTAAAGTAAACTTATTAACATGATGGTTTTTGTTTGAAGTCAGCAGCCTTGAAAGAAGCCATCGACGATCTGGAATGGCCAGGATCGAGCATCCAAATAACCCTACAACCAACGCCTCCATCAGTCACTTTTAAAGGCGAAGGCCATGGAGACTTGCAGATAGACTTTATGTATTATGCAAATATGGATCTCCTGTCTGCATTCAACTGTGATCAGATGGTATCTCACAGGCATGTATTTCTATCTCTGGCCAACTTCTGTTTGAACAGTTATCTAGAATTCATATAAACAGCAAAGTGAAGAAAGATGACCTTTTCTTCTTCTTTTGTTTTGTTGGGCAATGCATATCCATGTCAATAAGGACTGAGATGGTACAAGTGGCAAAAACGGACGTTCGGGTGGGTTTGGGTACGGGTAAAAACAGGTTACTTTGTCCCGGTCAAAAAAGGTTGATCGTGTTGGTGTAAGTTCTTATCGTTTTTGTATCAATTATTAATTTATTAGTGCTCAAGTATGATGATAGGAAGATTATATCGATAATAATCTAATACGGAGTATATGAATAAAATGATTTTGAAGGTTTTTTGCATCAGTAAACACATTGGACCACTTTTGATCCATTTGACATGATTACTTTTTAATTAGTATTCTTTGAATTTAGTCTTTCAAATGAAAGATACAGCATTACTTGAATTGACCCATTTCAATAATGGGTCAAATGCCCTTTATTAAAGTGACTTAATATTTTTTAAGATATAGATATTGTGCTTTACATCGACGAGAAATTCTGTTATAATGATTTTTCATGCTGTAGGTACAAGTACAAATTTCTGCGTGCAACAACTTCTAACATACCGAGCAGTGTTATTAAAGATAACAGAGGAAGCAAACTGACAATGGGGGTAGGAGGCATGTTAAAAGTCCAACATTTGGTATCGGTTGCAAGGCCATCTACTTCTCACGCGCATATAGATTCTGCTGGCTATCAGCCTCCTAGCCGCATTGCGTATATCGAGTTCTTTGTGAAGCCAGAAGTAGATGAAGATAATGCGTATGATTCCTAGAAGATTATCACACTAATGTCTTCTTGTTTTATTCAAGTACAAGTTAACAATGATACATGCTAATCTTGGTTTGTCGTCATGGTGTAGTAGGAAAGAACTGTAGTCTAGGAGCACTTCGCACATCGACTCCCCGTTGTGAGAAGTTACAAAACTTGGAAATGCATGAGAATATCATTTGCTTTTTTCTACTTGGTGTGTAGGTATTATAACACGCATAAAGGTAGCGTCATGACGAACATGTCCAATGTGATCATGGGGGGCATTATTATTCTTAAGATTGACAGGGTTAGCTTTTTTATCACATCCCCAGAAATTCTTGGATTTCACACAATATAAGATTGAATGGCATAACTCTTATTATTTGTATTTTACTTCTTATTGGTGCTGCTGGGAAATCTGCACAGATAAGATCTGCACACATAGGATCGCATACTTGGTCACCCGATGCTATGGAGGGTCCCTTTCCAATATTCGCTCCGCTTTGATTCATGCACATACCTGGGAAATCTGCACAGATAGGATCGCATACTTGGTCACCCGATGCTATGGAGGGTCCCTTTCCAGTATCCGCTCCGCTTTGATTCATGCACATACACACGTATCACAATATTAATCTAAACTAGGGCCCATCACGTTCCAAAAACCATACTAAACGACTGACCAAGATAGGATCGGACCAAAATGTTCGGTCTATGGACAGGTCTGTCCAATTCAGTCTTCGGTCGGGACCAACAAAGCATAATAACCGGTTTTGTGTAACACCGAACCAGACCGAGTATGAGAAAAAAGAATGGACCGAGGACCAGATTGAAATATGTTCGGTCCAGTTCCTCGGTTCTGGTCTGCTGTTTATTATGCTCAGCCACACAAAAATATACTCATAATAATCACTAATGCGCACATCTTCACAACTGAAACCTTTTTGAGTAATGATTAATCTGATCTTAAACAATAGAAAACATAGACTACAAAAACCTGAAAGACGATATCTGATCTTAAAAAAGCATTACATATGTGACTTATTCAGCACAAGGTCATATTCAGGCGTTAGGTATCTAAAAATGTTTATAACAAAACTTACAAAACTCAAATGGATATGAATATGAATATGATGATAGAAGTATAAAACTTTAATGTGATCATGAGACCCCTCGCATGTTAAAGCTCATAAAAAAATAAATTAAATGCTATCCAACGGTGTGTTGTTTGCATCCCTTAGGCCCGAAGTGTTGTGAGGCACGTTTGACCATCTTCCTACACAAATAACAGTAGTGACCTTGACATGCCCAACAAAATATGTGATTGTTATTGCCCATCTAACCAAACAAAACACACACAAACATCATTAGTTAAACCAAATAATGCTCAATACATATATGATCTGACCACAAGCATAAAACTGTTGGCTCACCTTCACGTTTCTTTGGCTACATCGTGGGCATCCATGACCACGCTCTACAAAGAGTTCAGCGTGCATTTGTCCAACTAATTGTCGTGGGTTCATTCGTTCCTCCCAGTTTATAATTTCTTCTTGTGGGAAAAGTTCACAGCTTCCATCCCTACAACAATTATTAAGCTCATTAGTTCACTACTTACACACTAAAGATTTTTTTTTTTCTTTCCAAATGATTGATTATGTATGGATCAAAAAAAAAAAAGGGGGGGGGGGGGGGGGGGGGGGGTGTTCGGGGCAGCAGGATTGACATTATACAAATTATATCCAAAAAAATCTGGAGTGTTGAGCATGATTACAAAATAAAAATATTACAGCAAAATCAAGTATAAAAAATGGTTGTAAAAAGAATTATGCATTAAAAACACAGTATAAGCAACTTTAGACTCGTTTCCTTTTAAGGTCTTTTGTAATTGTCTTTTTGTGTTACCAATGGGACCCTTTAAAGATAAAATATCACCCGGATTGGTCAATTTGTTACCAAAAGGGTCTAAAATTTGTCACATATAGTACGATATATACCTGAAATGTTCATATCCATCGATGGCCTTGTTACATAGATAGCAGAAATAGCTGCCACAATTCTTACAGACCATTTTGTTGCAACCTTCCGTTTTTGAAATCGCCATCTTACAAGATGGGCATTGCTTTGAATCACGAAGTATCTCTCTGACACTAAGAAGCTCTTGTATCATTTCTTGTTCCCGGTGCCTTTGTTTATCTCCCATTTGAGTTTGCCCCTGTCTCTCCTGCACCAAATACAAAGATTATGTTTATTCATATACATCAGATACTTATTTAATCCTATGAGAATGCTAACTACTATCATTAAAGTTGGTAAATCAAGCGGGTGATGTGGGTCATGTGCGTGGGAGACATTACTCAAAACGGAATCAAGTTACAATGTGTACTTTTTTGTACGGGTTATATTTTTTTATGTATACAAAATGCATACTATTCTAAAAAGTATGTATAATAAGATGTTGACATGATAATTTGTGAGCTCAAAAACTGTAAAACTGAAAGCATTTATCATGCCATATAAGTTTGATATAAATTTATTCTATACTTATGTACAATAAAGTTTTTCTGATATTACCTCCAAGATACGAAGCTTCATTTCTGGTGTGAGACACATAACTCCAACATGGAGTTTTTCCCTACAAAGTGTGCAAAAGTTATAGAAGCATTTGGTGCATTGTGCATGTTGATCGTTCTCTTCTATGCATGGTGTTTCACATCTTGGACAGTAGACCACATCCTTCATTGATTCGAGTGACTTCTGTAATGTAAGTGATTCCCATCTTTCGAACTCCTCATCACCAAGCCATCGCTTAATGAGACCTGGTGGAATCATTCCCCCACATTTTGTAATAGGGCACAAAAGCTTATTCACGCTACCTTCTTGTATAAGTACGTCGGCGTAAGTTTTCATGCATTTTTCACAGAAGAAATGCTGACATGGCAATCTAATAAATTCACTACCTGCGGAGAACATAGTAAACAAGTCAATTAAAGAATCACACACAATGCTGGTAACATCAGATTAATCATATCAATTAAGCATTTGTAATAATACGGGTTGTAGAAAACAGTTTTTGATGTTTTTTTGATGTCATAATAATCTGATTATCAGTTTGAGTGCCTAGCAAGATTTAATCATTACAGAAAGCATGAATAAACTGACCAAAAAGGAGATACGTCTTGTGCATAAGAGCAAGAGTTTCGCAAAATTATGTTTATGTAAAGGGGGCATCGTGCACTTTTATGTAATAGATCATTTATTGTAACGTGCCTATGTTTAGCATAATAAACTCTCATTTAGACTATAGAATATTACCAGCGAATTCACTAAAGCAGATGCAACATTCTTGCAAATTTGTAAGGAAAGATTCAAGACGTTGCTCCTCATTGTAACTCTTCAATGAAGGAATATCAACAACTGCAGATACACATCCCGAAATTGCCCGTGGGTCCGCACGGTCTTTCCCACCATACGGACCAAGAATTATTTCTTTGTCAAATCCAAGATAAGATATAGCAGAACTGTGCAACCATTCAGCCCACGAGTATATAACTTCTTGCCCATGTTGTTCATTCCATATTGAATCTAACATGGAACACAAACTTGATATTTTTACCGAATCCAACCATTGTACAGAGATAGTAAAATACGGAGGGAGATGTGTAGGGTATGATTTGGGTAATAAACATGTCAAAATTATTGGTGGAATATACTTGACTTGGAAAGAGTATGAAAAATCTTCCGAACTATTGGTAAGTGTATTTAGGTTTGTAGAAATAGTTAGTTCTTCAGGAGCTTCGATGTGGATATGAATCTGTAAATAGAACATAAACAATCTTTAATATCAAATTTTCTTTTATAAAATGAAACTGAAATCACCTAAGAACACTAAACCCACCTGAAAAGATCGTAGTCCATTCTTGTTGTCGAGGATAAAGATGTTCTCCCCATAGATAGACTCCATAGCCAAGACCTACAATTCAATTTTTCATATTCATGGTTAGGGGAATTTCTTTTTGCTATTACAAGATATTAATGTATTGTTTATGTTTTCAATGCAAAAATAGTCTGTGGAAAGCAATGCACATGCCCAAGGCAGAAACCGGACATCACCAAAAGAATAAACTAACACTATACAGACTGTCCTATACCTATCAGAATACTAAATCTTGACGTTACTATTTCTTCCCATTCCAGCAACAACCTCAAGTCTGAACTACCAAAATCATAGCAGGATTGTACATCGAAGGTACAACTACCTCCTTCAAGTATACGAAACCTTGTGTGAGCTGGGTAGATTTCTTCTATGTTTTTGCATAACCATGGTTTCCGACCTTTTTTGGCGACTAATCCACGGGGTTGGAACCCAACGCGACACAGACTCAAACCGGGTAAAGACCTCCCTTTTCAGGAGGTTGGCATGGCCACTTTAGGGTTGTTTGAACCTAGCAGTAATTGAACTCGAGACCTCTCACACACCTAGCATTTCTTTTCACTGTATAGAAGATCCCCCTATCCAACACTCGCTAAACCTAACAATATGACTATCCAAACAGAAAAGCTTCCACAGCTGCCAAATCCATTCTAAAAGGCGTGCTAAGGCGTGAAGAGCGGCCTCCACGTTACGCAATAGGTCAAGGCGTGCTACGGTATGATGAGGCATGGTGAGTTTTTTGAATTCAACTCCAAAAAATGAATATTTCCTAACTTTAATAATTATGTTCAGGCTTATTGTGAAGGCAATATAAATATAATATTAAAATATGATAAAAACACATAAATATTTTTATATGTTGTGCCGCCATAAGCCACGCTATATAAACGCTATAGCTTCGCCTTAGCCGCTAAAGCGTGTAGCTTGGACATGCCGCTACGCCACGCCTCACGCTATTTATAACCATCTATCTTTACATTTAAAACCAAACACTCCCAGTTCACCCTCTGTATTGTCCAAGACATATGCAGCCTTATTAAGGTCTGACATTCAGACTATTTATAACCACCGCCACACAAACTCAAACCAGGTAAAGCCCTCCCTTTTCAGGAGCTTGGCGTGGTCACTTCTGAGTTGTTTGCATTTTGATACGAACCTATCCCATACTAGGCTTGCATCTGTTCATAAGTCCAAGTGTAGAACTCACACAAAAAAGCTAGCTTGTTTGAGGAGGGGACACGTGAACATTATAAACCACAAGCCAAACCCATGGCTACACAAATACACAAATACACAAAAAAGCTAGCTTGTTTGAGTTGTTTGAGGAGGGGACACGTGAACATTATAAACCACAAGCCAAACCCATGGCTACACAAATACACGAGATTATAGTGTATTTTTTCTTTAATTTTGAGCTTTTTTTTAAAGTGCCCCCACTCGAAACTCAAATTGCCCCCCACTCACACATTAAAACTTAGAAAACCTCCAATTTTAAGTTACAATACTCGATTGTTTATTCGGTTTTTAATTTTTTTTTCATAGGCAATCCCAAACACCCCCTTTGCTTAGAATATATAATCACACACAACAAAAACAATCAAAATAAACCAAAATAAAAAAAAGGGTTTGTTAATTAACCTCATCCTGTTGTAACTGATCATTATCTTTAAACACATCATCTGATAAATCAGCTTCTTGAAAACCCAAACTCAGTTTTTCGAGCTTTTTCAACACATCATCTTCATCATAATCATAATTTTCAAGACAATCTTGGGTTTCTAAAGACAATTGTTTGCCTTTAACATCATCTTGTATATCGGAAACAAGTAAAGTGGGGGCATTAAGATTGGGTGGTATTTTAGGAATTAATGATTGTGAAGAAGAAGAAGAAGTTGAAGGACCACAACAAGATTCAATCTTTTCTGATTCTTGTTGATTATTGTTGTTGTTGTGATTCTTCTTTTTGTAATATGAAGATTTTGGTCGTCTTTTGCTGCTGCTGCTGCTGCTGTTACTGCCGCCTCTTTTCATCGTTTAATGTTTTTTTTTTAATTTGTCAGTCTGTGTTTGGTTTGACGGAACTTATGTTTTTATGTTCTGTTTTAAGTCTGGGTGAGTGGAGAGAAATATCTGGGCTGAGGTGGAGGACTCCTTTTAGCTTACAGTTTGCTACATCTACAAACAAATCACAAACAAAGTCCATTAATGGCTCTCTCTTTAGGTTAATAGACAGTGAATCGGATCGAACCAGATCATTGGACTAAAAAGAGAAACGCGGATCATTGGACCGGATTGAAACATTTGGATTTGGTCCTCTTGATGTGGTGTAATAAAAAAAAGTAGTGTCACACGTAAGCTATGACACCATATATAACACCACAAAATATATGATAACAATGAGCCATAGAAATCTCGCGAAAAAGAAAAAACTTAAATAAAAACATATTTTATTCATGAGAGAAGTGCAAAAATCATCCCTGTGGTATGTAGAAAAATCGAATTACATTCTTCGTTAATTTTTTGGACAACAGTCATCCCTCCGTTAGTGCGCGGGGCACAATACATCCCTCATGGACTAACGGTGCAAATGTTTTCTCGTTAAAAAATAACAAAATCTAAAAGAGAGAGTATTCTTTTCATTTTCCTTTCCCAGGGATGTATTGTGAACCTTATCATAAATAGTTTCAAAAAGAAAATTATTTTTGATAAAAAATAATTATTTTCAGAAAAAATAAGTTTTATTTTCTCGAAAAAAAATTTATTTTCGAAAAAAAAAATTATTTTCGAAAAAAAAAGTTTTATTTTCTAGAAAATAAGTTTTATTTTGGAAAAAAAAAATTTTATTTTCGAAAAAATATGTTTTATTTTCAGAAAAAAGTTTTATTTTCGAAAAAATATGTTTTATTTTCGGGAAATAATTTTTTTTTTCGAAAATAAATTTTTTTTTGAAAATAAAACTTTTTTTTCGAAAATAAAACTTTTTTTCAAAAATAACTTTTTTTAGAAAATAAATGTTTTTTTCGAAAATAATTTTTTTTTTCGAAAATAATTTTTTTTAGAATATAAATTTTTTTTAGAAAACAAATTTTTTTTAGAAAATAAAATTTTTTTCGAAAATATTTTTTTTTTTCGAAAATAGTTTTTTTTTTCGAAAATAATTTTTTTTCCGAAAATAATTTTTTTTTAGAAAATAAAACCTTTTTTTCCGAAAATAATTTTTTTTTTGAAAATAATTTTTTTTTTTCGAAAATAATTTTTTTTTTGAAAATAATTATTTTTTTCGAAAATAATTTTTTTTAGAAAATAAAACTTTTTTTTCCGAAAATAATTTTTTTTTTCGAAAATATTTTTTTTTTAGAAAATAAAACTTTTTTTCCGAAAATAGTTTTTTTTTCGAGAAAATAAAACTTATTTTTTCTCAAAATAATTTTTTTTTTCAAAAATAATTTTTTTTTTAAATTATTTATGATAAGGTTCACAATACATCCCTAGGAAAGATAAAAGACAAGAATACCCTCTCTTTTAGATTTTGTTAATTTTTAACGAGAAAAACATTTGCACCGTTAGTCCATGAGGGATGTATTGTGCCCCGCGCACTAACGGAGGGATGACTGTTGTCCAAAAAGTTAACGAAGGATGTAATTCGATTTTTCGACATACCACAGGGATGATTTTTGCACTTCTCTCTTTATTCATAAAAACAAAACATTACATGAAATAAAAACAAAAAGTTCATAAAAAACATTACACGAAATTATTAAAAACATTACACACAAATTAAAAACATTACAAATCATGCATTACCATAAAGGTTGTTTAGATGCGTCATAAGGTCATCTCGAAGCTCATGGTTGTTGTAAATTAATGTTGTTGTTGTTCATCGTTTAATGTTTATTTTTATTTGTCTATGTTTGTTTTTTTTTCCTAGCATTAAATTATCTTTTTCTCAAAACAAAAGGTGAAAAAGCTCGACTACTAAACTGGTGAAAAAAACAAGTAGGTCTCTTAATGGGTCTTATTAATTACAATATCGAGTCAAAAACTCAAGTTATAAAGAAGAATATCAAAACTAATGATAAATAAATGTTATTTGTTACGGTATTAATTTTTTCTCTACCGGTGAATGGTTCATGTGATATTGAAATGAATTTTATCTTAGCAATAATTTTTTATTGGATAGATGGTATGATGAATTCATGATATCTAATAAATTATTAATATCTAAAATATGCTCTTACTTTTAAAATAAAATAAATAAATTTATTGACCTCATTATTTTATTTTGTTTTATTAGACTAGAGCTTAACATAATTGACCAAGGATATGATTGAATTTGAGAAAAATGCCCAACATATCTTTAGTTCTTTATTCATCTTTTTTTTCATATTAGTTTTAGATTTAGTTTAGTCATTCGCAAAATAGACCATTATGTTTTGTTAAACTAAACTAGACCGACAATTAAATCGAACAAATCGACCCGACATAGATTGAAGATTTTGGACCAGTCCTCGTTTTCGGTGTTTTGAACAAAATCGGGTTTTAATCTGATCTAGTCTTGGCCGGTAAAGTTCAACATTTAAAACCAAGCCTTAATGTCGCCTATTTTATTTCTTATTGTAGTAAAATCTTTTGTGTTAGGTTTGTTTCGGGTACTTTTTCATGTACTTTCTGAGAGTCTAACTTCCTAATGTCTATAGAGCATATAATACAAATCATCTTCTTGTGTATATTTCTTATTTATTTATTTTAAAAACCTAATATATCTACGTTATATAATAGGTTTTAAGATAAACATATAATTTTGCGCCAACTTTTTTTTACACCACCTTTCCATCAACCAATTTTATGAAACCCTAATTTTGCACTAATTTTTAATTTTTACAGCAAATCTACTCGTCCCCAAACTCCCCTTAGCCGTTAATAAACTTTCATATACATCATCTGGTAGGTATTATCGCAGGATTGTGCAACACACTTGTTGGGAAGGCTGTTAGATTTTTCTTAGTCATAGATTTAAGCATAAATACGTTGTACATTGTAAACTTGCATGTGCCAAGGTGACAGGCAGATATTGAAAGACTCAGAGAGGTTCTGGCCTTTGTGAGCATCCATAGAGAAGTCCAAGTCAGAGATATTGTCAAGGAAGTCGAAAATTACTTGAAAACATACTCATTAGTTGTGATGGATAACAACTAAGATGTATCAAATACTCTAAGTGGTTAAGTATTAACAGGGGTGACAATACACTGTTAACACTTTATACCCTTTGGATATCTCTAAGTGTATAGGCGTGAACTATTTGAGCGAGACAAATAGTAACTTTGAATTAAAGCTACCTAAAGTATGGAATATGAAGAAAAAGGAAACTGTGCCAGCTTTGTTTCCCTAAAGTATTGTAGCAACTTACCAAGAATAGAAAAACATCTTTA
The DNA here is from genome assembly GCA_025667525.1 of Glebionis coronaria. Lineage (NCBI taxonomy): Eukaryota > Viridiplantae > Streptophyta > Magnoliopsida > Asterales > Asteraceae > Glebionis > Glebionis coronaria. Next base: position 38,997,163 of record CM046874.1, on the reverse strand, counting down.
ACACATGTCTGACACCACAAGTCTTGTTAAGTCGCTATCAACTCAGCCTGTCAAGTCAACCTCATACCACAAGTCTTTAGTGCATTAACTCTTTCAAACTTGTTGAAGAACAGTTGTGCACGTGTTCTTAAGTTTGCTTGTAAACTTATCACTTTTGTTAAGTTTGTTGGAGTATTGTCGTGTCATAATAAATAGTCATACGGCTAGACACATGTGAGCCTATGAGTTCACACACATATACACAGATATACCACTTAATATATCGTATATATATAACTACGTAACTTGAGATCGATTTCGAGCTTCTACTTACTAAGCTCGTACTTAGTATATTAGACTAGATATACAAATGAACAAGCCCATATTAAACCCATATATATAATATATATGGGTATATCCGAAAAGGAGTCAAAGATGTTGCTTTTCAAAAAACCGTTTTCAACTTATAAATTTAACTAGTTTGTAACCGACTAGTCATTTATGAATGATTGATATCAAATCAATTTACATATTATAACAAAAAAAGTAAAGAGATAAATGTGTTATTCTTTCCTTTTAACCTAAAGTTTTATCTATAGTAATTAAAGGCTTAACGAATGGCTACGGGTTTTAAGACTATCATCTACTTGGTATAACATGATGCGTAGTGTGTTTCTACATAAAAGTGATACATTTTGATCACTTGAGTTTCTTGGTTAGATTGTGTGTTGGTGATTGTCTCCGGTCGATTCTACCAAATCACGCTACAAATGTATACTTTTATCTCCCTTTTTATTGATTAATCATATGACTCTATGAATCCGTTCATAGGTGATCTTTTCTCTGCATTTATTATTTATTCATATCATGTTTATATGGATAATCACCTATAGTGATATCACGAGCCATCATATGATGTCATATGATTATCAGTATGCGTAAAAGTGGCCAAAACGCGTGTTTTTGTGAAACTGATTTAAAAACAGCCTATGAGACTTTATTTTCATGTGAAAAATATTCTAAGAAGGTCTTATAATTTGTGTGTTTTGATCTCTAATCCACGGCTACGCATATGTTAATTTGAATTGTTATCGGTACGTGCAAAATGACCTAAAACGCGTGTTTTGGCACGATTTGTTAATTGGTTTTAGATAGCCCTATGGACATGATTTCTGTAATTATATGATAATTATAATGTGTCTAAAATGTGGTTTTAATATCCTAAGGTCATTGGTTAGACGTATCAATCGGGGGTTTAATTAATTGTTGATTATGTATTCGAATTCGTTAGCTAACAAGTGTTTCTTGTTGTTTATTTTGTTTCCATGGAAAATACATGCATGTTTGGTCATGGACTTAGCCAACACCTTGTTATATTCATAATGTTATGGTATTATTATGTTTCGTATGCAAATCCGATGAAAACCTAGACCAACTGTGATATATTGTGTGTTGATTTGCATTTAATTTCAGTTTTTGGGATTTGCCATTGTTTCGGCTTCATTTATATGCTTTTGATTTTGGTTGTGGCCCTTGTTTGGGCACTTTACAGTAGGTTACGGATAGGTTAAACGTTGTTAGTCATAAATCAATTGTAACTGATGCTTAGATGGGAATGACTAAAGAATTAAAGACATATTATGAAATACGGAGCTGCTAAGTGACCTGCACTAAAACGTGATTTCCTGGAGTTCTACAAGGAGTTAAAAAAACAAATTTTGGTGTGCTGATTCACAACTCACTGGCCTTCAAATGTCTCAACTGGACCTCAGGCAAGGGAAGACTCTTTCTATGGGTTTTGGGCCTAGAAGTCGACGGAAATTTTATGACAGTTTTTGGCTTCATGTTCACTTTGGGTTCTACTTGCTTTTGATGGTCTTGGAGCAAGTGGGAGCCCACTTTGTGGTTGTGTTGACTAAACCTAGTTGACTTCTTGGTCCTCGTGATGGCTTACGAGATCAAGCATAGGTTTTTCATCGGTTTGAGACTTTGATTACTTGTGGTTGTGTGGTTGCTTATTTGCTTGATATCTTGCTATAACTTGCAAATGTTTTTATAAAAAACTTGAAACCATTCACAAACCGTTTATAAAACTAAATATTTGATTTAGTTTAAAGTTTAAATACGATTTAAAACTAAATTCTTGTTTTTATAATAACTCATAACATGTTATGAATGTTATTTCTTATATGGATTGTCTAAACTAATAATAACTCAATTTAGGTTTTATATTAGTACACATAAATTAAAACAAGATTAGAATTAAGTTAAGAAATGTTTTTAACTTGTGCTACGATGGATGAATGCATACTTCCTCGTACACAATTTTGATTTGTAAAACGCTTTCCTCAATGGACGACTTTACGAAGAAGTCTATATGAAGCAACCTGAAGGTTTTGTTAATCCAAAGTATCCAAACCGTGTATGCAAGCTACAAAGATCCATTTATGGACATAAGCAAGCATCAAGGCAATAGAATAAGAGATTTGATGATGAAATCAAGAACTTCGGTTTTACTCAAAATCCCGATGAGCCATGTGTATATATCAAAGCTAGTGGGAGTAATGTAGTGTTCCTAATCTTGTATGTTGACGACATATTACTCTTGAGAAAAGACATTGTATGTTGATGACATATTACTCATGGGAAAAGACATTCCAACGTTGCAAAGTGTAAAAGCTTACCTTGGAAGGTGTTTCACTATGAGAGATTTAGGGGAGGCTGCATATATTCTGGGAATCAAGATCTACCGAGATAGATCAAGACGGTTAATTGGTTTATGTCAAAGTGCTTACATAGATAAGATTTTGAAGAAGTATAACATGGATAATTCCAAACGTGGCTTTATTCCCATGCAAACTGATACACAATTATCTAAAACTCACGGAGCATCTACCCCTGTTGAGGTAAAACGCATGCAGAGAGTTCCTTATGCTTCGGTAGTAGGATCAATCATGTATGCTGTTAGATGCACTAGACCAGACGTTGCGTTCTCACAGAACATGACGAGTCATTTTCAGCAGAATCCAGGTGAATCTCACTGGACTGTTGTTAAGAACATTCTGAGGTATCTTAGGCATACCAAAGACACGTTTCTGGGTTATGGTGGAGATAGGAAACGAGAGCTCAGGGTTGCTTGCTACACTGACGCTGGATATTTGACGGATGCTGATGACACGAAGTCTCAGACTGGATATGTTTTCATATTGAATGGAGGTGCTATAAGCTAGAAAAGCTCTAAGCGGACCATTCATGCTATCTCATCTATAGAGGCTGAGTATATAGCCGCTTCAGAGGCTGCTAAAGAAGCAGTTTGGATTAGGAAGTTTATTTCTAGGCTTGGTGTTGTTCCCACAAATAATGAACCTATGGAGATGGATTGTGACAATACCGGAGCCATTACTATAACTTGTTGATCCCAAACTTAGATCGATTAGCTTTGTGTATACGAGATTAGATCAAGTATAACACGTAGAGAAACCTTTGTATATGCTTTATGAATCTAAGTGTTATGCGGAATTTAACACTTAAACAAGAACACACAAGATGTAAACAAACTTTCACTTTGATTATCAATGTCGAACTTGCTTACAATGAAAGATGTTTATGAACGAAAACTTATATAAAACTTATATCAAACATTAACCTAAAGGCCTTCTTTTATAGATATAAGAAGCCTTGTACAATAAGCTACGTATCATCTATTCTAGGTAAAGATAAACATAGAAAATACATTGTCGTTTCTATCCTTACTAGAAGTATTCTAGAATGTAACAAACGTGTAGATTATATCTTCCATCAGTGTTTGACTTCAATGTGTCAACGCTTGACTTTAACTTGTCAACGCTTGAGCTGTCAGCGCTTGCTTTGTTCTTGTCAACGCTTGAATTGTTCTTGTCAGCGCTTAAGTGATCTGGCCTTAATTTTTTCCCAACAATCCTCCCCTAAACTTGATATCCACTCTTATGATCAAGTTTCTGAATAAGCATTAAGAACTAGGAGGAGTCTGACAAACCTTCTCATATTGGTAATGAATAAATCTGATCAAATCTTTTGCCACGTTACTTGAATAATCTACTTCCAGCTGAGTGTCCTTCATCTTTTCCAAAACAGCCTTGGATATGAAATACTGAGCATCCACAAGTAGATACTCAGCAAACTTTGTAGAACTCAAATGGTATACACCAGCAGCTGAATATAACCTCCATTGAAGACCACTGAGGTCATCTTCAAGATCCTTCCATATTGCAGGATCTTCTTCTTTTGGCCCACACATTCTTTTGAATGTGGTCCAAAGTTTTATTCCATTAGCTGAAGTTGGTGCTTCAGCTTCATACTTGGTCTCCAGCAACCTCCAAAGGCCCACTAAGTCTTCTCTATCACAACATGCAAATAAAGATATGAGAGTGGTAAAAGTGTGTACCTCCTTGCCAAATCTGCCAATCTTCCAGAACCCACATTCATCTTCCTCATAACTCACAATTGGGTTCCTGGAATCTAATGGTAACACTTGCACCATATGTGAAGCTTCTAATGGGGAGAGCTTGAGGCTCTTTCTTATAACTGCTTCACTTGGATATAGTGGATCCATATATTTTGGAAACTCAAATTTACTTCCCTTCTTCACTAGCCTGGGAATCATCATAACTTTCTTGATTTCCATTTCTTCTGCAAGTTGCTCCTTTCTTTCATCTGAAAGAAGTCTGAGAGTGTTTGCTTCCTGCACTCTCACCCAAATGGGATTAGCCCTGTTTTCCAACTCATCAAATGTCAAAGCCTTCAACTTCTGATATGTCCATCCAACTCCATGACATCTGAGCAACATAAAGTAGAGCTCCCTTCTATCCCTTTTTAACTCTGAGAGAATATTGCTTGCCTTGTGTTTCAAAATCACCTTACAATCCTTCTAAACTCTAAGAAGAAGCTCCAAACCCCATATTTGATCTGAAATGGTCAAGTCTGGATTATCCATGCAGCTTTCTTCCCAAGAATTGTACATTTGAACCACCTCTGGCATGTCAAAGTCAACCTGCAATTTCAATTCTCTCAGCTTCTCTTTAGCCAACTCATCTCCATACTCAAGCCTTTCAGGTTCTATAATCATCACACTTGAGTCTGAGCTAGCTCCATCACTTTCTTCTTCTGAAGTCACAACAAATGGTGACTTTTCCTTTTCATCTTGTTCCATGATTTGTGCAGCTAATCTTCTATCAAGTTCAACCTGGGCTGCATCCTTTGGAACACTATCTTCTACCAATTTACCCTTACCCTTATCTGATGGTGCAATGGTTGGTAAGGTAGATGGTAATACCTGAGTAGAAACCTCCTTGATGATAGATGATGACTGGGATACATCACCTTCATGAGCAGGTCTGTCAACACCCAAATTTATCCTATCAGCGCCCAAAATACTTCTATCAGCGTCCAAATTTGCCTTGTCAACGCTCAAATATTTTCCCTCAGCGCCTTGTGTAACCTCTCTCAACATAGCTGTAAATGATAAATTTAAATTGGTGGGAGAGACTAAGGACGTATCAAAACCTGTTTGTTCCTTCAAAGTTGTAAGGGCTTCAGCAACATCCATTGATTGACCATCTTGGCTGCCCTTATCACTCAGATTTCTTTGATCTTCCTCCCCTTTGGAAGACTCCTCCATACCCCTCCTAGCACGATCACTTTCCAAAACAACAATCCTCTCCCTCAATTGCTTGAGTTCAAGGCCTTGTGAGCTGACTACTTGTACCAAGTCTGCATTTTGCTTTTGCAAGCTAATGCAGACTGCCGTCAATTCCATAAGAGTCATTGGTTTCAGTCTGCCCTCTTCTAAAATGGGGATTTGACCTCCCAAGTCAGATTCATTGGGCAAGGATGAGGACTTAATGATGGTGGGACTGCCTTGGCCAGCATCTAAGCCAGAACCAATAGTCCCAGCCTCATCCAGGTCACCAGCCACACTTGTGGTGGTGGTTCTCTCTGCTTCATGGCTAGGACCACCAGAGGAGAACACTCCAGTAGTCCTTTGGCGTTTTATCAACCTATATTCAGGGGGTGTGGAAGATCGTGTGGAAGAATGGGTAGATGTGGGTTGGTTAAGGGGTGTTTGGGATTGTGAAGGTTGTGTGTCAGCGTTGGAAATAGGCACATCAACGCCAACATTTGATGTGTCAGCGTCAAAGGGTTGTTGGTCAATTTGCATTTGTTCAGGTGAGGGTAAAGGTTCAGGAATAGGTTCAAGTTGTGGTTGAGGGTCAATTTGAGGTTGGGGGTCTGGTTGAGGTTGTGCTGCTGCAATAACAGCAAGCATGGCTTGGGTTAAAGGTAGGTCTCTATGGGGTGGTGAATCCATCTTCATAAAAATAGCTTTCTTTTGCTTAGGGATCTTATAAAAATCATTGTGATCCCTGGAGCAGTATCCTTGATCATCAAAAATCATTTGCAGAAAACGGGGATAAGCTAAAGTCATTTTTGTCCCCTTGTTTTTACACATCCCCTCAAAAATCATTTTAGAATAGTTATATTTTTGCCCTGTTGCAATGCACACAATAGCACTGGCAATGGATCTATTGATCTCATTGTGTGTAGTACATTTGGGACTCAAACATTGAAGGAGGACGTGTATGAGTTACTTCCAGGCTGGGGGAAATTCCTGCTTATGATACTTGTTGAGAGTACCTTCATCAGGAAAGGGATATCCCAAAGCCCTAAGTCCTTGTTCTGTTTCATTTATGGGAAGGATGGCTATACCATCAGCATCATCAAGATGCAAAGCTTGGCGGACCAAAGCCTCAGTAACCACCCAAGACCTCCCATGAACAATAGAAGTTAATGTGGTCACTCCATTAACTGTTGAGGAACTAACAGTGTTCCAAAACTGCTTAATGTGTGTGACTGGAATGAGAGGTGCATGAGAAAGAGCATACCTTAATGGGGATGCGTTCAAATACGCCACCATTTGTGTGTATTGAGGAAACAGATCATTATCAGCTTCAAGATAAGCAATCATGTTGTGTTGTGATCTGAACCCCAATTCCAATTCTGCTGAGTTAAACTTTGGTGCCATTGATGAAAGCTGTTAATTTGAAGTGTAGAAGATGAGGTTGATAAGAGAAAAGTGTTAGACAATAATTATAGATACCCTGTTTAAAATAGGAGCCAAATTTATAGGAGAAAAAGAATGCATGTGATTGGCCTAAAAATAGGCAAAGATTTTCAAAAATCAATCATGAAAATATTGAAAAAGTTATAAGTTATCTCATGCATTAAATGAAAGTAACAACTCCTAAAATTACGGCTTGAAAATATGTCAAAAAGTAACAACTGGGTAGGTCCCATTGAGTGTCAACGGTCAAAAATAACCTATCAACGCCCAACGGCTATAATCTTGTCAACGTTTGCCTAAAGCCATGTCATCGTCCAATTTGGTCACAACAACGCTTGGAAAATTCTTGTCAGCGTCCAAAAATAAAATTATTTTAAAAAGTGAAAAATGACCTTAACAAGTAATTTATCCTAGAGAAGATAACCAAAAGCTGATAATTATTATAGGGCGGCATGCACTGTCCAGTTATGCACACTTGCATAAGCAAAATAGACATAACAGTCCTCTAGTGTCCCTTGCTAACCAAAACTCTTAACAACAAAGTTACCTTATAAAATCCTTGTTACTCCTAGGTAAATCCCATATCAAAATCATTCCCAAGTCTCCCAACAGACCACAACCAATTCTAGGCCAAAAATGTCTTGGCAGCATGCAAAGTTGATATACTATGCATGCTACAGTGTCTCATGATTTAGTAATACTAACTCATACTCACCTGTGGACACAATCTAGAATTGTGATAAGAGTATCATATGGATACCCAAACATCCTAAAGGTTCCTAAAACCTCCCCTTAAACTATGATACAAAAAGTTTGCTAAAATCATGCATGAACATAAATATTTTATGTCAAGATAGGAATGAAACATTCCAACCATCATCCATAAATAAAAACTTGTCCAAATGCTTCTCCATTGATCCATAAGCAACTCTGTATCCAATGGTATACTGCTAACACCATCTGCACATTTAGATTGAAAACCACAAAACTAACATTGTTGCTGACAACGCCCCGATAACACATAACAACGTTGAAGAAAGCTTTGTCAGCATTAGACAATTATATTGCTGACAACGTTGCAAAAACACTTATCAGTGTTCAAGCAACCTTTGTCAGTGTTAGAAAAATATAGTGGAAAATCTAAATCATCAATAAGACCAATAATAATAATGCATCATCCTGTACATACTTTTACAAAAAGAATCCAAAACACATATTATGTGAGATTAACCATTCCAATACTTGTTACCAAGTATTGAAATCTCCCAGCATTAAAAGGTTTAGTTAATAAATCTGACACATTTTCCTCAGTGTCAACCCTATCTGGTTGTATTAAACCTTTCTCAAAGCAATCTCTTATAAAATGGTGTCTAATTTCTATGTGTTTAGTTTTAGAATGATGTACAAGATTCTTAATGATGCATAAAGTACTATTATTGTCAACACATATCTTAGTATGCATGAAATTATACCCATAGTCCAACAGCTGGTTCTGAATCCACAACACTTGACTACAACATGCAGCTGCAGCCACATACTCTGCTTCAGTTGTAGAGTTAGCCACCACTGTTTGTTTCTTGCATTGCCAAGATATTAACCTGCTCCCAAGAAACTGACATCCACCATTTGTGGATTTCCTATCAAACTTATCACCTCCATAATCACTATCTGAATATGCAATCAACTCCAATGGTAAATCCTTTGGGTACCACAAACCAAGACTAGGATAGCATCTTAGGTACCTAAAGATCCTCTTCACATCATAAAGGTGACATTCTTTGGGAGTCACTTGATGGCGTGCACAAGCACACACAGCAAACATAATGTCAGGTCTGGAGGCAGTAAGATACATCAAGGATCCAATCATGGATCTATAATGCCTGACATCAACATCTTTCCCATCTCCAATCTTTCCCCAAGGGTGTTCTCTATCCATAGGAGTATTAGCCCTCTTTTCATGTGGAGAAAAGCCAAACTTCTTCAAGATCTCTGCAACATATTTGTCCTGGGAGATGAAGATACCATCCTCTTTCTGCTGAACTTGTAAACCAAGAAAGAAGTTCATCTCCCCCAATAGCACTCATCTTGAATTTGTCTGTCATAAGCTTGGAGAAATCCTCACTCATCTTTGGATCAGTAGACCCAAAAATGATATCATCAACATAGACCTGCACAAGCAACACATCCTTGCCTTTCTTCTTTGTAAATAGTGTCTGATCTATGGTGCCCCTCTTGAATCCATTGTCCACCAAATAGGTAGACAAAGTACCATACCATGCTCTAGGGGCTTGATGAAGGCCATACATAGCCTTTTTGACTCTATACACTTTATCTGGATGCTCTGGATCCTTAAAACCAGGAGGTTGCATCACATAAACTTCCTCAACAATAGTTCCATAGAGGAAAGCACTCTTGACATCCATTTGATAGACTGTGAAGCCCATGCAAGAGGCATAGGCTAGAAAAATCCTAATAGCTTCAGTCCTTGCAACTGGTGCAAAGACCTCCTCATAGTCTATCCCCTCCTCTTGTGTATAACCTTGAGCCACTAACCTTGCCTTGTTTCTGACCACAATACCTCTTTCATCTCTTTTGTTCCTGAGAACCCATCTTGTCCCTATAGGTCTGACATATCTAGGACAATCAACCAGCTCCCAAACATCCTGAATTGCAAATTGGTGAAGCTCATCCTGCATTGCTTCCACCCAACTTGGTTCTTTGAGAGCATCAAATATTTTCTTGGGTTCTTCTTGTGAAAGAAAACATGCAAACAAACGTGCTTGCACAAGAGGGGTATCAACCTTCTTGTGTATATTGGCAATAAACCCACCAAGACCTTGATGAGATCTTCTAGTCTGAACTGGAGTCATAATATCACCAATGATCTGAGATGTGGGGTGATTCTTCATTGTGGAAGTGAGAACCCCTCCTTCAAAAAGTTTGGTGTCCTCAACCTCACGCTCCATGTTGCCAATATCTTCTTCATCAGACTCTCTTTGATCAATGTGAACATCTTCAACAATATTGGAAGGTCCACCTTGTTCAAAATTGGAAGAGAAAAGATGCCCATAAGTGTTGTCAACGTCTGAATCTTGGTTGTCAGCGTCTGGGCTAACAACGCTTGAAATGTTGTTGTCAACGTCTGAGCCATCAACGTCTGAATTGGTCTTGTCAGCGCTAGATTTTCCTTTGTCAGCGCCTGAAGAACCATGCATGTTTGTATCTGGTGGTATTTGGAAACCACCATTATCTTGTCCAGCAGCAGCAGCAGCAGCAGCAAAAGCATCTGTCCAAATGGGAATTGTGACATATTCTAATGTAGGAGATGCCTTTTCTGCTTGTGATCCAACCCTCTCATTAACCTGTGTACCTGAAACATTAACAACTTGTTCCTCCACAACATTTGAAGTTACCTTAACAATGTCTGGATTACTGACAGGCATATAATTTAAAGTTCTAGATAAGGGTTCCAAATCAAACAACCAATTAGGACCACTTTCAGGATCACTCGATTTATTCTCTAAGAACCTAATATGTACTCTCTCAACTATACGTTTGTCCTCCTTAAGATAAAACCTATAACCCTTGCTCTGAACTGAATACCCCATGAAGTAACCCTCATCACCTTTTGCACTAAATTTCCCTAAGGCATCACTAGTATCCAATACTACTACATGACAACCAAAAGGTCTGAGAAAACCAATATTAGGTTTTCTTCCCCAAAGTAACTCATAAGGTGTTTTGTTCTGAATTTTGTTAACCAATGCTCTATTTTGCACATAGCATGCTGTATTAACAGCCTCAACCCAAAAGGCTATTGGAAAGTGAGCATCAGCCAACATTGTTCTGGCTGCTTCAATTAGGGTTCTACTTTTCCTCTCAGCAACCCCATTTTGTTGTGGGGTTCTAGCAATACTAAATTGCCTAGTAATTCCTTTCCTGGCACAGAAATCATCTAGCTTCTTGTTCCTAAATTCTCCACCATTATCACTCCTAAGCATTTTAACCTCATTGCCAGACCTTTTCTCAATCTGAGTGATAAAATCAATAAGAACATCAGTTGTGTCACTCTTCATGGCTAGAAAGAATGTCCTAGTAAATCTAGAAAAGTTATCTGTGACAACAAAACAATATGACTTACCATTCAAACTTTCTATATTTGTTGGACCAAAGAGGTCCATGTGAAGCATATGAAGAGGTCTGGAACTAGTATGCACCTGTTTGGACTTGAATGAGACCTTGTGCTGCTTGCCTTTAAGACATGCAACACAAGAGTGGTCATTATGGAAGGCCTTCTCAGGCAAACCATCAACTAAACCAAGCCTCACAAGTATGAAGATGGTCAAGCTTAACAAGATGGTCAATCAATGGATGTTAAGCTCTGATACCACTTATTGATCCCAAACTTAGATCGATTAGCTTTGTGTATACGAGATTAGATCAAGTATAACACGTAGAGAAACCTTTGTATATGCTTTATGAATCTAAGTGTTATGCGGAATTTAACACTTAAACAAGAACACACAAGATGTAAACAAACTTTCACTTTGATTATCAATGTCGAACTTGCTTACAATGAAAGATGTTTATGAACGAAAACTTATATAAAACTTATATCAAACATTAACCTAAAGGACTTCTTTTATAGATATAATAAGCCTTGTACAATAAGCTACGTATCATCTATTCTAGGTAAAGATAAACATAGAAAATACATTGTCGTTTCTATCCTTACTAGAAGTATTCTAAAATGTAACAAACGTGTAGATTATATCTTCCATCAGTGCTTGACTTCAATGTGTCAACGCTTGACTTTAACTTGTCAACGCTTGAGCTGTCAGCGCTTGCTTTGTTCTTGTCAACGCTTGAATTGTTCTTGTCAGCGCTTAAGTGATCTGGCCTTAATTTATTCCCAACAATCCTCCTCTAAACTTGATATCCACTCTTATGATCAAGTTTCTGAATAAGCATTAAGAACTAGGAGGAGTCTGACAAACCTTCTCATATTGGTAATGAATAAATCTGATCAAATCTTTTGCCACGTCACTTGAATAATCTATTTCTAGCTGAGTGTGCTTCATCTTTTCCAAAACAGCCTTGGATATGAAATACTGAGCATCCACAAGTAGATACTCAGCAAACTTTGTAGAACTCAAATGGTATACACCAGCAGCTGAATATAACCTCCATTGAAGACCACTGAGGTCATCTTCAAGATCCTTCTTATTGCAGGATCTTCTTCTTTTGGCCCACACATTCTTTTGAATGTGGTCCAAAGTTTTATTCCATTAGCTGAAGTTGGTGCTTCAGCTTCATACTTGGTCTCCAGCAACCTCCAAAGGCCCACCAAGTCTTCTCTATCACAACTTGCAAATAAAGATATGAGAGTGGTAAAAGTGTGTACATCCTTGCCAAATCTGCCAATCTTCCAGAACCCACATTCATCTTCCTCATAACTCACAATTGGGTTCCTGGAATCTAATGGTAACACTTGCACCATATGTGAAGCTTCTAATGGGGAGAGCTTGAGGCTCTTTCTTATAACTGCTTCACTTGGATATAGTGGATCCATATCTTTTGGAAACTCAAATTTACTTCCCTTCTTCACTGGCCTGGGAATCATCATAGCTTTCTTGATTTCCATTTCTTCTGCAAGTTGCTCCTTTCTTTCATCTGAAAGAAGTCTGAGAGTGTTTGCTTCCTGCACTCTCACCCAAATGGGATAAGCCCTGTTTTCCAACTCATCAAATGTCAAAGCCTTCAACTTCTGATATGTCCATCCAACTCCATGACATCTGAGCAACATAAAGTAGAGCTCCCTTCTATCCCTTTTTAACTCTGAGAGAATATTGCTTGCCTTGTGTTTCAAAATCACCTTACAATCCTTCTGAACTCTAAGAAGAAGCTCCAAACCCCATATTTGATCTGAAATGGTCAAGTCTGGATTATCCATGCAGCTTTCTTCCCAAGAATTGTACATTTGAACCACCTCTGGCATGTCAAAGTCAACCTGCAATTTCAATTCTCTCAACTTCTCTTTAGCCAACTCATCTCCATACTTAAGCCTTTCAGGTTCTATAATCATCACACTTGAGTCTGAGCTAGCTCCATCACTTTCTTCTTCTGAAGTCACAACAAATGGTGACTTTTCCTTTTCATCTTGTTCCATGATTTGTGCAGCTAATCTTCTATCAAATTCAACCTGGGCTGCATCCTTTGGAACACTCTCTTCTACCAATTTACCCTTACCCTTATCTGATGGTGCAATGGTTGGTAAGGTAGATGGTAATACCTGAGTAGAAACCTCCTTGATGATAGATGATGACTGGGATACATCACCTTCATGAGCAGGTCTGTCAACGCCCAAATTTATCCTATCAGCGCCTAAAATACTTCTATCAGCGTCCAAATTTGCCTTGTCAACGCTCAAATATTTTCCCTCAGCGCCTTGTGTAACCTCTCTCAACGTAGCTGTAAATGATAAATTTAAATTGGTGGGAGAGACTAAGGACGTATCAAAACCTGTTTGTTCCTTCAAAGTTGTAAGGGCTTCAGCAACATCCATTGATTGACCATCTTGGCTGCCCTTATCACTCAGATTTCTTTGATCTTCCTCCCCTTTGGAAGACTCCTCCATACCCCTCCTAGCACGATCACTTTCCAAAACAAAAATCATCTCTCTCAATTGCTTGAGTTCAAGGCCTTGTGAGCTGACAATTTGTACTAAGTCTGCATTTTGCTTTTGCAAGCTAATACAGACTGCCGTCAATTCCTTAAGAGTCACTGGTTCCAGTCTGCCCTCTTCTAAAATGGGGATTTGACCTCCCAAGTCAGATTCATTGGGCAAGGATGAGGACTTAATGATGGTGGGACTGCCTTGGCCAGCATCTAAGCCAGAACCAATAGTCCCAGCCTCATCCAGGTCACCAGCCACACTTGTGGTGGTGGTTCTCTCTGCTTCATGGCTAGGACCACCAGAGGAGAACACTCCAGTAGTCCTTCGGCGTTTTATCAACCTATATTCAGGGGGTGTGGAAGATGGTGTAGAAGAATGGGTAGATGTGGGTTGGTTAAGGGGTGTTTGGGATTGTGAAGGTTGTGTGTCAGCGTTGGAAATAGGCACATCAACGCCAACATTTGATGTGTCAGCGTCAAAGGGTTGTTGGTCAATTTGCATTTGTTCAGGTGAGGGTAAAGGTTCAGGAATAGGTTCAAGTTGTGGTTGATGGTCAATTTGAGGTTGGGGGTCTGGTTGAGGTTGTGCTACTGCAATAACAGCAAGCATGGCTTGGGTTAAAGGTAGGTCTCTATGGGCTGGTGAATCCATCTTCATAAAAATAGCTTTCTTTTGCTCAGGGATCTTATAAAATCATTGTGATCCCTGGAGCAGTATCCTTGATCATCAAAAATCATTTGCAGAAAACGGGGATAAACTAAAGTCATTTTTGTCCCCTTGTTTTTACACATCCCCTCAAAAATCATTTTAGAATAGTTATATTTTTGCCCTGTTGCAATGCACACAATAGCACTGGCAATGGATCTATTGATCTCATTGTGTGCAGTACATTTGGGACTCAAACATTGAAGGAGGACATGTATGAGGTACTTCCAGGCTGGGGGAAATTCCTGCTTATGATACTTGTTGAGAGTACCTTCATCAGGAAAGGGATATCCAAAAGCCCTAAGTCCTTGTTCTATTTCATTTATGGGAAGGGTGGCTATACCATCAGCATCATCAAGATGCAAGGCTTGGCGTACCAAAGCCTCAGTAACCACCCAATACCTCCCATGAACAATAGAAGTTAATGTGGTCACTCCATTAACTGGTGAGGAACTAACAGTGTTCCAAAACTGCTTAATGTGTGTGACTGGAATGAGTGGTGCATGAGAAAGAGCATACCTTAATGGGGATGCGTTCAAATACGCCACCATTTGTGTATATTGGGGAAACAGATCATTATGAGCATCAAGATAAGCAATCATGTTGTGTTGTGATCTGAATCCCAGTTCCAATTTTGCTGAGTTAAACTTTGGTGCCATTGATGAAAGCTGTTAATTTTAAGTGTAGAAGATGAAGTTGATAAGAGAAAATTGTTAGACAAGAATTATAGATACCCTATTTAAAATAGGAGCCAAATTTATAGGAGAAAAAGAATGCATGTGATTGGCCCAAAAATAGGCAAAGATTTTCAAAAATCAATCATGAAAATATTGAAAAAGTTATAAGTTATCTCATGCATTAAATGAAAGTAACAACTCCTAAAATTACGGCTTGAAAACATGTCAAAAAGTAACAACTGGGTAGGTCCCATTGAGTGTCAACGGTCAAAAATAACCTATCAACGCCCAACGGCTATAATCTTGTCAACGTTTGCCTAAAGCCATGTCAGCGTCCAATTTGGTCACAACAACGCTTGGAAAATTCTTGTCAGCGTCCAAAAATAAAATTATTTTAAAAAGTGAAAAATGACCTTAACAAGTAATTTATAAGATAACCACAAGTTGATAATTATCATAGGGCGACAAGCACTGTCCAGTTATGCACACTTGCATAAGCAAGATAGACATAACAGTCCTCTAGTGTCCCTTGCTAACCAAAACTCTTAACAACAAAGTTACCTTATAAAATCCTTGTTACTCCCACGTAAATCCCATATCAAAATCATTCCCAAGTCTCCCAACAGACCACAACTAATTCTAGGCCAAAAATGTCTTGGCAGCATGCAAAGTTGATATATTATGCATGCTACAGTGCCTCATGATTTAGTAAAACTAACTCATACTCACCTGTGGACACAATCTAGAATTGTGATAAGAGTATCATATGGATACCCAAACATCCTAAAGGTTCCTAAAACCTCCCCTTAAACTATGATACAAAAAGTTTGCTAAAATCAAGCATGAACATAAAAAATTTATGTCAAGATAGGAATGAAACATTCCAACCATCATCCATAAATAAAAACTTGTCCAAATGCTTCTCTATTGATCCATAAGCAACTCTGTATCCAATGGTATACTGCTAACACCATCTGCACATTTAGATTGAAAACCAAAAAACTAACATTGTTGCTGACAATGCCCCGATAACACATAACAGCGTTGAGGGAAGCTTTGTCAGCGTTTGACAATTATATTGCTGACAACGTTGCAAAAACACTTATCAGTGTTCAAGCAACCTTTGTCAGTGTTAGAAAAATATAGTGGAAAATCTAAATCATCAATAAGACCAATAATAATAATGCATCATCCTGTACATACTTTTACAAAAAGAATCCAAAACACATATTATGTGAGATTAACCATTCCAATACTTGTTACCAAGTATTGAAATCTCCCAGCATCAAAAGGTTTAGTTAATAAATCTGACACATTCTCCTCAGTGTCAACCCTATCTGGTTGTATTAAACCTTTCTCAAAGCAATCTCTTATAAAATGGTGTCTAATTTCTATGTGTTTAGTTTTAGAATGATGTACAGGATTCTTAATGATGCATAAAGTACTATTATTGTCAACAAATATCTTAGTATGCATGAAATTATACCCATAGTCCAACAGCTGGTTCTGAATCCACAACACTTGACCACAACATGCAGCCGCAGCCACATACTCTGCTTCAGTTGTAGAATTAGCCACCACTGTTTGTTTCTTGCACTGGCAAGATATTAATCTGCTCCCAAGAAACTGACATCCACCAGTTGTGGATTTCCTATCAAACTTATCACCTCCATAATCACTATCTGAATATGCAATCAACTCCAATGGTGAATCCTTTGGGTACCACAAACCAAGACTAGGGTAGCATCTTAGATACCTAAAGATCCTCTTCACAGCATAAAGGTGACATTCTTTGGGAGTCACTTGATGGCGTGCACAAGCACACACAACAAACATAATGTCAGGTCTGGAGGCAGTAAGATACATCAAGGATCCAATCATGGATCTATAATGCCTGACATCAACATCTTTCCCATCTCCAATCTTTCCCCAAGGGTGTTCTCTATCCATAGGAGTAGTAGCCCTCTTTTCATGTGGAGAAAAGCCAAACTTCTTCAAGATCTCAGCAACATATTTGTCCTGGGAGATGAAGATACCATCTTCTTTCTGCTGAACTTGTAAACCAAGAAAGAAGTTCATATCCCCCATAGCACTCATCTTGAATTTGTCTGTCATAAGCTTGGAGAAATCCTCACTCATCTTTGGATCAGTAGACCCAAAAATGATATCATCAACATAGACCTGCACAAGCAACACATCCTTGCCTTTCTTCTTTGTAAATAGTGTCTGATCTATGGTGCCCCTCTTGAATCCATTGTCCACCAAATAGGTAGACAAAGTACCATACCATGCTCTAGGGGCTTGATGAAGACCATACATAGCCTTTTTGACTCTATACACTTTATCTGGATGCTCTGGATCCTCAAAACCAGGAGGTTGCATCACATAAACTTCCTCAACAATAGTTCCATAGAGGAAAGCACTCTTGACATCCATTTGATAGACTGTGAAGCCCATGCAAGAGGCATAGGCTAGAAAAATCCTAATAGCTTCAATCCTTGCAACTGGTGCAAAGACCTCCTCATAGTCTATCCCCTCCTCTTGTGTATAACCTTGAGCCACTAACCTTGCCTTGTTTCTAACCACAATGCCTCTTTCATCTCTTTTGTTCCTGAGAACCCATCTTGTCCCTATAGGTCTGACATATCTGGGACAATCAACCAGCTCCCAAACATCCTGAATCGCAAATTGGTGATGCTCATCCTGCATTGCTTCCACCCAACTTGGTTCTTTGAGAGCATCAAATATTTTCTTGGGTTCTTCTTGTGACAGAAAACATGCAAACAAACATGCTTGCACAAGAGGGGTATCAACCTTCTTGTGTATATAGGCAATAAACCCACCAAGACCTTGATGAGATCTTCTAGTCTGAACTGGAGTTATAATATCACCAATGATCTGAGATGTAGGGTGATTCTTCATTGTGGAAGTGAGAACCCCTCCTTCAAAAAGTCTGGTGTCCTCCACCTCACGCTCCATGTTGTCAATATCTTCTTCATCAGACTCTCTTTGATCAATGTGAACTTCTTCAACAATATTGGAAGGTCCACCTTGTTCAAAATTGGAAGAGAAAAGATGCCCATAAGTGTTGTCAACGTCTGAATCTTGGTTGTCAGCGTCTGGGCTAACAGCGCTTGAAATGTTGTTGTCAACGTCTGAGCCATCAACGTCTGAATTGGTCTTGTCAGTGCTAGATTTGCCTTTGTCAGCGCCTGAAGAACCATGCATGTTTGTATCTGGTGGTATTTGGAAACCACCATTATCTTGTCTAGCAGCAGCAAAAGCATCTGTCCAAATGGAAAATTGTGACATATTCTAATGTAGGAGATGCCTTTTTTGCTTGTGATCCAACCCTCTCATTAACATGTGTACCTGAAACATTAACAACTTGTTCCTCCACAACATTTGAAGTTACCTTCACAATGTCTGGATTAGTGACAGGCATATAATTTAAAGTTCTAGATAAGGGTTCCAAATCAAACAACCAATTAGGACCACTTTCAGGATCACTAGGTTTATTCTCTAAGAACCTAATATGTACTCTCTCAACTATACGTTTGTCCTCCTTAAGATAAACCCTATAACCCTTGCTCTGAACTGAATACCCCATGAAGTAACCCTCATCACCTTTTGCACTAAATTTCCCTAAGGCATCACTAGTATCCAATACTACTACATGACAACCAAAAGGTCTAAGAAAACCAATATTAGGTTTTCTTCCCCAAAGTAACTCATAAGGTGTTTTGTTCTGAATTTTGTTAACCAATGCTCTATTTTGCACATAGCATGCTGTATTAACAGCCTCAGCCCAAAAGGCTATTGGAAAGTGAGCATCAGCTAACATTGTTCGGGTTGCTTCAATTAGGGTTCTATTTTTCCTCTCAGCAACCCCATTTTGTTGTGGGGTTCTAGCAATACTAAATTGCCTAGTAATTCCTTTCCTGGCACAGAAATCATCTAGCTTCTTGTTCCTAAATTCTCCACCATTATCACTCCTAAGCATTTTAACCTCATTGCCAGACCTTTTCTCAATCTGAGTGATAAAATCAATAAGAACATCAGCTGTGTCACTCTTCATGGCTAGAAAGAATGTCCAAGTAAATCTAGAAAAGTCATCTGTGACAACAAAACAATATGACTTACCATTCAAACTTTCTATATTTGTTGGACCAAAGAGGTCCATGTGAAGCATATGAAGAGGTTTGGAACTAGTATGCACCTGTTTGGACTTGAATGAGACCTTGTGCTGCTTGCCTTTAAGACATGCAACACAAGAGTGGTCATTATGGAAGGCCTTCTCAGGCAAACCATCAACTAAACCAAGCCTCACAAGTCTATTTATAACTCACAATTAGTTGATGTGAAGCATATGAAGATGGTCAAGCTTAACAAGTAGTTTCGGTCAAGCTTTGTGTATCAAAGGTTTCTCTATGGTGTTCTAGAATTAGCTTTGTGTATCAAAGCTAATCGGTCACGTTTCTGCCACATCAGCGTTAGAATTACCTTGTTGATCCCAAACTTGGATCGATTAGCTTTGTGTATACGAGATTAGATCAAGTATATCACGTAGAGAAACCTTTGTATATGCTTTATGAATCTAAGTGTTATGCGGAATTTAACACTTAAACAAGAACACACAAGATGTAAACAAACTTTCACTTTGATTATCAATGTCGAACTTGCTTACAATGAAAGATGTTTATGAACGAAAAATTATATAAAACTTATATCAAACATTAACCTAAAGGCCTTCTTTTATAGATATAAGAAGCCTTGTACAATAAGCTACGTATCATCTATTCTAGGTAAAGATAAACATAGAAAATACATTGTCGTTTCTATCCTTACTAGAAGTATTCTAGAATGTAACAAACGTGTAGATTATATCTTCCATCAGTGCTTGACTTCAATGTGTCAACGCTTGACTTTAACTTGTCAACGCTTGAGCTGTCAACGCTTGCTTTGTTCTTGTCAACGCTTGAATTGTTCTTGTCAGCGCTTAAGTGATCTGGCCTTAATTTATTCCCAACAATCCTCCCCTAAACTTGATATCCACTCTTATGATCAAGTTTCTGAATAAGCATTAAGAACTAGGAGGAGTCTGACAAACCTTCTCATATTGGTAATGAAGAAATCTGATCAAATCTTTTGCCACGTTACTTGAATAATCTATTTCCAGCTGAGTGTCCTTCATCTTTTCCAAAACAGCCTTGGATATGAAATACTGAGCATCCACAAGTAGATACTCAGCGAACTTTGTAGAACTCAAATGGTATACACCAGCAGCTGAATATAACCTCCATTGAAGACCACTGAGGTCATCTTCAAGATCCTTCCATATTGCAGGATCTTCTTCTTTTGGCCCACACATTCTTTTGAATGTGGTCCAAAGTTTTATTCCATTAGCTGAAGTTGGTACTTCAGCTTCATACTTGGTCTCCAGCAACCTCCAAAGGCCCACCAAGTCTTCTCTATCACAACATGCAAATAAAGATATGAGAGTGGTAAAAGTGTGTACCTCCTTGCCAAATCTGCCAATCTTCCAGAACCCACATTCATCTTCCTCATAACTCACAATTGGGTTCCTGGAATCTAATGGTAACACTTGCACCATATGTGAAGCTTCTAATGGGGAGAGCTTGAGGCTCTTTCTTATAACTGCTTCACTTGGATATAGTGGATCCATATCTTTTGGAAACTCAAATTTACTTCCCTTCTTCACTAGCCTGGGAATCATCATAACTTTCTTGATTTCCATTTCTTCTGCAAGTTGCTCCTTTCTTTCATCTGAAAGAAGTCTGAGAGTGTTTGCTTCCTGCACTCTCACCCAAATGGGATTAGCCCTGTTTTCCAACTCATCAAATGTCAAAGCCTTCAACTTCTGATATGTCCATCCAACTCCATGACATCTGAGCAACATAAAGTAGAGCTCCCTTCTATCCCTTTTTAACTCTGAGAGAATATTGCTTGCCTTGTGTTTCAAAATCACCTTACAATCCTTCTAAACTCTAAGAAGAAGCTCCAAACCCCATATTTGATCTGAAATGGTCAAGTCTGGATTATCCATGCAGCTTTCTTCCCAAGAATTGTACATTTGAACCACCTCTGGCATGTCAAAGTCAACCTGCAATTTCAATTCTCTCAGCTTCTCTTTAGCCAACTCATCTCCATACTCAAGCCTTTCAGGTTCTATAATCATCACACTTGAGTCTGAGCTAGCTCCATCACTTTCTTCTTCTGAAGTCACAACAAATGGTGACTTTTCCTTTTCATCTTGTTCCATGATTTGTGCAGCTAATCTTCTATCAAATTCAACCTGGGCTGCATCCTTTGGAACACTCTCTTATACCAATTTACCCTTACCCTTATCTGATGGTGCAATGGTTGGTAAGGTAGATGGTAATACCTGAGTAGAAACCTCCTTGATGATAGATGATGACTGGGATACATCACCTTCATGAGCAGGTATGTCAACGCCCCAAATTTATCCTATCAGCGCCCAAAATACTTCTATCAGCGTCCAAATTTGCCTTGTCAACGCTCAAATATTTTCCCTTAGCGCCTTGTGTAACCTCTCTCAACATAGCTGTAAATGATAAATTTAAATTGGTGGGAGAGACTAAGGACGTATCAAAACCTGTTTGTTCCTTCAAAGTTGTAAGGGCTTCAGCAACATCCATTGATTGACCATCTTGGCTGCCCTTATCACTCAGATTTCTTTGATCTTCCTCCCCTTTGGAAAACTCCTCCATACCTCTCCTAGAACGATCACTTTCCAAAACAACAATCCTCTCTCTCAATTGCTTGAGTTCAAGGCCTTGTGAGCTGACAATTTGTACTAAGTCTGCATTTTGCTTTTGCAAGCTAATGCAGACTGCCGTCAATTCCATAAGAGTCACTGGTTCCAGTCTGCCCTCTTCTAAAATGGGGATTTGACCTCCCAAGTCAGATTCATTGGGCAAGGATGAGGACTTAATGATGGTGGGACTGCCTTGGCCAGCATCTAAGCCAGAACCAATAGTCCCAGCCTCATCCAGGTCACCATCCACACTTGTGGTGGTGGTTCTCTCTGCTTCATGGCTAGGACCACCAGAGGAGAACACTCTAGTAGTCCTTTGGCGTTTTATCAACCTATATTCAGGGGGTGTGGAAGATGGTGTGGAAGAATGGGTAGATGTGGGTTGGTTAAGGGGTGTTTGGGATTGTGAAGGTTGTGTGTCAGCGTTGGAAATAGGTACATCAACGCCAACATTTGATGTGTCAGCGTCAAAGGGTTGTTGGTCAATTTGCATTTGTTCAGGTGAGGGTAAAGGTTCAGGAATAGGTTCAAGTTGTGGTTGAGGGTCAATTTGAGGTTGGGGGTCTGGTTGAGGTTGTGCTGCTGCAATAACAGCAAGCATGGCTTGGGTTAAAGGTAGGTCTCTATGGGGTGGTGAATCCATCTTCATAAAAATAGCTTTCTTTTGCTTAGGGATCTTATAAAAATCATTGTGATCCCTGGAGCAGTATCCTTGATCATCAAAAATCATTTGCAGAAAACGGGGATAAGCTAAAGTCATTTTTGTCCCCTTGTTTTTACACATCCCCTCAAAAATCATTTTAGAATAGTTATATTTTTGCCCTGTTGCAATGCACACAATAGCACTGGCAATGGATCTATTGATCTCATTGTGTGCAGTACATTTGGGACTCAAACATTGAAGGAGGACATGTATGAGGTACTTCCAGGCTGGGGGAAATTCCTGCTTATGATACTTGTTGAGAGTACCTTCATCAGGAAAGGGATATCCCAAAGCCCTAAGTCCTTGTTGTATTTCATTTATGGGAAGGGTGGCTATACCATCAGCATCATCAAGATGCAAGGCTTGGCGTACCAAAGACTCAGTAACCACCCAAGACCTCCCATGAACAATAGAAGTTAATGTGGCCACTCCATTAACTGTTGAGGAACTAACAGTGTTCCAAAACTGCTTAATGTGTGTGACTGGAATGAGTGGTGCATGAGAAAGAGCATACCTTAATGGGGATGCGTTCAAATACGCCACCATTTGTGTGTATTGGGGAAACAGATCATTATCAGCATCAAGATAAGCAATCATGTTGTGTTGTGATCTGAATCCCAATTCCAATTCTGCTGAGTTAAACTTTGGTACCATTGATGAAAGCTGTTAATTTTAAGTGTAGAAGATGAAGTTGATAAGAGAAAATTGTTAGACAAGAATTATAGATACCCTGTTTAAATTAGGAGCCAAATTTATAGGAGAAAAAGAATGCATGTGATTGGCCCAAAAATAGGCAAAGATTTCTAAAAATCAATCATGAAAATATTGAAAAAGTTATAAGTTATCTCATGCATTAAATGAAAGTAACAACTCCTAAAATTACGGCTTGAAAATATGTCAAAAAGTAACAACTGGGTAGGTCCCATTGAGTGTCAACGGTCAAAAATAACCTATCAACGCCCAACGGCTATAATCTTGTCAACGTTTGCCTAAAGCCATGTCAGCGTCCAATTTGGTCACAACAACGCTTGAAAAATTCTTGTCAGCGTCCAAAAATAAAATTATTTTAAAAAGTGAAAAATGACCTTAACAAGTAATTTATCCTAGACAAGATAACCAAAAGCTGATAATTATTATAGGGCGGCAAGCACTGTCCAGTTATGCACACTTGCATAAGCAAGATAGAAATAACAGTCCTCTAGTGTCCCTTGCTAACCAAAACTCTTAACAACAAAGTTACCTTATAAAATCCTTATTACTCCCAGGTAAATCCCATATCAAAATCATTCCCAAGTCTCCCAACAGACCACAACCAATTCTAGGCCAAAAATGTCTTGGCAGCATGCAAAGTTGATATACTATGCATGCTACAGTGCCTCATGATTTAGTAAAACTAACTCATACTCACCTGTGGACACAATCTATAATTGTGATAAGAGTATCATATGGATACCCAAACATCCTAAAGGTTCCTAAAACCTCCCCTTAAACTATGATACAAAAATTTTGCTAAAATCATGCATGAACATAAATTTTTTTATGTCAAGATAGGAATGAAACATTCCAACCATCATCCATAAATAAAAAATTGTCCAAATGCTTCTCCATTGATCCATAAGCAACTCTGTATCCAATGGTATACTGCTAACACCATCTGCACATTTAGACTGAAAACCACAAAACTAACATTGTTGCTGACAACGCCCTGATAACACATGACAGCGTTGAGGGAAGCTTTGTCAGCGTTAGACAATTATATTGCTGACAACGTTGCAAAAACACTTATCAGTGTTCAAGCAACCTTTGTCAGTGTTAGAAAAATATAGTGGAAAATCTAAATCATCAATAAGACCAATAATAATAATGCATCATCCTGTACATACTTTTACAAAAAGAATCCAAAACACATATTATGTGAGATTAACCATTCCAATACTTGTTACCAAGTATTGAAATCTCCCAGCATCAAAAGGTTTAGTTAATAAATCTGACACATTTTCCTCAGTGTCAACCCTATCTGGTTGTATTAAACCTTTCTCAAAGCAATCTCTTATAAAATGGTGTCTAATTTCTATGTGTTTAGTTTTAGGATGATGTACAGGATTCTTAATGATGCATAAAGTACTATTATTGTCAACAAATATCTTAGTATGCATGAAATTATACCCATAGTCCAACAGCTGGTTCTGAATCCACAACACTTGACCACAACATGCAGCTGCAGCCACATACTCTGCTTCAGTTGTAGAGTTAGCCACCACTGTTTGTTTCTTGCATTGCCAAGATATTAACCTGCTCCCAAGAAACTGACATCCACCAGTTGTGGATTTCCTATCAAACTTATCACCTCCATAATCACTATCTGAATATGCAATCAACTCCAATGGTGAATCCTTTGGGTACCACAAACCAAGACTAGGGTAGCATCTTAGATACCTAAAGATCCTCTTCACAGCATAAAGGTGACATTCTTTGGGAGTCACTTGATGGCGTGCACAAGCACACACAACAAACATAATGTCAGGTCTGGAGGCAGTAAGATACATCAAGGATCCAATCATGGATCTATAATGCCTGACATCAACATCTTTCCCATCTCCAATCTTTCCCCAAGGGTGTTCTCTATCCATAGGAGTAGTAGCCCTCTTTTCATGTGGAGAAAAGCCAAACTTCTTCAAGATCTCAGCAACATATTTGTCCTGGGAGATGAAGATACCATCTTCTTTCTGCTGAACTTGTAAACCAAGAAAGAAGTTCATCTCCCCTATAGCACTCATCTTGAATTTGTCTGTCATAAGCTTGGAGAAATCCTCACTCATCTTTGGATCAGTAGACCCAAAAATGATATCATCAACATAGACCTGCACAAGCAACACATCCTTGCCTTTCTTCTTTGTAAATAGTGTCTGATCTATGGTGCCCCTCTTGAATCCATTGTCCACCAAATAGGTAGACAAAGTACCATACCATGCTATAGGGGCTTGATGAAGACCATACATAGCCTTTTTGACTCTATACACTTTATCTGGATGCTCTGGATCCTCAAAACCAGGAGGTTGCATCACATAAACTTCCTCAACAATAGTTCCATAGAGGAAAGCACTCTTGACATCCATTTGATAGACTGTGAAGCCCATGCAAGAGGCATAGGTTAGAAAAATCCTAATAGCTTCAATCCTTTCAACTGGTGCAAAGACCTCCTCATAGTCTATCCCCTCCTCTTGTGTATAACCTTGAGCCACTAACCTTGCCTTGTTTCTGACCACAATGCCTCTTTCATCTCTTTTGTTCCTGAGAACCCATCTTGTCCCTATAGGTCTGACATATCTGGGACAATCAACCAGCTCCCAAACATCCTGAATTGCAAATTGGTGAAGCTCATCCTGCATTGCTTCCACCCAACTTTGTTCTTTGAGAGCATCAAATATTTTCTTGGGTTCTTCTTGTGACAGAAAACATGCAAACAAACATGCTTGCACAAGAGGGGTATCAACCTTCTTGTGTATATTGGCAATAAACCCACCAAGACCTTGATGAGATCTTCTAGTCTGAACTAGAGTCATAATATCACCAATGATCTGAGATGTAGGGTGATTCTTCATTGTGGAAGTGAGAACCCCTCCTTCAAAAAGTCTGGTGTCCTCAACCTCACGCTCCATGTTGCCAATATCTTCTTCATCAGACTCTCTTTGATCAATGTGAACTTCTTCAACAATATTGGAAGGTCCACCTTGTTCAAAATTGGAAGAGAAAAGATGCCCATAAGTGTTGTCAACGTCTGAATCTTGGTTGTCAGCGTCTGGGCTAACAGCGCTTGAAATGTTGTTGTCAACGTCTGAGCCATCAACGTCTGAATTGGTCTTGTCAGCGCTAGATTTTCCTTTGTCAGCGCCTGAAGAACCATGCATGTTTGTATCTGGTGGTATTTGGAAACCACCATTATCTTGTCCAGCAGCAAAAGCATTTGTCCAAATGGGAATTGTGACATATTCTAATGTAGGAGATGCCTTTTCTGCTTGTGATCCAACCCTCTCATTAACCTGTGTACCTGAAACATTAAGAACTTGTTCCTCCACAACATTTGAAGTCACCTTCACAATGTCTGGATTAGTGACAGGCATATAATTTAAAGTTCTAGATAAGGGTTCCAAATCAAACAACCAATTAGGACCACTTTCAGGATCACTAGGTTTATTCTCTAAGAACCTAACATGTACTCTCTCAACTATACGTTTATCCTCTTTAAGATAAACCCTATAACCCTTGCTCTGGACTGAATACCCCATGAAGTAACCTTCATCACCTTTTGCACTAAATTTTCCTAAGGCATCACTAGTATCTAATACTACTACATGACAACCAAAAGGTCTGAGAAAACCAATATTAGGTTTTCTTCCCCAAAATAACTCATAAGGTGTTTTGTTCTGAATTTTGTTAACCAATGCTCTATTTTGCACATAGCATGCTGTATTAACAGCCTCAGCCCAAAAGGCTATTGGAAAGTGAGCATCAGCCAACATTGTTCTGGCTGCTTCAATTAGGGTTCTATTTTTCCTCTCAGCAACCCCATTTTGTTGTGGGGTTCTAGCAATACTAAATTGCCTAGTAATTACTTTCCTGGCACAGAAATCATCTAGCTTCTTGTTCCTAAATTCTCCACCATTATCACTCCTAAGCATTTTAACCTCATTGGCAGACCTTTTCTCAATCTGAGTGATAAAATCAATAAGAACATCAGCTGTGTCACTCTTCATGGCTAGAAAGAATGTCCAAGTAAATCTAGAAAAGTCATCTATGACAACAAAACAATATGACTTACCATTCAAACTTTCTATATTTGTTGGACCAAAGAGGTCCATGTGAAGCATATAAAGAGGTCTGGAACTAGTATGCACCTGTTTGGACTTGAATGAGACCTTGTGATGCTTGCCTTTAAGACATGCAACACAAGAGTGGTCATTATGGAAGGCCTTCTCAGGCAAACCATCAACTAAACCAAGCCTCACAAGTCTATTTATATTTTTAAAATTTATGTGCCCTAGTCTCCTGTGCCACAAATTACTCTCATCTACTGAGGCCTTAGCATAAAAACAAGACATATTTGTATTCATTTTAATCCCATTTAAATTCACATTATATATGTCCTTATGCCTATGTGTTCTATACTCAATATATTTCTCATCAGGGATCTTAAAATCCTTGCTTAACACCAAACACTCAGTATCAGTAAAAAGAACCTTATTTTTGTTATCACAGACTTGTGATACACTAAACAGATTATAATCAAGTTCTTTTACCAGGAAGACGTTCCCAAAACGCAAATTATTGGTGAGAAGGGTTCCTTTGCCTGTGATAGTTCCATATCCTCCTCCAAAGTATACCTTATCACCATCTTTAATAGGGGTGAAATTCGTTAGATAGTCTTCCTTCCATGTCATGTGCCTTGAGCATCCACTATCCCAATATCCATAATCATTGATCTGTCTTTGAATGCCCTGCACATAAAGAAAACAAATTAGTTTTCTTTGGGAACCCAAGTCTCAAAAGACTTAGATTCATCTGGTTGTTCAATAAGAACAGACTTAGTTCTCACAACAACCCCATTCTCATCCTTTTTAGGATGAAATACCCAGTTAACCTCAATAGGTTTTGTAATGACTTTTGAAATGTAATTAAATCTATTGCAAGTCATTGAAATCCCATTATCATTAGGATTTTGATCTGTCTTGGGTCTCCATGTTAAGCTTGAAGAAGCTTTAGATCCCTTACCTTGTGGCTGCAAATATTTAGGTCTGGTACGTTTCTGTTAGCGTTAGAATTAGCTTTGTGTATCAAAACCCTAATTTTCTATTCTAGAACACCATACATGAAAGAGTCATTATGGGATCAACTAAACCATCAACTTTGAGTTTCCATTTCAGATAGATCTACGTGTTAAGCTTGACCGATTAGCTTCGATCTAACTTTTGATCTTTAAAGAACACCATACACGAACACCAGAACCCTAAAAACACCAAAACCCTAATTTTCTCAGAAACCCTAAAAACACCATGTCTGAAGCAATAACCTCCTCCTCCTCAGCCTTACCAAACATCAAGATTCCCATGCTTGATGCAACCCACTTTGACTTATGGAAGTTCAACTTTGAACAATATCTGGGGATCTATGACTACACACTCTGGGAGATTATTGAATATGGAAACTCATTCAATAAGGCTCAAAAGATTCTTGATGCCATTAGTTAAAGAACAGCTGTTGAAGGGTGCCCTGAAGAGGATAAGAAAGAAAAACTTGGAGATGGTAGAGCTGTAGCTGCTGAAGATATTGCAAAGAAAAGGGTTGACATGAAAGCCCTAAATATTCTGAAAGTTTCTTTGGGACAAGAAAACCAGCACAAATATAGAGGCTATGAATCTGCTAAGGATCTTTGGGAAGCACTTGAAGTTGCATATGGTGGCAATGCAGACACTAAGGAAGAAAAGAAAAAGCAACTTCTGCATGATTATGCTGTCGTCAAAGCTCAACCCAATGAGAAACTGAGTAGTGTAAGAAGCAGATTGCTTGACATCACAAGCAAGTTTTCCTTCATGGGGACACAAGTTGGTGATGTTGACACCAATGCTACCTTTCTTAAAAGTCTTGGTGAGGCATGGAAGATTGAGGCAAGATCTATTCTTGCCAACAATACGTACAAGAGCTCCTCGTTTGATGACATCTACAACAAACTAAGACTGTTGGAAGAAGAAACTCTTTCAGAGCATGGAAGCAAATCTACCACCAGCAACATGGCCTTCTTCTCTTATAGTGAAGGTCAATTCAATCAGAAGGACTCTTATATGCATCCAGTTACTGGATCATCATATGTCAGCGCTGGAACAAGTCCTGTCAACGTCTCTTTTTCAGACGTTGACACATTCAAGAATGACTCCCCAAGAGTTAAACCTGCTGGTTTGGATTTGGATACTGTTTGTGCTTACATTGCTTCTTTGCCCAATGGTTCAGTGATTACATATGAGGACCTTGAGCAGATAAGTGATGAGCACTTGGAAGAGATGGACATCAAGTGGAACATGGCTCTTGCTAGTATAAGAGCAAATAGGTGGAATAGAAGGTTTAAAAAGAAGATGACCTTCAATGCTAAAGACACAGCTGGATTTGATAAATCCAAAGTTGAATGCTACAACTATCATCGTATGGGGCACTTCATGAGGGAATGCAGATCTCCTAGAAGATCTGATGCTGGTAAACCCTCAAGTCAGATTGTTAAAGCTCAGGATTCCAAAGCTATGGTTGTAGTTCAAGGAATTGATGGTACAGGATGGGATTGGAGCTATCTGGCTAAGGATGTTGAAGAGGATAAAGCTTTGGTTGCTGATATTGAAGAAGAAGAGCATGTTGAATATGCTCTCATGGCACTGAAAGGTGTAAATTGTCTAATTACCAACTAGCTCTTACTGAAACTGAGAAAACCGTTTCTGAATACAAGAAAATGGAATTTGACTTAAAAGATAAGATCAATATCTTAAAACATGAGCTAGAGGGTAGTATGGACGTTAGAAACATCATGAAAAAGGTTAATAGTGAATTACAGGCTAAGCTAGATGAGGCCATCAAGAATAAAGATAATGTTGACCTCAAAATTCAAAGATTTGATAGAGCCACCCAAACCCTAGGAGACTGTGTAGCTAAACAAAGGGATCCTAAGGACATGACTGGGATTGGGATGAATGATTACTCTCTGGTTCCACCAGCAGCTGGTGACTTCTATGGAGTCTAACGAAGGGACTTATCTTGGACTGGTTTACCAGAGCTCCAAGAAGAGGAATTCATTCCTCCACCAAGAGTTGTCACACCAGTGGAAGAGTATCAACAAAAATTTACTGACCTAAATGAGTGGAAGAAATCTAACCCTACTTTATTTGTTAAGGGAGGTTTGCTATGTGAAAGCCCCAATGAATCACCACCTATTAAGGTTACTCACCCAATCACTGGTAAAGCTGTTGACCTAGGCTCAAACACTGTTAGAAGACCTACCATTAAATATGCAGAAATGTACAGGAATAATAGGTCACCCAAGAGCCAAGTTAGCAATCATGGAACAGGTTTCTTCTCTTCTAGACCTAAGTTTGTGTCTAAGAAAGCCTGTTACACTTGTGGTAGCTTTTCACATTTGGCATACAAGTGTGTCAACGCTCCCAAAGCCAGCGCTGACAGGAACAATTTCAGCGCTGACAGGAAGAAAGTCAACGTTGTTAGAAAGTCAAACGTTGTCAGACCCAAACCTTGTGTGCAGCAAAGTCCACAAGTGATTAGACCTGCCCCATTCTAATCTAGAAGGTCTAACACTCATGGACAAAGACCTTTTCAAAAGACAAACACCTGGTCAAATAGGCAATGGGTTCCTGTAGCAAATCCTAGGTTCAACGCTGACAAGGGTAATTTCAGCGTTGACAGGACAAATTCTAACGCTGACAGAAACGTGACCAGACCTAAATATTTGCAGCCACAAGGTAAGGGATCTAAAGCTTCTTCAAGCTTAACATGGAGACCCAAGACAGATCAAAACCCTAATGATAATGGGATTTCAATGACTTGCAATAGATTTAATTACATTTCAAAAGTCATTACAAAACCTATTGGGGTTAACTGGGTATTTCATCCTAAAAAGGATGAGAATGGGGTTGTTGTGAGAACTAAGTCTGTTCTTATTGAACAACCAGATGAATACAAGTCTTTTGAGACTTGGGTTCCCAAAGAAAACTAATTTGTTTTCTTTATGTGCAGGGCATTCAAAGACAGATCAATGATTATGGATATTGGGATAGTGGATGCTCAAGGCACATGACAGGGAAGGAAGACTATCTGACGAATTTCACCCCTATTAAAGATGGTGATAAGGTATACTTTGGAGGAGGATATGGAACTATCACAGGCAAAGGAACCCTTCTCACCAATAATTTGCGTTTTGAGAACGTCTTCCTGGTAAAAGAACTTGATTATAATCTGTTTAGTGTATCACAAGTCTGTGATAACAAAAATAAGGTTCTTTTTACTGATACTGAGTGTTTGGTGTTAAGCAAGGATTTTAAGATCCCTGATGAGAAATATATTGAGTATAGAACACCTAGGCATAAGGACATATATAATGTGAATTTAAATGGGATTAAAATGAATACAAATATGTCTTGTTTTTATGCTAAGGCCTCAGTAGATGAGAGTAATTTGTGGCACAGGAGACTAGGGCACATAAATTTTAAAAATATAAATAGACTTGTGAGGCTTGGTTTAGTTGATGGTTTGCCTGAGAAGGCCTTCCATAATGACCACTCTTGTGTTGCATGTCTTAAAGGCAAGCATCACAAGGTCTCATTCAAGTCCAAACAGGTGCATACTAGTTCCAGACCTCTTCATATGCTTCACATGGACCTCTTTGGTCCAACAAATATAGAAAGTTTGAATGGTAAGTCATATTGTTTTGTTGTCACAGATGACTTTTCTAGATTTACTTGGACATTCTTTCTAGCCATGAAGAGTGACACAGCTGATGTTCTTATTGATTTTATCACTCAGATTGAGAAAAGGTCTGGCAATGAGGTTAAAATGCTTAGGAGTGATAATGGTGGAGAATTTAGGAACAAGAAGCTAGATGATTTCTGTGTCAGGAAAGGAATTACTAGGCAATTTAGTATTGCTAGAACCCCACAACAAAATGGGGTTGCTGAGAGGAAAAATAGAACCCTAATTGAAGCAGCCAGAACAATGTTGGCTGATGCTCACTTTCCAATAGCCTTTTGGGCTGAGGCTGTTAATACAGCATGCTATGTGCAAAATAGAGCATTGGTTAACAAAATTCAGAACAAAACACCTTATGAGTTACTTTGGGGAAGAAAACCTAATATTGGTTTTCTCAGACCTTTTGGTTGTCATGTAGTAGTATTGGATACTAGTGATGCCTTAGGGAAATTTAGTGCAAAAGGTGATGAGGGTTACTTCATGGGGTATTCAGTTCAGAGCAAGGGTTATAGGGTTTATCTTAAGGAGGACAAACGTATAGTTGAGAGAGTACATATTAGGTTCTTAGAGAATAAACCTAGTGATCTTGAAAGTGGTCCTAATTGGTTGTTTGATTTGGAACCCTTATCTAGAACTTTAAATTATATGCCTGTCACTAATCCAGACATTGTGAAGGTAACTTCAAATGTTGTAGAGGAACAAGTTGTTAATGTTTCAGGTACACAGGTTAATGAGAGGGTTGGATCACAAGCAGAAAAGGCATCTCCTACATTAGAATATGTCACACTTCCCATTTGGACAGATGCTTTTGCTGCTGCTGCTGCTGCTGGACAAGATAATGGTGGTTTCCAAATACCACCACATACAAACATGCATGGTTCTTCAGGCGCTGACAAAGGCAAATCTAGCGCTGACAAGACCAATTCAGACGTTGATGGCTCAGACGTTGACAACAACATTTCAAGCGCTGTTAGCCCAGACGCTGACAACCAAGATTCAGACGTTGACAACACTTATGGGCATCTTTTCTCTTCCAATTTTGAACAAGGTGGACCTTCCAATATTGTTGAAGAAGTTCACATTGATCAAAGAGAGTCTGATGAAGAAGATATTGGCAACATGGAGCGTGAGGTTGAGGACACCAGACTTTTTGAAGGAGGGGTTCTCACTTCCACAATGAAGAATCACCCCACATCTCAGATCATTGGTGATATTATGACTCCAGTTCAGACTAGAAGATCTCATCAAGGTCTTGGTGGGTTTATTGCCAATATACACAAGAAGGTTGATACCCCTCTTGTGCAAGCATGTTTGTTTGCATGTTTTCTGTCACAAGAAGAACCCAAGAAAATATTTGATGCTCTCAAAGAACCAAGTTGGGTGGAAGCAATGCAGGATGAGCTTCACCAATTTGCAATTCAGGATGTTTGGGAGCTGGTTGATTGTCCCAGATATGTCAGACCTATAGGGACAAGATGGGTTCTCAGGAACAAAAGAGATGAAAGAGGCATTGTGGTCAGAAACAAGGCAAGGTTAGTGGCTCAAGGTTATACACAAGAGGAGGGGATATACTATGAGGAGGTCTTTGCACTAGTTGCAAGGATTGAAGCTATTAGGATTTTTCTAGCCTATGCCTCTTGCATGGGCTTCACAATCTATCAAATGGATGTCAAGAGTGCTTTCCTCTATGGAACTATTGTTGAGGAAGTTTATGTGATGCAACCTCATGGTTTTGAGGATCCAGAGCATCCAGATAAAGTGTATCGAGTCAAAAAGGCTATGTATGGTCTTCATCAAGCCCCTAGAGCATGGTATGGTACTTTGTCTACCTATTTGGTGGACAATAGATTCAAGAGGGGCACCATAGATCAGACACTATTTACAAAGAAGAAAGGCAAGGATGTGTTGCTTGTGCAGGTCTATGTTGATGATATCATTTTTGGGTCTACTGATCCAAAGATGAGTGAGGATTTCTCCAAGCTTATGACAGACAAATTCAAGATGAGTGCTATGGGGGAGATGAACTTCTTTCTTGGTTTACAAGTTCAGCAGAAAGAAGATGGTATCTTCATCTCCCAGGACAAATATGTTGCTGAGATCTTGAAGAAGTTTGGCTTTTCTACACATGAAAAGAGGGCTACTACTCCTATGGATAGAGAACACCCTTGGGGAAAGATTGGAGATGGGAAAGATGTTGATGTCAGGCATTATAGATCCATGATTGGATCCTTGATGTATCTTACTGCCTCCAGACCTGACATTATGTTTGCTGTGTGTGCTTGTGCACGCCATCAAGTGACTCCCAAAGAATGTCACCTTTATGCTGTGAAGAGAATCTTTAGGTATCTAAGATGCTACCCTAGTCTTGGTTTGTGGTACCCAAAGGATTCACCATTGGAGTTGATTGCATTTTCGGATAGTGATTATGGAGGTGATAAGTTTGATAGGAAATCCACAACTGGTGGATGTCAGTTTCTTGGGAGCAGGTTAATATCTTGGCAATGCAAGAAACAAACAGTGGTGGCTAACTCTACAACTGAAGCAGAGTATGTGGCTGCAGCTGCATGTTGTGGTCAAGTGTTGTGGATTCAGAACCAGCTGTTGGACTATGGGTATAATTTCATGCATACTAAGATATTTGTTGACAATAATAGTACTTTATGCATCATTAAGAATCCTGTACATCATTCTAAAACTAAACACGTAGAAATTAGACACCATTTTATAAGAGATTGCTTTGAGAAAGGTTTAATACAACCAGATAGGGTTGACACTGAGGAAAATGTGTCAGATTTATTAACTAAACCTTTTGATGCTGGGAGATTTCAATACTTGGTAACAAGTATTGGAATGGTTAATCTCACATAATATGTGCTTTGGATTCTTTTTGTAAAAGTATGTACAGGATGATGCATTATTATTATTGGTCTTATTGATGATTTAGATTTTCCACTATATTTTTCTAACACTAACAAATGTTGCTTGAACACTGATAAGTGTTTTTGCAACGTTGTCAGCAATATAATTGTCTAACGCTGACAAAGCTTCCCTCAACGCTGTCATGTGTTATCAGGGCGTTGTCAGCAACAATGTTAGTTTTATGGTTTTCAATCTAAATGTGCAGATGGTGTTAGCAGTATACCATTGGATACAGAGTTGCTTATGGATCAATGGAGAAGCATTTGGACAAGTTTTTATTTATGGATGATGGTTGGAATGTTTCATTCCTATCTTGACATAATTTTTTTATGTTCATGCATGATTTTAGCAAACTTTTTGTATCATAGTTTAAGGGGAGGTTTTAGGAACCTTTAGGATGTTTGGGTATCCATATGATACTCTTATCACAATTCTAGATTGTGTCCACAGGTGAGTATGAGTTAGTTTTACTAAATCATGAGGCACTGTAGCATGCATAGTATATCAACTTTGCATGCTGCCAAGACATTTTTGGCCTAGAATTGGTTGTGGTCTGTTGGGAGACTTGGGAATGATTTTGATATGGGATTTACCTGGGAGTAACAAGGATTTTATAAGGTAACTTTGTTGTTAAGAGTTTTGGTTAGCAAGGGACACTAGAGGACTGTTATGTCTATCTTGCTTATGCAAGTGTGCATAACTGGACAGTGCTTGCCGCCCTATGATAATTATCAACTTGTGGTTATCTTCTCTAGGATAAATTACTTGTTAAGGTCATTTTTCACTTTTTAAAATACTTTTATTTTTGGACGCTGACAAGAATTTTCCAAGCGTTGTTGTGACCAAATTGGACGCTGACATGGCTTTAGGCATACGTTGACAAGATTATAGCCGTTGGGCGTTGATAGGTTATTTTTGACCGTTGACACTCAATGGGACCTACCCAGTTGTTACTTTTTGACATATTTTCAAGCCGTAATTTTAGGAGTTGTTACTTTCATTTAATGCATGAGATAACTTATAACTTTTTCAATATTTTCATGATTTATTTTTGAAAATCTTTGCCTATTTTTGGGCCAATCATATGCATTCTTTCTCTCCTATAAATTTGGCTCCTATTTTTAAACAGGGTATCTATAATTCTTGTCTAACACTTTTCTCTTATCAACTTCATCTTCTACACTTAAAATTAACAGCTTTCATCAATGGCACCAAAGTTTATCTCAGTAGAATTGGAATTGGGATTCAGATCACAACACAACATGATTGCTTATCTTGATGCTGATAATGATCTGTTTCCCCAATACACACAAATGGTGGCGTATTTGAACGTATCCCCATTAAGGTATGCCCTTTCTCATGCACCACTCATTCCAGTCACACACATTAAGCAGTTTTGGAATACTGTTAGTTCCTCAACAGTTAATGGAGTGACCACATTAACTTCTATTGTTCATGGGAGGTCTTGGGTGGTTACTGAGACTTTGGTACGCCAAGCCTTGCATCTTGATGATGCTGATGGTATAGCCACCCTTCCCATAAATGAAATAGAACAAGGACTTAGGGTTTTGGGATATCCCTTTCCTGATGAAGGTACTCTCAACAAGTATCATAAGTAGGAATTTCCCCCAGCCTAGAAGTACCTCATACATGTCCTCCTTCAATGTTTGAGTCCCAAATGTACTGCACACAATGAGATCAATAGATCCATTGCCAGTGCTATTGTGTGCATTGCAACAGGGCAAAAATATAACTATTCTAAAATGATTTTTGAGGGGATGTGTAAAAACAAGGGGACAAAAATGACTTTAGCTTATCCCCGTTTTCTGCAAATGATTTTTGATGATCAAGGATACTGCTCCAGGGATCACAATGATTTTTATAAGATCCCTGAGCAAAAGAAAGCTATTTTTATGAAGATGGATTCACCACCCCGTAGAGACCTACCTTTAACCCAAGCCATGCTTGCTGTTATTGCAGCAGCACAACCTCAACCAGACCCCCAACCTCAAATTGACCCTCAACCACAACTTGAACCTATTCCTGAACCTTTACCCTCACCTGAACAAATGCAAATTGACCAACAACCCTTTGACGCTGACACATCAAATGTTGGCGTTGATGTGCCTATTTCTAACGCTGACACACAACCTTCATAATCCCAAACACCCCTTAACCAACTCACATCTACCCATTCTTCCACACCATCTTCCACACCCCCTGAATATAGGTTGATAAAACGCCAAAGGACTACTGGAGTGTTCTCTTCTGGTGGTCCTAGCCATGAAGCAGAGAGAACCACCACCACAAGTGTGGCTGGTGACCTGGATGAGGCTGGGACTATTGGTTCTGGCTTAGATGCTGGCCAAGGCAGTCCCACCATCATTAAGTCCTCATCCTTGCCCAATGAATCTGACTTGGGAGGTCAAATCCCCATTTTAGAAGAGGGCAGACTGGAACCAGTGACTCTTATAGAATTGACGACAGTCTGCATTAGCTTGCAAAAGCAAAATGCAGACTTAGTACAAATTGTCAGCTTACAAGGCCTTGAACTCAAGCAATTGAGAGAGAGGATTGTTGTTTTGGAAAGTGATCGTGCTAGGAGGGGTATGGAGGAGTCTTCCAAAGGGGAGGAAGATCAAAGAAATCTGAGTGATAAGGGCAGCCAAGATGGTCAATCAATGGATGTTGTTGAAGCCCTTACAACAAATTACCCTTGTCAGCGTTGAACCTAGGGTTTGCTACAGGAACCCATTGCCTATTTGACCAGGTGTTTGTCTTTTGAAAAGGTCTTTGTCCATGAGTGTTAGACCTTCTAGAAAAGAATGGGGCTGGTCTAATCACTTGTGGACTTTGCTGCACACAAGGTTTGGGTCTGACAACGTTTGACTTTCTAACAACGTTGACTTTCTTTTTGTCAGCGCTGAAATTGTTCCTGTCAGCGCTGGCCTTGGGAGCGTTGACACACTTGTATACCAAATGTGAAAAGCTACCACAAGTGTAACAGGCTTTCTTAGACACAAACTTAGGTCTAGAAGAGAAGAAACCTGTTTCATGATTGCTAACTTGGCTCTTGGGTGACCTATTATTCCTATACATCTCTGCTTATTTAATGGTAGGTATTCTAACAGTGTTTGAGCCTAGGTCAACAGCTTTACCAGTGATTGGGTGAGTAACCTTAATGGGTGGTGATTCATTGGGACTTTCACATAGCAAACCTCCCTTAACAAATAAAGTAGGGTTAGCTTTCTTCCACTCATTTAGGTCAGTCAAATTTTGTTGATACTCTTCAACTGGAGTGACAACTCTTGGTGGAGGAATGAATTCCTCCTCTTGGAGCTCTGGTAAACCAGTCCAAGATAAGTCCCTTCGTTGGACACCATAGAAGTCACCAGCTGGTGGTGGGACCAGAGAGTAATCATCATCCCAATCCCAGTCATGTCCTTAGGATCCCTTTGTTTAGCTACACAGTCTCCTAGGGTTTGGGTGGCTCTATCAAATCTTTGAATTTTGAGGTCAACATTATCTTTATTCTTAATGGCCTCATCTAGTTTAGCCTGTAATTCACTATTAACCTTTTTCATGATGTTTCTAACATCCATACTACCCTCTAGCTCATGTTTTAAGATATTGATCTTATCTTTTAAGTCAAATTCCATTTTCTTGTATTCAGAAACGGTTTTCTCAGTTTCAGTAAGAGCTAGTTGGTAATTAGACAATTTACACCTTTCAGTGCTCATGTCATTCTTTAGTTTTAACACCTCTTTGTTAAGTCTTTCAGTGCTTAACCTACAACCTTTGCTACAAAAAGCATCATCATATACCTCATTATCAGATGAAGAGGAGGAGTGTGCCATGAGAGCATATTCAACATGCTCTTCTTCTTCAATATCAGCAACCAAAGCTTTATCCTCTTCAACATCCTTAGCCAGATAGCTCCAATCCCATCCTGTACCATCAATTCCTTGAACTGCAACCATAGCTTTGGAATCCTGAGCTTTAACAATCTGACTTGAGGGTTTACCAGCATCAGATCTTCTAGGAGATCTGCATTCCCTCATGAAGTGCCCCATACGATGACAGTTGTAGCATTCAACTTTGGATTTATCAAATCCAGCTGTGTCTTTAGCATTGAAGGTCATCTTCTTTTTAAACCTTCTGTTCCACCTATTTTCTCTTATACTAGCAAGAGCCATGTTCCACTTGATGTCCATCTCTTCCAAGTGCTCATCACTTATCTGCTCAAGGTCCTCATATGTAATCACTGAGCCATTGGGCAAAGAAGCAATGTAAGCACAAACAGTATCCAAATCCAAACCAGCAGGTTTAACTCTTGGGGAGTCATTCTTGAATGTGTCAGCGTCTGAAAAAGAGACGTTGACAGGACTTGTTCCAGCGCTGACATATGATGATCCAGTAACTGGATGCATATAAGAGTTCTTCTGATTGAATTGACCTTCACTATGAGAGAAGAAGGCCATGTTACTGGTGGTAGATTTGCTTCCATGCTCTGAAAGAGTTTCATCTTCCAACAGTCTTAGTTTGTTGTAGATGTCATCAAACGAGGAGCTCTTGTAAGTATTATTGGCAAGAATAGATCTTGCCTCAATCTTCCATGCCTCACCAAGACTTTTAAGAAAGGTAGCATTGGTGTCAACATCACCAACTTGTGTCCCCATGAAGGACAACTTGCTTGTGATGTCAAGCAATCTGCTTCTCACACTACTCAGTTTCTCATTGGGTTGAGCTTTGAAGACAGCATAATCATGCAGAAGTTGCTTTTTCTTTTCTTCCTTAGTGTCTGCATTGCCACCATATGCAACTTCAAGAGCTTCCCAAAGATCCTTAGCAGATTCATAGCCTCTATATTTATGCTGGTTTCTTGTCCCAAAGAGACTTTCAGAATATTTAGGGCTTTCATGTCAACCCTTTTCTTTGCAATATCTTCAGCAGCTACAGCTCTACCATCTCCAGGTTTTTCTTTCTTATCCTCTTCAGGGCATCCTTCAACAGCTGTTCTTTGACTAATGGCATCAAGAATCTTTTGAGCCTTATTGAATGAGTTTCCATATTCAATAATCTCCCAGAGTGTGTAGTCATAGATCCCCAGATATTGTTCAAAGTTGAACTTCCATAAGTCAAAGTGAGTTGCATCAAGCATGGGAATCTTGATGTTTGGTAGGGCTGAGGAGGAGGAGGTTATTGCTTCAGACATGGTGTTGTTAGGGTTTCTGAGAAAATTAGGGTTTTGGTGTTTTTAGGGTTTTGGTGTTCGTGTATGGTGTTCTTTTAAAGATCAAAAGTTCCTCAACAAGCTCTGATACCACTTGTTGATCCCAAACTTAGATCGATTAGCTTTGTGTATACGAGATTAGATCAAGTATAACACGTAGAGAAACCTTTGTATATGCTTTATGAATCTAAGTGTTATGCGGAATTTAACACTTAAACAAGAACACACAAGATGTAAACAAACTTTCACTTTGATTATCAATGTCGAACTTGCTTACAATGAAAGATGTTTATGAACGAAAACTTATATAAAACTTATATCAAACATTAACCTAAAGGCCTTCTTTTATAGATATAAGAAGCCTTGTACAATAAGCTACGTATCATCTTTTCTAGGTAATGATAAACATAGAAAATACATTGTCGTTTCTATCCTTACTAGAAGTATTCTAGAATGTAACAAACGTGTAGATTATATCTTCCATCAGTGCTTGACTTCAATGTGTCAACGCTTGACTTTAACTTGTCAACGCTTGAGCTGTCAGCGCTTGCTTTGTTCTTGTCAACGCTTGAATTGTTCTTGTCAGCGCTTAAGTGATCTGGCCTTAATTTATTCCCAACATAACTAATAATCCAGGAATCACTAAAGGTGCGAAACATTATCGTGATAAAGTTCACTACCTCAGAGAAGTGATTGAACTGGGTGATATTACACTGGAGAAAGTTCACACAGACGACAATTTAGCTGACCCCTTTACTATGGCTTTAGACCTTAATAAGCATTCAATTCTTTCGCATGATATTGATTTGCTTCCAGCTAATAGTCTCATGTAATCTATGTTATGTTAGTCTTTGGATAATTGGAATTGTAAGACAACTATTATTTTATGATGAATAAAGATATCTGATGTTTGTTATCATTCATATAATTATTGTTGTCCTATATTTGTATGTTTAAATCCTTGAATATTTGATTATTTTAAACATGTCCATTGTCGGTTAGCAATATGGGAATATTGTCTACATTAAGACAAATATGAGTGTTGGTTATATTCTTTGAATATATTATGGACGGTTCCAGCCAAACTCATATGTTATTCATAAGGGATGCGTATTGGACACCCGAACTTTCGAATATTACTTTTGGATCCTTGTCATAAGTAAGTTTGAATAAATGGTGATTAAGTTGTCCTTAGACTTGAGATGCAAACAAGTTTGTGCATGTGTGAATATCGCTTCTTGATTATATGTTAAACGCTAGTTCGTGAGAACTAGTTATAAAGGTTATAGTTGGAAGTGTTGTGAAGCAGCATCCACAAACACTTGCAGTCAATAATATAATTTGTTACTCCATTTGATATAGTGCAGTGAAGTACCACTGGATCCTCTCCAGAATTAATTAGATAATTGTATGGTCGTACCCAAAGTGTGATCAAGATGATTCTTGTTACATTTGGACTATCTAAATTAATTTGATCATGAGAATTAAAATTAAACTATATGGAATGAGTTAGGATCCATGTCCATGGTTTAATAGTACATTAAACAAAGGGATGATTATCAGCAAGTTTTATAATCATATACCATAGAATACTTTTGAGATATTTTTCTTAAAACTATTAACTCAACATTTACTGGTTATAATGAAGTGTTGCTAGATGCTTCATTATGAACAGTATATGTCTAAACTCTCACAAGTGGGAGCTGTTGAGATATGCGATCGTGTAGCCATCGGTAAATGCATGAGCCTATCGGGGGCACACACTCAAAACAAAGAACACACTTTTATTTACGTTTATATATTTATTAATTAAACGTTTAATAAAAACTTCACTATTAATTAATTAACGGTAGTTAAATAATTAACAAGTTTTAATTAATTTATCATGAGTTCGTTAATTATAGTTACGGGACTTAAAAGTCGGTTTTTGGAAACCGAAGGCCATAGTCGACCGAATAATACCATGGGGGTATTATTGGATTGTTTTGGTTTGCTAATTAAGTTAAGAAGTTACCTTAATTAGGTTTATGTGGGTTGGGCCTTAAAATTTAAGGAGGTGGAGACTCGTATATATACAAACCTCTATACCTCACAAATTTTGTCTCTCCCTTTCCCCGTGTTCCATCCGATAGTAACACCACACACCAAAACCATAAAAACTTTTTCCTTAACCCTAAAATCACTTAAAGGTTAAACCTTTACAAGATCTATCACCTTTTGGTATTTTCTAATGAAAGTTTTAAGCTTTTAACTAAACCCTAGATCATTAGATCTAGTATTTTTGGTCCCCTTGTGGTTCGTCTAAACGCAGGCCGTAAGTTAGGGTTTTCTGGTGATTTTTCCAAGCATCTTGTAACGTTCTATAAACCGATCCTTATGTAATCCCAATTAGGGTTTTGGATATAGGTTTTAGTTACAAGATCAATTGAAGTGAAGCTACTACTAGCATCATAGTGATTGTTCGTTTGACGTGTCGTGTGAGCAAACGATAGAGGCGGTTATTTTACCGTTATAGTTCAAGATCAAGATCAATAATTGATGGCTTCAATTAATTTAAGGTTGGTTTTAAATCGTTTATTATTATGTGTTAATCATGTTACTAGATCCATTCTGCTGCGTACTCGTAGTTAATGGTTTAACTAGTTTTCAAATCCCAACAATATGAAGTATCATATATGATATATGAAGTATCATATATGATGTATCTAACAAATCACAGAAAAATCAGACTATATAACTAATTTTGCACAAAATCTCTTTAAGCTCTTCAAACTTACCTTATATCATATATGATTCAGTTGTTGATAACATGGTGCCTAATATGTTCTCTCCTTCCTTTATGATTACAGACCGTGCTAACAAAACAACGAAGGGATGTTGCAATTGTCTGGGTTAAAGCAAAAGTAAGAATACATGCACGCATATGTGTGTAGGCGCGGTTAACAATATGTAGGGATGAAGAAGCAGTTGATTGTTTTTATTGAAGAAGTTTTGTAATTTATGTTTTATTAGAAACCATGTATGTTTTAGTGATTTAGCATATATGATATTTGTAGTTAACTTTAACGTATCATATTTGATATGTTGTACACATCAAATATGATGTATCATGTACTTGTTACATGTATATATGACACATGTTTTAGTTATTTATCACATAATATTTCATTAATTTATCATATATGATGCTTTTAGTTTATATTTTTTACGCGATGTATCATATTTAATATGTTGTACACATCATATATGATGTTTCAAAAATGACATTCTATCAATTTTGTTTTTGAGTATCATATATGATAATGCATTATCATATATGATAATGCATTATCATATATGATAATGCAGTATCATATATGGCAGAACTCAAGAGTTACATGGA
This sequence comes from Glebionis coronaria, assembly GCA_025667525.1. NCBI lineage: Eukaryota > Viridiplantae > Streptophyta > Magnoliopsida > Asterales > Asteraceae > Glebionis > Glebionis coronaria. The sequence continues at coordinate 38,953,478 of CM046874.1, read as the reverse complement.
TTATCATATATGATATTTCACTATCATATATGATACTAATAAAAGGGTAAAAAAACTATGCTTCAAATGATAAACACATCAACAAAATAAGCATATTATCCAAAAGTTACATCCGCGGATGTTTCGTCATTTTCATAATCAACAAAAAGCTCAATAATTTAGTAGCATTACAAAGTTAGAGCATTACAACATCATACACAAATTACTAAAATACAAAAAGTCAAATAACTAAACAATGGATCTTGATTCCATGCATCAACACTTTGGTTGCAACCTTGGCAATCGTCTTTTGTAATCTCATGCACATGTCGTCGTTTGTTCTTTTGACACTTGTCTTATGTTCACTTCTTTTGTCCTCGAGATGTTTGAGTTCTTCAAAATGCATCAAAAACAACCTTTACTACACAAATAAAAAGATTTGGTTTTCATTTCAACCAGTTATCATATATGATATCTTACCGAAGCTAATTTTAACCATATTATCAAATATGATATATTAGAGAAGCTTACACTCTGTTCTCCAGTTTTTTTAAAAGAATAGGAAGGGAAAGGATGAGAAATCATAAAAAATTTGTGTTCTCAAGTTTTTTTAAGAATGAAAGGTAGAGGACGGGAATGGGAAAGGAAAGGAAGGTATGTGTTTTTATGTGTAATGTTGATCCCTCTATTTTTGGGATGATCAGGAGAGGAAGCGTGAGTAACAAATATAGGCTTTTCTTAAATTACATTTATACCCTCATTTTTTATATATACTTCATCGGGTTAACATAGTTTCACACATACCACGGCAAATAAACAAAGAATAGCAACAGTTTGTTCATCACCAGGGTAAGTTATCTTTTGGATGCAAGTTAATATGTGTATCAGCTTTTACATCCTATATTATACAGAACAGTGGAAACATGATCACATCATTAGGTGCACAAAGCTTCATGTGTCAACATAAGCTCCTCCGGTTACATGTGCTTAACCACCATCTTCGCTGGTCCCAACACATATAACCTATGTTTTGATGAATGATATCTATATCCTATGATGGGTTGGATTGGCCGGGCATAACGACATTCATATAAGCTACAAGATTGAGGTTATTAAGCTCATAAATGATTTTTTTTCTTTATTTATAAGGTCTGAATAAACTTAAAACACTCATCTTCACATTAGAAGGCATATACTCTTGTATATATTTTTGGAACCGAAATTCATTACATTAAGAAAATTCACGATAAAGTTATGAATGATTTTACAAAACATTGGTACAAGCAGTACTTAGATCACATATCTAGTCAAACCACACAAGTTGTAGCCTTAATTTTCTTGGCTGATTCAGGTCAAAATATACATGTTTTGGGTATCTGCATATGATCCGAGCAGTGGGTCTTTGTCAATCCCTTCGCTGGTACTGTCTACATAAGTCCACAACCACACGGTCCACACACATATAATCATAACTAGCTGTAGTTAAGGGTACCTTTCCTATACGGAATGTTTCATGCATGTTTAAAAGAAACAACATTAAACATAGTCTGAAAAACATGAAAAGCTATATGAACTACTATTTTTCACCAAAGGTATGTTGTTGAAAAGATTACTCGTTGATAGCAACGTAAAGGGGTGTTACACATATTATTGTAGACACGATTCACGAGTGTAGCATGAACCAAGGTACGTAATAATATGACTATATAGCCATAGAAAATGGGGGTAATTTAGTAATTATGTTCGGTTCCCTTTCTTTTCCTCCCAACTAAAAAAATAAACTCCAGAACATAAATTAATGCACATGCTCCCTTCCTAATATGATCCATTCCTTTCCCCTTCCTGTCCCTTCCCTTTCTATTCATTTAAAAAGAAACTCGAGAACAGAGCGTTAATTTCAACAAGATTATCAAATATGTTATCTTACAGAAGCTGAACTTCAACCAGATTATCAAATATGATATATTACAGAAGCTGAGTTTCAACAAGATTATCAAATATGATAATATGCGCACAACTAACTTTTAATTACCAACCAGAAGATCACAGACTTATTTGTATTTATTTTCAAGCACATTATCATGTTATCATATATGATACCTCCATATATCATATATGATATATTTATCATATATGATGTATGAAGGTATCATATATGATACATCAGTTCATTGTAATTTACAGTTTCAACACATCTCTCCTAATAAGCTTATTCACATATATCACCTTATGCTTATCCTACAGCTTCAACAAACTCTACTTATAATCTTATTCACATAACTCTATTTTAATTCATAAGGTTTTTCATATAACTCTTCTAATAAGCTTATGTACATGCATTAAGCTTAAGTATAACACATCAAATAAGCTTAATTGTAACATATCAAATCAACTTAATAATAACACATCAAATAAGCTAACACATCCTTATAAAAAAACTAACACATCCATAATCACATCAAAATAACCTTATTTACATCAAATAAACTAAAAAAAAGATATATATGATGATGATATAACATGGTGATTTGTTCTTTAATAGCATCGGCATCTTTTTTGTAATTATTAACGCGATTTGTTGACGATTTCAGATTTGTGTGTGTTTTTACTATATGTTTTGGATCAAGTTGATGGATCGAATAAGCTTATGTGTGTGTGTTTTGTGTGTGTGTGTGTTAGATCTGAGAAAAGAGACGGGGAGATGTATTTGGGAGGTGGGTGGGGTGGGTGGGCTGTAAAATGACGAAAATGCCCCTCCACTTTTTTTAATTAAAAAGTAAGAATTAATCTGAGTTGTTAACTTTATGTAGATGAAAGGTGGGGGATTGATCCCTTGATACAAGCTATCTAATATAACCAATCTCATTTTTTATATATACAATACTTTTTATAAAACTTATATAAAAAGTGAAAATTCGATTTTTACTCGTTTAAATAGAAAGTTTATACAAAAAATATTTATTCGTGTTAATTGGTTCGACATAAAATCAAGATTTTAAAATATTATGAATTTCTGCCAACCAAACTGCATAAGCATTATAAATTCTGAAATTTTTAATTCTCAATAATTTTAATTTACTAAAATTTAGAATTATGGAATTTCAAAACCTTGAACCAAACGACACCTTAGAGTATTACTAAATTGTTCTGGGTTGTATAAGAGACCAAGTCTGGTTATAACAACCAACCAGAAGTTATAACTATCAAACAATTATTTACCAACTGTTGTGTTGGTTAAGAATAGATGCAACTGTTGGGATTTCTGGCAAGAAACGTTTATACCTTTTGGTAAAAATCGTTTAGGTCCTAGCAAGGGGCTCTGCCCCTTGACCCTGCAAGAGGGCGCGACCCCCTTGACCCCCACATATTGGTCGTGACAATATCAAGCTAACTTTAGCAGGTGTGTACTCTACACCTCCTAACCTGTCTATAGCTAAACTTGTCTAAGACAATTGATCTCTAAGTAAAACACAATTACATATATTTATATGTTGATAACACTAAAATTAGTATAACTTGTTACATGTTTTATCTGCAGTGAGGTACTTATGGTTGTTTACGTAAGTTGACACATAAATTAATACTAATCTTTCATCACAAATGAACTAAGTTGACATTTCAAATTTTGTAAGTTTAGACATGAAAATTTTAAGATAACAATTCAAGAAGATAAAATCTATGTAGATAAACATTCCACATAATAGCAGTACAACACTAATTAATTTACCTTTTGGTATATGCTCAAACATGTACAAAATATGGCACTGAAGTAGCTTAAAAGTGCAACACTTCTAGTGTTTGTTACAACATTAGCTAAATCCTAACTTACCAGTTTATGTACACAACAAATAGACAACCTGATTGTGGTATAAATACGACCTTTTAGGAAAAAGGCGTAAAAGCGGTAAGTATTAAGTGATGATTTAGGAAAATCAAACACTAATGACCCTTATGATGTGAAAGTTCGTTTCCCAAGGAGGTATATGTGTGTGACTAAAATGTAACAAGATTTGAGATTAATATTTGAAAGAAAGGGATGAGAAAATAGAATGACGAAGACGTGAAATTAATTACTATGACGACTAAACGTAAAACCATAAAAAGGGCTAAAATAAAAATAAATTCTAAAAATTTCCAAAAATTTACCAAAAATCAAATTAAATAAACTAAGAGTTTACCAATGGTCAAAACTTTTTCAAACCTTTTAATTATTTAAATATGAAATTTTAAATGCTAATTAAAGCCCTAAAAATCAAATTAATTATCATAAAGCCCAAATAAATATTTTTCAATTGGTAAACCTCTAAAATGACCTAAAAAGATTAAAAACTATTTTTATAAATTTTTAAACTAATTAAAACTATTTAAAATGATTTAAAAACTATTTAAACTTAAAATAATTATAAAAATTAATCTAATGATGATAAAATTAATCTAAAAGTTGCAAAAATCCTATTTTAATGTATTAAAGCTAAGAAAAATATAAAAAGTGCAAAAATGTGAAATTTTAAAAATAATATTAAAAATCCAAAAATTATAAAAAATTCTAAAAACTTGCAAACTAGTTTATTTTAACCTAAATAATCAGAAAATGACAGTGAAATTACAAAATTACCCCTAATGGGCTAAAACCAAAAATAGTCAACCTTAATGGGCTTTTGGGCCCAAAAAGTCAAACTAGACCCAAATGACCTGGAAAAGTCCTATCTGACTCAAAATTTAATTCTAAACACAAAAGTCTGAAAGCCCAAAAGCTGATTTTGAGCTTATCACACCTTAAATAATCAACAGCTTATTCTTATTGGGCCAATAAGCCCATTAAGCAATAAGCCAATGCCATAAGCTCTGCTTAAACACACAACCTTCTTTTGAGATGCCTAAGAGATATGTGAAAAGAAATTTTGAAAAAGCACACTCAATAAGCCAGAAATAAGCAAAGAAAAATTTCACAAAAGGACAAAATAGTCGACTTCGAGTTCTAGACCACCTCAGGACTTGATTCAACTTGCAAAAGACTCTAAATAACTTAATTAAGCCAAATCAATCAGGAAAAGTTCAATAAGCAAAGACAAATAAGCTGGATAAGCCAATAAGCACTTATGAAAAAGTCAAAAGAGTTGGTTTTCTAGTCAAAGCTTAAAGTCAACCCTCCATATGCTCCAGTATGAACAAATGGGTCAAATAAGGAGCACCTATTACAAACTTAAAGTTGTTGCACGTTTGAATAAGCTGGAATAGCTTATTGATAAGCTGAACACCAAATTACACTAGTAGGGGGATCTTTCAGTAGGAACTGGTTCCCACTGCTTTGACTTTTTGACTAGAGATTTGTGAGAGATTTACTATGATTTGATGGATAACAAAGGCAACCTTACAACCAGTGAGTTGTAAGGAGTCACAATCAAGCAAAATATCACACTTCCAATAAGCCAATAAGCACAGAATAAGCCAACAATTCCCATATATGATACAGACTTAGCAAATAAGCAGTTATGAACTCTTAAGCAATTTTAGCATGAATAAGCAAACCAGAATGAACCAAATGCATACACAAGCTATAATAACTATTAATAAGCACAAACAAACTTATTTCAATCACTGAATCAAAGATTACAAGCAGATCAAAGCATATGCAGGTTGCTGATATGAACTTCAAGAACACAAATACTTTTTCTGATATAGATGACCACAAATCCAAATTCAGCACTCAAATCCTAGTTCCCTGGTTGTATTAACTTAGATTTAACACTTGTTAACCCTAGTCTATGATTAGATCTAGGTGTCCTCTAAATTTCAGCCAATATTACCAAGTAATTAAGATTTTATAGCCTATTGTTGGATCTAGGTGTTAATAGCTACCAAACTTGCAGATAACAGACCAAATACACTAGTGAGACAAGAACAAACACAAAGCACCTATATTCACTTGTTCAAAACAACACAAAACCAAATCAAACTGTTAACCCAAACACCCCTTAATAATTTGTTTAACAAATTTTTCAAAGGATTATTCAGATTTAACCAACCAATCAAGTTCAAATCAACCTAATATCATGCAACAATCTCCAATACACAAGATCAGACCACAAAAACACAGATAACCAACAAATCATGCAAACTCATCAAATATTCAAAATAAATTCAAAAAAATGAAAAAGGGAAGAGATGCAAACCTCCAAGACTTACATCCAAGCCTTGGAATGTTTGAGCTGAGGTGATAGCAAAACAAGCACCAGCTTCCTTGTACCTGCTAAGATCAACAAACACAAAGGAAGAACACAAAATATGAAACCTGATCTTTTTGAAACACTAGCTTTATTACTTAAAACCTTGCCTCAAAAACCATCAAACAGATAAGTGGAACTCATATTTTATCTTCTCAAACACCAAACTTTTATCAAACACAAAGAGAAATCATAATTTTCAGAAAATCAACTTTTATTTTAATAAAAAGGAATTACAAAGATTAAAGATAATATCTGGAACAAAGGGCACATCACAAGTTGAGGCTCCTTTTATAGGCACTAGTAGACAATTCTAGAATGGAAAATACAAAGAAACCCTAGCTAGAAATTTCCCAGAATGCCCTTGAGTGCTTGTTGTTGTTGAGCTGTCCATTTTGATCCAAACCGTTCATTTTAGCTTTGTAGTTAAGCTATGAGTCTAAGCTGTTGATTTGGCCACGTCAGATTCCTTGGAGAGGAAGTTGTGTTTTCATTGGTGGACGAGGTTGAGTGTGGGGTCACTTGGATAGTGGGATTGAGGGTTTTGTGTGTGGGATGTGTTTCTGGGCATGTGAATCAAGTGTGGGTATGGGTAATTGCAATTTACCCTTTGTTTTAAGTAGGGTAAGTTTTGGGTTCTTGACGGTAAACAGTAAAACAGTTGATCCATTTTTGTAGGGAAAAAGGTGTTTGGCGCGTGTTTGTCTGGTTTGAACTTAGGGAAATGACAATAGTAGTCCTTGTGTTTTGGTTAAGTGTGTAAAACACGTTTTTCAGCCTTTAAACTTGTTTCCCTTTGTTAATAAACTTTCAAAGTTCACACATTGGCCACAAAACTTTTGCAAAAGGTTTTCAAGGGTTATTTTTGCCACTTTTGCATATTTGAAGGACTGATTTTGGACATTCTTGATCTTCAAAGCTCTTCATTGTATCTTTGACTTCATGAGGGACCATAATTGACAATTTAGAATTGTTGAGGGACTAAACTTGCCAATTCTTCAAAGTTGAAGGACCATTTTGTAATTTTGACAAACTTAAGGGACCAAACTTGTAATTATGAATATACAAGGGTTTTAAGTGTCATTTCTTCATATTTTGAGGATCAATCTTGTACATCTTCAAGTCTTTAAGGGTTTTTCTTGGATAATTCATGAACTAGGGCCCGGTTCTTTGTACGGCTTCGTTTCTTGTGTTCGTTTTTCTTTGTTTCTTGTGATCTTTTGTCTTTTTCACGATATCCATACCTAAAACACACAAGTAAACAAATACAAGCATATATATGGTATTTTATGATATTTTTATGCATTTAATGCCCGAAAATAACGATGAGATCATGTATAAAAGCCATCTCATCACTCCCCCATACTAAGCCATTGTCGTGCCCTCACGCAATGCTAGAATAAAGTATCTAAGCATCACCAAAATTAAATTTTATTAACCTTTATTCAAAAGTAAAAGACTTGCAATAATACTACGAAGATGTGTAAAGACATAATGTATGATTTTCATCACGAATGTGACTTTTAGGGTCAATGAATAGAAACAAGTAAATGTCCCTTAGAGTAAATTTCGTCATCCTTGATTGTCATACATTCCATGCTAAGTGCAAAAACGAGATCATTGTTGGTACAAGTCACAATGCTAACACTACTCATACGTCCAAATTGTGTAATACTTTTTCTTCCCGCAATCCTAGTTATTATGAAAGGAAATGGGTTTCTAGAATTTTTTAACTACTTGTCATGGATCACAAGTGATTCATATTGACTTATTTGAGTATTTATTAGTCCGAAAGTAAAGTAGCACAATTTAATCGATAGTTAGCCGAAGGACAAAATCTTTTAAAACGGCTTCTCGTGTATCTCCTTAAGTTCATATCTTGGCATAACTCGTTTCACGATTTGAGACTTTTCTCAGACCGATATTTGGCATGTACTTCATACTTCAAATCTTGGGAAGACGTTCTTGAAATTATGGTCTTCTCTTCATATTTTGGAATTTCTTCACTTGACGTTTTTGAGAGATTCTTCATACTTGGACCACGACTTCATCATTTTTCTTCAATCTTTATTTTGGATTTTCATATACAACGATCCGCCTCCTTTTCGGACTTGGATATATTTATCCTCATACCTTGTAAGGGTCTTTTTGGATAGACTTTCTCCATGATCTTTAGGGGAGTAATTGCTTTTCTTCGTGTGTCTCGATCCTTCATATTGATTTAGGAATAATGATACTTCACATCATATTGGATCTTTAGCAACAAAATAGAGCTCCTCATGCCTTGTTAGGGCCTTTTTGGATATTCACCAATCTTCGTGTCCCGCTTCAATAAGTTATGCCTTGGCTATGAAATCTATTCAACCCCGAGCAACTTTTAAACGATCTTGTGCTAGAAGCTAAGTAACCTTTCAAATCGTACGACCTTACTTATTGCAATTATTTTTATTCCTAATGCATTGATCTTATGGGAGAAAAAGCCACACTTAAAAACATATGAGTTTTTGAAAGAACATTTTCATGTTCTACGTTTAGCATGATCACTTGTCTAACTCTATCATTTCTCGTTCTTCACTATTTAAAGACCTCTAATTAAAGAGACTCGTGAATACTTAGCCATGCAAGTCAAAATTAAGCCAAATTTGGATTAGCTTTCATTAAGACTATATCAAATCAAAGTTTTGGGTTTTCAAGCCACCTATAGGATCTTGCACTTTCTTGGACTTTTTCGAGTTTATAGAATGCATTTTATAGTTCCCTTGATAAGTGACTTTCTAGGAACTTGCGAAAAGTTCTTGTTCTTAACCCGAATGAGCTAAGACTTTCGCGTTTTAAAGTTCCCTATATAAAAGTCTAGCAAAACTTGAATTGAGCGGGTTAAGGAATGTAAAGGGCTCCAAATGCCCATCAAGTCAAAAATTAGCTCTTATTCTACCCATCGGAAAATATACATTCCTGTCTTAAAAACACTTATTAAAACTAAGAAATTTTTTAAAATTTGGCCATTTTTAGCCTTATTAGCAACAAAACAAAACAAAATATTGAAAGTTGGAAAACGTGAGGGCGTAGCAAAGCAAGTATCTATTCACCCCCATACTAAAATTAAACATTGTCCTCAATGTTTCGAGTCTAAAGGTGGAGCACCCCCATACTAGAGACGAAGAGGCGGATGCTTAGGATCTAGCATGGAAAGGGTGATCAACAATATATCTAAAGCCGTTTATTAATTATGCTAAAAGATAATTGTTAGAACAATAAAGGATATGTCATGGATTCGTGAAAAACTTCTTCAAGCAAACGATTGAGGCTCACGTAAACGAACACGATAGTCTTCAATCGTAGATGATGATCATCTAGATAACACAATCACAAACAACCACGAGACAACGAGTTGGAAGGGCACAAATCCCCTCTCATTATTTATTAGAAAGCATAAAAAGATAAGCATGGGATCTCCCCCACGAGGCACCTCGTTTTTTATTACTGAGTCATGAGCTCGACTCGATCCCCTCAAAATGTGAACATTTAGGGAAAATCATGGTATGGTCAATTTTTTATGGGGCTTACATGATAAATAAGGCCCAAAAAGCAACCGGTATAAAGGACTAAGTCCTTTAATGATGCAAAATACCGGGATCGAAGATGGCGTCTTCGTTTTCATTGGATAAACAATTCAACGCCACTTCAACACGTGCCATAAACTCAAAGAGTTTGAAGAAAAGAGATGAGAAGTAGAAGGGTGGGAAAATTGGTAAGACAAACTTTTGAGCTACTCGAGGTAGACTCGCACCAAGCAAATAGATATAGTTTCCATTTATGGCATCGGTGGAAGACCAAGATTTCCCTTTATAATAGATTCCGGGATCGAATATCTCGTCCTCGATGGACAAGGATGAGGGAACATAAGGGGCTTCCCCCATACTAAAACCACACAAAGCATCGTCAAAAGGAGTAGACGAGCTTGTAGCACTCAAAACACGTGGTGATGACGGAGTTAGATTTGTAGAAAAATCAATTAAATCACATTTAAAATCTTTTCCTTTTTTACCTTTTGAACTCTCCTTATGAAAACCCTTTTTGATTATGTCGAAAATATTTGGTGTTTCTAAGACGATGTTAGTCACACTAAAAATTCTCACATTTGAAAACCGTTTTGGTTTTGGTGGTGGTAAGTTCTCAAAACTTTTATCGACAAAGAAAACCTCCCCATCGGGGTCAACATATTCGTCATCCGAAATATCTTCCGTAGAAACCAACGACTTATCAACACTTTTCAAGAATGAATGTTCGAGGTGAGGCGAAGGATTTTTCGATTCAAGTATTGACGGTTTCTTCTTTGTAGGCTTTACACTCATAACCTCCACCGACGAAGGAAATGGTAAATTGTTTTTGGCGACATTTCATAAAACTCTTGGTGAAAACTCTTTGCAAACGACATTGGTTGAATCACCATGGTTTAAAGTTGCAATAGAATAGACATGAGAAAGATTGGAGTTTTGTGTTGCATTGATGACAAGTTCTTCCTTATTGAAACGAAGGGTGATTTTTCGAGCATGAACATCAATAAGTGCTCTTGATGTATCCAAAAATGAACGACCCAATGAGAGGAACTTTTCGATCGATAGAAATGTCTACAACGATAAAGTCAACGGGATAGTAAAACTTTCCGACTTTAACGAAAACATCCTCGGCTACTGCACATGCTAAAATCGTAGAATGATCGGCCATCTCGATAGACATGTTCGAAGGAGTAAGAGCCGCAAGCGAAAGGTGATTTGAAAATATCAAGAGGCATTAAATTAATACTAGCACCAAGATCGGCCAAGGCGTAGCATTCCTCCATATCTTGAATTGCACACGAAATCAAAAATTTCCCGGGATCACCGAATTTTTATGGTATGCGGCTAAGAAAAACCGATGAACAACTAGACGATTGTTGTAACTTCTCTTTGTTGTTTAGCATACTTTTGAAGTTTGCGGCGAATCGAGGCATCATGATAAGAGCGTCGGAAAAACTTATGTTAAAATGTATGTCACGAAACATTTTCATAAAAAGCTCAAATTGATAATTATTCCGTTCTTGTGCCTTTTCTTTGTTACGTCTCGAAGGGTAAGGTAAGGGTGGTGTGGGTTGGACATTAGGCAACGACCTTGGAATATCGGGTTTCATGATTGGTATTGGTTCAACCGTAGGTGTGGCATGAGCGGTACTTCGTGGGCTTGTGATATGCTCCTTTTCGACCATCACCTCGGGCTCTTTCTCGATTTCCTTCTCCGTAGAAGTACTTGGACGAGAGATTGGTTCTTTGAGAGTTTTACCACTACGAGTAGTAATAACCTTCATTTCTCCCCTCGGGTTGTTAATGGTATCACTAGGAAGACCACCCGAGGAAGAGGGTTTACACATGATTGCTTCAAACATTTTTTCCATTCGGTCCTCAAATTTTGATTGCCTTAAATCCGCTTTTAACAATTCTTGCTTAATCTCATGTTGTCCTTGTTCCATCTTTTGTTGATTTTGTTGAAGACGTTGAACGTTTCCTTCCATTTTATTAGCATGAGTCTTAAGTTCATTAGCAAGTTCGTTTTTAAGCTCGTTTTTCAACTCGGATCTTAAGGTAATCATCTCACGTTGCATGTTATCAAACTTAGCATCATTTGCTTTAGCATAATCCAAAAATTCTCCTTGAAGATTTTTAGTGTGAGCATTTTGAAAACCTTGTGTAGTGTTTTGAAAATCACGGTTTTGGTTTTGATTTGCAATTTGTCCATTCCCACTTTGATAATTCCCTTTGTTGTAGTTACGTGAATTGCCTTGATAACCACCATTTTGATTGTTGTTTTGATAGTTATTAACTTTTTGATTTGGTGGAGCTTGATTTGGGCGGGAACCTTGGCCATTTTGGTTGTAAGTTCCCGTTGCTACGTAAGCACTCGAAGTGATACCACCGGCGGTAATGCACTCGGAAAGATCATGAGCTCCACCTCAAGACAAACAACTCTTTTCAACCGATTTAACCGAAGCGGAATTCAAAGCATCTTGTGCTTTCCAATGAGTCATGAGATTTGAAAACCTATCGAAAAACCAATTTTCCTCATTAGCTTCATCATGTAAGGCATTAATGTGACGAGACGATGACGACGATGACGAACCCATATTGGCAACACTCGGTGTGTTACGAGGGTTATAAACCTTAGATCTATTCTTGATAATCTTTAAAGCTTCATCGGTCGTTTTGCACAAAAAATTACCACCCGCGGCGGCATTCAAATAATCTCGTTCATGATCATTAAGCCCATTATAGAAAGTATCTATTTGATGCAATTCCGAAAAATCATGGTGTGGACATTCATGTAACATTTCCTTAAATCGTTCCCATGCCATTGAAAAACTTTCATTATTACGTTGTGTAAACCTTGAAATCTCATTTTCAAATGTGTTGTTTTAGATGGTGGAAAAAATTGATTCACAAACTTAGAGACGAAATCACCCCATGTCAAAATCGAATTTGGCGGTTCTTTCTTGTGACAACCGCGGTTTTGAGGTTCATCACTTAGTTTTATTTTGTGCTAGTTATGTGTCTTTACGTGTTTATGTGCTAATTGGTGTGTATAGATTGTGGTCTGGATATCGTATTCGGTACGGGGTACCTTGTGAGTGAAACGATGTGTGATGATTTCATGTTCATGAGCTCACATGGTAGTGACTATGAAATGAGATGGTGTTATTTAGTGGTTTTACGTATACGTATATGTATTATAGAAAATCGTACTTTTACGGTTTAAGGTTTAGCATTTAGAGGTCTCGGGTAAGGTGTTTAGTCATGTGAGTATTTTTCGGGATGGTTTTAAGTCATTTAGGACATAGTTATAAAGTTTATTTCAAAATTTAAGATTTTTTTTAAAACTGTATATTTTACGTCTTTTACGGTAAACGCTTAAAAATTGACTAATTTTACGGTTTTGAGATTTTGGAGGTTTTAGGAGCTGAAATAAATTAAGGTATTGTTAATAACATAATATTAAAGAATAAAAAGAAAAAAAAACTAAAGGGAAGTCGGTTTAGGGCCGAATAAAGAAAAAAAAGAAAAAAAAGAAAAAAAAGGAAAGTTGGGTTTGGGTTGGACTAGGATTCACCGACACCCTATATATTGTTTTATTCACAACCAAAATTCATTATTTTTCTCCTGGAGACAAAGAAAATTTGTGGGTTTCAACAAAAATTAGGGTTCTTCATAAAATTTTGGGGGTTTTCATAAATCAAAGGTAAATCTTCAAATCCCTTTTTAATTTAATTGTTTTTAATGTTTTTATAATCATCTTATGATGGATTTAGATTAGGGTTTAAATTAAAATCTGTATAATAATGATATTATAATGATTAGGTGAATTAGGGCTTGTAATTAGTGGAGTTACGGGTAATTAATTAGGTTAATTTAATTAAAGCCGTTTTTAAAAACTGGGCAGAATTTAGGGTCAATTGTTTTGATCATATAGGGAGTTATACAAACTCTTATTATGCGATCCAAGTATCCCTGGAAAGGTAATTAAAGTGTATTTCAAATGTAAGAAACGAGAACTAAATTGGAGGTTGGGAAGTGGGTCAAAAACATGTTACAATAGTCGGAGGTCAAAGCAGTTTTGAAATCAGCCTGTTTTCTTTTTATGTTTTGGGTTGTTTGGGGTACTTAGGGTTGCATTGGGACTTTCAAACGAGCATGGGAGTTGGTTTATATATTATAGGAAGTATCTGCATTGGGGATAAGATTGTGGGTTAGGGTAAGACCCCCTAATCATAACAAACTTTTTATATGTTCAAAATCAGTAAAATCTGGATAGACAAAAGTATATATATATATATATATATATATATATATATATATATATATATATATATATATATATGTATATATCGGGGCCTTAACAGTAGCTTTAAGGTTGGGGCAAATGGGAGGTGTTAGCTAACATATGTAAGCGCATAGGGTTTCCTTTACATAGGTCATGGGTATGATTAGGTGGGCGTTTGGATTATAGTTTGGAGACCTAAAAGTTGGGACTGTTTTGTGTAAAATATGAACAGGTTAGGTATCAAACTTAATCAAGTTAAGGACTTGTTAGGGAAGGTTAATGGGGTGTTTAGAGCATATTAATGAGGAACATTTATGGGAGAAGGCTAGATGTCCATCATAGGTTGATGAGCTATTTTTAGAGATTGGTTCATGTTTTGATTTTATGTTTTTGTTTGTTAGCTTTTTGCTAGTGCACAGATTATTGGGAGAAGCTCAATCAGGTGAGTTTCATAGTCCCATGTCTACTAATGATTTTGACTTCCAGATGGGATGGAAGAGACACTGTCTTGTTTTTATAAATTCTGTTGTGAATGTTTTGTGTTTGGTGATGGACTTGTGCATACTTATGTGATTTACTGCTAGTTGATTCATGATTGTTTTATGTTTTGACTTGGTACCAAGGGGATGTTGACAAGGCGGGGCCTTGGGGAGGTACATAAATGTGTGAGCATCTATGAGACCAATGGATAATGACAAGGCGGGGCCTTGGGATTGGTACATAGGTGTATGGACGCCTATGGGACCATGGTGTTTGGTAAGGCTGGGAGCCTTAGATTTGGTTAGGTTGTTAAATCTTGAATATTAGTTGTTAATGCATGTTTGTATCACATTGCCCATATGTTCATTTGTTAGTGGTTGTTGTTCACAGCTTATGGTTTGATTTTGGCGTTGGAGTTTAAACCTATTACTCTCACCAACTTTATGTTGGCGTGTTTTAGTGTCTCTTTCAGGTGATATTGTGGTTAAGCGTGAGAACATAAGTGGCTAGGATTTGGAGTTGCGTAGGAATGCATTTAGAAGGAGATAACCCTTCCTTCTTAGTTTCTTTTGTTTGTTTAATAAGTGATACTGTTGACACCTATATGTTTGCTTCGTTTATGTTATTGTTTGTCTTGGGTAAGTGGTAGGACTGTTACCTACTTACCTAGACTCCTGCACTGTTGAGATATTGTCATGACTTTTGTGTCACCATTTTATGACATTTCTTATTTCATTTAGTTATCTCTATAGACACGCCATGTTGTGATGATACCCATACGTCGCGCCCCATATTCTGCCATGGTAGGGTGTGACAGAATGGTATCAGAGACAATGGTTATAGAGAATTAGGTTGCCTAGTCGCGTAGCCTAGTCTATAGCTTAAGGGTCCCTACATATAGGCGTCATAGGAGTATGTGTGCATTTTATATTAATTGATGTGTTTGGATGTTATTTATTGCGATGTTTTGACTAGTATGAATTGAACCATATTATGTTCATACTTAGCCACATGTTATTTTCTTTTCGGGGTGTGACTAGTGCTGGTTGAACCATAATCATCCACGCTAGTCGTTGTCGTATTTTGCTTAAATTGTACATTAAAGTACATAATTTGGTACATGGTAGTTTCTATCTTTTGTTGGGTTATTTTATGTACCTGAAGTATAGTATTTTTCTTTGATGTTTAAGTCATGTTCCCTAAGAATCATGTGGTGGTTTGAGTTATTAGGAGTAGGTGGATATGAAGGATTTTAAGTTGTTTCCACTCTTATAGGGGACATGACTTATAATTGATTATGTTTTCGTTTTGGATTTTGTCTATGATGTTTTAGCTAGACTATGGATTTCTGTATTCCAAGAGTTTGACTATGTAATTTTATTAGTTGGAGTTTTTGACCTTATTGTTTTTGTGGTTATATGCTTAGGTGAGTTGATGGATTTATGTGTTATGTGTTGTATTGATTCTTATAAGTGTCATCATAGGAGGGAGTGCATTGGGGAAAGGGTAATTGTATAAGTATGGTGGCCAACGTAGTTATACAAGTACCACAACTTCAATGGGTTCCTAAGTATGATTGCATGAAAGAGGGTTAATACATGCTTGTATATAATGAGATGTGGATTATTGGTATATGTATAGTATATGGGTTTATGTAACGGTTGCCTATGATATGGATATTTATGAGTGTGTAATTGTTTTGGGTTATAGTCATGTTGTGTGATTATGGGGTCACACGATATGGACAGGTTTTAGTGATGGGTTTTATGCCTTGTGGTAAGATGGTGGTTACTCGTAGAGAAAAAAAAACGAGTGTATGACGCGATTGGTTGATCTGAAATGTATGGTAACGAGTATGTTTTGGGTGATTTAATAGGTATATATATGCGGATGTATATATACTACTAGGTGTTAAGTTATGGTATATGGTCGTTCACTAGTTATTATAACTTGAACGTACCTTGTGTTTGTTCGTGTTTTATGGTGCTGGAGTTTGATGGAGTTCCAACGACGTCTTGAGTCTTTTGGATGTGTGTCTACATTCGGGTATGTATTTTTATTAATGCGAACTACTAAATTTTCTTGCAAATAAGTCCGGCTAATTATAGGAAACGGTTTTGAAAATAATTTGTAAGTGTATTGTATGATATCGTAACTTATATTTATTTTAGTTGTAGTAGTAAGTTATAAAAACAAAAGTTGTCTTGAAAATAATTGGATTAGTCTTCTATGTAACATGTGATAATAGATTTTAAAGGGGTAAAGAAATTTTACAATAATTTTCTTAAGTGGAGTTAAAATTTTAGAATAATTTAACTAAGACGGAAAGAGTAAAAAAAAGAGATTTTATTATAGTAATGATAATAATAACACCACACCTTGTAGTAGTTTAGTTATGACCAACCTAAATGGAAAAAAAAGTGTATTTTATAAACATGTATTGGTTTCATAATAACAAGTGAAATAAGTTTAATATGGGTAAACAAGATAATGGTTAGAACAAGATTGTAGTATACTAACTAGTTGATATCTTGATAAAATGATGAAGATAAAGGATGAGTTATTGGTTAAAAATGAGTATGATTGATTTTAGTAGTATTGAAGTTTGGTTCTTATGAGAAGTAACTAATTGGGACGAAAGTTTAAATTTTTTTTTTTTTCTAAGGTATCGAGATTTGGTAATACTAATCGTGAAGAGTCTAAATTTTTCGTTGTTGGCACACTTCATTGATCTTTCGGATTACATTGTTTTGTTTTCAGTTGTTTTGGCTAGGGTTCGTTTTACCCTATATTTTATTTTGGGACACGATTGTTTAGAATTCTTTGGTTACACGTCATGGTTGATTTATTTATACGGTTGTGGGAACGTTAGGATGAGAGGATAGAGTTGGGTAGTATTACTTATGGTTAGATACTATAATGGAGAGATGTGTTTTGGTTTAAAGGCTGTGTTGAAGGAATGATTAAGATTTGTGGAGTTTTGAAACTTAGATTAGTTAAGGGAATAAAGGAGTAAGTAAAGTTAGTTGAGTGGTCATGGGAACGAGAGGTCATATTATGAGAAGTTGGTTGAAGTACCATTAGGAGATTGATGAAAGTACTAGTGGATGTGAGGGTAGAGTAGAAAGTTTATACTAATGTAAAGGTTGGGGAAATAACACGCAAGGGATTGGTATAGTTATGGAGGCAAGGTAGTAGTAGACACGTGAAGGAAAACAGGAATGTGAAAGAATGATTGGTAGGAGGCTGATTAACGGTGAAGTACAACAAGTAAGGAAGAGTGAGCCATTGAGGAGTTGAAGTACTTTTAGAAATATTGTGGTAGATGAGTTGAAGTTAGAAGCTACTGGTAGTGTGAAGTTCCTAGGTAACATCATGGAGACGAGAAGGAGTGCGTAAAGAGCTACATTGCGAAGCAAGGAGCTGAAAGGACTACGTGTCGTCTGCAAGAAGGATGCAAGAGATTTCGAAGGAGTCACAAAAGTTGCGAGGACTGGAAAGGTGACAAGCACTATGATGGGAAATTTACGTATGGTTTGTGATGAAGAAGGGCAGATCGAGTATCGGAGTGGAGCTACAAAGAGCTGAACCGGTGGATCGTGATGAAATGAATACATGACATGGGAGATTAAGAACTCGTGGAAGTAACAAGGGGAGTCGAGTGACTACGCAGATAGAATTTTTGAGGCAATCAATATCGAGGGATGAGAAGTGAAGCTGAGCTGAATAAGTTTCGTGGAGAAGTGATTAGAGAGTCGGTTTTGTGAAGGTGTTATGAAAGATCTTTGGAAGAGACAGCTATGCATTATCCAATGCACTAGTGATTTCCATAGATTTGATAAATGAAGTATGGAATTTTTGCTGGACGGGATAGTGTAGGAATAAGGGAGAACCATGGAAGGAGAGAACCAAGTATTCCTAGAAGATGATGATTGAAAATACCTCATGTTGGGTGCAAGATCAAAGTAGAAGTATGAGATTTGAATAAGAATTCAAAATATGGCTTAGTAGACAAATGGAAACTAATGTGGGTATAAGATGAGAGTGTGATCCGCATGGAATCACATGAAACTCTAGTCTGTCCCTATTAGGAGGGAGTAGGAGAACTGGTTGTGAGAAAAAAAACAAGTGAAGCTACTTGGAAAATTTTGGCGTATAGATGACTAGATAGACTTAGTTAGTGGAGCTGGATTGTTATACCTGCCTAGAATGCTAGAGGCATTTGGGGTACGAGACATAGAGAATGATCTATATAGATCATGAACGTCTCCAACACATATTTAATCATCTTGATTGAACATTTGGAAAAGGTGATGGGTGGAGTTGAGTGATGAAAGAAAATTGCAAGACCAAGTACCATCTGGGAAAGGCAAGCATGGTTGATGAGATATGGAATAAGAAGAATGAAGTGAAGCTGAGACGAACTTGAACTATATGGATGACGTATTAGGGTGGTTTGGATGAAGGATGTAGGTTGCATGAGTTGAGTTGTCTAAAGCAGAGAACGCGTCGACATATATGTTGCGTGGCTTGGACAATCATATGGAGAAAAGGGACGTAGACTATACTTCCTACATAGATAGGAGTAGCTTAGAAAGGGCGATGTAAGGACGAAATTGGTGAAAGGGATACATAATGGGGGTAGAGGAATAAGTACGACGAGAGTTGGGTGATAGTCGATAGACTAACTAATTCATCTCATATTTCAAGAGGAATGAGAAGTCACGTAGTTGAGAAGTTGGAAGGATTGCGTACGGATGGGATGGAATAGAGGGTTTTGCGTAAAAGATAGCCTAATATGTATGGAATGCCTTATGAAGGATTATGGAAAGGGAAGAAACGATGGGAAGCATCACATCGTGATGTATGGTAGGAGTTGAGGAAGAAGAAGGAAGTGTGTATAGAAGTGAAGCATGAATGAAATAGGTCGAGATAGGAACCGAAGGTAAAACTTTGGTAGAGCTTAACGAGTAGATTAAAGCACAACGCAGGCTAAAACTGTCGTAGTGTGGAAAAGGAAATGACACTAACCTATACTGAATGTTTGGGAGGCTTAGTATCGATAATCGAATGGATGAGGAGTTATAGGTGTGATGTGCCATAGGGACGAAGGGCTTGGTCTAACTAAGACAAGATGAGGAGCAATATGACCTTGAAGGTAGGACATTGTGTAGGTATAAAGGAAGTGTTGGGTATAAAAAAATCATGAAGAAAAGTGAGAAAGAAGTGTATAGGTGCTACTAATGAACTATCTAAATTTAATGGAAGTAGTTGTAGCATGAGTTTGGATGGCAGTTGATAGACTAACTAAGATAACCGTCCTTTTGATGATGTGTATAGATCATAAGTTGATTTGGATTGGAATAACTAATGAATATGTGAAAGACCGTCATAGGTCACTTTGTAAGGAAATTGGAATTTTTAAGTAGTTTAGGGTACGGACTAAAGGGAGTTGACGAACATGATTGGATATGAGTATATCCAGCTAACTGGAAAAGGATGGGCAAGTGAGATATTTATACAACGTTAGGAGTTACACTGAGGGCATGAGTGATTGATTTAGAGGGAGTTAGGAAACTCTTTAGCGATGGCTGAGTTTTCATATAATGATAGTTATCATACTAGAAGTCGATAAATGCCAATTGAGGCACTATATGAAAGGATAGGGTGAGTTGTCCCCATTGTGGACTAGAATTGGTAAAAGAGGCTACTAATGTGGTAATGGTGTTTGTGGAAAGGATGAGAGCAACAAGGGATGTTATGTTGAAAAGGAGGAAACCACTAGAGTTAGTGACAAAGTTATGTAGGAAGTTTCACCCATAGTAACGGGTGGTATGTTTTGGTAAAATGGAAGAGTTGATGTAGAGTTTTGTAGGTTCATTTATGATCTTTGGAAAGATCGGACCAGTAGCTTATGAGCATAGAATTACCTGGGGGGAATGAGTGGTATACATGTTATATTTCGTGTATTAAGATTGGTAAATTTTGTTTGAGAATGCATATTTGCATGTACGGTTATTCAGGATTTGTGTTAATAAGCGTTTGTGTTGTCAAAGAGTCATTTGTGAGATTTATTGACTGTGAGGTCAAGAGTTTTGCAATGAATTTAAATATTGTTGGTTAGTATATGTGGTAATTTGAGACTTGAACTAAAGTTCACGTGGAAATGAGAGGAGTTCATTTAGAACAAGTATCCTCAGTTGTTTGCTAATGGTATGTTTGATCCTAAGGAGTAAATCTCGGGAAGATATTTCTATTAGGAGGGACTGATGTGACAACCGCGGTTTTGAGGTTCGTCACTTAGTTTTATTTTGTGCTAGTTGCGTGTCTTTACGTGTTTATGTGCTAATTGGTGTGTATAGATTGTGGTATGGATATCGTTTCCGGTACGGGGTACCTTGTGAGTGAAATGATGTGTGATGATTTCATGTTCATGAGCTCACATGGTAGTGACTATGAAATGAGATGGTGTTATTTAGTGGTTTTACGTATACGTATATGTATTATAGAAAATCGTATTTTTACGGTTTAAGGTTTAGCATTTAGAGGTCTCGGGTAAGGTGTTTAGTCATGTGAGTATTTTTTCGGGATGGTTTTAAGTCATTTAGGACATAGTTATAAAGTTTATTTCAAAATTTAAGATTTTTTTTTAAAACTGTATATTTTACGTCTTTTATGGTAAACGCGTAAAAATTGACTAGTTTTACGGTTTTGAGATTTTGGAGGTTTTAGGAGCTGAAATAAATTAAGGTAAATTAAGGTATTGTTAATAACATAATATTAAACAATAAAAAGAAAAAAAAGAAAAAAAAACTAAAGGGAAGTCGGTTTAGGGCCGAATAAAGAAAAAAAAAGAAAAAAAAGGAAAGTTGGGTTTGGGTTGGACTAGGATTCACCCACACCCTTTATATTTTTTTATTCACAAACAAAATTCATTATTTTTCTCCTGGAGACAAAGAAAATTCGTGGGTTTCAATAAAAATTAGGGTTCTTCATTAAATTTTGGGGGTTTTCATAAATCAAAGGTAAATCTTCAAATCCCTTTTTAATTTAATTGTTTTTAATGTTTTTATAATCATCTTATGACGGATTTATATTAGGGTTTAAATTAAAATCTGTATAATAATGATATTATAATGATTATGTGAATTAGGGCTTGTAATTAGTGGAGTTATGGGTAATTAATTAGGTTAATTTAATTAAACCCGTTTTTAAAAACTGGGCAGAATTTAAGGTCAATTGTTTTGATCATATAGGGAGTTCTACAAACTCTTATTATGCGATCCAAGTATCCCTGGAAAGGTAATTGAAGTGGCTTTCAAATGCAACATAACGAGAACTAAATAGGAGGTCGGGAAGTGGGTCAAAAATAGGTTACAACAGTCGGAGGTCAAAGCAGTATTGAAATCAGCCTGTTTTCTTTTTATGTTTTGGGTTGTTTGGGGTACTTAGGGTTGCATTGGGACTTTCAAACGAGCATGGGAGTTGGTTTATATATTACAGGAAGTATCTGCAATGGGGCTAAGATTGTAGGTTAGGGTAAGACCCCCAAATCATAACAAACTTTTTGTATGTTCAAAATCAGTAAAATATGGATAGACAAAAGTATATATATATATATATATATATATATATATATATATATATATATATATATATATATATATATATATATATATATATATATATATATATATATATATATATATATATATATATATATATATATATATATATATATATATATATATATATATATATATATATATATATATATATATATATATATATATATATATATATCGGGGCTTTAACAGTAGCTTTAAGGTTTGGGCAAATGGGAGGTGTTAGCTAACATATGTAAGGGCATAGGGTTTCCTTTACAGAGGTTATGGGTATGGTTAGGTGGGCGTTTGGCTTATAGTTTGGAGACCTAAAAGTTGGGACTGTTTTGTGTAAAATATGAACGGGTTAGGTATCAAACTAATCAAGTTAAGGACTTGTTAGGGAAGGGTAATGGGGCGTTTAGAGCATATTAATGAGGAAAAATTATGGGAGAAGGCTAGATGTCCATCATAGGTTGATGAGCCATTTTTAGAGATTGGTTCATGTTTTGATTTTGTGTTTTTGTTTGTTAGCTTTTTGCTAGTGCACGGATTATTGGGAGAAGCTCAATCAGGTGAGTTTCATAGTACCATGTCTACTAATGATTTTGACTTACAGATGGGATGGAAGAGACACTGTCTTGTTTTTATAAATTATGTTGTGAATGTTTTGTGTTTGATGATGGACTTGTGCATACTTATGTGATTAACTGCTAGTTGATTCATGATTGTTTTATGTTTTGACTTGGTACCAAGGGGATGTTGACAAGGCGGGGCCTTAGGGAGGTACATAGATGTGTGAGCATCTATGGGACCAATGGATAATGACAATGTGGGGCCTTGGGATTGGTACATAGGTTTATGGGCGCCTATGGGACCATGGTGTTTGGTAAGGCTGGGAGCCTTGGATTTGGTTTGGTTGTTAAATCTTGAATATTAGTTGTTAATGCATGTTTGTATCACATTGTCCATATGTTCATTTGTTAGTGGTTGTTGTTTACAGCTTATGGTTTGATTTTGGCTTTGGAGTCTAAACCTATGACTCTCACCAACTTTATGTTGACGTGTTTTAGTGTCTCTTTCAGGTGATATTGTGGTTAAGCGTGAGAACATAAGTGGCTAGGATTTGGAGTTGCGTAGGAATGCATTTAGTAGGAGATCACCCTTCCTTCTTAGTTTCTTTTGTTTGTTTAATAAGTGATACTGTTGACACATATATGTTTGCTTTGTTTATGTTATTGTTTGTCTCGGGTAAGTGGTAGGACTGTTACCTACTTACCTAGACTCCTGCACTGTTGAGATATTGTCATGACTTTTGTGTCACCATTTTATGACATTTCTTATTTCATTTAGTTATCTCTATAGACACGTCATGTTGTGATGATATCTATACGTCGCGCCCCATATTCCGCCATGGTAGGGTGTGACATTTCTCGAGCCAAATTTTAGCGGGTCCATCTAACGAGTATGGAAACAAAATCATCTTAATGACGTCATGTGGAACATCCTTAAACTTGCTAGTTGCGGTGAGACGATTAAAATTCCTTATGTGGTAATGCGGGTTGTCTTTCTCGTGACCTCTATTTTAATGCAGTAATGCCTAAAAACGTTACTTGCATTTTTCGGTCTCGCTTAGTTTTGATTACGACAATATTTAAAAACAAGCATTTACAAAAACAACGAAAAACGAATTCTTGAGTTCAAGTATTTTTCGTTTTACCCATTTTCACTTAAGGTATGAATAAACAAGTACTAACCTTAATCAAGTGATCAAGTGATTTAATCTTTTCTTAAAACTCACTTTTTATTAAGTGTGACAAGTTTTTAATTAAACTTTCTTTTTAAGAAAATGTTTTATTAAATTAAATATTTGAAAATTTGAAAATGGCATATTCCCTTTTGATAAGGAATATCCTTTCTGGATATTTTTATAACTAGATATGATCTCCACCACTAAAGGACAAAAAGGAAGCGGAGTCTAGCCCGACGGTTCCTTAGCGCCTAGGCGGTTCCTTATCGATAAGGTACCGCGGGCTAAGATAAGGAACCGCGGGCAGATATAGCCGTTGGCCCTTTTTCCTATAAATAGTGGACCTTTCTCAGATTTTCAATTCACCTCTTTTGCACACAAATTTCCAGATTCAAACATACTTCTTAAATCACTCAAATCCTTGATTATTTGATTGATTACTACTTGTTTAGAAGTGAATCTATCTCCACCATCCCTTCCTCTTCAAGTGCAAAGAGAATAACACTATTATTGTGAAGTGTGGAGTCCACCACCAAAGGATCCTTTTAAGATCAAATCTTATACATTTGTTGTTGTGTAATAGTTGTGAAGATCCAAGTAGTTGTGTCTATTTGGAAGTTGTGTATGTACTAAGTATAGTTGTGTAGATTGGTCCTAACTACGATTAGGGCTCGACTTTTAGCTTAGGGTCGGAAATTGGTTAAGCGACGTGTACGGTTTTCTCCACCATAAGGAGATTGTTGTGTAGTGAACTCTCGAGTAAGGAGTACTCGAGGAGTGGAGTAGGAACGATGAGTGAGCTTCGTTGCCGAACCACTATAAATCCTTGGTGTTTGGTTTGATCTTTCTTTACCCTTAACTCTTTACATTCTTTATTCTTTGTGCATATATATTAGTTAGTATTAGTTTAAATTACACTATCATTGTTCATATTGTGCATAAGAAGATTTCACTTATTTCCTTAAGTCTAAGTCTTTGAGAAAAAGATTTTTTGAAAACCATCATTTAACAAGTAAATATAAGAAACTATTCAACCCTCCCTTCTAGTTTCTACAATTGGTATCCGAGCGGGTTGCTCAAGTATTTTTAAAGTATATTGTATTTTAAAACTTGAATCGATCTATGGATTCTAACAAGTACCTAGAAGGGCAATCTATGCAAAGACCACCACTATTTGAAACCGATAGTTTTATTTATTGGAAAAATAGATTTGAGACTTATGTGAAATCAAAAGATTTAGATCTTTGGCATGTTATTACCAATGGTGATTTTTTACCTTATTAATTTAATGAAGTTTCTAAAACAAAGGAATTGGTCACTTTTGACAAAGCTAATGATGATACTAAAAAGAAACTTTCGAAAAATAATGAGGCTAAAATGGTGATTTATAATGCTTTACCTAAGAAAGAGTATGAAAGGATTTTTATGTGTGAAACCGCTAAAGATATTTGGAACACTCTTTTAGTAACCCACCAAGGTAATAGCCAAGTCAAAGAAAGCAAAATCGATCTTCTTGTCCAACAATATGAACAATTTGTCATCATAGTATATGAAGCTATTGATAGTGCTTTTGCTAGATTTAACACTACTATTACTAGTCTAAAAGCACTTGATGAAGGTTTTTCTAGCAAGAACAATGTTAGGAAGTTTCTTAGGGCCTTACATCCGAAGTGGAGAGCAAAGGTCACGGCGATCGAAGAATCGAAAGATCTCTCAACTTTATCACTCGATGAACTCATAGGCAACTTGAAGGTTCATGTGATGATAATTTTGAAGGACTCGGAATTGGTAAAGACCAAGAGTGAAAGGAAGTCTCTTGCACTCAAAGCCAAGAAGGCACAAAGCGATCATGATAGTTCCTCGTATAGTGATGACGAGGAGTATGCATTGGCGGTAAGAGATTTCAAGAGGTCCTTCAAAAGACGAGGTCAACACGTGAGGCAACCTAACAATGACAAGAAACCATTCTTAAAGAATCGGTTTGCCAAGAACGAAAAGGGTGATATGAATTGCTTTAGATCTGGTGATCCAAATCATTTTATTAATGAGTGTCCAAAGCCTTCACGCGATAAGAATCACACGGCATTCTTTAGTGGTTCTTGGAGCGATAGCGGTGAATATGTTGATGACAACCCCAAAGAGGAGAAATGTCTCATGGCTCACACTTCTAAAGAGGTACATTCCGAAACCGAATATTATAGCAATGATAGCTCCACCTTAGATGATATTGATATAGAAGGCCAATATGAAAATTTACACAAACTTAGCCTTAAATTCATAGAAAAGAACAAAACACTAAAATCAACTAAAACTAAGCTTGAAAATGAGATTAATGAACTTAGGGAAAATTAGGCAAGCTTGAGAAAAATAAAGAAGTTGATATAGGTTGCTTAAGTTGTGAGAAACTTAGGTTAGAGAATGAAGATCTCAAGAGCACCTCCATTAAATTGGAAAAGTTCATGAAAAGTACTAGTTCTCTTGATGATATGTTAAACAAACAAATTCACTCTAAGGAAAGACTTGGTGTAGGTTTTAACTCAGATGAAGCATCAACTAGTGAACCTAAACAAGTTCGATTTTCAGAAAAACCATCTGCTGTACGCGGTTCCAAACTGTATGGGGCGGTTCCTTATCGATATGGAACCGCCGCCATAGATAAGGTACCGCGGCCAGAAAATGTTTTTGATGAAAATCCTGAACTTTCTGAAAAATCAAATTTAGGTGAACATCCTAAGCACCTTATTGTTAACAAAGTGAAATTACCTATACTTGACGACAATGCCGTTGATAAGTTCTATAAGCCTTTGAGTAAACCTCTAATGGGAAATAGAAGTTTATCAAGACCATCTTCTACTCCACTAAGAGTACGGAATGAGTCTAGGACTAGAAGTAGAACGACAACACCTAATAGTCAAAACAATTCACGACCTAGAAGTAAAACTCCAACACCTAGAAGGAATGACCATAACTCTAAACCAAGATCAAATACACCTAGGAGAAATAATAAACAACAAAATGGATATATGAATTTTTATCCTCCTCCCTTTTGTTCCCCATGGGGAAACCCCCCTTAATTCATGCATCCCAACCAAATGCAAGGGATGTTTGGAACTAACAATTTTGGACCCATGAGATATTGGGTACCATATGTTTGATCGTGTTTGTTGTTACCTAGATATGCTTGGGAATTGATTTGGAACCTGACGAGTGGATTAAGGATAGTGGTTGTTCTAAACACATGACGGGTAATCGAAGTTTGTTCTCACGGTACAAAGCATATGATGGATGTAACGTCACATTCGCTAGTAGTCTACGTGGTAATATCACTGGCAAAGGTACGGTTTCTCTTGACTCCATGACTATTGAAAATGTTGGGCACGTAGATAATTTAGGGTTTAACCTTTTATGCATAGGTCAAATTTGTGACTATAAGTGTAAGGTCATCTTTTCGGAAAATGATAGTGAAATCGTAAAATATGGAAAGGTCATTGGAAAAGGTATTAGAAAGCATGGGCTTTATGTCATGAAGGTTAATAAGAAGTCAAAAGACAACATATGTCCTGCGACTATAGATGATAGTTCTACTCTTTGTCATAGGAGATTAGGTCACGCTAATTGGCGTCTAATTCAATCTTTAGTCTCTAAGGAGTTGGTAAGACACCTCCCCAAGATGAAGTTTGATAGTCACTTTTGTGATGCTTGCAAAGTTGGAAAGCAAGTTCACTCAAGTCACAAAGCCAAGAATTTGGTTTCAACCTCTCGGTGCTTAGAGCTCTTACATATGGATCTCTTTGGACCTACCGCCATACGGAGTTATGGAGGTAACCTTTATACCTTAGTTATAGTTGATGACTACTCTAGATTCACTTGGACTAGATTTTTGGCATGTAAGAATGAAGCTTTCGATCATTTCGAAATCTTTAGTCGAAGAATTCAAAATCAACTAGGATGTCCAATTGTCTCTATTAGGACAGATCATGGTAGGGAATTTGATAATGAAGTGCAATCTGGTGCCTTTTGTGAAGCTCATGGTATTACCCATAACTTCTCGGCTCCTCGCACTCCACAATCAAATGGGGTAGTTGAAAGGAATAATAGGACCATCCAAGAGATGAGTAGGACGATGTTAAACGAGCAATCTTTGCCTCAAACGTTTTGGTGCAATGCCGTGGACATATCGACTTATATTCTCAACCGAATTCTTATTCGACCCTTCCTAGGAAAGACCCCCTATGAGATTCTTAAAGGTAAGAAACCCTCATTGGAATACTTTAGGGTGTTTGGAAGAAAGTGCTTTATCCTCAACACCAAAGACTACCTTACCAAGTTTGACCCAAAGTCTTACGCAGGTATCTTTTTAGGTTATTCCCAAACTAGCAAAGCCTACATAGTCCTTAATAGAACCTCAGGCGTAATTGAAGAATCACTTAACGTGACTTTTGATGAAACCCCTCCTTTAACCAAGACACCACCATTGTTTGATGATGACTTGGATGAAGTAGAAGTAGTTAGAGCCAAAGAGGTTAGAAAAATAGGAGTTGAAGACCTTAGTGTTGAAAAGGAAGTAAACATTAAGGAGTCTAAGGATCATACTCTCAATAATATCATTGGCGACTTAAATCAAAGGACCCTAAGATCTCAAGTCCAAAACCAAAGTAACTTCTTTTGCTTCGTCTCCTTGATTGAACCAAAGAATGTTAAAGAACCTTTGACGGATGAGAGTTGGGTCATTGCGATGCAAGAAGAATTGAATCAATTTGTAGCTAATGATGTTTGGGAACTTGTTCCTCCACCTAGAATTTCTACCATTATAGGAACCAAATGGGTATATAGGAATAAGCTAGATGAGAATGGTGTTGTGTCTCGTAACAAAGCTAGACTTGTAGCACAAGGTTATAATCAACAAGAAGGGATTGATTATGACGAGGCATATGCACCGGTAGCTAGATTAGAATCCATTAGAATCCTTTTAGCCTAAGCTTGTGCCCTAGATATTAAGCTTTAACAAATGGATGTAAAGAGTGCGTTTCTTAACGGTTTGATCAATGAGGAGGTATATGTGGCTCAACCTCCTGGCTTTATTGATTTTGAGAAACCAGATCATGTTTACAAGCTTAAGAAGGCACTTTATGGTCTTAAACAAGCATCCAAAGCTTGGTATGATAGACTTAAAGCGTTTCTTGTCAAACATGAGTATACCATGTGAATGGTAGACAACACTCTCTTTACAAAGAAGAAAGGTTCTCATCTCATAATCGTGCAAATATATGTTGATGACATTATATTTGGCTCAACTTGTCAAGAATTGTGTGATGACTTTGCCAAAATCATGCATGATGAGTTCGAAATGAGTATGATGGGAGAACTTAACTTCTTTTTAGGACTCCAAATTAAACAAATGGACGATGGTATTTTCTTTAGTCAATCTAAGTACGCTAAAGAAATGCTAAAGAAATTTGGATTAGAAGAATCTAGACCAATGAAGACCCCTATGGCCTCGGATACTAAACTCACCGTAGATGATGATTATGAGTCGGTAGACAACACCAAATATAGAGGTATGATTGGTAGTTTGTTGTACCTAACGGCGAGTCGACCGGATATCATGTTTAGTGTTTGCCTTTGTGCTCGCTTCCAAGAGGCTCCCAAAACCTCTCACCTTGAAGCGGTTAAGCGTATCTTCCGATACATTAAAGGAACTATACATTTAGGATTATGGTATCCTAAAGGGACCGGCGTAGAAACTATTGTCTACGCGGACTCGGATCATGCGGGAGACTATGTGGACCGGAAAAGCACTAGTGGTGTTTGTACCTTCATGGGTTGTTGTTTAACTTCTTGGTTCTCCAAGAAACAAACCGCTCTTGCGATATCCACCACGGAAGCCGAGTATGTGAGTGCCGGAAAAGCATGCCAACAAGCTCTATGGATGAAGCAAGCGCTTGTTGATTACGGGATTTGTCTTGATGATGTTCCCATCATGTGTGACAATAAGGGTGCTATAGACCTTAGCAAGAATCCCGTGCAACATTCGTGAACCAAGCACATAGAAATTCGTCACCATTTTCTTAGGGATAATGTTCAAAAGGGGAACATTTCAATTGAGAAGGTACCCTCCGCGGATAACTTAGCCGACATCTTCACTAAGTCACTTAAGAGGGAACCTTTTAATTACTTGCGTCTAGGTCTAGGATTAATGGAACATATTCCCTAATTTCTTTCCTTTATTGAGTCTTTTTCTTTCCTTTGAGTCTTGTATCACTTTGAGTCCTTGAGTCTCCTAAACTCTTCTTGAAAATCTTCTCTTCTCCTTTTCAAAATCATCAAAGTCTCTTTCAAAAATGGCTGAGAAATGTTTTGGCATTGTTAATTCAATCTAAAAACGTCTTTCATAGATTCTTGCTATTAATCTCGAGCTTACATAATTCATATGTATGATTCTCTCAAACATAGCAAGAACAAGATAGAATCATGGAGGATCATTGTGTCATGACTTAAGGTCTTGTCTTACACACCTCCTACATCGATTTTTAAAATCTATGTATTTTGGTCAATCTCTATTTGGTGAGTTAGTATGTGTTCTCTTGGTCTATCTTTGCTTTCAAGCATATCCCTATGTTAAGTTAGACTAGAAAAATAAGATTTGCTGAAAAATATTCCTTCACCACCAAAACTCAACCACTGTAGGCGGTTCCATATATGAATCGCGGTTCCTTATCAATAAGGAACCGCCGGAAGCAATAAGGAACCGCAGACAGTGCTTCCTTATTTTTCGAGTATTTCTGAAATTCCAAATTTGTTCCAACATTTTTGAGAATCTTTGCTTCAACCCTTTGACCAACCCAAAAATACCTTGAGCCTTCCCTATTAAACCATAAGCATTTTGCCTTACTTGACATCCAAAAATGTCTTACTCTCCTAATGAAAGCCTTGATTCTCCTTCATTCTCCCCAATTGCTTTCAATCCCAATTCACCCAAGAACACTCTTAATCACATCTCTCCTACCAAGAATGTTGATTGTGGAACATCTTTTCTTCCACCACCACCCTTTAGTGTTCTTAATCTTTCTCATGATAATGTCATGCACCATGGGACATATTGTCATTGTTGTCAATATCAACATCTTGATATGTCACACATCTATGAGGAGTTGAGCTACATCAAGAGTCTCTTAATCAAGCCTCCTCTTCACTTTGATTATGAGATCTCCACCAAGCCACCACCACCACATTCCGCCACTACCTTGTCTTTCATATAAGCATTGGTTGCTTATCCTCAAGACACCTTTTTCTTTTAAGCAAATCTTAGAATTCTAGATTAACTAGGATTAGATTTATGCTTTTGGCTTGTTTTCTATTTCATACATCTTTGTATGACTCTTTTCTTATTTTTATATGACTTCACTTGGATCTTAGTCTTTGTGTTTTCTTCTCTTTTATTATTTTAGTGTGACCTTTAGCTATGTCTTGTTGGTTGTTTCTTTTGTTCAACTAACCCTTCTATGTAGCTTGTCACCATATCTCGATTCCTCGGTGCCCCAAGGGGGAGTCTTTGCAAAGTCCGTCTCTTCAACACCGACTTGTGCAACCTTTTTGCTTCGACAAAGGGGGAGAAATGAATAAAATCGTCTTCGAAAATCTTGTGTTTTGTATGATTGAGTTTATATATTGTCGGAATCAAAAAGGGGGAGATTGTTAATGCAATAATGCCTAAAAACGTTACTTGCATTTTTCGGTCTCGCTTAGTTTTGATTACGACAATATGTAAAAACAAGCATTTACAAAAACAACGAAAAACGAATTCTTGAGTTCAAGTATTTTTCATTTTACCCATTTTCACTTAAGGTATGAATAAACAAGTACTAACCTTAATCAAGTGATCAAGTGATTTAATCTTTTCTTAAAACTCACTTTTTATTAAGTGTGACAAGTTTTTAATTAAACTTTCTTTTTAAGAAAATGTTTTATTAAATTAAATATTTGAAAATTTGAAAATGGCATATTCCCTTTTGATTTGGAATATCCTTTCTAGATATTTTTATAACCAGATATGTCCTCCACCACTAAAGGACAAAAAAGGAGCGGAGTCTAGCCCGACGGTTCCTTAGCGCCTAGGCGGTTCCTAATCGATAAGGTACCGCGGGCTAAGATAAGGAACCGCGGGCAGATATAGTCGTTGGCCCTTTGTCCTATAAATAGTGGACCTTTCTCAGATTTTCAATTCACCTCTTTTGCACACAAATTTCCAGATTCAAACATACTTCTTAAATCACTCAAATCCTTGATTATTTGATTGATTACTACTTGTTTAGAAGTGAATCTATCTCTACTATCCCTTCCTCTTCAAGTGCAAAGAGAAGAACACTATCATTGTGAAGTGTTGAGTCCACCACCAAAGATCCTTTGAAGATCAAATCTTATACATTTGTTGTTGTGTAATAGTTGTGAAGATCCAAGTAGTTGTGTCTATTTGGAAGTTGTGTATGTACTAAGTATAGTTGTGTAGATTGGTCCTAGCTACGATTAGGGCTCGACTTTTAGCTTAGGGTCGGAAATTGGTTAAGCGACGTGTACGGTTTTCTCCACCATAAGGAGCTTGTTGTGTAGTGAACTCTCGAGTAAGGAGTACTCGAGGAGTGGAGTAGGAACGAGGAGTGAGCTTCGTTGCCGAACCACTATAAATCCTTGGTGTTTGGTTTGATCTTTCTTTACCCTTAACTCTTTACATTCTTTATTCTTTGTGCATATATATTAGTTAGTATTAGTTTAAATTACACTATCATTGTTCATATTGTGCATAAGAAGATTTCACTTATTTCCTTAAGTCTAAGTCTTTGAGAAAAAGATTTTTTGAAAACCATCATTTAACAAGTAAATATAAGAAACTATTCAACCCCCCCTTCTAGTTTCTACACTCTAAACTTATTTGCTTGCAACATCGACATTAAACCCGTCTTAATCTCGAAATTCTCCGCAAGGATAGCGGGAATCACAATGGCTTCTCCAAAACCCTCGGTGGGTGCTTGAAGCAACTCCATCATAGTACGATTAGTCATGGCGACTTCTTGTTCTACAATAGGTTCAACAATTGGAGTTTGTTCTTCAATCAACGTCTCTTGATTTCCTTGACTTTGACAACGTTTACGAGCTCGTTTTGCTTGATTACGAGTTTGCATAAACTTCACGAAGAATGGGAGGTGAGCAAAGAAGATTCTTTTTGGGTGTTTTGTGAATTTTCAAATTTTTTTTGTGTTTTTGATTGTTTTTAATTATTTTTTTTTTGGATTTTTTGGATTTTTTGTATCTTCGTAGACAACAATCTGCCAATTCTCTCCTCGAATCAAACTCTTGATTAAAGAAGCCTCAAAAGAATTAAAACGATCACGTGGAGTGAACGCCTTCGAATGACTTTAGAACTTTGGTGAAAACCAAATTGTTCAAGAGGGTTTAATCACAAAGAAAACCAAGCAAATATATATGATACGTAATAATACCTTGGGCGGCAAAACCCTCAATTAGCTTTCAATCTCAAAATACTCACAAGCAAGCGGGGAAACGAGGCGGCACGAAGCACTTAAGAGCCTTTTTCCTTAGGGTATATTTTATAATACCCTCCTTATACCCACCTTATAGTTTGTATTTTTTTCAAAATCGAGCTTCACGAAAGTATTTATCTATTTTTGCCTTTTTCTTTTGTTTGAGATTCGAATACAATAATTATAAGATCAAATCCCAATTAAGGTTGTTTTTTCACACTTTTGGAGATATTTTGTATTGATTGTGATACTTAATACAATATAGTAATAATAATTTCACAAGAAAAACGAAAAAACCGATAATACGTATTAGTAGATTTCTACTAATACAAATACTATTTATGGTTAATATTAAAAACAACAAGACAAATTAATCACGACACACCTCCCCGTCAGCGGCGCCAAAATGATTGTGGTATAAATACGACCTTTTAGGACAAAGGCGTAAAAGCGCTAAGTATTAAGTGATGATTTAGGAAAATCAAACACTAATGACCCTTATGATGTGAAAGTTCGTTTCCCAATGAGGTATATGTGTGTGACTAAAATGTAACAAGATTTGAGATTAATATTTGAAAGAAGGGGATGAGAAAATAGAATGACGAAGACGTGAAATTAATTACTACGACGACGAAACGTAAAACCGTAAAAAGGGCTAAGATAAAAATAAATTCTAAAAATTCCCAAAAATTTACCAAAAATCAAATTAAATAAACTAAGAATTTACCAATGATCAAAACTTTTTCAAACCTTTTAATTAATTAAATATGAATTTTTAAATGCTAATTAAATCCCTAAAAATCAAATTAATTATCAAAAAGCCCAAATAAAGATTTTTCAATTGGTAAACCTCTAAAATGACATAAAAAGATTAAAAACTATTTTTATAAATTTTTAAACTAATTAAAACTATTTAAAATGATTTAAAAACTATTTAAACTTAAAATAACTATAAAAATTAATCTAATGATGATAAAATTAATCTAAGAGCTGAAAAATCCTATTTTAATGTATTAAAGCTAAGAAAAATATAAAAGTGCAAAAATGTGAAATTTGAAAATAATATTAAAAATCAAAAAATTATAAAGAATTCTAAAAACTTGCAAACTAGTTTATTTTAACCTAAATAATCAGAAAATGAAAGTGAAATTACAAAATTACCCCTAATGGGCCCCCAAATGGGCTAAAACAAAAAACAGTCAAACTTAATGGGCTTTTGGGCCCAAAAAGTCAAACTAGGCCCAAATGACCTGGAAAAGCCCTATCTGACTCAAAATTTAATTCTAAACACAAAAGTCTGAAGGCCCAAAAGCTGATTTTGAGCTTATCACAACTTAAATAATCAACAGCTTATTCTTATTGGGCCAATAAGCCCATTAAGCAATAAGCCAATGCCATAAGCTCTGCTTAAACACACAACCTTCTTTTGAGATGCCTAAGAGATTTGTGAAAAGAAATTTTGAAAAAGCACACTCAATAAGCCAGAAATAAACAAAGAAAAATTTCACAAAAGGACAAAATAGTCGACTTGGAGTTCTAGACCACCTCAGGACTTGATTCAACTTGCAAAAGACTCTAAATAACTTAATTAAGCCAAATCAATCAGGAAAAGTTCAATAAGCAAAGCCAAATAAGCTGGATAAGCCAATAAGCACTTATGAAAAAGTCAAAAGAGTTGGTTTTCTAGTCAAAGCTTAAAGTCAACCCTCCAAATGCTCCAGTATGAACAAATGGATCAAATAAGGAGCACCTATTACAAACTTAAAGTTGTTGCACGTTTGAATAAGCTGGAATAGCTTATTGATAAGCTGAACACCAAATTACACTAGCAGGGGGAACTTTCAGTAGGAACTGGTTCCCACTGCTTTGACTTTTTGACTAGAGATTTGTGAGAGATTTACTATGATTTGATGGATAACAAAGGCACCCTTACAACCAGTGAGTTGTAAGGAGTCACAATTTAGCAAAATATCACACTTCCAATAAGCCAATAAGCACAGAATAAGTCAACAATGCCCAGATATGATACAGACTTAGCAAATAAGCAGTTATGAACTCTTAAGCAATTTTAGCATGAATAAGCAAACCAGAATGAACCAAATGCATACACAAGCTATAATAACTGTTAATAAGCACAAACAAACTTATTTCAATCACTGAATCAAAGATTACAAGCAGATCAAAGCATATGCAGGTTGCTGATATGAACTTCAAGAACACAAATACTTTTTCTGATATAGATGACCACAAATCCAAATTCAGCACTCAAATCCTACTTCCCTGGTTGTATTAACTTAGATTTAACACTTGTTAACCCTAGTCTATGATTAGATCTAGGCGTCCTCTAAATTTCAGCCAATATTACCAAGTAATTAAGATTTTATAGCCTATTGTTGGATCTAGGTGTTAATAGCTACCAAACTTGCAGATAACAGACCAAATACACTAGTGAGACAAGAACAAACACAAAGCACCTATATTCACTTGTTCAAAACAACACAAAACCAAATCAAACTGTTAACCCAAACACCCCTTAATAATTTATTTAACAAATTTTTCAAAGGATTATTCAGATTTAACCAACCAATCAAGTTCAAATCAACCTAATATCATGCAACAATCTCCAATACACAAGATCAGACCACAAAAACACAGATAACCAACAAACATGCAAACTCATCAAATATTCAAAATAAATTCAGAAAAATGAAAAAGGGAAGAGATGCAAACCTCCAAGACTTACATCCAAGCCTTAGAATGTTTGAGCTGAGGTGCTAGCAAAACAAGCACCAGCTTCCTTGTACCTGCTAAGATCAACAAACACAAAGGAAGAACACAAAATATGAAACCTGATCTTTTTGAAACACAAGCTTTATTACTTAAAACCTTGCCTAAAAAACCATCAAACAGATAAGTGGAACTCAGATTTTATCTTCTCAAACACCAAACTTTTATCAAACACAAAGAGAAATCATAATTTTCAGAAAATCAACTTTTATTTTAATAAAAAGGAATTACAAAGATTAAAGATAAAATCTGGAACAAAGGGAACATCACAAGTTGAGGCTCCTTTTATAGGCACTAGTAGACGATTCTAGAATGGAAAATACAAAGAAACCCTAGCTAGAAATTTCCCAGAATGCCCTTGAGTGCTTGTTGTTGTTGAGCTGTCCATTTTGATCCAAACCGTTCATTTTAGCTTTGTAGTTAAGCTATGAGTCTAAGCTGTTGATTTGGCCACGTCAGATTCCTTGGAGAGGAAGTTGTGTTTTCATTGGTGGACGAGGTTGAGTGTGGGGTCACTTGGATAGTGGGATTGAGGGTTTTGTGTGTGGGATGTGTTTCTGGGCGTGTGAATCAAGTGTGGGTATGGGTAATTGCAATTTACCCTTTGTTTTAAGTAGGGTAAGTTCTGGGTTCTTGATGGTAAACAATAAAACATTTGATCCGTTTTTGTAGGGAAAAAGGTGTTTGGCGCGTGTTTGTCTGGTTTGAACTTAGGGAAATGACAATAGTAGTCCTTGTGTTTTGGTTAAGTGTGTAAAACACGTTTTTCAGCCTTTAAACTTGTTTCCCTTTGTTAATAAACTTTCAAAGTTCACACATTGGCCACAAAACTTTTGCAAAAGGTTTTCAAGGGTTATTTTTGCCACTTTTGCATATTTGAAGGACTGATTTTGGACATTCTTGATCTTCAAAGGTCTTTATTGTATCTTTGACTTCATGAGGGACCATAATTGACAATTTAGAATTGTTGAGGGACTAAACTTGCCAATTCTTCAAAGTTGAAGGACCATTTTGTAATTTTGACAAACTTAAGGGACCAAACTTGTAATTATGAATATACAAGGGTTTTAAGTGTCATTTAATCATATTTTGAGGATCAATCTTGTACATCTTCAAGTCTTCAAGGGTTTTTCTTGGATAATTCATGAACTAGGGCCCGGTTCTTTGTACGGCTTCGTTTCTTGTGTTCGTTTTTCCTTGTTTCTTGTGATCTTTTGTCTTTTTCACGATATCCATACCTAAAACACACAAGTAAACAAATACAAGCATATATATGGTATTTTATGACATTTTTATGCATTTAAAGCCCGAAAAGAACGATGAGATCATGTATAAAAGCCATCTCATCACAACCCAAAAGATGTGCACAAGCAGTTTGTTATAGTTACATACATACAGATATAAATAAAAGTTTAGTCCACATCTTTGGACATTAGAGCTTGGTCAAACCCTACCAATGTTTTCGGACAATATTGTTTGAAGTATTATTTGACATTTCTTTCTTGGTCTAACAACTATTGTTGTTATGTTCCCCTCTGTTGTATTGGGTTCTCTGAAGATAGTGCATATATATGATCATATGCATTTGTTGTTGTTGCAACACTCCTAGTTCATTTTGGTGTAATTAGTGCTTGTGATTGTTGTGATATTGGTTCTGGCATGATTAGAGTTCTCAATGTTATCGAAAAGCATATTCAGTTAAACGTCATTCAACCCGTACTCATCCTTCCATACTTTGATCTTCATACAACTTCTCTAATTTGACCTCTTTTTCGATAAATCTTCTCATTTGTATCAACTTTGACCTTCCTAAATCTCATCTCTTTGTTGTAAACTTGACAACCCTTCTTTCACCCCTGTTTGCACTACGTTATAACAATTAGACCCTCGAATTGAACATCTAGCACACTAGACTCTCCAAGATCAGGCAAAACTAACCCTTCCACATCGGGAAAACCTCTGGGACACTAGAGCCTCCAACCCACCCTCCCAAATCTATAAAATCAAACTAATCATCCTTAACATCTGCAACCCAAGTCACTACCACTTGACCTGCATTTTCACCTAGAATTTCTGGTGTGTTGACCCTTAAACCTCATATACATTCACAAATGGTGGAATGTCCGAAACATCCACAAGATGAGGCGATTTCCTTCGTAATTGCTCAGGGGGTATTCTTGCTATGTTCCCCATTCGTGTCGGTATCATGGACTCAAATGAGGCTGAGGTGTGAGTTATCCAGGCTGATTGTAGTATTGTAAAATAAATAGGTGAACCAAATATGACTAAAATTTCTATTGAAAGCAATTAGGCAAATGTGGTTTCATAGGGTTTGAACCCTGAATGGAGACCATGAGATTATTATCTCTTTCCTTAAAAATTAACGCCTTTTGTTGGGTGGTTATAGTGCATGTTTCTATTGATCATAATTATGAGGCTAGCAAAACAGGGTGGTGTTCGAGATAAATCTCTTGCTATTTTGTATACTACTGCTTAAGTGATTTATGGTTCTATAATAGCTACTGAATAGATTGTTCAGAGTGAGTTTGAGAAGTTGTCTTGTGTTTGGTTAAACTAGAAATTAGGAGTAGTAGTTAGCAATAACAATAACAATAATAGTTAGCAATAGCAGTTAGCAGTAAGTAGTTAACAGTAGCAGTTAGTAGTAGTAATGGCAGTTAGCAGTTAGCAGTTAGTAGTTAGCAGTTAGCAGTAAGCAGTTAACAGTAGCAGTTAGAAGTAGCAGTTTTTTTTGGAAGGCGAAGAAATATGATATATATATATATATATACAAAACTAAGAAAGAAGACCCAACAAGAAACTAGGATCAATTACACAGTACAACACCAACATATGCTAACTAAACGTGTGCAAGCTATCTGGGGGTTAGACAACCAATCTAACCATACAGGGCTAAGTTTCTTACACCTACTAACAACCCAATTAAAAACTAGCGCTTGAAGCTTATGAAATAAAATGAATGGAGAAGCATGAGAAGTATCTAAACATTCAAAAACCTTGTCATTTCTACATGACCAGATTAGCCATATGACACTACGAAACACGACATCAAAAACAGTGGCAGCTAGTCCTTGTAATCTTGCAACTGAAACAGAGCACCATATAGATTCCAATGATAAATCTTGAGGGAAAATAAGACCCCACCATTCCAGAACTTTATACCACAAAGTATTGGCTAACGAACATTGGTAGAATAAATGTTGTAAATCTTCATCCTTGAGATCACATATAGGACATAATAGAGGGGCAAATGATACCTTTGTTATGAAGATTGAGTCTCGTAGGAATCTGGTTGAGCGAAACTCGCCAAAAACAAATGTTTACTTTTATAAGGATGAGCTTATTCCATTTAAATTCATCCGCGTTAGAAGGAAGTATAAGATTATCTAAGGCGGTTCTAAGTGACTTGACCGTGTAGATACCTGAATCAGTTAGCGACCATGGAAGGCAATCGACATGATTAGAAAACTCGATAACTTCAAGCTCTGATCGAAGATCAATCAGCTCTTCCTCTAGGTGGGCGTCTCCAGTTACATCTATCAATTTGACCAACAAGAATGTATTCAACAATTTTGTTCATAGTCTTTGATTTCTTCTGAAGCAAATAATCTCGGGAACCTTACTTTCAATGGTTCCAATCTATAAGTATAAAACTCTTTTAAATTTAGTGTGTTATATCACTGAGGGTATTTAAGTAATTTATTAAGTCTAATGCTCTTTCATTAATAATGCTCATCTAAAAATGCTCCTTGAAAGAGCATAAAGTAACATTTTTATGATAAATGCCAATGCTAATTGCTAAACCAAACAAACTTTTTTTAACAATTATGCTAAGAGCACAAGGAGCGGTGGTGTCATAGCCAAAAAGTGGTGTCATGTCAGCAAAGTGGGTTATGACACCATAATTGCTATGACACGAGTTTTCAGGAGGAGTGGTGCGCTATAGCTTTTCTGGTGCCATAAGTTTTTTTTAACTTAATATTTAAACTTAAAATAAAATTTCATTAAAAACTAGAAAACATTACAT
This sequence comes from Glebionis coronaria, assembly GCA_025667525.1. Taxonomy (NCBI): domain Eukaryota; kingdom Viridiplantae; phylum Streptophyta; class Magnoliopsida; order Asterales; family Asteraceae; genus Glebionis; species Glebionis coronaria. The sequence goes on along the minus strand of CM046874.1, from coordinate 38,913,222 downwards.
TAAAATTAAAATAAAAGACATAAACATGAAAGCATTTGGTTGATTGGGTCGGAAAGCATACTGAAAATCTAATTTTGGTTACGGTTGGGATTCATCTTTTTTTTGATCGAAGAAATGGAGAAGATGAAGTATATAAAAAGTGTGTGAGAAGTATGAAATATTAAAAGGGTATTTATATGATTTTTGAAAGGGTAAAATTAGAATTTAGGGTTTTTTTTTAAATCCGCTCCCCAAACGGCTAGTGACCATTACATTCAAAAAAATTCAAAGCCACGGCGTGAGAGCCTCAGCGCCAACCAACGGAGTCTCGCGCGGTCCACCTTTATCGCGCCACCGAATGGCACCGCCACTCCAACTGCTCTAAATGCCAATAATATTTGGTAAAAAAGCTTTTAAAAAAGGTGTTACCAAACACAACCATAATCATCGATGAGGTGTAGCCTCTTCCGCCTAATCCGGATGAGCAAATCGTAATTAACACGTCATTATGAGATAATAACTTTTAGGTTCGATGCTAGAAGTCTAGAGCGGTCCTCCGGAGAAGTTGGAAGGATGAAGGTTATTCCATGTCGTAAGGCATTAGCATCACTGCATCAGAGCTCAACTTATCACAATGGCCCGTACTCACACACCACGACAAGGCGAACTGTGAAAGCGCCATGGCTAGTGCTCATCGACGATTATATTGCTGATGCTAGACGACAACCTCGTCTCCACAATACCCGCACCATGGGACTAAATCCGAGTAGTATAAATAGAATACACTCAGTCTTCAAAAAATAAGTTCTCACACACTCCACTACTCACTCACTCCTTACCTCATTCCTCCTTGTTGATCACATATACCAAGTTCTCATTTTACTGGAGGTTGGTCATGGCTTAAAAACCGGGGCGAGCTCTTATTTGCAACCAGTGTCAGGCTCCGCACGAGCAATCAAAGCCTCCATAGGACCGCAACTTAAGCATACTTGCGGAAAATATACTTCAATAATCACTTTATCAATTTGTATCATATTCCTTCTAATATATGTTATGGTATTTTAATAAACAAACAAAATGTAAGTTTAATACTAAGATTGAAATAATGCCAAATCGCGATTGTTCATATGAATCAAGATATGATTATGATATATATATACCTGCCCATCATTGATCTCATAAAAAACTATCGTTAATTTAAGAAAGAATGCTAAAGCAATTAAACGTTATTCGGCAGTGTGTAGTTTGCACCCCTTTGGCATAAAGTGTTGTGAGCTACGTCTGACCACCTTCCCACACAAATAACAGTAGCGAGTTTGACATGCCAAACAAAATATGCGATTGTTATAGCCAATCTGACACACACACAAACGTCATTAGTTAAGCCAAATTATATAATACGTATAAGGTCTAACCACAAGCATAAAAATGTTGCCTCACCTTCGCGTTGTTTTGACCACATTGAGGGCATGTATGATCATACTCAGCTTTGACAACATTGACTTCAGCTTGTCTCTGTACCACTAATCTTCCTGGGTTCATTCGTTCTTGTTGTGGGTTCATTCGTGCTTCCCAATTCCTAATTTCTTCTTGAGGAAAAAGTTCACAATTTGAAGTCCTTTAACAATTATTAAGCTCGTTAGTCACTGCAAAATTTCTTAATATAGAAGTTTTAATTTTGGAGACTTTCAGCTCGTCTCCATTATGACTCTTAAAATATTTAGCCTGGATTCATATTCATTAGTAAGAAGGTATAAAAATGTCAAAGTAGTATGATAAATACCTGAAATGATCATATCCATCAATGACCTTGTTACATCTGTAGCAGAAATACTTGCCACAGTTTTTACAGACCATTTTGTTGCAACCTTCAATTTTTGAGATTGCCATCCTACAAGATGGGCATTGTTTTGCATCACGAAGTATCGCCTCAACATTAAGAAGCTCTTGTATCATATTTATTTCACGCCGCCTTTGTATATCTCCCATTTGACTTGACTTTTGTCTTTCCTGCACCATATTATTATTTTTATTCAAATCCATCGCATACTTCCTTAATCCCATTAGGAGGGAAAATCAGGAAGCTTCACGCGCATGGGAGTAAATACTCAAAATGGGATGGGGTTCATATCGATGAGTTTTGGAATAGGTGAAACGAATCGAGTGGGTTGACAAAAACATTTTTTGTCCAAACTTATTATTTCTTTATTAGTAATTGATGGGTTAAAGTAAACCAATAGTTTAACAAAGATGATTTAAAAGGTTGTTTACATTAAATATTTTTTCCGTAAAACTGTCAATTTTAAAAATAAACCTTCAATAAAAGATGTTGACGTGGTAAGTTGTGAGCTCTTGTACATTATAAGATGTAAATCAGTTATCACACCATACAACTTCGATATAAATTTTTATTATAGTTACATAAAACAAAGTTACTATGACGAACCTGCAAGATACGAAGCTTCATTTCTGGTTTGAGACACATGATTCCAACATGGCGCTTTTCCATACAAAATGTGCAAAAATTAAAAAAGCATTTGGAGCATTGTGCATGTTGGTCGACATCTTGTATGCACGGTGTTACACATCTTGGACAGTAGACCACATCAGTCATTGATTCGAGTGTCTTCTGCAATGTAAGCGATTCCCATTTCTCAAATTCCTCATCACCAAGCCATCGTTTGATAAGATGTGGTGGAATCATTCCCCCACATTTTGTGGTAGGGCAAACAAGCTTATTCACACTACCTTCTTGTATAAGTACTTCCGTGTAACTTTTCATGCATATTTCACAGAAGTAATGTTGACATGGCAAACGTATAAATTCACTACCTAGTAGTAAACAAGTTAGTTAGTAATCACGCACAATGGCTTGTAATATAAGATTTATCATATCAGTTAAAAATTTGTAATAAGACGGGTTATAGAACATATACAGTTTAACGCACAATGGATGTGTTTGAGCTGATAATAATCTGATAGTGTGAGTTAGTTCAAGTGATCTAAGTAGCATACGATTTATTAACTTAGAAAAGCATGCATTCAATGTCCAAAAAGAACACTCCTGAAAAAGATGGCATCAGGCATGACTTGTCAATGAGTGTAAAAATTTAAAATTTTCTGATTATGAGAGCAGGGTCATTATGTACTTTTATGTAAACATTCGATAACCAGTTTTGTAGTTACGCACAAATAACCATGAGCAAAATATTTGTATGAGATAATCAATTTCAAACCACAAGTCCAATTCTGCTTTTGTTCCATCCTAAGATGATCTTTGTGTAGCTGGGTATAGGATGGAACAAAAGCAGAATTAAGTACTTTTATGTTAACCTTCGATAACCAATTTTTTGGTTAAGCACAAATAATCATGAACAAAATCTCTCTACGAGATAATCAATTTCAAACCACAAATCCAAACAGCCATTAACTCAATTAATGAAATTATTGAAACGTGCATATACTTAACATAATATAAACTCTCATTTAGATGAAAGAATATAACCAGCAAATTCACTAAAGCAGATGCAACATTCTTGCAAATTTGAAAGGAAAGATTCAAGCCGTTGCTCCTCATTGTAACTTTTCAATGAAGGAATATCAACATCTGCAGATACACATCCCGAAATTGCCCGTGAGTCCCCATTGTCTTTCCTACCATACGGACCAAGAATTATTTCTTTGTCAAATCCAAGATAAGATATAGCAGAACTGTGCAACCATTCAGCCCACGAATATATAACTTCTTGCCCGTGTTGTTCGTTCCATATTGAATCCAACATGGAACACAAACTTGAAATTTTTACCGAATCCAACCATTGTACAGAGATTGTAAAATACGGAGGGAGATGTGTAGGGTATGATTTGGGTAGTAAACAAGTCAAAATTATTGGTGGAATATGCTTGACTTGAAAAGAGTATGAAACATCTTCTAAATTATTGGTATTTGTATCTAGTTTTGTGGAGATAGTTAGTTCTTCAGGAGCTTCAATATGGATATGAATCTACAATATAACATACAACCAAGTCGTTAATATCACAGGTTATTTGCCAAACAAACTGAAATTACCTCGAAACACTATGCTACCTTAAAAGCCCGCAGTCCATTCTTGTTGTCTAGGATAAAGATGTTCTCTCCGTAGATAGATTCCATAGCAAGTACCTAAAGTTCAAATTTCGATAATTATCAGTTAGGAAGAACTTAAGTAATTACAACAATACACAAACAAAATATCAAGATCAGATAATCAAACTTAATGATTTGCTTGACCTCGTCCTGTTGTAACTGATCATTTTCGTCGAAAACTTCATCTGATAAATTAGCTTCTTCGCCACACAACCTCAAATTTTCCAACTTATTCACCACATCATCATAATCCTCAAATTCATCTTCATATTCAACACAATCTACTTTACTATTAGCATCAAAATCATCACTCAAACACACTTGTTTGCCTTCATCTCCATGATCAACATAATTCTCCAATGAACCAGATTCTTGACTATTTAAAACAACCAAGGTCGGGACAGCAAGATTAGGAGCTACTTTCGGATAAAACTGCGATGACGATGAAGAAGAACAACGAGGTTGATCTTCTTGTTGTTGGTGATTAATGTTGTTGTTGTTTTGATGATGCTGAGGTTGTTGAACTGGTCTATAACTCCAGTTTTCATCGTCAAGGTTGTTGTTGTTTTGTTTTGGTCGTCTACTACCTCTTCTCATCATTGTTGATTTTTTCAAACATTTGGTTTCATCATGTTCTGTTTTCATTTATTTATATAGGTCACACGTATATAAAGTAAACAGGCCCATGTTTCAGTTTGATCTTGGGCTTCTTTTATCTAATCTCTAGGGTGACAACTTCTTGTATCAGGTTCGGGTTGATAGATTGCCGGGTTATAAAATTTCAACCAAAACTCAACGTATTTAAATGATCGGGGTTAATTATATCAACCTAACTCGTTTATACATAACTCAAACCTGACCCATTTAACCTGTATATATACTTTGGTTAGTGGGTTAAATAGATTTTACGGGTTAAATACGTTAAACGGCTTTCTAGTCGACTCACTTAATCCATTTTATATATAGAAGTTAACACATTACATGGGTTAACCGGGTTTGTAGGTCGACCCATGTAACTCATTAACCCATATAATATAATATAAATAATTTTAAATCTAGAAAATAAAAATTAAACGGATTGACGGGTAAACCCATTTAATTTATTCTCAACCCGAATCTAACCTGTTTAATAAACGGGTCAGATGGATTGACTCGAACCTGACCCAAATCTATTTTTACTCAGTCTGAACCTATTAATTTTCGTATCGATTTTAGCTCGAATTTCATGTCGGGTAAAAAATTGCCACCCCGCCTACTAATCTATATCTATACTATTATATAAAGAGGCTAACTCCGATCTTAATCCTGAACCTAAAATTTTCAAACCTAACTCCAAACCAAAAATTAAGATATGAAATTTAAATTTAAACTCTTAGATCATATTTTGTTAAACTGATCTTATCAATACATATGTTTTTATAACAAACTTTTGTAACAACCTTAGTAACAAACAATTCAAAAAACTTTTATATTTAAATTGAAATATCTTTTGATATATTTATTTTTTTATAATGTAACTTTACCAAATTTTCTAAAATTTCGTGCTCTTTAATTCAACATCCAATTTAATATAATTTTATTAAATTTTTGTTTTATGTTTTTGATGAGTTTATTTAAGTTAATTTAATTTTTTTATTACTTTAACTTTAATTTAAACCTTGGTAAAATTGTAATATTTGTTCGCTAAAAAAGTAGTTATCGGGTAGTCGCCGCTGCATTCGCGGATATTATGCTAGTGTATACTAAATTCTCATTTTAAAGTAAGCATATTATCAGAATCTAATGTTCTTCTACAAACATAACTGACCTGCTCTTTCTTTTTTCACATTCCCTAATTTCGGATCTCTTATGGATAACTACTACTCCTTGAACCATCGTCTATAAGAATACACAAAGCCTCGTCAACTTTTCTGAATGCCTTTTCTTAGCTCCACAGACATTTTTATTGTAGGATGGACCTTAAATGATATTCTTTTGTATAATCTCCTCAAAAGAAAACTTTCTTCCCACTCCAAGAATCTCATAATAAAATCGGTGGTATCATTGATTATAACGATTACACGAGTTGATAAATAGGTTCTTGGCTGGGCCGGAGCGGTGTGGAGTTTTTTGGAGCGATGGGTGGCGAGTAATGAGCATTTTGAGTTTTAGTGCTCATCTGACAGAATGAGCTGTGAGCATTTTGATTTTTATTGGTTTGCTATTTTTTTAGAAAAAGTTGTGAGTAGCTCCGGCCACAAATTCTATTTGTTTTAGATAAACTTCAAATCTTTTATGCTGCATTCGAATTTACTACTAGTTATTTGCCTCATGATTATGTTTATTCTAAACAATAACAAAACTCAGACCATAAAAATTGGAAATATTAGCTCAAAGCATTAGACATCGTAACCATGCTACAAGCTTTACGAATATTGATAATACAAGTGTAAGACCTTGTTGATACCCCTCGCATTTTGGGTTCCCAGATACAATTAAACGCTATCCCTCTGTGTGTTGTTTGCATCCCTTAGGCCCGAAGTGTTGCGAGCCACGTGGGACCATCTTCCTACACAAATAACAATAGTGACCTTGACATGCCCAACATAAGATGTGATTGTTATTGCCAATCTGACCAACAAAAAAACATACATATATCATTCATTAGTTAAACCAAATTATCTACCGCGTATAATACAGATATGATCTGACGAGAAGCTTAAAAATGTTGCCTCACCTTCGTGTTGTATTGAGTACATCGAGGGCATTTATTAGCAAGCTTACCAAGCTGACCATGGAGTTGAGCTTGTATCTGTCTTGCAAGTTGTAGTGGGTTCATTCGTTCCTCCACTTTCCTAACCTCTTGTTCTGGAAAAAGAACACAACTCGAAGTCCTTTAACAGTTAAAAGCTCGTTAGTCCACAACAAAATTTCTTATATACCCACAAAAAGTGTAATTTTGGGAAATCATATTATTTAAATAAAATCAAAATTGTAAAGGTTTTTCAATGATTTATGGTTTAAATGGATCGTTGATCCAATCTCAGCTTGTAAAACCACATTGTAACGGACTTTCATCCCTCTAGCATCTTGCTAGTCATGTTAATAAAATTTCCATTTATAAAAAAGTGATTATGAATCCAAAACAAAATTTTATTGAAGGGTTTAAAATTATCAAATCTAGTACAATAAATACCTGAAATGATCATATCCTTGAATGACCTTGTTACATCGGTAGCAGAAATACGTGCCACAGTTCGTACAAACCATTTTGTTGCAACCAGTAATTCTTGAAATTGCTATCTTACAAGATGGGCATTGTTTTGAATCACGAAGTATCGTTGCAACACTAAGAAGCTCTTGTATCATTCCTCGTTCATGCTGCTTTTGTTTCTCTCCCATTCGACCAGACTCCTGTCTCTCCTGCACCAATGCAAGATTATGTTCATACATGCACATCACATACTTCCTTAATCCCATTAATAAGGTAAATCAGCCGGGTCATCCAGGTGTGGGCCGTGTGGGTATATACTCAATATGGGATCAGACAGGTATTTCTATACTACAGTAATAATTGTTAAAATAATCCAATAATTTGGATAAAATGATTTAGAAGGTTGTTACATTAGATATTTATTTCAAACTAATTCTTACAATAAAGATGCTGACGTGGTAATTTGTGAGCTCATTTATCACACTACACAACTTTATATAGATTTTGTTTAAACATAACTAAAAACAAAGTTACTACGAGGTTACCTGCAACATACGAAGCTTCCTTTCTGGTGTCATACACATATTTCCAACATGGAGCTTTTCCTTACAAAGTGTACAAAAGTTAAAGAAGCATAGGGAGCATTGTGCATGTTGGTCTTTCTCTTCTATGCACGGTGTTTCACATCTTGGACAGTAGACCACATCAGTCATTGAATCGAGTGTCTTCTGTAATGTAAGTGATTCCCATTTCTCAAACTTTTCATCGTCAAGCCATCCTTTGATAAGACCTGGTGGAATCATTCCCCCACATTTGGCAATAGGGCACAAAAGCTTACTTACGCTACCTTCTTGTATAAGTACGTCTGTGTAAGTTTTCATGCATATTTCACAAAAGAAATGCTGACATGGCAATCTAATAAATTCACTACCTATGGAAAATACAGAAACGAGTCAGTTAGATAATCACGGACACTAGTTTGTAACATTAGATTTATCATATAAACATTTTAATAAGATGGGTTGTAGAAAATAGTTTTTGGATGTGTTCGACGTAATGATAATCTGATAATCAGTTAGTTCAATGCAAAGCAGGACGGAGACACGCCTTGTGAATGGGCATAGAGTTTCACAGATAGTGTTTATGGAAAGCGTCATTAAGTACTTTTATGTTAACCTTCGATAACCAGTTTTTTTGGTTAAGCACATATAACCATGAACAAAATCTCTCTATGAGATAATCAATTTCAAACCACGAATCCAAACAGCCATGAACTCAATAGAACATTTTATTGTAACGTGCATATGTTTAACATAATAAACTCTCATTGAGATGCAAGAATATTACCAGCAAATTCACTAAAGCAGATGCAACATTCTTGAAAATTTGAAAGGAAAGATTCAAGCCTTTGCTCCTCATTGTAACTCTTCAATGAAGGAATATCAACATCTACAGATACACATCCCGATATTGCCCGTGGGTCCCCATTGTCTTTCCAACCATACGGGCCAAGAATTATTTCTTTGTCAAATCCAAGATAAGATAATGCAGAACTGTGCAACCATTCAGCCCACGAATATATAACTTCTTGCCCGTGTTGTTCGTTCCATATTGAACCCAACATGGAACACAAACTTGAAATTTTTACGGAATCCAACCATTGTACACAGATTGTAAAATACGGAGGGAGATGTGTAGGGTATGATTTGGGTAATAAACAAGTCAAAATTATTGGTGGAATATGCTTGACTTGAAAAGAGTATGAAAAATCTTCTGAATGATTGGTGTTTGTATCTAGTTTCGCGGAAATAGTTAGCTCTTCAGGAGCTTCAATGTGGATATGAATCTGCAATATAACATACAACCAAGTCGTTAATATCACACATTATTTGTCAAATAAACTGAAATAACCTCGGAACGCTATGCTACCTGAAAAGACCGCAGTCCATTCTTGTTGTCGAGGATAAAGATGCTCTCTCCGTAGATAGATTCCATTGCCAAAATCTACAGTTCATTTTTTGAAATTTATAGGTTAGTGTACATTCTTAATTTGAACAAGATACATACGTGTTCTGTATGTTTTTTTTTTATGCAAATACAGTCTTTGATCATCGGCAATCCTTATTTTTCACATGTAACAAATTCACATATAGATTAAGGATGTTTGGATTGCTTAGCAAATCTTTCAATTCCTTTTTAAATAAACATATCAACTGTAACAAAAAACAATACAATAGAAAGTGTTTGGCTTTAATCATGTTATAACAAAACATGTACAATATTAATGAGAAAAGAAGTTTATGATTTATGTTTACTTAATGATTTTTAGTTATTGGAAAGGCAAAGATTTTTTAGTCTTGATTTGGGACTAAAACCCACAGACTCTTGGTCGATGGGCAACCCTCTTTGGCCATATGCACAACGGCATTTTAGATCATGAGTGGATGTTTACTAAATCAAGTGGCGCGGAGAGATGTCTAAATTAGCCACTTAACGGAGATAGAAAACTTTTTGTGACGTTCCGAATAAGATGCAACAAAGGGTTGGACACCCACTACTTAAGTAGAAAAGAAACACCATAAGACAAGAAAAACTACCCGCGAATACCATGCTACTGTCACCTTAAAAAAACAAGCATTGTCTATTTATCTGGAAAAGGCTTAGAGCATGCCATAAAGCATGAATCATGGCAACTTAAAGATTCATAATACTAATAAGTTACTACTGGTTTACCTCATCTTGTTGTAACTGACCATTATCTTTGAATACATCATCGGATAAATCAGCTTCTGCGCCACACAACATCAGGTTTTCCAGCTTTTTCAAGACATCACCATCCTCATATTCATCTTGATCTTCATCTTCATCTTCAACACAATCTTCCTTACTAGCATTAAGATCATCACAGATGAAAGACACTTGCTTGCCTTTATTTGTTTCGTCTTTTCCAGCATCGTTCAATGAGGCAGATTCCTGATTATTATTCAAAACCACCAAGGTAGGGGCAGTAAGATTAGGAGCTCCTTCAGGATATAACTGTGACGACGACGATGATGAAGAAGAACAAGGTTGATCCTTTTGTTGTTGGTGAGTAATGCTGCTGTTGTTTTTATGATGCTGAGGTTGTTGAACTTGTACGTAACTCCAGTTTTCTTCGTTAACCTTGTTGTTGTTTTGTTTTGGTCGTCGTTTGCTACTACCTCCTCTTCTCATCATCGTCGTCGAATGTTTAGGTTAAAAGATTTTGTTTCAAACAAAACAGAACGTGTTCTTTTTTTATTTGTCTTTATACATAGGTCAAGGTCTTCTAGCTTCTTGTACTTGCTTTAGAATTCTTTTGGTTATAGTAATCTCTTGGCCTGTTTGGGAAAAACAAATTCTACAAATAAATTGAATTACTCTCGATGTTCTTGTTCATAGTGTTATTTTTCAATTTAATTGTTCACTACTAATAATAAAAATAAAAGTTTGATCTAATTTACTAGAAATTATGATTACAAAATTCAAAAAAACTTAAATTAATTAGTTAAGAGTAAACTATTATTCTGTCAAAAAGTAAGAGAAAAAATTGATAACTTATAGTACGGACACGGCCCATTAGGTCTAAAACTATACACTAAATCTTGGGTCAGGCCCAACTAAATGTAACCCCACCACGGGTGGCAAAATCACTAACAGATCGGCTCCGTGAGAGCAAAACCGTACAACATGATCGAGTCAGCTTCTCCGGAGCAGATCCGAAAACCCTCACTGAACCAGCTCCTAAGGATCGGATCCGCGAGAAACGATTAGAAGATAAGAACAAAAGGCCTTTGGCCCACAAAGGACCATTTCGAGTGCTACCCGAAATACTAGGAAAACCTAATATTTGACTCGCCTATAAAAGGTAAACTCTGACACTAAAAAAATGTAAGCCCACCACGGGTGGCAAAATCACTAACAGATCAGCTCCATGAGAGAGAAACCACACGACATTATCGAGTCAGCTCCTCCGGAGCGGATTCGCAAACCCTCGCTAACCAGCTCCCAAGGAGCCGAGCCGCGAGACACGATTAGAAGATAAGAACAAAAAGGCCTTTGGCCCACAAAGGCCCATTTCGAGTGCTACTCGAAATACTAAGAAAACCTAGTATTCACTACAACACAACTGGGCTAATACAACGGTAGGAATTTGTTAGAATTCCGTTGCAAATGGTTAAATGCAACGGATTTGCAACGGATTCCTACCGTAGCGTTAATGCTCTATGGAAATATTTTTGCAACCGAATTACAACTGTCAAAAAAATATTGTGACAGATTTTCAACGGAAGTAAATACGTAAGGAGAATTGCAATGGATTTACAATGGCATAAATTTGCAACCAAAATACAAATTTCCAACGGATCTGCAACAGTACAAAATTTGATTTAGTTTACTTTTGCAACGACTTGGCAACAAACAATTTACCTTGGAAATAGTATAAATTTGCAACGGTATAAACTTTCCAACTGATTTGTGACAATATATAATGCAATCAATCTGTAGCAATAACTCGTTGCAAAAGTAATATCAACAATTATTATATTTCTTGTATAATACAAATTCGAAAGCAGCAAATAATGATAAGCATCTTCAAATATTATATTAGTACAACAAATATAACAAATCTAACCAATTTTACGAATTTAAAAGTGTAAAAAAACGAGAAAGTTGCTACATATATAGCGAGAACCTCTTCCGTCTTTGTATCTTCATTCGGAAAGCTTCCTCACCATACTCAAAAGCTTTTGCTCAGTTCCATGAAATGTTAGTATTAGACGTCTAAAAAGTTCGTCCTGATTATGCTCCACCAAATACGTTGACTCGTACTTTATTTCTTCACAAGGACACAACTGCAGGTACGTGAAAGAAACATGTAATCGTGTCACAAGAATGTAAGTTCAATTAACTTAAGGTCCTTAAGTACCCACCATTTAGTGTTTACAATTTATGATCAACGTTGAACTAAATAGATGTCACAATTCTGATTCACATAAAAGGATATTCTTTAGAAGAGAGTTGTCAAAAGCTTAAGAAACATGTATACTATTATGTTACAGTTAAAAAAAACAAGCATTTGTGCCACATTAGAAGATCAAGATAACTCATTAATTAGGTTGCTTAACTTGATCTTGCCATTATGTAATTTAAGATTAAAGTGCAATAGACAACAATCAAGATGTTCAATAAAGGAAGTTTATACATGTTTAATAAGTATCAAAGTAAGTTTTTAGTTATCTAATCAATGAAATAATGTAAGTAGTTGCATGCTTGTTTTCGTAATGCACACATCACACTAATTGGCAAGATAATAAAGGCTCGGATTCAAGTGTAATAGTAAACACACCTTTAAACATAAGGGCCTTATGAGCTTGTAAAATTTTTTGAAGAAAAAACACGTGAACATCCAATCTACAACCTGTGAAAATTACATGTGTGAGGACAAAAAACATGTTATATGTAAAACATGACATGGTCGCACATTACTAAAATTTGCAATTGCGGAATTATAGTAAGTTGATTTTCTAGCACCTAAAATGTACAAAAAAAGGGTTCTTGCGTCACAACATACATTTAGATTAATAAGTATTGATTGTATTGATCATTTTTATTGAATACCATACCTTTAAACAGATCTTATGAGCTTGTAAACATTTTTAATAAGCACCTGAACATCCAATCTACAGCTGGGCCAAATATAGCAAATATTTAGAAGACTCAAAACATAAACATGCCAAGTATTTAGTCAAAGAAACATTATATAAGCATACTATATTTCCACCTTCCATAGATTTTACAAGCCAAAACCTTACCCACGGGACATAGCCATTAACATATTTAACACACTTGCAACATCCATCATCAGTTGAACCATTAAGTCAAAGTCTGTCCCTATAGTCAAAAGCAAAAATGAAAAAGTCAAAACCAACCATAGATAGTCAAAAAGAGTACCTACATGAATAACAATATGCTCCAGTTCTACAACTATCATTTACTAATAATCTTGACCATAATAAATAAATTCTTCAATAATAACTACCCATATTAATCAATGAATAATAGAATAGACATAATAAACAATACTGATGTATGTTTATTTGTTGAAGAATATATGTGATATATGTTAGATTGCTACCTTTGTGCACGTTTGACCAGCCCTACATTTAGCCTAACATATTTATAATAAAATTGTTACCTATGTGTAGGGGTGTCAGTAGGGTCGGGTTGACCCGACCCGAACCCGATAAAGCTTAGCGGGTCGGGTCTAATCAGGTTAAAAAATATTATCGGGTTATTTTGACCCAACCCGATAATTCGATAGTGTTATCGGGTTGGGATCGGGTTAGAAAAATAATATTATCGGGTTATAGGGTCAACTCGATAAGACCCGCAAATTCATTTTCTAGTTTTTAATTAATCTCTACTCCTTTATAAAGCAAAAATAAGGATGGTTGAAAAATACTAATTTTGGAAATGTTGAAAATAGAATGGTTGAAAAATACTAATTTTGGAAATGTTGAAAAATGGTGGGCCCTACTAGAAACCCACCCATTCTAACACACTTTTCTTTTGCATCTAAAAAAACACACTTTACACAAAGCCGCCGCCACCACCATCGCCACCACCATATCTCACCAACGCCGGACCCCACCGTCGCCAGATGTAACCTGTAAATCGCTACCGCCATATTCACAAAAATAGTTTTCCAATTTCGAGGTATTTCTATAGATCTGTAGTTTTTTATTTTTACATCTACTTTTTTAATTTTTAGATCCAAGTTTCTATAATGTATCACTTTTTTTTTAACAGCTGTCATTATGCTGGAAAAAGTTGTCGTTTTTCGCCGGATTGACAGCCTTCAAACAACAAAAACCCATCCAAAAAAAATCAATTAATCAATCGATCAACAAACCCTAATTCAAAAAAAATCAATCATGTCGTCAAAGATGGTAAATTTTTTTTACTTAATTCTTCACAATCTGTTGATTAATTAATTTTATATTATATAAAAAAAACAGTGATTTAATTTATGTTTTTTTTTTAAATTTTATAGGAGGAAAAGCTAAGCCTTTGAAGGCACCAAAATCTGAGAAGAAGGAGTACGATGAGGTATGAGCTTATCTGATCGTGTCTGTAAAAGGTTTTTTTTTTTTTTTTTGGCTTGTATAGATGGCTTATGGCTTATTTGGTTTTGGGTTTATGTTTTATAAGGTTACTTTTTGTGGCTTATTTTGAGACTTTTGTAGTATAAGCCGAAAAGTTTCAATTTAAGCCAAAAAAAAGTGAGCTTATGAAACATAAGCTTATTATTGTTTTGTAGATTATTATTGTTTTGTAGCATATACTGTAAAGGTTTTTTTTTGCTTATATAGTGTGCAGCTTATTTGGTTTTGGGTTTAATAAGCTTACTTTTTGTGCTTATTTGAATTGTTTTGTGCCTTTGGGTTTAATAAGCTTACTTTTTTTTGCTTATTTGGAATTGTTTTGTGCCTTTGGGTTTAATAAGCTTACTTTTGGGTCTAATAAGCTTACTTTTTGTGGCTTATTATATTGAAACTTTTTTTAAGCATTGAATGAGCTATCAAGCAAAGATAGTATAATGTTTTTTTTGGTTTGGCTTATATTGTGTGCTTATGGGCTTATTTGTTTTTGGGTTTATGTTTTATAAGCTTACTTTTTGTAGCTTATATTTAAACTTTTACAATACCACATGTACTATATATCTCGACTGCCATCATCAGGTACCCCCCAACTTTTACTTCATTCAGAAGGAAATGTTTTTATTTTATTAACCACAATGATCCGGAGAATACCATTACCATCCATAATTGTTGTTTTAATGTAGTATTGACCATTAAGTAGCCTAGCAGTGAGATGCCTAGCTGACTGGTTAAATTAGTAGCGACATTTGATTACAACACACGCTGATTGTATTTTTACATGTGGGTCAATAACACAAAATGTTACTTGCTATTTGGTTTAAAGTTTTATGTTTTTAACTGCTTAGAGGTTATGTTGTTATATGATCAGTGACTTGCGCAGTAGTATTATTGACCTTTGGCTTAGTTTCTTATAGGTTTAGATATATTGAATGCTTCGAAACTATGATGCATAATGAACAAAGCACAATACATCAGAAAGTAGCATGGGCTAATACACCAGATAGTCACTTAGTTTTAATAATCGGTTAAAATAAGCATGCCTCTAGGCGGGTCGGGTTTGTTAAAGGGTATAAGTACTTTGTGTGTCAACGATAATAACCAATCCTAATTGCTTATATTTGGCGTTATACTGTGTAACTAATCTTAAATAAGAGTTATTGTATCCAGTAGTAATAGCTTAATGTTGTTGTTTGCTCATTATCTATTCATAGAAACTGAAAGTGGAGCGAGTAACTTACTTGCTAATTGCTAATGTATCATTTTTTGTGATTTTTATGCTTAGGTCCACAAAGAGGCACGGCTCGTGTAGAGATTAATCACATTACAAGGCTCCGAGACAAAAAAATTAAAGGTTAGTATTCAACATGCCATTGTTAAACCATTTTAATGGCTGACTATAACTACTTGCAACTAAAGTTCATGTTGTAGATCCTATTGTTGTTGATACAAAGCATGTGATCGCTGAAGAAATGGAACGAAAATCGTGTTTGAAAAATGGTGGTAAGTCCTTTAAGCTTGAATCTTTGTGGTATAATATTGTATTACACGCTTACGTAAAAAGAGTCAGATGCAAACCAACACATTATCATGTTCTTTGGCTAAATGGCTTATATCACATCACACAAATTACATTGAATATGGGCATGTATTTATGTTGCCTAGAATTCTAGAGCTGATAGTATTGACCATAACATCTTATTTCTTGCATTATGCATGGTGTACTTGTGGCTGGAATTGCATTCTTTTGTCTAGGCTACAATGCGTGGGAGAATTTGCTAATATCTACACCTTCAGCTCCAGGGTAATACTGTTTTACAATGTAATTAGTTAAAGTTTTAGAATTATAAGATGTAGCAGGATAACACAAGGTGGTCAGTCAACAAACTTTTAAGTGGGTTATCAGAAATGTATTATTTAATAAAGCTTCTTATATTTTTATACGACTATCCCATTCTATTATTTTCCTATTAATTGTTGGTGAATGGATGCAGTGGATCATTTGGTGGGTAATGTTGGAATTTATCAAGTTTGCATGTTGGAAGACACTGAGAATTTCATTGACTGAAGACCTATTACGTTACTCTTTTATTTATCTTTCATGTGATGAAAATGTGCACACACAAGTATATCACTTTTGATTTAGACTTGCCAAATTACGCAAGTTTTTAATGAGGTAATATAAGTTTCAATAACACCTGAGTACAATGATAAGACAATAGCTTTAACAAATTGATGAATGACCAATTAATGTGAAACGGTTTTGTACCTTTTTTTTAGCGATGCAAGTGTTGAGCTTAAATCAGTGCATTCACATAGATACGATATGTATGTGGAGTATGCATATTTATGGGGTTATGTAAACAGAATTAAGGGGTCGACACTATTAAAGGCTGGTCCTTATTGGTTTCTTATCAAGCAAACATTGACATTACAAAACCACTCTTTATGGATAGGCTTTTACCCTATATATATAATGTTAAAGAGTCTTAAGTTCAGAATTAGGCTTATTGTTGCAGGTGTGGTCTTAGTGAGAGGCAATTTCTAATAAATAGTAAAATCTTATATTCATGTAGGAAAGTCGAAATGATATGTGGATATAAAAGTTAAGAAGTGGTGTTGTAGGTGATTTAATCTTAGATATCTTTATACAAGTTAAGGGGTGTTTGGGAAAACTTTGATTGCATTCAGGGTGTTTGGAACTTTCATAGTAGTTGAATCAAGGGTGTTAGGGACTAACTTTAATAGTTGAATTCAGGTTTGTGTGGAACCATTTTAGATAGTTGAATTTAGCGGGTTTGCATGATTTACTTAATAGTTGCATTCAAGGGTTGTAAGGGTCTTAATAGCTTAAATTTAGGGTGCCGATGGTGAAGCTTCTTATTTGCGTCAGCTCGCTAGGATTTAGGTTCGAGAATTAGGAGAAGTGGTCTCAGTTCTAATTTATGGTCATGTAATATTTTTTATATATTTTGTTTATGTATATACCTGCATACAAAGCTAATAAAAACCACTTCTTGTTACTTGGTCCCCGGAGACCATGTATACGCTAAATCCTCGAAACTTACCATTTCTTCATCTGGAGTAAAGCCCAGTTTGGTTGTTTTACTTATGATTGTAATTCGTATGCTTTATGTGACGATATAGGTACAACACGGGGAATTTATTTGCACTTAACCATCGTTGTGGTACATAAATCTGCTATAGAAAAACTCATGGCGTAGGCTTGGTCATCCCTGTGGATATTGTTCACACGCAAATATTATTTGATAAAACTCTTATTTGTACCTGCCGTACTTAGCAGCTTGTACAGCTCTGGAGGCCAGGTTCTCTTGGAAGCTTTAATGCTCATTCTGCCAATGCTGTTTCGACGAGTTTTAAAACAGCGGGTCAAGACCCATCCAAAAACATTGAGGGCTTTTACTGTATTGATATCAAGTATGTTAATTGTAGAAAATAACTAAACGTATGTGTAACTATATTTTCCATTGAGGTATTAATCATTTGCTAGCTTCTTGTTTTCCATAGTATATATATTTGGGTGAACGTGCCAATCTTTGATTTGTTATTGTTTGGAAAATGTAGAGAATGTCTGAACATGTTTGATAAAATGGCTAGATGGGTACACTTTTAACTCTTGGTGTTTTAGCTATTCACTCATGTAACATATGTAATTTTATTTTGATTTTTGCGCGTTTTATTTTGAGCGTTTCACAAAAGTACTTACCAAAATATTATGTATCATTAATTATGTGTTGCTAGCCATATCCGCCGCTATGCGCGGGTATTCGTCTAGTACTTATTAAAAGCGCAATACATCTACTCTAAAGTTTCTGTAACTAGTATAACCAGATAACAGATCTATCTTATTTGATGCACAAACAAAATGCCCTGTTATGCTAGGTAAAATCCTTTGACCACTAAACATAAACAAAAATATAGCAGTGACTTCTAAAATTAGTCAAGCACCAATAACAAATCCGAATAATTAACAAGAAACAATCATGTTAATAAGCTTTTATATGTAGATCTAAACCTTTTCTACTTATGTAGTAACGAATTGAAACACGAAGCAACAATAACATAATTAACTAGAAACAACTGTAACATCGATGCTCATAATAATTTCTAAGACAATTATGAATAAATGAAGAAAAAACCTGTAGACCGAGAGTTAAATGGTGGTTCAAAACGAGAGAAAGAGTGATGTGAGCACCGGATCAGTATGTGACATGACAGAGATGAAAATGAATGAAGATTCGGTAAGATATTGATAGAGTGAGATGTGAGATGTGAGGGTGTAGATCTGGTGGAGGTCAAAAGTAATTTGAGAGAGAGGCGGGATGTTATTGAAAATTTTGGTGAAAACCTAAGAGGGAAATTTTGGTGAAAATTTTGGTCAAAAGTAATTTTGGGGGGAACTAAAAAAGACCGGGCTTTTGTAACAAAAAATAAAGGTGCAAAATGATTTTTTAATCAAGTTTTATAAGTAAATTAGAAGTGTATCTGTGTATAATTGTGAAAAATTTTTAACGCTTAATTATTAGCGATATACTAATTGATCAGATGGTCGAACCGGTAGTCTGACTCGATTGGGTTGGCCCAGTGGTGGAATCCGTGACCCGGTGGTCGAACTTGTGCTTCGGTGACTCGACCAGGTTGACTCGATAGTCGAACCCGTGCACAAGGGACTCGACTAGGTTGACCTGGTGGTTGAACCTGTGACCCTGACTTGCTCAGGTTGACTCGGTGGTCGATCACGTGACTTAGTGACTCGATCGGGTTAACATGGTGATCGATCGCGTGACTCGATCGGGTTAACCTGGTGATCGATCGCGTGACCCGATGACTTGACAAGGTTGACACAGTGGTCGAACCGTAACTCAGTGACTTGACCTGATTGACTTGGTGGTCGATATCGTGACCCGGTGACACGACCGGATTGACTTGTTAATCGAACCTGTGATCTGGTAATATTTGTTGATCCCAAACTTAGATTGATTTAGCTTTTGTCTTATCGAGATTAGTTCAAGTATAATACGTAGAGAAACTTTGTGTATTCAACAAACTAAGTATTATGCGGAATTAATACTTAGAACAAATAACAAATAACAAAGCACGTATACCAAACTTTCAACTTCGATTAATAATAATAATAATAACGATGAACAATGAGATTGAAAGCGTGCATAAACATAAACCCTACGGCCTCCTTTTATACACATAAGGAGCCTTGTACATTAAGCTATCGTATCAACTATATTAGGAAGATATCTAAAGATAAATATAAATACAATATTCATATACACCTTCCTAATCTAAACAAACGTGTTGACTTTAACAGCTAACAAGTCTTGACAGCGGCTTGATTCTTCTTGTCTGTGTCTAGGCTGTCAGCGGCTTGATAATACCTTGTCAGCGGCTTGATAACATTTGTCAGCGGCTAGTGGACTTAGCTAATTTTATTCCCAACAATCCTCCCCTAAACTTGATATTTACTCCAATCATCAAGTTTCTGAATGAAACCAAAAGATATAGAGGATTCTTACAAATAAAATCTATTCTTGTAATTGAGAGATGATGAATTTCATCGAGTCAACTCCTATTCCACTGGTGTAGTCTACTTTAAGCTTGGTGCTCATCATCTTCTTCAAAACTTCTTGTGACAATGGATACGTCCTATCAACCAGCAAGAACTCTAAAAACTTTGTTGTGCAAAGATGAAAAATACCAACAGCCGAATACAAATGCCACTCCAAAGTACTTAAATCATCTAAATCCAGCCATACTGGATCTGCTTCATCATGGTCAAACATTCTCTTGAATGTTGTCCATATATTTATTCTATTTTGAGAAGTAGGAGCTTCAGCCTCATACTTCTTCTTCAACATACTCCAAAGAGTCTCCAAGTCTTCTCTATCATTGCTGCCAAACAAGGACATAAACGATGTAAACATATGAACTTTATCCCCATACCTTGTGATCACCCAGAAACCTATTGTTGGATCTTCTTCATACTTAACAATAGGATTTATGAAATCAAGTGGAATCACAACAGCAATATCACCAATATCCAACAAAATGGAATACATGTTAGGAATAGATGAAAATTCTTTAACCTTACCCAACAAGTGTTTGGAAAGGTCCCAGTTGTTTAAACAGGATTCATCAAGCACTAACGCTGGTGAGTTTTTAAGAGGTCGTTCAAACCTCACCAAGGAAGCATAAATATGAAAGCTTCCAATCCACAATGTACGGAGATTATCCACAAGACGGCCAAGATTATGAATCTTAACAAACCGAACAAATGCAAATCTCTTACCAGCCTTAGATTTTTTGGATGGAATGAATACATCCACCATCGTACCGCATGTACTACAAGTTTTCCAAAGGTCACGCGATGTATATGATTAGGAAAATTGGTTACATAAATTGAACGTGAGGCTTTTGAAATCAAATATTCATCAGACATAGGATGACACTGAGACGAACGCGCCATGAACACACAAAGGAATGAACGAGAAAACGCAAATGAGAAAAAAAAACGAAATGAAACTCTAAAAGGAAACAAACCTAAGATCGCAGACAATAGCCAATGAAACACATCATGCAAAATAAAGAGAGATCTAACACACTACTTTTAAGAAACCCTAGAAGAAGAGGGGATGAATATCACACCACCTTAAGCGATAATCCAAGGATTAAAAACTCAAGGTCTGCAACTACGTCGAATCCTCTCATCCCAACACGGGAATAAAAAAATATATGTAAAGATCTGCCGTTATTCAAGAGAATGATGCCATTAGAAGAGATCCATTATATAGGTTTACAACAGCAATAGAGATATCCAACAACACAAACACAATCCCTATGGCTACGAATTACAAACGCACAAAGAAGCTCGTTCTTAGATCAATCGCAATGATCAATAGGTAGGACGATAGGTTCTTTCTACGTACGAATGACTGGAAGGTAGTAGATCAGTGCTTATGAGAGGAGGTCAGTAAGGGATCCGCCATTGTAGGTTTTTATTGGGAGGTGCTTTTTGTCATGGTGATAATGGAAAATCGAATTTTTAAAATGGAAAATCAGATGTGTTGAATGATAAAATTATATATAAGATGTTAAACAATGTGTATGAACTCATTGCATTATGATATCGTGATGAATTTTAACTAATCACGATGAATGAGTCATATCTCATTTATTTATATCGTGTATTGATTATGGCTTCGTTCGACTAAAACGTGTATCGATTTGGAATTGGAATGTAATATAAGTGTGAGGTTTTTGTCAAAGATGGATAAAAAAGTGAGGTTTTTGTCATCTAGCGGCTTTTAGGGACTCCTTTATGCAACACATAAAAAACCGATACAACTCATTGCAACATGATAATATAATATAAGGATTTACAACAAACAGTTAGAATCTAGAAATGATTAAACATCCGAACGCCATTAAAAATCCATAACAAAATATTTAGAAAATTCTAGTGGAATTATATATAAAAAGCAAATAAATAAAAAAAAACTATTGGTTACCGTTGCAAATCCGAAGCAATTATTTTTAAATCATAAAAAGGGTTGAAATAAAATATTGATATTAAAAAAGTTTGAATCACGAACATGTTTCGTTACAATTTCTTTCTTTTATATTTACTTAAATTTTTTCGAATCAAATCTATTAATGAGTTTGCAATGGATTTGCAACGGAAAACTAAAAATAAACTGAAATTAAATTATTATAGTCAAATCCATTAACAATTTTTGCAATGGATTTGCAACAAACGATTAAAAATAAATGAAAATTAAATTATTCTAATTATTCCGTTGTAAATCCGTAACATTTATTAAAAAATGCAACGGATTTGAAATGGAAGCTAATAATATTTTATTTTTCAATACTCCGTTGCAAATCCGTTAGATATTTCAAATAACTTTAACGGATTTCCAACGGAATGTTTTAAAATAAATATAAAAGAAAATACTTTAATTTTTGCAATGGATTTGCAACGCTTTTCTGTGCCATTGCTAATCCGTTGCAAATATGTTGCAACCCCGTTGCAAATTTGCTACGGAGAACTTCCGTTACAAATTTTCGTAGCATTTGCCCTAATGTGTAGTAGTGATTTGACTCGCCTATAAAAGGCAAACTTTGACACTCAAAAAATGTATGGTTTTTCCACGCATCCCAATACACATATACTTCTGAAAAATGAAATCTTACTCTTATACTAGAGTCTAATCGTGGGTTCAATCCCCACGATAAGGCAAACAGTCTACTTTTGTTTATGTAGGAAATGATCATATTCATCTCTTTTTATTACAAGATCAAACACAATCCATGACATATGAGCCCATCCGCCAAGAGTCCATATCCATCTAGCACCTAGGTCTAGATTCTTTACTAACAAGTATGATGTAATAAATGTATTTTTTTTTTCTAAAATGTAATTTTGGGGCGAAGGGAGTATTTAATTAGTTAAACTTTTTTCATAATTTCATTACTCTATGGGCGAATGGAGTATTTAATTAGTTAAACTTTTTTCATGATTTCATTACTCTACATATAGATCACCAATTCAACCACCAGGTTAACCTGATTGATTCATTGGATTACCGGTTCGACTACTGGGTCAACTCGTCTGGTGGGTCGAACAGAATTTCGAAAAAATAAAATTCGGTTTAATTTGAAACGTTTTTTCTACTGAATCGGTTCAACTAGTTAAACATGTCGTGTCAAACCGGGTTTTAAATCATTTGGGTGCCTTAACGGGTCAAAACATGAAACTTTTACAACATGTTATGAATAATTTTCATATGGATCAACAAAGCTGATGGTTCTGATTTGACCCTTGAAATTAAACATTTTTATGTTGTTCTGCTTCAACCAAGGTGAACAACCTGGATCTTTTCACATTCTATTTTAAATGTTACACAAAACACTTACCACGTATCGTTAAATATCTGTCGCTAAAAATTTCACCTTCATGCCAAATACGCGTCTAGTACATATTTATGACGCAACTTGTGTATTTGTATATTTTGCCAAAAATAAGTTTAAACATTCAGATTAAAAAATTTTCACTTTTTAATTTCGTTGTTCTCAATTGTTCCAAATCTCTACTATATATTAAAAGAAACACTTTCTATTTAAAGAAATGTTATAAAATCAAATTACTCTTTGTAATGCTTCATGTACAAATCAACATAGCTTCAAAATTGAAAATAGAAATATTAAATAACATATAATACTTATTATTAAAGCTAACCAATAAATAATATTAAAACTGATTAATACATAATTTAATATTCATATTGAAACTAATTAATACATATTAATTAATACACACTTAAAAGTAAAAATAATTAATACACCACATTACTTAGAAATACTATTATATATTCACATTTACAACAATTAAAAACATATATATCTACAAAATCATACATATTGTCTACCTAAAATAATGAGGTTCAACCGGGAACCGGAGTCACAGTCGATTCAACTAGCCAAAAACGGTCAGAAGATGAACCAGAGAGGACCCACCGAAACTAATAAAAACATCACCGTTAAATTAATTTGTACTACTTTTATGGAACAACACATAAATTTGTATTACTTATAAAAGATATTGTACTCTCTCTCTCTTTCCAAAACTTTAAGTAATACAACGATACAAACATTTACAACACAAATTTTTCATAAATATATTTCTATATTAATTGGTTGGCAATAAACATCAAATGACAAAATTAATACAAATCAATATGCAACATGTACAAATGCTTATTGCTATGAATTATAAATTTTTAGATACAATTATTTAAATTGTTCATTAATGTAAGTTTAATATCAAATTTTTATGTTTGATTTGATCATGCAATTTTTTTCCTAAATTTGCATTTTTGATAACATATATCGTGTATGTATGCATTTTTGTACAAATTTAGTGAAATAATTATCATTTTGCTAATAAATTCGATTAAATCGTACACATTAAAATAAAAAGATTTTAAGGTCATTATGATTTATGAAAACGTATAAACATATAAATTAAGAAGAATTTTTATATTTATATGTTATATAATATTGCGAAAAATGTTACACGGATTTACAAATACCTTTCACCATCAATTATCACAACCCCACAATACTATTTTTGTATGAAATTATTTATTATTTCTCAAAGTTACCCAAACTTAAAGCTATCGTCATTATTAATAAATAAAACTATAAAACATCGCGCTTGTGGAATTTTAGTTTTAAGGTAGCATTACAACAAATTAGTTGATTTTCACACTTATTATGCCACTTGTTCACACTTTAAATGGTATAAATTTAAAAAGTTCACATTTTCATTAGTGTTTTTGGTGTGAATAAATTCGGTGTAACAAATAACTTAACACTTTTAAGTGTGAAGATTTTTAATACTTCACACTTTTATGTGTGAACTTTTTAAAACTTCACACTTTGATGTGTGAACTTTTCAATATTTCACACTTTTTAATACTTCACACTTACAAGTATCAATATTTTACAAATAAAGTTCACACTTTTTAAAGTGCGAAGAAAAAAATGTGAACAAACCCTAAATATTTAGTGTAGCCACAGCCGTAATGCGCGCTAATTGTTTGATTATATAGGAAGGTCACGAGAAAAGTTTCGTATATACCATTTTTTATGTGTTTGAGAAGATCAATATTTTTCATATTATTTAAAAATGTGTAAAAAGTGTGATGTTTTTGATTGGGTGGTTTAGATCAAAATAATCTTTCGTCTTAAAATAAGCATACTAATCAGAATTAGATAGTTTCACCTCCAAACACAAGAATTGCATGATTTATAGGCAAGAACCTATGTATGTCACCAATTCTCAACGCTCGTGTGATCGCTAAAATGGATGATGCCACCGGTTACTACGGAATCCTTGGAGTTGGAAGAAAGTATTCTTCTGAGGAGATTAAGAATGCCTACAAGAAAATACCGTTTACGGTCCATCCTACAAGACTTTGTTGTGACCCCAACATTTTGGGTTCCAGAAACAATGAAACGCTATTCGACAGTGTGTTGTTTGCATCCCTTAGGCCCGAAGTGCTGTGAGCTACGTTTGACAATCTTCCTACACAAGTAACAGTAGTGACCTTGACACGCCCAACAAAAGATGTGATTGTTATTGCCCATCTGACCAAGAAAAAACCACACAAACATTATTAGTTAAATCAAATTATATACTGTGTAATACAGATATGATCTGACCAGAAGCATAAAAATGTTGCCTCACCTTCACGTTGATTTGACCACATTGAGGGCATGTATGACGTCGACCAACCTGACCCTCATGCAGCTGAGCTTGGATCTGTCCTTCTAATCGCCGCGGGTTTCGTTCTATGATCTGTCGCCCCGGTTCCTGTCGAATCCTAACAGCTGGTCGCGGAAAAAGTTCACAACTTCTACCACTTTAACAATTATTAAGCTCGTTAGTCCACTACAAAATTTCTTATATTCAATAGAGATTTTTTTTTTCTTTCCAATTAAATGGGTGTTAAATATTATGCAGTACTAGTAATATGGTTACATGAATAAGGGGTAATTTCGGGCCCAGCAAAAGTTGACATGAAACATAAATTTTGAATGGTTTAGATCGATTTATGGTACGAATGGATCACTGATCCAATCTCAGCTTGTAAAACCACATTATAACTTCTTTCATCTCTCTAGCATCTTGCTAGTCGTGTTAATATAATTGCCCTTCAGAAACAGAAAAGAAGGATTTATGAATCAGAAACAAAATTTTGGCAAATTTCAGCTTGTTTCCTTTATATGACCCTTTAAATATAAAATATAACCCAAATTCATCTATTCATTAGTAAAGGCCTAAAGGGTATAAAATTGCCACATTTAGAACAATAAATACCTGAAATGATCATATCCACCAATGGCACGATTACATCGGTAGCAGAAAAACGTGTTACAGTTACTACAAACCATTTTGTTGCAACCATCAATTCTTGAAATCGCCATCCTACAAGATGGGCATTGTTTGGCATCACGAAGTATCGCTTCGACACTAAGAAGCTCTTTTATCATATTTTGTTCACGTTTCCTTTGTATATCTCCCATTCGACTTGACTTCTGTCTCTCCTGCACCAATACAAGATAATGTTCATTCAAATAGATCAAACACTTCCTTAATCCCATTAAGAGGAAAAATCCAGCAGGTCATGCGTGTGCGAGTAAATACTCAAAATGGGATGGGGTTAATATGGGTAAATCGAGCTTTGGAACGGGTGAAACGGATCATGTTGGGTTGACCGGAAACAGTTTTGTCCAAACTTAGTATTTCTATACTAATAATTGGAGTGTTAAAATAGTCCAATAGTTTGGATAAAATGATTTATAAGGTTGTTACATTAGATATTTTCGTAAGCTAAAAATATATTATTTCAAAAATAATCGTTACGATAAAGATGTTGACGTGGTAATTTGTGAGCTCATACATTGTAAGATGGAAAACATTTATCACACCATACAAATTTGATATAGATTTAGTTTAAACTTATATAAAAACAAAGTTACTACGAGGTTACCTGCAAAATACGAAGCTTCTCTTCTGGTGTCATACACGTAACTCCAACATGGCGCTTTTCCTTACAAAGTGAGCAAAAGTTAAAGAAGCATTTGGGGCACTGTGCCTGTTGGTCACCATCTTCTATGCACGCTGTTTCACATCTTGGACAGTAGACCACATCAGCCATCGAGTCGAGTGTCTTCTGTAATGTAAATGATTCCCATTTCTCAAACTCCTCATCGCTAAGCCATACTTTGATAAGACCTGGTGGAATCATTCCCCCACATTTGGTAATAGGGCACAAAAGCTTATTCACGCTACCTTCTTGTATGAGTACTTCCGCGTAAGTTTTCATGCATTTTTCACAAAAGAAATGCTGACATGGTAATCTTATAAATTCACTACCTACGGAAAATATAGTAAACGAGTCAGTTGGATAATCACGCACAATAGCTTGTAACATCAGATTCACCATATCAGTTTAATATTTGTAATAATACGGGTTGTCGAAAATAGTTTTTGGATGTGTTCGGCGTAATACTAATCTGATGACTATTTAGTTCTAGCATGGTAGCAAAACTTAATTATCTTAGAAAATCATGCATAAAATAACAAGAAAGGACACACATGTAGAAAACAGACACGTCTTGTGAATGGGTACAGAAATAACCAGCTTTTTGGTTAAGCATAGATAATCATAAACAAAATCTCTCTATTAGATAATCAATTTCAAACCACAAATCCAAACAGCCATTAACGTGCATATGTTTAGCATAATAAACTCTCATTGAGATTAAAGAATTTTACCAGCAAATTCACTAAAGCAGATGCAACATTCTTGCAAATTTGTAAGGAAAGATTCAAGCAGTTGATCCTCATTGTAACTCTTCAATGAAGGAATATCAACATCTGCAGATACACATCCCGAAATTGCCCGTTGCTCCCCATTGTCTTTCCCACCATACGGACCAAGAATTATTTCTTTGTCAAATCCAAGATAAGATACAGCAGAACTGTGCAACCATTCAGCCCACGAATATATAACTTCTTGCCCGTGTTGTTCGTTCCATATTGAATCCAACATGGAACACAAACTTGAAATTTTTACGGAATCCAACCATTGTAAAGAGATCGTAAAATACGGCGGGAGATGTGTAGGGTATGATTTGGGTAATAAACATGTCAGAATTATTGGTGGAATATGCTTGACTTGAAAAGAGTATGAAAAATCTTCTGAATTGTTGGTATTTGTATCTAGTTTTGTGGAGATAGTTAGTTCTTCAGGAGCTTCAATGTGGATATGAATCTGCAATAGAACATACAACCAAGTCGTTATTATCACATATTATTTGCGAAATAAACTGAAATTACCTCGAATCACTATGCTACCTGAAAAGCCCGCAGTCCATTCTTGTTGTCGAGGATAAAGATGTTCTCTCCGTAGATAGATTCCATGGCCAAAAGCTACGGTTCATTTTTTGAAATGCAGGTTAGTGTACATTCTTAATTAGTACAAGATACATACGTGTTATGTATGTTTTTGTTATGCAAATACACTCTTTGATCATCGGTAATCATTATTAACACACTCATTACACATGGCTTAATTTGGGACTAAAACCCACAAACTCTTGTCGATCGGTTTATCAAGGATTTAAGAGATAAAATAATCAAGATCATGTAAATAGTTTCAACTCCCAAAAAAAACAGGCATATATATATCAAGGTAGTTAAAGGCAAAAGCGACCTCAAAGCGAGATGCCTTTCCCTAAAGCGAGAAGCGAGAAGCGAAAAAAGCGAGCGCTTGAGTTAACTTTTTACCCTTTGTGCATATAATAGTTTCTAGTATGAAATCAATGATCAAGTAAAAATATAATTATCTTAAAATCTCCATTTTAACATAAAATGATCACAAAAGAGAAGTTTATTCAAATACTTAAAGCCTCAAGTCTAAAAATTAGCTAAAAATTTAAAAATTATCCATTTACATAAAAGCGAGCGCTTTTCGGTCGCTTTTTGGTCGCCTTACAACGCTTTTTCTCGCTCTAGTAAAGCGCCTCGCTTCTTTGGAACTAAAGCGCTTTAGGGCGCTTCGCTTCGCTTCTTCGCTTAAGCGCTCGCTTTTCTCGCTTTTGACTACACTGATATATATATATATATATATATATATATATATATATATATCCGTAAAAAAAGTAGGATGCTTCTATCCAACACAGAAAGTTGTTTATATTAGCAGATAAATTGTTGGTATCGGAACGGGTCTGATCATCAAACCTACGTGGCTACCCGTATAACAGGAGATACAAGTTTAACAAATAGAAAATACGAGCAATTGAGATACAAGATAGTTCCTCGATACTTCTTCTGACGACCACCATACCTACTCGCTTCCCATCTTCCTGGCGATTACATTAAGGATATGTCGATCTCATATTGATGACGTATAGTAGGTCTACAGGCCTCTGGGCCTAGACCTCACTATCCTAAATGGGCTCCGACCCACTAACCAAGGAAGCAAACAACAAGCAGCCCGGCCATATAAAGGGGCTCCGGCCCACTAATATCACTCCCGGCTTCCACATCACTCACGGAAGCCGGAACCTGATCACGCCAGCCGCAGCCGCGAACCCTTGCCCGACAAGGGTCCCACTCCGAGCATAACTGAAACTACAGAAAAACTAGGAAAACCTAGTTCCACGTTGCCTATAAAAGGAACACTTGTGACACATCACAGCTACGATGTTCTCACACATCCTAATACATACACATTTAACATGATTACTTACTCTCGCGCCAGAGTCTAATCGTGGGATCCGCTCCCACGGTAAGACTAACGTTTACTTTCATTAGTGCAGGAAATCATCAAACTACTTCACTTAGTACTATAGCAGCACTCTTGAATGTTTTGTCTGTTTATTGCTTCAAAAAACTGAAACGCGATGGTTGAATACTTGAATAAAGTATGCAATCTACTTATGGAGACTGTATGTGTATCCGTCTACTCTGTTAGGAACATAACTAGATAATTGAAATCTTATGTCCTATATGTGCAATTGTGATTTACGTGAGATCAAGAGCTCAGTCACGTTTAGCTTATAGAAGAGTAAGGGGCTGTTTGTTTTACCTTAACGTAAGCCCATTCCGGTTAATATAACATAAGCCCCAATTGTGTGGCTTATTTGGAGACTTATGGGCTTATACAAGTTTATTATGATAATAGTCTCATATAAGCCCAAAAATCTCCAAATAAGCTTAAAAATTGGGGTTTATGAAATATAAGCCGAAATATGCTTTATTTTCGGCTTATATAACGTAAGCCTCAATTTTATGGCATATTTTGGTTTGGCTTGTATAATGTACGCCCATTTTGGCTTATATAACATAAGCCCCAATTTTGTGGCTTATTTGGAGGTTTATGGACTTATATAGGTTTATTATAATATAATAAACTTATATAAGCCCATAAGTCTCCAAACAAACCAGAAAATTGAGGCTTATGTTATATAAGCCAAAATGAGCTTAGGCTATATAAGCCAAAACAACCACCCCTAAGGAGGCGCGGAGTGTACACTCGTTCTAGCTAGTTTGAAGCAGCCACAACTAAGTGTGGGGTCGAGGAGAAAACCTAAACAATTTCGCCATTTCGGGATTAGGGGAAAACCTAGTTATCTTTAATTGTCCCTTACAACTTAACAATTACTACTAATAAAAAGCATTAACCTTTGATTCATAAAAGGGTTTATTATTTTACCTCATCCTGTTGTAACTGGTCATTATCTTTAAGCAAATCATCAGACAAATCAGCTTCTTGACAACCCAAACTCAGTTTTTCCAGCTTTTTCACCACGTCATCATCATCATCATCCTCGTATTCATACTCGTATTCAAGCTGTGATGATGATGATGAAGAAGAACAAGGTTGATTAATGTTGTTCGAATGGATACCATCTTCACTCAAAGAAGACGACATCTCTTCTTTGCCTTATTTAGAATCAAAACAAAAGTTAATTTTGTTTATGTTGTGTTTTTATTTGCCATGTTTTGAGTTTAGTGTTGGATATGGGCTTTTGTAAATTTTTTTATGAATTTAGCATTTCTCACTTTTTTTAAGTGATCAAATTACCCTTTTATTTATTTGACAGAATGAAAAAATGAGGTAATAAAATATTACATGTTGTGACACAAGTTAAATGATAACCGTTCAAAATCATGCAACCCATACTTTCCCTTCACCAAAACACAATCTCAACCGTTGATAAAGAGGAGTGACCATACCTGATCCTATACCCACACTTTCTTAATTCGTTGGCCACTTCTCTCTCACACAAAAATAAAAAAACACAGATCTAACACCTCTCTCTCTAACCTGACCACTTTTCTCTCACACAATGATCCAATTGTATACTTTCGATCGGATCTTGATCCAATTCTTGTCTCATTTTTTATTTCCATTCCACCAAACCACACATATGAAAAAAAGGTATCCGTTCTATGAATCGACAAAAACAGGAATCAAAGATCTTCAAATAGATTAGACTGGAAAAGAGACGCATGCAGAAAATAATTTTTGAACCGAAAGGTGGTATTTTCTATTTGTTTTGATTCTGTTGATGATTTATGTGATTTAATTTAGGTTAAAGCTCACTAGATTATATGTTTGATGTGTTTAGTGCACGAATAAAAGTTGATGTAAAAAAAGGAGATGGTAGCTCAATGGACGATTCTTAAAATCTTGATCCGTCGATGGGTTTCTTATGTCTAACGAGAGACAGAGATGGTGGAGTTGGAGGCGGTGGTGTGCTAAGAATTCCAATGGGTTCAGGAAAACGGGTACACCCTATATTTGTTGAGTAAGTGACCTGATTAACAATAGAGTTTTTTGTTTTAAAGTTTGTATTTTTATGGTTAAAATTTAAGGGTTGAATTATTCAAGTTTATTTGATTAATTGGATTTTTTATATGGTTTTTTTTGTTGCCTGAAGATGAACGTGTTATGTTTGACACTTGCTTTGGTTCAGATATGTGAAAGGAAATGGGTGTAAAGTTACAGTCCGCACTATAAATCCTGTTACAACACAACTCACAGCGCACACATTCTGGTAGATGCTTTGTTTATGGTTATAGGCTTATATTAAGGCTGAATATGGTTGAAAGGAGGGTTTCGGTTATATAATAGTAATCAAAACAGGCCAAAAGAAGTTAAGTTCCTAAAAACACTGATCTTTGGATTTTATTCACAAAAATGTCGTGTTTAGTTGGAATTACAGAATATTTTTTATCTTTGTTATCATGGTGGAAAGATAGGATCATAGTTCATCCATTATATGTGAGTACTTTGCTAATCATAGAAAATACCTTTTCAGATTTCGATTGATTTACAGGTTCAAATTCATGTATAAGCTGAGAGGTTTCCTACGAATCCAAAGAATGTAATAAGCCCGAAACAAGAAAAAAGCATGAGCCGTCGAGATATATAACCCGTTTGTGTTTATGTTGGTAAGTTCAGTTTCGTCAGAAGATGCATTTTTTTATTAGTTTATGTTTAATTTAGTAAAGGTTGGTTTTTTTATCTGCATTACAATTATTGTGTGATTAACAGTCAATTGAATGTTGTACAGATGGTGACTGAAACGTTTATACCAGTTAAGAGATGTTATGATGATGAGGACATAGCTCTATCAAAATATAAGCTGTCACCAAGTTAAGAAAACAAACATCCACAGGTACAATAAACAAATGAAGATTGTTAGATTCGTTTTTTTTTAATAAAATATATATGGATACGTTGTTCATTTATGAATATTGAGTTCCGTATTCATTTTGGTTTGTTTGCAGAGATCAGCCGGCTCAGATCAAGTGCGACCATGACATACACTGACGAATTAAGGACTTATTGTTATTCGATGTTTTGAGCTTTTCCCCAATATGAAAAGTACAGGTGATGCACTTAATTGCAGTTATTTTCTCTTTTCTTCATTAAATCTTATGTGTGCATAGTTTTTACAACGTACCTCTTTTAAAGAGGTGCACCGCCCTTTTCAATAAATGTGATGGTTATGATTGGATGGTCCCTAAATGGGTTACAAATGAACTTATGATGAGTTATGAACTTCAGCTTATGTGCTGCAATAAGCTATAAGCTTAGATGTAAAAATAATGAGCTTATGAGCTTCTAAAAAATGACCTTATTAGCTTCTAAAAATATAAAAAAAAGAGCTTATGAGCTTATGTGTACATTTCGGTAGTTTACTAACCATGTCTGCACTTCATCTACTGATGTACATAAATATAAATTTTTAGACTATTATTAGTTTAGTGCATTAGTGCAATATATACGAGGGATCGTACTTAACAGGCCTTTTTAACTAATGAACTTAATTATGCAGGGTAAAAAACCAAATAAACCTGACACACCCGAGTTCATCTCAGCAGTCGCAGCAGGAGAGAGCCATCAGGTTTTGCCGAGTCTCCGGTCTCAACGGTATGCAACCACAACTAAACAAACACTTCTACATACGTAACTAGAATAGTAACATAAATATCCCCGACTACAAATCAGTAAAAGGCTTTGAGTTATTTAGTAATCACACTTTTCTTTAATCTTTGCAGGTGGGAGTGCTCATAAAACTTGCTTAATTTAACCAAGTAATTATCTAGAGCCTCTGAGCTTTCCGAAGGAGGAGAGTTACCAAAATCGAATTTGGACACCATCGAGTATATGTTGATAAATCGATGTTTCACCTCTTAATAGTTAACCAACTGCATCATATTTGCTTCTTTTGAAATACGAAGAAAAAAGAAGCAGCATAGCTAATTAATTTTTTTTTGTATGTAACAGGTTCGATGCGGTACGATGTTTAGATTTATCCCACTGGAATAAGGTACATCATTTAGATTTATTGTGGTTAAATGCTTTACAAATAGATTAACTAAGCGTAGGTTATTGAGGTGTGCACGTTGGGTTTCACATGTAAATTATTTATTAAGAAAATACATTCGAGATAATGTAGCAGAACACCCCTCCTGCTGCAAAAGGGATGTTTGGCTGTTGTTAAAACAGTCGCCAAACACACCTTCTGCTGCAAATGGGGTGTTCGGTTGCTGTTAAAACAAATGCCAAACACACCTTCTGCTGCAAATGGGGTGTTTGGTTGCTGTTAAAACAGTTGTCAAACGCCGCCTCTAATTTTGTGACCTGAATACGTGCAATATGCTTTACAGTACACATGATATGCAGGTACCTAATACATATGTGGATTTTTTTACTATAAAATGGGTTCATTATGACTATGGGTTGTGTTGTTGTAGGCATGGTTCACGAATGATGTGATTGAAGGGAATCTGCCAGTTTTATAATACTTTTCGTGGTTCTTTTATCGACTCAGGTAATGCTTTTCTTTCCGACGCTTCATGATACACTTTTTCCGGATGAATGTTCATTTCTTTTATCAGAACTTCAGTTTATACAAATCGGGAGTGTAGCTCATATGGTAGAGCGCTCGCTTTGCATGCGAGAGGCACGGGGTTCAATTCCCCGCACTTCCATGTTTTAAATCTTTTACGTACCGATAAATCAGCCATTTAGAATGTTGAACATAGCACCTAGACAAACTGCTTACGACCCATATTATGCGTACACTATATCAACATCTTCTATATCTAACCCGCAGCAACGCGCGGGCATCAATCCTAGTGAATATTAAAGGGTAAATATCATAAAAATGTACTCATCTTATGTCAAAATTCTATTAAAGGTACTCAACTTTTTTTTTTTCAATTTAAGGTACCGATCTTTTTTCATTTTGCAAAGTTGGGATAGTAACAAATTTAAAGGTTATATATTAACGACCGTTTACTTTATTGTTGCATCGTTAGTCCTTTATATTAATGACACTTTATAATAATCTCAAAATTCGTTTTTTTATGGTTTTACACCGTTTTCTATCTTTTTCGTTTGATTTTTACCGTTTTCATTCGGTTTTTAATCATTTTAGTCCGTTTTTTTTCGTTTTCTCGGTTTTACCGTTTTCGACCTTCTTTAATGTGTTTGATATCGTTTTCGACCGTTTTTTTCTATAGTTTGCGCCCGTTTCTTGTCGTTGTCGCCTATTTATTTTATGGACGAAAAAAAGTAAATAATAATAAAAACGTAGAAATGGTAAAAAAGAAGCCAAAAACGGAAAAACAGACGAAAACAGTTAAAAGCCGTAAAATGGACACAAACGGTCAGAAGGGCTCGAAAACGTATAAAAAATGGACGAAACGGTTGAATACGGTAAAAGAACGACGAATGTTGTAAAAATGGACCAAACCGATTAAAACAAACAAAAACGGTAAAAATCAGACGAAAAAGGTGAAAAACGGTCTAAAACTGTAAAAAAATGTATTTTGAGTTTATTATAAAGTGTCATTAATCTAAAGGTCTTACGATACAATAATAAAGTAAACGATCGTTAATATATAACCTTTAAATTTGTTAATTGCCCAACATTGCAACAAGAAAAAAGATCGATACCTTAAATTGAGAAAAAAAAAAGTTAAGTACCTTTAATTGAATTTTGACTTAAGATGGATACCTTTTTATGCTATTTGCCCAATATCAAAATGTAAAGTTATGAATCAAAATAAAATTAATAAAATAAAATTTTAAAAAACAAAAAGAAATTGTAAAAAGATATTAAAAATTAATGTTGAATTAAAAATATAAATTTTTGAAAAGTAAGATGGAACTAAATGATTAGTAAAATAAATATATTATTAGATATTTCAATTAAAAAATAAAAATAGTTTTTTTATAAGTTATCAAAAAGGTTTTACAAAGAGTTGTTAAAATAATAGAAGGTTAAGATTATATTTGCTTATCTTAATTAAAACTGATAGAATGAGATATAAGTTTTTTATCTTAATTTTTGGTTTGAAGTTAGGTTTTGAGCTAGGATGAAAATATATGTATAGGTTAATAATTTGGTTTGGAATTAGGTTTGAGATTAAGATCAAAGTTAAGATGTGAATATATACCATTCATATAATAGTATAGATTAGGGATGAGCTCGGTACTAATCCCGTACCGATTAGTGCTCTCGATTTTTTTCCCGATCTAAAAAGTTATGTGCCGATCTCGTACCGAACGGGATTCAGATATCGGTACCGGTATCGGAAAATCAGGATTTTTTGTTTTTTCGATAATTTCTCGATTTGATACCGGTCTCGTACCGAATAAGTGGTTTTCGGATTGTTTTTACCTTATTTCATAGTCTCAGTATCGTACCAAACGGGATTCGGGTACCGGGATTGGTACGGTTCGGGTTCGGATTCGGAATTCGGGTCAAAATGCTCATCCTTAGTATAAATATATACATAAATATAGATATGCAAGGCGATTCACGAGAGAATCACGCACAGTTCCCTTTGACCAAGATGTGAATGCTCAAGTGGTGTTCATGGTTCGGTTATCGGATTGTTTGGTTTAACTTTTTCTAGGTCAAACAAAACTATAATTCAATAAAGACTGGACTGAAAACTTAATTTGAATTCCGTTGGTTTCGAGTTGATTTGAATAATCCGGATCACACTATATATTTAAGAAATATTATACAGATATTAAGCAAAAAAAAAATTATTTATATTAAAATAAAATTTTAATGGATCTAACTATTTAAACTATTACAAAACAAATTCTTAAATGTTACATTTATTTTCAAATCAATATACATTTTAAATATAAGAAAGAAGTTGATAATTAGACTCGTATAGGTAAAACATGAGAACATATTTCGATTTACAACATAGATGATGGAAAAACATAATCGTTTAGATTGGTACTTTAATTAGCGTTTTTCTTAACATTTTATGCGTACTTATGTCTTTTTATTAGAAGTAGTTTTTGATTTTGCATAAGGTTAAAGTAGTAATCTATGTTATTTAAATAAAAAGTGATATTTTCAAAGAAGAATTTACTACATACACATAAAGTTAATATAGAAAGACCTTTTTACCCCTCACAAATCACTTCCTCTTTAATTTTTCCATTTTCATTCAAGAGTTAATGGACACATTTTTTTAAGAACGCATATATGATTCGTCACTAAAAAAAAGATAACGCATACTGGATACGTCACTATAAAACGAGTATTTATGGGGTGTTCTAGAAGATGTTTTAGCTATGGTTTTTGGTAAGTGAATATCTCCTAATATTTGATTTGGTAGATAATTACTTAATTTAGATTTCTTGGAGTAGGGACCAAGTAATCTTAAGGAGGTTGGATTAGTATAAATACAATCCCATACCCCTCACAAATTTTTGTCTCTCCCTTGCCTTGTGGTTTCCGTCCGATCGCAACCCACACACCAAAACCATACGAATTTTTCCTTTAACCCTAAATTCACATAAAGTGTAAACCTTTGCAAGACCAACTAACTTTTGGTACTTACTTGTGAAGTTTCTTAGTCCATACAAAACCTTTGATCCTCGTGTCAAAGTTTTGGTCGCGTTTTGGTTCCCCTTGTGGTTCGTCCAAACACAAACCCTAATTAGGGTTTCGGTGAATTTTTCCAAGTATCTTGTAACTACTTATAAACCTTATCCTTACGTAATCCCACTTAGGGTTTTGGATATTAGGGTTTCTAGTTGCAATATAATCGAAGTGAAGTTACCACTAGCATCGTGGTGTGTTCGTTTGACGTGTCGTGTGAGCAATCGTTAGAGAGCGGTTACTTTACCGTTATAGATCAAGATCATTAATTGATTTATTCAATTAATTCAAGGTTAGTTTTAATATTGTTTTTATTATGTGTAAATAATGTTTTTATACTAGATCCATTCCGCTGCGTACTCGTAGTTAATGGTTTAACTAGTTTCTAAATCCCAACAGTGGCATCACAAGTCAAATCGTGTGGCATTCATGGGTTACACATAGAATAAAACACGCTTGCTTCGCTTTAAAATCTCTTTTATTTATGTTTCTATGGCAATTACATGCATACTTTCCATAAAGTATTAATCTTGATCTGGATCTATTAAAAGTGGGTAGGTTAAAATTTTAATTGGTTAATAAATTATGTGTTTTATTATCCGTCAAAGACTTAGCATATCACGTTTGTGATTTAATGCGCATCATCAAGTACCTAGCTCGAAAACTTGATGAGGGTCTTTGGTCCTCAATTTGGGGAAGACTTTCGAGACTTGGTGATACTATGAATTTACTAGTTAAAAAGTTCGTTTTCTCGGAATCTTCTCGAATTGATCATAGCTCAAAGTGGAATGATTGTTCTTGGTGACAAATAGGGGGTTTGGTTTTCTATTCTACTAAAAGGTAAATGCGTGAAGTAACTAAAAGTAAGCTAGAAGCAGTAAATCAATAAAAATAAAACTTGAATTAAGATTTAAATAAAACAGTAAAGTAAATAACCTTAAAAATGCTTCATTCGGAATATACCATTGATTCGGAATAAATCAGATAAAAATGCTTCATTCGGAATATCCTTGCTTACTCGGAATAAATGGGAAAAAGCTTCATACGAAATAATTAGTTCATGCGGAATAAGTGCTTCATGCGGAATAAGTGGCTTATGCGGAATAAGTGGCTTATGCGGAATAACATACTCATGCGGAATAAGTGCTTGATGCGGAACAATACGTTGATCCGGAATATATAAAATATTCCGGATGAAGGACGTTGATCCGGAATAAGGGATATTCCGGATGAAGGGACTGACTCGGAATAACTAAATATTCCGAATGAAAGGCACTGATCCGGAATATATAAAATATTCCGGATAAAGGACACTGATCCGGAATAAATGAAATAATCCGGATGAAAGGAGTTGATCCGGAATAATAAATATTCCGGGTGAAAGGATTTGATCAGGCTTGATTCGGAATACTGGGACGAAGAACAGTAAACAGAAACCAACAACAGGGGAAGACGATTTTGATCAAAATAAGCCAAATAAACAAAAAGGTTTAAACCAAACTAACTAATAATCATCTACTAACCATAAAGATCAAATCCCAACAATAAAAACACAAAATCAACTAACTTTTGAAGATCAAAATCAACCAAATAAGAACTTTAAAACCTTGAATCAAAGAACAAGATGAACAAGATGAAATGGAAAGATTATATTAATGATAAAGGTTTGAACAATCAAAGGAAAAGATTAAACTACAAGATTTGTGATTAAATCAAGAAAAATGAAATCACCAAACACCCTAATGGTGTTGGTGATACCTACGAACAAGAAGAGAAAAAAAAAGAAAACAAAAACTGGTCCAAATGTGTGAAGGGAATCCCTTTATATAGTCCTTGCCTTTGGTTGGTGAGTGGGCTTTCTCCCGTTCTTCTTGTCTTCTCGTCTTTTCAGAAAAGTGGACGTTTTCGATTATGATTCGGGATTTGTCGACGATTAAATTCAACTCGTCTTTTAATTTCTTTGTTTAATAGACTTGCGTTTCTTCGACATATGTAAATCTTCCATCTTTGGTCCTTTTCTTCGATAAATCTTCAAATAGGCCCATTGACTTCAAATCTTTTGCATCTCTTGGACAATAGACTTCGTCTTGAGTCTTTTTCTTTGATAAATCCCGTGCAATCCCATGTTTTCTCCAATATCCATCCGGTTGGCTCTGAAAACACAATAAACACAAAAACCACGCATAATTCCAAACAAATGATATTAAATACGCGTTTTGGTCTCGTTTTAGCCAGAATTAAGTGGTAAAAGGATGGGTGTTTACACACCTATCAAATCCCCTACACTTAACTATTGCCATGCCCTCATGGAATGCTTAGTGATAAAGCAAATCACACTTTTCTCATAATCAATCAACCTTGGCCTTATTAACATACTACTGAACAAAAATTAAAATACCAAGAGAAATTAAAACTTTAAAGCAAACAAAAGGATAGAAAACCATTTTCACTTGAAAATAGCTATATGGAAATAACTTGCAAAGAGATCAAGGACTTACATTAGGGCTTCGGTGCTGCGAAGATTTATCACCCTCAAGTTTCATGTTCCTCAAACTAAGCTTAAAAACGAGATCATTGTTATTATAAGTTAGCAAATCAAATACTTACACACATGGCTTAATTATATGCTTAAACTCCCTTATTCCTAGGTGTATCTCTTATATTTTATTTATGTCTTAGAATGATCAT
This sequence comes from Glebionis coronaria, assembly GCA_025667525.1. Lineage (NCBI taxonomy): Eukaryota > Viridiplantae > Streptophyta > Magnoliopsida > Asterales > Asteraceae > Glebionis > Glebionis coronaria. The sequence goes on along the minus strand of CM046874.1, from coordinate 38,873,012 downwards.
GAAGATGCATTTTTGGACTTATTGCGATAGTTTATTTAGGCTGAAAGCAAAGTAGGACGATTTGATTAATAGTTATCTAAAGGACAAAATCTCTTAAAACTGCTTCTCGGGATATCAAAAAGTTCATATCTTGGCATAACTCGCTTCACGATTTGAGACCTTTCTCGGGCCGATATTTGGCATGTACTTCATACTTCATATCTTCGAGAGACGTTGTTGAGATAATGGTCTTCTCTTCGTTAATAGAGTTTCTTCACTTGGAGACTTTTGAGGGGTACTCCAACTTTGTTGACCACGACTTCATGATTATTTCTTCAATCGCTAATTGGGATTTTGAGATACAACGATCTGCCTCCTTTTCGGACTTGGATCTATTTATCCTCATACCTTGTTAGGGTCTTTTCGGATAGACTTCTCCATGATCTTTATGGGAGTTGATTGCTTTTCGTCGTGAGTCTTGATCCTTCATATTGATTTTGGGAATAATGCTCTTCACATCACCTTGGATCTTTAGCAATAAAATGGAATCCTCATGCCTTGTTAGGGGCTTTTCGGACTCGCCAATCTTCGCGCCCCGCTTCATTAGTTATGCCTTGGCTATGAACTCTTTTCATTACCGAGCAACTTTTAAGCGATCTTGGGCTAGAAGCTAAGTAACTTTCAAATCGTACGACCTTACTTATTGCAGATAAATTATTAGCAAGCGATGGGAGAATAGGCAAATAATTACACCAAGTGAGCTTGTGCAAGAATACCGACTTATAATTGACTCTATCATTTCTCGTTCTCCACAATTTAAAATCTCAAGTAATGAGACTCGTGGATGCTTAGCCTAAGAAACCAATTAAGGTCTACATGGTTAAGGATACTAATAACTGATTTTTACTAGTTGAAAGTTCGTTCTCGGTATCTTCTCGAATTGATCTCTGGTTAATTGTGCGACTCAGTTGTTCTTGGTGAATCAAATAAAAGAGTTGTCGTTGTCTAAAACTAATTTCAAATGAAAACTTGAAACAAATAAAATGAAATAAAGACGGTAAAAAGAGACAACAAAAGATAAAAACTTGGCGAAAAGTAAATTACGAGAAACTTAAGAGGCAAATAAAGTAAATGATCAAAACTTAAACTAAAAGAAAAGCAAATAAAAATTCAAATAAAGAAAAAGGCGGGAAAAATAAAGCTTGAAAATAAAAGTCAAAAACTTAAAAAGAAAGACTAAAAAGTACCTGACAGAAACCTTGATTCGGAAGTTCAAAACTTCCGAATGAAGCACCCTTGATCCGGAACTTCCAGACTTCCGAATGAACACTCTTGAGTCGGAACTTTTAGACTTCCGAATGAAGCAATGCTTGAGTCGGAACTTCAAGACTTCCGAATGAAGCCCCTCTGATTCGGAACTTTCAGACTTCCGAATGAAGCAATGTTGATCCGGAACTTTAAAACTTCCGAATGAAGCAATGTTGATCCGAAAGATTTGAAACTTCCGAATGAAACACCATTGATCCGGAACTTTTAATGTTCCGAATGAAACACCCTTGATCCGGAACTCTTCCGGATGAAGCTTGATTCGGAACTTTTTAAAGTTCCGAATGAAAGATTTCCTTCCCTTTGGCTCGGAACTTATCTGGGAATCACAAGACACAGAAACAAACTCCCCCGAAGAACAAGGTATCAAAATAACAAGAATCTAACCACAAATTAACCAAAATCAAACACACGATTTAACTAAACTATTAACAGAACAACAGATAATCATAAACAAACAGTTTAAATCAACAAAACAAACAAATTTAACCACAATAATCAAAAACCCACTTGATCAAAATAAGAACATGAACATGAACACAAAGATCAAGAACAAATCAACAAGAAAGGATGAAGATGATGAATTAAAAGCTTAATGAAAAAGTAAAGATTCAATAACAAAAGCTTAAACACAAATTAATCTAGAGAGAGAAAGCATAAGTTTAGAGAGAGAAACTACCTACTCCTAATCTAATCCTAAAACTAAAACTAAAACTAACCAACCCTTTCACATGTTGTGAGGGTGGTATTTATAGGAGAGGGGAGTGGTTGGTGGCTTCCTCTTTCTTTCTTTCTTTCTTGGTCCTCAGTCTTTCAGTCTTCTTAAATTCTTCGACTTTTAAGACTTTGTCTCAGGATTTCTTTGAACTCGTCTTGTAATTTCTTCATAATTTAGACTTGAGTTCTTCGGCTTTTTAGTAAACTTCCGTCTTTTGACTTTTTCTTTGATAAATCTTCAGAATTGGTCTTGGACTTCCGTTCTTTTTCCACTCTTGATCTTTCGACTTCATCTTTCGTCTTTTTCTTCGATAAAAGCCCGTGAAAGACCGTGTTTTCCTTCCTTTTCACATTCTGACCCTAAAACACAGTAAAAACACAAATCACGCATAATTCCGCCATTTACGACATAAAATATACGTTTAGGTCCTGTTTTAATGTAATTAAGTGGTAGCAAAGATGGGTGTTTACACACCTATCAAATCCCCTACACTTAACCATTGCAATGTCCTCATGCAATGCTTAGCAATAAAGCAAGGTTTACACTTTCCATCATAATCAACCTACCTTGGCCTTTATTAAACAACTACGGAAAATTTAAAAGATAGGAAATAACAAAATGCAACAAGGAAGAAACTTGTAAAGAAATCTAAGACTTACATTAGGGCTTGTGTGTCATGAGTGTTCATCACCCTCAAGTTTCACGTTCCCCAAGCCAAGCTTAAAAACAAGATCATTGTTAGCACAAGTTAGCATAACAAACATTTACTCATGTGGTTCAATTAATCACTTAAACTCCCTTATTCCTACGAGTATCTCTTATATTTTATTGATGTCTTGAATGATCACGAGGATGCATTGTTGACTTATTTCGATAATTTATTTAGGCTGAAAGCAAAGTAGGACGATTTGATCAATAGTTAACTAAAGGACAAAATCTCTTAAAACTGCTTCTCGGGATATCAAAAAGTTCATATCTTGGCATAACTTGGTTCACGATTTGAGACCTTTCTCGGGCCGATATTTGGCATGTACTTCATACTTCATATCTTCGAGAGACGTTTTTGAGATAATGGTCTTTTCTTCGTTATAGAGTTCTTCACTTGGAGACTTTTGAGGGGTTCTGCAACTTTGTTGACCACAACTTCATGATTATTTCTTCAATCTCTAATTGGGATTTTGAGATACAACGATCCGCCTCCTTTTCGGACTTGGATCTATTTATCCTCATACCTTGTTAGGGTTTTTTCGGATAGACTTCTCCATGATCTTTATAGGAGTTGATTGCTTTTCGTCGTGAGTCTTGATCCTTCATATTGATTTTGGGAATAATGCTTTTCACATCACTTTGGATTTTCAGCAATAAAATGGAATCCTCATGCCTAGTTAGGGCCTTTTCGGACTCGCCAATCTTCGCGCCCCGCTTCATAAGTTATGCCTTGGCTATGAACTCTTATCATTACCGAGCAACTTTTAAACGATCTTGGGCTAGAAGCTAAGTAACTTTTCAAATCGTACGACCTTACTTATTGCAGATAATTTATTAGCAAGTGATGGGAGAAAAAGATCATAATTAACTCACATAAGTTAATGAGAGAATAACAAACTTGTAACCAACTCTATCATCTCTCGTTCTCCACAATTTAAGATCTCAAGGAATGAGACTCGTGGAAGCTTAGCCTAATAAACCAATTATGGTCCATATGGTTAAGGATACTAGCTAGAGTAAACTTAGATAAGTAAACTCGGGTTAAGTCAAAATATTCACAACGGGCCTAATATATCTAAGATAACTAAACTTGTTAGAACCATTTTATTGAAATAAGAGAAAAATAGCAAAAATAAAGGGAACTACAACTAGGCCAAAATAGATTAAAAATTTTGAAAAATGTCGAAAAATTGATTTTCCGGTTAAAATGAGGACAAATACAAGGAAAAGACCACTTAACTTCGATAGAAGTCCCCCCTACACTTAATATAAACATTGTCCTCAATGTTTAAGCATGTGGGAGTAAACTCCCCTACACTTAGGACATTGTGCACTTTGTTTAAATCTCGTTAAGGAAAAGACCACTAAAGAGATTCCTATTTTAATATTGAGAAATATAAAATAGTGAATCGAAAAGAGTTTAGGATAGAACCAGGAAGAAGGGAACATGGAATCACGGTTTGTCAAAAGTCATCAAGAGTGTGTCTTTGAAGCTCTAATCCCTGCACATGATAAGAAAGAAGGCAAGAAACACCACGGGGCTCCCCCTACACTTATGGTGAAAATAGATAGATAAATGGGTTGCCTCCCAAAAAGCGCTTGTTTTTGTTAACCGAGTCACGAGCCTGACCCGTCCCCGAATTAAATAGTCCATGGGGAAGCCTCAAATGTGATACGGGATCAAAGACCTTGTCCTCGTTCCCGGTTGACATCAACAAAGGAGAGGCGGGGGGATAAGTCTTGAATGGGAGAAAAACTCGTTCAACATACGAAAAGTATGTGAATTCAAGATCCACGGGAGGTGGGGTAAGTAAAGTAAGCACATTGTCCTCCCCCAAAGACAAGGGATGCTGAGCAAATGGCAAAGCCGTATTGTTATCAATCATAGCATAATCAATGTCACCTCTCGGGTCAAAGCACTCATCCTCCGTGATAGTGGCTAAAGGGGAGGATGAAAGGTGCTCGGGGGGGGGGGGGGGGGGGGGGGACTTGGGACAATATCTTCCTGCAGCAAATTATCAAAAATAATGTCCCCCTCCGTGTCAGAATCATCAATACCTGGAGGGATGGAGTGGATATCGATTTCTTCCATCAATGGGTCATTATCTTCAACGGGAGGGATAAATGGAGGTAAAGACTTGGAAAGAGAAAGAGAAGTCAACTCTTCGATTTGAGCAATAAGAAGATGAACTTTCCGTAATATATCGCGAAGAAGCACGTCTTCCACCTTATCCACAAGATCATGTTCATCGGTGAACTTCTCGTAAACCGAAGAGAATAAATCGTCATCGTCTGCATCTCCCGGTGGAGATTGAGAAATTTCAAAAGTGAAATTCTCATAGCAGAGAGAAGAATCGTCATCACTAGGATCGACCTCGTCCGTAAGAGCAACGTCGTCCTCAGGCTCCATAGCAGGTAAGTCACAAAACTCATCATCCAATACTTTGTCGAGACCAACATCACTAAGCTCATTCAACGAATCTAGATCCTTAGATGCAGTAGGAACATCGACAGTAGGAGCAGTAACTTCAGAAGATGTGTTGAAAGTGCATACAACATCATCGTCATCATCATCATAATAGTATTGACGCACAAGCGGAGGGGTATAATCACTAAGATTAGATACTTGCTCTTGTTGCAGTCGCTTTTCCTCGTCCCTAAGTTCTTTAAGCAAAACAACGGCTTCTTGAAGTTGCAAAATAATGGAGTGTGTTTCTTCATTCAAGGTAGTGAGTTGTGGGTCAAGATTAATTTGCTGAGAGGATTGATGATTGAGGGTGTGATGTGGGGGCTCAAAGTGTTGTAAACCTGAATTATAGCAAGGTTGTGGCTCATAGTTGTTCATCGGTTGAGAATAATTAGAAACCGGGTTTGGTTCATAATAATCCATAGGTGAAGAAAATTGAGGATCCGGATTTTGCTCATAATAATTCATTGGTTGACAATAATAGGTATCGTGAGGACCCCCACAGTTGTTGCAAACCGGGTATGGAGAAAAATCAGGTGCGTCTTGTGGATAGCTATTATCATTGTCATAATTGTACCCCGGTTCTTGCCCGTGACCATACGGGTATCGAACCGGGCACGAAACATGCCAATGAGAATCGCTTCCACAATAGATGCACGGGGGAATAGGATGTGGGTTCAAAAAGAATGAATTAGTCGAGTTGCAAAAGGGACAAAATCCGAATTGTGTGTAGTCGATATCTTTTCCGCACCGCTCACATGTACACCATTGACAAGAGTTGTTCCCAGATAATTTTTTCCCACACCGGACGCAATGGACATAAAAATCCATAAAGAAAGATAGATAAGCAAGAAGAATATTTTTGGTGCAAAACTTTGAAAAAGAAATGCTTTTTATGATTTTTCAAATGTTTTTGGGATTTTTGAAAATTTTTGACACGAAAAATAACGTTCACAAGTGAACGGATCCCAAAAGCCAACGCGTCTCTCACAAAAAACCGTTAATCTTCACGAAAAGAGCCGGCAGCGGCGCCATTTTAATAACTGATTTTTACTAGTTGAAAGTTCGTTCTCGGTATCTTTTCGAATTGATCTCTGGTTAATTGTGCGACTCAGTTGTTCTTGGTGAATCAAATAAAAGAGTTGTCGTTGTCTAAAACTAATTTCAAATGAAAACTTGAAACAAATAAAATGAAATAAAGACGGTAAAAAGAGACAACAAAAGATAAAAACTTGGCGAAAAGTAAATTACGAGAAACTTAAGAGGCAAATAAAGTAAATGATCAAAACTTAAACTAAAAGAAAAGCAAATAAAAATTCAAATAAAGAAAAAGGCGGAAAAAATAAAGCTTGAAAATAAAAGACAAAAACTTAAAAAGATAGACTAAAAAGTACCTGACAGAAACCTTGATTCGGAAGTTCAAAACTTCCGAATGAAGCACCCTTGATCCGGAACTTCCAGACTTCTGAATGAACACTCTTGAGTCGGAACTTTTAGACTTCCGAATGAAGCAATGCTTGAGTCGGAACTTCAAGACTTCCGAATGAAGCCCCTCTGATTCGGAACTTTCAGACTTCCGAATGAAGCAATGTTGATCCGGAACTTTAAAACTTCCGAATGAAGCAATGTTGATCCAGAAGATTTGAAACTTCCGAATGAAACACCATTGATCCGGAACTTTTAATGTTCCGAATGAAACACCCTTGATCCGGAACTCTTCCGGATGAAGCTTGATTCGGAACTTTTTAAAGTTCCGAATGAAAGATTTCCTTCCCTTTGGCTCGGAACTTATCTGGGAATCACAAGACACAGAAACAAACTCCCCCGAAGAACAAGGTTCAAAATAACAAGAATCTAACCACAAATTAACCAAAATCAAACACACGATTTAACTAAACTATTAACAGAACAACAGATAATCATAAACAAACAGTTTAAATCAACAAAACAAACAAATTTAACCACAATAATCAAAAACCCACTTGATCAAAATAAGAACATGAACATGAACACAAAGATTAAGAACAAATCAACAAGAAAGGATGAAGATGATGAATTAAAAGCTTAATTAAAAAGTAAAGATTCAATAACAAAAGCTTAAACACAAATTAATCTAGAGAGAGAAAGCATAAGTTTAGAGAGAGAAACTACCTGCTCCTAATCTAATCCTAAAACTAAAACTAAAACTAACCAACCCTCTCACATGTTGTGAGGGTGGTATTTATAAGAGAGGGGAGTGGTTGGTGGCTTCCTCTTTCTTTCTTTCTTTCTTGGTCCTCAGTCTTTCAGTCTTTCAGTCTTCTTAAATTCTTCGACTTTTAAGACTTCGTCTCGGGATTTCTTTGAACTCGTCTTGTAATTTCTTCATAATTTAGACTTGAGTTCTTCGGCTTTTTAGTAAACTTCCGTCTTTTGACTTTTTCTTTGATAAATCTTCAGAATTGGTCTTGGACTTCCGTTCTTTTTCCACTCTTGATCTTTCGACTTCATCTTTCGTCTTTTTCTTCGATAAAAGCCCGTGAAAGACCGTGTTTTCCTTCCTTTTCACATTCTGACCCTAAAACACAGTAAAAACACAAACCACGCATAATTCCGCCATTTACGACATAAAATATACGTTTAGGTCCTGTTTTAATGTAATTAAGTAGTAGAAAAGATGGGTGTTTTCGCACCTATCAGATACTAGCTAGAATAAACTTGGATAAGTCTATTCGGGTTGAGTCAAAATAATCGCAACGGGCCTAATATGTCCAAGACTTCAAAACTAGCTACACCACTTTATTAATATTTTTGACTTTATTGCGGGATATATACATATGAAAGCAACGATAAAGATTTAAAAATCACGACAAAATGGCCAAAGTTAATAAATTTTTTTTTTTGAAAACTGTTGAAAAAGATGATTTTCCGGTTAATTGAAGGCATTTTAATGGAAAAGTCCACTTAAAACTTCGATAGAAGTCCCCCCTACACTTAAGATAAACATTGTCCTCAATGTTTAAGCATGTGGGAAAAGTCTCCCCTACACTTATGACATTGTGCATGTTGGTTAAATCAAGCTAAGGAAGAGACGACTAACGTGATCAATTTCAAATGTGAGAATGAAGAAAATTGAATCACGATAGTTGAGAGATAGAACCGGATTTCGGATAACACGGGAGCACAGTTCTTCAAAGATTCCAAGAGTGCATTCATCCCTGTAATCACATCACCACACAAACACAAACACCTATAGAGGTCCCCCTACACTTAGGAGGTTAAAACGGAAAAGGATAGATACTCGGGCTGCCTCCCGAGGAGCGCTTGTTTTTTATAACCGAGTCACGAGCCTGACTCGACCCAAAATTAGTTCATGGGGAACGTGGTGAGGGATGGAATCATCTCATGAGAGATGTCCTCACCAAAGTACAACTTCACTCGTTGGCCATTCACCTTAAAATTAGGTCCATTAGGTTGAGCGAGCTCGAGAGTACCATATGGAAAAATTTGGGCAATGGTGAATGGGCCGGACCAACGAGATTTCAGCTTGCCCGAAAAGATTTTCAACCGAGAGTTAAAGAGTAAAACTTTGTCTCCAACTTGGAACTCTCGGTTTTTAATCTTGGAGTCGTGAATGAGCTTAGTCTTTTCCTTATAGATCAAAGAGTTTTCATAAGCCTCATTCCGGAGTTCATTCAGCTCATTGAGTTGGATCTTGCGTAGGTCACCGGCTTTGTTGATGTCAAAATTAGCCCACTTCAAGGCCCAGTAAGACTTGTGCTCCAACTCAATGGGGAGGTGGCATGCCTTTCCGTACACGAGACGATATGGTGTACAACCAATCGGAGTCTTGTATGCGGTACGAAAAGCCCACAAAGCATCATCAAGTTTATCAGCCCATGAGGCACGATGCTCTCCCACGGTTCGTTCAAGAATTCGCTTTAATCCTCGGTTAGAGATTTCAGCCTGGCCATTAGTTTGTGTGTGGTAGGCGGTGGAAAGACGATGATTTACACCATACTTAGCCATGACTCTTGCGAATTGGTCATTACAAAAATGAGTCCCGCGATCACTAATAATGGCACGAGGCACACCGAATCTAGCGAATAGCGATTTCAAAAAGTTACAAACCACCCTTGTGTCATTAGTGGGTAGAGCTTTGGCTTCAACCCATTTAGAGACGTAGTAAACGGCTACAAGGATGTATTTGTTTCTTTTAGATGAAGGGAATGGCCCCATAAAGTCGATACCCCAAACATCAAAGACTTCACACTCTTGTATGAAATTCTGAGGCATCTCGTCTTTATGTGTGATCTTGCCTTGTTTTTGGCAAGCATCACAATGTTTAACCATCCCGTGAGCATCACGATAAATGGTGGGCCAATAAAATCCCGAGTCAAACACTTTTTTGGCGGTGTAGTTGGGACCAAAGTGACCACCGGTGGGTCCTTTGTGGCAAGCGTCAAGGATTTGTGCCTTTGCCGGTCCATCAACACATCGGCGAATAATCAAATCAGCGTATTGTTTGAAGAGATACGGGTCATCCCAAAAGTAAGTCTTAATATCTTTGAAGAACTTTTTCTTTTGTTGGGATGTTAACCCGTCAACGAGAATTCCACCCGCCAAATAGTTTACAATGTCCGCAAACCACGGGGTTTCATCAGAAGTCGAGTTGATAGACATTAAGGTTTCAAGGGGAAAAGAGTCATTGATCTCTTTGTTCGGATGATCCCCTTGGTAAGGATCCTCAAGTCTACTGAGATGATCCGCGGCTAGGTTTTCAGCTCCCTTCTTATCACGAATTTCGATTTTAAATTCCTGAAGTAGCAAAACCCAGCGAAGAAGTCTTGGTTTGGAGTCTTGCTTAGTTAACAAGTACTTCAACGCGGAATGATCGGTATACACGATGGTGGTAGAAAGGACAAGATAGGGGCGAAATTTTCCAAAAGCATAGACAACAGCTAAAAGCTCTTTTTCGGTTGTCGTGTAATGCAATTGAGCCCCCGTCATTGTCTTGCTAGCATAGTGGATTGGTTGGAAGTGTTTGTTCACTCTTTGGCCTAAAACCGCTCCAATAGCATAGTCGCTAGCATCGCACATCAACTCGAAAGGCAGCTCCCAATTAGGGGTAACCAAGACCGGTGCCTTAGTTAACTTATCCTTAAGCAAGTTGAAGGCTTCAAGACACTCATTGGAAAAGATAAAAGTAGTATCTTTTTCCAAGAGGTGGGTCATCGGGCGAGCGATTTTAGAAAAATCTTTGATAAAACGACGGTAGAAGCCCGCATGACCAAGGAAACTTCTCACACCCTTCACGATTGAAGGTGGAGGCAATTTAGCAATAACATCGACTTTAGCACGGTCCATTTCAAGACCGGCTTTGGAAATTTTATGTCCTAGCACGATGCCCTCTTTTACCATGAAATGGCATTTTTCCCAATTAAGAACAAGCCGAGTGTCTTCACACCGCTTAAGCATACGTTCTAAATTGGCAAGGCAAGCAGAGAATGAATCACCATAAACCGAGAAATCATCCATGAATACTTCCATAGTTTCTTCAACTATGTCATGGAAGATATCCATCATACACCTTTGGAACGTCCCAGGAGCATTGCATAAACTGAAAGGCATGCGTTTGTAAGCAAATGTTCTGTAGGGACAAGTGAATGTGGTCTTTTCTTGGTCTTTGGGATCGATGGGAATTTGAAAATACCCGGAGAAACCATCTAAGAAGCAGTAATAGTCCCCGCTAGACGCTCGAGCATTTGATCCATGAAAGGAAGAGGAAAATGATCTTTTCCCGTGGCATCATTGAGCTTGTGATAGTCGATACAAACTCTCCACCCAGTAACGAGACGAGTAGGAATCAACTCATTGTGTTCATTGGGAACAACGGTTATTCCGCCCTTCTTGGGCACACAATGGACGGGACTTACCCATGGCAAATCCGAAATAGGGTAAATCAAGCCGGCATCAAGAAGTTTGATAACCTCTTGTTTGATGACGTCATGAATGCGAGGATTAACCCTTCTTTGGCTCTGGATTGCGGGTTTAAAGTCATCTTCCATGAGAATCTTGTGAGTACAAAAGTTCGGATCAATTCCGCGGATATCGGAAATTTTCCAAGCAATTGCCTTCTTATGATCTTTAAGCACGGCGATGAGGCGAGATTTCTCTTCTTCTTTCAAGTCCTTAGCAATGATGACGGGCGACTTCTTCTTTTCTTCAAGGAACACATACTCGAGATGGGGCGGCAACTCCTTAAGCTCTAAATCTTGAGGATTTTCGATGGGAGGCGTATTCAAATTCGGTTCATCAATAGCAATAGCCTTGGGAGATGGTGGGGAAATATGGTCCTCTTTGAGAAGTTTCTCAATGAGACGAATGTCTTCATCCCAATCGGTGGGAGAATCGTCATTTTCTAAGTTCACATCTCCCATGGTGGCTTCAAAATCTTTCCAAAGGAAATCACTTTCTCCAAATAGAGTTAGTGATGGAGCACTAGAGGCAACGGTCTCAACAATGGGTAGAGAAGAAGAACCACTTTTACAAGCGTCTTTGAAATGTTCTTCACAAGCCTCATCAAGAACGTCAATAAAATTCACACTCTCGTTGTCCGAAGGCTGCTTAGAAAGTTTACCCATGTTGAAGACGATTTTATCGTCACCAACTCTCATGATTAATTCGCCCGCGGCTACATCGATGAGAGTGCGACCGGTCCTCAGGAATGGACGTCCAACGATTAATGGAACACGAGGGTCCATCTCGTAGTCGACCACGACGAAATCGGCAGGAAAAGTGAATTTGTCGACTCCTACAAAGACGTCTTCGGCTATCCCCACTGGATAAGCAACCGTACGGTTAGCTAATTCCAAAGTCATTTTGGTGGGGACTAGCTCGGGGAGAGATAATTGCTTCCAAACACTTAAAGGCATTAAGTTGATACTGGCACCTAGATCGACTAGGGCCATGCAATTCTCTACTCCCGGGAAGTTGCAAGGGATTAAGAAACGACCCGGATCACCAAGCTTGGTTGGCAATTTCCTTAAGAGCACTGCAGAGCAATTCTCGTTAAGTTGGGTGTTAGCAATATCAAGAAGCTTTTCCTTGTCAGCAAGAAGATCCTTAAACATTTTTGCGTATTTAGGCATGTGAGCGAGAGCCTCGGCGAAGGAGATGTTGAAATTCAATTTTTTAAATATTTTGAGAAAGTTGGAAACTTGGATATCATCCTTGCTTTTGAGCTTCTCTTTCCTCAACCTTGATGGATAAGGTATATCGGAAGAAGAGGAAGGCTTTGTAATAGTAGGATCACTCACATCCTTGGGTGGAGGAGGGGTAGAAGTAAGAGGTGGAGGAGTTGGGGAAGTAGAAGGTTGAGGAATAGGAGCAGGTGACTCGTTTTCCTTAGTCACAATCACCAGTGGAGGTATAGGAAGCTCGGGTTCCTTGGTACCTTTGCCACTGCGAGTGGTGATTGCTTTCATCTCCCCTCTTGGATTCACAACGGTGTTACTCGGAAGAGTACCCGAAGAAGAGGTTTGATTACCTTGGAATAAACTAGCCATCATGTCCCTTAGGTCATTCGTTTGACTAGCCAAAGTGTTTCGCATATCAGCTCTAAGATCGTTCCCTTGTTTCACCATGTCTGCTTTCAAGTTGAGCACTTCGTGCTGAAGATTTTGCACTATCACATCGTTAGTCCTCATTTAGTTTCCAATATCTTGGTGTAATGCGGTAGTTTGATTAGGAGGAGCATTGTATGTGGGTGGTTGATAAGCAGGTTGTTGGTAAACTTGGTTGTTTCTTTGAGGTGGATATGGTTGTCTTTGAGGTGGTTGGTATGGTTCTCGAGGTTGGGTTTGATTGGTTCGGTTAAGGTTTTGTTGTTGGTTTTGATTGATTGGAGGAAAACCGGGTGGAGAAAGAAAGTTGTTTGAGCGATAGCTGAGCAAGTTGCGGTCTCCTTAAGGACGAGCTTGATAAGCGGCCGGAGGATAGGTACCGTATGCTGCATTAACATTCTCACAAGAATAGTCTTGGGTGGAGGTACAAGTAGTGTAAGAGTGAGGACCTCCGCATATTTCACATGGTTGGCTTACAGCATTGACATGAGCGTTTTGAGCGTTGATGCTTTTGGTGTTGTTAGCGGTGTGGGTAGCAAGCGATTCAAGAAGCGACGTAATTTTGTCAAGTCTCTTGTCGTTGTCACTAGTACTAGCACTAGCGGCATTGGTCCGGACACTCTTGGTTTGCACTCTAGACTTGTTCTCAATAATATCCCAAGCGGCATTAGAACTCTTAACCAAAAGATTACCCCCCGAGGCACTATTTAGTGAATCTTGGTCATTCATGCTTAAACCATTGTAAAAAGTATTAATTTGGTGCACTTTGGTAAAACCATGTTGTGGTCACTTTCTCAAAAGTTCTTTAAAACGGTCCCAAGATTCACTAAAAGTCTCATTGTACTTTTGTTCAAAAGTAATAATTTCATTCCGCAAAGCGGTAGTACGAGAGGTGGGAAAAAGTAGTTTATGAATTTGGTCTCTAAATCCGTTTGTAAGAATACTTTGTGGCGGTTCCTTATCAAGCCAATGCCGGGCTTGTCCCTCTAAGGAGAAAGGAAAAAGTTTTAAACGGATTACCTCTTGTGGAACACCATTGAATTTGACCGTATTTGTGAGTTGCAAGAACCTTTTGATGTGGTCATGAGGATCATCAATAGTACGCCCCAAGAATGGTTGAGCAGAGACCATCTGAATAAAGCCGGATTTGAGCTCAAAGTTGTTGGCTGCAATCGCGGGTATGACAATAGCATCGTTGTTTCTCTCTACATGTGCTTGCAAAAGTTCAATCATCGGGTGATTGTCCGGTAGAGGTTGATTGTTGTTGTTATTATTGTTGTTGAGAGGTGGATTGTTATTGTTGTTGTTGTGTACACCGGCCATGTCTAAGTCTTCGAGAGGCTCGGGCTCTTGATAAGACGTTGATCGTGTACGCATGCACCTGCAAAAGAACTAACAAAGCAAACAAGAAATATTTTTGGTTTTTATGGTTTTTTAATTTTTTTCGTATTTTTGAAAATTTTATATTTTTTAGGATTTTTTGAAATTTTTTATGAAAAAGTAACGTTCACGGCGAACGGATCCCACAATCCAAGTTCTCACAAAAAACTGTTAATCTTAACGAGAAGAGCCAGCAACGGCGCCATTTGATACTATGAATTTACTAGTTAAAAAGTTCGTTTTCTCGGAATCTTCTCGAATTGATCACAACTCAAAGTGGAATGACTGTTCTTGGTGACAAATAGGGGGTTTGGTTTTCTATTCTACTAAAAGGTAAATGCGTGAAGTACCTAAAAGTAAGCTAGAAGCAGTAAATCAATAAAAATAAAACTTGAATTAAGATTTAAATAAAACAGTAAAGTAAATAACCTTAAAAATGCTTCATTCGGAATATACCATTGATCCGGAATAAATCAGATAAAAATGCTTCATTCGGAATATCCTTGCTTACTCAGAATAAATGGAAAAAAGCTTCATGCGGAATAATTAGTTCATGCAGAATAAGTGCTTCATACGGAATAAGTGGCTTATGCGGAATAAGTGGCTTATGCGAAATAACATACTCATGCGGAATAAGTGCTTGATGCGGAACAATACGTTGATTCGGAATATATAAAATATTCCGGATGAAGGACGTTGATCCGGAATAATGGATATTCCGGATGAAGGGGCTGACTCGGAATAACTAAATATTCCGAATGAAAGGCACTGATCCGGAATATATAAAATATTCCGGATAAAGGACACTGATCCGGAATAAATGAAATATTCCAGATGAAAGGAGTTGATCCGGAATAATAACTATTCCGGATGAAAGGATTTGATCAGGCTTGATTCGGGATACTGGGACGAAGAACAGTATGTTAAAGAAACCAACAACAGGGGAAGGCGATTGTGATCAAAATAAGCCAAATAAACAAAAAGGTTTAAACCAAACTAACCAATAATCATCTACTAACCATAAAGATCAAATCCCAACAATAAAAACATAAAATCAACTAACTTTTGAAGATCAAAATCAACCAAATAAGAACTTTAAAACCTTGAATCAAAGAACAAGATGAACAAGATGAAATGGAAAGATTATATTAATGATAAAGGTTTGAACAATCAAAGGAAAAGATTAAACTACAAGATTTGTGATTAAATCAAGAAAAATGAAATCACCAAACACCCTAATGGTGTTGGTGATACCTACGAACAAGAAGAGAAAAAAAAGAAAACAAAAACTGGTCCAAATGTGTGAAGGGAATCCCTTTATATAGTCCTTGCCTTTGGTTGGTGAGTGGGCTTTCTCCCGTTCTTCTTGTCTTCTCGTCTTTTCAGAAAAGTGGACGTTTTCGATTCTGATTCGGGATTTGTCGACGATTAAATTCAACTCGTCTTTTAATTTCTTCGTTTAATAGACTTGCGTTTCTTCGACATATGTAAATCTTCCATCTTTGGTCCTTTTCTTCGATAAATCTTCAAATAGGCCTATTGACTTCAAATCTTTTGCATCTCTTGGACAATAGACTTCGTCTTGAGTCTTTTTCTTCGATAAATCCCGTGTAATCCCATGTTTTCTCCAATATCCATCCGGTTGGCTCTGAAAACACAATAAACACAAAACCACGCATAATTCCAAACAAATGATATTAAATACGCGTTTTGGTCTCGTTTTAGCCAGAATTAAGTGGTAAAAGGATGGGTGTTTACACACCTATCACTTGGATTTATATGTTACTGCTTTCTTATAAGAGTATGTCTTCTGCTTCTACCCCCTTCTAGTCTTTTTTTTGTGCTTATTTGTTTTCCATTATGAATTACAAAACTTAATATTCAATATTTTAGGAATCATAAAAACGGATTCTACTTATATCGAAACTAGCTTTAAAATTATGTCATATTAATACACCATATTTTCCTTGCGAATCGGCCATGTGTTATTTGTTAAAATCTTGATTTTGGAACAAATCTTAATATTGACATAAGTGATTGAAGTAAATTTAGATAACTTGCTTTAGGAAAAACAAGCAACTAAATATGAGCGGTAAGTATTAACGAGTGATTTAGGAAAACCACAAGTAATGACCCAAAATGAGAAAAAGTTCGTTTCCCAAGGAGGTATATGTGTTGTGAATTAACTTGTATTTATTTGAGATTAATATTAAGAAGAATGGGGATGAGAGGATGAAAAGACGGATACGTTAAAATTAAACTACGACGAAAAAGACGTAAAGCCGTAAAAAACTACCCAAATTAAAAATTTTATACTAAGACCAAAAACAAAATCAATAATTAAAAAGACTAAAAACAAGTCTAAAATAATATAAATAAAGACAAAAATCCAACAAAGATATTTTAAAACCTTTTATTAATTAAATATTTAATTTTAAATGCTAATTAAAGCCCTAAAATTAAATACAACTAATGAAAATGTCTAAAATATGATTTTATTGAATAATTACTTAACTTATATTATTAGAAGACTAAAAAGTAATTTTCTAAAAATTAAAAGCTATTAAAACTATTTTTAAAACTCTAAAAATGATTAAAAATGATTAAAACCTAATTAAACTTAAAATAATTATAAAAATAAATCTAAAAGCTATAAAAATATTCTAAAAATGGAAATAGTCCTAATTAATGATAAAGATCCTAAGAAAAATGACAAAGAAAGAAAAATAAAATTTTGAAAAATTAATATTAAAATAATATTAAAATATTGCTAAAAATAAAAAGTTACTAAAATTAATTATAAAATTTTTATAAAAATCCTAAATAATATAACTAAGAGAAAAAACACAAATTTAAGCTCCTAAACCTTTTTTAATAATTTTATAAAAATCTTTAAAGTTTATAAAAAACCTTAAAATAATATAAAATTAAAAATTAAAGTTTATAAAACCGAAATAAGATGTAAACCTCAAGTTATTATTTTAAAACCTAAAAATTATTTTTCCTAAAAATTTAAAATCTTTTTGGTATTTTTTAATGATTTTCTAAAATACGTCTAATAAATAAATTCTAGAAATTAATTTAATAAACGGAAAAATGTGAAACCAATTTTGAAAAATCAAAAACCCTAACACTAACTCAGGAAAAATAAGCCACACGAAATAAGCTCAATAAATAAGCCAGAAAAAGTGAAAAGTGCTACGGCTTTATAAATAAGCAAAAGATGAAAAAGGTGTTAAGTAGTTTATGTGTTGGGAGGCTAACAGAAAAAGCCTCATAGATCAATGGTAAGCCCTTTCACTCCTGCACGACAGGTCGGGGGTTCGAGTCCATGCTATGACGGTTTTTGCTATTTTTTCTTTTTTTTATTTTTTACTTTTCAAACCAAATTAACACCTTAATAAGCTTAAAACTCAATCCACTTTTCTTTTTTACACTGATTTTAAACAATGATTAAACAAAACGTGGCCTGGTTGTTCTTGAACACTAGCAGCTTTGTGCTTGGTGTTCTTTCTTTCACAAGTTCCAAAAGGCCAAGAGGTCTTGACCTTGTGAGCTTATTTGGAGGATGTTATTGGACAAGGAGGGCACCCTTGTGCTTATTTAAGCACAAGGAGTCACAAAAGCACAATTCAAGCAAAATTAAACACTTAGCATACACCAATGATCACAAATCAAAGCACACTTAAGCTATGCAAGTTGCTGTAATGAATGAACCAGGTCTGGTGGCTTATGAGCAGATTACTTGCATTCAAGTGAACTTCAAATGCACATATTTTGCACACACAATCTCTAACTGGTACACAATCAAACTACAAACCTATATTACCCTATCACTTAACAATTTCCACAAGATCAGGCACAAAAAATGAGGAAAAGACAAGCAGATATGGAGTATGCAGAATTGAGCTATGTTTTACCTTTTTTAACACACAAACATTCCACAAACTTGCACCAAATGACAACACACTTATCTAGCAAACTGATCTCACCCTTCTTCAATTCTCTAACACGTTTTATAATCAAAACTCACAACTTATCCCCTGCTAAATCCTATATCCAAACACCCTTTAAAAATTCTTTAAGCTACTTTTTTCAAATCAAATCTGTTTCAAACCTCACAAAATTGATTCAGGAAGCATCCAACATGCATATGACATTACAAAAACACAAATCAAGCAACTATATCACATTTATAGCAACCAATCAAGCAAATCACATGAACTCAATTTTTCTGAGATTTTACAAAGGTAAAAGGGATTTACCTTAGGACCCTTACATCCAAGGGTCCTAGTGGATGCACATCCACCTCCCTACCAGCTGGGGCTGGTGCTGACAAAGATCAACAACCTCTTCAACACCTGCTCAAATCAAAACAAAAGAAGAACAAAAACAAGCAATAATATATATTACTGATTTTTTTTCTTACTTCTTAAAAACTTTTCCTAAAACTTTTCAAACCTTTGAAACACGTTTTCTAAACTCCTAAACAACAATAACTTGAAACTCTTAACACAAAAACCTTGGACAGATTTCTTACCAAAAATCTTCCAAATTTCAGAAACTTTAAACAACTTTGAAAATCAAAGTTACTTAACCAAATAACAAAGTGGAACTCAGAATCAAGCTTCAACACAATACTCAACTTTTAAAAACAATAAAAAGGCATTACACTTGAATAAATCAAAAACCAAACTTTTATTTTTCTAAAAAGGAATTACAAGTGAGAAAAGCTTGAAACTGGAACAAGGGACATCCACATACTGGAGTCTCCTTTTATACTAAGCTAAGAACAATCTAGAATGCTAAAAACTCAAAACCCTAATCAGTAGAAATCTCTAAATTGCCCTTAAAGGCTTCTAGACGAATTTGGTGATTCAAGCTGTCCTTTTTGATCTCATCCATTCATTTTTGCGTTGTGATGAAGCATTGCATCTCCACTGTTGATTATGGCCACGTCATAAGCTTGGAGACTAAGGAATGCGTTGATTGGTGGATTGGGGAATTGGGGGTGGGGACCACACGCGTGGGATTGGGGTGTTTGTGTGTGGGAAGGGTTTTGGTACGTGTGAATTACTCATGGCCAAAGTTAATTAGAATTTACCCCAGTTTTAAGTTGGGTAAATTCTGGGTGTGTAAAAGATGTACAGTAAGTCTATTTAATCCGAATTTGGGGGAAAGGGTGGTGTTAGGCGCCAATTCGTTTTAAATGTTTCCACTTGTGCACTTTTGATCCTTTTCTTTTAGAATTTTTGGCATTTTAAGTCTTCCAGCCCTAAAACGTGTTTTCACTTGTAAATAAGTTTCACCAATTGTCACATTTGGCACAAAACTTTGACAAAAAGTTATCAAGGAGTATTTTTGACAATTTTGAATATTTCAAGGGCTGTTCTTGGACAATGTTGATCTTCAAAGGTCTTCAATGTGTCTTTCACTTTATGAGGGACCATAATTGGCAATTTGAAATTGTTGAGGGACTATTCTTGCCATTTCTTCAAAGTTGAAGGACCTTTTTGCAATTTTGACAAACTTAAGGGACCAAACTTGTAATTATTAATATACAAGGGTTTTAAGTGTCATTTCTTCATTCTTGGAGGATCAATCTTGTTTTGTCTTCAAGTCTTCAAGGGTATTTGTTGAATATTCCATGATTAGGGCCCGGTTCTTTGTACGGCTTCGTTTCTCGTGTCCGTTTTTCCTTGTATCTTGTGATCTTTTGTCTTTTTCACGATATCCATACCTAAAATACACAAGTAAACAAACACAAGCATATATATGGTATTTTATGACATTTTAATGCATTAAAAGCCCGAAAAGAACGATGAGATCATGTATAAATGCCATCTCATCACTCCCCCATACTAAGCCATTGCCGTGCCCTCACGCAATGCTAGAATAAAGTATCTAAGCATCACCAAAGTTCAATTTTATTAACCTTTATTGAAGAGTAAAAGACTTGCAACATACTACGATGATGTGTAAAGACATAATGTATGATTTTCATCACCAAAATGTGACTTTTAGGGTCTAAGAATAGAAACAAGTTAATGTCCCTTAGAGTAAATTTCGTCATCCTTGATTGTCATACATTCCATGCTAAGTGCAAAAACAAGATCATTGTTGGTACAAGTCACAATGCTAACACTACTCATACGTCCAAATTGTGTAATACTTTTTCTCCCCGCAATCCTAGTTATTATAAAAGGAAATGGGTTACTAGCATTTTTTATCCATTTGTCATGGATCACAAGTGATTCATATTGACTTATTTGAGTAGTTATTAGTCCGAAAGCAAAGTAGCACGATTTGATCAATAGTTAGCCGAAGGACAAAATCTTTTAAAACGGTTTCTCGTGTATCTCCTTAAGTTCATATCTTGGCATAACTCGTTTCACGATTTGAGACCTTTCTCGGACCGATATTTGGCATGTACTTCATACTTCAAATCTTGGGAAGACGTTCTCGAAATAATGGTCTTCTCTTCATATATTTGGAATTTCTTCACTTGACGTTTTTGAGAGATTCTTCATATAGGACCACGACTTCATCATTTTTCTTCAATCTTTACTTTGGATTTTGATATACAACGATCCGCCTCCTTTTTGGACTTGGATATATTTATCCTCATACCTTGTTAGGGTCTTTTTGGATAGACTTTCTCCATTCTTTAGGGGAGTAATTGCTTCTCGTCGTGTGTCTCGATCCTTCATATTGATTTAGGAACAATGATACTTCACATCATCTTTGGATCTTTAGCAAAAATAGAGCTCCTCATGCCTTGTTAGGGCCTTTTTGGATGATCGCCAATCTTCGCGTCCCGCTTCAATAAGTTATGCCTTGGCTATGAACTCTATTCAACCCCGAGCAACTCTTAAACGATCTTGCGCTAGAGGCTAAGTAACCTTTCAAATCGTACGACCTTACTTATTGCAATTATGTTTTATTCCTAATGCATTGATCTTATGGGAAGAAAAAGCCACAATTAAAAACATATGAGTTTTTGAAAGAACATTTTCATGTTCTACGTTTAGCATGATCACTTGTCTAACTCTATCATTTCTCGTTCTTCACTATATAAAGACCTCTAATTAAAGAGACTCGTGAATACTTAGCCATGCAAGTCAAAATTAAGCCAAATTTGGATTAGCTTTCATTAAGACTATATCAAATCAAAGTTTTGGGTTTTCAAGCCACCTATAGGATCTTGCACTTTCTTGGACTTTTTCAAGTTTAGAGAATGCGTTTTATAGTTCCCTTGATAAGTGACTTTCTAGAATCAATTATAGGAACTTGCGAAAAGTTCTTGTTCTTAACCCGAATGAATTAAGACTTTCGCGTTTTAAAGCTCCCTATATAAAAGTCTAGCAAAACTTGAATTGAGCGGGTTAAGGAATGTAAATGGCTCCAAATGCCCATCAAGTCAAAAATTAACTCTTCTTCTACCCATCGGAAAATATACATTCGTGTCTTAAAAACACTTATGAAAACTAAGAAAATTTTAAAATTTGGCCATTTTTAGCCTTATTAGCAAAACAAAACATTGAAAATTTGGAAAACGTGAGGGCGTAGCAAAGCAAGTACCTATTCACCCCCCCATACTAAAAGTAAACATTGTCCTCAATGTTTCGAGTCTAAAGGTGGAGCACCCCCATACTAGAGACGAAGAGTCGAATGCTTAGGATCTAGCATGGAAAGGGTGATCAACAATATATCTAAAGCCGTTTATTAATTATGCTAAAAGATAATTGTTAGAACAATAAAGGATATGTCATGGAGTCGTGAAAAACTTCTTCAAACGAACGATGGAGGCTCACGTAAACGAACACGAGAGTCTTCAATCGTAGATGATGATGATCTAGATAACACAATCACAAACAACCACGAGACAACGAGTTGGAAGGGTACAAATCCCCTTATTAGTGAATAAAAAAGATAAGCATGGGATCTCCCCCACGAGGCACCTCGTTTTTGATTACCGAGTCATGAGCTCGACTCGATCCCCTTAAAATGTGAACATTTAGGGATATCATGGTGTGGTCAATTTTTAATGGGGCTTACATGATAAACAAGGCCCAAAAGCAACCGGTATAGAGGACTAAGTCCTTAGATGATGCAAAATACCGGGGTCGAAGATGGCGTTCTCGTTTCCATTGGAAAAACAATTTAACGCCACTTCAACATGTGCCATAAACTCAAAGAGTTTGAAGAAAATAGATGAGAAGTAGAAGGGTGAGACAATTGGTAAGACAAACGTTTGAGCTACTCGAGGTAGACTCGCACCAAGCAAATAGATATAGTTTCCATTTATTGCATCGGTGGAAGACCGAGATTTCCCTATACATGAAATTCCGGGATCGAATATCTCGTCCTCGGTGGACAAGGATGAGGGAACATAAGGGGCTTCCCCCATACTAGAACCACACAAAACATCGTCAAAAGGAGTAGACGAGTTTGTAGCACTCAAAGCACGCGGTGATGACGGAGTTAGATTTGTAGAAAAATCAATTAAATCACATTTAAGATCTTTTCCATTTTTATCTTTTAAACTCTCCTTATGAAAACCCTTTTTGATTATGTCGAAAATATTCGGTGTTTCTAAGACGATGTTAGTTACACTAAAAATTCTCACATTTTGAAACCGTTTTGGTTTTGGTGGTGGCAAGTTCTCAAAACGTTTATCGACGAAGAAAACCTCCCCATCGGGGCCAACATATTCATCATCCAAAAGATCTTCCGTAGAAACCGGCAACTTATCAACACTTTTCAAGAATGAATGTGAAGGATTTTTCGATTCAAGTATTGATGGTTTCTTCTTTGTAGATTTTGCACTCATAACCTCCACCGGCGGAGGAAATGGTAAATTGTTTTTGGCGACATTCCCTAAAACTCTTGGTGAAAATTCTTTGCAAATGACATTGGTCGAGTCACCATGGTTTAAAGTTGCAATAGAATATACATGAGAAAGATTGGAGTTTTGTGTTGCATTGATGACAAGTTCTTCTTCATTGAAACGAAGGGTGATTTTACGAGCATGAACATCGATAAGTGCTCGTGATGTATCCAAAAATGAACGACCCAAAATGAGAGGAACTTTTCGATCGATGGGAATGTCTACAACGATAAAGTCAACGGGATAGTAAAACTTTCCGACTTTAACGAAAACGTCCTCGGCTACTCCACATGCCATGATCGTAGAATGATCGGCCATCTCGATGGACATGTTCGAAGGAGTAAGAGCCGGAAGCGAAAGCGATTTGAAAATCTCGAGAGGCATTAAATTAATACTAGCGCCAAGATCGGCCAAGGCGTGGCATTCCTCCATATCTTGAATAGCACACGGAATCAAAAATTTACCGGGATCACCGACTTTTTGTGGTATGCGGCTAAGAAAAACCGATGAACAACTAGACGATTGTTGTAACTTCTCTTTGTTGTTAAGCATACTTTTGAAGTTTGCGGCGAATCGAGGCATCATGATTAAAGCATCGGCAAAACTTATGTTAAAATGCAAATCACGAAACATTTTCATAAATAGCTCAAATTGATAATTATTCCGTTCTTGTGCTTTTTCTTTGTTTCGTCTCGAAGGGTAAGGTAAAGGTGGTGTGGGTTGGTCATTAGGCAACGGCCTTGGAAACTCGGGTTCCACAATTGGTATTGGTTCAACCGTAGGTGTGGTTTGAGCGGTACTTCGTGGGATTGTAATGTGCTCCTTTTCGACCATCACCTCGGGTTCTTTCTCGATTTCCTTCTCCGTAGAAGTACTTGGACGAGAGATTGGTTCCTTGAAAGTTTTACCACTTCGTGTAGCAACAACCTTCAATTCTCCCCTCGGGTTGTTAATGGTATCACTAGGAAGACCACCCGAAGAAGAGGGCTTACACATGATTGCTTCAAAGATCTTAGCCATTCGGTCCTCAAATTTTGATTGCCTAGCATCCGCTTTCAATAACTCTTGCTTAATC
Source organism: Glebionis coronaria (assembly GCA_025667525.1). Classification (NCBI taxonomy): domain Eukaryota; kingdom Viridiplantae; phylum Streptophyta; class Magnoliopsida; order Asterales; family Asteraceae; genus Glebionis; species Glebionis coronaria. Next base: position 38,848,865 of record CM046874.1, on the reverse strand, counting down.
TCATGTTGTCCTAATTCCATCTTTTGTTGGTTTTGTTGAAGACGTTGGACATTTCCTTCCATTTTGTTTGCATGAGTTTTAAGTTCATTAGCAAGTTCATTTTTAAGCTCGTTTTTCAATTCGGACCTTAAGCTAATCATCTCACGTTGCATATTATCAAATTTAGCATCATTTGCTTTAGCATAATCTAAAAATTCTCCTTGCAAATTTTTCGTGTGAGCATTTTGAAAACCTTGTGTAGTGTTTTGAAAATCACGGTTTTGGTTTTGATTAGAGATTTGTCCATTCCCACTTTGATAATTCCCTTTGTTGTAATTGCGTGTGTTGCCTTGGTAATTACCTTGGTTGTTGTTTCGATAATTGTTAACATTTTGATTTGGTGGAGCTTGATTTGGACGAGAACCTTGGCCGTTTTGGTTGTAAGTTCCCGTTGCTATATAAGCACTCGAAGTGTTACCATCCGCGGTAATGCACTCGGAAAGATCATGAGCTCCCCCACAAGATAAACAACTCTTAGCAACCGCTTTAACCGAAGCGGAATTGGAAGCTTCTTGAGCCTTCCAATGGGACATTAGATTAGCAAATCTATCAAAAAACCGATTTTCCTCATTAGCTTCATCATGTAAGGCATTAATGCTACGAGACGATTGTGATGACGATGACGAACCCATATTGGCAACACTCGGTGTGTTACGAGGGCTATAAACCTTAGATCGATTTTCAATGATTTGTAAAGCCTCATTTGTCGTCTTGCACAAAAAATTACCACCCGCGGCGGCATTCAAATAATCTCGTTCATGATCATTAAGCCCATTATAAAAAGTATCAATTTGATGCAATTCCGAAAAATCATGATGAGGACATTCATGTAACATCTCTTTAAATTGTTCCCATGCCATTGAAAAACTTTCATTATTACGTTGCACAAATCGTGAAATCTCATTTTTTAAGTGTGTTGTTTTAGATGGTGGAAAAAACTTGTTCACAAACTTAGAAACGAGATCGGCCCATGTCAAAATCGAATTTGGCGGTTCTTTCTCGAGCCAAATTTTTGCGGGTCCATCCAACGAATATGGAAACAACATCATCTTAATGGCGTCATGTGGAACATCCTTGAATTTGCTAGTGGCGGTGAGACGGTTGAAATTCCTAATGTGGTAATGCGGGTTGTCTTTCTCGTGACCTCGAAACTTGTTTGCTTGCAACATCAACATTAAACCCGTCTTAATCTCGAAATTCTCCGCAAGGATGGCGGGAATAACAATGGCCTCTCCAAAACCCTCGGTGGGTGCTTGTAGCAACTCCATCATAGTACGATTAGCCATTACGACTTCTTGTTCTATAATAGGTTCAACAATTGGAGGTTCTTCAACAATCAACGATCCTTGATTTGCTTGTTTTTGAAGACGTTTACGAGCTCGTTTAGCTTGATTACGAGTGATCATAAACTACACGAAGAATGGGAGGTGAGCAAAGAAGATTCTTTTGGTTGTTTTGTGGATTTTCAATTTTTTTGCGTTTTTGATGATATTTAATAATTTTTTTTTGGATTTTGGTGTATCTTCGTAGACAACAATCTACAAAATCTCTCCTCGAATCAAACTCTTGATTAAAGAAGCCTCAAAGGAATGAAAACGATCACGTGGAGTGAATGCCTTCTAATGACTTTAGAACTTTGGTGAAAACCAAATTGTTCACGAGGGTTTAATCACAAAGAAACCAAGCAAATATAGTATACGTATTAATACTTTGGGCGGCAAAACCCTCGATTAGCCTTCAATCTTAAAATACTCACAAGCAAGCGGGGAAACGAGGCGGCGCGAAGCACTTAAGAGCCTTTTTCCTTAGGGTATATTTTATAATACCCGCCTTATACCCACCTTATAGTTTGTATTTTTCAAAATCGAGCTTCACGAAAGTATTTATCTATTTTTGCCTTTTCTTTTTGTTTGAGATTCGAATACAATAATTAGGAGATCAAATCCCAATTAAGGTTGTGTTTTCACACTTTTGGAGATATTGTATTTTGATTGTGATACTTAATACAATATATTAATAATATTTCTACAAGAAAAACCAAGAAAACCGATAATACGTGTTAAGGGAGTTCCACTTAACACAAATACTATTATGGATAATATCAAAAACAAAAGCTTCCAAATTAAAGCACGACACACCTCCCCGGCAGCGGCGCCAAAATGATTGAAGTAAATTTAGATAACTTGCTTTAGGAAAAACAAGCAACTAAATATGAGCGGTAAGTATTAAAGAGTGATTTAGGAAAACCACAAGTAATGACCCAAAATGAGAAAAAGTTCGTTTCCCAAGGAGGTATATGTGTTGTGAATTAACTTGTATTTATTTGAGATTAATATTAAGAAGAATGGGGATGAGAGGATGAAAAGACGGATACGTTAAAATTAAACTACGACGAAAAAGACGTAAAGCCGTAAAAAACTACCCAAATTAAAAATTTTATACTAAGACCAAAAACAAAATCAATAATTAAAAAGACTAAAAACAAGTCTAAAATAATATAAATAAAGACAAAAATCCAACAAAGATATTTTAAAACCTTTTATTAATTAAATATTTAATTTTAAATGCTAATTAAAGCCCTAAAATTAAATACAACTAATGAAAATGTCTAAAATATGATTTTATTGAATAATTACTTAACTTATATTATTAGAAGACTAAAAAGTAATTTTCTAAAAATTAAAAGCTATTAAAACTATTTTTAAAACTCTAAAAATGATTAAAAATGATTAAAACCTAATTAAACTTAAAATAATTATAAAAATAAATCTAAAAGCTATAAAAATATTCTAAAAATGGAAATAGTCCTAATTAATGATAAAGATCCTAAGAAAAATGACAAAGAAAGAAAAATAAAATTTTGAAAAATTAATATTAAAATAATATTAAAATATTGCTAAAAATAAAAAGTTACTAAAATTAATTATAAATTTTTTATAAAAATCCTAAATAATATAACTAAGAGAAAAAACACAAATTTAAGCTCCTAAACCTTTTTTAATAATTTTATAAAAATCTTTAAAGTTTATAAAAAACCTTAAAATAATATAAAATTAAAAATTAAAGTTTATAAAACCGAAATAAGATGTAAACCTCAAGTTATTATTTTAAAACCTAAAAATTATTTTTCCTAAAAATTTAAAATCTTTTTGGTATTTTTTAATGATTTTCTAAAATACGTCTAATAAATAAATTCTAGAAATTAATTTAATAAACGGAAAAATGTGAAACCAATTTTGAAAAATCAAAAACCCTAACACTAACTCAGGAAAAATAAGCCACACGAAATAAGCTCAATAAATAAGCCAGAAAAAGTGAAAAGTGCTACGGCTTTATAAATAAGCAAAAGATGAAAAAGGTGTTAAGTAGTTTATGTGTTGGGAGGCTAACAGAAAAAGCCTCATAGATCAATGGTAAGCCCTTTCACTCCTGCACGACAGGTCGGGGGTTCGAGTCCATGCTATGACGGTTTTTGCTATTTTTTCTTTTTTTTATTTTTTACTTTTCAAACCAAATTAACACCTTAATAAGCTTAAAACTCAATCCACTTTTCTTTTTTACACTGATTTTAAACAATGATTAAACAAAACGTGGCCTGGTTGTTCTTGAACACTAGCAGCTTTGTGCTTGGTGTTCTTTCTTTCACAAGTTCCAAAAGGCCAAGAGGTCTTGACCTTGTGAGCTTATTTGGAGGATGTTATTGGACAAGGAGGGCACCCTTGTGCTTATTTAAGCACAAGGAGTCACAAAAGCACAATTCAAGCAAAATTAAACACTTAGCATACACCAATGATCACAAATCAAAGCACACTTAAGCTATGCAAGTTGCTGTAATGAATGAACCAGGTCTGGTGGCTTATGAGCAGATTACTTGCATTCAAGTGAACTTCAAATGCACATATTTTGCACACACAATCTCTAACTGGTACACAATCAAACTACAAACCTATATTACCCTATCACTTAACAATTTCCACAAGATCAGGCACAAAAAATGAGGAAAAGACAAGCAGATATGGAGTATGCAGAATTGAGCTATGTTTTACCTTTTTTAACACACAAACATTCCACAAACTTGCACCAAATGACAACACACTTATCTAGCAAACTGATCTCACCCTTCTTCAATTCTCTAACACGTTTTATAATCAAAACTCACAACTTATCCCCTGCTAAATCCTATATCCAAACACCCTTTAAAAATTCTTTAAGCTACTTTTTTCAAATCAAATCTGTTTCAAACCTCACAAAATTGATTCAGGAAGCATCCAACATGCATATGACATTACAAAAACACAAATCAAGCAACTATATCACATTTATAGCAACCAATCAAGCAAATCACATGAACTCAATTTTTCTGAGATTTTACAAAGGTAAAAGGGATTTACCTTAGGACCCTTACATCCAAGGGTCCTAGTGGATGCACATCCACCTCCCTACCAGCTGGGGCTGGTGCTGACAAAGATAAACAACCTCTTCAACACCTGCTCAAATCAAAACAAAAGAAGAACAAAAACAAGCAATAATATATATTACTGATTTTTTTTCTTACTTCTTAAAAACTTTTCCTAAAACTTTTCAAACCTTTGAAACACGTTTTCTAAACTCCTAAACAACAATAACTTGAAACTCTTAACACAAAAACCTTGGACAGATTTCTTACCAAAAATCTTCCAAATTTCAGAAACTTTAAACAACTTTGAAAATCAAAGTTACTTAACCAAATAACAAAGTGGAACTCAGAATCAAGCTTCAACACAATACTCAACTTTTAAAAACAATAAAAAGGCATTACACTTGAATAAATCAAAAACCAAACTTTTATTTTTCTAAAAAGGAATTACAAGTGAGAAAAGCTTGAAACTGGAACAAGGGACATCCACATACTGGAGTCTCCTTTTATACTAAGCTAAGAACAATCTAGAATGCTAAAAACTCAAAACCCTAATCAGTAGAAATCTCTAAATTGCCCTTAAAGGCTTCTAGACGAATTTGGTGATTCAAGCTGTCCTTTTTGATCTCATCCATTCATTTTTGCGTTGTGATGAAGCATTGCATCTCCACTGTTGATTATGGCCACGTCATAAGCTTGGAGACTAAGGAATGCGTTGATTGGTGGATTGGGGAATTGGGGGTGGGGACCACACGCGTGGGATTGGGGTGTTTGTGTGTGGGAAGGGTTTTGGTACGTGTGAATTACTCATGGCCAAAGTTAATTAGAATTTACCCCAGTTTTAAGTTGGGTAAATTCTGGGTGTGTAAAAGATGTACAGTAAGTCTATTTAATCCGAATTTGGGGGAAAGGGTGGTGTTAGGCGCCAATTCGTTTTAAATGTTTCCACTTGTGCAATTTTGATCCTTTTCTTTTAGAATTTTTGGCATTTTAAGTCTTCCAGCCCTAAAACGTGTTTTCACTTGTAAATAAGTTTCACCAATTGTCACATTTGGCACAAAACTTTGACAAAAAGTTATCAAGGAGTATTTTTGACAATTTTGAATATTTCAAGGGCTGTTCTTGGACAATGTTGATCTTCAAAGGTCTTCAATGTGTCTTTCACTTTATGAGGGACCATAATTGGCAATTTGAAATTGTTGAGGGACTATTCTTGCCATTTCTTCAAAGTTGAAGGACCTTTTTGCAATTTTGACAAACTTAAGGGACCAAACTTGTAATTATTAATATACAAGGGTTTTAAGTGTCATTTCTTCATTCTTGGAGGATCAATCTTGTTTTGTCTTCAAGTCTTCAAGGGTATTTGTTGAATATTCCATGATTAGGGCCCGGTTCTTTGTACGGCTTCGTTTCTCGTGTCCGTTTTTCCTTGTATCTTGTGATCTTTTGTCTTTTTCACGATATCCATACCTAAAATACACAAGTAAACAAACACAAGCATATATATGGTATTTTATGACATTTTAATGCATTAAAAGCCCGAAAAGAACGATGAGATCATGTATAAATGCCATCTCATCAATAAGATCTTTGAAACTTGGTTTTGTTGTATTCTAATTGTTTTGCGAAATCATATTGTCACTCGAGTTGGGCTTACATACCGTAATGATGGCTTATAAAGTATCTTCTCAACGACGTGATTTGCAAAATTAATTGGTTTACAATACTTAAAATTACAACACCGTTTTGTGTTTTTACTAATGATGAACTTGCTATTACACTACGTACTCTAGTCGAGCTATCTAGGGTTTGAAGGATCTTTAATTTTCTCCCGTGTTCCATAGGTGTTTCGGCACTTATGGGGTAATTATCCCAAGCACTTGTACCTTCGGGCGCATGAAGAGTAGGATATAGGGTTTGATCTCTCTTTAATCTTTTCTCGCGGTAAAACACGCCTAAACCAAAGTTAATAAATTGTTTTCTTAACTTGTGCTAAAAGAATGAATTGCATGCATTCTTTTACACGTTTTGACATTTGTTTTTCTAAAACTTATGTGATACCTATTTGAATTTTTAAGTCTATGCCATCAAATTTAGAAGCACTTGTGGTTGTCTTTCGTCATCTGGTCAGACCTAGAGCGAATTACATACCCGAGGCGGGTTTTGTCATAGGTCAGATCTATGCTAATTATTGCATGCTTCAAATTGGTACGACTTAAGTCGAGTTCTCGGTCAGATTCGGAACCCAAGGCATAAGATGAGATGAAACATACTCATGACTTTATCACATGTAGAACAAGTTTGTTTTGAGATGTTCATTGGTACTCGAAAGAGTTGTGAGAACATCCCATTCAAACACTCTACAACAAATAAACTTCATGAACCGTCTCATAAATCTAAGAGTTGCACTTGTAATGCAATTAACGCTCGTCGCTTACCTCTTGCCCTACTTGATACTAGACGGTCGGACCTCTAATATTAAGTAGGAGTGCAAGCAAGGATCTTAGTCTCATAATGATTAATTGGGTAGTTAATTCTTTGAGAATGTAATTATCAAAAATACTAATCGTTGAACTTTTATTTTGTAGATGAATAATAATCAAAACTCTTGCTTAAACAACACGGTTGTTAAGTCATTCCTTGATAAGATGAAGTTGACTGAAAATAACTTCGTTGATTGGTATCGTGCTCTTAGGATAGCGCTCGAAACCGATGAATTGGTTCAATACCTTGAGCAACCTATTCCCGATCAACCAGAAATTCTGCCTCATGGTCACGAAGGCCTAGAGCAAGACCCGGATTTACATCTAACTTGGGTCAAAAGGTTTAGAGAAATCGTCGGCCTTATGCTAATGACTATGCCCCCTGAACTCCAGAAACTTTTGGAGGGTCATGGCGCATGATCAATGATGGAAGAATTGAAAACCATGTTCACTGAACAAGCTGATCAAGAACTCCTTGATGTTACACGTGCCTTTCACGCGTGTAAACATGAGGATGGACAATCTGTGAGCTCCTATGTCTTGAAGATGAAGGGCTACATAGAGAATTTGGAACGTTTGGGTCATCCCGTGTGACTGAAACTTGCAGTTAGCCTAATTTTAGCCTCAATGAACAAGGATTATGATAGGTTCGTGCAAGATTACAATATGCATGGCCTGGGGAAGACAATACCAGAACTACATGCCATGCTAAAGCTACATGAGAAAACGTTGCCAAAGAAGGTTGCACCCGCTAACACCAATACCATTAATGCTATTAGGACGGGAAGGATCCAAAAGCCTAATCATAAGGCTAAACCGTCTAATGCTGTGAAGGGTAATAATCATGGCAAAGGGAAGAAAGTAGAAAACTTTACTCCCCGAACCAAGATTTCCCCTCCACCAAAGAGAGAGAATCCTGCTAAGGATGCCCTTTTGTCACCAATACGGTGACATTGGTCATTGGAAGAGAAACTGTCCAGAGTATCTCGCTGAGTTGTGGAAGAAAAAGAAGTCCTCTCAAAGAGCTAGCACTTTAGGTATCTTCACTATAGAACTCTTTACTTTTCCTAATAAATCTTGGGTTTATGAAACTGGTTGTGGTACTCACATTTGTAATACTACTCAGGGTCTAAGGATAAGTAAGAATCTGAAGTCAGGAGCTTTGAACTTGTACGTGGGTAATGGTCAACGTGCAGCTGTTGAAGCCATTGGTGTTTTTCAATTATTTCTCCCTAGCGTACTAGTTGTTATTTTGAATAATTGTCATTACGCGCCTTCTATTTCTAGAGGGATTGTTTCAGTTTCTTGTTGTATGACGATGGTTTTGTTAATCGTTTTAAGAATAATGCAAGTATTTCAGTTTCTAAAAATAATATGTTTTATTTTAGTGTTATTCCTAGTAATGGTATTTATGAAATTGATATGTGTGATTCAAATGCAAACAATAGTTCTATGTATGCTATAAGAAATAAAAGGGCCAAATCTAATTTGGACTCTACAATGCTATGGCATTGTCGCCTTTGCCACATAAGCAAAAAGTGCATTAAGCAATTACAATCTGATGGATTGCTTAAGTCAAACGATGATGATTCCTTTGACAAGTGTGTTTCATGTTTATCTGGTAAGATGGCACGTAAACCTTATTCACATCAAGTGGAGAGGGCTAAAGATCTACTTGGAATCATACACACCGATGTGTACGGCCCATTTAGAATCGTGTCAAGACAAGGTGCAAGTTACTTCGTCACTTTCACTGAAGACTTTAGTCGTTATGGTTATGTTTACTTGCTAAAGCATAAACATGAAGTGTTTGAAACATTTAAGGTGTTTCAAAAGGAAGTAGAAAATCAACTCGGTAAAACCATAAAGGCACTACGTTCGGATCGTGGGGGTGAATTTATGAGTTATGAACTTTTGGAGCATCTTAAGGAACATGGAATAGTATCCCAAAGAACTCCTCCATATACACCACAACATAATGGAAATATAACCCTACTTGATATAGTTCGTTCCATGATGGCCCAAACAACTCTTCCAAAATCCTTTTAGGATTATGCTCTTGAGTCTGCTGCGCGCATACTCAATATGGTTCCAACTAAGAAGGTTGAAAAGACTCCATACGAAGTATGGTATGGGCAAGCCCCTAAGTTGTCTTACTTAAAGGTCTGGGGATGTGAGACTCTTGTTAAGCGTGACACGCTTATCAAACCGGACAAACTTGAGCCCCGATATGTTAAGTGTATCTTTGTAGGATACCCAAAGGAAACGATGAGTTACTCCTTCTACTACCCACCCGAGAACAAAGTTATTGTTGCTCGTAATGCTGAATTCCTAGAGAGCAATCTTATGAATCAAGAAGCAAGTGAGAGTATAGAAGATCTTGAAGTAATTCAAGATGAAGATATACATCCTTCTAAAAACACTAGCAATCATGAAGAGGATAATCAAGAAATTGATGAACCTATAAGTGATAAGCTCCCATTCGAAAGTCTACAAGGACTAAGCGTCCTCCTGACCGTATGTGTTTATACATTGACGCTGAGGAACATGAGTTAGGGGATCACAATAAACCCACTAACTACAAGGCTGCATTAGCAGATCATGAATTTGAAAAATGGCTGGAAGCTAGGAATATGGAGATGCAATCCATGAAAGACAATGATGTCTGGATCTTAGTTGACCTACCTCCAAACGCTAGAACCGTTAGTGGTAAATAGTTGTACAAGAAGAAGACCGACATGGATGGCAATGTACACACCTTTAAAGCTCGATATGTAGCGAGGGGCTTCACTCAAACCTATGGGGTTGATTATGAAGAGACCTTCTCTCCTGTTGCAGATATCAAAGCTATAAGGATTCTCTTAGCCATAGCCGCGTTCTATGACTATGAGATTTGGCAAATGGATGTTAAAACCGCTTTCCTCACTGGACTGCTCTACGAAGAAGTATATATGAAGCAACCTGATGGTTTTGTCAATCCAAAGTATCCAAACCGTTTATGCAAGCTTCAAAGATCCATTTATGGACTTAAGAAAGCATCAAGGCAATAGAATAAGAGATTTGATAATGAAATCAAGAACTTTGGTTTCAATCAAAATCCCGATGAGCCATGTGTATATATCAAAGCTAGTGGGAGTAACATAGTGTTCCTTGTCCTGTATGTTGATGACATACTGTTGATGGAAAAAGACATTCCAATGTTGCAAAGTGTAAAAGCTTATCTTGGAAGGTGTTTTTCCATGAAGGATTTGGGAGATGCTGCGTATATCCTTGGAATCAAGATCGTACGTGATAGACCTAGACGGTTTATTGGTTTATGTAAAAGTGCTTACATAGATAAGATTTTGAAGAAGTATAACATGGATAATTCCAAACATGGATTTATTCCCATGCAAACTAAATCCAAATTATCTAAGACTCAAGGAGCATCTACACCTGATGAGGTGAGACGCATGCAGAGAGTTCCTTATGCTTCGGTAATAGGATCAATCATGTATGTTGTTAGATGTACAAGACCAGATGTTGCGTTCTCTTAGAACATGACAATCCGTTTTCAACAAAATCCTGGTGAAACTCACTGGACTGCTGTTAAGCACATTCTAAGGTATCTTAGGCATACCAAAGACATGTTTCTTGTTTATGGAGGAGATATGAAAAGAGAGCTCAGGGTTGCTTGCTACACTGATGCGGGATATCTTACGATGCTGACGACACGAAGTCTCAGACCGGATATGTTTTCATGTTGAATGGAGGTGCTGTTAGTTGGAAAAGTGCAAAGCAGACCATCCATGCAAACTCATCTATAGAGGTTGAGTATATAGCCGCTTCGGAGGCTGCTAAAGAGGCAGTTTGGATTAGGAAGTTTATTTCTGGGATTGGTGTTGTTCCCACAAATAATGAGCCTATGACAATGTATTGTGACAATACCGGAGCCATTACTATAGCTAATGAACCAGGAATCACTAAAGGTGCGAAACATTATCGTTCCAAATTTGACTACCTCAGGGAAGTTATTGAACTGGGTGATGTTAGTCTGGAGAAAGTTCACACAGACGACAATTTAGCTGACCCCTTCACAAAGGCGTTAGACCTTAATAGTCTCATGTAATCTGTGTTATCTTAGTATTTGGATAATTGGGATTGTAAGACAATTATTACTTTCTGATGAATAAATATATTTGATGTTTGTTATCTTCATATAATTATTGTTGTCCTATATTTGTATGTTTAAATCCTTAAATATTTAATTATTCTAAACATGTCCATTGTCGGTTAAACAATATGGGAATATTGTCTACATTAAGGCAAATATGAGTGTTGGTAATATACTAGTATATATGGTGGACGGTTCCAACCAAACTCATATGTTATTCATTGATATGCATATTGGACACCCCGAACTTTCGAATGTTTACTTTTGGATCCGTTGTCATGAGTAAATTCGAATATAAATGGTGAGGATTAGGTCATCCTTGGACTTGAGATGCAAACAAGTTGTGCATGTGTGAATATCGCTTCTTGATTCTATGTCCAACGCTAGTTCGCCAGACCTAGCTATAACGACTTTAATTGGAAGTGTTGTGAAGCAGCATCCACAGACACTTGCAGCCAATATAGAATTCGTTCCTCCACTTGATATAGTGCAGTGAAGTACCCTGGATCCCCTCCAGAATTAATTAGGTAATTGTATGGCCGTACTCAAAGTGTAATCAAGATGATTCTTGTTACAATTTGGACTATCTAAATTAATTTGATCACGAGGAATTAAAGTTAAACTATATGGAATGATTTAGGATCCATATCCATGGTTTAACCAATACATTGAAACGAAGGGATGATTACCAACAAGCTCTAATAATCATATACCATTAAATACTTTTAAGATTTTATTCTTAAAACTATCTAACTCAACATTTGCCGGTTATAATAAAGTATTGCTAGATACTTCATTATGGACGTTGTATGTCTAAACTCTCACAAGTGGGAGCTGTTGGAATATGCGATCGTTTAGCCATCGGTAAATGCATGAGCCTGTCGGGGGCACACACTCAATACGGAGAACACACATTTATTTACGTTTATTATTTATTTATTAAACGTTTAATAAAAACTTCATGTTTTATTTAATTAACGGTGTTTAAATTAATTAACGGGATTTAATTCATTTAATACGAATGCGTTATTTAAAATTGGAAGGAAATCGATTTCTAGAACACCCCTAGGCCTTGCGGCTGATTATTACACATGGGGTGTTCTAGAAGATTTTTTGGCTATGGTTTTTGGTAAGTGAACATCTCCTAATATTTGATTTGGTAGATAATTACTTAATTTAGGTTTCTTGGAGTAGGGACCAAGTAATCTTAAGGAGGTTGGATTAGTATAAATACAATCCCATACCCCTCACAAATTTTTGTCTCTCCCTTGCCTTGTGGTTTCCGTCCGATCGCAACCCACACACCAAAACCATACGAATTTTTCCTTTAACCCTAAATTCACATAAAGTGTAAACCTTTGCAAGACCAACTACCTTTTGGTACTTACTTGTGAAGTTGCTTAGCCTATACTAAACCTTTGATCCTCGTGTCAAAGTTTTGGTCGCGTTTTGGTTCCCCTTGTGGTTCGTCCAAACACAAACCCTAATTAGGGTTTCGGTGAATTTTTCCAAGTATCTTGTAACTACTTATAAACCTTATCCTTACGTAATCTCACTTAGGGTTTTGGATATAAGGGTTTCTAGTTGCAAGATAATCGAAGTGAAGTTACCACTAGCATCGTGGTGTATTCGTTTGACGTGTCTTGTGAGCAACCGTTAAAGAGCGGTTACTTTATCGTTATAGTTCAAGATCAAGATCATTAATTGATTTATTCAATTAATTCAAGGTTGGTTTTAATATTGTTTTTATTATGTGTTAATCATGTTTGTTATACTAGATCCATTCCGCTGCGTACTCGTAGTTAATGGTTTAACTAGTTTCTAAATCCCAACACTACTAACAGATAACCTATTGTAGCATATATATGTTTTGTATAATGAAACCTCATTTAAGCGATTGAGAATTACCAGCAAATTCATTAAAACAGATGCAACATTCTTGCAAATTAGTGAGAAAAGATTCAATCCGTTTCTCCTTATTGTAATTCTTTAGAGAAGGGATATCAACATCTGCGGATACACATCCTGAAATTGCGCGTGGGTCCCCATGATCTTTCCCACCATACGGACCAAGAATTATTTCTGCACCAAATCCGAGATATGAAATTGTAGATGTATGCAACCATTCAGCCCACGAGTATAAAACTTCTTGCCCGTGTTGGTCGTTCCATATTAAATCCAACATGGAATACAAACTTTAAATTTTTACCGAATCCAACCATTGTATAGAGATTGTAAAATACGGAGGGAGATGTGTTAGGTATGATTTGGGTAATAAACAAGTCAAAATTATTGGTGGAATATGCTTGACTTGAAAAGAGTATGAAAAATCTTCAGAATTATTTGTATTTGTATCTAGTTTTGCGGAGATAGTTAGCTCTTCAGGAGCTTCAACGTGGATATGAATCTGCAATATAACATACAACCAAGTCGTTAATATTATAAATTATTTGCTAAATAAACTGAAATGACCTCGAAACACTATGCTACCTGAAAAGACCGCAGTCCATTCTCGTTCTCGAGTCTAAAGATGTTCTCCCCATCATTTGATTCCATAGCAAGTACCTACAGTTCAAATTGATAGCGTTAGTACGGACACGACCCATTAAGTCTAAAACGATACACTAAATCATGGGTCAGGGCCCAACTAAATGTAAGTCCACCACGGGTGACAACATCACTAACAGATCGGCTCCCTCATAGCGAAAACATGATCGAGTCAGCTCCTTCGGAGCGGATCCGCAAACCCTCACTGAACTAGCTCCCAAGGAGCGGATTCGCGGGAAACGATTAGAAGATAAGAACAAAAGGCCTTTGGCCCACAAATAGGGGTGTACACGAGCCGATTCAGCTCATGAGTTACTCGAGATCGACTTGTAAACTACTCGAAATCGACTTGATCTAAACAAGTCGAGTTCGAGTTCGAGCTACTCGACCATATATTCGAGTTCGAGCCCCAATATACTCGGCTCGAGAAGCTCGCGAACCTTATCGAGCTTATTTGGTTACCCTTTTATATAGATAAATCGAGTCGAGTCGAGTTTGATATGGCGAGTATTTATCGAGTTCGAGCATGACATGTGAAAAAAATCGAGTTTGAGTCGAGTTTCGAGCTCGAGTTTTATATGACGAGCCGAGCTCGAGCTTGATATATAAAGCTCGGTTGAGCTCGAGCCGAGTTTCGAGCTCGAGTTTTTGTATTCGAGTCGAGCTCGAGCTTGACAGTACTCGGCTCGTTTACACCCCTACGCACAAAGGCCCATTTCGAGTGCTACCCGAAATACTAGGAAAACATAGTATTTGACTCGCCTATAAAAGGTAAACTCTGACACTAAAAAAATGTAAGCCCACCATGGGTGTCAAAATCACTAACAGATCAGCTCCCTAAGAGAGAAACCACACGACATTATCCAGTCAGCTCCTTCGGAGCGAATTCGCAGACCCTCGTTGACCAGCTCCCGAGGAGCGGATCCGCGGGACACGATTAGCATGCAAGAACAAAATTCCTTTGGCCCAAAAAGGCCCATTTGGAGTGCTACCCGAAATACAAAGAAAACATAGTATTTGACTCGCCTATAAAAAGCAAACTCCGAGACTCAAAAAATGTATGGTTTTTCCATACATCCGAATACACATATACTTCTGACAAATGATATCTTACTCCTACACCAGAGTCTAATTGTGGGTTCCGTCTTCATGATAAGACAAACAAACTACTTTTATTTGTGTAGGAAATCACCATAGTCATCTCTTTTTAGTACAAGATTAAGCACAATCCAAGACATATGAGCTCATTCGCTAGGATTCCAAATCCATCTAACAAGAATGATGTAACAAGATTCTGTACTAACAAGAATGATGTAATAAATGTGGATTATGTACTAACAAGAATGATGTAATAAATGTATTTTTTTAAACGATGTGTGTTTGTCGAAAGACAACAATTTTGAGAGGAAGTAAGTATTTAATTAGTTAAAAAATTTTCATAATTTCATTACTCTACATATCGATCACCGATTCAACCACCAGGTTAACATGATTGATTCACTGGGTTAGTGGTTCGACTACCGAGTCAACTCGTCTTGCGGGTCGAACAGAATTTCAAAAATATAATATTCAGTTTAATTTAAAACGGTTTTTCTACTAGAACATGTTCAACTAGTTTAACATGCCGGGTCAAACCAGGTTTTAAATCATTTGGGTGCCTTAACGGGTCAAAACATGCAACTTTTATAACACGTTATGTATGAATGATTTTCAAATGGATCAACAAAGCTGATGGTTCTCATTTGACACTCTAAATTAAACATTTTTATGTTGTTACGCTTCAACCAAGGTGAACAGCCGATCTTTTCACATTTTATTTTGAATGTTACACGAAACACTTATCACATATCGGTAAGTATTTCTCGCTAAAAAATTTCACCGTCATACGCGAATACGCGTCTAATACATATTTATGATGCTACTTGTGTATTTGTGTATTTTGCCAAAAATAAGTTTAAAAATTCACTGTTTGATTAAAAATTTTCACTTTTTAATTTCATCGTTCTCAATTGTTCCAAATTGTTGATTATATAGATGCTCAAGAGAAAAGTTTCGTATATACCAATTTTTTTTCACATTTATATGTGTTTGAGAAAATCAAAATACTTTCCACATTATTTAAAAATGTGTAAAAAGTGTGATATTTTCGATTGGGTGGTTTAGATCAAAATGAATTTCATCTTAAAATAAGCATAATAATCAGAATTAGATAGTTTTACCTATGTATGTCACAAATTCTCAACGTTCGCGTGATCGCTAAAATCAATGATGCCACCGATTTTTACTACGAAATTCTTGGAGTTGGAAGAAAGTACAGGAGGAGATTAAGAATGCCTACAAGAAAATACCATTTACGGTCCATACTAGAAGACTTTGTTGTGACCTCTCACATTTTGGGTTCCAGAAACAATTAAACCCTATTCGACAGTGTGCTGTTTGCATCCCTTCGGCCCAAAGTGTTGTGAGCTACGTTTGACAATCTTCCTACACAAGTAACAGTAGTGACCTTGGCATGCCCAACAAAAGATGTGATTGTTATTGCCCATCTGACCAAGAAAAAAACACACACAAACATCATTAGTTAAACCAAATTATATACTGCGTAATACAGATATGATCTGACCAGAAGCATAAAAATGTTGCCTCACCTTCACGTTGATTTGACCACATTGAGGGCATGTATGACGTCGACCAACCTGACCCTCATGCAGCTGAGCTTGGATCTGTCCTTCTAATCACCGCGGGTTTGGTTCTTTGATCTGTAGCCGCGGTTCCTGCCGCGGGAAAAGTCCACACCTTCTACCACTTTAACAATTATTAAGCTCGTTAGTCCAATACAAAATTTCTTATATGCAATAGAGATTTTTTTTTTCTTTCCAAACATGAATAAGGGGTAAATATAAATTTTCAATGGTTTTAGCTTGATTTATGGTTCGAATGGATCACTGATCCAACCTCAGCTTGTAAAACCGCATTGAAACTTCTTTCATCTCTCTAGCATCTTGCTAGGCGTGTTAATAAAATTGCCCTTCAGAAACAGAAAATAATGATTTATGAATCAGAAACACAATTTTGGCAAATTTCAGCTTGTTTCCTTTATGTGACCCATTAAATATAAAATATAACCCAAATTCATCTATTCATTAGTAAGGGGTATAAAATTGTCACATTTAGTAAAAAAAATACCTGAAATGATCATATCCACTAATGGCAGGATTACATCGGTAGCAGAAAAACGTGTTACAGTTACTACAAACCATTTTGTTGCAACCATCAATTCTAGAAATTGCCATCCTACAAGATGGGCATTGTTTGGCATCACGAAGTATCGCTTCGACACTAAGAAGCTCTTGTATCATATCTTTTTCACGTTGCCTTTGTATATCTCCCATTCCACTTGACTCCTGTCTCTCCTGCACCAATACAAGATTATGTTCATTCAAATAGATCAAATACTTCCTCAATCCCATTAAGAGGAAAAATCCAGCAGGTCATGCGTGTGGGAGTAAATACTCAAAATGGGATGGGTGAAACGGATCATGTTGGGTTGACCGGAAACAGTTTTGTCCAAACTTAGTATTTCTATACTAATATTTAGAGTGCTAAAATAATCCAATAGTTTGGATAAAATGATTTAGAAGGTTGTTACATTAGATATTTTTTCAAATATATTCCTTACGATAAAGATGTTGACGTGGTAATTTGTGAGCTCATACATTGTAAGATGGAAAACATTTATCACACCATACAACTTTGATAAAGATATTGTTTAAACTTAAAAATAAAATTACTACGAGGTTACCTGCAAAATACGAAGCTTCTCTTCTGGTGCCATACACGTAATTCCAACATGGCGCTTTTCCTTACAAACTGAGCAAAAGTTAAAGAAGCATTTGGGGCACTGGGCCTGTTGGTCACCATCTTCTATGCACGCTGTTTCACATCTTGGACAGTAGACCACATCAGCCATCGAGTCGAGTGTCTTCTGTAATGTAAATGATTCCCATTTCTCAAACTCCTCATCGCTAAGCCATACTTTGATAAGACCTGGTGGAATCATTCCCCCACATTTGGTAATAGGGCACAAAAGCTTATTCACGCTACCTTCTTGTATAAGTACTTCCGCGTAAGTTTTCATGCATTTTTCACAAAAGAAATGTTGACATGGCAATCTTATAAATTCACTACCTACGGAATATATTGTAAACGAGTCAGATGGATAATCACGCACAATAGCTTGTAACATCAGATTTATCATATCAGTTAAATACTTGTAATAATACGGGTTGTCGAAAATAGTTTTTGGATGTGTTTGGCGTAATACTAATCTGATAACCATTTAGTTCTAGCCAAGTAGTAAAACTTAATTATCTTAGAAAATCATGCATAAAATAACAAAAAAGGACACAAAAAGAGACACGTCTTGTGAATGGACAGAAATAACCGATTTTTTTTTGTTAAGCATAGATAATCATGAACATCTCTCAATGAGATAATCAATTTCAAACAATAAATCCAAACAGCCATGAACTCAATAGATCAATTTATTGTAACGTGCAGATGCTAAGCATAATATACTCTGATTGAGATGAAAGAATATTACCAGCAAATTCACTAAAGCAGATGCAGCATTCTTGCAAATTTGAAAGGAAAGATTCAAGCAGTTGATCTTCGTTGTAACTCGTCAATGAAGGAATATCAACATCTGCAGATACACATCCTGAAATTGCCCGTGGGTCCCCATTGTCTTTCCCACCATACGGACCAAGAATTATTTCTTTGTCAAATCCAAGATAAGATATAGCAGAACTATGCAACCATTCAGCCCACGAATATATAACTTCTTGCCCGTGTTGTTCGTTCCATATTGAATCCAACATGGAACACAAGCTTGAAATTTTTACCGAATCCAACCATTGTACAGAGATTGTAAAATAAGGAGGGAGATGTGTAGGGTATGATTTGGGTAATAAACATGTCAGAATTATTGGTGGAATATGCTTGACTTGAAAAGAGTATGAAAAATCTTCTGAATTGTTGGTATTTGTATCTAGTTTTGTGGAGATAGTTAGTTCTTCAGGAGCTTCAATGTGGATATGAATCTGCAATATAACATACAACCAAGTCGTTAATATTACACGTTATTTTCCAAATAAACTGAAATTACCTCGAATCACTATGCTACCTGAAAAGACCGCAGTCCATTCTTGTTGTCGAGAATAAAGATGTTCTCTCCGTAGATAGATTCCATGGCCATAATCTACAGTTCATTTTTTGAAATGTAGGTCAGTGTACATTCTTAATTAGTACAAGATATATACGTGTTCTGTATGTTTTTGTTATGCAAATACAGTCTTTGATCATCGGTAATCATTATTTTCACATGTAACAAATTGACCTACGGATTAGGCATTTAGGGGTGTCTATATTGCTTAGGAAATCTACCAATGCCGTAACAAATTGATTTATGGTAATCATTATTTTCTCATTAGTCTTTTTTAAATAAACATATCAGCTGTAACAAAACGCGATGCAATATAAAGTGTTTGGTTTTAACTCTGCTGAAACAAAACACTTACAGTAATGAGAAAAGAAGTTATGAGTTCTGTTTACTTAATTCTTTAGTTACTGTAAAGGCAAAGATTGACACACCCATTACACATATGCCTTAATTTGGGACTAAAACTGTTAAAGACCGATTATAGATAATCAATCTCCCAACAAATAGGTTAAAGAGACGGAAGGACAAGGCCCTTAGCGCGGGCATACTAGAGAGAAACTAGACTTTAAAATTCTTCATTCATAATTTAACTAACTTCAGAGATTACATATAAATAGGTAGAACACGAACTGTTATCTAAATTCTTAACCCACTAAGCTTAAGAAAAGGAAAGTGCATGTAAAATGGATCCAACGTGCATGTAACTTCTTCTATGGAACAACATGCTTAAAACTAGCTATAACAAAATGAAACTTGATAACCAGTGACCACGATCTCGTATCAAAAACCCACAAACTCTTGTCGATCTGTTTATCTAAGGATTTAAGAAAAAATAATCAAGATCATGTAAATAGTTCCAACTCCCACAATGCTTATATCATTTCTAAAAAAAACAGGCATATATCCATAAAAAAAAAGTAGGATGCTTCAATCCAACACAGAAAGTTGTTTATATTAGTGGATAAATGGTTGGCATCGAAACGGGTCTGATCGTCAAACCAAGGCGGCTACAATGCATTCAATGCATCAAGTCTTTAGAGACTTGATGCATTCAATGAACACAACATTTATCCATAAAAAAAAGTAGGATGCTACAATGCATCAAGTGTTTAGAGACTTGATGCATTCAATGAACACAACATTTAAGCACTAAAGCTTTTTACAAAGACTTGAAGGTACCAAGTCTTTATTAAAAACTTTACAAAAAGTCATTGATGCAATGCAAAAAACCTCCTTCAACACTTTTCAAAATAGTGAAAAGCTTTTCCTCATTTTACCCATTGTGGTTGTCAGGTTTAGCTTATAGAAGAGTAATGAGGTGCGGACTGCAGCTGCACACTCATTCTAGCTGCTTGATGCAGCCACAACTAAAGGGCTGTTTGTTTTAGCCTATATAACGTAAGCTCATTTCGGCTTATATAACATAAGCCTCGATTTTGTGGCTTATTTGGAGACTTATGGGCTTATATAAGTTTATTATGATATAATAGACTCATATAAGCGCATAAATCTCCAATTAAGCTTTAAAAAATTGGGGTTTATGATATAAGCCGAAATATGCTGTATGTTCGGCTTATATAACATAAGCCACAATTTTCTGGGTTATTTCAAGACTTAGGGGGTTATATAAGTTTATCATGATACAATAAACTTATATAAGCCCATAAGTCTCCAAATAAGCCTGAAAATTGAGGCTTGTTTGATTGTAACTACAACTTAACAATTACTAGTAATAAAAAGCATTAATCTTTGATTCATAAAAGGGTCTATTAATTAACCTCATCTTGTTGTAGCTGATCATTATCTTTAAACAAATCATCTGATAAATCAGCTTCTTTACAACCCAAACTCAATTTTTTCAGCTTTTTCAACACGTCATCATCATTTTCATCATATTCATCTTCATCTTCATCTTCATATTCAACTTGTGATGATGAGGATGAAGAACAAGGTTGATTATTGTGGATGGAATTGACACCATCTTCACTCAAAGAAGACATCTCTTTTCCTTATTTAGAATAAAACATAAGTTTATTTTTGTTTATGTTGTGTTTTTATTTGCAGGTGTGAATAGGCCCATCTTTTGTGTTTAGTATTGGATTTGGGCTTTCCGCACTAGCTCAATACATGTCAGAGTAAAATGAGTGGTAAGAAATTCACTCACTTTTACGTTAGCGTCATATTAGTTTTTTAACATACTCATTGTAACTTATTCAAATTTATTGTTGGAGGTAATGACATTCACTACAACTCACGACACATCACTCCCACTTTTTTTTATTAAATATCTTTTATTCATACATTTTATAAAAACACGGGTACATAAAAAATAAAACAAGGTACGAAATTAAAACACGATACATAGGAAATTTAAAAACAACATTTAAAAAAACAAACTAAAAAGGCAAATCATATTTCGCCTTGATCTGAGATCGGCGCCATTCAACGGGTGCACGTTGAGATCCCTCCAATTGGTCATACTGTTGCATATAAAAGTCCAAGTCCTCGTTTTGTTGCTTGGGTCGGGCTAATGCCAGTTCATCTTGTCGGAATTCCATCTCTTTCCTCTTCATCTCAAAATATGTGGCCTGTTGTTTACCCTGCATTGCCCGTTCTTGTTGTTCACTCATCCCCGACAACATCAACCTAGCCAAAGCCTCGTCGTTTGTACTCGAATCCACCGATCTTCTGCTCCCACTCTTAGATTTGTCCTTGCCCATTGGGCGTGGGATCGGTTCCACTTCTTCATTATCATCGCCCACAACTTCCACACTTTACTTGCATCCACATAATCTGTATTAAACGAAGTAGACCCAGATGACTTGTATCTCTTGCTTTTTTTAGGAGTCCTAGCTAATTCCTTAGGCATTTCAACCTGCTTCCATTTGGGGCAATCTTTCACAATCTCCCAACAATGACGGAATTTGAACGGGAGCCCAACTTCAACTTCATAATGCACCAATGTCTGGTTAAAAAGATCACCATTTGATGCACCACTTTCAGGCCCCATACGCATCACGTTACCATAAACCCCACAAAATCGAACTACAGCCGGTCGAACGGACTTCCTCTTCCCGTTCAAAGAATCATACGTACGAGCCCCGTACTGCTTCGTTTTGCTCTCAAAGTACTCATGGATTTTTGTCCAAAATCCAACCTCCGTCATCTGGTTTCCATGAACGTTATCTTGACACACGGCAACCCAGCCTTTTCCAAAGCAATTTCCTCCGCGAATGTCCAATGTGTTTGCCGTTTTGTAGCTTCTTCGACCATCTTCTTCTTTTGACGTCCTCTAGCTAGTGCCTTCTTCGGTTTAGGCCTTTGGACGATTTCTTATGTTTCTGGAACGGTTTCTTGATCGGGAGACCCGGTTTGTTGATACGAAGCAAATCCTTGATACGTATCCAAAAACTGCGGGTAGTAGCAATCTTCAGTTTCAAATCTGGGTTGTAATGAAGAACCACCAATTTGTGTTTGTGACACATAGTCGAGTGAGGGGTTTTGGTGCCATTGGTGTTGGTTTGGGTCCGGGTAACGGTAAGGTTGGTTTGGGTAAGGTTCGTGTTGATAGAATGATGGTGGCCGTATGGCGTTCACTTGGTAGGGTGACGGGTTTTCTAGGTCGAAAGTTCGTTGCGGTGTGGGTGGTGAGTTTTGGGTATTTTGACGTCCTCGATGTTTGTTGGTTGGGATGTGTTTTCTTGAGACATGATTAGTGATAATGAAAAGGAGAGTTTTTAGTTTAGATGAGATTGTGTGTGAAAAATGATGATAACTAGGATTTTTACCCGCGCTCCGCTGCGGCGGAGGGCGGGCGTTTTAGGAATGGACGTAGAGTTTGTGTTCGAAATTCGGATAACATGCAGCAGCAAGAGATTTTGATTATGTGATAAAAATTTATACATGTTTCTGCAATGTCAAAAAGATGCAATCAATGTTGTCTAAAAAGTCTGAATATTACAAATTTTATTTGACGGAACGTGCGAGTAACTGGATAAAGTCTGGATGATCGCATTTGGGGAAATCTCTAAGTCAAACCCTGCTTACAGTTGCTGAAATGATCACCTTTAGGGACAGTCTTTAAATCAACTACACTTCCAAGTATGTTTTGCATAACTTATTGAAACTCCTTATACGTTTATATGTAAGCAAACGCGGAAAATAGTCTGCTTTATTATAACACAATTATAATACAATTAGTTGTATGAATAACAAAGTTGCAAACTATCCAACACCTACATGATGTGCTTCTATAACGCTATCTAATACGGAGTAAAAATGTTGGAAAACTAAACATCCATACAAATGAAATAATCCAAAGATTTCTATTTCTTCACCATCACGCAATTTAGCAGGTAGCTCCTTTAAAGATTTTACATCTTGTACATGCTTGAACGATGAACTTTCAACTAGAGATGGTCTTACAGGCTCTACATCGCTTATAGTTTTATCAATGAAATCCATGACTGAGAGTTTCTCCTCATCTATGCTTAAAAACGCTTCTGCAACAACTTCTGGATCCAAGTTCAGATTTTGATTTATCCTTTTCCTTAGAAGGACATGCACAAACTTCTTTGGAAGAAAATAAGCAATACTGTCTAAACCAGCCAGAAAGTCTAGTAGTTTAGGAGAATAGTTTGGTGCTTTCAGACATATTAAGGAAAGCATCATAACCACCTTTAATACTGACAGTGGAAAATAAGAGGCATCCATCTTATTTCTATGAATCCATAACCAATGCTTATACTCCCCAAACCATTATTGGGCATCCAATCAAGCATGACACATGCCAATATTACATTAAGCGAGGTTAAATAGTAATACGGATGATTTAAGAAAATGAAATAAACTTTGTGGGGTATCTAAGAATGGAGATCATACCAATGAACAGGACTGTCGAGCTTTGTAGCTGCGTTTTTAACATAGAAGGGTATGAGCAGATCCATATCGTCATATGCATCCATCTACTCAAAATATTTTCTGCACTTTCAGGATTTTGCATGATAAGTTTCTAAGAGGTCACAAATTAAATCAGTTAAATACGGTAACAATAAAAAGATAAAGCACATAAACTTCTTTCAAATGCAACATTCTGCGTGAAAATGGATGGCCACAAAATTATTACTATTTCCATTGACATGTATTGCTAATCAGATTTAGTAGGTAACTTAAAAAATCGAATCATAATCAATCTATGTCATGGAATCTGTCAAACCTTTTTTAACCTCGCAGTAGGTGCAAGTATCTGAGATGGATAAAGCTTGGCGTGAGTGCAACAATTACACAATCCTGCCCACAAAATCAGATAAAACTTTCCAAGGATAACTAATTGCATCCAATTTATATTGAGCCAGAGGCTTTGAATTAATGCCTCTAAAGATAGAATAGAGGTGTGTGCATACGAAGTTAAAGAAAACAACCTTGCGTCCTTGCCATATAACTGTTAGAAAGCATTGGCAACGTCCACCACCAGATCTATTAAGATTCGTGAGTTGTTATTTGTATGCATCAATGCATTACCTGTTCGTACAAAACCCATATCACAACACCAATTATAATAAAGTTAAATTCAATAGACACACCCCCTTATACAACAATAACCAAATATCCATTTAGATAGCAAATGGCGATAAAGGATTTACTCTATAAAAAAAGTCAGAAACAAACCTTAGAGATGGTATTTTTTAACCAGGTGTTATGTTCATGAGTGGAAGCATGATTAAACTCATCAATGTGATTTCTAACATCTTGTACAAAAGCTGCTTCACCGTACCTCTTCTTTCTGCATGAGTTAGCGGTTGGACGTGGTGCAGCAGTAGTCGCGCAAAAGAGCAACCTCTGTTGGCGCTAGTTTGATGGATGAGTATTATGTGGGATTAATCGTGAATCAGTCTTAATTAACAGACTATGGTGCTTTCCCTTAGGATCAGTTGGCGCTCCCATAACACTGATTTTCCCGCCAAGCTACGTGCAACCTCGGGAAGAAAGGCCATCACCCGCCATGGCTGCAAGCATGACGACATGCTGCCCCGCCAAGAAACAGGACGATTTCACCCATCACGACCCGTAAACCACAAACGCAATAATGTCATCATCGCCCACAGAAACTCACTCGATCATATAAAAGAACGCGGTGCCTGAAAGAAAAAACACATGCTGCCCGGGCAAGGGACGGGTCGATCTCACCTATCACGGTCCGCAAATGCAATCATAAGTACGTTCAAACCATAAATCTTAATATAATGCTTATTTTCTAACAATCAAAACCCCACATTGCTGAAAACACGTGATCGTGTTGCCCGGCAAAGTTTTCCATATTAAGCTGAATGAATCAAATCTTAGAAGAACCACAATAATTTTTATTAGTCTCGAGGAACCTGAGAAATCTACGCAAATTCAAGACCCAAACGTAATAAACACCTTTAAAAGGAGTCCGTGTTGTTGAGCTGGAATTCGGTTTGAGTGGGACCCACTCCACCGGGCTCCCTTACAGTAGTAGGGGTTTGCATTCATGACACATTGGTCCTTCTTGACCCCCTTGACTGATATAAGTTATATAGTTTATGTATTTAACATGTTTATTATTTCCAGAAAAGAGAAGACACAATCTGAACCGACCCATTCTGAAGATGAACCCATACCAAACCACGTTCATTTTACCACCTTTAAACAGATATCTTCGTAGTTCATTAATTGTGGAGCTACTAGTCAGTTAGTCTTTACTTTTATATAATCCTAATGATGACCGTAAATTACATTAATTTTGGACAAGCAGTTATTGTCTAGAACAAATGCTTTTAGGAGGTTTTATAATATGTTAAATAATTTGTATGCCTGTAAGTGCAGTAACTTGGAGTTTGTATAGTGGATAATTTAACTGCCAACTCTACACTGACATTGCTCTATTCGCAATTAGATTTGAAAAGTCTGCATTTTAGCAAAGTCTGAATTATGCACCAATATTGAAACCAAGTAAACTCCTTCATAGACAATATTCTAACCTATATTATGAATGTTGGATGGCATAGATTAGTAGAACCCCCCCCCCCCCCCCAAAAAAAATTATGATATACATACCGCTTTCATGCTTTGAAGCATGGTCATATCTGGTATCTTATCTCTACAGATGTCAAGAACCTCAGCACGACAGCGAGATTGCCACTCTGGATATTTAGCTAGTAACGTCAAGCACCATGATGCTGAGGCAACAGTAGTCTCGTAGCAACCAAAATATAAACTTTTGTAGTTATCAACTACAAACTTGCGTGAATCAATATGCATCCACTTGTTGGCCTCTCCTCCGTTTTTCTCTGCAGCTTCAATTAGTGTCTGTTAGCTTATGAAAAAAATCTTTGTAGTCAACTATGGAAATAAGGAATATAAGATCTGAGGTAAAGGTACAATTGCAAATCTTGAGAAGATGCAAAGATATATGTTCCTCAGATCTTATAGATCCGTAATATATTCATTGTATCACGACTATATTCCTCAGTGGAATACTTGTTAGGGATTTAGTTACAACATATTGTCAGGCCCTTTAAAGTAAATTCTGATAGTATCGCTTGACATTAAACTAAAATCATCTTAAAGACAGAATTCCAAACACCCCTTAATACAAAAAGCTGTTAACTTTCAAGAAAAAAAGGTTGCATTTACTGAATTAATATATCGAGTAATGTTCAGGTATC
Organism: Glebionis coronaria; assembly: GCA_025667525.1. Taxonomy (NCBI): domain Eukaryota; kingdom Viridiplantae; phylum Streptophyta; class Magnoliopsida; order Asterales; family Asteraceae; genus Glebionis; species Glebionis coronaria. The sequence goes on along the minus strand of CM046874.1, from coordinate 38,822,338 downwards.
AGCTCATGGGAAATTGATCAAAAATATTTCTTTAGTAAAAGATAGTAACTAACCTAGATACATTTTCTTCCGTCATCATCGCTCTCATGCTGGATATAATCTGAACACTCATTAAATTGAGACATAAGTTAGTTTTAGTACTATAATTATTTCAGAAAATCATAAATATTGAAATCAAACAATTATACATAAGGAAATTTACATTTGTACAGGATTACTCAATAGTCGACGATTAAAACTCACCTAAAATTTTCAGTAACGTATTTGTGGAAAGGTTTCTGGTGGGTGAGAGCTAGATTTTCAGCATCGTTTCTGCGAGCGGGACATTATAGGCCTAGATATGGCACCATTAAGGGAAAACCGGACACGCACGACATGGCTGCAACCCCGAGAGGTTGCCCTGCCAAGATACGCTTAATCTCAGATTTCTCCCGTGCCGTTAAAATTCATCATAGCCCAAGATCCGGGTTATCTTACCTATATTCGCGCCTGTTTAAAGTCATCACAGCCAACAGTTCTATTTTATGTGTTGATGCACAAATAGCCAAACAATTAAAATATTGACTGCATAAGCATACCCACAGTTCACATGTCAGGCTCAGGTGAGCACTAATCGGAAAAATAAAACACGCCACCATGGCTGCAAACCCGGTAAGGGTGCCCCGCGAAGGTGCACGCGATCCAAAGTTTACGTGAACCCGGTTAAACAGGTTTAAGCACCATCATCACAGCCTTTTAAACCACCTTCGTTATCGGTTTCTCAAAACCGAATACCAAAAAATGCCAGCGAGTAAATAATCGGGAAAACAAAATTGCATCAACAACTCATAACCATATACGTGTCGGCAGACACCGAGGACAAGATGTAAGTTTCAGTAGGCAAATATAAAAGGCCAACCAATGGCTAATCATAGGCTCGGTGTGAGACCTAAACCTAACATGGCTACAATCATAGGCTCGGTGTGACTGCCCAGCCAAGATGTGGGTTCTAGCAAGCAAATATAAAAGGCCAACCAATCATAAATTAAAGAAAGCATTTTGCTATTACTATTCAATAATTTCCAGAAACCTCCACATTTATCGGGGAAATAATTATGCCACCCTTGTATCAACCAAGATCAAACGGTAAATAATTGCAAATATATGATCATTATGAGCTAGGCACAATCGTCACACAACCGTCACTATGTTGCACACCATAGATAGGGGCAACGAAAGCAACAATGGCATCGAAAGGCATAAAGCTTAATTTTAAGCAAAGACATCATTATTCATGAAGCATATTATTATTAAACTGTTAATATAGGCAAATCTCTCATAACCCACCGAATAAACTAAACTCTGTCTGACAAAGCTATAAAAAAACGAAGAATCACTTCTTTTTACCTTAAGAAGCAGTAAACACATACAAAGACCAATTTACAAAAGGCGGAACAAAAAATTACTTACACATAAGTAAAGAAGATGATTGAACCCGCAAACCCCAATAAAAATTATGCTTTCCAGCAAACCAACCAATCACACGACAATAGGAACGGGTCAAAAGTATATAGATCAAGCAGCCGATCAAGATTAGATCGGGTCAACACATACCACGACAATAGCAACCGGTATATACATCAAAGATCTGATCAAGATGAACAATCTGATCAAGTATAGATGAAACATCCGATCAAGATGATCGATTCACCACACACAAATCTACGTTGTATGTGAGTGAGTTATGAGGTCAACAATGAGTTGAATATGTGGGAGGTAGGTGGGCTAAGAAAATGTACTCACCAAAGGACAATTAAACAACAAAGGGCAAATACTGTTAAACAGCAAAGGGCAAACACTGATCAATTAATTAAATAGCAAAGGGCAAACAGCTCAATTAATGATTAATGAAAATGCCAAGGCGCCATTAATGAGAACGGATCAATGAAAACGGGTTTGGATCCAAACCGTGCGTGTTTTGTGTGTGTGATTTTTGTGAGGGAAGACACCCTTTGTGAGGGAAAGAAAATAACATAGTTTATTATGGATGTGAGGGGGATCACTGTTTCTATGAAAACGTGATTCTACTCTTTAATATAAAGGGTAATTAAGTTGGTATTTATAAGTAAAAAATGGTATTAATTTTTTTTTTAAATATGACCAAATGGTTAAAAAATCTGATGGGTCCCGGTTGTTATAAACTCGCGCAAGGTGAGTTTGCCTCTGGGTTTTGGCATTTCGAAGAAGTCGCGTGTGAGTGGCTTCGTAGGGGGGTGACAAGCCGCGCGCGAGTTGGCTAAGTCGCTCGTGGGATCGGTTCCACTCCCTTTAGCCTTATATAGTTTACTCTCCACCATATTTTATGGAGCCCAAACTGAATCGAAAACAATTGAGCCAACCTAATAATTAAAGTTGCAAAACTCATGAATCATTAGTTGGTCAGTTGAACATTTTGTAATTTGTAATCGTTCTAAGCTGGATTAATCGGTGATTAATCGAATCGCCATTTTTAGCAACTTTTAGGTATTTTTGGCAAGTTTTTGGTATTTCTAACGAGTTTTAAGTATTTAAGGTAATATCATTCTAAAAATCCAACTTATCATATATATAAATAGTTACGATAAGTGATAAACACAAAATTACAGTGAGTTTTCGGTATTTTCGGTAAGATTTCCAGGTTTGCGGCAAGTTTGACCTCCCTTGAACGTCGTTGACCACAACTGACCTTCATTAATTTCCTTTTATATAAATCGAAAAGGTTATGGCCTTGTATCGGTTAAGCAACGATCAATCGACATTGTATAGGTTTTTTGCAACACTACTAATAACTGAACCAAATTTACTAAAATCCGATTGAACTAAACTACAAAAATTGAGTTTTCGGGTTGAATATGAGTTTATCAATCGAAACCAAAAACCGAATATATATAATATATAATAAATAATGATCATTAAAATTTATTTCTAATATAAAAAAAAATTATACTTGAAATAATATTTTTTTCTATATATCTATATAATTATATAAGAGTTAATTGGTAGTCGTGCGCGTTTAACAAAAATGGATTTTTTTTCTCGGATCTATCGTCTGTGGTTGTGACTTATAAGAGGTTTAGTTTTTTGATCAAATTTTCTGTTAGTTTAACCGTTAAAAATGGTTTAGATGATTAAAAGGACATAAATACACTTCAACGTAGGGTCCTTGTAGTTTGTAATTTTTAGTTAATATAAGTGATAATTTTATTTAATAAATATTTAAAATATATTTTGAATTATAAAAAATTATAAAAAAAAGTATTTAAAATCTCATTAAAAAATATTCGAAAATTGACCTAAAAATTTTCTTTAAAATATTCGAAAATTACAAAAAAAATATCTTGAAAATATTCAAAAATTAAAAAGAGCTTTTTTTTGTAAATACCCGGATAAGACCAAAAGAATATTCGAAATGAATTTCTTAAATACTCAAAAAATCTAAAAGAATTCTTTAACACTCGAAAAAATTATAGTATTTAAAATATTTGAACATAATTCCTTAAATTCTTTAAATACTCGGATAATTTGAAGGGCCATTTATGCAATTCACTCTGATTATAAAAAAATAGTGTAAGTCGGGTTATTTGAGTCAACCCAAAAAGAGACCCGAATTTAACCCAAAAAAATAGTGTAAGTCGATTTTCGATTTGGTTCAGTTAAGTTGATTCTAGTTCGATTCAGTTCCATATTTGAGTTGACCAAAAAAAAATCACATAAATAACCCGAATCAAATATGACCCTATTTGCAAAGGGTTTTCATGGTTTTGGTTATTAGATTGTTTGGTTAACGCAGACTTCGTTTGAAACCCTAAAAATGGCGGATCTCAAATTCGTATTACCATCTAATTCACTACCTCTCTTGTAATTCAATTCTGCAAGAATCTTGCTGTCTTGGGATTGATCTCTTAGATCTCCTAAGAGCGAATTGATCCTACGTTATTTGTAATTCTTGAGACCATAGAGTTTTGATGGTTTAAGGATTTTCCCTTTCAATTGAACATTCTCTCTTTAACGCTCCATCCTTGCGTTTCTGTTTGATTCACTATCATTGTTATTTGGTTCAAAGTAGATGCTAAGTATATGGGAATATTTCTCCCTAGCCTAGAGTGACATTTACCTTACAATTTTGTCTGTGGATCTATATGATTGCATTGGATTTATCTTTATTGTATTGGCGTGGTTTGTTAAGGGTTGTGTTTCAATTAGTTGAGCCGTTTATTTTTCTTTTTTAGGGTTTACTATTTCAATTTTCAGTTATGTACCATAGCAAAGCTGATCATACCAGGATGATCTCCAAATCAATTTTTGTCACTAACTTTCCTGATTACACCTCTTCTAAAGATTTATGGGAATTATGTCAAACCTATGGAATGGTGGTTGACGTTTATATCCTAAACTGTAAGTCAAAAGCAGGGAAGCGGTTTGCATTTGTACTCTTTATCAAGGTTGATAACGTTGATCGTCTTGATGGGAACTTATGTACGTTATGGATTGGTCGGATGCATCTCCACGCAAATGTTGTTCGTTTTGATCGATCACCGCTACATGTTCCACGTTCTTTCCCGACATTTAATTCAATTAAACCTGTTGCCAAGCCTACTACCTACTATGCTTCCGCAGTCAAAGGTATCTTACTTAACCCTATTCCTCCTACACCGATCATGGTATTGGATGACTCGTGTGTGATATCTTGGGATTTTGAGGATTGTGTTATGGGGGGAGGTCAAACTATTCTCTTCTATTAATAACTTAAGAGTATTGCTAGAAAATGAGGGTTTTTATAACCTACAGCTTGCTTATTTAGGTAGATTATGGGTGATGATTGAGCTTCAATCTACCATAACTAAGTCTAAATTCATGGAGCATGTGGGTGTTCTATCTTGGTTTTCGAAATTATGTAATGTCCAGTCTGATTTTGTCTCCAAAGAACGGATCGTTTGGGTTGACATAGAGGGGGTTCCGTTAAAATCTTTGTCTCGGCCTACTTTCTGTAAAATTAGATTAAAATAGGGAGAGGTGATGGGCCTTGAAGAATGTATGGATGACTTTTTTTGCTCGTAAGCGTATATGTGTTAGAACCAAGATGAATGACAATATCTTAGAGAAATTTAAGATTATTGGTAATCGGAAGATTTATGTGGTCAGGGCTAAAGAACTCTTTGTTTGGTCGCCAACATTTAAAGACGTTCCTGAGATGGTTAATGGTTCGATGATGAATCTGGTGTGAGATTAGATGAGAATAAATCTCAACATGTTCAGAAGATGAATGTTGGAACCAAGAGTGATGTTGAAGCAGTTATCGATACTATATTTGGAGACCATGTCGTGTATGATGATAAAGGTTTGACCCATTCTGGAAATGAAGAGGAGGTTTCACATGATCCTTTTAATATTTATGAAGCACTCAAGAAACATGTTAATGGTGTTCAAGAGGATGGAAGTGAACATGATGACCCTAGCATATCGCACCCTCCCGGTTACATACCTATGTAGGAACCACACATGCATTATGATCAACATAATAATGGTGTGGAACCTCCGCGTTCACAAAATACCTCAGATGGATTTGGCTCACGTACTATGGAGGATGCTCAGAAGATAGATTCACCATTTTCTAAAGAGACTCGAGACAATGGAGTTAGCATCAACAAAGATAGTTCTATATTAGAGGTCCTAGAAGACATGACCTAGGTTGGTCACGCTATGGGGTTCATAATGGAATGGGTTTTAGACGACATGCAGAAGATTATTAGTGCAAAGGAGCTCACTCGGGTACCCAATGAATTGTTTGTCCTTAAACATTCAAGGTCTTGGATCCAAGGCCAAGAAATTTTGGGTCAGGGAGTTAAATAACAAGCATAAAATAAGTTTCTTGTCCCCTCAAGAGACGAAGATGGAGTACTTCTCTACTTTGGACGTTAAATTTCTATGGGGTAATTATTCTTTTGATCATATTTATTATGAAGCTCTTGGTAATTCGGCTGGCATTCTTTGTGTCTGGGATCCTAATTCTTTCTGATAACTTCGTTGCTTTATATGGGAATTGGGTTCCAAATAAGATGAAAGTTTTAATGATCTCAGTCTATGCTCCTCAATCTATGTCTGGAAAATGTATCTTGTGGAGTTATATTAATTCTCTTATTATCCGTTTGAGTGGTGAGGTTATAGTTATGGGTGATTTCAACGAGGTTAGGCATATTGGTGAATGCTTTGGGTGTAATTTTAATAATCAATGTGCTAGGGAGTTTAATAACTTTATTTCAAGTTCTGTGCTTGTTGATATTTAACTTGAATGATATTCGTTCACGTGGTCGCATCCGTCTGCCTAAAAAATGAGTAAATTGGACCAGTTTCTTATGTCAGATGGTCTACTCTCTTCATTTCCTCATGTTTTGGCAATCTGTCTAAATAAGCACCTCTCGGACCATCGGGCCTATTTTACTTGGGGAGGTAAACATTGATTATGGAGCTACCCCTTTCCGTATATATCATTATTTGTTTAACTTGGATGGGTTCAAACAGATGGTTTCCCATTCATGGAACTCATTTGTTCTCGATGATCATAATGGTAGTTCGTTTTAAAAAGAAGCTTCTAATGTTGAAGAAGGAGATTCGTGTTTGGATTGCGTCTCAAAAGAAGAACACTTCGGGTCAAATCAATAATCTTAAAACTAAATTATGCGACATTAACAAAGCTTTAGATCGTGGTGATGTTAATGATAACCTTCTGTTTTTACCCATGAACTGTATGCAGCAGTTGCAAAATATTAAATCTTCAGAAGCTCGTGATGTTAGTCAAAGAGCTAAAATTCAATGGGCAATAGAGGGTGACGAAAATTCTAAGTTGTTTCATGGTGTTATCAACAAGAAGCGTACCAACTTATCTATTGAAGGTGTCATGATTGATGGTGAGTGGATTGATAATCCTACGCGTGTTAAAGAGGAATTCCGGACTCATTTTTCGAATCGATTTGTGAACTGGGTGCTACACATGGTCGTCTCAATTTCATGTTCCCTAATTGACTTACTTCTGTCCAAACTGATGATTTAGAGGCTCCTCTTTCTAGAGACAAAATTCGCAAAGCGGTATGGGGATGTGGCCAGGACAAATCCCCTAGGCCAGATGGGTTTACCTTTGATTTCTTTCGTAAGTATTGGGATGTTGTCGGATCGGATCTTTGTACAGCGGTTGAGTGGTTCTTCGAACACCGTTCATTTTTTAAAGGTTGTAGTTCTTCTTTTATCGCCCTCATCCCTAAAAGTTTTGATCCGAAGATTGTTAGTTATTATCGTCCTATAAACTTGATTGGGAGTCTTTACAAAATCGTCACTAAAATACTTGCTAATCGGCTGTCTTCGGTTATCTCTAGTCTCATTTCAGATGTGCAGTATGCTTTTCTACCTAATCGTCAAATATTAGACGGTCCTTTTATCCTGAACGAGATGTTATCTTGGTGCAAATATAAGAATCAACATGCAATGATTTTTAAAGTTGATTTTGCTAAAGCTTATGACTCCGTTGGATGGGATTACTTAGATAAAGTTCTAAATCGCTTTGGTTTTGGTCACAAATGGCGTGCTTTGATTCGTGGCATCTTGGAGTCGGGAATGGCTTCTATTTTAATCAATGCGGTCTGACCCCAGAGTTTCAATTTGATTGTGGGTTAAAGCAAGGAGAACCATTGGCTCCGTATTTATTCATTCTTATCATGGAAACTGTTGGGCCAATGAAAGTATTAACTATGGCCCAGTCTAGATTTGTTTAAATTAGACTAAGTGTTATTGGTCACTGAGAGGACCAGCGACAGAGACCAGACCAGCGGAAGGCAAAGCCTCAGCTAGCATACTAGGAACATTTAAGTGAAAGACAACGTCAGAGAAGACGAAGATAATCTGAAGTCATACTCACCAACGATTATGAATAGTTGGGATGTAGAAGGAATGTGCTAGTGTCCAAGGATATCTAAGATGAAAATACTTAGAGATCACTTAGAACCCTAAAAAGTCTTATGCAAGCAAAGCTTGTCTGATCTTTTATTGTTTTGGCGGGAGAATCTACAAAGTGTTTTGAGCGGGACAAAGTAAGAGATTCAAGTTAAAGCCTAGTACGACCTAGTGGGACAAAAGTGAACAGTTGGCAAAACTGTTCACTTAAAGTAGTTTAAAGGTATGACTCGATTTGGACATGCATTTAATGTGTTGTACTCTTCCACTCATAAGATGACACGTATCAACTACCCCCACTAAGGATGCAACCTCGTACCACTATAAATAGAATGGAGAAAGAAGAGTTATTCAACCCTTGTGCTTGGATAAATTATCTAAGTTTCTTTCTCCTTTTGAACCTCTGAGCCCTCAGCTGTCTACGAGCGAATCATAGGTTCTCTTGTAAACTTGAGGCTCAAATCAAGTTTACTCGTTCTAGGGTTCATTTCTTATTGTCATTCGACGGGTGTATTCATAGCACTTTTTAATACTTTGTTTATAACAGTTAATAAAGCATTACTCGTTTGAAAAGTATTTCTTTGTGTGTTCGTGTTTATACGAGATATAGTTTTGACAATTGTTATATTTTGGGACTTTCAGTTGGTATTAGAGCGGTTTGATTTATAAAACTTTTTATATACCGTTCTTGTTTTTAAAATCAAGATCCAAATATGACTGAAACTATGCCTCCTATGTCACCACCTTTTGGCCAAACTAGTCAAGCTAATACTTCGACCAACGCACCGGCCACCACATCTACTACCATGCCTACACCTGTTGTAAGTACTGGTAATAATGATGATGACCTTCCTTAACTTCTTGATGTTCGTAAGGGGTCACATGTGTCCAATGTTCCAGCGTTTGATGAAGAATATTTCTCAAGTTAGAAAAGTGAATTTCTCATTTATTTAAATGGCTTAGAACCCTTCTTAATAGAAATATTAGAGAATGGTACTTATGTGTCGTTGGTCGTTTCCTCTACCCCTGAGAGACCAATTAAGAAGCCTGTTAAGCAATGGTCTCCAACGGATAAACGTCTGGCCAACCAGGACAAGAGACTTAAAGTTATCATAGTCTCTTGCCTACCCAAGAACATTATGAAGTCCATAATAAAATGCAACTCTGCAAAATAAATGTGGACTGAATTGGTTCTAGGGCATGAAGGTCCACATGAAACAAAAGAAACCAAAATCTAAGCCCTAAGACTCAAGTTTAATGCTTTTAAAGCTTTGGAAACAGAAACTGTTGCTCAAACTTATACTGGGCTTAAGATTTTGTTGAATGATTTAGGAAACAATGGAGTTGTTCTACCTATGGCTGAGGTTAATGCTACTTTTGTAAACAGTTTACCTAGGAAATGGCTTAGCCTAAACTAGACCTTAAGAGCAAACAATGCAATCAAGAATGATACTCTGGCCCAACCGTTTGGTAGATATAACTATAAAGAAGGGCTGATTAACTCTATTTACAAATCAGATACTGATAGGTTTACTACCCATATCTCTGGTTCAAAAGCTCTTGCTGCTAACCATTCCTTTTAGGACAACGACTCTGATATAGAAGAGGATACAAGAAGCAGTCAAGAATTTCTTGATGAATTGCATGCAAAGTTCCATGACAGAGCTCTTCTGGCTGATCAAAAGAGATACTACAAGAGATCAGATAGAGTTGGAGCTGCCAAAGTCGAAAAATCCAAAGTGACATGCTACACTTGTGGAAAAACTAGTCATTTTTAGAAAGATTGCTAGTCAATCAAAACTTCCTCTCCTAGCTTTCCATCATCCAGCAGTAACCACAGCAGCAAAAAGAAGCTTTCTCCATCACCTTTCAAGAAAACTTCTCACTCTAACTCAGAGGGAAAGAAGGACTACAAAGTCAAGTACAAAGCATTGAAAACTGAGCTGGTGAAACTTAACCAAAAAGCTAAAGACGCTACAAAAAAAGGACAACAAAAAGACTAAAAAAGGTCTGATCGCTGCTTCATTTGATTGGGATGATGAACCTCTTACATCAGAGGATGAAGGAACCACGACCGTCGGAGCTTTTATGGCTGTAGCTGATGAAGAACCAACTGTTGGCAAAAGTGAAGCTAGATCTGGTCAATGGGTGGACATCACCAGGAAAAAGGTACATAGATTGCTTTCTATGCCTAAAGGTCTTGATAGAGACCATGTCAGTGACTACACCTTGGTTGACCTCCATTTTGTGGAAGAACAAAGAAATAACTTGTTAAACAAATTCCATAATCTTAAAACTGAGTTAAATCTTTGTAAATTTGAGTTAACTAATCTTAAACCTTTTGTAAATCTTTCTAATCAACTTCAAAATAAGGTAAGCAAACTTTGCATTAAAAATGAGTCTTTAACTGATGAAAATGCTGAACTCAGAAGAACCATTGAAAAATTGAACATTGGTCAATACACTGTGGAGGAATTGGTTGTTGAATCCATTCCAGGGGATGTGGTTCAAGCAATAGGGGAAAGGGTAGGTTTAAAAACCATATGCCAGTAGCCAAAGTTAAATTTGTCCCCTCAGATGATCCTTCTCCTTTTTCCACCTCTGTGGATGAGAATGACTCTAAAAAGGAATATGATGTTCCTAAATCTTCACCAGCCTTGCCTAAACTTGCTGGTGCTGATCCGTTTGATTCATTACTTGGCCTGAAACCTGCCATAAAGAACCCTGGGACATCCAACCCTAGAGTTTATGAGAAAGCACATAAAAAGGTTTTTGTGGCTAAAGAACAAATCAAACCAAATCCTCCCACTGAAGAGCTGTCACCCACCAAGAAACTTCTCCTTACCCTTATGGAAGAAGTTAAAGGTTTGAAAGAATATATCAAACCTACGGCACATAGTCCATCTGTTAGTTCTCTTGGTGAAGGTTCAAGCAGCTCAAAGGGGAGAGATTTGTTCAGGCCTTGCAAACATTATGGGTTTAAAATCATTTATCTGAAAATTGTTCTAAGAAACCCAAATATATCACATGTGAGTCCATTGAACATACCTCCAGAGAACATGAGGAGACCATAGCTGTTCAAAAGACCAGAACTTAATTAAGGTCAAACACTCCTCACAGGTCCTCTAGGAGACCAGAACCCAAACCTAGAGATAATCCTCAGGGTTACAGACCATATCCTATTTGTAAGTATTGTGGCTTCTATGACCATCACTTTGATAGGTGTGAGCACTATCCTGGATGTGACATCTGTGGAAGTATGCGTCATGAAACCAGAGATTGCAACCAAAGAGGGGGAGACAGGAACCAAAGAAGACCCAATGTCGCTGGTCAGCGACAACATGGACCCACTGGAAAGTGGGTTCATCATCGACACTAATCTGGCTTTGTTATATCTGTGCAGGAATATTTGAAGAAATCTGTTTGGTATCTGGATAGTGGGTGCTCCATACATATGACAGGGGTTAAACAATATCTGCATAGATATAAGAAGGAGCCCGATCCGAAGGTAGTCTTTGGAGATGACTCCTCAGGGGCTACTGAAGGATATGGCTTAGTGGATTGCATTGGAATCACCTTCACAAGGGTCGCTTATGTCAATGGACTGAAGCACAACTTAATAAGTATCAGTCAACTCTGCGATGTTGGTTTCAAAGTTCTGTTCACCAAGACCCAAGGAACAATCTTCAATTAAAATGATGATGTTGTTCTTATTGCACCCAAAAGAAGGGATGTGTATGTTATTGATATGACATCATGTCCTGAAGGAAACAACACCTGTCTCTTTGCCAAAACCTCTAATAGTGAAAACTGGCTCTGGCATAGGAGACTCTCTCACCTTAACTTCAAAAACATCAAAAAACTGGACAAGAATGATTTAGTTGCTAGGCTTCCCTCTTTGACTTTCATCAAAGACAGACCCTGCTCAGCCTATGAAAAAGGGAAGCACCACAGAGCCTCGTTTAATACCAAATAATCATTCTCCGTAAATAAGTGTCTCCATCTTCTTCACATGGACTTATTTGGACCAGTGAAACCACAATCCCTCAATCACAAAAAGTATACACTAGTCATTGTCGACGTATTCTCTAGATTCACATGGGTATTCTTTCTCAAAAGAAAGAGTGATGCAGCTGAAAGGATAATGTCTTTTATCAGAGAAATAGAGAACTTCAATGACTGCAGATTTAAGGCTATCAAGTGATAATGACACTGAATTCAAGAACCATGCCATGGAAGCCTTTTGTGATGAAAAGGGAATCTCACAGAACTTTTCAAACCCAGGCACCCCAAAACAAAATGGTGTCGCTGAAAGAAGAAACAGAAGTCTCATAGAGGCAGCCAGAACAATGCTCAGCGAATCAAGACTCCCAAAACGATTTTGGGGTGAAGCAGTATACATAGCGTGTTAAACACAAAATAGATCCATTATTGTGAAGAGACATGGCATGACCGCTTATGAAGTGTATAGGAAGAGAGCCCCTGATGTAAGCTACTTCCATGTCTTTGGTTGCCCTGTTTCATTCACAACTACAAGGATCATCTGGGAAAATTTGATGAAAAGTCAGATGATGGGTTCTTTCTTGGATACTCCCCCACCTCCAGAGCCTTTAGAGTATTCAATATTCGCAGGCAAGAACTAGGAGAATCCATTCATGTTACCTTTAGTGAAGTAGATGTTGTCATTACTCACACCAACTCAGAGGACTGTGACATTGGCTTCAATGAAGTCAAATCATATCCAAAGGATGATTTCTCAAATCTCAAGGAATCACCTCAGATATGTCACAAGGATTTCCCTTACGTTCATGCATTTGATCCTCACTCAATCTTTGACATCAATCTAGAGGTTGTTGTTGCTGAATCACTCACTCCACCACCCATAGAAGAAAATGTTGATCTTATCTCTCCAATCTCTCAAACAGATGAAGAGATCATGGATGAAGAAATTATATGTGATGAACCATCAGCATTCATTGAACCTGTTGTGACTCCTGAACCCATAGAAACTCCTGCTCCTCAATCCAAATGGAGTAGGAACCAAGATATTCTTCTAGTGAATATTCTTGGTGAACCCTCTGAGGGAGTCACCACCAGAGGAAAGTTAAGATCTATGGAAACCACCTCAGCGAATGAATGCCTTTTCGCTGATTTTCTCTCTGAAGATGAACCAAAGAACGTGGTCGCTGCCCTACTAGATGAAGGTTGGGTTGTAGCCATGCAAGAAGAATTGAATCAGATCAAGAGAAACAAGGTGTGGACTCTGGTAAAAGCTCCCGGCGAAAAACAAGTGGTTGGAACTAAATGTTTCTATAGAAACAAAAGGGATGAAGCTGGCATGATCGTTAAAAACAAGGCTAGGCTTGTGGTGCTGGGTTACAATCAATCAGAGGGAATTGATTATGATGAAACGTTTTCACTAGTGGCCAGATTAGAAGCCATCAGGATCTTCCTAACCTATGCAGCTTATATGGATTTCATGGTATACCAGATGGACGTAAAGAGTGCTTTTCTAAATAGTAAGCTTGCAAAGGAAGTATATATCAATCAACCCCCAGGGTTTGAAAATAGTGACTATCCTGATCACGTCTGCAGACTTCACAAAGCACTCTATGGACTAAAACAAGCGCCTAGAGCCTGGTATAAAACTCTATCAAAATTCATACTTGAAAATAAATTTGTCAGAGGCACCATTGACCAAACCTTGTTCACCTATAGGTCCAAGTGTGATGTCATTATGGTACAGATTTATGTGGATGACATAATTTTTTGTTCAACCAACATTACCTTGAGCAAACAATTTGCCAAACTTATGACTAAAAAGTATGAAATGAGCATGATGGGGGAACTAACCTTTTTCTTGGGTTTTCAAATCAAACAAAATTCAAAAGGAATTTCTATTTATCAAGAAAAATATGTTAGAGATTTGCTCAAGAAGTATGATCCGTCTGATTGTGCATCAGTGAAATGCCTCATGCTTCCTCCCAACAACTTGGGAGATGATGACTCAGGGGTCTCTATTAATGAGACCTTATACAGAGGCATGATTGGGTCATTGATGTACCTCACAGCAAGCAGACAAGACATCCAATTCTCCACATGTCTCTTTGCTAGGTACTAAGCTAACATCAAGGAATCCTACCTTGTAGTTGTCAAAAGAATTTCCAGGTACTTAAAAGGATCTCCCTCACTGGGTCTCTTGTATCCTAATGGATCAGGCTTCGACCTCAAAGCCTACTCAGACTCAGACTATGCTGGGTGCTGCCTTGATAGAAAGAGCACCTATAGGAGTTGTCAAATCCTTGGAGGAAAGTTGGTATGCTGGAGTGCAAAGAAACAAAACTCTGTGGCCATGTCAACAACTGAAGCTGAATATGTTGTTGCCGCTGGTTGCTGTGCTCAAGTTCTTTGGATGAAGAGTCAGTTGGCGGATTATGGAATCAATTATGAAAAGGTTCCCATATTCTGTGACAACACAAGTGCTATAGCCATTTCCAATAATCCGGTACTTCATTCCAGAACTAAGCATATTGACATCAGGTATCACTTCATCAGAGACCATATTTTAAAAGGTGATATTGAGCTTCACTTTATACCTACTGAATACCAGCTCGCTGATATTTTAACCAAGTCTCTGGTTGATCCAAGTTTTACAAGGCTGGTTGTTGAGCTGGATATGCTCAATATTGGCAAATAAATCTGATAATTTATCTCTGTCTCTGGGCATTTAAGGGAATTGAATGTAACGAGGTAGTTACATTCCAATGAGAGTTAATATATTCCAGTATTTAATTCAAATGATTGTCCTTCAATGTCAACAATTTTCCCATTTTCCAAGGGGACAAAAAATCACATGAAGCGTCAAGGGGTCCCACTTTTTCTTAAAAGGCAAACATTGCATTTAATGCTTTAATTAGAAAACGACAAAACCTTTTCTCAAACCCTTGATTCATTTTCATTTTATCACATCTGTAGAAACTAGAAGGGGGGGGGGGGTTGAATAGTTTCTTATATTTACTTGTTAAAATGTGGTTTCCAAAAATCCTTTTTCAAAAACTTAGGCTTGAGGAAATATGTGAAATCTTCTTATGCATAATATGAACAATGATAGTGTAACTAAACTAATACTAACAAAAATATATCCACAAAGAATAAAGAATGATAGTGTAACTAATCTAATACTAACACATGTATATGCATAAAGAGTAAAGAATGTAAAGAGTTAAGGGTAAAGAAAGATCAAATCGAACACCAAGGATTTATAGTGGTTCGACAACGAAGCTCACTCCTCGTTCCTACTCCACTCCTCGAGTACTCCTTACTCGAGAGTTCACTACACAACAAGCTCCTTATGGTGGAGAAAACCGTACACGTCGCTTAACCAATTTCCGACTCTAAGCTAAAAGTCAAGCCCTAATCGTAGCTAGGACCAATCTACACAACTATACTTAGTACATACACAACTTCCAAATAGACACAACTACTTGGATCTTCACAACCATTACACAACAACAAATGTATAAAATTAGATCTTCAATGGATCTTTGGTGGTGGACTCAACACTTCACAAGGATAGTGTTCTTCTCTTTGCACTTGGAGAGGAAGGGATGGAAGAACAAGATTCACTTCTTAAACAAGTAATAATCAAACAAATGATCAAAGATTTGAGTGATTAAAGAAGGGGTTTGAATCTGGAAATAAATGTGCAAAAGAGGTAAGATGAAAAGCTGAGAATGATCCACTATTTATAGGACAAAGGAGCCAACGGCTAGTTCTGCCCGCGGTACCTTATCTTAGCCCGCTCCTTTTTGTCATTTAGTGGTGGAGGTCTTATCTGGATATAAAAAATATCCTGAAAAGGATATTCTTAACCAAATAAGAATATGCCATTTTCAAATTTCAAATAATTAATTTAATAAAACATTTTCTTAAAAAGAAAGTTTAATAAAAACGTGTCACACTTAATAAAAAGTGAGTTTTAAGAAAAGATTAAATCACTTGATCACTTGATTAAGGTTAGTACTTGTTTATCCATACCTTAAGTGAAAATGGGTAAAATGAAAAATACTTGAACTCAAGAATTTGTTTTTCGTTGTTTTCGTAAATGCTTGTTTTTACATATTGTCGTAATCAAAACAAAGCGAGACCGAAAAATGCAAGTAATGTTTTTAGTCATTATTGCATTAACAATCTCCCCCTTTTTGATTCCGACAATACATAAACTCAATCACACAAAAACAATATTTTCGAATACGAGTTTATTCATTTCTCCCCCTTTGTCGAAGCAAAAAGGTTGCGTAAGCCGGTGTTGAAGAAACGGACTTTGCAAAGACTCCCCCTTGGTGCTTACTCCCCCTAGCTTGGGGAACCGAGGAATCGAGATATGGTGACAAGCTACGTAGAAGGGTTAGTTGAACAAAAGAAACAACCAACAATATATAGCAATAGGTCACATAAAAAAAATAAAAGAGAAGAAAACACAAAGACAAAGATCCAAGATAGGTTACTAAAAGGACATCATACAAACAAGTATGGAAAAACAAACAAGCCAAAAGCATAAATCTAATCCTAGTTATTCTAGAATTCTAAGATTTGCTTGAATTTGGTGTCTTGCGGATAAGCAACCAATGCTTATATGAAAGACAAGGTCATAGCGAAGGGTGGTGGTGGTGGCTTGTTGGAGATCTCATAATCAAAGTGAAGAGAAGGCTTGATTAAGAGACTCTTGATGTATCTCAACTCCTCATAGATGTGTGCCATAGCAAGGTGTTGATATTGACAACATTGACAATATGTTCCATGATGCATGACATTATCATGAGAAGGAGGAAGAACACTAAAGGGTGGTGGTGGAAGAAAAGATGTTCCACAATCAACATTCTTGGTAGGAGACATGTGATTAAGAGTGTTCTTGGGTGGGTTTGGATTGAAAGCAATTGGAGAAAATGGAGGAGATTCAAGGCTTTCATTGTGAGAATAAGACATTTTGGATGTGAAGTAATGCAAAATGCTTATGGTTTAAATAGAGAAGGCTTAGGGTATTTTTGGGGTGGTTAAAGGGTTTGAAACAAAGATTCTCAAAAATGTTGGAGCAATTCTGGAGTTTCAGACAAAAACCCGAAAAAAGAAGGTACTGTAGGCGGTTCCTTATCTAGGGTGGCGGTACCTTATCAATAAGATACCGCGGTTCACATATGGAACCGCCTGCAGAGGCAGGGTTTGGT
Source organism: Glebionis coronaria (assembly GCA_025667525.1). Classification (NCBI taxonomy): domain Eukaryota; kingdom Viridiplantae; phylum Streptophyta; class Magnoliopsida; order Asterales; family Asteraceae; genus Glebionis; species Glebionis coronaria. The sequence continues at coordinate 38,805,155 of CM046874.1, read as the reverse complement.
GTTTGGAGGAAGATTTTTCAGCAAATCTTATTTTTCTAGTCTAACTTATCATAGGGATATGCTTAAAAGCAAAGATTGACAAAGAAAACATATGCAAACTTACCAAATAGAGATTTGACCAAAATACATGGATTAAAAAATCGATGTAGGAGGTGTGTAAGACAAGGCCTTAAGTCATGACACAATGATCCTCCATGATTCTATCTTGTTCTTGCTATGTTTAAGAGAATCATACATATGAATTATGTAAGCTCTAGATTAATAGCTAGAATCTATGAAAAATCATTTTTAGATTGAATTAACAATGTCAAACGAATTTCTCAACCATTTTCGAAAGAGACTTTGAGAATTTTGAAAAGGAGAGGAGAAGATTTTTCAAAAGGAGTTTAAAAGACTCAAAGACTCAAAGTGGTAAAGGAAAACACACAAGAAGAAAAGAATTTAAGGAAGATGTTCCATTAATCCTAGACCTAGACGCAAGTAATTAAAAGGTTCCCTCTTAAGTGGCTTAGTGAAGATATCGGCTAAGTTGTCCTCGGAGGGCACCTTTTCAATAGAAATGTTCCCCTTTTGAACATTATCCCTAAGGAAATGGTGTCTAATTTCTATGTGTTTGGTTCGCGAATGTTGCACGGGATTCTTGCTTAGGTCTATAGCGCCTTTATTATCGCACATGATGGGAACATCATCAAGAGAAATCCCGTAATCAACAAGCGCTTGCTTCATCCATAGAGCTTGTTGGCATGCTTTTCCGGCACTCACATACTCGGCTTCCGTGGTGGATATTGCAAGAGCGGTTTGTTTCTTGGAGAACCAAGAAGTTAAACAACAACCCATGAAGGTACAAACTCCACTAGTGCTTTTCCGGTCCACATAGTCTCCCGCATGATCCGAGTCCGCGTAGACAATGGTTTCTACGCCAGTCCCTTTAGGATACCATAATCCTAAATGTATAGTGCCTTTAATGTATCGGAAGATACGCTTAACTGATTCAAGGTGAGAGGTTTTGGGAGCCTCTTGGAAGCGAGCACAAAGGCAAATACTAAACATGATATCCGGTCGACTTGCCGTTAGGTACAACAAACTACCAATCATACCTCTATATTTGGTGTTGTCTACCGACACACAATCATCATCTACGGTGAGTTTAGTATCCGAGGCCATAGGGGTCTTCATTGGTCTAGATTCTTCTAATCCAAATTTCTTTAGCATTTCTTTAGCGTACTTAGATTGACTAAAGAAAATACCATCGTCCATTTGTTTAATTTGGAGTCCTAAAAAGAAGTTAAGTTCTCCCATCATACTCATTTCAAACTCATCATGCATGATTTTGGCAAAGTCATCACACAATTCTTGACAAGTTGAGCCAAATATAATGTCATCAACATATATTTGTACGATTATGAGGTGAGGACCTTTCTTCTTTGTAAAGAGTGTATTGTCTACCATTCCCATGGTATACTCATGTTTAACAAGAAACGCTTTAAGTCTATCATACCAAGCTTTGGGTGCTTGTTTGAGTCCATAAAGTGCTTTCTTAAGCTTGTAAACATGGTCCGATTTCTCAAAATCAATGAAGCCGGGAGGTTGAGCCACATATACCTCCTCATTGATCAAACCGTTAAGAAATGCACTCTTTACATCCATTTGTTGAAGCTTAAATCTAAGGCACAAGCGTAGGCTAAGAGAATTCTAATGGATTCTAGTCTAGCTACCGGTGCATATGTCTCGTCATAATCAATACCTTCTTGTTGATTATAGCCTTGAGCTACAAGTCTAGCCTTGTTACGAGACACAACACCATTCTCATCTAGCTTATTCCTAAATACCCATTTGGTTCCTATAATGGTAGAACTTTTAGGTGGAGGAACAAGTTCCCAAACATCATTGGCAACGAATTGATTCAATTCTTCTTGCATCGCAATGACCCAACTCTCATCCGTCAAAGCTTCTTTAACATTCTTTGGTTCAATCAAGGAGACAAAACAAAAGAAGTTGCTTTGGTTTTGGACTTGAGATCTTAGGGTCCTTTGATTTTAGTCACCAATGACATTATTGAGAGTATGATCCCTAGATTCCTTAATGTTTACTTCCTTTTCAACACTAAGGTCTTCAATTCCTATTTTTCTAACCTCTTTGGCTTTAACTACTTCTAATTCATCCAAGTCATCATCAACTAATGGTGGTGTCTTGGGCGAAGGAGGGGTTTCATCAAAGGTTACGTTGAGTGATTCTTCAATAACCCACGAGGTTCTATTTAGGACTATGTAGGCTTTACTAGTTTGGGAATAACCTAAAAGGATACCTTCGTAAGACTTTGGGTCAAACTTGGTAAGGTAGTCTTTGGTGTTGAGGATAAAGCACTTGCTTCCAAACACCCTAAAGTATTCTAATGAGGGTTTCTTACCTTCAAGAATCTCATAGGGGGTCTTTCCTAGGAAAGGTCGAATAAGAATTCGGTTGAGAATATAAGTCGATGTGTCCACGGCATTGCACCAAAACTTTTGAGGCAAAGATTGCTCGTTTAACATCGTCCTACTCATCTCTTGGAGAGTCCTATTCTTCCTTTCAACTACCCCATTTGATTGTGGAGTGCGAGGAGCCGAGAAGTTATGGGTAATACCATGAGCTTCACAAAAGGCACCAAATTGCACTTCATTATCAAATTCCCTACCATGATCCGTCCTAATAGAAACAATTGAACATCCTAGTTGATTTTGAATTCTTCGACTAAAGATTTCGAAGTGATCGAAAGCTTCATTCTTAGATGCCAAAAATCTAGTCCAAGTGAATCTAGAATAGTCATCAACTATAAATAGGGTATAAAGGTTACCTCCATAACTCCGTATGACGGAAGGTCCAAAAAGATCCATATGTAGGAGCTCTAAGCACCGAGAGGTCGAAACCAAATTCTTGGCTTTGTGACTTGAGTGAACTTGCTTTCCAACTTTGCAAGCATCACAAAAGTGACTATCAAACTTAATCTTGGGGACGTGTCTTACCAACTCCTTAGAGACTAAAGATTGAATTAAACGCATATTAGCGTGACCTAATCTCCTATGCCAAATAGTAGAACTATCATCTATAGTCGCAAGACATATGTTGTCTTTTGACTTCTTATTAACCTTCATGACATAAAGCCCATGCTTTCTAACACCTTTTCCAATGACTTTTCCATCTTTTACGATTTCACTGTCATGTTCCGAAAAGATGACCTTACACTTATTATCACAAATTTGACCTATACTTAAAAGGTTAAATCCTAAGTTATCTACGTGCTCAACATTTTCAATGGTCATGGAGTCAAGAGAAACCGTACCTTTGCCAATGATATTACCACGTAGACTACTAGCGAATGTGACGTTACCTCCATCATATGCTTTGTAATGCGAGAACAAACTTCGATTACCCGTCATGTGTTTAGAACATCCACTATCCTTAATCCACTCATCAGGCTCCAAATCAATTCCCAAGCATATCTAGGTAACAACACACAAGATCAAACATTTGGTCCCCAATATCTCATGGGTCCAAAATTGTTAGTTCCAAACATCCCTTGCATTTGGTTGGGATGCATGAATGAAGAAGGGGTTCCCCATGGAGAACAAAATGGAGGAGGGTAGTAATTCATGTAACCATTTTGTTGTTCATTATTTCTCCTAGGTGTATTTGATCTAGGTTTAGAGTTATGATTATTCCTTCTAAGTGTTGGAGTTTTACTTCTAGATCGTGAATTGTTTTGATTATCTCTTCTAGGCGTTGTCGTACTACTTCTAGGCTTAGACTCATTCCGTACTCTAGGTGGAGTAGAAGATAGTTTAGATAAGCTTCTATTTCCCATGAGAGGTTTACTTAATGGCTTGTAGAACTTACCAATAGCATTGTCGTCAAGTATGGGTAATTTTACCTTATTAACAGTAAGATGCTTTAGTTTTTCATCTAACTTAGACTTTTTAGAAAGTTCAGGATTTTCACCAAAATCATCCTCTGCCCGCGGTACCTTATCTATGGCGGCGGTTCCATAGTGATAAGGAACCGCGCCATACAATTTGGAACCGCGTACAGTGGGCGTTTTTTGTGAAAACCTGACTTGTTTTGGTTCACTAGTTGAGGCTTCATTTGAGTTAAAACCTAGACCAAGTCTTTCCTTAGAATGAACTTGTTTGTTTAACATATCATCAAGAGCACTAGTTCCTTTCATGAACTTTTCCAATTTAATGGAGGTGCTCTTGAGATCTTCATTCTCTTATCTAAGTTTCTCACAACTTAAGCAACTTAAATCAACCTCTTTATTTTTCTCAAGTTTAGCCAATTTCTCCCTAAGTTCATTGATCTCATTTTCAAGCTTAGTTTTGGTTGTTTTTAAGGTTTTATTATTTTCTATGAATTTAAGACTAAGTTTGTGTAAACTATCATATTTGCCTTCAAATTCAATATCATCACAAGTGGAACTATCATTGCTATAATATTCGGTTTCGGAATGTACCTCTTTAGAAGTGTGAGCCATTAGACATTTCTCCTCTTTGGGGTTGTCATCATCATCTTCACCGCTATCACTCCAAGTGCCACTAACGAACGCCGTGTGGTTCTTATCACGAGCGGGCTTTGGACAATCACCAATGAAGTGATTTGGATCACCACATCTAAAGCAATTCCTATCACCTTTTTCGTTCTTGACAAACCGATTCTTCGACAATGGTTTCTTGTCATAGTTGGGTTGCCTAACGTGTTGACCTCGTCTCTTGAAGAACTTCTTGAAATCTCTCACTGCCAATGCATACTCCTCGTCATCGCTTTCCGAGGAACTATCATGGTCACTTTGTGCCTTCTTGGCTTTAAGTGCAAGAGATTTCCTTTCACTCTTGGTTTTCACTAATTCCGAGTCCTTCAAAATTATCATCTCATGAACCTTCAAGTTTCCTATGAGTTCATCGATTGATAAAGTTGAGAGATCTTTCGACTCTTCAATCGCCGTGACTTTTGCTCTCCACTTTGGATGTAAGGCCCTTAGAAACTTCCTAACATTGTTCTTGCTAGAAAAACCTTCATCAAGTGCTTTTAGACTAGTAATAATGGTGTTAAACCTAGCAAATGCACTATCAATAGTTTCATCTTCTAAGATGACAAATTGTTCATATTGTTGGACAAGAAGATCGATTTTGCTTTCTTTGACTTGGCTATTACCTTGGTGGGTTACTAAAAGAGTGTTCCAAATATCTTTAGCGGTTTCACACATAAAAATTCTTTCATACTATTTCTTAGGCAAAGCATTATAAATCACCATTTTAGCCTCATTATTTTTTGAAAGTTTCTTTTTAGTATCGTCATTAGCTTTGTCAAAAGTGACCGATTCTTTTGTTTTAGAAACTTCATTAAATTGAAAGGGTAAAAAATCACCATTGGTAATAACATGCCAAAGATCTAAATCTTTTGATTTCACATAAGTTTCAAATCTATTTTTCCAATAAATAAAACTATCGGTTTCAAAAAGTGGTGGTCTTTGCATAGATTGCCCTTCTAGGTATTTGTTGGAATCCATAGATCGATTCAAGTTTTAAAATACAATATACTTTAAAAATTCTTGAGCAACCCGCTCTGATACCAATTGTAGAAACTAGAAGGGGGGGGGGGGGGTTGAATAGTTTCTTATATTTACTTGTTAAAATGTGGTTTCCAAAAATCCTTTTTCAAAAACTTAGGCTTGAGGAAATATGTGAAATCTTCTTATGCACAATATGAACAATGATAGTGTAACTAAACTAATACTAACAAAAATATATCCACAAAGAATAAAGAATGATAGTGTAACTAATCTAATACTAACACATGTATATGCATAAAGAATAAAGAATGTAAAGAGTTAAGGGTAAAGAAAGATCAAACCGAACACCAAGGATTTATAGTGGTTCGGCAACGAAGCTCACTCATCGTTCCTACTCCACTCCTCGAGTACTCCTTACTCGAGAGTTCACTACACAACAAGCTCCTTATGGTGGAGAAAACCGTACACGTCGCTTAACCAATTTCCGACTCTAAGCTAAAAGTCGAGCCGTAATCGTAGCTAGGACCAATCTACACAACTATACTTAGTACATACACAACTTCCAAATAGACACAACTACTTGGATCTTCACAACTATTACACAACAACAAATGTATAAAATTAGATCTTCAATGGATCTTTAGTGGTAGACTCAACACTTCACAAGGATAGTGTTCTTCTCTTTGCACTTGGAGAGGAAGGGATGGAAGAACAAGATTCACTTCTTAAACAAGTAATAATCAAACAAATGATCAAAGATTTGAGTGATTAAAGAAGGGGTTTGAATCTGGAAATAAATGTGCAAAAGAGGTAAGATGAAAAGCTGAGAATGGTCCACTATTTATAGGACAAAGGAGCCAACGGCTAGTTCTGCCCGCGGTACCTTATCTTAGCCCGCGGTACCTTATTGATAAGGTACCGCCTAGGTGCTAAGGTACCGCCGGACTAGACTCCACTCCTTTTTTTCCTTTAGTGGTGGAGGTCTTATTTGGATATAAAAAATATCCTGAAAGGATATTCTTAACCAAATAAGAATATGCCATTTTCAAATTTCAAATAATTAATTTAATAAAACATTTTCTTAAAAAGAAAGTTTAATAAAAACTTGTCACACTTAATAAAAAGTGAGTTTTAAGAAAAGATTAAATCACTTGATCATTTGATTAAGGTTAGTACTTGTTTATCCATACCTTAAGTGAAAATGGGTAAAATGAAAAATACTTGAACTCAAGAATTTGTTTTTCGTTGTTTTCGTAAATGCTTGTTTTTACATATTGTCGTAATCAAAACAAAGCGAGACCGAAAAATGCAAGTAACGTTTTAGTCATTATTGCATTAACAACATCATAACTTATTTTCACAAACACACACACACACACATACTGTACATCTCTTTCTATTCCTCCAAACCTTCACACAATCAACAATGGCGTCTTCCACAACAAACAATCTTTCACCGTCTTGGCTGCATCTAACATAGACTTTAGGATAAACGATGGAAAGATCGCACTGAATAACTGTGTTGCACTTCTTGAACACAATAGTCCCCTCTACACACCATTGTTAACCTACCTGAAGAACTCCCATATAGTTGAATCCATCACAAGGGAAACCTGAATCTGCTATTCACAATATCTAAAAGAGTTTTGGTTCTTAGCTGAATTGGACCAAACTTCTTCACACATCACCTTTAACCTTTCCACCCATCCTTAACCTCTCACTTTCGATTTCACCACCTTTTCCAAGGTCATTGGATTAAACGTCAATGAGAACATGACCGTTGTGCCAGTAGTGCCACTGTGAAGAAGGCTCTGGCAACACTTCGACCTCATGATGATGATGACAAACCTTTTTCCTCCCTCGCCTTCCAAAAGAAATCCCTGATCAAGGTGAATTACTTCTCGCCCATATGGAGGACGCTGATGCTTTACATAGCCAAATGTCTGGGTGGAAACCAGGGATCGCATGATCAGCTGAATGGATCTCAGCAGGCGATTGCCTACAGCTTAATATGGGGGTTAGACATAGGGATCGCCCACATACTCTACACCGATCTCATTGCCAAGCTTGAGAATAAAGGAAAGAAGAATCGAATGGCTACCATCTGCTACACCATATCTCTCTCTCTCTCTCTCATTATAGAGGATATTCTTGGTGAAACATACACCAATGATGAACTTCACTCTTTCTCTCCCTTTCACATCACACCAGCATCGCTGAAGACTCCCTTAGAGGATGAGGTACCTCTAACAAGGCATATGATGAAGATTTCTCGGTTACTCGCTGATGAAGAAGAGCCCTTGATCCCTCATGTTGAGGTGAATGCTGAAAAACTGACAAGTCTTTATCCAAGACCTCTGTGCAGTCTACTTCTCAGCCCAAGGTGCTAAAGGAAAAGAAGAAGAAGAGGAAAGAAATCCCCCTTTCCTCTAAAGCCCCTTCTGTTAATCCATATAAGAAGACTAAGACCAAGAAGAACCCATCCCCTTCTCTGGTGGATGAGAAACAAGAGTCTGAAGCTAACAAACAACCAGAGTCTAGCGTCTCCAAGTCAGCGGAGACTTCTAAGAACCTACTCAACGCTGATATCACTCAGGTATTAGTCTGACCTTATTCATTTTTCTTGGAGGTTCACAAGCAATCACTCTCAAAAGTCTGTTGGAGAGAGTGATGAAGTTTAGGTTTTACCTCAACCCCTAGAGTGTCTGTGTCAGCACCTAGACCCTTTAGGCTATCTGTACACCCTGTCTCTTTACTAGGAAATGACTCATTTGTGCTTATAACGCACCCTGATGATCCTTCACCCTCTAGACTATACTCTGGCACATAACAACTAGAGTATATTATAAGTCCCGACCTAGAATCTCTGAACTTCACTTAGTCTCTGGGTCTCCTTATAATCAAAAGAGTCCCAAAGAATTTATTCTTTTAGGGAGGCTGAATGATCACCCTCAGTCTTCCTAGGGGCAGTGACAAAAGGCGACCTTCACCTTCAAATAACTCACAAATTAAAAGAATCCCAAGGAGAAATCATTCAGGGGGAGCTGGATAATCACACCCAGCTATCCTAGGGGCAGAGAAAGGCGACCATTCACCATATCATGCCTCACAATTAAAAGAGTCCCAAGGAGCAATCCTTCAGGGGGAGCTGGATAAACACACCCAACTATCCCAGGGGCAGCGAACGGCGACCATTCCCCTCATAATGTTCACAAATCGAAAGAGTCCCAAGGAGTAATCCTTAAGGGGGAGCTAGATAATCATACCCAGCTATCCTAGGGGCTGCGAATGGCGACCCTTCATAATATCTTATTCACAATAAAAGAGTCCCAATGAGAAATCCTTAGGGGGGGCTAGATAATCACACCCAGCTTTCCTAGGGGCAGCGAATGGCGATCCTTAAATTCATTATAAATTCACCCATTGGTTACTACCAACTTTTATAACAGGCTTTTAATCTTCATGAGGAACAGCTGAACAATGATGCCTTCACTTATGCTGATGATGACAATGCTGAAACCTCCACTATTGATCTCACTGCCATGTCAGACACTGACTCCATGCCCGGTGATGAAGTTTTTATCATTGAAGATGATCTCACCATCTCAGACTTTACAGACATGGATGATGAGGATGACTAAGTATCATTTGAGTTGAAGCCCATTCCATTCCCATCAATGACCAACGTATAAGAACTTGATGCCAAGCAACTATGGGAACAACGACCTATTCTCCAAACCTTAATTCCATTCCCTACTTTGCCAAATGTTATGGAATTGGGGGCAAGGAAGCACTAGGAATACTTGCAGAAACTCAAGCCAATTCCTACCACAAGGATGAAAAATGTACATGAGTTGGCCGCTGAAGCTCTATGGGTTCAGAGGGGAGACATCAGCATCACGAAGCCTACTGTCACCAATGATGTTCTCCTATCTAAAATTCAAACTCTCACCCACGCTACTGAGGAACTCACCACAAACCTAGAAATTTCCCTAACCTCCTCTGTGGAGTCCTCTTCGACATCATTGCTTCCACGACTGCTGGGAACTGCTTTGCAAACACACCTCCCAAAGGTCAAGAATCAGAGTCTCTAGCAGTATATGCCCTCTGTCCTCACAGCAGCGGTTAAGTCAAATGTCGCAGAAATTACGAAGGACTCTGAGACAACAAAGAAACTTCTTCAAGAGCTTCTACAAGAATAAATTAAGGAAATTTGTCTCTTCGTTCATCAAGAGTTCCTTAAGTTCAACAGATCAGGATCAGGCACATCTACCTCTGGCGCTATGCCTGAAGGGGAGAATTCTGCTACCTCCACCTTTGAAGAAGAAGTTGATGCTCCATCTAAGGGGGATCACTACCTAATCAACCAAACCCCACAACTCAACCCATCATATCAATGATCCCCTCACCAACTCCAATTAGATCCTTCAAATCCGTTACTGAAGTGGCAAAGGACAAAGGTAAAGGTATTGCCACTGAGGAGCTAGTAACAACCTTGCACTCCCTGTAAGAAGAAGGAGGATCCACTGCCAAACATTCTGATTTAAACAAGTTCAAAAGCACATATGAACAACCACTAACCCAGAGCAAGCAAAGGCTTAGATCATTGAACAAAAACGGTTGGCTGACATCAGAGCTGTTGAACTCAAGAGCAAAGAGGCTCTGAACAAACTATCTCACCCACTGTAAAGGAAGCTCAAATGAACAAGCTTAAAGAACTTGAAGCCAAGAGGAGCAACCTTCAAAAGGAGTATGAGAGGCTTGTGAACCAAAGAGCTGAGCCTGGGCAAATCACCAAGTACACCTGCTACACTGATAAAGATAAAAAGGTGGTGATGACCTTATACAGAAATAATCAAATAACCAACTACAAAGTCAGTAGTGACTTAAAACTTAGAGACCTGGGTCTCTCTGAATGGTTAGAAGTATTGTCTCTTACATAAAAGAAGACTGGGCCTGGTGCAACCCAGATGATGAAAAATATACAAGCTTATCTCAACTAGGTAAGAGACACTACTAACAAGCTGAAACTACCTCTGCCTCCCCAATTATCACAACAATAACACACACAAGGACAAAGAAAAAGAAAACCCCAAATGGGGCCTTTGGTAGAGAAACTAGTCACTGATAATGTTGTTGTAGATGGAATGTACAGAAACCTTGTACTTCCAAAGGAGATCACAAATCCCATAGGTGGACAAGTCTATTCCAAACCAGAGAAAGGAATGGTCTTCATGAATGGCAATTATGAATACGGCTTTCAGAGGATGAATGAAATACACCTGGCTTCAACTATCCAACTTATTAGACTCAAACAGGGCATCCTAAGGAACTGCAAACTAGCCAATGATTTTGAGTTTGAGATTTAGCTGATCATTAACTCCAGAGCTGATAAAGTTGAAGCACAGAGAATTTGTGACCAAGGCCTCGATCGCTGAAGAACCTTTTGTATTTTAATTTCATTACACCACTGGGTGTCTTTGTAATAGGTTAGGTTCTTTATGTTTAATAAAACTCTGAGTTATGTTTGTTAAATTATGTGTAAGAAGAAGCTGTGTACTCACTTACAATAATTTTAGACTTAGTATAATTTGTAAACAAATAGGGGGAGATTGTTGGGCCAATGGAAGTTTTAACTATGGCCCAGTCTAGATTTGTTTAAATTAGACTAAGTGTTACTGGTCGCTGAGAGGACCAATGACAGAGACCATACCAGCGGAAGGCAAAGCCTCAGCTGGCACACCAAGAATATTCAAGTCAAAGACAACGTCAGAGAAGTCGAAGATAATCTGAAGTCATACTCACCAACAATTATGAATAGCTGGGATGTAGAAGGAATGTGCTGGTGTCCAAGGATCTCTAAGATGACAATATTTAGAGATCACTTAGAACCCTAAGAAGTCTTATGCAAGCAAAGCTTGTATGATCCTTTATAGTTTAGACGGGAGAATCTACAAAGTGTTTTGAGCGGGACAAAACAAGAGATTCAAGTTAAAGCCTAGTACGACCTAGTGGGACAAAAATGAACAGTTGGCAGAACTGTTCACTTAAAGTAGTTTAAAGGTATGTCTCGATTTGGACATGCATTTAATACTTTGTACTCTTCCACTCAGAAGATGACACGTATCAACTACCCCCACTAAGGATGCAACCTCGTACCACTATAAATAGGAGGGAGAAAGAAAAGTTATTCAACCCTTATGCTTGGATAAATTGTCTAAGTTTCTTTCTCCCTCTGGAACCTCTGAGCCCCCAGCTGTCTACGAGCGACTCATAGGTTCTCTTGTAAACATGAGGCTCGAATCAAGTTTACTCGTTCTAGGGTTCATTTCTTATTGTCATTCAACGGGTGTATTCATAGCACTTTGTAATACTTTATTTATAACAGTTAATAAAGCATTACTCGTTTGAAAAGTATTTCTTTGTGTGTTCGTGTTTATACGAGATATAGTTTCGACAATCGTAAGTATTGGTATGTCGTTGGATCGGATCTTTGTACATCGGTTGAGTGGTTCTTCGAACACCGTTCATTTTCTAAAGGTTATAATTCTTCTTTTATGCCCTCATCCCTAAAAGTTTTGATCTGAAGATTGTTAGTGATTATCGTCCTATAAGCTTGAGTGGGAGTCTTTACAAAATCGTCACTAAAATACTTGCTAATCGGTTGTCTTCGGTTATCTCTAGTCTTATTTCAGATGTGCAATATGCTTTTCTACCTAATCGTCAAATATTAGACGGTCCTTTTATCCTGAACGCGATGTTATCTTGGTGCAAATATAAGAATCAACATGCAATGATTTTTAAAGTTGATTTTTCTAATGCTTATGACTCCGTTGGATGGGATTACTTCGATAAAGTTCTAAATCGCTTTGGTTTTGGTCACAAATGGCGTGCTTTGATTCGTGGCAGCTTGAAGTCGGGCATGGCTTCTATTTTAATCAATAGGGGTCCGACCTCGGAGTTTCAATTTCATTGTGGGTTGAAGCAAGGAGACCCATTGGCTCCGTATTTATTCATTCTTATCATGGAAACACTTCATTTGTCTTTATCACGTGCGACCAATCAAGGAATCTTCACAGGTATTAAGTTAGACTCTTCGACCATGGTTTCTCACTTATTTTATGCTGATGATGCGGTCTTCGTTGGGCATTGGTCACATGATAACTTAAAAGGTATTATGAACACGCTTCAATGTTTCTCTTTACTTTCGGACTTGAAGATTAATCTTAATAAATATCAGTTACTCGGTGTGGGTGTCCCAACTCGTAATATTATGGATGATGCTACATCTATTGGGTGCTCGGTCATGAAAACCCCGTTCATCTATCTAGGGTTTGTGGTGGAAGGTAAGATGGCTCTGATTAAATCGTGAGATGATACTCTTAGTAAGATTAAAGTGCGGCTCTCTAAATGGAAACTGAAGACTCTTTCTATTGGAGGGCATCTTACCTTGCTCAAGTTGGTTCTTGGTTCTACTTCCATCTACCCATTGTCTATTTATTAGGCTCCTAAGGCTGTTTTGCATACTATGGAAGCTTTACATAGGATTTTCCTTAATGACGTTCATGATAATGAGAAGAAAATCGCTTAAGTCAAGTGGTCTAAGGTACTTGTGTCCAAAAAACAAACAGGGTTAGGGGTTCCAAGCTTCTACGCCCTTAATAGAGCGCTTCTTTTTAAATGGATTTAGAGATATATGTCCCTGACTCTTCCCTATGGTTTAAGGTCATTTCGTCTATCCATGGTTCAAAGTTGCAGGTGACTCGTAGCTATTCTTCGACTATAGTTAACGAATTTAATCTTCTCAACGATCGAGGGGTGGATATTGTTTCCCACTTTAGAATTCGCGTTGGCAACGGCCTGCAAACTAGGTTTTGGAATGATCCTTGGATTGGTGATTCCCGTCTTAGGTACGTTTTCCCTCGGTTATATGCTCTTGAAAACTCCAAAGAAAGCCATCAGTATGGTCTTATTATTGATTTAATTGATTTGTTAATTTTGTCAAACATGGAGGATCGATGGAATTTGGATTTAAATAGTGATGGTATCTTCCGTGTTAGAGATGTTCGCAAACTTTTGGATGATAAGTTCTTCCTTCTAACTCTTCCTCCACACGATGGGTTAAGTGTGTCCCGGTCAAAATCAACATCTTTGCTTGGAAAGTCTTTCTTGATCGTCTCCCTACGCGATCTAACCTTGTTCGTCGGACTATTGAGGTCTCATCTTTGCTTTGTCTGAACTGTAATCACACCCCTGAAGACGTGTCTCATATTTTCTTTACCTTTGATATGTCTGTAAATGTGGTTCGCCTGGTTTACCGTTGGTGGAATATTGCGTGGATGCTTGTTAATTCATATGTTGGTTGGATCTCTTGGTTCAACGATTTGCGGATGGTTTCCAAAATCAAAGATGTCTATTTGGTGGTCTATTTGGTGTTTTAGGAATCGTCTTCTCTTCGGTGACAAAAAACCTCGGAAGGATATATTCTATTTGATGATATTGTTTTGCATTCTTTTAATTGGTGTTTAGCTAGATTTAAAATTAAATTTTCTTGAGATAGTTGGCTTCAACATCCGTATTTGATTTCCTTGTAATGTTCTAGCTCCTTGCTAGTTTTTAATAAAGTTGACGTTAACAAAAATTGTTTGGTTAAACTTTATCTCGGGTCGAACCAAACTATAATATAACCAAAATGAATGAAAAATGTTGAATTCACCTCATTTTTTGAATTGACTTGAATAGTACGAATTATACCATATATTTAAAAATATAACTAAATAGATATTTGAAAAAACTTCAAACATTTCAAGTATTATTTTATATTAAAATATTTTTTTTATAAAGGTTCGATCGCCTACAACCCAATGTTTTATAACCCGGGTTTTAAATCGACCCGGTCGAGTCACTGGGTCCGGGTCAACCCGGGTTATCCCGGTTTTCAAAAAAAAAAATTATATTTTTAATAATTAACAAAAATTATATTTTAAAACCATAAAAATTACAAATATTGAGGATATAAATTGTTTACCAACCAATATAATATGTAAAAATAGAATTTGGTCGCAAATACGTAAAATTTACATATTTTTTATCAAAAAAATTCCGAAAAAATCAAAACCCGGCCGGGTCTCAAGAACCGGGTTGACCCGAGTCACCCCAAACCCATCGGGTTAAACCGGGTTTCGAAAATGCGAAACCCAAGTCAAAATGACCTGTTTTTTCGGCTGGAATCGGGTCAACCGGTTGACCTGGCCGGATTGACCCGGGTCTGAGAACATTGCTACAACCTGTTTAACTAGAGTGAAAACAAGATCATGAAGCACCAACATCTCGATAGAAAAATAAAAAAGAATAAGCACAAGGTAAATTTTCCTAATCAATTAATTAGTATTATAGAAAAAAATGACATGTACAAACGACCTCTCTCCCTCACCTCGTTTTGTAGAGATGTGGGGGAAGAAACCAAGCTGCCTACGAAGGAAGATAAACCAAGTATCGATGATGTAGAGTGAAAAACAAATACCCAACAATCGTTGATTCAACGAATACCCGATTATTTGGATGAAATCAAACAATAAACCCTAACCTGGATTTAAGTTGATTAACAAAAGACTAAAAAGTCATATTTTTTATTCATATCTCAATAATCAATACAATAAACAAAATCCTAATTTTATAGGAAAACTAAACTTGGGCAAAAAGATAAAAATTATTTTTTAAAAAACACAAAATAAGATTACTAAATAAAAGATACCACAAATTAAACTAAATAACCAGTTTATTTTTTATGTTCCTCCATCATTCTCCCTCACTTCAAAAAACTCGTCCTCGAGTTTGTGTCGCTCGTCCTTGTACTCGTAACATCCAAGTTTGCATCTCTTGCATCAAGTTTCCTTTCTTTAAAATGACTCGACCACGAATCTTGATCGTCTTAAAACCCAACTTATCGATCATGATATTTTGGATCATTGTAGGACAAAGATTTTTAACCACAACTACAGTGTATTCAATATTGTCTTCTTCCCCACCAAATTCTTTTTTCGCCGTAAATCCTTCTTTTTCCTCAATGACATCTTCAATGTCTGTGTCATAAACTAGCATCGGTTCTTCTTCATATTCATCAAATATGGGAGGTCCATCATAATCATCACTAGCCGCACCATAATCTTCCCATTCATCAGAAGATGAACCATCAACCTCAAAAAAGGGATATTCTAACATCTTAATCAGGAACTTCGGCTCTTGATACCAACTGATGTAGCGAGAAACAAACAAGGTAACAAAGATAAGTAATTGGATCTGTTGATTCCAAAGAATGCCAGAAATAATCCTTCCAACTATCGTTGATTCACAAAGAATACCGATAATCAGGTAACTCCAACAATCGTTGATTCAACGAATACCTGATTATTTGGATGAAATCAAACAATAAACCCTAACCTGGATTTAAGTTGATTAACAAAAGACTAAAAAGTCATATTTTTTATTCATATCTCAATAATCAATACAATAAACAAAATCCTAATTTTATAGGAAAACTAAACTTGGGCAAAATGATAAAAATTATTTTTAAAAAAACACAAAATAAGATTACTAAATAAAAGATACCACAAATTAAACTAAATAACCATTTTATTTTTTACATCATCAAGGATAAAAGTAACAAAGATAAGTAATTGGATCTGTTGATTCCAAAGAATGCCAGAAATAATCCTTCCAACTATCGTTGATTCACAAAGAATACCGATAATCAGGTAACTCCAACAATCGTTGATTCAACGAATACCCGATTATTTGGATGAAATCAAACAATAAACCCTAACCTGGATTTAAGTTGATTAACAAAAGACTAAAAAGTCATATTTTTTATTCATATCTCAATAATCAATACAATAAACAAAATCCTAATTTTATAGGAAAACTAAACTTGGGCAAAAAGATAAAAATTATTTTTAAAAAAACACAAAATAAGATTACTAAATAAAAGATACCACAAATTAAACTAAATAACCAGTTTATTTTTTATGTTTCTCCATCAATCGACCTTTGTTTTTATTCTCTCTGCTACCTATCTGATGTATATATAAATCTTTAACTGACTTATACTTTTTTATTTGATTATGAAAACTAAACTAACACTTAACCCCTAAACAATATAATGTGCATACTAATATATATAACAATTTTAATGAATGTAATTATTTAACAATCCTTAGATATTACATTATTTTTACTTTCGAATCAATAATATATACATTTTAATGAATGTCAAACCCGGTCGTACTATTCCTAAGACCAACTCGGTCACAAAGGGAAGTGAGGCTTCAAAAAATGGACAAATTCATGCATACGGGATTCGTCACTAAAAAAAAGAGATCTTTTTTAAATGGAAGGTGATATTTCCACGCAAGAATTCACTACATTTTCTCACAATTTACATCCTTTTTACCTTTTAACATTTTCTCCTTCCTCGGTTCCTCATCAGGTACTAATGTGCCACCAAATCTACGTGCTAACATACTACTGCACCCTGTATGAGGGTACAAGGTACGTCACAAACGGATACATTCACCGATAGCTTTATGGCTTCCTTATAACCATCCTAGACCACTAACATACAATTTGGTTCAACGACCTAATGCGGATATTTTATGGACTTAAATTAGTATATCCACCTCCTTGAGATGTTCCAAAATGGTAATGATGTTACAAGCATTGCATTTGACTTATTCAGCACAAGGTTACATTCTGGCATTATGTATCTAACGATGTCTATATATATAAACTTGTATTACATTCTGGCGTTGTGACCCGCTCACATTTTTTGTTCCTAAAACAAACAATTAAACGCTATCCGGCAGTGTGTTGTTTGCATCCCTTCGGCCTGAAGTGTTGTGAGCCACGTCTGATCCTCTCCCCACACAAGTAACAGTAGTGACCTTGGCATGCCCAACACGATATGTGATTGTTAGTGCCCATCTGACCAACAAAAAAACACTCAAACATCATTAGTTAAACCAAATTATATAGTAATATAGATATGATCTGACCACAACATACATATATTGCCTCACCTTCG
Source organism: Glebionis coronaria (assembly GCA_025667525.1). Classification (NCBI taxonomy): domain Eukaryota; kingdom Viridiplantae; phylum Streptophyta; class Magnoliopsida; order Asterales; family Asteraceae; genus Glebionis; species Glebionis coronaria. Next base: position 38,787,534 of record CM046874.1, on the reverse strand, counting down.
CGTTGCTTTGACTACATTGAGGGCATTTATGACCAAGCGGACCACGCTTACCAAGCTGACCATCGAGTTGAGCTTGTATATGTCTTGCTAATTCTCGTGAGTTCATTTGCTCCTCCCAATTCTTAATCCTATCATCTTGTCGAGGAAAAAGTTCACAACTTCTAGCACTTTAACAGTTAAAAGCTCGTTAGTCCACTACAAAATTTCTTATATGCAACAGAGAAGTAGATTTTCTTTCTTTTCCAAATGGGTGTTTTTTGGGGGCTACGCAAAGTGTTATTTTGGGGCCAGCAAGGATTGAAATAAAACACCTTTAGTCCAAAAAAACTTAGGGTGTTGAATACGGTCACAAAATCATATTATTACAATAAAATCAAATTTTGAAAGGTTTTTTCAATGATTTATGGGTCGAATGAATCGTTGATCCAATCTCAGCTTGTAGCACCACATTGAAAAGACTTTCATCCTCTAGCATCTTGCTAGTCATGTTAATAAAATTTCCGTTTTAATAAAAGAATGGTTTACGAATCAAAAACAAAATTTTGGCAACTTTCAACTCGTTTCCTTTATGCGACCCTATAAAGATAAAATAAAACCTTCTATTCATTAGTAAAGGGTCTAAAATAATCAAATCTAGTTTAATAAATACCTGAAATGATCATATCCTTTAATGACCTTTCTGCATCGAAAGCAGAAAAACGTGCCACATTTCGTACAAACCATTTTGTTGCAACCATCAATTCTTGAAATTGCTATCTTACAAGATGGACATTGTTTTGCATCACGAAGTATCGTTGCAACACTAAGAAGCTCTTGTATCATTCCTTGTTCATGCAGCCTTTGTTTCTCTCCTATTTGACCCGACTCCTGTCTCTCCTGCACCAATGCAAGATTATGTTTATTCATCGACGTGAAGGTAATTCAGCCAGGTTATCCACGTGGGGGTAAATACTCAATATGGGATCAGGTTAATATGGGTGAGCTTTGGGACGGGTGAAACGGATGAATTTGGGTTGACTGAAAACTGTTATATCCAAACTTATTATTTCTATACATTAGATTTTTTTTCGTAAGCTAAAATGTATTAGTATTTCAAAAATAATCCTTACAATAAAGATGTTGACGTGGTAATTTGTGTGCTCATTTGTCACACCATAAAACTTTATATAGATTTTGTTAAACTTAAATAAAAACGAAGTTATTACAAGGTTACCTGCAAGACACGAAGCTTCGTTTCTGGTGTCATACACATATTTCCAACATGGAGCTTTTCCTTACAAAGTGTGCAAAAGTTAAAGAAGCATAGGGAGCATTGTGCATGTTGGTCTTTATCTTCTATGCACGGTGTTTCACATCTTGGACAGTAGACCACATCAGTCATTGAATCAAGTGTCTTCTGTAATGTAAGCGATTCCCATTTGTCAAACTTCTCATCGTCAAGCCATCCTTTAATAAGACTTGGTGGAATCATTCCCCCACATTTGGTAACAGGACACAAAAGCTTACTTACGCTACCTTCTTGTATAAGTACGTCTGCGTAGGTTTTCATGCATATTTCACAAAAGAAATGCTGACATGGCAATCTAATAAATTCACTACCTACGGAAAATACAAAAACGAGTCAGTTAGATAATCACGCACACTAGCTTTTAACATTAGATTTATCATACAAACATTTGTATTCAGATGGGTTGTATAAAATAGTTTTTGGATCGACGTAATGATAATCTGATAATCAGTCAGTTCAATGCAAGCAAAGGAGATACGCCTTGCGAATGGGTATAGAGTTTCGCAGATAGTGATTATGGAAAGTGGCATTAAGAACTTTTATGTTAACCAGTTTTTTGGTTAAGCATAGATAATCATGAACAAAATCTCTCTATGAGATAATCAATTGCAAACCACAAATCCAAACAGCCATGAACTCAATAGATCAATTTATTGTAACGTGCATATGTTTAGCATAATAAAATCTCATTGAGATGAAAGAATGTTACCAGCAAATTCACTAAAGCAGATGCAACATTCGTGCAAATTTGAAAGGAAAGATTCAAGCCGTTGTTCCTCATTGTAACTCTTCAATGAAGGAATATCAACATCTGCAGATACACATCCCGAAATTGCCCGTTGGTCCCCATTGTCTTTCCAACCATACGGGCCAAGAATGATTTCTTTGTCAAATCCAAGATAAGATATAGCAGAACTGTGCAACCATTCAGCCCACGAATATATAACTTCTTGCCCGTGTTGTTCGTTCCATATTGAATCCAACATGGAACACAAACTTGAAATTTTTACCGAATCCAACCATTGTACAGAGATAGTAAAATACGGAGGGAGATGTGTAGGGTATGATTTGGGTAATAAACAAGTCAAAATTATTGGTGGAATATGCTTGACTTGAAAAGAGTATGAAAAATCTTCTGAATGATTGGTGTTTGTATCTAGTTTCGCGGAAATAGTTAGCTCTTCAGGAGCTTCAATGTGGATATGAATCTGCAATATAACATACAACTAACTCGTTGATATCACATATTATTTTCTAAATAAACTGAAATTACCTCGAAACACTATGCTACCTGAAAAGACCGCAGTCCATTCGTGTTGTCGAGGATAAAGATGTTCTCTCCGTAGATAGATTCCATGGCCAAAATCTACAGTTCATTTTTTGAAATTTATAGGTTAGTTTACATTCTTAATTAGAACAAGATATATACATGTTCTGTATTTTTTTTTATGTAAATACAGTCTTTGATCATGGGTAATCATAATTTTTCTTAACAAATTCACCTATAGATTAGGGATGTTCGGATTGCTTAGGAAATCTTTCAACGCCTTTTTTTAAATGAACATATCAACTGTAACAAAAGGCGATATAGTATAAACTGTTTGACTTTGATCCTGTTGTAACAAAACACGTACAGTAATGAGAAAAGAAGCTCTGACTTCTGTTTACCTAATGATATTTTTGTTATTGGAAAGGCAAAGATGGGCAACCAGCCCTCTTTTGTTTATCTAAGGATTTAAGAGATGAAATAATCAAGATCTCATAAACCGTTATGACTCCCAAGACGCTTATCTTAAGGCTAAAGGAAGTGGTACGTCAAAACTCACCATCCAATGTCGGAGAGTGGGAACTCACCTAAAGTTTCAAATTCACTGAGTTTTTACCTCAATCCGTTTTGGGTTAACTACATATAATGCACAAAAACATACATATTCATTGATTAGATGGTTTAGAGTTATTAACATCGTTAGTAACTAAGTGGCACTACAAGTCGTTTTTAGCTACGTTGACCTCTACTTGAAATTTCAGTCACAAAGTACCACAGGCGCAACACGTGAATACCGTGCTACTATCACCTTTAAAAAAACAAGCATATATCAATTAGAAAGACAAAAGTAGAATGCTTCTATCCAACACATAAACTTGTTTATATATCGAGAGAAAAGCTTTTCTATTAGGCTAATGGGAGTGGAAGGTGAGTTTGAGGGTGAGTTCTCACGTGGCGAAAATCCATGCTACGCGTGGGTTATGACCTTTGATAATACCGAAAGGTGAGAAACTAAGGTGGATGGTGAGTTTTTAGTTACGACTCCCACCATCCTTAAAATTATTGGAAATCAAAGAATTGTTATTGCATACCATAAAGCATCAATCATGGCGACAAAGATTCATAGTACTAATGAATTACTGTTTACCTCATCTTGTTGTAACTGACCATTATCTTCGAATACATCATCGGATAAATCAGCTTCTTCGCCACACAGCATCAGATTTTCCAACTTTTTCAACACATCATCCTCATATTCCTCTTCATTGTCACCATAATCTTCCTTACTAGCATTACGATCATCACTCAAACACACTTGTTTGCCTTTATTTGTTTCATCTTTTCCGGCGTCATTCAATGGGCCACATTCCTGACTATTTAAAACCATCAAGGTAGGGGCATTCAGGTTGTTGCTACTACCTCCCCTTCTCATCACCGTCGTCGAATGTTTCGGTTAAAAAGATACAAACGAACATGTTTTTTTTAATTTGTCTTTATATAAGTAGTAAACGCGGGCCCATGTTTTCGATTGATGTTGGTTGTCGTTATCTCTTGGGCCTTACTTATGTATTTGGTATATTGTTGTACCAAAACAAATTTAATCAACAGCATCGAAAGATTGTTTTTATTCTTATATAAATCTTTAGCTTTGTCTGTGTATATCTTTTTTGACCATATTGGCTCTTATACCAGCTACTGCAATAAGATTTAGATGACATGACAAGTAAAGCGAGAGATGAAATCAAGAACGGTTTGATATTTCTTGGTGCAACTACAGTCGAGAATAAACTTCAACAGTGGGCGAGCTTATATGCTTCAAGCACGATTTAAACTATATTTGTAGGATAATAACGCTAAGGAGTTTAACATAAGTTGGAGAGGGTTCGAAGAAGACATTCTACTGCTAGGATGTCATTGCACGACTCGACCCACTAACCACTATCATTTGCCGTTCTAAAAAAAATAACGTTAAAATGAATGTCTTTCATGTAAGGAGAGGCAATTCTCTTTGTAAATGCTTATAGAATACTGTTGGAAAGTGAGTTAAACTTTAGGGTTTTGTTTAGTAAATTTGTTTGGCTTGTCCTACAAGCTTTGTTATTTTTAGTATGTTTTTGTTTGGTAAGTTTTAGGTCATTGGTTCCTATATAGAGGCCAATGTCATTAATTTTTCTTGTACCTTTAGAATTGTAACTTTGAGTATTGAATAAAAGCTTCCGCTTCGTGTGTTCATATTTGTTTGTTCGTTTGATTTATCCAACAAGTGGTATCAGAGCGTGATCGATCCGCAATCATGAAGAAGAAAAGAAAAAAAAAGGGTGTTCGTTCGCTTTGGGTTTGTTCGAATTGAGTTCGTCTGTTTGGTGCAATCGATTATTGAGTATCATCGATTTTGGTGGGGCTACATTGTTTTGGTCAGATTGGTGTGTAGAGATTGTTTAGGCGTGGAATTGAATTGTTTGTTTGCATATTTAATGGTTCTGACTTTCAGTAATTAGATTTGAATACTTTGTTTATTCGATCTATTCCTTTTCGTACCACGCGTTATGTTAAGGTGGAGTAAACTTGATCACGTCTATTAGTTTAGTTTCGAATGGATTTCAAGATTCGGGAGTAAAGTTTGTCAAGATTTGAATATTGGTTTTGAATTGGAAGATTCGATTGGACTCTCGAGTTGTTGGTACGATATTTGGATTCAGACTTGTTCGATTTTAGATTTGGATTGTGATTATGGTGGAGTAACTATTTAGAATTTAAAAATCGATTTTTGAATAAGATTTAGTGCTTTTGGAATTTTTGGGTTACGGTGGAGTAATTATTCGGTATTTGAGATCGATCTGGCGTTTGAAGATTAGGTAATTATCGGATTGTTTCGGATTTGTTCGATCGTTTGAGAATTTGGGATCTTTGTTCGTTAGAGTTTTTTGAAGTTAGTTGTTCGAATTTGATAGTCTTTGGTGAAGATCGTTTGGGGTGATTTGTTTGTTTGGTTGACCGTTTTCAGGTTCGGTCGTTTGTTTGGTTGACCGTTTTCAGGTTCGGTCGTTTGTTTGGTAGATCGTTTTCAGGTTCGATCATTTGTTTGTTTGTTTGAGATCGTTTTCAGATTCGATCATTTGTTTGTTTGTTTGTTTGTTTGATGTTTGATTCGATCGAGTCGTTCGTTTGGAATTCCGAATTTAGACGGAATGTTCGTTTGGTTTGAAGTTTTGAATAGAGTTGAAGTCACGGTGGAGATTGTTCGAAAAGTGACTTAAACTCTCAAAGGGCGTTTGGAATTTGGTGTTCGGATATTTGGATTTGAAGACCAAGATTCGTTTGTTTTGAAGTTTCTTATAAAGTTGAACTCACGGTGGAGATTGTTGGAAAGTGAGTTAAACTTTAGGGTTTTGTTTAGTAAATTTGTTTGGCTTGTCCTACAAGCTTTGTTATAGTATGTTTTTGTTTGGTAAGTTTTAGGTCATTGGTTCCCTATATATAGAGGCCAATGTCATTAATTTTTCTTGTACCTTTAGAATTGTAACTTTGAGTATTGAATAAAAGCTTCCGCTTCGTGTGTTCATATTTGTTTGTTCGTTTGATTTATCCAACAAATACAATTGCACCTTTGTATTGCTATGCTCTACAAATTGTAATCACAAACTGATTTGGTTTTACTTGCATACATGATTAGGTCCCGTACACGTTTCTACTTATCTTGATGCATCACTTTTCGGTTGTTTGAAAAGATAGCTAAAAGATTTTTATAATGGAACACAATAACCAAAACCCGCCACGACGAATTGCGGGTTTCCAAACCTTGTTTAGATAATTTGCTCAAATAAGTTAAATTATAAGCTTATAAAATGAGATGATAATATATTAATAAGCTTATTCACATGAATCAGCTTATTTACATAAATCATCTAAATAAGTTAGCTTATGCTAATAACGATTAATTCAAATAATTTGTTCAAATAAGCTGAATTATAAGCCTAATTTGTTGCAAGCCCGTGCTTAATTTGTCCAATGAAGACCCAACCCTAGCCCAATGGGTTTTAGTATATAAGGTAAATAAAACCCATGCACCCAACTTTGTCATCATCAACAACCATCGTCACCAACATATTCATTCATTCGCGATTCAATCAATCATCGGTCGCTAATTTGGAGTGTTCTTTGTTCGTTTGTTTGTTTGTCTGTTTTATAATCCGTACCTAATATTCAAAATTAGGGTTTCATTCTTTTTTATTATTGGATTGTTTACCAATTAGTTACTAAGCTAATCTATATTCAAAGCTTTTATCATGCCTGATGATACCTCCAAGTCACGTCTCTTCCAAGATATTGATCATCACCTTAAAGGGGCTATTTTTGGACTTCCACTCTCTAAACTGGCTGTTATAGAGTACAGTTACCACGTAAAGCATCTCAAACCACTGGATTATAAGCCCTTTGGTGTGCGCACTATTCAGGAGCTCTTTCTCCAGCTGGCCGAAGAAAAAAAAGGTGTTACAGCTTCTTCACCCACTCACCAATGAGATTTGTTTCATGTCTATTGGTTTGGCAGAATGTAAACAACAGGGCGCTTTGAAGTTTATTGTTAAACAATCACTCAAAAAGCATGGTGGTGAACTCACCTTTGCTGAATTTGAGCATTTCTTCAAGGTTAGGCGTGAGCGGGATTTTTACCCTCAGCACTTTGGTTTGACCAGTTTTGATCATCTTTGTCATGTCTTGAATGATACTGTGATGGTGGGAGTAAACGACTCAGGAGAGAAGGTGATGAAGGCGGTCAACAAAGTCTCCCCAAGACAGAAGGCGGCCTACAATTTAAGAAAAAGGAAGAGAAATAAATGAAAAGATAAGAGGGTTGCCGGACATATGAAGAAGATGATGATATTTTACTCTCTTTGGCTAATAAGTACTAGTAGTATTTTTGTTCCATCCTTTGCTTCTATCTTAGTTTTATTGGTTCAAATGATTACTATTATACTTACATGTCAAAGTTACATGTTTATGTTTTCAAGCTTTGTTTCAGACGCCGCCATTTTGTCAAGTTAATTGAAAGTTCTATTTGGAAACCCGTGGCATTATTTGGTCAAAAATATGTATGCCGTCATAAAACTGGAATCAGTACGTATAATAATCACTATGGAGCATATGATCTGATTGAATGTTGCTATCCTATCGTCCTTTACTATAGATAGTTGCAAGGCCTAGCTACTTTTTGTTTATCATTCATCTGGTTTAGCCAAACTCTCAAGTGAACACATTAGTTGCTCCCCATTGTTGGGTTAAAATCATATTGCAATATTAATAGAGCTATGAGACCAAACTTTTCTTGTGTCCGTATGTTGCAACATATTCAATTATCATCCGATGTCTAATTTACTTGATTACACAGTTATATTTTTGACAAATTCTACAACAAAGAGGTTACTTATTTGAACGTTATTACACCTAATCGACCATCGTGACTTCAATTTATAAGATTATGATTCTCTCTTCATGTTTCACTACTGTCTATATATAAATGACTAGCAGCTTCAGTTTGTACTATAGGACATGTATATGTCAAATCAAATGCTGCAGTTTCTGCATACAAGCTAGCGACTACTAACTTATCGCCGCTTTATTATGGGAACTGTCAAACGACGGTGCAATTTATCGTGGGTTTATTATGGGGACTATCAAACGGTGCGATTCACACCCACCTCTGCTATATGCATGTTTAGCAGCTGAGCTGCTCACTTGTGGATTTTAAGAATAAATAGACTTGAGAGTCTATCCAAAACGAAAAGGTGGGATCCAAGATGATACGATTCTGGCAGAGACAACTATTATTATTTATTTTATTAGCTTATTTACTTTCCTTTTATTAGAGTATTGTCTTAGTCAATAAGTTAAGTATTCTTATATATAGAGATAAGAGGGCTGTAGTAGGATATGCAGAAATATGAATATGGTTTATTTTGGTTTATTGTTTTCTTAGTTAACGGAGAGAGCTTATTCGACCTCTCGAACGTCGATTACTTATCTTTACTGTTCTTTTCATCTCTTTAATCGATGCGGTTCATATCAATTGGTATCAGAGCTGTTTCGATTCTAAGGTTAAGAAAAAAAAAAAAAAAAAAAAAAAAAAAAACTGTTCATCGGTTTTACTGTTCATCAGAAAAAGTAAGTTACTGGAATGGAAGCGGAAGCACAGAGGTGGCAAGAATGGCATCAATGGAATCAAAGGTGTCAAGAATGGCATCAATGGAATCAAAGGTGTCAAGAATGGCATCAATTGAATCAGAGGTGTCAAGAATGGCATCAATGGAATCAAAGACGGGAACAAATAGCTATTAGAGCTTATGAAGAGGAGAAGAGGCGTGCAGAACTGAATCAAAAGATTGAAGAGGTTAAGAGGAGCGAAGCATGGAATCAAAAGATTGAAGAGATGATAAATCACACAACCTGCCACAACAGAAAAGTGTGGTGAAGATGTTCGTCTCGGGTCAGATTCAGAAGCCGTGGGAAAGAAGCTGGAAAAAGATGGAACAGATTCTTTAGGGGTCCAACTAAATCAACGGATTCCTAACCGGAAGATCAAGGCAAGGCTGTTTTGGAATAAGTTTGTGGTGGCACATGTCCGAACCAGAAAACCTAGAAAGCTAGGTACCTCACTTGGTCCTGGATTTGAAACGTCGGATTCACAAGAAGAGTTACAAGTCTGCACAAGAAAATTCAAAAACATAGACCAACACTGATGCTTGCTCTTGAAGCGCACAAAGGGGATAAAACGAAGAACTTGGGATCCCGGAATCACGTGAGGCAAAATTTTGGAACAACACCTTGAGGACAAGGTGTTTTTACGGGGCGGAGTAATGATACGATTCTGGCAGAGACAACTATTATTATTTATTTTATTAGCTTATTTACTTTCCTTTTATTGGAGTCACTACTACACAAACAGCCTTTACCCACGGAAATTTTCCCACGGAACAAAAACCGTGGGAAATTTGACACGGATTTCCCACGGATTTCCCACAGAAATGACAAAAAAAAATTCCGTGGGAAATTACCCACGGATTTCCCACAGAAGCATTGACCAAGGTTTCCGTGAGAAAGTCGTGGGAAAGTCGTGACAAATTACCCACGAACTTCCCACGGATTGCAAATTACCCACTGATTTCCCACGGATTACAAAACTATTTTAGTTATTTTACACATCCGTGGGAAAGCTGTGGCAAATTACCCACGGATTTCCCACGGTATATACATTATTATTATTATTTATCTATCCGTGGGAAATCCGTGGGTAATTTACCCACGGATTTCCCACGGACAACGTATTATTTTATTATTTATTAATCCGTGGGAAATCCGTGGGTAATTTACCCACGATTTCCCACGGATTTCCCACGGATTTCCCACGGATAACATATTATTTTATTATTTATCCATCCGTGGAAAATCCTGGGTAATTTATCCACAGATTTCCCACGGACAACATATTATTTTATTATTTATCCATCCGTGGGAAATCTGTGGGTAATTTACTCACGTATTTCCCACGGATTTCCCACGGATAACATATTATTTTATTATTTATCCATCCGTGGGAAATCCGTGGGTAATTTACCCACGTATTTCCCACGGAACTTTCCCACATATTTTCCACGGAAAACATAGTATTTTATTATTTATCCATCCGTGGGAAATCCGTGGGTAATTTACCCACGGATTTCCCACGGTTTTCCCACGGATTTCCCACATATTACCCACATATTTCCCACGGACTACCAATATTTTGTGATTTATACATCCGTGAGAAAGTTGATAAAAGTTTATTCAATAAAACATACAACTTACATTATAAAGTCGATAAAAAGTTAAACAATAAAACATACGAATCATATTACAAAGTCTAAAAAACATACGAATTACACTAAAAAGATGATAAAACATACGAATTACATTACAAAGTCAATAAAACATACGAATTACATTACGCAGTAGATAAAACATACGAATTACATTACGAAGTCGAGATGCTAAATGACAAACTACTGCAAACTAATGTTTCCCACGCTATTGTAAAGCTCATGTAGTAGTGCATTTGAATTCGTTGTGTGGTGCTCGGGATGCATTTGTGTTTCCATTGTTGCCTCGAGTATATTTAGCTTTGTAGTCAAGAGCTTGCAGTTTGCACACTCTGCATACCTCGAAGGTCCCGAAGAATAGATTGGAGGTGTTGAAGAGCTTGGAGAGGAAACTGGAGTAATTGAAGGTATTGGTGAATAAGCTGAAGTCGTTGAAGCTCCAGGAGAACCAAGTAGTAGACGAACTCGATCCTCTTTCCATAGAAAAAATTCACATCCAAAAGTACCTTCCCGAGGTTGTTAATTAAAGAGTAAGGAAAATTTATTCATTAAACATACCTAATCATATTATTTGTAAACTACACAAATAAAAACACATGTGATTGATCACCTTCGATAGTGGACAAGCATAGTATAGTTTACCACGGGTATGGTGTCTATACGATTCTCTTAGAACTACATCTCCGGCTCCACAAGTACACGTAAAAGCTTCATATGCCACCATCTTCATAATTACAATGTGTGTGTTGGTCGTTGAGATGGCAAGAGTGTGTGTGATCTGTTTAGTTCTTGGTTATGAAGATGCTTTTATGGTAACAAAAAAGGTGCTTTTGGGGGGAAATCTTGGGGGGAACTTTTGGTGGGAAGTTTTGGCGGGAACTTATGGTGGGAAGTTTTGGCGGGAACTTATGGTGGGAAGTTTTGGGGGGGAAGTTTTGGCGGGAACTTATCGTATACAACGATACCCTATCGACTACTCATTTGAACATATCGTATACAACGATACCCTATCGACTACTCATTTGAACATATCGTATACAACGATACCATGTCGGCTACTCATTTGAACATCTCGTATACAACGATACCCTATCGGCTACTCATTTGAACATCTCGTATACAACGATGCCCTATCGGCTACACATTTGAACATCTCGTATACAACGATACCCTATCGACTACTCATTCGTATACAACGATGCCCTATCGACTACTTATTTGAACATCTCGTATACAACGATTCCCTATCGACTACTTATTTGAACATCTCGTATACAACGATACCCTGTCGACTACTTATTTGAACATCTCGTATACAACGATACCCTATCGACTACTATTTTGAACATCTCGTATACAACGATACCCTATCGACTACTCATTTGAACATCTCGTATACAACGATACCCTATCGACTACTTATTTGAACATCTCGTATACAACGATGCCCTATCGGCTACTCATTTGAACATCTCGTATACAACGATACCCTATCGACTACTCATTCGTATACAACGATGCCCTATCGACTACTTATTTGAACATCTCGTATACAACGATGCCCTATCGGCTACTCATTTGAACATCTCGTATACAACGATACCCTATCGACTACTTATTTGAACATCTCGTATACAACGATACCCTATCGACTACTTATTTGAACATCTCGTATACAACGATACCCTATCGAATACTATTTTGAACATCTCGTATACAACGATACCCTATCGACTACTCATTTGAACATCTCGTATACAACGATACCCTATCGACTACTTATTTGAACATCTCGTATACAACGATGCCCTATCGGCTACTCATTTGAACATCTCGTATACAACGATACCCTATTGACTACTCATTCGTATACAACGATGCCCTATCGACTACTTATTTGAACATCTCGTATACAACGATGCCCTATCGGCTACTCATTTGAACATCTCGTATACAACGATACCCTATCGACTACTTATTTGAACATCTCGTATACAAAGATACCCTATCGACTACTTATTTGAACATCTCGTATACAACGATACCCTATCGACTACTATTTTGAACATCTCGTATACAACGATACCCTATCGACTACTCATTTGAACATCTCGTATACAACGATACCCTATCGACTACTCATTTGAACATCTCGTATACAACAATACCCTATCGACTAATCATTTGAACATATCGTATACAACGCTACCCTATGCATCAGTTTGATTGTGTTATGATTTTCTTTAAGTTAATCAAGATTACACTTATATAGGGGAGGATTGTTGGTGATTTTGTGTTACTAATAATGATTTAAGTGTAATGGATTTACTTTGTTGACCAATGTGTAATCGTGATAAACGTTCATCAAGTCGGGGTTGTGTGGAGTGCACACTTGTATTACATTATTACGGTTATCATACGGGGGCGAAGCCCCCGTACGACGGGGGTCCGGGGGCAGCGCCCCTGGGCAGGGTCCAAGGGGCAGCAGCCCCTGGCAGGGTAAATATGCGGTTTTTGACACCTATTTTGCCCGTTGTAAATTCCCGGGTTTTGACACCTATTTTGCCCGTTGTAAATATGCGGTTTTAACTGCTTAAAGCAGTTACAAACCGTCAACAGTTATTTGGTCATTTATGTTCTTCATTTTCTGGTTCTGACATCATAACAACAATAGCGCAGATACAGTTCGAATCTGAGTTTTATCCGATTAGAGATTTCGATAGAACCATCGAAATACTTTGATCTGAAAGTGCTTGACACGACTCTCAGATTATTGATTCACCCACCAAAATTTCTAACATAAAAATGTATCTATATCGAGAAAAATAAAAGAAAACGATCGTCCGTGGGAAAGTCGTGGGTAATTTCCCACAGATTTCCCACATATTTCCCACAAATATTATAAATCTGTGGGAAATTAGTGGGTAATTACCCACATATTTCCTAAAAAAAATCCGTGGGAATGTAAGATATAATTTTGCCACGGATTTCCCACGCATATACATTTTCATCATTTTCTATTGTCCCGCTTATATTTTTCACCAAAAATCAAAATTATCCCTCCATCCTTCTCAACCTTACATCCCACATCTCAGAACTTATTATCTTTACCCTCTCTCTAAAATAAACTTATCCTCACATCTCACATCTCAAATTTATTATTGATCCGAGGCTATGTATTAATTGGGTATATGGATCTGAGGCTTCTATACACTTCTCCATTGCTGATCCTATCTAGGCACCTCCCTTCATTGTCCCGATTCCAGTTCATATCACAAATCAGGTTATTTTCATTTTTTCTTCAATATGATTATCGAATTAATTTATGTTTTTATTAATTAAAGAAAATCTAATTTAGTTTTGTTATTTTTAGATCTTAACTGTGATTGGTCTATATTAATTTATGTTTTTGCTTTTATTTTAGATCTTCATCTTGATCTGTGATACGATATGATTGATGAGTCTTAACCAACTGTTCCTATTTTATCTCACGGTTAATAGGGGTAAAGAGGTGACTACACCAGGAGGCGTGGTGTTGTTGATTGAGTTGGCTAGCATTGAGCCAAGGTTTTTGAGGAGGAGGCTGGTGGAGGAGGGGACTTGGCATTTTCTGATTGAGTTTGTGGAAGTAGAGAGTTTGGATTTGTTGGTGGAGATGAGGTAGTTGTCGCAGGATGAAGATGTGGGGGAGTCGAGTAATTATAGTGTGGCGCAGATAGTGTTTGGATAGGTTGGTTATTGCGTTAGAGAGGGGTTTCAGCTGACCATTATCACGCAGTATGGATGTAAATGCTCGTGAAAGAGTTCATATGCGGTAATCATAATTATTTTTTCATATGCTGTCTATTATAGATTTTTATCTTTAATTTTATTAATGCTTAACTAAAACTATGCCGAAAGTAATAAGTTGTGTTAAATTAATAAAGTTATGACTTTGTGACAGGTGGAGCAATAGCAAGTTGCAGGTCATTGTTGGGACGGTATGTTTTTCGACTATTATAATTAACTCTATTTATAGTTCGAGCTAATTAATGTAGGTTTGTTTTGCGACAGGTGGCTTTTGGCATGGGAATTAATAAGCCAGATGGTTAGTACTCATTGTTTACCTAGTATTTGGTTACAAAATGATCCAAACCAAACTTAAAACCATTTTTCTTAAACTCAGATGTACAGAAAAGTACCATAACTAGAACGGGAGAAATGAATTAGTACATTGGTATTTTTGGCAAATGACCATCTAATAAAATGGTCAATCGTCTTTTATTTTGTAATATCTATGATTTTTTCATGTCTTACGCGCTATTTTGTTATAGTCAGGTTTGTCATTCATCACAGCCTGGGTAAATCGATGGAGACTTACTACCAGGTTTGCACTCTCTATGAAAAGCTTATGTGTAGCATTTGATTTTCTTGTTTGTAACTTATTTAATATTTCCAGGAAAGCGGTCGGGCAGGACGTGACGGCTTCCTTCTGAATGTTTACTGTACTTTAGGCCTGCTGATGTGCCTAGACAGGTATAAATTAGAGACATGTACAGGTTGGATAACGGGTCAAAATGGTACTTTTGTGCGGGTTCAAACGGTTTGGTTTGACAGTAAGACCCTATCAATTTAGAATAAAATGTATTATAAGGTGTTACACATGATTGCAGAAACTATAACGTGCCATACAATAGAAAATTTTCGATTGGTGTATCTTTCTCATACGAGTTAACTTACTCTCGTTCTCTACAGAGCTCCATGGTCTTCTACGAGAATTCAGGGCTGCAAAATCTTTATGACATGGTCCGATATTGTCAGGCGCGCATTAAAACATATTTTTTGTATCTTAACGATTACAAAGGAAAATAACTTTCAACTGATATGTTAAAACCTATTTTGATATCTTCTAAGTGCAGTCCAAAAAAGAATGCCGTCGAAGTGCTTTCTTTAAACATTTTGCTGAGCCTCTGCAAGACTGCAACGGTATCTTATTCTGCTATATTATATTCGGGTATTGAAATATTTGTTCTTTTAGCAAGGGAAGTGATACCGTATAATACTATACATTCTTGCAGGGATGTGTGATAATTGTGCTTTTTCATGCGAGGTCAAGGAAACTGATGCAACTGGTATGCATCCTTACCGTTATGGAATTGAAAATTTGCAATCATTAAATTAAAGACATGAAACAATAGTTTTATTGTTATCACAATTTCTGTACAATAAGTGTTTTTAGTAAACTCGTCCTGCCCCACTAAAAAAGCTACCTGTTTTGTCACACAATGCCCGATTCAGCCAGGTTCTCGTTTTAGCCAAAAGATTATTCTGTCGGACGAGGAAGGCACATTATGGTGGCATGCACACATCGACTGGTCTTGAGCTACTGTACATGGTTTATTAGTCGTATCTCCCAAGATTGGTACTACTTACCCATTTCCTAAACCTCATGCAGAGGTTCCTGTCAACGTAGGTATTTAATTACTTCCCACATTCCATGTCAACTACTAATATGTATCTTCATCTTAGTTCAAATACTTTGTAAAAGAATACCGAATTAATAACTGAAAGTGCAGGTGACTGGTGGAAAAATGATATACAGACGGTGATGGAAGACTTCTTGCGTAGAGAAGGTGATCCATTAATCTCTGATGCTTTGACAAGCAACGGTCAACCTGGCGACCGTTATGACTGTTCTCGTCAAGGTACTACATACCTTGCTTTTGCGTCTTTCTTTTCATTTTATCGAAATATCGGCTAGACTTATTTTCAGATAAATCAAGTATACTTGATGTTTATTTTTAAATATTAATGTCTTCAGAAACAACAAAAGTAAAAGTGGATCAAGGAAAGACTTACATGCTCCGTATGGTCAATGCTGCAATGAACAACATCATGTTCTTTGCAATCGCAGACCATCAGCTAACAGTCGTAGGAAGTGACGGAGCCTACACTAAGCCGTTGAAAACGAATTATAATTCGTTTTCAACGGCTTAGTGTAGGCTCCGTCACTTCCTACCACTGTTAGCTGATGGTCTGCGATTGCAAAGCAATCACATGATGTTGTTCATTGCAGCATTGACCATACGAAGCATGTAAGAGTTACTCACACCTTCTATGAATAATATAGAACTTATATTTTTTTTACTAACATATGTATTCTCTGAAAAACAGGAACAAGCCAATCATCTAAAATCCAGTGCACGTACTAAAAGCGGAAAAGAAGTCATAACAACGCCAGCTGAAGAAAAACTCACAGCATCATCAATCGCTCAAAATATCCTTGCTAATCAGGTCATAGCTAGTTTGATTTGGGATTAGGCTTTAGCTTTTTTGTTAGAAGTTATAACTATTAGGTTGTAGTATGTCGAAAAAAGTTTAGGAATACGGATTATGTCCAACCAACGACACATTTATGTATCTCGAGGTACTGGATTTGTATATTTTGTTTATATATCAATTAATGGTTATATTCTTTCAAATATCAATTTTTCATATTTCCAGATTTTAGAATCCGAAAAATTACGGATATTTGGCCATGTGTTTCCCACAGATGAATGGTTGATAAAAATTGTGGGAAATCCGTAGGAATATGTCCGTGGGAAATCCGCGGGAAATAGTTGTGGGAAATCTGTGGGAAACATATGGGAAAATGGGGGTTAAAATTTGTGGGAAATCTGTGGGAATATGTCCGTGGGAAATATGTGGGAATATGCCCGTGGGAAATCTGTGGGAAAATGTATGTGGGAAATCTGTGGGAAAAAGTTCGTGGGAAATCCGTGGGAAAAAATCTCACATCATTTATGTTAAAAATGTGTAATAATAACCGTGGGAAATCCGTGGGAAATGGTCAACGCTCTGTGGGAAATTCCGTGGGAAAATATTTACCCACGATGTTTTTACAAACGGAACAATTCCGCGAGAAATCCGTGGGTAAGGGCCCTTTCCCACTGGATTTCCCACGGAACTTGCTGTGGGTAAAAGCTGTTTTTCTAGTAGTGAGTATTGTCTTAGTCAATAAGTTAAGTATTCTTATATATAGAGATAAGAAGGCTGTAGTAGGATATGCAGAAATATGAATATGGTTTATTTTGGTTTATTGTTTTCTTAGTTAACGGGGAGAGCTTATTCGACCTCTCGAACGTCGATTACTTATCTTTACTGTTCTTTTCATCTCTTTAATCGATTCGGTTCATATCACAAGACCATGTCCGAACAGCATAAGCTACGTTGTTTAAAGCTGATAACCAACAATGAGAGAGTGAGCAATAAGCGCTACATCGCCACACCTCTTACAATATCTGGTGCTAAACATAGCCTCTTACAAAATGAATGGTGGCGGTCGAATACATTGCAGCCTGAAACTAGGTGCCTTGATAGCATTATATGCTGGTTTAGAATGCAATGGTTCTTGTGATGGTGAACCTGTAAGTTGTTAAACCGTGAAAATCATTCTTATCAATATTGTAAATTTGATGTCCAAACACGGCCTAACCAAATCTGGTTGGTGAAAGTAACTTTTTTCCAATAAATGACCCTGTTAACATGTTTGGCCCGAAAAGATTTATGCAAACTGATTCAATTGAACAAATTAGTTGTAAGCTACATGCCACCGGATGAGTGAGCCTCCAGAACAACTGGTGCTAAATCGCTATATCTTGTTTTTGAGTGTCTTAATTAGACTCTTGGTTGAAAGATAAGGTCCTTTGTATAATTTTTGGCTGCAAGACGTCATTTTTTTTAATTTGCTGCAAATATAACTTGGTGATAAACATTTAAAAAAGAGTTACTTGACAAATGTATGATATACTTTCAAGTAAAAGCATTAGTTACTTGGCAGGTGATACTTAAGAAGGTCATGAGGACAATAATATCTGTATCCATTCAATGTGCCTTATGTTTTTACATGTCAATACCCCACGAAAAAAAGCTTGACATGCAGCCCATAATCCACCAGCTGTTCACATTGCTTCCGATGTAGTGAACTCATGTATGATCATGTCAAAGCATTTTTGTGCAAAGGGCATCCTATCATAAATTGACAATCTCACATCGTGTACTGTGTATATAAAATCGGTAACTTCAACGCAAGTACGCAACCATATTACTTAGGTAGCTTAAGAAATTGTATCTGTAAAAACCAATTACACAAGAGAAAAAGAAATACATTGATGGAGGCCCAAGTATTGAAGAACGGGCTGACTTGTTTCTGGAGGCCCGAAATCGCGTGACGAAGAGGGGTTTAGTAAAATGGGCATAACTTTTGCATCCTAAGTCCGTTTTCAGCCCGTGACCTGTCAAAACGTGCGTAAAAAGGAGACCGACGACGCTATAACCATCTTTTAGCTGGTTGCGGATTTCCCAAGGCCCAAAAAGCCTTTTTACTATCAGTTTTTTTGCATTTTTATGTTTTTTTCACTTTCAGTTGGACTTTGTCATTGGGCTACGGTCCAGCCCGTTGGATTTTTAGGGTTTTTCTTTGTTTGCAGTCATTATTTAATGAATCTGCTGTAACCCTAGCAAGACAGTTATCAGTTTAATAAAAGTTAAACCACTGGCCGTTGTGTTGCCGTGTTTTACCCTAATTTTCGGGTATTCTTCAGAATCAACGATTATTAGCATAATTGTTTCTGGCATTCTTATTGAATCAACAGATCCAATTAATTATCTTTGTTACTTTGTTTTTTAGTCTACATGGGTTACATAACCACTCTAACCATCTAAGAGACACTTTATTATTCCTGCTCGAAATCCAAGTGAAGGCCGACATTTTAATGTCATTAAGAATGAGATCTTTTCGAGGACGCTTTTGAGAAAATGAAGTCTTATTTCTGAAACTCCATAGTCGTTCGAAAAAAAAAGAAATTGTATCTGTAAGAATGGAGGTATCTAACTTGTGGCGTTAGCATACCAGTCACGGTAAGAAACGTTTTTTGAATAATTGTTTTACCACTTGTTCTTGCTTATTATTATAGAAAAAAAGGAAAAATAGAATGAAAAAAAGGCGCCTTATAAGTATTTATGCTTTAAATAAATTTGTAGTAAAAACAAAGCATCAAAGTCTGCTGTCGCACAATTACCCAATTTGTATTGAAACAATTATTCGGCTCGTACCTTGGCTAGGAGTCACAGGTTCGAGTCCTGGCGACAGACATATTTTTTTTAACAAAACAAATCGTTAAAACTACAAAAAAATTCGGCCCCTGCAAGTTTCGATCCTACGACCTTCACATTATTCGCCGCGATGCTCTAACCAACTGAGCTAATAGGCCTAATCATTCAAAAAAAATGAGAGACGCTCAAACTCTCGACCTCAGGATCACTCAACATTTGCTATGATACCTACGCGCTAGCCAACTGTGCCACCAGTCCACCACCCCTAATCTGTGGTCACGGGTGGAGATTGCAAATCCAACTACTTGGACAATGCATCGTGCATAATCAACGGTTTTGTTCAGATATGCAGCCTTTACTTGTATGTTGACAATAGTGCATTGACTCTTTAACAGATATAAAATCATATTGCACTATGAGAGCTATGAGATCAAACTTTTCTTGTGTCCGTATGTTGCAACATATTCAGTTATCGGATGTCTAATATTGAATGCACAGTTAGATTTTTGACAATTTCTACAGCAAGGGTTTTACTTATTTGAATGTTATTACACCTAACCGACCATCGTGACTTTAAATTATATGAGAAAATCAAGTAACCAGAAGGCGATGGAAAAAGCCCATTCGTTTATGGAGACATTTTTCCATCTGATAGTTGCTGACCTGGCACATATTATTCCTAGCATGAGGTTGAGTATTATCTTGTTAGAGTCCTTGAGCTGGATCATTTATAAAAAGTTGAAGGTAACACATACGCACAGATTTAGGTGACTCAGCAGGCGATTGTGGTTGTGTTTTCTGAATCTCCATGATTCTTGACATAATTACATTGATAAATGCTAATGGTGATGGACTGATGGTTGAATAGATTGCAGCCACATACTAGGTGACTTAATAGCATTATATCTTGGTGTACGAAGCAACGGTTCTCATGAATAGTGAAGCTGCAAGTTGTTGAATCGTATTTTCCAAATTATGCTTACTGATATCGTAAACTTGAGGCTCCAAATACGGCCCAACCGGTTGTGGTTGGTGAAAGTAACTTTTTTCCAATAAATGACCTTCTTAAGATGTTTTACCCGACCCGAAAAGACTTATCCAAGGTAACTGCTAACCATTTGAGGTAAGAAACAATATTTATGGTTTAAGATGAGTTTCATTTCAAATGCAACAAAATGGGGTGAGAGAGGCTCAAACTCTCGACCTCAGAATCACTCAACATTTGCTATGAGACCTACGCGCTAGCCAACTGCGCCAACACCCCTTATGTTTAGGAATATCCTAGTTCTTTAAAAGTTGCTTTTGTTGTGAAAAGTAAGTTAAAGCAAACACAATCAGTTGCCTGAATAAATGGCTGAAACTCATGACTGCATAAGAAAATGTATGAAAGCAGAATACTAGGAAATATTACATCAGACTACTTGGATAATGCATCGTGCATAATCTACGATTTTGTTCAGATTTTCAGCCTTTGCTTATGACAAGGGTTTTATGTGTTGACGATACTGCATTGACTCTGTGTCCGCTTTAAAATCATTTTGCAGTATGAAAACCAAACTTTTCTTGTGTCCGTATGTTGCAACATGTTCAATTATCCGATGTCTAATATAGATTGCACAGTTATAATTTTGACAAATTTTACAGCAATGGTTTACTTATTTTGTTAATACACCTAAGTGACCTAATCGACCATCGTGACTTCAATTTATAAGATTCTGATACTCTCTTCATGTTTCACTACTATCCAAGATAAATGACTTGGAGTGTGCCAATCTATTCCTATAATAAAACCCACCCATCTTTGTCATGCACTGTCGATCGATCACCAACAACATATTCACGATTCAATCGATTGATATGAATCGAATTGGCTAATCCTTGAATTAATAAAAAGAACAAACAAATAAGCCTCATGTGCCGCCGCCAGAGAAGCAGGATTCTCCCTAGTCTAATGACTCCTAATAATTTCCTACCTAACTAAACTTCCCTTGGAGTCAGGTTTCACGGTCATATTAGTAGTGGTAGACCGACTAAGCCAGTATGCGCATTTTGTTCCATAATATTCATTTTTTGAAGTTCGGTTCAAAAAATCACCGCACCTTATGTTAATGTATTGCGTGTGTGAAGTCCACGCTTTAAACGGATAATTTACAACCATGATCTTTATTCATAAGTTAACGGGCCCATATTTCAGTTTGGTCTTGAGCTTCTTGTACTTTGTTTAACACGTTTCGGATTTTGCTTATCTTTTGGGGCTTTCTTATATATACAAACTAGGCGAGTACCCGCGCATAGCGGCGGAAATTACAGCGATAAATAATTAACGATATGCGATATTGTCGTAAGTGTTTTATGTATCGTTCAAAATACAACGTGAAAATCAAAATATTACTGCAAAAGGTTATAACATTAGATAATGCAATCGGAAAACAACATATAAAAATATGAGAGTAAACATTACTTCAATATAGCATATCATATTAAACAAGAATATTTGGTAGATGAACTTATAATGACAAGACAGACGAATAAAGGAGTATAAGATAGAAAGAATCCATAAATTCGTCAGCTCTCGGGTCATACATTACCAGTTTAGAAAATTAGTTTGGAAAACCAGTATACAAAGCTTGTTACGAAATTCTTTTCACAGTACTATAATGATTGAAGATTTGTTAATTTTGTTAAAATATTTGTTAAACTTTTTAATATTAACTTATTGGCCCAACATTTATTCTATGTAACCATTTTAAGTCATTAGTAAAACATCAAGATGCCGTGACGTGCATGACATGTATATGTGTGAGTCATGTCTTTCAAGTAATCCCGCATAACCAGCTCTAAAATCTTAAGTGATTGGTAAAACATCAAGAAATTGCATCCTTAACATATCTTGGATTAAAAAATTAAATACGCAGTATCACATATTAAAAGCATCGTCTACGAAAACATATGAGATTATAATATTTAACGTTCTTAATCGTCATGGAATGTGGGTTACTTGCTTGTTTTTTTGTGTGTGTGAGCAAGCACTCCAGAGTTCTCCTATTATCATACTTTTTCAATATATAAATTTTTTAATGTAAAGGATCGATCTCGTTTTAATCATGCTCGTTACTCATGTCAAATCACATTCATTTTTTCTTCTTTTGTATTATTCTCATATTCTAATTCGACTATTTTGACCATGTACCTAAATATCTAAGAATTTTGACAATATTGATGATTTGGTTCAAGTGTTAATTATACATGATAGTGTTTTAAGTTAGATAGGTTTATTAAATTTATTATTTTATTTTTGTATACAAAGAGAAGAATTTGTAATAAAAGAATTTTTATACCATCACTAACTACCATTAATGACTATCACTATAAACCACCACATATACAACATAAGGAATATGTTAGTGATTTGCACACTCTCAATTGATTTGGACATTCAAAAATAGACATTACTATAAATATAACTTGCTTAAATTGTTCGTACATTAAGTGTCTCAATCAATTTTTTAAATGTATAAATTAACTAGCTTAAAGACCCGTCTAACGTCAGGTATGCTTTACTGAGTTATTTTATAAAAAGTAATACACGGATGTTAATGTAAAATGAAAATAAACATATTCTGATAATAGATGAAAACAATATATAAAGAAAATGAAGTATTCGATAAGCATTTACCTTTGTAACAATCGGAAGAATAGCCTTTCATGCATTTTGGTCTTCAACAATGACATGTATGTGAGAGCAAATAAAATGAATAGCCAATGCCCATTCCGTGAACACGTAAAACTAATTAAAAGGAAAGTGTGAAAATAATTTAATTTACTTACAAAATATTTGAGAAGGCATTTCTTAAATATATTACATACCATCATAAACTTGCTTTGTAAACAACGTTTGTAGTGGTTTTATATACATTCCAATCCGGATCACAAACAACAATTTTTGATCATTTCTTACTTTTTACTCTTGAAACCGCAACGTATAGTTAACCGTGAGTGAAAGCAGGACGTGGGAGGTACAACCCCACTTTTGAAAGGGATTGTCTTTGAATTGTAAATGGTCTTGCAAATGAAACTGAAATAAGAAACTATTTTCGGATAATCTTTAGCGGTAAACGCTTGTCGTAGGGAGTGATTCTCAACCTCTTTATGATAACTTTCTTTTCAAAAGTTGTTCTGTTGATAATTTGTGCACTAATTTCAGCTCTCGTTAAGTTAATCTGCAACATTGTCCCATTAGACAAACCGTAAGATTGATCAATATTTCTCAAAAAACACTATCGGCACACCACTTTTAATGCTAACATGTGATTTGGTACACCTGGGAACTTCAATCCATTGATAAAATCTAGGGAGAAAATGGATTCATCAATCGCAGGACCACATTCAGTTTTGTCAATGTTGTCGCAACTCAAATAAAACAAATCGTTTCCAGAAAATCTTTCCAACAACTTCTCGTTTATAGTGTCTACAACTTCATTAGTTAGCGCAGGAAATGCCCTTTCACTAATTTCATATTCTTATGCAGTAAAAGAGGACGACCATACCATATTCGTCTAAATTCATGGTGTCGATAGAACCAAGATAAACATCACAAAATAATTTATCTTGATTAAGCTTCTCAGTAGCATAACTCATTTCAAAATTGAATTCCATTATCATATCATTTATCTTTTTGACACATTCACCGTTATTGTTGGTATATTGTTACAATTAGCAAGATGTGCAACCGATTGGTCCCAGACCCATCACCACCACACGCCTAACCTAACATTGTACAAGTTCTTCAAAAAAAAAAAAGTCTATATTGTAAAACAAATGCGGCATATATAAAAGAAAATTCATTAAAGAGAATGTGTTGTAACCTTATAAGTACGGCAACCTTAAGAAACGCTATATAAAAGTAGCCATAAACTTTTTATGCATACTACAAAATGAACATTATGATCCTCTAGACCAAATACTTAATGGTGATCATCTAAAGTGTTAATAATTCAATTAAACTAATATATAAACAAAGAGGATATCAATTATTTCATAAATGTCGGATGTGACACGGCCTACACTTGTTTTGAGGTCAATAATTGCAAAAATCTTTAAAAATGATTTTTTTATGGTTTGTGCAACACCTAAAAAATTTGTGCTACCTTAGTTTTCTTAAGGTATAAAGTAGGTGCGTTTGGTTTGCTACGTGGAATCACTATAACTATGACTATGATATTAAGTATAGTATCGGTATGAAAATTTCATTAATTGTGTTTGGTTTGTATTTTGAGCCATGCATATAAAAAATTAGTGGGTTTAATTAAATAATATTAAATTATATTTTAAAGTGAAAAAATATATCATAATAAAACCAATTTTAAATTATATTTGTATTTGTGAGTATAAGACAAAAAATGAAGATATATAAAATTATTTGTCTTAATAGAAAAAATTTAATAAAATTTATGATAAATCCATAGACACCTATATACCTTCCTATCATATCCATTGATTCTATAGGTTTAATAAAATCATTACGTCATAACAAACACTATGTATCACTTTGATTCTCATACACCCATTCCCATATATCACCCATTCCCATATATGTTAACCAAACGCACCCTTAATTAGCCTAGATTTTTTTATGTAACACTCCATTAAAAATCTTAGGTCCGCTCTTGTTTACAATAGTAACACACTGACTTAAAACTTGATTGTCCTTTGTTTGGTAATCTATATAAAACTTGGTTGATGAAATTGATTGTTATACCATCCTATTGAATTAACTTTAAATAATAAAAATGTAGTAAAACAATTTGAGATCTCCAAAAAGCGTTGATATTTCAAAGTCAAAGTATCACATGTTTCCAAACGGTTAGTTTGAGATTAATAGGTTAGTCTCGTTTATCCTGCAATCTATCTTTAATTGCTTTAAGTTACCTTATGAGATTGTTGTACCATAGCTAAAATTATTTTATACAGTTTACGCTAAATAAGTAAAAAATTCACAAAAATATGCAATTCAACTTCCTCACAGGCAAATTATTTATAATATGATACAAAAACTTAATCTATCTATACAACAAAAGATGCTTAACTAACATATACACATATAGTTTCACAAAATCTCTAGCCGAACAAAGCTGACTAAAGTTTGTATAATTCATTACTTTCGATCCGATGCAAATGTATTGATCCAAATACTAATGAATCGTCCCAAAAAGCCCCTGGATCTTCACGAACAATATCTAAAACCCATGATTCCTTTGGCTTTCCTGTTGCACGTCTCTTGCAGATTTTGATGCATCTTGCCAAATTTAAACATCATCCAACTTTGTTTGGCTTTCCTGCTGCACGTCTCTTGCAGATTCTGATGCATCTTGCCAAATTTAAACATAATCCGGCATTGGGTCAGTGTCGCATAAGAGTGTCATTTGCTGATTAAAAAACAATAAAAGAGGAAGGAAGTACAAAAAAATTAAAAATAACTACATAGCTCATATGATTACCTTCTACATTTTCCTTTCTCCTAAAAATTCCATCGAACATCTTCTTTCCGACCTTCAAATACATGTGATTTAAAAGACATAAGTATCAATCCATATTGGAAGGAAGTACAAAAAAATACCAATAAAAAACATGTTCAAAACAGTTACCTAAACTACTACTAAGTGGAACTCAATCGATATAAAGTCTAGTACCCAATCCATTATTTTTGATCAAGTACGCAATCCATTAGAAGCTAAGAATAAACACTGTTCCAAAACAAAAGCAATCAACAATCATTAAACAATCACTAATGATGCCTTTAAATGTTGCAAAGCTTTAGCTTTACCAAGAAAAAAGAGGATGCAACTGCCATGATTGTGGAGGATGATTTTTATATCTGATTTTTGAATTATAAAAAAGGAACATATTGTGTGTGCAATTAATTTGTGAAATTACCTATTTAATTGTATTTTAAAGTTTGTCAAACTTGCTATATTTATCACATGACATATTCAAAGTAGATAACCAAGTCATAACGCGTTTGATTTTTTTTTGAAAAAAATTCAGACCGGTTTAATTTTACGGTTATTTATTGTAATATTTTATGACAAATTTAATACTTGTGTACCTTTTTCACACAGGTTATGAAGTTAAGTTTACGGAATAAATTTGTTCAAAACACTCTTGCATAATTTCATTGTAGATTTAAGCTTTATATGTAAAGGTTTTTATTTTGTTTTTATATGGAAAGGTTGGAACTTTTTTATATATAGTAAGTTTTTATTTGCAAATAATTTTTTTACAAACTTTGTACATTGGCTGTTTACAAATTATTTTTTTATAAACTTTCTTAAAATTAATCTTTTTATAAACTTTCTTAAAATACTTTCAATGTTATGTTTTAAATATTTGCTATAACTTTCTAAAATTAAATTAACTTTATTCTCAAAATTTAAATAATTATTAAACTAAATTAAAAAACTTTCTTTATAATTAGTTTTATTAGAACTTAATTAAAAAGCTTGTATGTATGGAAACCTTTTAAATGGTCATTTAATTTTTATGCATGCTTTGGTTATCTTTTTTCTTTAAATTACACCGAGTTAAAAATATGATTTATAAATGAGAATGTTTTTTAATGCTAATTTATTTTTTTATAATATTTATTAAAACTTTTCTTTTTACAAAATTCGCACAACAACATTTTTTTGATAAACTTTTTACTAAGTTTTTGTTAAATAAGTTTTTTATTATATATTTTTCATTCCCAAAATTCTTTTGTATACATTCTTTATAAAATCTTATTTTTTGAAACATTTTTAATGGCCATTTAATCCCTTCTAGAAGCTTTATTTTATAGGTCATATTAAAAATTGTGTATTAGTGGCTTAATTTAGGAAAGATTTTTATGAGGTTTTTAATGCATTTGCTTAAAATGCTTGTACATTGATGCTATATAAGGAAACTATTTTAATGTTTTTAGCTTAAGAAACTTGTAAATTATTTTGTTCTATTAGTTAATATAGATTCTCTAAAGAATAACCTACGAAGTAACTAAACCAAGAAAATAAAAGTGTCAAGTGATAGTCGAACTCGGTGTCTCTAGTGGTTGTTTGAATAAGTTATGTCGTACTAACTTAGTGTAGTTTTATGTATTCAGTGTGCAACAGTTGCATAGTTTTTGTTGAGAATGGACTATTGTTTGTGCCTCGTAGGATTTGGGTGTTCGAAGTTTCTTGGGGTTTATAATATAGTATTATATTGTTGTTCAGAAAAATAGTCTCGAACTCGGGGTAATGTCACATAAAGTTGAATCCAAAATGAAATATACACAAAACATAGTCTGATGCAACTCAACAACAATACATAAGAGACAAATAAATTTTCGTTTCTAAAGTGCATCCTTTAACAATTTTCTAAGTTCCACAACAATCCTCATAGACCATGTGAACAACAAATTAAATAAACTAATAAATTCACTTAAATAACAAATTCTAGCCCTAACCTAACCACAACAGAAAAATATGTGGATGGAGTAAACCATTAACAAACTCTTACCCACAAATACAACAAAAAACATGAATTTGAAAAATCTATACATGCAAAAACAATCTCACCCGCATGAAAATCAACACGTAGATTTAGTATAGCAAATGACCACTCGAGCAGTTGATGGTTGTAGCCAAAGAAAAATCTGATAGAGCTGGTATAGAGAAGATATCAAAGTGTGATTTTATGGGGTTTAAGAGTGAGTTTATCTAATAGAATTTAACAGCTAACGAAAACTTACAACAGATTCGTAAAATAATTTAAAGCAAAAATGAAGAAAATTATTGATATTAAGAATAATGTGTAAGGAAGACATGAAAGAATATGTATGAAGAAAATCACCACAAAAATTTGTCCGATCTATACACTCTCATTTCTTTCATGAATAAAACAACTTGAACCAAAATAAAATCATAAACAAAAAACATAAATAAGAATCGTCATATCAATCATTAGAATTCAATGATACATGTAGTTATGGATGTGAGGACCCCGATCACATAACCTATGAATATTATCATCATTTTGTTTTATAGACTTGGTCATTCCTCACCTATCTTTAAATTTGTATTATTTCTTCTACCTTGAACTTTCACTCAGCCGTAGCATGCATCGAAACAATCAAATTGCATACAATATCCGATCCAAAGATTTCAACAAATCAACCTTTTCAACTATAGCACTACAGTAAGGAAAGTGCATGGTTTATATGAGTAGTAAAAAAGTGAGAAATGTAATGCTCATCAACTTATAGCACTACAATAAAAGTCACACACATTTACTCTAGGAAATGATAATATATGTAATATTGTATTATATAAATTAGAATGATCTAAAAGAAAGTGAAAGCAAATATACTTTCTGATTGCAGTTAGGTCAATAATGATATTTGTGAGAAAGGAAATCCATTGGAGGACAAAGAAAGCAACAACTAAACCACATATGGTATGCTGGCAGCATAGGATGGCGATGGTGAGGCAGAAATCAGCAGCAGCTAATCTGTTTTAACGCATAGAGAAAGAGAGGTTAGGGAGATTTCATCTTTGTGGTTTTTGAATATGAGTGGCCTCATTTATATAGGCAATGCAAAAGACCAGTCGTGTACATTAAAACGATTCAATATTCCCTTTAACATATTTAGTTTTCAATAGTTTACAACACATAAACGGTTTGGTCAGCTCTTGCATTTATTTAGTTTTTGATACTTTTCTGCAATATATTACCTTCCAACCGAGTATGCATACTGGCAATACATTATTTAATACGGGTAATATTCACTTCCTAAATAACTTGCGAATACATTCCTGCATTTTAGAGCATTCCAAAATTATTTGAAGAATCACACGGTTATGAATTGAAACGTGACATGGGCTGGAAAACAACCTTCCAATATTAAAAATATGACTTGACATCACACGTTTTTGCTTTCTGACTTTTCTAGTTTTTCAACATTTCCTTAAATTGCATGGTTTTCAACATTTCCTTATTTAGTGGGTTTTCAACATTCAAGGAATTAGGGAATTCTCTTTATAAGTAGTAGAGATATAATACTACTACTATTACTTTTGTATTTTTAAGGTGTATTGTGCCAAAACAAATTTAAACAACGTTGTACATTATTAAGCATTGAAAAATTATGTTTTGAGAAAATATGCAAATATTTTAGGTCTCATTAGTATTAAAAGTATAAGTTGCATTTTGATAATGGTTCAATCTTAAGGGGTAAGAAAGATAAATATTTTATACGTTATTTCTTTGTGTATATATTTTTGGTTAAGTTTGTGCAGGTATGAAGAGTTGAAGGACTAAATGTGACAAGCAGTTGGAACTCATCTCAACCCTAGCTAACTTTGTATATATACATCGCATTCTCTAGTTTTGTTTATTCATTCATTCTGTTAGCTTTATCATCTCTCTCACTTTGTTTACTCCGTCATTGTTGATACTTTGAGCTCTGGTTTGATACTTGTATGTGTATATTGATCTTGGTTTGTAAGATCATTAATACACTTGTTTCTTTCTTTCTGTTGTGTATGTACGATCAAAAAGCTAGGTATCACATTTGAAGTGATAGCCTAACGCTGTTTAATAAAAATAAAAGGGGAGGTTGGTTGAATCACTTGATTTGTGTTTTGTTTTATAAAATCGAATATGGTATCAGAGCCTATGGTTCTTGATACTTGGTTTTAAACACGTTTTTAACTTTGATTTCAATTAGCTACTGGTTAACTGAGTTTTTTTTATCAAATCTCAAAAATTAGGGTTTCTTAATTTTTGGGGGTTTTCTGATTTCTGGTGTTCCTTTGGGTTTAATTGGGTTCTTTATTGGTTATTTGGGTTTAATTTCATCTCTTGTAAGGTTAATTGAAGAAACCCTAAATTTCAGAAATTAGGGTTTCGTTCAATTTTTGGGGATTTGTTGTTTTTGTTGGTTATCTGTTATAACTAACACTTTCAGGTTGTTATTCTGTTGTGCTTATTGATTTGTGGTGAGATCTTCTTGATCTCATTGGATCTTGGCTATTCTTTGCTTGTAGCTGCGCGTTTTGTAACACCTCTCTTGCTCTCTCTTTAGTTTTGGTTTCTTGTTTCTGTTTAGAGGGTGATTTAGGTGTCGAAGGGATTAGGTAGCCTTGGTGGATTGATTCAGTTTTCTTTTGTGCTTCTTGGTAGCTGTGTGTAGAGGAGATATAAGGGGTTTTTTGTTTTTTGTGTTTTTGTGTGATATCTTTGTGCTGTTATCATGTCTGATCCCAAGAAAGGTGATCAGGTTGATAACCCTGTTAGTGATACTAAAACAGAAGAAAATGAAACTGTCATTCACACTAATGACCCATTATACTTACACCCTACTAATACTAATGGGCAGCCCATTGTGAGTGTTAAACTAACTGGACCAGAGAACTATAAAGTTTGGGATGCTGCATTTAAGCTTGCTTTGCATACTAAGAACAAATTGGGTTTTATTGATGGTACTTGTGAGAAAAATAATGATGATGTTGTTTTGGCTGATCAATGGGATAGATGTAATGTTGTGGTTTTATCTGGATTCTTGGATGTATCTCTTTTGAGTTATACCAAGGATAAATTTTTTTTTAAAATGCTAAAGATGTGTGGGATGAGTTTAAAGAAACATATGATAAAATAGATGGATCTGTTATCTATAATTTGCATTATAAAATTTGCTCTCTCACTCAATCTGGGTCTTCTTTGTCTGAGTATTATCATAATTACAACAGCTTATGGAGGCAGTTTGACTCCCTTGTCAATCTTCCTTCTGGTAATTGTGATGGTGCTCCTCAAATGAAGAGCCATAATGCTCTTATGAGGCTTATGCAGTTCCTCATGGGTCTTGATGACACTTTCAGTGTTGTTAGGAGTCAATTGTTAACTGCTGACCCTTTGCCTGATGTTAAATCTGCTTTTGCTACTTTATCAAGGGTTGAGTCTCATAAGAATAATCATGTTATAGGTTTTGTTACTTGTCAATTCTTTAACTATAACACCAATATAAGTACATATAGCACTTATATTGGTTGGATCTTTGATTCTGAAGCATCCTAACATATGACTTTTTCTACTGAACATTTGTTTGATATTATTGATATTTCAAATTTGAATATATCTGTTTCACATCCTAATGGTACTATTGAGCATGTTAAGCATGTAGGAAATTTCAAACTTTCAGATAAAATTACATTAAAAAATGTGTTGGTTGTTCCAGGTTATAAGGTCAGTCTTATATCTGTACACAAGTTGGCTAAAGATGATAAGTTTGTTGTGTCTTTTACTGAGTCTAGATGTTTTGTCCAGGATTCTCTTCAAAAGTTCCTTCTGGGGACTGGTAGTGAAAATAATGGACTTTACTTGTTTGATTCAAGTAGGAAGTTTACTAATAGTGCTATCACTAAGTGTTATTTGTCTAAGTGTGTGTGGCATAACAGACTTGGTCATCCCTCCTACCAAGTCTTAGCTATTCTTAAGGATAAAATCCAACTTGATTCTACTAGTAATGTTCAGCCTTGTGATGTATGTCACATGGCTAAGCAAACTAGAGATCCTTTTCCTATAAGTGACCATAAGACCAAAGCTTTGGGTGATATTGTTCACCTGGATGTTTGGGGTCCTTATAGAGTAAAAAGTAAAGATGGATTTAGATTCTTTCTTAGTATTGTTGATGACTATACCAGGGCTGTGTGGTTATACATGCTTAAAGGCAAAGATGAAGTTTTTTATAAACTTGTTGAGTTTTTTAATCTAATGAAAAATCAGTTTGATGTTTCTATCAAAGTTTTTAGAAGTGATAATGGAACTGAGTTTATTAATCATAAATTTGAAGATTTTACTAAGGTTAATGGGATTATTCATCAAACTACTTGTGTGTATACTCCACAGCAGAATGGTATAATTGAACGTAAGCATAGACACTTGCTTAATGTTGCTAGAGCCCTCATGTTTCAGGGGGGGTTACCTTTGAACATGTGGCCTGAATCTATTCTTACTGCTGTTTATCTGATTAACAGGATTCCTAGCTCAGATCTCTCTGGAAAAAGTCCTTATGAAATGATTTATAAAGTGGAACCTAATATCTCTCATTTAAAAAGTTTTGGGTGTCTTTGTTTTAGTATTGTGCTTAATAATGTGGATAAGTTTGCTGTTAGGTCTGAAAAGTGTGTGTTCATTGGGTATTCTTTTACTAAAAAGGGTTATAAATTGTTTGGTCTTGAGTCAAAAAATGTCTTTTTTTCATGAGATGTCAAGTTTTATGAAACAGTTTTTCCATTCAAAAATGATGTTTGTAAGAGTGATTTGATCTTTGAAGATCAGGGTATAAACAGTTTAAATATTTTTGACTTAGTAGTAAACAAAACTGATGATCCCTATGATGATATGAGAGATGTAAGTTTAAGAGATAGAGGTAGCATTTCAAAAGAGTCTGTCTTAGCTGATAAAGTATCTACTGAACTCCTATCATTGTTACCAGTCATTCTCAGGGGTCAGAGTCTATGACTAATAAAGAACATAGTCTTGGAAACCAGAATGACTTAGGCAGTAATGAGGCTAATGATTTAAATCATAATGTTGCCCTTAATGATGAAAATTATGAGTCTGAGGGTGAGGATTTTATAGAATTTAATCAACTTTTTCAAAATAGTCCAGAGAAGGTTGAGCTAAGAAGATCTAGTAGACCACATAAGCTTCCTACTAAACTTGGTGATTATGTGCTTGATAAAAGAGTTAAATATGATATTAACACTGTGGTGAACTACAACAACTTGTCTATTCATAATTTTGTGTTCACTAATAACTTGAATAAAATACATGAACCTAAGTCTTATGATGAGGCTGCCAAAGACCCTAGGTGGGTTGAGGCAATGAATGAGGAGATGGAGGAACTTAATTGAAATAATACATGGGTTATAGTTGATCTACCTCAAGGTAGAAAACCTGTAGCATGTAAATGGTTATGGAAAGTGAAGTATAGATCTAGTGGAGATGTTGAAAGATTCAAAGCTAGGGTTGTAGCTAAAGGTTTTAGTCAAAAAGAAGGAATTGACTATGAAGAAACATTTTCACCTGTTGTCAGATGTCTTCTTTCTATTGCTGTGCATAATTGTTGGCCTGTTTATCAATAGATTTCAATAATGCATTCCTGTATGGAGATTTAGATGAAGAAATTTATATGAATTTACCAGAAGGATATGGATCTAATTCTGATAATAAGGTTTGCAGATTGACTAATTCTTTATATGGCTTAAAACAAGCACCTAGAAAATGGAATGAAAAGCTGACTAGTGTGCTTATTGAAAATGGGTTTAGTCAAAGCAAAAGTGATGTTTCTTTGTTTACTAAGACTGAAAATGAGTCATTTGTTGCCCTGTTAGTCTATGTTGATGATATAATAATAACAGGGAACAATGAAAGTATTATTAATACCTTTAAAGAATATTTGAGTTCAAAATTTAAAATAAAAGATCTTGGTAAACTCAAATATTTTCTAGGTATTGAAGTACTTGATAATGAAGCTGGTTTATGCCTCAATCAGAGGAAATATTGTTTAGAATTGCTTTCTGAGTATGGCATGTTAGCTTGTAAACCAGCTAAGTCTCCTATACCAGATCCTTCTAAGAAAAATAAAGATCAAACTAAATGTGATGTTGATGTTATTCTTGATAACAAGACTTGTTATCAGAAGATTGTTGGAAAGTTGATCTATCTCACATTGACTAGACCTGATATTGCTTATGCAGTTCATTGTCTAAGTCAATATATGCATGCTCCTTATAGATCTCATCTCAAACTTGCATTTCATGTTCCTTAGATATCTAAAAGGATCTCCTGGAACTGGCATATCTTTTAAGAAGCATAATGATTTGAATCTGAATGCTTATGTGGTGGATTCAGATTGGGCTAAATGCAAAATTACTAGAAAATCTATTGCAGGGTATACAGTTTATCTAGGTAACAATCTTGTTTCCTGGAAAAGTAAGAAACAATCTGTTATAGCAAAATCTTTAGTTGAAGCTGAATACAGAGCTATGAATAGTGTTGCTTGTGAAATAATGTGGATTCTTAAGATCATGAAAGATCTTAAGATTGATGATATGTTGCTTGTGCCTATTAACTGTGATAGTAGCTCTGCAATTCAGATTGCTGCTAACCCTGTCTTCCATGAGAGGACAAAGCATTTTGAAATTGACTTGTATTTCCTTAGGGAAAAAGTATCTGCAGGTTTGATTAAAACTTTTAAAATCAAATCTGAAGATAACATTGCAGATTTGTTTACCAAGGGATTATCTATCAAGGATCACACATGGTTGTGTGATAAGCTGAATCTGATTGACCTATATCAACATTCAACTTATGAGGGGGTATTAAAAGTATAAGTTGCATTTTGATAATGGTTCAATCTTAAGGGGTAAGAAAGGTAAATATTTTATACGTTATTTCTTTGTGTATATATTTTTGGTTAAGTTTGTGCAGGTATGAAGAGTTGAAGGACTAAATGTGACAAGCAGTTGGAACTCATCTCAATCCTAGCTAACTTTGTATATACACATCGCATTCTCTAGTTTTGTTTATTCATTCATTCTGTTAGCTTTATCATCTCTCTCACTTTGTTTACTCCGCCATTGTGGATACTTGGAGCTCTGGTTTGATACTTGTATGTGTATATTGATCTTGGTTTGTAAGATCATTAATACACTTGTTTCTTTCTTTCTGCTTTGTATGTACGATCAAAAAGCTAGGTATCACATTTGAAGTGATAGCCTAACGCAGTTTAATAAAAATAAAAGGGAAGGTTGGTTGAATCACTTGATTTGTGTTTTGTTTTATAAAATCGAATAATTAGTCATTAGGTAGCTACAAGGCTCTAAAAATCGTTAGACGCTAGTTGGACAGTTCGGTACCGCTTGATCATATTTTTTTATAAAATTATAAAAATCTTAAATTATATGGATAATTATAAACAAAATGCTTCAAAAAACGTAAGATTCAATGTTAGTGCAAAACATGTGACAGGGTATGAGATGTTAGTTCTTGTGGGTAAATCAATTTTTGGAAAACTAATTTATGACTTTAATTAGCGCAATAAACATTTAACTGAGAGTTAATTGCCAGAAAATGTATCATACTTGACATTGTTTATTGTGTTTTATGTCTTTTAGAACGACACCTCGCTTAAAATCCACTCCTCAATTAAATCATTAAAATGGGCAAGCCCCAGGACCCGAGCTACTTAGAGAGACATGCGAAAAAAAACACCTTGAACTTACGGCTTCACACTAGAGGGAAGAACCAGGATTTTATTTTTCTTTTGCAAGACTCTAACCCACGTAAAATCTCCCTCAAGCTTCAGAAAGATCTCATGTGGCCAACTATGCTGAGACAAATGATTCACTTTTTGTTATTATATGTATTGAACTTTTTTTTTTATTATTATGTATTCGATCATTGTGAGTATTTTTATTTTAATTTTAATATTATGCCATGCAAATAAATATTTTATCTTTCAAGTTTTTTTTTTAAAAAAGTAAACTGGCTAAAAAATTCACACAATGATCTTGAAAATCCAATACAAACAATAAAAGAAAAATATTAGTACACATAATAACAGAACATAACAAGTATCATACATTCGTAATTAACCCTTTAATTGAAAGAGAAAAACAAACTTAACTTCACTTTTTTTGTTAAATTACTGCTCGAGATGTGTTTGAATTGTTGTGTCACTCGCAGGGTGCAATCTAGTCAAGTTGAACTTAAGTTTTATAGGATTTGAGTTTGATTTGATAAAACAATTGTAGGTTTGAATTTAGCTAGTTTATCAAACTTTAACAATTCATGTTTAAGCTTGGCTTGATCGAAGTTTGAGTTTAATTTGAAAAACTTGAATGTGTATAAAATTAAAAAAATATTATAATAAAACTTATCAATAAAAACATATGTATAAAATAAAACAAACATAAACAATAACTCAAAACCAAATTCGATTCATTTAACATTAATAAAACAAAAAATAATATAATCATACGATCTTAGTTTCAAAATATGTTTGCGATCCAGTGCGATTAAGGTCCCAAATTTCATTGCGTGATGTGATTGCGAACACAATTATGACACTTTCGTATTAAAAAGAATACAAAAAGTATTTATACATATTATATTCCAAAGTAATGTAATAAATTTATAAAAATAAAAAAATAATTTAGAATACAATTCCTAAATTACAAATTTAATCAAAGTCAAAAACCTTCCTATAATATATTATTTATTTATGAAACAATCCCTTATAATTAAGTTAATACTCAAAATAACCATAAATTGCTTATATGAATTCGTTATAAAAATTACATTTTTAGTAAAGCTTGAAAAAAGCTCGAGCCCAGCTATCAAAAGTTTGAGCTTGATATATGTTTCGAGCTATTTTTGAGCTTGAGCTTGAGCTTAGAGTTAAGCTTGATAAAAGGTCTGCTTGATCGAGTCAAACTCAAACTTAAATTGTTTGATAAAAATTTAGCTTGATTGCAACCCAGAGTCGTGATCTTTTTCCGATTTAACATTTTGTCTAATTAATTGGTACGCTGTTTTTTACCAATCTAAATAATAAAGCGATTAGACTTAAATTAACCGGTTAAACCAAATCTTAAACTAATAAGCCTAGGCGCCGATGAACCGGCCTCTTAAACCAAATCTTACAACGACGGGTAAATATGCAGTTCACGTTTAAAAATATCTGTTCGAAAAAGGTAGCTATTCCATTCTCAGAGCATCTCGAATCAAAGCTAGAAACTAGGAAGCTTGAACGGCCAGTAATTTCAACATAGCAAGTTAGCAACCTATCTCCGTAGGGTAGCCCGATTTCTCTAGCTATCTTTGTAGACATGCTTATCATTTATCTTTTACTCGTAAAGAAGTGTGTTGTTTGCACCCCCCTAGCCCGAAGTGGTCTGAGCAACGTTTGACCACCATCCCACACAAATAACAGTAGCGACCTTGACATTTCCAGCAAAGTATATAATTGTTCCTGGTACCCTGACCAAAAAAAAAAACACACAAACATCAACAGGTTAACCAAATTATAATAAAGATATAGTTTGACCACAAACAAAAATATGGCGACTCACCTTCACGTTGTTTTTACCACAATGAGGGCAAGGACGACCCTCGTCAGGAAAGAGTTCAGCTAGTGTCCGTCCTGCTGCTATTCGTTGGTTCATTATTTCTTGTTCGCCTATGGTTTCTTCATCTGAATCACTTGGTTCATATACTTCACATTTTCCTTCCCTACAAAAATCATCAAGCTACCGTTCACGGCTGTTTTTTTTTTTTTTTTTGTCCATATGCGTGCTTTTTTCCCAGAAAGCATAATTTTTAAGGTAACAAGGTTGACATAAAAAATGATTTGTCCAAAAGAAAAGAATATGATTACATTATATCATATAATCACATTAAAATTAAATTTTGAATAGATGATATGTTTATAAAAAAAATACTTTTAGCAACTTTTGACTAGTTTCTTTTATAGGTTTTTTGGTTTGTTTTTGTTTTACCAATGTAGTATGTGACCCGTTATAGATAAGTTATCACTCTAATTGAACTATTCACATCTAGTAAGAGAAATTACCAGAAATGATTATATCCATCAAAGGCCTGGTTACATTGATAGCAGAAATGCTTGCCACAGTTCTGACACTGCATATGGTTGCAACCTCCGTCTTTTACAATCGCCATCCTACAAAATGGGCATGGCCTTGTATCACGAAGTATTTCTTTGACACTAATAATCTCTTGTATTATTGCTTGTTCTTTTCGCCTTTGTGCATCTCCTATTTGACTCGACTCCTGCCTCTTCTGCACAAATACAATATTATGTTTATACAAAAAGATCACATACTTCCTTAATCCCAATAAGAGGTAAAATCATGCAGGTATTGTGTGTGGGGGTAAATACTCAAATGGGGATGGGGTCGATATGGGTGAGTTTTGGAACGGATGAGACGGATAGAGTTGGGTTGACCGAAAACAGTTGTCCAAATTATTTCTTTTTTAATGATTGGAGTGTTAAAATAATCCGACACTTTGGATAAAATGATTTAGGAGGGAATTTACATTATATATCCTTTTCGTAAGCTAAAACCATATTAGTTTAAAAGTTTAAATATAAGCCTTACAATAAAGATGTTGATGCGGTCATTTGTAAGCTCATACATTGTAAGATAGGAAAGAATTTCACACCATAAAACTTTGATATAATATTTAATCATACTTACGTAAAAGAATATTATGACGTTACCTGCAACATACGAAGCTTCATTTGAGGTGTGGAACACGTTATCCCGATATGGCGCTT
Organism: Glebionis coronaria; assembly: GCA_025667525.1. Lineage (NCBI taxonomy): Eukaryota > Viridiplantae > Streptophyta > Magnoliopsida > Asterales > Asteraceae > Glebionis > Glebionis coronaria. The sequence goes on along the minus strand of CM046874.1, from coordinate 38,748,655 downwards.
TTCCATACAAAGTGTGCAAAAGTTCAAGAAGCATTTGGAGCACTGTGCATCTTGGTCGTCATCTTTAATGCATGGTGTTTCACATCTTGGACAGTAGACGACATCAGTCATTGATTCGAGTGTCTTTTGTAATGTAAGCGATTCCCATTTCTCAAACTTCTCATCACCAAGCAATCGTTTGATAAGATCTGGTGAAACCATTACCCCACATTTTGGGGTAGGGCACACAAGCTTATATACGCTACCTTCTTGTATAAGTAGGTCCACGTATGTTTTCATGCATGTTTCACAGAAGAAATGCTGACACGGCAATCTTATAAATTCACTACCTGTGAATAACATAATAAGCAATTTACTTTACCAATAATGCACAATGGCTTTGTCACATCATATTTATTATATCACTTCACATTTGTATTAAAACGGGTTTTAGAAAATAGTTTTTGATGTGTTTAACGTACTATTAATAATAATCAGTTAGTTCAACTGCCTAGCAAAGTAACAAATTTTAATTAAATTAAAAACCATGCATATACTGAATGCAAATAATCATGAGCAAAATCTGTCTTTCCTTTTTAAAAAAAAAATAAAAAACAGAAATGTTTGTGAGCAAAATCTGTGTATATGAGATCACCAATTTGAAACCACAAATCCAAACACTTATTAACTCGATAGATAAATTATTGTAGCATATATATGTTTAGCATAACGAATTCTCATTCGGGCGATAGAAAATTACCAGCATATTGACTATAGCAGATGCAACATTCTTGCATATTTGCAAGAAAACATTCAAGTTGTTGTGCCTCATTGTAACTCTTCAATGAATTAACATCAACATCGACGGATACATATTCCGAAATTGCGCGTGGATCCCCATGGTCTTTCCCACCATATGGACCAAGAACAATTTCTTTATCAAATCCGAGATAAGAAATGGCAGAAGATTGTAACCAATCAGCCCACGAGTATATAACTTCTAGCCCATGTTGTTCGTTCCATATTGAATCCAACATGGAACACAACCTTGAAATTTTCACGGAATCCAACCATTGTACAGAGATTGTAAAATACGGAGGGAGATGTGTAGGATATGATTTGGGTAATAAACAAGTCAAAATTATTGGTGGAATATACTTGACTTGAAAAGAGTATAAAAAATCTTCTGAATTATTGGTGTTTGAATTTAATTTTGTGGAGATAGTAAGTTCTTCAGGAAGTTCAATGTGGATATGAATCTGTAACAAAACATACAAACATGTCGTTTATAGCACATGTTTTTTACTAAATAAACTGAAATCACCACAAAACTTTACTTACCTGGAAAGATCGCAGTCCATTCCTGTTGTCGAGGATACAGATATTTTGTCCATAGATAGATTCCAATGCCAGCACCTATAATTCATTGTTGACATTCATTGGTTTGGGAATAATCTTAGGTAATGCAAATTATTTGCATAAGGGGATAATCTTAGGTAATGTTATTTATGTTTTCGAAGCAAATATACTCAGAGAATCGGTACTCAGTAACAAATTAATATATAAATAAGGGGGTCATTTCATGTTTGAGTTGCTTATAAAAACTGCTTATGCCTTTTGTTATGGATCGAGATGTAACAAAACACAATGGAATAGGTCGAAAGGGATTAAATTTGTTACTGTTATAACAAAACGCAAAAAAAAAAAAATCCTCATTACAGAAAATGAGTGACTATTTTTGTTCCTAAATGCATGTTACGTTGATTTATTGGTTTGTAAACAAGTGGACCATCTCTTGTCACTAAAAGGATGTTGTCACATAGGTTTAAAGCGCTAGGACACTTGACACCAAAAGTTGGTGTCGTGAGGAAAAAGTGTGCCACGTAGGCTATGGCATTAGTGGTAAAAAAACAAAAAATGGTGACAAAGGACTAAAAAGTAGTGTCATGGGTTACATATACCCTGCTTTATTGTATAAAAAATAAAGTAAAAAACTATAACACTCGTATCTACGACGCTAGAAGCTATAGAGCGGTGAGCCATAAAAGTTTCAGTGCCAAAAGCTACAAGTTTATACCACTCCCCAAGCTCTTAGGCATACAATTAGACATATCAATTAGCAACGTCAATCATTGCTCTTATTAAAGAATAAAGATGCATATATCCCCAACCAAACCCCACCTTTATTCCAACCTCTACTTTCAGATTAGACCAACAAAAAAAATTCAAAATTTTTCCTCTGTTACTAAGAGGGTGCCGGGTGTTTGGTTAATCTAATGAGTTGGACTTATTGTAAGCCCATGTTTAGTGTTTGGTTTAGCTCATCAAAATTAATAAGGTAAATGACAAAAAAAGTACATCAATAAAGTGTACTTATTAAATGTGGATATAAAAGTCTTTTTATATATTATTCTTATATAAACGCACCCTTACTTATAAAAACCACAATTTTTTTTGGCTTACTGAACCCCGGGTGTTTGGTTTGGCTTATATAATGTAAGCCCATTTTGACATATATAACATAAGCCCCAATTTTGTGGCTTATTTGAAGGTTTATGGGCTTATATAAGTTTAATATATCATGATAAACTTATATAAGCCCCTAAGTCTCAAAATAAGCCACAAAATTGGGGCTTACATTATATAAGCCAAAAATAAGCCATATTTCGGATTATATTTCATAAACCCTAGGGGTGTAAACGATCCGAGCCGAGTCGAGTTTTGGCCTAAACGAGCCAGGCTTGTTTAATAACTGCCTGGCTCGAGCTCGGCTCGAGCTCGAATAAAATTTTATAATTTGGCTCGAGCTCGAACTCGAATGTTTTTTTGTTGTTCGAGCTCGAAGCTCGTTTACGATTTTTAACTTTTGTTTAGACTAACTTCTATTATAACAGATATAGTTTGATAGACTCGTTTATTAACTCAAGCTCGAGATCGAAAGCTCGATTATGATTATTAAAATGATACTAATAGTTAATGAGTAAGCTAAGGTGTGTGTAACTTATATACTTAGAGATTTATCATTAAGCTAGAATAGCTCGTTCGGCTCGTTAAGCTCGAATAGCTTATTCGGCTCGTTAAGCTCGCTCGGCTCGAGACAATTAAACGAGTTTTTGAACGAGCCGAGCCTATTATTATTTTTCAAAGCTTGGCTCGCCAAATTAAACGAACACTAATATTTGTTCGAGATCGGCTCGAGCTCGAGAGTATTAAGTTCGAACTCGAGTTAAACGAGCTCGAGCTCGAATAGCTGGTTAAAAGAGTTAAAAGCTCGACTCGTTTACACCATTAAACCCTTATTGGTGACTTATGGGCTTATATAAGTTTATTATATCATAAAAAACTTAGATAAGCCCATACCTCTCCGAATAAGCCGCCCATAAGTCTCCAAATAAGCCACAAAATTAAGGCTTATGTTATATACATAGACGGACCTTCATGGGGACCCGAGAGGGCTGTGGCCCTCCCAAAATTCGGTGTTGATATTGTAATTATATAAAACTTAAGGGTATTTTTGAGAAATTTTGTATTTGGCCCTCCCAGGAAATATTGATCGGCCCTCCCAAATATAATTCTGTAATACTAGTTTTGAAGTTTCAGTAATTTCATCGGTAGGTTTAGACTGTCGGCCCTCCCACTAAAATTGTTCAAGTTTCGTCTATGGTTATATAAGCCAAAATAGGCTTACGTTATATAAGCTAAAACAAACAGCCTCATATAAACTTATAAGTTCACTTATATAAGCTTAACCAAACTTAGTTTCGGCTTATATAAGCTAATAATCTTATAAACCCACTGTATAAGCTAAAACAAACACCCCCTAAAACCATTAGATACGGGAAACTAACAAAAGCTATTACTAATTACTGGCAGGATAAGGTCTTGAAACAATACTCCATTAAACCAAATTACAAGATCAAAACTTAATTAACCTCATTCGGGGTTTTCGGGGAAAACCTAATAATCCTAACTACAGCTTAACAAATACTAATAAAAAGCATTAATATTTGATTCATAAAAAGGGTATAATAATTAACCTCATCCTGTTGTAACTGGTCATTATCTTTGAACAAATCATCTGATAAATCAGCTTCTTGACAACCCAAACTCAATTTTTCCAGCTTTTTCGCCACGTCATCATCATCATCATCCTCGTATTCATACTCATATTCACCAAAATCTTCCTTACTAGCATCAAAACCATCTTTTTGATCAATGTAATTATTCTTCAATGAGCCAGATTCTTGCTGAGTATTTGAAACAACCAAAGTTGGAACAGTAAGGTCAGGAGCTACTTTAGGATAAAACCATGATGATGATGATGATGATGATAATGATGATGATGATGATGATGATGATGATGATGATGATGATGACGATGGATTGGTGGGTTTAGAAGAACGAAAGTGACTACTAAGGATGTTGTTGTCGTCGTATTCGAAGAATGTTTTCTTCCTAGGATCGATGTAAGACACTTGTTTGCCCTTTCTCATCTTTGTTGAATGCTTGCTCGCTGTGTTTCGAGGAGGAAGATGAAACATGTACTATGTTAATTATGTTCTGTTTTTTATAGGCCATGTTTTAGGGCCGTTTGGTATGCTTGCTAACGGCAGTCCTTAGGGTTGTTGTTAACAACTCATTTTCAAAACATTATATTAAGACAATGTAAAATGTCCAAATAAAATCATTCAAATTCATTCAAAATCATTAACAACTTTCTATAATTTCGTACACACAAATTCAATTCACATTTCTCATTGGTTATATTAGCGAAATATGTGAAGCATATTTCGAAACATGTCTTACGTGTAATATATTTTGCGGAAAATTTGTTGTTATCGACAGCCCTAAGGGCTGCTGTTAGCATTTCCCTTATTATTATTATCCGTTAATTGAGTTTATGTTAAATTAGGAATCTACATTTATCTCCACTTCTACCAGTTATAAGTTATCTGCTCACACTTAAATTATAAATCAAGTTATTTTAATTTTTTAATTTAAATAAATTTTAGTGAAAATTTCTTAGAGGGCCACAATTCATTATGGTTGTCTTGCAGAGGCCACATTTTCATCACTTTACGAAAATGGCCATGATGCTCTTGATTCCTTTACCAAGACTATCCTGTTGACACGTGTTGTTCATTTACTAGTTCACGAAAAAAAAACATTTATCTCATAATGTTGATTACCTTTTCACGACTATGTCAGTCGGTCCCACCACTAACATGCCCAGCGACAATATCGTCAGTGTCACAATCCGACGTCCTTTTTCGTGGGGTCCACGTCTGTCCTTTTCGCAGTAGGTTGAAGTCTGTGTATGAAATTCACGACTATGTCAGGGGCATCTAGGTTACCAATAAAAAAAGTATTGTCTCTTCTATATATTCACAAGTATCCCTTTTTTCATAGGAAATAACGATTCTCTCCTATATATATTCACGAGTATTCACGAATATCTGGAAAATATACAAATGAGGAAAGAATTTAAATGGTGAAGTTGGTGTTTTTTTTGCTGATTCTACTTTTATCGCGGTCTATATGGCGGTATGTTATTTATTTAATTTTTATTTTGCATTAATAATTGTGTATGTATATTTGTTATAAATTATTGATATGTTGTTCTTGTAAAAATTTTAGGATTATCCCGTAGATTATCCTGTTACGTTGACCTGTAGAAGCAAGTTAACCTTGTTACCTTTGATTAGAAGAAGTTTTAGAAACACACCAAAGGAACCTTTGTTTAGGCAATCATGTTTTGGTTGGTTGTGGAATTTGCCAAAATGCGTAGAGACTGGTCTTTTAGTACATTACCTTGGATGTTGCCAAAATGCGTAGAGACTGGTCTTTTAGTACATTACCTTGGATGTTGCCAAATAGATTGTTTAGAAGAAGAGACAGAAGATGATCCGTTATCTTATGATGTTGGTGGTTATGTTATAAAATTTGGTAGGGAAGAATTTTGTTTATTGACCAGTTTAAAATTCGGTGTAGAGTTTTGTGGTGATTATTTAGAGGGGTCAATGCCGTTTAGGAGACGTGTTTTTTCATCAGCTTTTGATACTCGTCAGATAATTGCTGGTGATTTGCATAAAGTTGTTAACAGTGATGTCTTTCAATACCTAAATGAGTTGGATGATGTACGGCTTGCTTTGATAACTGTTTTAGAGTTGGTGCTTCTTGGGCATGAGTTTAGTCACATTGTTCCGGATTGGTGCTTTAGGTTAGTTGAAAATCTAGGTGCATGGAACTTGTATGCGTGGGGTTCGTATGTTTGGACCACATTGTATTGGCAGTTAAGGAATGTCGTATATGTACGTGCAGAACACCACCACGCCAAGGATGACAGAGACCCTGATGGAGAACCACCCAAGTATTCATTAATGGGTTTTACATGGGCGTCAAGGTATGTAATATGTTGTGTTTTCCAACTAAAATATAGTATGTGTCTTATTTGAAATTCATTTGTTTTCAGGCTTAGATGTTGGAGACGTATAGTGTTAATGCTGTGAAATATTTTAAGCGACTTGATGGTTATCCTCGATCTGTCCGTTGGTTACGTAAAAAAGGTTTTTCCGAAGACAAATTCCTTGTTTGTTACATGTGAGTTCTATGACGCATAGACATTCCTTTTTGCTCAATAATGTATTTGATAATTTTTATATTTGTGTAATTAATGTTATTATATTTTGCAAGGATGTTATACCAAACGAAAGGTTGTTTCCCGACGAAGTTGAGATGTCGGCAGATTGGTGGATTGATAGCATTAGATATTTCAATGATGAGATACATGAACCGCCACCAATACCTGAGTTTGATAACCGTTTTAGTCGTGATGATGTACCAGAAGACGTTTACTCACATATGATGGAACAGGATCGAACTATTAAAGAATTTAATGCAACAATTATGGTAAATGGTTAACATGATGTATATAAATGTCTATCATCGAATACTTGGCATATAATTATACTAACTATTTAAATGCAGGCACTAAAGGGTTGTGGCCAAGTGTCACCAACAAAAAATGTCGTGAAGGAATCTGATGTGCCTGGGTTCGGTAATGAGTTTCCTGGTACTCAATATAGCGATTTTAATAACATGGAGGTAAATTTGTTTTTGAAGATAATTGTCATCTTAATTTTATATTTTTGTTAAATAAAATAACCTTGAATATATTATATTTTAGGACATCCAACATGATGGTTTAGGTAATTTTACCCCAATTTGTAGCAACTTCTTTGACGATATTTGAATTCCGTCGCCATATACGCCGTCTTATAAAGTGACTCCCAACGCTTCGTTCGGGCAGCCTGCTAAGCCATCCGCAAATCATAGTTTGTATGTACGGACTAACCCGATGCCCCACGAAGGATTTGGTCGATGGTATAAGGTTGATCAAACATTTGAAGCTAGCTCGTCACAGCATCGTGATATTGGCGGCGACTCCCAGTAAGTAGATTAAAACTATTATTAATTTGTCAATAAAAGTTATTGTAGAAACTAGAAGGGGGGGTTGAATAGTTTCTCATCGGTTTATCTCCTAATTAAAATTCATTTCAATTAGGTGAGTGCCAAAACTATCTTTTACTTGAAATCTAGTTGCATAATGATTAAGTTCAATTCTAATGCATTAACAATAAGTAGTAAGTGTAATAATGATGAATGTAAGTGATGAGTAAGGAAAAAAACAACCTAGTAGGAAGACACCAAGATTTATCGTGTTTCGGCAACGAGGCTCTATCCTCGTTCCTACTCCACTCCTCGAGTACACCTTACTCGAGATTTCCACTATATCCACAAGCTCCCTTCTTGGCGGAGAAAACCTTAACGTTGCTTACATTATTTTCCGACACTAAGCTAAATGTCGAAACCTAATCTTAGCTAGGACCAATCTACACAACGTCGCCCACTTCACCATTTTACAACACAAGGCTAGATGTCGAGTTCTAATCCAAAGCTAGAACCAATCTTCACAATGTTGCCTACTTCACCATTTTCTGACACAATGCTAGATGTCGAGTTCTAATCCAAAGCTAGAACCAATCTTCACGACTCTTCACTTTGAAGCTAAGTGAGAACTTCACACAACACAACTACACATCACTTTATAGTTTAGTGAGAACTCACAAGACACAACCACGTCACTTTATAGTTTAGTGAGAACTAACATAACTTATTACAACTCAACTAAACATATCCACGTACACACATGTAGCTTGGATCTACACAACACAAATCCAAACACACACATATGCAAAGGATTTACACAACTCTAATCCAAGTATTCACACATAGCTTGGATGAACACAACTAGTCCAAGTATTCATAAATACATTAGATCTACACAAGACACAGATAAACAAATGATGAACATGACTAGATCTTTAGAAGAGGATGATCTTCATCAAGGCTTCATCTTTAATCACATCACAAGTGTGTAAGTGATCTTCTCTTTGGACAAGGTAAAGAAGGAGATCAATATGATAATCATAAGTAAACATACTTAACACATTAAGTGATCACTTACAAATGATTAGGATTAGAAAGGAGAAAGAAGACTGAAAGAGATGTCCAAAAAGGGTTGATGAAAATGCAGATTTGATCCACTATTTATACAAGACAAATCCCAACGGCTAGTTGGGGGCGGTTCCTTAGCTACCTAGGAGGTTCCTTATCGATAGCGAACCGCATAGGCACTTAAGGAACCGCGGAGTGTAGACTTCGCTCCTTTTTGTCTTTTAGTGAATCTGAAATATTTGAGGTTGTTTAAACCTTCAAAGGATATTCTTATGGCATTTGGAATATGCCATATTCAAATTTACATTTTCATTTTAATAAAACATTTTCTAAAAAATAAAGTTTATTAAAAATCTTTTGTTACATTTGACAAAAGTGAGTTTTAAGGCTAATCAATTTTATGATCACTAAGCATGATTAAGATATTTCAATGTAATGATTATTACCTTGATGATAGTGTTTGTTAGATAATTCGTTTTATGATTGTGTTTGACAATAAATGTCTTTGTAATTTGTCGTGATCAAAACTAAGAAATATTAATTAGTACTAACAATGTTTTTAGGCATTGCTTTGCATTAACAATATCCCCCTTTTTGATTACGACAAACTATAAACTCATTTACGTAAAATACAAGATTATTCGAATTATTAACGAGTTTATCACTATCATCTCTCCCCCTTTGTCGAAGCAAAAAGGTTAGCACAAGTCTTCGAATAAGAAAAGAACCGGACTTTGCTAGTAGCTCCCTCTTGGTGCTTACTCCCCCTTGCTTGGGGCACCAAGTGAATGAGCTAAGGTGACATGCTACACAAATGTTAGAAGAAAGAAAAGAAACAACACTGTTTATATGTGCACTACCTACTAACTAACTTGAGAGGGAGAAGGAAAAGAAATCTCAAATTAGAAGTAAGTATTTGCTAAGTATGTCCAAAGAGTGTGTGTTGACAACATCATAGTTCAATTGGTGGAATAAGGAAGAAAATAAACATCCAAAACAATCAAAAATGATTAAAATGTCAATGGGTTAAAATTTAGAATTTATGGAATCCCCATATTTAATTGTAAGTTTTAACCATGATCAACTCTTTAACAAATGTGTGAAAAAGAGTTAGCGGGAATTACACAAATATGAAATAACATACAAGAGAAATATTCACACAATATGAATATTTAAAGCAAAAAATATGGAAAGTAAACCACAAAGCATAGACTACTCTAATAGTGATAATCTTTCAAGATCGCTTAAGTTTTATTGACTCAAACAACTAAAGTACAAAATGTGCCTTAGTTGGAAAAGAAAGACGACGAAGCATCATTCGAAGTTTTGTTCACGGGAACGAAAACTTTGAGAGGAGGTCGAGTGAGGAGGAATTCAAGGAAATTTAGCTGGAAAAGAAAGACGACGAAGCATCATTCGAAGTTTTGTTCACGGGAACGAAAACTTTGAGAGGAGGTCGAGTGAGGAGGAATTCAAGGAAATTTAGCTTGTCATAGATATGAGCAAGTTCAATTTGTTGAAATCGACAACAAGCACACGAGGAACATGATGCAAAACAAAGTCGTTAGATGGGGGAGGTCCATCAAAATGAGAGTTTGGTGGAGAGGGAGATAATGGATAAGAGATGTTTTCACAATGCCTAGTGAGATTAGGGAAAGAAGATAGGTCATTGAGCTGTGGAGAGTTGAAAGGTTTAGGTGGTGGTGGAAGATTTTCCTTTTCTCCGGTAATTGGATTTATAGAGTAAGTCTCATTCCAATATTTAATCGGAGAGAAATAAGAATTCTTGGAGGATTTTGGTGAAGAAGAATCATGAGGATTCTTGTTCTTTTTGATCCAAACGGGTCGAACCGAGATTTTCGGTTTCTTTGAAAGCTTAGAAGAAGAAGCTTTAGGTTGAGAAGATTGTGACAAAGAAATGTCAAGGTTAGGAATGAAAGAGTTAGTCATTATGAGGGATGAAGAGAAGAACTCCCAAAAGAGAAGAATTTAAAGAAAGTAGACAAGGCAAAGATTTGAAATGAAAACAAAAGGTTTTAGGGAATGCTTAGCCAAATTGGGTAAACAAAGAATCTTCACCAAGACAGTGGTCAAAGAAGAAAGACCAAAAATAAGCCAAAAGTGGCTTTCCCGTACGAGGTTCCATATCGATATGGAGCCGCCTAATGGCTAAGGAGCCGCGTCCAGTGGACCACAGATCATGATTTTCAAAAGTTTTTGAGAAAAATAAGACTTTTTTCAAAATTTTGCAAATCTTGGATTTTTACCTCTTTAGCGCTAGAGTATGCTAGGGTTGCATAAAAGCAACACATTCACAAAGAATGTCTTGACAAAAGGTGACAAAATATTTAGATAACTTTTTGATCCAATTTTAAGTCAAGTTTTAGAGGTTGTGATAGATTTAGGTTCAATTTTAAATAAATTAAAGTTGATTAATGTGACCATATAGGTTAAAACACATAAAACTAAATCCATAGATCATCTTCATGAAAAACTGTTGGGTCCACTGGTTGTGGATCTTGCAGTCTGTTAAGGATGATGAACGACTTCTGTAATCACAAGTCTATTCACAGAAAGACTCCTTAATGTAATACAAAGTATAAGTGCGGAATACAAATACTATGATCAAGAAGAAACAGAATAACTAAATAACTTGATCCTTACTAAGGATTTCTACTATTAATATGAAATAAATATTAGTGAAAAGGTGTGTCTAACCCTTCTGCCAATGGGTTCCTTTTATACTACAAGGAAACCTTAAACTACATTAAACATAGACGTGTAACTCCTGATATGCATATCCTTTCCTAACATAACTCATGCATATCCTAACAAAACTACTAAGAATAACATTGTTTGACTTTCTACTAGACCAGGAGCACGTGTTGCTCCTACTACTACTAGAACCAGGAGGAACTTCATACCTCCTAGTTCATCTATTACAAATAGCTATTCCATAAGTCCTAACAATCCTCCCCTAAGCTTGAGTTTGACTGACTGAGTTCAAGTTTCTTAGTAGATCTTGCAAAAGCAGCACGAGGATTGAAACAGCAAAACGAAAGCAGCAAAATAACCATTAGAAGTGAAAGAACAAAGACCGCTGCAACTAATAACGCTGAGAAACTTCTTGAAAGCTTGGAACATATCTGCTATTGTTGAATCTTCACAGCAACATGAGCAGATTTGAGAAGCCTTTACCAAGTAGTTGCTCGCTCTTGGGCTAGCTAGTCTTTGTGGTGGAATAAGCATCACCCCGGGAGACCAGAACCCAGCCCAACTCTTAGAACGTAAATCAATGGTGAGTGGGAGTACCCTAATGATTTTGGGCAAATCATCACAGCCGTCAACGGATTCGATTGAAGTCTTTACTAGAAGCCGTACCCTTCCGGACTAGCCAACTCTTAGCAATAAATCATCGGTGGGATGAAAACCCTATAGCTTTGAGCAAGCTATTACAGCTATCAACGGATTTGATAAAAGTCTTTACCAAGAGACGTACCCCCTTGGACTAGCCACTTTTCAGTCTAGGACCAAGGCAAGTGAAAACCCTCCAATTTTGGGTAAACTGGCAACCATTAACAGATTTGAGAATCACACTAGAGCCGTACCCTCATGGTGAACCAACTCTTTCTTGTCTGCAAGACATGGTGAGTTGAACACCATTTGTTGTGTGGAACAGATCCAACACCAGTAGTACATCACATGACAGCCCAAGCGTGAAAAATCCAAGAGATAAAGAGTTGCATGATGGAAAAGTATAAGCAGATATTACATGATTTACAAGTTTTGAAATTTCCATCACATGTTAGAAGTATAAGTAGATATTATATAAAAGTATATATGTTTTTTTTACCAAACTAAGTAAAGTGTTAGTCACCAATCACTGTACATATTGGTGAAAAGAATGTATAAAATATCAAAAGTAGAGAAGAAATAAACCAATCACTGACCAGAAGCAGCAACTTTGTCCGCAAGTAGCCGAGCTTGAATTCCTTCAACCAAGGTGGTGGCCATAGCAGACTCGTTGCCAAAAGGAGCATTTGACACCACCAGGTGACACTCCAGCATAGCTTCCATGCTAGCAATGGTAAGAGGATACTCCAAATCCACAAGCATAAACACACTAGCACCAGATTCCAACTCCAATACATGCACACAACAACCTGCATACAACTTCCACCTAGTAATCACCCAGCGAGGCTGTTCCTTCCACACCCCAACACTAGGAGAATCAGGGGGACAATATAACATTATCTTCAAATCACCCCAAAGGACCAACCTAGGCCAGCTAGGAACATCACTAGGAGACTTTGGGATAGCAGCATCAACCAACCCATATAGTTGCATGAGATCACGACGTTCCACCCAAGATAATATGCTTTACAGCCCAGATACATATTTATGGTAGCCATCACTAGTCTTGATCAAATGGGTATATTTACCAGCAGCAATGGGTGGAATGCTTGAAGCACTAGGAGGAGCAGGTAGGTCTTCACTTGTCTTTGAAGCAAAAGCAGCCCTGGCCAAAACAGTCAACCCATCTTCCTCCTCATCCTCATCCTCATCAGATAAAACCATCTTCTTCTTATGGCGCTTGAGCAATTTTACAGTGACTTGACCCTGTTTACCAAAGGGAGCACAAAATCCCTAGTGAGCTTCCGATGCTGGTTGAGCTCATCCTCTAAAGATATGATCTTCTCATAGTACCTGTGCACTAAAGCAAGCAATGATGTCAGAGTAACAGGTTCCTCAGTTTCCCCACCAAGAGGATTTGGTTGGGGGATGCTTCATTGGGACCAGAAGCAAAAGATTGGTCAGCCACATGATCACGAGAGCTAGAAGGCTCCTCAGCAGAAGGGTGAACTGGGCTAGGAGGGGGAGAATCAGCAAATGGGGACACATGTGGGCGAGTAGAAAAGGTGGTCTTTGAGGTGAATGGCATTTCTACCACCACCTCTCTAGTTGGTTCCTCAACCTCCACATGAGGAACACCAGCAGCAGAAATCTCCTCCTCCATGGGATAATCAACCAATTGAGGTTCCGCCTCGGCTTGAACAGCCGGAGGAACCACATTGGGACCCCCTTGGGCAAGGCCCAGCATGGTAGCAGTGAGGGGCCTTTGAGGACCAAGATAACCAATTGTCATATTCGCATAAACTTTCAGAGTGAGCTTAGAAGGCACATATTCTTTCCTATTTCTAGGTAAACACATATGAATTTGTTGCAAAACCTAGGATACATGAGAAACTTCTTCTTAGAACCAGTAGCACTAAGATTGCTAACCAACCCATCAAGCAAATAACGAGAAAAGTTAAAAGGACGACCCTGTGCAATACACACCAAACCAGTAGCAAGGGAGATGGGAAATGCATCCCAACTCCCAGCTTTGGGACTTAAGCATTGTATCAAGAAGTGAAAAAGCAGCTTCCATTGAGGGGAAAAACGATTTTTCTGAAAGTTAAACTTCCCCTCATGATTGTAACCAATTGCAGCCATACCATCCAACACCTCCACATCCGGGAGAGAAATAATGGCATCTTCATCTTAGAGATGAAGGGCAGACCGAATGGATGCTTCTGTCACCACATAGGAGCGATCATCAATAGTAGCATGGATCTCCAATGGGCGACCCAAAACAGCGTGGGTGTTGGCAGTAGCCCAGAACTGACGAATGACAGAATCATACACAGTTGGGCAAACAGTAAGGGCATACCTGAGATTAGAAGCCTCGATGTACTCCAAGATGTCAAGAAACTCCTCCCTTCTGGGGCCTTCTCCGAGATAAGCAACCTTGTTGTGATCGGGTTTGTACTGTAGAGATGCCATTGATGATGATTGAGAAGTTAAAGATGATTGCTTGAAGCTGGTTAAGGGTAGGAGCGTGTGTGTGTGTGTGTTTAGGTCGTGATAAGTGAGTCAAATGATCCTTTTGACCATAAATAATGGTTAGGGAAAACTGTTCATTGACCCCTAATTATGGGGGTTGCCCTTTCCAAGTTAAGGCATTAATGGTGAGTAATTACTTGCCCTTTAATCCATTATTAGAAAATCCCAGTTACCATAGATAAACAAATATGTGCACCAGAAGTAACTGGCGTTGACTGAAAGTCAAAATGGCTAGAGGTCAACGCTAGGAGCATCGAGTGGTCAACAAAAGTCAACATAATGAACAGTGACCCAAGATGATACTAGAAGCCAAACACACGTGGAGAATGGGGGGTTTGACCCACTAGGATCAGAAGTGTGCCACTAGGAGTAACCAAATTCTGCCACTAGAAGTTGCACACACAGCAAATACCCATGGAAAATGTCATAAGTAGCTGCCAGAAGTAAGAATGTAAAAGTATATATGTACAATAAGCCTCCCCTTAGGCTTTGCCTCCCCTCAATCCTAGACCTTAAGGATTAACCATACCAATGTGAAACACCAAGTGGTTAAACTATGGACCATCAAACGCTTTAGTCAGTAAATCAACAACATTATCATTCGTACGTACCTTGAGAACCTATATCAGCTTCTTTTCATTGGCATCACGTATAAAATGGTGCCGAATCTCGATATGCTTGGTTCGTTGATGAAACATAGGATTCTTCACTATGTAGATAGTGTTTTGATTGTAGATAAAGGTTCTGATGTTCATAAAGTTGAACCCATAATCCAACATTTGATTTTGTATCCACAAGATTGTCCACAACAACTAGCAGGAGCTACATATTCAGCTTCTATTGAGGAAGTAGCTACTATTGTCTGTTTCTTACATTGCCATGAAATGAGTCTTCGTCCCAAAAATTGACAACCACCAGTAGTTGACTTCCTATCATTATTAGCACTGCATAATCACTATCACTATAGGCTCGAAGAACAAAAGGTGATTCCTTTGGATACCACAAGCCTAGCTTGGGTTGTGCCTTGATATATTTGAAGATCTTCTTGACAACATTCAAATTAGACACGGTGGGTGCCACCTGAGGTCTAGAACACGCACTAACAGCAAACATAATGTCCGGACGTGAGGCAGTCAAATACATGAGTGAGCCAATCATTGACCTGTACATGTGAACATTTACCGGGGGATCTGGCTCATTCTTGAGTTTGACTTTAGTGACTTCATAAGGTGTTGTTGCTGGTCTAAAAGGTTCCACATCAAACTTCTGAATTATCTCATGGACATATTTATCTTGACTAATGAAGATACCATCCGACTATTGCTTGACTTGGAGACCAAGGAAAAATGTTAGTTCTCCCATGGCACTCATCTGAAATTCGCCATTCATTAGCTGTTCAAACTCATCACACCATTCTTTCCTAGTAGAACCGAAGATAATGTCATCCACACATACCTGAACCAGGATGATATCTTTGGTATTCCTTTTAAGGAACAATGTTTTGTCAATAGTGCCTCTTATGTAGCCATGCTTCAACAAGAAAGTGAATAGACGCTCATACCAAGCTCTAGGAGCTTGATGAAGTCCATAAAGAGCTTTGACCACCTTGTAGACTTTCTTAGGATGAATGGGATCCACAAAGCCCTTAGGCTGAGTGACATAAACTTTCTCGTCAATCTTGCCATATAGAAATGCACTCTTGACATCCATCTGAAAAACTGTAAAGCCAATATAAGAAGCAAAGACCAAAAACAGACGAATGGCCTCAATTCTTGCAACAGGAGCAAACACTTCAGTATAGTCAATTCCTTCAAGTTGAGTGTGACCTTGTGCTACTAGTCTAGCCTTATTCCTCACCATAATACCCCTTGCATCTTTCTTGTTTTTGAGAATCCATTTGGTACCAATTGCTGTCTTTCCATCTGGTAAATCAACTAGGATCCAAACATTCTGAAACAAGAATTGTTTCATCTCCTCCTGCATAGCCTCCACCCAACTTTGATCCTCAAGAGCATGTGAGACAGACCTAGGTTCCACCTGTGACAGAAAACAAGCAAACAAACAGTGAAGAAAATCTGTGTGATTATTACGCTTTTGGTCTTCAATGTAGCTCACAAGATCATGATGACCCGAAGTTGCTTTCTTATGCATGCCGCGAGTCTTGACAGTTGGACCAGGATCTCCTATGGTTTGAGTAGGATGCACTTTATGGATCTGCTGAATAGGAGTAGGAACTACTTCTACTTCTGGTGACAAGTTATTAAGATCCCCAACTATGTTATCATCATATGAAGTAGAGCCGAAAATGCCATATATTGGTTGCTTATGAATATCATCCAGCTTAGTTGAAGTCTTCTTTTGATAGTTTCCTAGGTCAAAAGGACCAGAGAACCTAGTTGTGGAAGTTGGATCACTAATAGGGCTTCCAATAGGTGTTGAACCTGTACTAGGAGTAACAATAGGATCACTAGGAGTAGCTGGTACACCAGAAGTAACCAAAGGAAACTCAAAGCCTCCTTGAGTAGCTGCTGTAGTAGCATCTTGTTGTTGCTTAAGCAGTGTATCAAGAGCATGATGCCCCCTAGACTTTTATTTAGTCAACTATGTGCTAACTTGCTATTTATCTGGAACCGTTCCTTTATTTTTGTGAAATAACGTATGCTGACGTGTATTTCGCTTAGACTGTGCTCAGTCTACGTTGCTGTGAACACTACGAGTGTGTCACTATTGGTTGCGTAATAATTTACGATCAATATTTAAGCGTATCTGAAATTAAATTCCAATACGTGTGCATCATGTTTGTAGGATTTATCTGTGTCGCGTTGCGCGAGCTATCTGCAATTTAACCGTTGTCTACGTATTTAAACGAATTAATATTGTGCGAATAATTATTTTCATAATTATGATTATAACTAATGTTATTAATTATTTTAGCGAGTCGTTTTATTTTCCGTGAAAATAATTAAAATCGATCTAATTATTGGACATACAATGTAAGCCAAAATACATCAAATAAACATTTATACCATAATATTTTCGCATTTAAATAAATCACATACCAAAAATAACATCCACTCAACCATCTTTCTTAACCTAACCTATCAAACTACCAAAAAGGGGTAAAACTAACTATAGTTGGATATCTTAATTCACCATTAGTTAAATTAACCTATTAAACTCTTGCACAACACATACCAAACGCATGAGGTACCTGGTATGTACAAAACCATTTGTTTTCTTGCCTAAAGTAGATAAACAAAACTATATTATAGCTTAGTTTGCTTTGTCTACTACCTTAAGGCTTTGTTTCTTTTTTTCCTTCTTGATATGGAAGGTGGATCCCACATCCACTATAACATCATAATGGGGAGGGAAAGACTTTATATTCCTTGTACATTTAGAAGATTTAACAAAATTTTAATATTAAAATAATGTTTGGCCCACTTCTTTCCCTACTCATACAATTTAGTGGGAAAAAGAAAATGCAATCCTCACTATGACTCCTCCTTATTTTCACTCGAAACACACATTAAACAAAAAAACATACAAACTCAAACGCATAACACTTATCTCACTCTTGTATTCGGATCAAAAATAACACAAGCCACCATTTTCATCTTCTAAAAGCCTCCATCATCTTTACAAAAAAATATATGCACAACTAATCTCTAAACATCTTATGCCACTAAACCAAGCAAACTAATCACACATCATACAACTCCATTAAGGTTTTCGTGGGTATTTCACTTGTTGTCTCGTGGGTTTTCGCATCTTTCTGACGGGGGTTTCACAGTTGGAACGTGGGTCCTTGTTTTTGAACGTGAGGTTCTGTTTTGAACGAGGGTTCCTAGCTGTTGCGGTCGACGAGAGTACGAAGGCCTGTGGGTTTTTGGTGTCATTGTGAAGTGAGCTCATTTTTTTCTTTCGTGGGTTGTTACTACTATTTATGTGGGTCTCGTTGTTTGAAGGATTAGATTCGAAAAGTTTTAGGTTACCGGTTATTGTGCTTGTCGTTAAGGTTACGTCTTACACCTTTTATCTTCGTTCTTTCGTTTGCTACGTCACTTGCACATGTTTGTCGTCTTTACCACTATTTTCGGAAACTGAACTTGCAAAACATATGTCTTTTAAGTCTTTGAGCTTCACATTATAGCTTCATAAACGAATTTAATGATCACATTGAAATGGGTTTTCATGATGGGTTATTGAACGTGCTGTTTTCCTTTAAAACTCGTCGGTATGTTTTCTTAGTGTGTGTCGGGCTAAATGGGTACGTCAAAAACCGTGTTTTATGTCATAAATATGTACGTGTGCATGTGAGACGAGGGTTCTGAGTGTGTGTAAACATGTGAGCTTGTGTTTATGCAAGATTTTGTGAGATCTTGTCGATGGCTGTCGAATGTATTGTTAGAGTGGTGAGGTTGAAACGCAAGTATGTTGTACAAAGATGATTCTTTTTTCCAAACGTGGGTTTTGTTGTGAGCTGTGAGTTGTGTTGAGAGTTTATGAGCATGAGTCGAGGTCAAAAACTTGCTTTACAAGAGGGGTCGTTGTGTTGTCTCCACTGTTTATGTTAGTAACGATAGTGTGTAAAATGGAGATTTTGGAAGGAAAACGTTTTTAAAGAGATTGGAAGGGTAACGAACATGGTTTTTAAATTCTGACTTGGTCTTTTCTGTCTTGATATCACGAGAGAGAAAGAGGAAAGGAGTAACATATATAGATGACCAAGAGAGAGAGATAGATAAATGGGAGATAGGAAATGAATATCTTTTTCTTACTGACGAACAGTCGGGTCTATACCGACTGAAAAGTGCTTTCAATTACAAATAAATTATGTACTGGATCATGTGGGGCTGCTGTTTAGGAGGGAAAATGTTTTACTATATTACGAGAGTGAGGGAGACGTGAGTGGGGCAAAGCAAAAACTAATCTTCTTTCTTTTCCTTTGTTGTTTTGTACCGAGAGTAGGATTACAAATTTGATGTGACATAAAACATTTGTCTAAACAAATTATTTGTACGTAAAAGTATATGTTAAATTGAATATAAGAGCGACTAGTCGAGTTTTAATTAACGTGGCTAAGTGTTGTTTAATATGGTTATATCAAATTTACGTTGATAGACTATCGATTTTCTTTAAGAAAATTATAAAATATTTTAACTAAGTTAAAATGGTAAACATATACGTGAAGCCGAAAGGTTGCCTAATTTTATCGAGTTGTGACGACATCTTCCTTATTTAGAAGTTTGGTCGAATATTATATCAACAAATATTTTGAGCATATATATTTATAACTTAAACCGTGATTAAGGGTGACATGTGCGTGTGACATGAATGTTTGCATTCTTTGATTGTGACCTAATCTAGCGTTATATAATTTAGGTTACGATATCCGTTTGCTGCATATGTGATTTTCATATTCTTGCTGTGAAATCTTTGCATACTAAGGTGAGTCATAGCCCTTATTAAATTGTCTTTTATGTTTAATCTCCCAGGACCGGAATGATTATCCCTGCCCGATGGGTCTACATCCATCCCTGAATGTCGTCGGGTACTGTTAACTTCCCCACCATTCTTTTAACTGTCACCTGTAATCCGCACAGGTGTGTCCGCACCCCCCTGAGTGGACGAGAAAGGTACGTGAGACTCTCGCGTCATACGGCTCCGTCCCGGAATCAAGACCCCCTTTCCTTTGACCAACGGGTCCTCAAACCAACTTGTCCTTCTTTTCATCACTTAGGTGAGATAAATGCTTTGTTGCCTGCCTGATGGACGCAAAATCTGTTTATATTGCCACCTTGCTAAAAGTTATGTGTGATATGCCTAAGTAGCGATAGTCCACTAGTCCCCTTTTATCATGAACCGTTAGTTACTCTGGATGAGTAGGCTCTTATGTTATGGATAGATCTATTAGGGTTTGACAACCCCCGTCCAGGTGTTAAAATACATCGCTATGCCAAACGGACGTATATCATATGGTTTTTGCTAGGTGGCCATTGGTTAGGCACCTACTTGGGGCAATCTTATATATTACGCGTGCATCAGTTGTACGTACTTGTCATCAGCCTCGGTGTCATGAGCTTAGTGCTATCATAACTATAATTATCACATCTGATTCCCATATGCATGACATTATATCTCCCATAATGGTCTCATATGCTTTAAACATGTTGTTTGCGGTCCAAAATCGAATGCTATGCTTTTAACTTAAACCTATGAACTCACCAGCCTCGTGTTGACACTTTTAAGCATTTATCTCAAGTGTTGAACTACTTGCTTGTTGCTTGCTTTGGAGTCTCATTCATATTGTACTTGGATTTGAAGACTTGCTCATGCTTAATAAACTTTTACCTCAATGTTGCTATTAAACTTTGATTTTCCGCTGCACTTGCTTAAACTTATTTATAATTTGAACCTTGTAATTCGAAATATAATGCAACGAGGTAAATTATTTTAAAAACGTCTCATTTAGATTCATTCTCTTGCACCTTGGACTATGTTATTATGACGTAACAGCCCCCGAGCTTTACCGCTTCCGTTGACCAATTTTTGGGGTGTTACAAATATAAACTATCCAATCCTGTAACAAAATTATCTTGTTACTTTTATGTTTTATGATTTCCGTCGTTTTTAATAATTGTAATAATATTATGCTTTGAATACAACCTCAAGGTAGCGATTTATTAATGTTTGGTCAATTTGCGTATCAAATTATTTCAATAGATTCGCTATTTTTACACAAAAAATAAGTATTTGAAGTTGAAAATACATCATCAAATATGACACAATTTGACACCAAAACAAAATTTAAATAAACCAATGTGATATATACTAACCATGCATGTACAAGATCTTCGTATATTCTTTTTCAAAATTTCTCAACAAACACAAGTGCCATGCTTTGACACCTAATATATTATTCATCTTGACTTTATTTTTTACTAATTTTTCTAACCTCGAAGAGCTCTCTAAAAACAACACAATATGCCAAAAAAATATTTTATAATCTATCGTAGCGTTATACAAACTCTGCGCAAACTACATGCTTACTCACTTTTTTAACATTAATAAAATTAGTAACCATGCACAAACTAACCCTAAAATACATACTCGTGATTTTTTTCAAAAGACATGACTTTTTTTTAACCTACATGCGACAAAGTCAGTGGTGGACCCCACGAAAAAGTCTGACGCAAAACAGTCTGATTAAATTAATGTTTTTATTCGAGATGGGCATGTGAGTGGTGGACCCCGCCTGACATACTCGTGATTCCCTAACCAAGAGTATCAAATTAATTTTTTTTCCGAGAACCAATCAACTAACGACACTTGTCAACCCCAAAATCTAGGAAAACAAATCACGAGCATGATGGCCATTTTCATAAAGTCTATTATATATGGCCTCTGTAGGACAAAAAGGTGAAAATAGGGCCCTATAGGAAATTTTCGCTAAACTTTATGCAAGTATAACCGTGTTTAGGGTATAAAGTGTAAAATATTTGTTTATTCTAAAGTTTTTAGAAAAAGTTTTACATAACTTCATATAATTTCTTTAAAATTCAACTATTAAAGTTTTAGAGTCCATTGCATCTTTATTATTTGTCGGGTTTAACGAAGAAATTCTCTAGAAACTTCTTGTAACGGATCATCTTTTTATGGGTTTTTTAACCGTATCAAATTTGGTTCTTTGACTATTGCGTTTGTTAAAATAATCGTTAATTGCATTATGTGCAAGTCACATGATAAGGTAATATTGTCATTTTATCCACTCATACACACATTTATTTAAACCTTTTTCATTTTTCATGTTTTTTACTTTGACTTCATTCTTCATCATCTTTATCATTTATCTCTTGTTTTCTTCATCTAATCCAACCACCACTACACCTACAACTACAAAACACCACCACTTGTTGCAGCCACCACCTTCACCCACCAAACACGCCCACAACCTGAAGCGACCACCAAACACAACCACCATCCCGCAAACAACACTTTCTTCATAATATCTTTATCGTAAAAGTGAGTTCGTAATCTCAAGATCTAATTTATTTCTAAACAGATGGTATTTGACTTGATTTATTTCTAAATTTTAATTTTAGGGTTTGAAAGTGGACTTTATCGTAAAAAGGTTAAACTGTAAATTTTATCCCTTGAGTATTGCAAAAATGCGGAAAAACTGATGGCGTATAGCATGACCACGGCTCATTGGGCCTAAATCCATACACCAAACCTTGGGCCCAGGCCTAATTACACAAAATCCCACCAAGTAGCAAAGTTCTAAGCGGATCAACTCCTCGAGGGCGGATCCGCAACACAACACCGGACATGCTTTCCTATGGCACGTCCGGGGCCCTTATGGATAAGGTCTTAGAAACGGGTCTGTAGGTTACGATTAGCAAGACAAATTGGACTTTGGACCATAAAGGCGCACTCATAGTACTATCCGAAATACTAGGGGAAGTTGAGTACTCTCCCCTATAGATAGTAGACTCTAACACTCCAAACTAAGTATGATTTTCTCACTCTTCTCAACATACACATATATATATCTTTGACGATTTGAATATTTAATCTCACGTTGGAGTCTAATCGTGGGGTCCGTCCTCACGGTAAGGACTAACAGTATACTTTACTTGTGCAAGAAATCATCAACCATATCTCTTGATAGTACATGATCCAACACAATCCAACACATCTAAGCCTCTCCCGCTAGAAACTTTTAGACCTACATTCAATCACGACCGATCATTGTATTAACAAGTGGCGCCATCTATGGTAAGAACCCGTACTTTCCCGGTATTATTTTATTTTTTTATTCGTGCTTCTTGAATTTTCCAATGTATTACATTTTCTTGTATTCTTATATGTAAATCCTGAGATCATGATAACTTTAATAAATTATACTTTTTAAGTATTTTCTGATCATTGATAAAACTTTTCCTGGAATTATAAAATTTCTTATTTTATTTTTCCCATATTTATTTAAATCAAATCTTTTGATTTAAAATCACCCGTGTGCATTTTACAACGAGTTTACTCAAATCAATGAATAACGAGGATTACTAACGATCACGATATCGATGGATGCCCAAAATTTTACATTTTATTATCGATTTTTTCGATAATTAATATTTTCGACGATTTCATTTTAATTACGTGTTGAGTCGTGTCGGGAAACCATATTATCAAAATTATGATGCATTTTAACTTTTGAGAAGTATTTTTACGAAACCCGAGCCCCGTAAATATTTTCAAAATTTACTAATAGTCATTTTTGACCCTTTAAACCATTAAATTACTTTTAGGTCTAAAACTATCCAATATTTGCAAATTCTACCCTAACCTTACTATATAAATTAATTTTTTTCACCAACCCTTCATTCCACTAATAAAAAAAAACACACATGAAATTTCATCGTCTTCTTTCTTTCTCTCTAAGATTGTCGTCACCTCCCTAGCCCAAAACCATCCTTGATCTTCAACTTCTACTTTGTTTTAACAGAATCTAATCAAAGTCCCATTCATAAAATTCAATGGTGATTCCATTGATACAAAAATCTTACACATGCGTCAACTTTCAAGAATTCTTGTGATTTTATGGTTAGTTTATGTTTTAATCATCATGCATGTGATGATCTTGGTAAGATCATTATGTTTTGAGCATATAAAGTTTTATTTTTTCTCTTTGATTTTTGTTAAATTTAACATGCAAATGTTTTAGGAGTTGTTTGTTTGATGGGTATGATAGTAGGGTAATTTTAGAGGTATGGGAATGATTGGATTTGGTTGAAAAATTGATTTGATATGATTTTTAAAGAGGGTATTTTGGACAACAGGTTAGAGCAGATTTTTTGTGGGTCAAAGTTTGATAAAAGCTTGATATTATAGGATAGTATTGTAGTGGTTGTCGAGAGGCCCATTTTGATATAAGATACAGCTTCTAACTCATTACGGATCAAAAGTTATGCTAGTTTTAGTATTAGTGTACCGGGAGACGCAAATCGGCACAATCCGAAATTGTGGCTTATTTTGGGTCGACTCTCAGGGACTTTAGGCATGATTAGATAAATAAGACTATTGATTTTCAAAGTTTATAAACTTAATATGATGAGTCTAGTAATGGGTTTAAAAGGCGAATTGTCAAGATAGTACTTTTAAAGTGGTATAAACGGTTTTACAAAACGAGTATACATTTTGTCCGAAATTTTAGAGTCGAGTAAAGTATCGATCTGATGGGTTTTAAAGTGTGAACTTTGGCTCAAATTTTGGTGGGGTCTTATACACGATAATTTGTATTTTGGACACGTAGTTCAATGCTTGTGTTGCGTGTGTTTGAGTATTCACTATTGGACATGGTGACTTACTCAAATGTTTATTCATTATATAAATGGCTTAATTACTGGTCCGAGAGAAGTTAATGAATGGTTTGACTTGCGTTGACTTGGCGTCTTATGACGGGTCAATTTCAAGAGTGCAAGTGTTTAATCGAGTAGTGTTGGATAAATGGGATAACATGGATTCATTTGGTTCGTGTCATTAGTCATGAAGTATGAATACTTTGAAAAATATTTTAAGTCATATTATACTTGGTAAATATCGATCTTTGAGTTCGAGTCTTAACACGCGCCTTATTTTGATAGGTTGCGGTTTTCGTGTTTACCGGGCATCCATATCGTCAGTGATGGTCATGCTACTACGTTTTCTACTCAACTTCTGAGTACAATGATTCACTTACCTTATGGCTAAGGTGAGTTCATAGCCCCTTTTTACTTGTACATGGTTTCTAAACGCGGGGTGAGATTTTACATGGTGGGATACAACCATTTAAAAACTGTATGTTATCCTGAACTTGTATGCTATCCAGAACTTGTATGCTTTCCCGACTTTCACTATTATTATTGCTTTTAGTCTATAGCCTTAAGTTTCCTCTCTTGATCATGAACCGTTAATTTACTTGTCTTGCTAAGCGCGAATGTTGTGGGTGGATCCATCAGGATTGACTATCCCCGTCTCAAGTACCTTGACGCACTAATATTTGTTTATACTTGAGTATTTAGACTGAATACTCCCTATAGGAACTTACATGAGTTAATCTTCGGTTCATGAACTGAACAGCAATAATAATGGTTTCGGATTATGGTTAATGATCATAACCATACTCCCTATTTACTTGTTTTGCAAATGAATGCTTGTGTTCCACACCTTTATTGCTAAACCTATGAATATCACTCAACTTTATGTTGGCGATTTTACATGATTAATCTCAGGTATTATTACTTAGCTTTGCTTGGAGGGGAGCCCGCAGGATATTATCGCAGCTTGGAGATTTCTGTGTATAATTAAACTTTGATTTTAGTAAAAACTGTCATAAAGTTTATCATATATTCTTGGTATATATATGTTACAAAACGATAATTAAATAATATATTTTTACGCATATATAAAACTGTGGGACCCTTTGTTTAAAAACTCTGATCTTTTATGATGTAATGTATATGTTTTTATTACGTCAACTTTGTGTCAACAGTAATGCATTGTTTCTTGTACCATGATTGGGAACCCCCTTGCTGCCTAGTTGTTCCCTTGCCTGATTTTGGGGGTCTCACATATTGGTATCAGATCGATGGTTATAGGGAACTGAGTCGTTTTTCAAAACTTAGTCTATAACCGAAAATTTCAAATATTTCATCTTTCTAAGTGTCAAACACAGAATCTGCCAATGTTGTTCGATATCTGCGCGGGTAACTCTCTAATCCTTATTATTTACTTTTAATTATCGTTGTAGTATTTTATCTCTTGATTACATTTGGAAATATTACATTGCCTTAATGACGATATTTTCTATCACTTTTTAAAGCCTACGTGCTTCATGAATTATCATTGGATATTACTTGATTACATATGCTCTTACTGCATTTCTTGGATTCTTGTTCTTGTGAATTGATCTTGTTGCAATGATTTTATATTGTTATGACGTTACATACTTGTATTCGGAGCGCGTACGCTGCCGACTTTTCATACTAACTTTTCTAAGACTACTGCTATCTTGTTTATGCGTGATATGACTGACCTCATATATTCGTTCGTTTTGAACCGTCTGTTTTTCTCGACTCACTGTTACATGCTGTCGTATTCTCGTGATACCATTGTTCGGGATTAAATAAGTGTTGCTTTCAATGAAACTTCTGATTTTCAATATACTACCGTGCGTGTTAATTTTATTGTTAAACCTCTTTAAGATATCTATTTAGATATCCAAATTATTTTCTGATCATTCATAATTCAATGTCTAGTCTATAGACCATTGGGTAGCTCAATGTGTCTCCGAAAAAGACTAAAGGACATCGTGTGAGTCACACATCTCGAAGCATTCCTCGAATCCGTGTTGAATAATATCATGGGTTTTCGTAACCTTGATTGACCCTTACGTCACCATTTTACACGACACTTGTATATCGATTAAATATTATTTCATTGACCATTCTACGTTTCGACTTCGAATTACAACATTCGTTGTATCTTGAAAACACCATCGTCATCTGGTAATTCATCCTCTATTCTGTAGCGATTGTTTGAAATACAATTCTACTTCTATAAACTTGTATCCTCCATTTTCTTTAAACTTCCTCGCTCCAGGAGTGCGACTTGTTAATGTTCTGTTTCTTTCTCGATATGTCTTGTGATTTTGGAAAATCACACTGCCAAGAGACCTTCCTGCATTGCCTCTTGAAGTCGAAGACACGGATGTCATGCGCTATTTTTTATTTCTTAGTTTATCATTGGTATTCATAAACCAATTTTTATACTATGTAATCTTTACATGCTTAACTACAAGTTATTCTCTTTTGTCTTTATGGAATCTACAAGTCACGTGTGTACATAAATTTTGGGTTATTATGAAATTGGATTTAATTTCAAGGTATGTCGAAAAATATACTTTATACAGAAAAGTTACATGTAAATTAACAGGTGTCGAGGAAATATTTTTATAAACTGTAGACATAAAAATATATTTCTACTTGTTGAAACGTTTGTTTAGGACATAAAATTTGACCCGAAAATCTTAAAAACGAGCAAGTTACGCTCATTTGCAATTGTAAAATTTAAGAACATAATTCTACATATTTAAAAATATCATTTTGTTGACAGATTTAATGCAAGGGCATTTTCGTCCATTTATGATCTATTTCAAGTCTCGAGTAAAAGTGAAAAGTTGTCCAAAACATCGTTTTACATCAAATTGCTTTAGACTCCGAGTCTTGAGAATGTCATTTAGTGAGTCATTCGGTCTGGTTAGACCCCAAAAGTCAAACTTAAAAGTCAAAACTGGTAGACTTTAAAAATATGGTTTAGAGCGTTTTTGAGTTCGTTTGAGCTCGTAAAACTCTAATGAATGGAATTTTACAACTGTGAAACATTGATTGCGTTTGAAAACGTTTACAAATAGTAACTTGAACTCGGTCGTACATAAAACTTGAACTTTTAGGAAACAAATGATTTGATAAAACAATGATGAACTATATGTTTCGAAAAATGTGTACATTTTTATGTGTCACTATTTACCTGTTAAATTCCTAAACTTTCCTAAAATAGAAACTTTTCGGGTTAGTTGTATTATTCGAAAACTGATACTCTGCTTTTTTTTAAAGTATATTTATGTAAAATAAATTACGATGTGCACACATATGGATTCATCTATCCTTCTTGACTTAATTGTCATTCTGAGTTGTCCTTCTTTGCTTCTATCGCACCACTGATTTGGGTCGAGGTTTGAAGTTCTTGCTTTCACATCGTTCGTTATCATCTTGACACGTGTTTCATGACCACTCCAACTAAACCTTTTGAAACCTTATCAACTTGTAACCATTTCATTGATTGTCTTGAACTACTCTTTATTACCCTCATGTAATCCACTCGCAATTATCGTGTCACCTTATGAATTTTAACTGGTATCGTTGCGAATCGTTTTACAAAATGTTCTACATTGGTGATTGTTTTACTATGTAATTTCACAAATTGTTCAACAACTGGTCTTGTAAAGAATTCTTGTAACAATAAAAATTTTGATTTAAACATTTAGCCAATTAGTTACTGGTGAAAAGTTTTAGTAATTATTTTGATTCCCGTTTTTACAAATAACATTATACACATATTTTAAATCATATGACATGTAATACTGGGTTGACAAAGCTGAGCATCGCATTGCTAGCCCTACATTATGCATGGCCTGATCACCTATGAGTAATTTAGAAGGAGCCATGCGAGGCCAAATAGTAGTCACCCTAAATATTTGGCCAGGAACCAACTTTTTACTTGTGTTTCTAAAAAAGTTAGATAATGAAAATTTTGAAAACTTTTACATCTTATGCGAGTAGTAAAAGTTCGCGACATACACATATGAACCCGTATCTTTTCTCGAACAAAGTACATGCCTCAAGCACATAATTCCTTACTCAACGACCTTTATTTTACTTGTTACCTCATCTTCCTTCGTGATACATTTCTTGTTACCACTTGTCTAATTTCTTACCATTGTTACCAGACTTGAAAGTTTCAATGTTATTATGCTTCTACATCGATCGACCTTCAATATCTATTTTGGTAGACCTTCGAAACGTCTCTAGACGCGGTTAATGTTTTATGACTGAACGTGAACAATGGTTCCGTGTACTTGTCACAATTATGTGTTAGACTCTATCGTTTTGAAATTCATTCGTGTGAACCACGTGTTAATTTCGCATCTCATTGCGAATGTTGTTTATTTTTCTGGAATTACTCTCAAGTGACTTCCTAAGATTTTTCTTTGATTCAAAAATTTATTGTATGGATTTTCTCTTTCGATCGTATATCGACCACCGAGAACTTAATAAGCCATTGCTGGTGACGCCAACCTCACTCGTGAATTAATCTTGTTAAATCCTTTGTTTCATATTGTCCCTATCATTGATGCGTCTACTCTATCATGTCCGTTAAGAAATTGGTGCAAATTACGTTTTATCCCCTCGTACTATTACTCGTGTACAAATTGTTGATCTTTATTCATTTGATACTCGTTTGCTATCTTGTCAACGTTTCAAAATCCGAACATGTCACATTTTTACTCTTTGATGCATAAAACACCCTTATGGATTTCTATAAACTATTCTTAAATTTTAAGAACGTTTTACACATTTTATCAAGTGTTTAAATTACCAAAATATCCGTTTTAAGTTTAATGTCGGATCTGTACATCCTCCTTGGGTAAACTTATAACTAGTGTTTAAAATGATGTCAAGTTGTATATTTTAAAGTATTTGATCATATCATACTTTACTTTCGATCTAATGAAATTATCAATTTAACTTATAATTTCTAATAACGATTCTACATAATTTGGAAAATTTGATTTTCTCTAATGGAAACGATAAACATGAGTTTTTGACAATAATTTCATACTGCCATCCAAAAGTGCTTAAGCCGATCAAGATAATTACTTTGAACTATTCTACTTTTTGACTTTGAAATCTTGATCAAGAAAAATATTTAGCAACTGTTTACTCGCTAAATATATATATAGTTTGATTTCAAATCGCTAAGCCTTGTAAAATTTTCTTTTAATCAAGAAAATAGCTGAGTCTAAAAGTAGTACAAAATCTTAAACAGTTAATTGTGACAACTTGCATTTTAAATGTTCATATGTAATTCATTTTTTCCCTTCTATTTCTCTCGTAATCAGATTGTTATATTTTAAAATTGTCATGTTTTATAGCTGCGCGATTTGCGACTCCTTGTGGATTAAAAACCTTGATTCATTTTAGCGGACCTTGTTCGTTTAAGCAATTCTTGTGTTCATTCTATCTCTTGATATTTCTCCATACTGAAAGGTCATTATTCTAATCAGAGTTTGAAAATCTTATTCGAAAAGGTGTCAAGAAACTGAAGCATAGTGAATTCTAAATGTTAAGATACGACGTGGTGCAGAAATTTCCTGGGAAGCAATGAATCAGTTCTAAACTATGTACCTCCTTTTGTTTGCATCTTCTTCTATCTCCAGTAGAACTCTAAGGGACCAGAGTTCCTTTAGGGGGTAGACTGTAAGAACCCGTACTTTCCCGGTATTATTTTATTGTTTTATTCGTGCTTCTTGAATTTTCCAACGTATTACATTTTCTTGTATTCTTATATGTAAATCCTGAGATCATGATAATTTTAATAAATTATACTTTTTAAGTATTTTCTGATCATTGATAAAACTTTATCTGGAATTATAAAATTTCTTATTTTATTTTTCCCATATTTATTTAAATCAAATCTTTTGATTTAAAATCACCCGCGTGCATTTTACAACAAGTTTACTCAAATCAGTGAATAACGAGGATTACTAACGATCGCGATACCGACGGATGCCCAAAATTTTACATTTTACTATCGATTGTTTCGATTATTAATATTTTCGACGATTTCGTTTTAATTACGTGTTGAGTCGTGTCGGGAAACCATATTATGAAAATTAAGATGCATTTTAACTTTTGAAAAGTATTTTTACGAAACCCTAGCCCCGTAAATATTTTCAAAATTTACTAATAGTCATTTTCTACCCTTTAAACTATTAATTACTTTTAGGTCCAAAACTATCCAATATTTGTAAATTCTACCCTAACCTTACTATATAAATTAATTTTTTTCACCAAACCTTCATCCCACTAATAAAAAAAACACACATGAAATTTCATCATCTTCTTTCTTTCTCTCTAAGATTGTCACCACCTCCCTAGCCCAAAACCATCCTTGATCTTCAATTTCTACTTTGTTTTAACAAAATCTAATCAAAGTCCCATTCATAAAATTCAATGGTGATTCCATTGATACAAAAATCTTACACGTGCATCAACTTTTAAGAATTCTTGTGATTTTATGGTTGGTTTATGTTTTAATCATCATGCATGTGATGATCTTGGTAAGATCATTATGTTTTGATCATATAAAGTTTTACTTTTTATCTTTGATTTTTGTTAAATTTGACATGCAAATGGTTTAGGATTTTTTTGGTTGATGGGTATGATAGTAGGGTAATTTTAGAGGTATGGGAATGATTGGATTTGGTTGAAAAATTGATTTGATATGATTTTTAAAGAGGGTATTTTGGACAGCAGGTTAGAGCAGATTTTTCGTGGGTCAAAGTTTGATAAAAGCTTGATATTATAGGATAGTATTGGAGTGGTTGTCGAGAAGCTCGTTTTGATATAAGATAGAGCTTCTAACTCATTACGGATCAAAAGTTATGCTAGTTTTAGTATTCGTGACCGGGAGACGCAAATCGGCACAATCCGAAATTGTGGCTGATTTTGGGTCGACTCTCGGGGACTTTAGGTATGATTAGATAAATTATACTACTGATTTTCAAAGTTTATAAACTTAATATAATGAGTCTAGTAGTGGGTTTAAAAGACGAAATGTCAAGATAGTACTTTAAAGTGGTACAAACGGTTTTACAAAACGAGTATACATTATGTCCCAAATTTTAGAGTCAAAGTGTCGAGCTGATGGGTTTTAAAGTGTGAACTTTGGCTCAAATTTTTGTGGGGTCTTATACAGGTTATAAGTGACTTTGACACCAAGTTTCATCGAAAACGGACAAGTCTAGATAGGGTAGATTGGTGTGTACATTTGAAGTGTACATGATGATTTGTATTTTGGACATGTAGTTCAATGCTTGTGTTGCGTGAGTTTGAGTATTCACTATTGGACATGGTGATTTAATCAAGTGTTTAGTCATTATATAAATGGCTTAGTTACTGGTATGAGAGAAGTTAATGAATAGTTTGACTTGGCGTCTTATGACGGGTCAATTTCAAGAGTGCAAGTGTTTAATCGAGTAGTGTTGGATAAATGGGATAATATGGATTCATTTGGTTCGTGTCATTAGTCATGAAATATGAATACTTTGAAAAATATTTTAAGTCATATTATACTTGGTATATATCGATATTTGAGTTCGAGTCTTAATGCGCGCCTTATTTTGATAGGTTGTAGTTTTCGTGTTTACCGGGCATCCATATCGTCGGTGATCGTCATGCTACTACGTTTTCTACTCAACTTCTGAGTACAATGATTCACTTACCTTGTGGCTAAGGTGAGTTCATAGCCCCTTTTTACTTGTACATGGTTTCTAAACGCGGGGTGAGATTTTACATGGTGGGACACAACCATTTAAAAACTGTATGTTATCCAAAACTTGTATGCTTTCCAGACTTTTATTATTATTATTGCTTTTAGTCTATAGTCTTAAGTTTCCTCTTTTGATCATGAACCGTTAATTTACTTGTGTTGCTAAGCGCGAATGGTTGTGGGTGGATCCATCGGGATTGACTATCCCCGTCTCAAGTACCTTGACGCACTAATATTTGTTTATACTTAAGTATTTAAAATAAAAGATATCATAAACTAAGGAAACTGATGTAGAGAATGAACAAAGATAGATAATCGAATCTGTTGATTCACAAAGAATACCAGAAACAACTCTTCCAACTATCGTTGATTCAAAAGAATACCGATAATCAGGCAAACTCCAACGATCGTTGATTCAACGAATACCCGATTATTAAGAGAAAATTGAACAATAAACCCTAACCTGGATTCAAGTCAATTAACAAAGACTAAAAGTCTATTTTTTTATTCATAACTTCATTATTCAATACAATAAACAAAGTCCTAATTTTATAGGAAAACTAAACTTGGGAAAAAAGATAACAATTCTCTTCCCAGGAAACACAAAATCAGAAAAATAAATAAAACATACTACAAAATAAGAAAATTAAAATAAAAGATATTATAAACTAAGGAAACTAAATAATCAGTTTATTCTTCTTTCTCCATCAAATACTCTCTAGAGGAACTTACATGAGTTAAGCTTCGGTTCATGAACTGAACAACAATAATAATGGTTTCGGACTATGGTTAATGATCATAACCATACTCCCTATTTACTTGTTTTACAAATGAATGCTTATGTTCCACACCTTTACTGCTAAACCAATGAATATCACTCAACTTTATGTTGACGATTTTACATGTTTAATCTCAGGTATTATTATTTAGTTTTTCTTGCATGGGAGCTCGCAGGATATTATCGCATCTTGGAGATTTCTGTGTATAATTAAACTTTGATTTTAGTAAAAACTGTCAGAAAGTTTATCATATATTCTTGATATCTATATGTTACAAAACGATAATTAAATAATAGATTTTTCCGCATATATAAAACTCTGGGACCATTTGTTTAAAAACTCTGATCTTTTATGATGTAATATATATGTTTTTATTACGTCAAATTTGTGTCAACAGTAACGCATTGTTTCTTGCACCATGACGTGGAACCCCTTGCTGCCTAGTTGTTCCCTTGCCTGATACTGGGGGTCTCACATCTGTGGGACCCAGTACACAACTGCGTTCTAAAGATCTCATTCCAATATGAGCACCTCAGCACGAAATCCACCTATCACACACACGTCCGCCGCGTGGAACGCGGTACCGTAGGAAGCTAATTGAAGAAAAAAAAAAAGCCTAACAAACGAGCGTCCAATGCCGAAGTGAAGACATTCTCCGATACTACTACCAACTATTGGCTCAATTTTAATTATTGGAGAAAGTTGACACTCGTTGATTGATTTATTTGATTTTTTGTCAGATTTGACTTATATTTGTTGGGTGCTATTATATGTATCCTTTCTGGCCCATCCAAAAAGGATAAAAGTACACTATTTGTGTATTTTTTGTCCCCTTATTATTTTCTGGACAGTAATTTTACTAGTTTTTGTTCTGTATTTTTGTCAGTTTAACAGTTTTTAACCTGTTAAACTTTATTTTTTTCATTTCGTATTTTTCGTTTCACAGTTTTATAACAAAACCAAAATTATAAAAATAAAAATAAAAAAAAAAATCAAAATTCAGGAAGGTATATATAGGGTTTTAGGAAGGATATATATAACCTTGCCCATATTTGTTCATTTAATTGGTATGGTGGTCATCGATTTTTTAGCAATCTAATTAATAAAGCCGATTAGACTTAAAGTAACCGGTTAATCACTTAGGCGCCAATGAACCGACCGCTTAAACCAAATCTTACAACACTTTGTGATATGCAATTCATGTTTTAACATATTTGTTTGAAAAGGTTAGCTATTTCATACTCACCGGAAGCGATTGAGGCCTAAAATGTAGTGTCAAAGAAAAAGTGTTTGACACATTAAACGAAGTGGGTCAGAAATTCTGACATTACCAAAATGGGTACCCTATTGGTACCCTACCTCACAAAAAAGGTAAAAAAAATACACTATTTGTGTACTTTTTGTCTCCCAATTTTTTCTGACAATTTTTTTATCAGTTTTTGTTCCGTATTTTTTACTGTTTAACAGTTTTAAGCTGTTAAATTTTATTTTTTTATTCCGTATATTCCGATTCACAGTTTTATAACAAAACCAAAATTATAAAAATAAAAAAAAAAATAAAAAAAATCAGAGGGTATATATGGGAGTTTTGGGGGTCTTTATAACCTGACCCCTACCAAAATATATGGTGGCAAAGATTTTTTTTTTATTTTAAAAAAGAAAACATTATATATGAAAACACAATACATTTAATTGAAAAAATATTACATTACTTAAAAAATCACATATAAAATTTCAAAAATAAACAACCATTCACTCGGCCGGTGAAGATGGCGCAAGATTAGACGGCACAAGGTTCAGCGTGGTGCGCCAAAGTCTTCGGCGCCATCAACTCGCCGCTCCCTCCCCTCTTAGAACATCTCGAATTAAAGCTAGAAACTAGGAAGCTTGAATTGTCGGTAATTTCAACATAGCAACCTATCTCCGTAGCGTAGCCCGATTTCTCTAGTTATCTTTGTAGACATGCTTATCATTAACCTTTTACTCGTAAAGGAGTGTGTTGTTTGCACCCCTCTGGCCCGAAGTGTTCCGAGCAACGTTTGACCACCTCCCCACACACATAACAGTAGCGACCTTGACATTTCCAGCAAAGTATATGATTGTTCCTGGTACTCTGCACCAAAAAAAAAACACACAAACATCAACAGGCAAACCAAATTATATAATAAAGATAATGGTCTGACCATAAGCAAAAATATGGCGACTCACCTTCACATTGTTTTTACCACAATGAGGGCAACGACGACCATCATCAGGAAAGAGTTCTGCTAGTCTCCGTGCTGCTTCTTTTTTTTGGTTCATTACTTCTTGTTCGTTGATGATTTCTTCATCTGAATCACTTTCAGGTTCATAAATTTCACATTCTCCATTCCTACAAAAATCATTAAGCTCCTGTTCACAGCTGTTTTTTTTTTGTCCATATGCGTGATTTTTCCCAGAAAGCATAAATTTTAAGGTAACAAGGTTGACATAAAAAATGATTTGTCCAAAAGAAAAGAATATGATCACATTATATCATATAATCACATTAAAATTAAATTTTGAATAGATGATATGTTTATCAAAAAAACACTTTTAGCAACTTTTGATTTTATAGGTTTTTTGGTTTGTTTTTGTGTTACCGATGTAGTATGTGAACCTTTATAGATAAGTTATCACTCTAATTGAACTATTCATTAGTAAAATGGTATAAAAATCGTCACATCTAGTAAAGAGAAATACCTGAAATGATCATATCCATCAAAGGCCTTGTTACATTGATAGCAGAAATGCTTGCCACAGTTCTTACACTGCATATGGTTGCAACCTCCGTCTTTTACAATCGCCATCTTACAAAATGGGCATGGCCTTGTATCACGAAGTATCTCTCTGACACTAAGAATCTGTTGTATTATTGCTTGTTCTTTTCGCCTTTGTGTATCTCCTATTTGACTTGACTCCTGCCTCTTCTGCACAATACAATATTATGTTCATATGGTTGCCTCTTCTGCCTCTTCGTATATTTATAAGAGGTAAAATCATGCAGGTATTGTGTGGGGAGGTAAATACTCAGATGGGGATGAGGTCGATATGGGTGAGTTTTGGAACGGATGAGACGGATAGAGTTGGATTGACCGAAAACAGTTGTCCAAATTATTTCTTTTTTAATGATTGGAGTGTTAAAATAAT
Organism: Glebionis coronaria; assembly: GCA_025667525.1. NCBI lineage: Eukaryota > Viridiplantae > Streptophyta > Magnoliopsida > Asterales > Asteraceae > Glebionis > Glebionis coronaria. The sequence continues at coordinate 38,712,173 of CM046874.1, read as the reverse complement.
CCGACACTTTGGATGAAATGATTTAGGAGGGAGTTTACATTATATATCCTTTTCGTAAGCTAAAACCATATTAGTTTCAAACTCTAAATATAAGCCTTACAATAGAGATGTTGATGCGGTAATTTGTAAGCTCATACATTGTAAGATAGGAAAGAATTTCACACCATAAAACTTTCATATAATATTTAATCATACTTACGTAAAAGAATACTATGAAGTTACCTGCAACATACGAAGCTTCATTTGAGGTGTGGAACACATTATTCCGATATGGCGCTTCTCCATACAAAGTGTGCAGAAGTTAAAGAAGCATTTGGAGCATTGTGCATGTTGGTCGTCATCTTTAATGCACGGTGTTTCACATCTTGGACAGTAGACGACATCACTCATTGATTCGAGTGTCTTTTGTAATGTAAGCGATTCCCATTTCTCAAACTTCTCATCACCAAGCCATCGTTTGATAAGATCTGGTGGAATCATTACCCCACATTTTGGAATAGGGCACACAAGCTTATATACCCTACCTTCTTGTATAAGTCCGTCCATGTATGTTTTCATGCATGTTTCACAGAAGAAATGCTGACATGGCAATCGTATAAATTCACTACCTGTGAATAACAGTAATAAGCAATTTACTTTACCAGTAACGCACAATGGCTTGTCACGTCAGATTCATCATATCAATTGAACATGTGTATTAAGACGGGTTGTAGAAAATAGTTTTGGATGTGTTTAACGTACTATTAACAATAATCAGTTAGTTCAAGTGCCTAGCAAAGTACTTTATGTTGACCTTTGATAACCACCAGTTTTGGGGTTAAGCACAAATAGTCATGAGCAAAATATGTCTTTCTTTTTCTTTTTTTCTAAATAAAAAACAGAAATGTTTGTGAGCAGAATCTATCTATATGAGATAACCAATTTTAAACCACAAATCCAAACACTTATTAACTCGATAGACATAATTATTGTAGCATATATATGTTTAGCATAATGAATTCTCATTCAGGCAATAGAAAATTACCAGCAAATTCACTAAAGCAGATGCAACATTCTTGCATATTTGTAAGAAAACATTCAAGCCGTTGCTCCTCGTTGTAACTCTTTAATGAACTACTATCGACATCTGCAGATACACATCCCGAAATTGCGCGTGGATCCCCATGGTCTTTCCCACCATATGGACCAAGAACAATTTCTTTATCAAATCCGAGATAAGAAATAGCAGAAGTATGTAACCATTCAGCCCACGAGTATATAACTTCTAGCCCATGTTGTTCGTTCCATATTGAATCCAACATGGAACACAAACTTGAAATTTTCACTGAATCCAACCATTGTACAGAGATTGTAAAATACGGAGGGAGATGTGTAGGATATGATTTGGGTAATAAGCAAGTCAAAATTATTGGTGGAATATACTTGACTTGAAAAGAGTATAAAAAATCTTCTGAATCATTGGTGTTTGAATTTAATTTTGTGGAGATAGTAAGTTCTTCAGGAAGTTCAATGTGGATATGAATCTGTAACAAAACATACAAACATGTCGTTTATAGCACATATTTTTTGCTAAATAAACTGAAATCACCACAATATTTTACTTACCTGGAAAGATCGCAGTCCATTCCTGTTGTCGAGGATAAAGATATTTTCTCCATAGATAGATTCCAATGCCAACACCTATAATCCATTTTTGACATTCATTGGTTTGGGACTAATCTTAGGTAATGCAAATTATTTACATAAGGGGATAATCTTAGGTAATGTTTTTTGTGTTTTCGAAGCAAATATACTCAGAGGGTCGGTACTCAGTGACAAATTAATATAGAAATAAGGGGGTCGTTTCATGTTTGAGTTGCTTATAAAAACAGCTAATGCCTTTTGTTATGGATCGAGATGTAACAAAACACAATGGAATATATAACGCAAAAAAAGAATTCCTCATTACAGAAAATAAGAATTCCTCATTACAGAAAATGAGTGACTACTTTTGTTCCTAAGGCTACCCGCAACGGTAGTATGAAAACTCGGTCGTCAACCGGTCGTCCCGTTGCGGCGACCGGGTCGTGTAAATTTTGGAACCCAAATGGGTCGTCCAGACGATTGAGTTTGTGCCATGTTTTTTGGGCTGTGTTTGTGATTTGTGTGTTTAGTATAAAAAAAAAAAACTTTTTTTTTTACAAAATTTAAAAATGTGTGTGAAAATACAGACAGTTGTGTTTTTGTGCCATGGTTACCAGCCAAGAATTTTTGTGCCATGGCACCACTTACCTACGGCTTACCACTCCCCAACCAAAACTCGTGCCATAGCTATATTTTTTTTATAAATTTAATAAGTTGGGTATATGTGGGTTTATAACAATTTGTTAATTACAGGCTTACGGCTGTTTTGCGCGGATACAAGGGTATAAAAGTCTTTATATATAATATTCTTATATAAGCTCACCTACCCTTTTATATAAGTCTTACTAAACCCCCTTATATAAGCTTAGGCTAATGATTTGCACACTCTAAAATTTGATAGGAACACTCTAAGGGGGTGTTTGGGATTGCTTATTAAAAACAGATTATTCATTTTCAGATAATCATCATTTTGAAAATGTCATTTTAGAAAATGAAAAAAGTAGCTCCTCAATTACTTTTTCAAAACTCCATTTTGGAAGCTTCTAAACGCAAATAATCATTTTTTTTCTCCATTTAATATCTAAACACTCATTTTAGCTTCTCTCCATTTCCAAAATGAAATAAGTAGATAATCTAGTTGCAAACACAATCCCAAACACCCACTAAATTGAATCACGTTCAATAACTGCTTACTTTTTATCATTTACAAAACAGTTTAATCAGAACGGCGTAAACAGTTTTCATAGGCAATCCCAAACACCCCCTTTGCTTAAAAATTTAACCAAACGCTTGGTTTTGGCTTATACGTTTATATAAGCTAATAAGCTAATAAGCCCACTATATAAGCTAAAACAAACACGCCCAAAACCAAATTACAAGATCAAATTAAATAATCAAAACTTAATTCATAAAAGGGTATAATAATTAACCTCATCCTGTTGTAACTGGTCATTATCTTTAAACACATCATCTGATAAATCAGCTTCTTTACAACCCAAACTCAAAATTTCCAGCTTTTTCAACACGACATCATTATCCTCATATTCATCTTCCTTACTAGCATCAAAACCATCTTTTTTATCAATGTAATTATTCTTCAATGAGCCAGACTCTTGAGTATTTGAAACAACCAAGGTTGGAGCAGTAAGGTCAGGGGCTACTTTAGGATAAAACCATGATGATGACGATTGGTTCGAAGAAGAAGAAGACACTTGTTTGCCTTTTCTCATCATGGTTGAATGCTCTGTTCTGTTATGTTCTGTTTTTTAGGAAGTACTGGTGGTATATAAAAGGACCATGTTTTAGTTTTGTGTTGGATTTGGGACTTTTTGTACTTGCTCAACACGTTTCCGATTTAGTTTTGTATTTTATTTGTTTCCAAATAAAACAGAGTCAAACGTTTCTAAAGTCGTTTTGCTTTTTTTCAAGCAGTTTTAAATTCTGTGCTCATACTTGAGAGTGGGCATTTGGACCATTGGACCGGACTAGATCGAAAAACCGAATCGGACCAGACCGAGCATATTCGGTCTGGTTTTTGATCCGTGATTTTGCTTATTTCGGTTCTCGGTCTGGTCCGGTTCAGACTTACTAAAAATTCGTTTATTTTGTCTAATTGGGACCGGACCAGATCGAAGACCGGACAAAACCGAACCGGACCGGATAATTTCGGTTCGGTCTCGGTCTGGAGTTTTCGACCATTTCGATCCTTGGTTCGGTCCGGTCTGGGTCCGCCGCTCAGTCCTACTTGGGTTTTGTTTGGTAATAGCTGTAAAGCTTTTTAAAAATTGTTAGATTTTTTGTTAAAAAATTATCTAATAGTTTTGTTTGTTATAAAAAAAATGGTGTCGTAGGAAAAAAGTGATGTCATATAGGCTATGGCATCACAAACACTATGGCACTACGATGCGTAAGACCGCTACAAGCAAACTATGTCATTAGAGAAATCCAAGAGGGGTCATGTAGCATGCATTCCGGACCAAGATATGTGGTAGTTAAAGCTATCTGATCCGGATACTACTAGAGAACAATGCGTGAAGACTCAAGGGACATCATAAAGAAATGCCAAGACTATCAGCTCCACAAGCCGGTCCCAAAGTACCCTCAACAAAACTGTTAATGCAAGTGATGCCTAAAAACATTATTAGTGTTAACTAATCTTTCTTAGTTTTGATCACAACAAACTATACAACACATTTAGTGTAAAACACAAAACGAATTATTTAACTAACACTATCATCAAGGTAATAATCATATCACTAACTTTTCTTAATCATACTTAGTGATCGTCAAAGTGATTATCCTTAAAACTCACTTTTGTTAATATGACAAAAGATTTTTTAATAAACTTTCTTTTTAATAAAATGTTTTATTAAAATGGAAAATGTAAATTTGAAAATGGCATATTCCATATGCCATAAGAATATCCTTTGAAGGTTTAAAAAACCTCAGATATTCCTATCCCACTAAAAGACAAAAAAGGGAGCGGACTCTACTGGGCGGTACCTTAAATAGCTAGGCGGTTCCTTATCGATAAGGTACCGCCGGCTAGATAAGGATCCGCGCGCAGCTAGCCGTTGGACTTTGTCTTCTATAAATAGTGGATCAAATCTCATTTTCCAACAAGCCTCTTGGACGTTTTTCTCAGCCCCCTTTCTCTTTTCTATAGCATAATCATTAGTAAATGATCATTTAAAGTGTTAAGGATGTTAATATATAATTATCCTCTTGATCCCCTCCTTTACCTTGTCCAATGAGAAGATCACTCACTCACTAGTGTTGTGATAAAGATGAATACATGAATTAGTCATGTTCATCATGTTAGCCTTTTTATTTTTGTTGATCCATTTGTATTTATGAAATACTTGGACTAGTTGTGTTCATCCAAGCTATTTGTAAATACTTGGATTTGTTGTGTACATCCATTGCATATGTGTTTGCTTGGATTTGTGTTGTGTAGATCCAAGCTACATGTGCGTACTTGGATATGTCTAGTTGAGTTGTAATAGATTTGTGTAGTAGTTCTCACTAAACTATAAAGTGATGTGGTTGTGTCTTGTGAGTTCTCACTAAACTTGAAAGTGATTAGTAGTTGTGTTGTGTGAAGTTCTCACTTAGCTTCAAAGTGAAGAGTCGTGAAGATTGGTTCTAGCTTTGGATTAGAACTCGACCCAGCCTTGTGTCGTTAAATGGTGAAGTAGGCAACGTCGTGAAGATTGGTTCTACCTTGAGATTAGACTCGACATCTAGCCTTGTGTCGTTAAATTGTGAAGTAGGCAACGTTGTGTAGATTGATCCTAGCTAATGATCAGGTCTCGACATTTAGCTTAGTGTCAGAAAATAATGTAAGCGACGATGTAAGGCTTTCTCCGCCAAGAAGGGAGCTTGTGGATATAGTGGAAATCTCGAGTAGGTGTACTCGAGGAGTGGAGTAGAAACGAGGATAGAGCCTCGTTGTCGAACCACTATAAATCTTGGTGTCTTGTCACTATGTTGTCTCTTTCCTTACTCTTTACTTATTTCATTATCATTATACTTACCTATTACCTTTGCTAATACATTTGAATTGAACCTAGTCATTATGCAACTTAGCTTTAAGTAAAAGATAGTTTTGATACACACTTAATTCAAAGTAATTTAAATTAGGTAACTAATTGAAGAGAAACTATTCAACCCCCCCCCCCCCCCCCTTCTAGTTTCTACAATTAGTATCAGAGCGATGGTCACTCAAGATCTTTGAAGTATATTATACTTTAAAACTTGGATCGATCCATTGTCTCCTCGAATTAGAAGGTCAAGTTGTACTAAAGTTTCTCTTTGGTCAAAACTATTTTTTCTTGGAAAATAGGTCTTTTAATTGGTAATATTGCATCCCTCTTAGATTAGTAGTCTTTATGCATTTTAGATCTACTCTTGAAATGTATCTACTAGTTTGCATCTTGCTTTGTGTAGGTACTCATGAAGATCAATCACTTAATTGGTTGTGGATTGAGTTACTTGCACTTGTAGAAGACTCATCTTCATTGATCTTCAACATCCTTGAATGATGATACCAAGATGATTGGGAATGATACTAGTCCTTGAAGACTTAGTACTCATCATAGTCATTGTTGGGCATTGCATTGATTCCTTGATGGATTTCTCTTTGTGGCCAAGGTACGCTTTCGTTCTTCCACACGCCCTTTGATCATTCTTTTGATCATTACTTGACTATGTGCTTGTTCTTGGCATCCTTGCCTTGACATTTATTTGTGGTTTGTGATTCTTTTCTTTTATCCTCTCAAACCTTCATTGCTTGGATACTTGACTCACTATGGTGATGTAGAGTGAGTTAGTAGTAGCTTAAAGTATCAAGCATGATTTCCATGGTTTGCACCCATACGGTTAGTAGGCCCTTTGTGGGAGAGAAAGTGAATTAATACCTTGCTCATATTTTGGTTTAGACTAAGACTATTATTGAAAGTGATCTTAGTCTATACATGAATAATTGCTTTGTGTTTATTCATTACCAAAGTCGTTTAACGTTTCGCCGGAAAGGCACGTCTTAAACCACTATATATGACACAAGCTCTTCATCTCCATGTTTTGAAGATTGTCATTAATCCCTTGAGCATTGATCTTAGTCTTGATTCACTTCCCTTGACTTCTCTCCACTTTGTCTTTTCGCTACGAGTAGTCGTTTGTCCGTTTCGGTTCTTTTCGATCTCGATTCAACTCGTAATCCTTCATTAAGGCATATTGCTTAGTGTTATGATGATCCAAATGATATTCTAAAAGGTTTAAGATATATTTTTTAAGTATTTTAGAAAATTTGGTTTTAAAAACTTTTGGCTTTCATTGATAAAAACCAGCCTCTACAGGCGGTTCTTTATCTCTGGCGGCTCAAAACCGCGGTTCCTTGTCGATAAGGTACCGCGGGCAGTAAAGTTTGTCAGAGCGCCAGTTTTATTAAAATAACCTTTTTCAAACCAAACCCTCTCTCTCCCAAAAACACACAGCCGACGGGTTTCACCTTTTCCACCATTGTCGAAGCTTCAAAATGATGAGTCCTATAGATCGTTGGGCTCAATGGTTATGAACCATATATCTAGGTTGATCATCATTCATATGATAACATAGCGGAATAAGAACAATGATCATAACAAGGTGTTTGGACACAAAGAACACAAGAATTAAAACAAATGGGATGTTCATTATATTAATAACAAACATCCACTAGACGTGTATACATTGAATCCCACGTCTAGTGCGACACACACTTTAGGTTTACATTGTGAATGAATAATATGATATAAAACCTACGGTCTATGTTTTCTTTATATACTAGAAAACATAGCTTACAAAGAAAGCTAAAGTAATAAAAAGACTCCAACGGCTTGTTCTTTTGCAACTTGTACTTTTTAGCCCTTGTCTTCTTATTTTGTTGTGTTTTGACTTATCAACTTAATAATTGGACCCAACAATCTTCCCCTAGTTGATGATGTCAAAACACTTCTCTTAAGCATGAATCCTTTGTATGTAGTACATGATCTCCAAGACGCTTCCCCTTAAGTATAGCACATATTCTTCCCCTTTTTGACACATCAATAGGGAATATGTGAAAGTATGCAATCTTGTAGATTCTCCAAAAGTAGCTCTTTATAATGATCTTGAAGAACAATAAATAAAGTATTCTTGATGTTGAAGTTGAGTAACCCAAACCTATGTTCCATGTCTTGTTGTATCCATGCGACTTCAAAACTCACGGCTATAATGAGCAGACTTAAAACTCACGGCTATAATGAGTAGTCTCTTGACAAAAAGAGTTCTCTAGCAAATATGAGCATAGAGCATCTTAAGAAAAATCCCATACCTTTGCTATCTTTTTATCAAGTCCGTTGTCACCGATTATATAAGCATGAACAAGTTATCTTCAAACCCGCTGAAAGTTTAAAGATATGATAGAACACAAACTCACGCAAATCTTCTTCAATCATCAATCTTACCATAAGAATTCTTCCCCTTAAGCCAACATCTCTTCATGATGAACCAATATCTTTGTATGTAAAAGTCAATAACGAATAACTCTTTCACAAGGCTATCCCGATTACATACTCCAATAAATTACTTCATGAATCGTTGCTAACTCGCCTTAAAATCATTAATTCCTTTTAAAAATATCCGAGCCATAAATATCAACTTGATATTCTAAATTATAACGGAGATTCCATGTACCTTTGTGTGTAAATAACTCCTTTTTGTATGCTTAAAACGTACCAGTTTTCTCAAACAGCAGCTATCCATGTGTTGTCCAATATCTCTTCTGTCCAATATCTTGGTCAGATGTATTGTCCGATATCGGACAATACATGTCAGCGTTGAAGTACATATATCGGACAACACTGTCAACTTGACAGTGTTGACTTATTCCTTGTCAGCGTCGAAACCATTCCTGTCAGCGCCTTAAAATCTTTTATCAGCGGCTGACGTCATCATCACATAACAGCAACTAATCTTTTGTTACCCTTTTCTTGGACTCACCTGTTGGCCTTATACATCCACATGATGTATTCTCTTGAATAATTGTAGGACCATATGAAACAAAGAAAGAAAATCTAACTCGTATAACCATTCAGTGCTACCTCACGTCATATCCCATGCATACTTAAATTTCCTAATAACCAGGAACTGCATCATACTCAGCCATCCCTGTTTCCACAAAATTAGGAAACATATAACTTCTCTATATAATCTTGACGAATTCCATATAACAGATTGTATCAGAATCTGTCATAATTATACATCAAAACTTTAAACAGTAACTGCACTGATCACTTCTTTGCTTTCGTTGGCCCATAAATCAGCATCAGTCGTCCAGAATTTTAGGACATACAAATTACGTCCATAAATAATCACAAATACCATGCTCGTGTGAACACACATGACTTTGGCTCCACGTTTTTCTTGAATTCAGAATCTCTTCTTTTCTTGAAGACCCACAAATTAAGAAACCGAATATAAAATCACCATGCTCGTGTGAACACATTCTTTCCACCAATGGAAAACAAGCAATCGTGTGAACACTCCATCTTCAACCAATAGGACTTGAAGGCTCACGCTTATACAGTGGAAGAGCATGTAGACGATCAAAAGTGAATATTAGGGTTTACTTTTTGGCCGTGTGAATGCAATGTATAACCAATTAGGATTAAGAGACCGTGTGAACACTCTTCATATGTATATATCAACGTTGTAGCACAAGTGAGCCACAATCTGCTTGTAACAGCATTAACCAAACGGATCGTTCCATAACAGCGATCTAGGGTTTTGAACTTTAAGCATTGAAACCCTAATTAGGGTTTGTGAATAACCTAAGATCGTGGATCTTCACACGTTATAACAGCCACCAATTTCAATTCTTCCTGCTTTTTAAGTAGATCTAGGGTTTGAAGAACCCTAGTTCATGATTTCATGTGAAAGCAGAAAAACTGAAAATCTGCCATCAGCCAACTTCGACGCTTAATAACTTTTGACTGGGGATAAAACTCGACAATCCCTCCGGTGGATGTTTAGATCTATGTATGTAGAACACACATCTAAAATTTCGTGACGATCCAACGGTTCAATCAAAAGTTATGACCTTCTGAATACTGTTGCGCACACAAAAACGTCCAGAAAAACTCCATACGAATTTTTCTTCTTCACCATACACGAACACCTCGTCGGACCTAGATATCACGAGCCTTAGGCTCTGATACCAATTGATGATCCCTATAATCGTTGGACTCAATGGTTATTAACCATATATCTAGGTTTGATCATCGTTCATATGATAACATAGCGGAAAAGAACAATGATCATGACAAGGTGTTTAGGCACAAAAGACACATGAATTAAAATGATTGGGATGTTCATTATATTAATAACAAACATCCACTAGACGTGTATACATTGAATCCCACGTCTAGTGCGACACACACTTTAGGTTTACATTGTGAATGAATAATATGATATAAAACCTACGGTCTATGTTTTCTTTATATGCTAGAAAACATAGCTTACAAAGAAAGCTAAAGTAATAAAAAGACTCCAACGGCTTGTTCTTTTGCAACTTGTACTTTTTAGCCCTTGTCTTCTTATTTTGTTGTGTTTTGACTTATCAACTTAATAATTGGACCCAACACAAAAACCTTCAATCACTCAAATTAATTGATTCCAAGTTGTGGGTTTCACTCATCCTTCATCAAACATCAATTAATTGTAAGTATTTTCTTTCAATTTCATCTATTTTGTTCTAGGGTTCATCCTTTCATAATTGAGGATTTTTAAAATTGAAATTGAATTAGAACCTTAATAGGAATATTGGTTGACATGGTTATTTTACTATGATTCCTTAGGTTCATATTCATTAAGATTTCACTAAAACCCACTTGTAGAACAAATCCGAATTTTGGCTAAATGATTTTGGTTAAAAGATGGAATTGAGATGAACCCATGAACAAATAGGTAGTTGCATTGTTAATGCTTACCTAAAAACCTTGTTTTGAAAACCCAATGTTCTAGTCCATTGTTGATCCAATATAGGTCATATGTTCTTGGTTAATAATGGAATAGACACATTGTGAACATGAGAATGTTATGGATTCAATCCTTTGTTTGTCAAGAAATTGATATAACACATTCTAATATTTTTTAGTTTTGAGTTTATTTTTCATATGAGTGATTGGAAAAATATTGTCTTATGTTTATATTAGGTACTAATCATGCATTCTCAATATCAAAAGGATCATCAATTCATTAGACAATACATGCCAAACCTTTCCCAAACCTATGCTTCCACTCAACTTCGAAACTCCTTTCCATCCCTTTCTACTCGTTGTTTCCATGAGGGTAGATTCGTTGACGAGGGAATAACGGGTTATGACTATATCCAATCTATGTTTGAGCTTTCGGGGTTTGATTGCTTGCTCAACATAGAAGAAGATATTTACCCCTTTTTTCTTCTAGAATTCTTTAGCACTTACTCCATGTTTGAATACAATGGAGAATTCTTCATTCGATTCTTGTTGAATGATCAAATGATTCAATACTCTCTCGAAAACTTTGGTGAAATCCATTGTGTGCCATATGAAGGCACTTGTCGTTTCACGGATAAATGGAGACTTGATGCTCTCTTGGAAACCTACGATAAACCTCCAAATGACCACACCGGAATTGATCCGGAGTTTATCCTTGACATCATTTCGAAAGAGCGTGATGGAAACGTTGTGAGAAGCCTTCATTCAAATGTGCGAAATGTGAATCGCTATGAAGTGCTCTCTAGCGACCTTAAGGATTTTATGGTCCAATGGGCAAATATCCTTAGGGAGAATGTATTTTGTCTTGGTTGAAACCGAGATCATATCCCGGCTTGTATGGTGCATATGTTGAGTTGCATCTTTACATCAGCCAAGTACAATTTGGCATTCTATATCGCTCGACGAATAAATTATGCCCTTTCAAAGCCTAAAACAAACCTTCCCTATGCTATGCTTCTTACTCGTCTTTTCAAAAGGGTTGCTCATGACTTTCCCCACCTCAATCTTTCTCGCTTTCACCCGGTTCATCGGGTTATGTTGCCTATTCAAGAGGTATATGCAAGAAAGCCAAGAAGTGATCGAGGTTCGCGAAAATCCGATCATCAAGAGACGGATGATGAGGACACCTATATGCCAACAAGTGATGGTGATGGCATAGGTTCTAGTTCTCACTTCAACTCTTCGAGTAATTCCCACCCATCCTCAAACTCATTCATGGATGGACTTGAAGACTTAGCTCCCCCACCTCATTACTCCTCTAGTGAAGTACCGGAAGATCTCAACATGTAGCATCTCTACCGTGAAAATCTTAGGACTAGAGTTGAATTGCATGAACATCGGGTTGAGTCAAGGAAAGGATTCAAGTATTTGGGGAATATGATCAAGGGATTGGGCAAGAAGAGAATGTGAAGACTTTGAAGCATTTCAAAGAATACATGTTGGTAAACATGTAATGTTGAACAATTTTATTATCTTGGATGTGTATTAACTAAATTCTACTTGTTCGAATTATTTGTTATTTATCCTAAATGTTTGTCATTGTGATTATGATTTGCATAGCTTTGTACATCCTATGTGTTAGTTAGCTTCCTAGATTTTGGTCAGTAGTTAACTTTGGCTTGAAAATCCTTTGGTAAAAATCTGGGCTAACCAAAATTTGAGGAAATACCATTTTTGAACACCACTGGTCGCGGTTCCTTATAGACCCGCGTTACCTTATTAATAAGGAACCGCCACCCCTAGATAAGGAACCGCCGGCTACTGTGTCCGACAGAATCTTTGCTTTACACTATTTTCCTTAATCTGTGTAAACCTTGCTTGATTCTTTGCAAAAAACTGCACATTTCCTAAACTAGGTTAGCTAAATTCATTGTTCACATAAAATGTTTTTAACCCATTACTAGTTTGGATCATCCCTTCACCCTTTTAAACCCACCTTGTTAGCCATGTTCTTCACACATCAAACCATTCTTCCTTAAACCTTAAACCCTTCATTTCAACCATGGTTTATACAAGAAGCTCAAACTCATCCAAAACCTCCACCACAAAGAAAAATCTTAAGATTAAGATTAAAATGGCTAAACCCAACTCCTCGTCCTTTCACACTCCCAAGAATGAGATTGTCCCAATTCTCATTTCTTCATCAAACTCACCACCTCTTGCTCCATGCAAGACTTCATCAACCCATGGAACCAACCATTCTCATGGTTCTACCTCCTCTTCATTCCAATCTAAGGATGAATGAACTTTCCTCACCCTTCACTCCAAGTAATCTCTTGGATGTGACTACCTAACCACAACCCATCCAAAGCATTCCCATTGTGAATGACTTTGATGATACCATGGTGACTTCACCATTTACCCCTCCTAGCTCACCCTTTTCACCCTTGGAGAGCTTGCCTCCACACTCACCCACTTCACCCTTGGAGAACATACCTCCTCCACCTCCACCTCACTCAAACACTCGAAACTTGGGTGATCCTAGCATTTATGGGTATTTCATGCACAATGGCACTAATTGCCCTTGTTGCCTCAATAACTTCTATCTCCTTGATATCCTAAGAATGGAGATGATTGGGGCTCACATAGAGTTGCAAAGCTTTTTGTTGAGTCTCTTTGCCAATCATCCTCCTAGGAGATAAATGATGATTTTCCCTAATAAGTTTTTCTTTAAACCAAGCCAAGGAAGACTTCTAATCAAGACCTAGTTTTTAATCTAGTTTTGTTTTTTAGATAGTTATTGTTTTTCTTTATGTATCTCTTTCATGAATGTTTTATGAGAATGAATTATGGACTTAGCATTGCGTGCTTCTATATTTATGTGGACATTAATCAACTTTAATTCCAAATTAAAATTGAACCTAAATCTATCACAACCTCTAAAACTTGACTAAAATTTGGCTCAAAATGTTATCCAAATTTTGTCACCTTTTGTCAAGACATTCTTGGTGAATGTGTTGCTTTTATGCAACCCTAGCAAAATTTAGTGCTAATAGAGGTAAAATTCCAAGTTTTGCAATTTTTTGAAAAAGTCTTAGTTTTTCTCAAAACCGTGGAAAATCTAGGTTTCAAGTCCACTGCACGCGGTTCCTTAAAGAAGCGCGGTTCCTTAAGTGATAAGGAACCGTCGGTCCCTATAAGGTACCACGGACAGAAAGCCATCTTATGGCTCGTTTTTTGTCTTTCTTCATCACCCTATTCCCAGTCAAGATTCCATGTTTACTCTATTTGGCTAAACATTCCTTGACTCTTTACATTTGATTTTCAAACCTTTGCCTTGTATACTTTTTTCTTATACCCCAACCTTGAGATTTCATTCTCACACCTCAACAATGCCTAACTCTCCCTTTCATAACCTTGACATTTCTTTGTCACAAACCTCCTCACCCAAAGCTTCCTCATCCAAGCTTTCCAAGAAACCGAAAATCTCGGTTAAACCTATTTGGATCAAGAAAAATGAACCCTCTTCATCCAAACCACCAAAGAACCCCACCTTCTCTCCAATCAAGTATTGGAATGAGACCTACTCCATTAACCCAATCACCGGAGAAAAGAAGAATCTCCCCCCACCACCAAAACACTTTGACACCCCTCAAATCAATGATCTTTCAACCTTCCCAAACCTCACAAGGCATTGTGAAAACATTACCTACCCACTCTCCTCACCACCACCAAACCCTAGGTGTGATGGCCTTCCCCCATCAACCGAATTTGTGTTGCATCATGGATCCTCGTGTGCTTGTTGTCGATTTCAACAAATTGAACTTGCTCATGTGTATGAGAAGTTAAATTTTCTTAAATTCCTCCTCACTCGACCTCCTCTCAAAGTTTTTGTTCCCGTGGACAAAACTTCGAATGATGCATCGTCGTCTTATTTTTCCAACTAAAGGGCTACACTCCATTGGAGTCAATAAAACTTTAGTTGTTTTAGAGTCATTTTTTAAAAGCAATCTTGGAAAATTGTCACTAATTAGACTAGCTTATGCTTTATGGTTTATTTTCCATATCTTTTGCTTTAGATACTCATATTGTGTGTATGACTATCTACTTTGTTTGTCTTTTTCATATTTATGTAATATGAAATCTTTGTGTTGTGTTTGTTTTCTTTATTTGATCATTCTCTCTTTCTTTTTGAGTTGATCGTGGTTAATATTTACAATTGTTTATGGGTGATTCCATCAATTCTAAATTTTAACCCCTTGACAAAATTATCATCTTCATTGGTTGGATGTTTCCTTTCTACCTCCATTCCACCAATTGAACCTTGATTTTGTCATTTACCTTTTTGGACATACTTGGCAAATACTTGCTTCTAATTTGAGATTCCTTCTCCTTCTCCCTCTCAAGTTACTTAGTAGGTAGTGATCATATATACATTGGTGTTTCTTTCCTTTCTACTAACCTTTGTGTAGCATGTCACCTTAGCTCATACACTTGGTGCCCCAAGCAAAGGGGAGCAACCACCAAAGGGGAGCTACTAGCAAAGTCCGGATATCTTCAAAGACTTGTGCTTACCTTTTTGCTACGACAAAGGGGGAGAAATGATAGTGATAAACTCGTTAATAATTCGATATTTTGTGTTTCTAAGTAAATGAGTTTATAGTTTGTCGTAATAAAAAAGGGGGATATTGTTAATGCAAGTGATGCCTAAAAACATTATTAGTGTTAACTAATCTTTCTTATTTTTGATCACAACAAACTATACAACACATTTAGTGTAAAACACAAAACGAATTATTTAACTAACACTATCATCAAGGTAATAATCATATCACTAACTTTTCTTAATCATACTTAGTGATCATCAAAGTGATTATCCTTAAAACTCACTTTTGTTAATATGACAAAAGATTTTTTAATAAACTTTCTTTTTAAGAAAATGTTTTATTAAAATGGAAAATGTAAATTTGAAAATGGCATATTCCATATGCCATAAGAATATCCTTTGAAGGTTTAAAAAACCTCAGATATTCCTATCCCACTAAAAGACAAAAAAAGGAGCGGACTCTACTGGACGGTACCTTAAATAGCTAGGCGGTTCCTTATCGATAAGGTACCGCCGGCTAGATAAGGATCCGCGCGCAGCTAACCGTTGGACTTTGTCTTCTATAAATAGTGGATCAAATCTCATTTTCCAACAAGCCTCTTGGACGTTTTTCTCAGCCCCCTTTCTCTTTTCTATAGCATAATCATTAGTAAATGATCACTTAAAGTGTTAAGGATGTTTACATATGATTATCCTCTTGATCCCCTCCTTTACCTTTTCCAATGAGAAGATCACTCACTCACTAGTGTTGTGATAAAGATGAATCCATGAATTAGTCATGTTCATCATGTTAGCCTTTTTATTTTTGTTGATCCATTTGTATTTATTAAATACTTGGACTAGTTGTGTTCATCCAAGCTATTTGTAAATACTTGGATTTGTTGTGTACATCTATTGCATATGTGTTTGCTTGGATTTGTGTTGTGTAGATCCAAGCTACATGTGCGTACTTGGATATGTCTAGTTGAGTTGTAATAGATTTGTGTAGTAGTTCTCACTAAACTATAAAGTGGTGTGGTTGTGTCTTGTGAGTTCTCACTAAACTTGAAAGTGATTAGTAGTTGTATTGTGTGAAGTTCTCACTTAGCTTCAAAGTGAAGAGTCGTGAAGATTGGTTCTAGCTTTGGATTAGAACTCGACATCTAGCCTTGTGTCGTTAAATGGTGAAGTAGGAAACGTCGTGAAGATTGGTTCTACCTTGAGATTAGAACTCGACATCTAGCCTTGTGTCGTTAAATTGTGAAGTAGGCAACGTTGTGTAGATTGGTCCTAGCTAATGATTAGGTCTCGACATTTAGCGTAGTGTCAGAAAATAATGTAAGCGACGATGTAAGGCTTTCTCCGCCAAGAAGGGAGCTTGTGGATATAGTGGAAATCTCGAGTAGGTGTACTCGAGGAGTGTAGTTGAAACGAGGATAGAGCCTCGTTGTCAAACCACTATAAATCTTGGTGTCTTGTCACTAGGTTGTCTCTTTCCTTACTCTTTACTTATTTCATTATCATTATACTTACCTATTACCTTTGCTAATGCATTTGAATTGAACCTAATCATTATACAACTTAGCTTTAAGTAAAAGATAGTTTTGATACACACTTAATTCAAAGTAATTTAAATTAGGTAACTAATTGAAGAGAAACTATTCAACCCCCCTGATAAAAGGCGTTTGGCCCGTATAAAAATTATATTGTTCGTTCTCGTGGTCTAATCAAATTGATCTAGGTTCTATGTGTGACTCAGTCGTTCTTTGGTGAAACAAAAATGTGTCGTTGTAGTATTTAAAATAAAAGTGCGAAACTTTAAAGTAAAAGTGCAATTAAAGTAAATCTAAAACTAATTTAAAGTAAGTGCAAGTATTTAAAGCGTGACTGAAATTAAAGGGCACTTAAAGTAAATAACGCAAACTTAAATCTATCTAAAGCAAACTTAAAACGCAACCAAAACTTAAACTAAGGCAAGGCTAAAATAAATCTAAGGCAAGTAAACTTAAAGTGCAACTAAAATAAAAGGCGGGAAAAATAAAGCTTGAAAATAAAAGACAGAACTTAAAAAGAAAAAAAAAACTAAAAAGAACCTGACAGAAATCCTTGATTCGGAAGTTTCTGATTATCTCTTGGTTCGGAAGTTCTTGAGTTCCGAATGATATGGCTTGACTCGGAACTTCTTGAGTTCCGAATGAACACTCTTGAGTCGGAACTCCTTGATTCGGAAGACTTCCGGATGAAGCCTTCTTGGTCCGGAAGTTCTAAACTTCCGAATGAAACCTTCTTGATCCAGAACTTTTCGTCCGGAAGTATTCGTCCGGAAGTTTCGTTCGGAACTTCTAAAGTTCCGAATGAGATTGTTGATCCGGAACTTGTCCTTGGTCTGGAAGTATTCGTCCGGAAGTTTTTCGGATGAAGCTTGACTCGGAACTTTTAAAGTTCCGAATGAAAGCCTTTCTTCTCCTGGCTCGAAACTTTACCTGGAAAGATCAGATACAACAACAAACACCCCCGAAGAACAAGGGATCACAATAACACGAATCTAACCACAAATTTAACCAAAATCAAACACAAGACTAAACTAAACTAATAACAAAACATTCAATAATCATAAACAAACAATCTAAATCAACAAAACTAACAAATCTAACCACAATAATCAAAAACCCACTTGATCAAAATAAGAACATGAACATGAACACAAACATAAACATAAAAATCAAAGATAAAGAAAGGTAGATAGGAGATTAACAAGATAAAATAAAGATTGACAAGAACTAAATGGAAACTTACTTGAAATTAAAGGAATTTAAGGTGCAAGACAAGGTATTTAAATTTGACAAGTATTTAAATTGACATGAATTAAAGGTGCAAGGTAAATAAAATGGAAGACTAATTGTCACACTTAGCCAACAAAATGAAAAGTGATTAAAACTAAACTATATATAGGGGAGGATTAGGAAGCTTCCTCCCCTCCTTCATTTCTTCTTAATTTCGAGATTAAGTCCTTCCTTCTTTAATCTTCTTTTAATTGCATGCTTAGCCCTTTTCTTCTTATCTTCTTT
Organism: Glebionis coronaria; assembly: GCA_025667525.1. Classification (NCBI taxonomy): domain Eukaryota; kingdom Viridiplantae; phylum Streptophyta; class Magnoliopsida; order Asterales; family Asteraceae; genus Glebionis; species Glebionis coronaria. The sequence continues at coordinate 38,693,904 of CM046874.1, read as the reverse complement.
AATCTTGGACTTTTAATGACTTTTGGCTCGGGATTTCTTTGAACTCGTCTTTTAATTCTTCAATAAAATAGACTTGAGTTCTTCGATTTTAAGTAAACTTCCGTCTTTTGACTTTTTCTTCGATAAATCTTCAGAATTGGTCTTGGACTTCCGTTCTTTTTGCACTCTTGACTTCTCGACTCCGTCTTTCATCTTTTTCTTCAATAGAAGCCCGTGAATGCCCGTGTTTTCTCCACTTTTCACCTTTTCGTCCTAAATCACAACAAAAACACAAACCACGCATAATTCCGACATAAAAGACATAAAATACACGTTTTGGCTCGGTTATTATTGTAATTAAGTGATAAAAAGGATGGGTGTTTACACACCTATCAAATCACCTACACTTGACCATTGCAATGTCCTCATGCAATGCATTAGTTACAAAGCAAGATTACACTTTTCATCATATTCAATCCACGTTGGCCTTTATTAACGAGATATAAAATTATAAACATACAAAGTAAAGAAATCAAAATCATACCTTGGGTTTTGGAAATGTTATGAATAATCATCATCCTCAAGTTTTCACTTTCTCCAAACCAAGCTTAAGAACGAGATCATTGTTATTATAAGTTAGCAAACTAACACGAACTCATGTGGGCTAATTATTCACTTAGACTCCCTTATTCCTAAGGGTATCTCTTATATTTTATTGTTGTCTTGAATGATCACGAGGATGCATTGTTTGACTTATTTCGATAGTTATTTAGTCCGAAAATAAGGTGAACGATCTAATCAATAGTTAGCTAAAGGACAAAATCTTTTAAAACTGCTTCTCGGGACCTCATAAAGTTCATATCTTGGCATAACTTGCTTCGCGATTTGAGACCTTTCTCGGACCGATATTTGGCAGCGACTTCATACTTCAAACCTTGAGAGACGTTCATGAAATTATGGTCTTCTCTTCATAATGGAATTTCTTCACTTGAAGTTTTGAGAGATTAATACTTGGACCACGACTTCTTCATTTTTCTCCAATCTTTATTTTGGACTTTAATATACAACGATCCGCCTCCTTTTATGACTTGGATCTATTTATCCTCATACCTTGTTAGGGTCTTTTCGGATACACTTCTACATGACTTTTGGGAGTTTTTGCTTTTCTTTGTGTGTCTCGATCCTTCATATTGATTTTCGATAAATGATTATTCACATCACTTGGATCTTTAGCAACAAAATATAGCCCTCATGCTTTGTTAGGGCCTTTTCGGACTCGCCAATCTTCGCATCCCGCTTCAATAAGTTATGCCTTGGCTATGAACTCTAATCCATACCGAGCAACTTTTAAACGATCTTGGGCTAGAAGCTAAGTAACTTTTCAAATCGTACAACTTTATTTATTAGCAGATAAATTATTAGCAAGCGATGGGAGAATAGGCTCATAATTAACTCACATAAATTCACGAAAGAATACCGGACTTATAATTGGCTCTATCATCTCTCGTTCTCCACAGATTAAAATCTCAAGTAATGAGACTCGTGGATACTTAGCCTATTAAATCAAAGTTTTGGGTTTTCGAGTCGCCTATAGGATCTTGCAAATTCTTAGACTTTTTCAAGTTTAGAAATCGCATTTTAAAGTTCCCTTGATAAACGACTCTCTAGGATCAATTATAGGAACTTGCGAAAAGTTCTTGTTCTTAACCCCGTGAGAGTTAAGACTTTCGCGTTTTATAGCTCCCTATATAAAAGCCTAGCAAAACTTGACTTAAACATGTTAAGGATACTAGCTAGAGTAACTTAGATAAGTAAACTCGGGTTGAGTCAAAAGATTCACAACGTTTGAAAATTAAAACCACTTTATTAAACATTTATTCTAATAAGAAAAGAAAATAACTATACAAAGGGAAAAACTAATAGGCCAAAATAGATCAAAAATTTTGAAAAATGTCGAAAAATTGATTTTCCGGTTAAAATGAGGACAAATACAAGGAAAAGATCACTTAACTTCGATAGAAGTCCCCCCTACACTTAAGATAAACATTATCCTCAATGTTTAAGCATGTGGGAGTAAACCCTCCTACACTTAGTACATTGTGTACTTTGTTTAAATCTCGCTAAGGAAAGGAAAACTAAAGAGATTCCTATTTAAATATTGAGAAAATATAAAATAGTGAATCGAAAAGAGTTTAGGATAGAACCGGGAAGAAGTGAACACGGAATCGCGGGTCATCAAGAATCATCAAGAGTGGATCATTGAAGCTCGAAACCCTGATTAAGAGAGGATAGGAAAGCAAACCAACGGGTCTCCCCTACACTTATGATAAAGAAAGCGAAAAGATAGAAGTATGGGTTGCCTCCCAAGAAGCGCTTGGTTTTTGATTACCGAGTCGTGAGCCTGACTCGACCTTGATTATCAACGGAAGAAGCATGAAATATATCCACCAGGATCAAAGACATAGTTTTCGTCCATCAAATAGCACAAGCTTAAGGAGAACAAGGCAAGCCAAAGAAGAGTAGGCAAGGTTCCCTTAAGCAGTGATGGAGCACGGTGGAAGCAAGGATGAAGTGGTGCAAGCATGTCTTCAAAATTTCCAAAGATTTTTCCTTTTATTTCATCAGGTGGATACTGAGATGGCTGCAGAATGTCAATACCGGGGTCGAACACCTTTTCCTTTAGGGGAAAATAGAACTCAGGCTCAGCAGAGTGTGAAGAAGATCCGCGAAGAAGCACAACCTCGTCCTCAGAAGGGGGGCAAAGAGGTGTTAACTCATACGTGCTGCGGATATTGGTGTCGACCGGTTTCTTCTCCTTAGAAAGAATGTGCTTCAAATCCAAAGTAGGATCAAGACGATAATCTTCAAAGTCAAAAGGAGGAGCATCACTCTCATGAGGGAAGTAAGTGTTGAGAAACGTAGAGAAATCTTCCTCAAATGAGTAATCGTCCAAAGTAGGATCGAGTGATGGCGGAGGCTCTTCATTATGTGAAGAATCGCTGGAACGAGTATCGGCCTCATCAAAATCATCATATGTGGGCAGCTCGGGATACTCAGAAGTAAGGTCATCATAATCATCCGTATCTGAGCTAGACTCATCATCATAAGCATCAAAGACCGGTGGAGAATCATAAATAGGAGAAGCGTCCAAAGTAGGAGGAGAATCATCCACATCATCTTGAAAAAGTGGATTATCAATGGAAGAATCGAATAGAGGATTGTTGTAGACAACAAAGTTATCATGCACATTAATCATATTCACTGATTCTCGGCCTCCAAAGGATTTGCCTGTAAGCTTCCCCATTTTAAAAATTTATGAATCATCCCCGACTCGTAAGATTAACTCACCTTCGGCCACATCCACTAAAGCTCGTCCGGTTCTCAAGAATGGCCGACCAAGTATTAAAGGAATACGAGGGTCCATTTCATAATCAACAACGACAAAATCGACCGGGAAAGTAAATGTGCCTACTTTAATGAACACGTCTTCGGCTATACCAACGGGGTAAGTGAGAGTGCGATTTGCAAGTTCAAGAGTCATCTTTGTTGGAGTGAGGTCGGGTAATGATAGTGTTTTCCAAACACTCAGTGGCATCAAATTAATACTGGCCCCGAGATCAGCAAGGGCAGTAAATTCTTCAGTTTTGTTGAACACGCAAGGCAACACAAAACGACCGGGATCTCCAAGCTTTTCCGGAAGTTCTTTAAGAATAACTGCAGAGCAGTTTTCATTTAAGCGTGTGTTGGCGAGCTCAAGCAACTTCTCTTTCTTATTAAGCAATTCCTTAAATGCTTTGACAAATTTGGGCATGTGGACAAGTGCTTCAAGAAAGCTAATGTTGAAGTTCATTTGAGAAATCATCTTGATATAGCTAGTCACTTGAGAGTCCTCCTTGTTTAGCATTTTGTTCTTGCCCAAGCGAGAAGGATAAGGGATATTAGGTTTGGGTGGTGAGGGTGCAGGTGTAGTAGGTAAAGGTTGACATGTTGAAGGATCCTTTCTAGGTACATCGTCATGACGAGGCGGAGACGGTAATGGTGCACTAATACTAGGTGTAGGAGGAGTAGGGATAAATGGTGGTGAAGGGGGTGTAGATGATGGTGGTGGGATAGGTGGTCCTACAATGGTGACTCCACTACGGGTAGTAATAGCACTCACATTTGCTCGCGGATTGGTGACGGTGTTTGAAGGTAGAGAACTCGAAGTAGAAGGTTGAGCTGCGGGCAAGAAACTAGCAAGCATATTCTTCAAATCATTTGTTTGATTGCTGAAGGAGGATTGAATATTATCTCGAAGCTCGGATCTAATCTCATTTCCTTGCTTGGTAATATCTCCTTTAAGATTGATAATTTGGCTCTGAAGATTCTTGATTTGCTCACCTTGGGTTCTCATGATGGCTTCAACATCGGGGTTAATGGGTGGGGCTTGTTGGGCGGGTGGGTGATAAGGATTAGAAGCTCTTGGTGGGATTTGGTTGCTCCTATTGTAGTTGTTGGCGGGGTTTTGGTTTTGAGGAGAAAAACCAGGTGAAAGGTAATTGTTGGATCGGTAACTCGGCAGATTTCTATCCCCTTGAGGTCGAGCTTGGTAATTTTCCGGTGAATAATTACCATAAGCAGCATACACATTTTCCGGATTTCCTTGTGTAGAAGGACAATCGGTGTATGAGTGAGGACTGCCGCATGTTTCACAAGGAGCAGCAACAGCTTTAACTTGTTGTTGTTGGTGGTTTGAAGCGAGAAGCGTGATACTTTTGCTCATTTCGGTCATCATGCGGGTGAGTTCGGTCATATCAGGGTTTGCTGAGGTAGAAGAAACATTGACTCTCGGATTGTTCCTTGAAGAAGCAGAGGAATCCCAGTTTTTGTGGTGAGTAGTCATGTTCTCAATTAACTCTCTACACTCCTCGGGTCTCCTTTTCATGAATGTGCCACCGGCGGCTGCATTAATCGTATCACGATCTCGAAAAGTCAAACCGTTGTAGAAAGTATCAATCAATGTGACGGGAAGCATGTTGTGGTTTGGACAACGATCAATCAAGACATTTTATCGCTCCCAAGCATCAAAAAGAGATTCATCAGGATCCTGCATAAAACCGCTGATTTGATTGCGAAGGCTCGTGACCATGGATGGTGGAAAGTAGCGCGACAAAAAGCGTTGAGTCATGTCATCCCAAGTATGAATAGAATTCTTCGGGAGACGATCAAACCATTTCTCGGCATGATGCGATAAGGTATGTGGAAAGAGTTGTAGGCGGAGAACATCCATTGTGGCACCAGGCAACTTCATGCTTTGGGTGATTGTAATGAACTTGTCGAGGTGTTTGTTGGCATCATCATCAGGCAATCCACGGAATGGGTTAGTTTGCACTTGCTGAATCATGTGGTGCTTCAACGAAAACTCAGGAGCGTTGATTTGCGTGGCGCAATCGGTCCTCCTCGTCCAAACATGGTAGGTTGACAAAGCTCCTCCATGGTCCGAAGATCGGGCTGTGGAAGAACATTGTTGTTATTGTTGAGGTGCGGTGGAATATTGTTGTTGACACCTGACATACTTAAATCTTCTTGAGTCTCGGGCTCTTGATAATTAGAAGATCTAGTACGCATACACCTGAAAATGCAAAAGAAAACAAAACCAAACACAAAGACAATATATATACACACTAAAAATAAAATCTTTTTGGATTTTTTAAATTTTTTATTTTTATGGATTTTTAGTAATTTTTAATTTTTTATATGTTTTTTTGAATTTTTTATGCAAGAAAAATAACGCTCACAAGTGAACGGATCCCAAAAAGCAATGCGTCACTCAAGAAAACCGTTAATCTTTACGAAAAGAGCCGGCAGCGGCGCCATTTGATAAAAGGCGTTTGGCCCGTATAAAAATTATATTGTTCGTTCTCGTGGTCTAATCGAATTGATCTAGGTTCTATGTGTGACTCAGTCGTTCTTTGGTGAAACAAAAATGTGTCGTTGTAGTATTTAAAATAAAAGTGCGAAACTTTAAAGTAAAAGTGCAATTAAAGTAAATCTAAAACTAATTTAAAGTAAGTGCAAGTATTTAAAGCGTGACTGAAATTAAAGGGCACTTAAAGTAAATAACGCAAACTTAAATCTATCTAAAGCAAACTTAAAACGCAACTAAAACTTAAACTAAGGCAAGGCTAAAATAAATCTAAGGCAAGTAAACTTAAAGTGCAACTAAAATAAAAGGCGAGAAAAATAAAGCTTGAAAATAAAAGACAGAACTTAAAAAGAAAAAAAAACTAAAAAGAACCTGACAGAAATCCTTGATTCGGAAGTTTCTGATTATCCCTTGGTTCAGAAGTTCTTGAGTTCCGAATGAATTGGCTTGACTCGGAATTTCTTGAGTTCCGAATGAACACTCTTGAGTCGGAACTCCTTGATTCGGAAGACTTCCGGATGAAGCCTTCTTGATCCGGAAGTTCTAACCTTCCGAATGAAACCTTCTTGATCCGGAACTTTTCGTCCGGAAGTATTCGTCCGGAAGTTTCGTTCGGAGCTTCTAAAGTTCCGAATGAGATTGCTGATCCGGAACTTGTCCTTTGTCCGGTAGTTTTCGTCCGGAAGTATTCGTCCGGAAGTTTTCCGGATGAAGCTTGACTCGGAACTTTTAAAGTTCCAAATGAAAGCCTTTCTTCTCTTGGCTCGGAACTTTACCTGGAAAGATCAGATACAGCAACAAACACCCCCGAAGAACAAGGGATCACAATAACACGAATCTAACCACAAATTTAACCAAAATCAAACACAAGACTAAACTAAACTAGTAACAAAACATTCAATAATCATAAACAAACAATCTAAATCAACAAAACTAACAAATCTAACCATCAAAAACCCACTTGATCAAAATAAGAACATGAACATGAACACAAACATAAACATAAAAATCAAAGATAAAGAAAGGTAGATAGGAGATTAACAAGATAAAATAAATATTGACAAGAATTAAATGGAAACTTACTTAAAATTAAAAGAATTTAAGGTGCAAGACAAGGTATTTAAATTTGACAAGTATTTAAATTGACATGAATTAAAGGTGCAAGGTAAATAAAATGGAAGACTAATTGTCACACTTAGCCAACAAAATGAAAAGTGATTAAAACTAAACTATATATAGGGGAGGATTAGGAAGCTTCCTCCCCTCCTTCATTTCTTCTTAATTGCGAGATTAAGTCCTTCCTTCTTTAATCTTCTTTTAATTGCATGCTTAGCCCTTTTCTTCTTATCTTCTTTAATCTTGGACTTTTAATGACTTTTGGCTCGGGATTTCTTTGAACTCGTCTTTTAATTCTTCAATAAAATAGACTTGAGTTCTTTGACTTTAAGTAAACTTCCGTCTTTTGACTTTTTCTTCGATAAATCTTCAGAATTGGTCTTGGACTTCCGTTCTTTTTGCACTCTTGACTTCTCGACTCCGTCTTTCATCTTTTTCTTCAATAGAAGCCCGTGAATGCCCGTGTTTTCTCCACTTTTCACCTTTTCGTCCTAAATCACAACAAAAACACAAACCACGCATAATTCCGACATAAAAGACATAAAATACACGTTTTGGCTCGGTTATTATTGTAATTAAGTGATAAAAAGGATGGGTGTTTACACACCTATCACCCCCCCCCCCCCTTCTAGTTTCTACAAAAACCTCACACCAATCACCATGGTCATTCCACAAATGGGGCATTGACGCATGTCCCTCTCCGGAGGGACAAGGAAATATCAAATTCTTAATTGTCGCCATAGATTATTTCATCAAGTGGATAGAAGCAAAACCGACCACAATGATAACGAGATCTCAAATAAAGAAATTTGTGTGGGAAAACATTGCGTGCAGATTCGGGGTACTAGGGGAATTCATATATGATAATGGAAAGCAATTCCGGGGTAATCCCTTCAAAGATTGGTGCGTAAAACTAAATGTCAAACAACGGTTCGCATCAGTCAAACACCCTCAAGGTAATGGATTGGTAGAAAGAGAAGAAAAGTTTAGGAAAGGGATAAAAGCAAGTTTGGAAGGAAGAAAGAACTAGATTTAAGAAGTTCCGCATAATTTTTTAGAGTTGTTAGCTTTTTATTTTAAACAAGTACTTCTTAAATAACAAGCTAATTTATAAAACTTTTAAATTGTCAAGAACTGTTAAAGCTGTAAATTATTGATATACCCTTCGACCATATTATAATTTATTTAAATATATCCTTTTCGTTTATTTTACATCTTAATTTTATAGTTAACAGCTAATATACCAAACACGTTTATTAAAAAATACAACTTATACCTAGACAACAAACAGAAACCCGATTAAGATGGAGAGAACTATGTTAGGCTACTAAACTGGCAAACAGGATAAAAAAACCAACCTCTTATTTTTGGGTTCTGCGCACCGTGGGCACGGTCCATCGCACATCATTCGGAACAAACAGGAATAGGTCCGTTGGGTCCATTTGAACGAGACACAACACATACATCCATTGCAGAAAATAATCAACCAAATGCACCAGAAAACCTACCATCAAGAAACAATAGGAACCAAAACCCATGGGCAAGAAACCATGTAGACTCTGACATGCGATCTAAGTGGGCAAGCAGTACGTGCACATACAAATGCAACCTAAACTATTATGAGTAACTAATATATGAATTTCTATTATGACCAACCGACCCCCATGTATAACTATTATGAGCAACTAATATATCACTTTCTATTACCAGCAAAGCACACATATTTATTCCTATCATCACCACAGCATAATCACATATGCAAACAAGGACTATCAAGTTAAACTATTAATAAGAGGTCTACACTAAAGGGCCAGAAAAACACACAACTCGCTAGATTTTTCTCCTTATTATCAGCAAAACACAGATATCTATTCCTATCATCACCCAGGCATAATCACATATGCAAACAGGGACCATCAAGTTAAAGCATTAATAAGAGGGTTACACTAAAGGGCCACAAAAACACACATGTGGCTAGATTTAATCAAAACCCAAATGTGTAGCATATAACCTAAACCAACTAAAGAGATGGGAACTTACAAACGATTGTTGGATCAAGAACAGAAAGGGTAAGGATGAACAAATGGTGTGATAATGGACCTAACACAGAGATAATGCAAACCCACAATAAATTAGGTGTTATTGTGGGTATATATATGGATGGCATGGGAGAAACATCAACGGTGACCATGGCTACACGAATATGGACCTCCTTATGCAACGAACGTCCAGGATTGTGACAACCCATAAATTTGAACTCATTATTGATCCAAAGAATAATAAGATAATTCGCTACAATTTTTTTTCTTCAATAAAACACTGTAAATCATAAACAGGAAGATATCTAAAAACTGAATGATATTATCAATAATAATACATACGACGGACTATATGATTATCTAGGTTATATAGGAATTTATATTTTACGTGTTTAATTACTGCAAAGTGGAAAATAAATACTGTGTTATCTAAAAACCGTGATTTACTCTAACTGGAGGCCATCCAACTAAAAGCTTATGTGTTTTATATGTTTTAGGTTAAATGAATTATTTTAAGATTATAGGTCATATAAACATCAATAATAGTTTACTAGCAGGGTACCCGCGCAATGCAGTGGCGGATGCCCTGTGACTACATTTTGTGGCGAACAAATGTTATTCTATTCGTTGGTCATTAAATAGGATTTTACAACGTTTACCAGTGTTTTGAAACCCGGGATGACCCAGCTGGTTAAGTCGTGACCCAATGAGGTGACCGGACCCGTTTTGAACAAAAAACCCGATTAAACCGTGATCTAGTAGCTCGACCGAGCCAATTAAAACCCCCCCTTTCAAAACGATCATTGATGTTTATAACATTAGTCCATACTATTGATATCAAAAGACAATAATTTCATAACACTAATTATTCAAAAGTGATCTTATGTTGTGCACTGGATAAATATAATACAAGATGTGAATTTAGAAATATTATTAATTAAAATGTTTAATATATTAATTAACATGTATTTATAACATATGTTTTATAACATGTATTAATTAAAACTAATTTTAGAAAAGTTATAGGTAATGGTTTTTTTAATTATTGTATGTTAAAACAGTACATTTGGCTTTTGAACTTGTATTACGTAAATCATATTACATGGTCGAACACTGGACCTGGAAATCTCTTAGCGATAAATAGTTAATGATATACTAACTGATCTGATGGTCGAACCGATAACTTAATGACTCGGCCGGGTGGAACTGGTGGTCGAACGACCGGTTTAACTCGTGGTTGAACCCGTGACCCGATGACACGACCGAATTGACTCGTTGTCAAACTTGTGACCCGGAGGTGTGACCCAATGATAGATGATCGTATTCGTGACTTGACCAGGTGATCGAAGTCGGAGCCAGGAATTTGTGTTAGGAGGGCTCAAATTTCTTGTTAATAACATCTAATTTATTGATTAGTCAAGGAAATGAAATAAAAGGCAAAGGTTGTCGTAAATAGCAGCGAAGATGGATTAATCATACTATAAACCAATCTTGTGTTTTTTTATAGTTAAAGAGGTTGTGTTTGTATGATATGTCATACTACTTAAAACATAACCAATTTGATAAATTATAAAGTGAGAGGTCAAAATGGAAATTCTTAATAAAACAATGTCACCAACTATAAAATACCTCTTATTTATGTTTTCAAGTCATCTTCATCGTTAAAAACAAAGACACTAAACCTCCATTGAAGCAACAATCTCAGTTTCTTTGTTTTATACATAGTAATTAAATTCCTTCTTGTTTTTGTTTTTCCTCACTTAGATGTAAGATGTTCTTCGTTCTAAATTCAAAATTAGGTTCTAAATTTTCTTTTTTGAGGCTTCAATCTCTGAGGTGGTTTTGTGAATCAGCTTCTTATAAGGTAGGTCTGCCAGTGTTAGGGGGGCAAGCACCCTCCAGCCCCTGTACTGGCTCCGTCGCTTGTCACAACACCAATAATCACTTTCGGTTTGATATCATGCACCAACAACCGCAACAAAATCCAAAGAAAACGATTGTGTTAGAGGCCAGTTTGGAGAAAAGTGTGTTTGTTGTGGTTATGTCGGATTCAAGTGGTGGTGGTGACGGTGGATGATACGACATATAACTGAAATCATAAAAGTTTCGGCGTACTATTGGGGACAAATGATGAGGTGGTGGCGGCACAGAGGATCTGATGATGGTGGTGAGGATGGTGTTGTAGTGGCAGAGTTTTGATCTGGTCGGAGTTCATTTGGTGGGCATTGGTCTCGGTATGGTCGGTTGGTGGTGCGGGTTTAGGCTATATGCTTGGTGTGGTGGTTATGAGTTTGGGTAGTTGTCTCATAACAGTGGTTGTAGTAACAACTTATTGTGCCATAACTCTGAGAACGAAGAGTGTGGATATATATATGGTTTGTGATGGGAGGTTAAAACTTTATATTGAATTTTCATTATGAACAGATACAAATTATGAACTGTTACAAACATAGAAATTAATTGGGCTTTACAAAAATTTGAAATTGTTACAAATTATACCTTCAGTTTAGTATTGATTTTTATTAGAAAAACGTATGCTTTAAAACATAGTTAATATTTGAAAATGATTTTGTATAACTTTCTTAGAGAAGAAATGTTTAGGCTGAATTCTTTTTAAGACTTCTAGAAATAGAAGAGGTTAAATGTTTTATAAGGTATATAGATTTTAATAGTTAACATAAATTATCGAAATCACCGTTAATTATTAATAGAAAGTTATATAAACATTTTCAAATCACGATTTCTTTAAAACAACATATAACGGACTATAAAAAGTTTATAAATCATATATTTATCACTTCTAATTTATTTTCAAGGTATCGGATAAATTACCGAGGTAATCATATTTTATTTATTATTTTTTTATAAAATATCATTTTTATGTCTAAACGATCACGAAAACGTCTAAATTAATTTAATCAACATCAAACTAATAAAATTAATTTTTAAACTTCATAATTAATCATAGGAGCTTAATTAAAATATTAAATGACTAAAAATAAGCTCGTAATTAATTTTAAAAGCCCGTAAGTAACTTTAAAAGCCCGTAAACCCAAAATAAACCCAACTAATTGCACCTAAACCCATATTAGCCCATGTTAATTACTACTTAGTGTAAATTTCGTGGCTTTAAGCCTTAAGAAGTTATAGCAGGGTACCCGCGTAATGCGGCGACGGGTACCCGGTGATTATATTTTGCAGCGAACAAATGTCATTGTTAAACAATTTTTTATCAATAACTGTATTAAAATGTGTATTATCATGAAAAAATAATAATATTGAACACTCACTTTATGATTTTATAACGTAATTAACTTGGAATGAGTAATACCTTGAAATTATGTTAACAATTGCGAAAAACTAAAAACTTAGTGGATTTAATTTACAACTTAGTTGTTGAATTAATGAATAACATAACAGATATATGGCCCAATACTAATGAATAACACAACACTTTAGCCTATATTGATATAATACTACAAGGCACAAATAGATTATAATTACAGCCCATAACATTGAACAACAACCCATTACATTGAACCACCGAAACCCTACTATATACCTTAGACCTAAAATTGATGTCATCATAAACATACCTACACAGTTTTTTATTCACAGCCACCACAAATGAGCCATCAAACCATTTTCTAAATAAAAAACAATGCAACCAAAATATGTTTCTCCTTTATCTCAATCAAAGTAAACCAAGAACATTGTTACAACAAGCTAATGATTCTTGTAGCTTTAGTATCAAAGAGTCATGAGTTGGTCTTTAAATTTGTTTATTTCCAAACACATTGGTGTTTAGATTTAATAATGATTCTTGTAGCTTTTGTTTTTCATTTGAAACAAAAGATCTATCCCAAGTCCTCGAGATCTTACACCAAAACCAACAAAGCACAATAAAACTCTGATAGTTACGGTCGAGGGTAGTGGTGGTGGCGGCGACTATTAGTAAATGTCGTGGCGGTGGAGAATGGTGTCAGATGTGTTTGGTGTAGTTGAGGCGAAGGGGTTGTCTTACTGGCAGACAGTGAGGATGATTTGAAGCGTATGTGGTGTTTTCTTTGTGTCTATATGGGTATTTATATACCATATAATGAAAAACTGATTTTAAAAAAATATTTATGATTTTGACGTTATTTTATGTGTATTATGTGTGAAAGTAGTTATAAAATGTTGAACGGTTATGAAACTGATTGTACATGAAAGACTTAAATTTGGTTTGAAAAAAAACGTATGCATTAACTTTCATTATGATATTTACACTAAATTTGGTTTGAAAAAAAAAACTGTAGAATAAATATCTCTGGGTTTTATATTTATTTCTAAATTAAGTAATGTTTAAGGCTGAAATTTTTAAGACTACTAAATATAGAAAGGAGATAAATGTTTTATAATGTAATATAGATTATGCTGGTTATGATAGCTAGAAAATAGGAAAAACAATTTTAGATAATTAGGAAATAATTATAAAAACTTATCTAGTGAATATATCTTACCAAATATTGAAAATCCTTGTCCCTGGCTTTGTTTAATCTGCCCATAATTCCCTCACATACCATACCAACGACTTCCTTCCTAAAAATCCTCCTACAAGCCGTGATTTCTTATCTCTATCTCCTGTTTCATGATCTACACCAACAATTCTTCAATCCTTCTCCACAGTGATTATTTTCTAGCCATAAATCAAGATTTTCATGGATTATTGATGTTATAGTGATAAGCTTCAAGTAGTGTATAAATAGGATAGCAATTACATGTCTTGAAACATAAAATGAAACCAAACGAATCCCGGGTTGTTCTTGTTGCTGCTGTGAATCAATCACCACCATAAACCATCATTAAAACCACTATTACCACTCTTAATAACTCCTAAACATTAGTCATATAACCCTTGTAAACAGCCCCTATAGCCCAAGACATTACAACCTTTAATTTGAAACCCTAGGTTTCGGATTATTGTTCTTGATTCTTGAATTGCAGCCGAGACATCACACCATCATATGCGACCCTATAGGTCAGTGTTGGAACGTCTAAGAGCTCTTAAACATCACCCCTAAACACCCTATAAACAGCCCTCAAAGTTCATGCCTTGAAGTACCCTAAAAACGAAACCCTAACTAAATCAAATTAGGGTTTTCTTCAAAACCCTAGATTCAGATTTTGTCGTGCTCGTGTTCGAATCCTTTCCAGCAATCATTGGTGTCTTTTCTGGTCATCCAAGTGATCACAAGAAAACTCCTTAAGTTTTCTAAGTGTTCGTGTTCATGTCACAAAAGTTGAAACCTAGTCGAGACCAAATTAGGGCATCCTAGGGCGTAAACGTGATCAAACCACCAATACATTGTAAGTAATGTATTACCTAGTATTAAACATCTTATTATTCATTTTAAACCTCAACTTAGTGTTGCTTAGAGTTTAGAAATATTTTGTAAATAATAAAAGTCGTTAAAAAGCCTTATTCGGTATATAAAAGCTCTTGCACGTTTCCCGAGGTAGACATCTCCCCGTGAATTTCTGTCATAGAATAAAATACTAGACTTTATTACGAATCCATAGCCTCTTGAATCACTTAAAACGGAGTTAACCGGTAAACTTAAAATGAAAATTTAAATAAAAACATTAAAATCTGTCTAAGCTGTGAAATATTATGAGTCTGGAAACTGATTGGTCGGGCGAGTCATGTTTGAACGTGATTTCGAGCCTCTTAGAGGCCGAATGGGTAAATTTTTCCCAATGACAATATTAATATTCACCTGGCCTAGTTTCTAAAATAGTAATCCTTTTTACCTAAGAGTTAACGAGCTGTAAGATACACGTCTTTAAAGTTTCTAAAAACCATGATGTCTAGTGTTAAACTGGCTGGAACTACGTTTTTATAAGCTAAATTTGACCCACTTAAAGTCCAAATCACGACTAGCTCATAAAGAACATGTTAATGCAATAATGCCTAAAAACGTTACTTGCATTTTTCGGTCTCGCTTAGTTTTGATTACGAAAAGATGTAAAAACAAGCATTTACGAAAGCAACGAAAAACGAACTCTTGAGTTCAAGTATTTTTCATTTTACCCATTTTCACTTAAGGTATGGATAAACAAGTACTAACCTTAATCAAGTGATCAAGTGATTTAATCTTTTCTTAAAACTCACTTTTTATTAAGTGTGACAAGTTTTTATTAAACTTTCTTTTTAAGAAAATGTTTTATTAAATTAATTATTTGAAAATTTGAAAATGGCATATTCTTATTTGGTTAGGAATATTCTATCAAGATATTTTTTAAACCAGATATGACCTCCACCACTAAAGGACAACAAGGGAGCGGAATCTAGTCCAGCGGTACCTTAGCTCCTAGGCGGTTCCTTATCGATAAGGTACCGCGGGCTAAGATAAGGTATCGCGGGCAGATATAGCCGTTGGCCCTTTGTCCTATAAATAGTGGACCATTCTCAGCTTTTCAATTCACCTCTTTTGCACATCTATTTCCAGACTGAAACTCTCTTCTTTAATCACTCAAATCTTTGATCATTTGTTTGATTACTACTTGTTTAAGAAGTGAATCTTGTTCTTCCATCCCTTCCTCTCCAAGTGCAAAGAGAAGAACACTATCCTTGTGAAGTGTTGATTCCACCACCAAAGATCCATTGAAGATCTACTTTTATACATTTGTTGTTGTGTCTTAGCTGAGAAGATCCAAGTAGTTGTGTCTATTTGGAAGTTGTGTATGTACTAAGTATAGTTGTGTAGATTGGTCCTAGCTACGATTAGGGCTCGACTTTTAGCTTAGAGTCGGAAATTAGTTAAGCGACGTGTACGGTTTTCTCCACCATAAGGAGCTTGTTGTGTAGTGAACTCTCGAGTAAGGAGTACTCAAGGAGTGAGCTTCGTTGCCGAACCACTATAAATCCTTGGCGTTCAGTTTGATCTTTCTTTACCCATAACTCTTTACATTCTTTATTCTTTGTGCATATATATTTGTTAGTATTAGCTTAGTTACACTATCATTGTTCATATTGTGCATAAGAAGATTTCACATATTTCCTCAAGCCTAAGTTTTTGAAAAAGGATTTTTTGAAAACCACATTTTTACAAGTAAATATAAGAAACTATTCAACCCCCCCCCCCCCCTATTATAGTTTCTACAATTGGTATCAGAGAGGGTTGCTCAAGAATTTTTAAAGTATATTGTATTTTAAAACTTGAATCGATCTATGGATTCCAACAAATACCTAGAAGGGCAATCTATGCAAAGACCACCACTTTTTGAAACCGATAGTTTTATTTATTGGAAAAATAGATTTGAAACTTATGTGAAATCAAAAGATTTAGATCTTTGGCATGTTATTACCACTGGTGATTTTTTACCTTATCAATTTAATGAAGTTTCTAAAACAAAAGAATTGGTCACTTTTGACAAAGCTAATGACGATACTAAAAAGAAACTTTCAAAAAATAATGAGGCTAAAATGGTGATTTATAATGCTTTGCCTAAGAAAGAGTATGAAAGAATTTTTATGTGTGAAACCGCTAAAGATATTTGGAACACTCTTTTAGTAACCCACCAAGGTAATAACCAAGTCAAAGAAAGCAAAATCGATCTTCTTGTCCAACAATATGAACAATTTGTCATCTTAGAAGATGAAACAATTGATAGTGCATTTGCTAGGTTTAACACCATTATTACTAGTCTAAAAGCACTTGATGAAGGTTTTTCTTGCAAGAACAGTGTTAGGAAGTTTCTAAGGGCTTTACATCCAAATTGGAGAGCAAAAGTCACGGCGATTGAAGAACCGAAAGATCTCTCAACTTTATCACTCGATGAACTCATAGGCAACTTGAAGGTTCATGAGATGATAATTTTGAAGGACTCGGAATTAGTGAAAACCAAGAGTGAAAGGAAATCTCTTGCACTTAAATCCAAGAAGGCACAAAGTGACCATGATAGTTCCTCGGAAAGCGATGACGAGGAGTATGAATTGGCGGTGAGAGATTTCAAGAAGTTCTTCAAGAGACGAGGTCAATACGTTAGGCAACCCATCAATGACAAGAAACCATTCTCAAAGAATCGGTTTGCCAAGAACAAAAAAGGTGATAGGAGTTGCTTTAGATGTGGTGATCCAAATCACTTCATTGGTGATTGTCCAAAGCCCGCTCGCGATAAGAACCACACGGTGTTCGTTAGTGGCGCTTGGAGCGATAGCGGTGAAGATGATGATGACAACCCCAAAGAGGAGAAATGTCTTATGGCTCACACTTCTAAAGAGGTACATTCTGAAACCGAATATTATAGTTATGATAGCTCCACCATTGATGATATTGAATTTGAAGGCAAATATGATAGTTTACACAAACTTAGTCTTAAATTCATAGAAAATAATAAAACCTTAAAATCAACCAAAACTAAGCTTGAAAATGAGATCAATGAACTTCGGGAGAAATTGGCAATACTTGAGAAAAATAAAGAAGTGGATTTAGGTTGCTTAAGTTATGAGAAACGTAGATTAGAGAATGAAGATCTCAAGAGCACCTTCATTAAGTTGGAAAAGTTCATGAAAGGTACTAGTGCTCTTGATGATATGTTAAACAAACAAGTTCATTCTAAGGAAAGACTTGGTCTAGGTTTTAACTCAAATGAAGCCTCAACTAGTGAACCTAAACAAGTCAGATTTTCACAAAAATCACCCACTGTACGCGGTCCCAGATTGTATGGGGCGGTTCCTTATCACTATGGAACCTCCGCCATAGATAAGGTACCGTTGCCAGAGGATGATTTTGGTGAAAATCCTGAACTTTCTGAAAAGTCTAAGTTAGATGAAAAACCAAAGCATCTTATTGTTAATAAAGTAAAATTACCCATACTTGACGACAATGCTATTGATAAGTTCTACAAGCCATTGAGTAAACCTCTTATGGGAAATAGAAGTTTATCTAGACCATCTTCTACTCCACCTAGAGTACGGAATGAGTCTAAGCCTAGAAGTAGAACGACAACGCCTAGAAGAGATAATCAAAACAATTCGCGACCTAGAAGTAAAACTCCAACACCTAGAAGGAATAATCATAACTCTAAACCTAGATCAAATACACCTAAGAGAAATAATGAACAACAAAATGGTTTCATGAATTACTACCCTCTTCCATTTTGTTCTCAATGGGGAACCCCTCCTTCATTCATGCATCCCAACCAAATGCAAGGGATGTTTGGAACTAACAATTTTGGACCCATGAGATATTGGGGACCAAATGTTTGATCTTGTGTGTTGTTACCTAGATATGCTTTTGAATTGATTTGGAGCCCGATGAGTGGATTAAGGATAGTAGATGTTCTAAACACGTGACGGGTAATCGAAGTTTGTTCTCGCAATACAAAGCATATGATGGAGGTAACGTCACATTCGCTAGTAGTCTACGTGGTAATATCATTGGCAAAGGTACGGTTTCTCTTGACTCCATGACCATTGAAAATGTTGAGCACGTAGATAACTTAGGGTTTAACCTTTTAAGTATAGGTCAAATTTGTGACAATAAGTGAGGTCATCTTTTCGGAACATGACAGTGAAATCGTAAAAGATGGAAAAGTCATTGGAAAAGGTGTTAGAAAGCATGGGCTTTATGTCATGAAGGTTAATAAGAAGTCAAAATACAACATATGTCTTGCGACTATAGATGATAGTTCTACTCTTTGGCATAGGATATTAGGTCACGCTAATATGCGTTTAATTCAATCTTTAGTCTCTAAGGAGTTGGTAAGACACCTCCCCAAGATTAAGTTTGATAGTCACTTTTGTGATGCTTGCAAAGTTGGAAAGCAAGTTCACTCAAGTCACAAAGCCAAGAATTTGGTTTCGACCTCTCGGTGCTTAGAGCTCCTACATATGGATCTTTTTGGACCTTCCGCCATACGGAGTTATGGAGGTAACCTTTATACCCTAGTTATAGTTGATGACTATTCTAGATTCACTTGGACTAGATTTTTGGCATCTAAGAATGAAGCTTTCGATCATTTCGAAATCTTTAGTCGAAGAATTCAAAATCAACTAGGATGTCTAATTATCTCTATTAGGACGGATCATGGTAGGGAATTTGATAATGAAGTGCAATTTGGTGCCTTTTGTGAAGCTCATGGTATTACCCATAACTTCTCGGCTCCTCGCATTCCACAATCAAATAGGGTAGTTGAAAGGAAGAATAGGACTCTCCAAGATATGAGTAGGACGATGTTAAACGAGCAATCTTTGCCTCAAAAGTTTTGGTGCAATGCCGTGGACACATCGACTTATATTCTCAACCGAATTCTTATTCGACCTTTCCTAGGAAAGACCCCTTATGAGATTCTTAAAGGTAAGAAACCCTCATTGGAATACTTTAGGGTGTTTGGAAGCAAGTGCTTTATCCTCAACACCAAAGACTACCTTACCAAGTTTGACCCAAAGTCTTACGAAGGTATCCTTTTAGGTTATTCCCAAACTAGCAAAGCCTACATAGTCCTAAATAGAACCTCGGGGGTTATTGAGGAATCACTCAACGTAACCTTTGATGAAACCCCTCATTCACCCAAGACACCACCATTGGTTGATGATGACTTGGATGAATTAGAAGTAGTTAAAGCCAAAGAGGTTAGAAAAATAGGAGTTAAAGACCTTAGTGTTGAAAAGGAAGTAAACATTAAGGAGTCTAGGGATCATACTCTCAACAATGTCATTGGTGACTTAAATCAAAGGACCCTAAGATCTCAAGTCCAAAACCAAAGCAACTTCTTTTGTTTTGTCTCCTTGATTGAACCAAAGAATGTTAAAGAAGCTTTGACGGATGAGATTTGGGTAATTGCGATGCAAGAAGAATTGAATCAATTCGTTGCCAATGATGTTTGAAACTTGTTCCTCCACCTAGAAGTTCTACAATTATAGGAACCAAATGGGTATTTAGGAATAAGTTAGATGAGAATGGCGTTGTGTCTCGTAACAAGGCTAGACTTGTAGCTCAAGGCTATAATCAACAAGAAGGGATTGATTATGACGAGACATATGCACCGGTAGCTAGATTAGAATCCATTAGAATCCTCTTAGCCTACGCTTGTGCCTTAGATTTTAAGCTTCAATAAATGGATGTAAAGAGTGCATTTCTTAACGGTTTGATCAATGAGGAGGTATATGTGGCTCAACCTCCCGGCTTCATTGATTTTGAGAAACCGGATCATGTTTACAAGCTTAAGAAGGCACTTTATGGTCTCAAACAAGCACCCAAAGCTTGGTATGATAGACTTAAAGCGTTTCTTGTTAAACATGAGTATATCATGGGAATGGTAGACAATACACTCTTTACAAAGAAGAAAGGTCCTCACCTCATAATCGTACAAATATATGTTGATGACATTTGTGATACCAGTGAAAGTATCGTATGATGCTAACTTATTGTCTCAAGAGCTGTTCAGTATGAGCACCACTCTTAAGTTGTGGCTCACTTGTGGATGTGATATCCCGAGCCTAACGTCATTTATTTAAACCTATTTTACGAATATTTTTAAAATTTTTAAGAAATTTCGTTTGTTATATATTTGACGGTTTAAGTTGAAACCAACGTTTACGGTCCGTAATTTAACGTTTGACGATTTAAGAAGAACCGATAACGACTACGATACCGACGGATGCCCAAAACTTACATTTTATTATCGATTGATCGATATTTGAGTTTTTCGAGATTTTTATTTTTATTACTTGTTAAGTCGAGTCGGAACCATGTGTATATTTGTTTTGTGTGCGTTTGAACCATTTAAAAGTATTTTGAGGTAGCCGGGACGAAACCCGATTCCCGTAAATTTTTAAAACCGACTACTAACTCATTCCTGCTCTTTAAAAATGGTTGTTTATTTACGAGGCCAAAAGATAGCCAAGTTGTCAATTTTAGCCCCTCCCATTTTACAAAAAGGGGGAAAGGGAAACACACACACCATTTTTCATTCAAAAAAATTAGGGTTTCCCCTCTTTCTCTCCTTTAGCCGCCGGCAACCACCACCACCACCATTTTTCGTGGGTTTTTGAAGAATCTAATCAAAGACCCACCTTCCTTTCACCATTGTAAGTGTTTTAATCCACTCATAACATACCTGCATCCATTTGATTATTTCAAAAATTTAAGATTTTTCAAAAACATGTTTTGATGTAATTAAACTAGTGGGATGTCTAATTAGTGATTAGATAATAGATAATCATCCATAAAATTTTTTAAAAACAGTAGGGTTTGGGTGTTTTGGTCACCAACACCCCACGGCTAATGGGGGTGTTTGGTGGATTCATGGTGTTTGATGAAATGTGTCATGGGTTTGTGTTTATAAAGTTGTTTTTGATGTTTTTAAATGAGTTAAACATGTTGCATGCTTGATTTGGTAAATGGGTTTTAGAGTGGATTTGATATCCTAGGTGTTAGGGACTGATTAAGATATTTAGGAATGGTCATGAGTGGTTAAGTTAGGGCTAGGTGTCGTTAGAATGGATTGGAATGATGATTTGTTATGATTTTGAAAGGGGTGAATTTAGGCATATTTTTCAAGCATATTTTTCGTGGGTTTAACTTGGTAAGCAGGTCATAAACATAGGATGGAGTTGTAGAGCTTTTTCTTAGCTTCGTTTTGGTATAAGGTAGAGCTTACGACTCCAAACGAGTCAAAAGTTATGATATTTTGAAAGTTCGTGTACCGGGAGATGAGAATCAACACAATCCGAATTTGTGTTTGGTTTTGGGTCAAATCCCGGGGACCATAGATAGAGTTTGGTAAATGATTGAAAGTTGATTTTTGGTCTCAAACCTGCACTTGCGAGTCTATTTTTGGACTTAGGTGTTGTATTGGTCAATGGTGTATTTTAAATGGGTCAAACAAGTCCTACGTGTTAGAAGTGCAAAATCAGTCCTAAAAACTTATGTTTAGTAATGTGATGTGTAACGGGTCATAAAAGTGAAAACTTTTCATGGGATTAAATATGGGTTTTATACAGATCATGAGGCATTTTTATGAATTTTCTTGAAATTTAAATAGGTGCTTAAGTCATAGCAAACAGCCCGTACTTTTAGTAAGTACCGGTAAATTTATAAAATGGAAATCAACTTTAATTACGTGGATAAATGGTATAAGTCTAGTAACGACTACTTGTTTGGTTTTGGCGTGAGTTTTCATAAGCATTAAGTGTTTCTATTTGCGTGTTTTTAGTATAATTATGTACGCGGTGTATTGATTTGGTTTTCGTACTTTGACTTTTAGGTCAAGTGTTTGATTTTCCCGGGCATCCACGTCGTCGGTGACATTTCTCGTTACGTCTTCGCTAGAACCACTACTACTACGCAAGGTGAGTCTATAGCCTCGCTCTTTACTTGTTTTAAATGTTTTTACCCGCGAGGGGGATACATGCTATTTAAATGAAAATGAACATAAGTCATGAATGATTGTTGGACCCGAATGTTGCCTTGAATTGTGTTGAGCACCTAGTTGCAAAAGTCCCTAAATTCGTGAACTATTAACTATTGTCTTGCCCTTGTGTGGGTTGGAGATAACCGCTTATACAATTAATAGTACTATGGGGTTGACGACCCTATCCGAGACGAGAGCTAGTACGTTGAGTACCCTCTGCGGACGGATAACTTGTGATAAGAAATAAGGTATAATTGCAACTGATGCCTTTAGAAGGGGCACTGGTTTCATCTTAATCACGCCGGTCAATGTGGCGCGGGTGATTGAGTTAACGGATTAGTGTCACGAGCTTAAACACAATTATTAGCTATTGCTAAAGATAATATCCTTGAATAATAGATTGTGAGTACGACAATGCTATTGAATGATCATGATTGGTTTTTAATACTTATGTTCAACTTATGATTTGATAAACCTATAGATTCGCTCAACCTTTGTGTTGACGATTTTAAGCATGTGTTTCAGGTAACCAAGATTGATAGCAGCGGAGCATGCGAGGATGGAAGTTGTTGTGGCTTGGCGGTCTACTTTGTTTTTCTTCCCTTTTAGCACTTAAATATTTTATATTATGTCCTGTGAACGAAAATGTACTTTTGGGTTGAGATTCAATGGGAACCAAAACGCAAACTCTGTTTTGTATTATCTTGGGATTTGGAAAACTGTAGACTTGTATGTTTTTAATAATGTTAAAATTATGTTTAAACTTTTACGTCTCTTTAAATCGTTTAATATAGCTTATGTGTGATGATAACTACGTAGCACCCAAATGTTGTAGTTCCGCTGCGCATAGCATTTGTTGGGGGTGTTATAGATTGGTAATCAGAGCCATGAGTTATAGAGAACTAGGTCATTTTGAAAAATCCTAAACTATAACTTTTGGTGTCGTAAGAAATTGTCCAAGCACACAACTATCCTGCATGGCTCCGGTATGATTTCTTTTGCATTGCCTTATATTTTAGATGTATCCCTCAAACTGATATGAATTCTCTAGTATTTAGTAAGTAAATACTTTGATATATATTGAGATATATTGTTGTGTACGTTGAGTACTTATCATCGTAATTTGCAAATTCTTGTAAAGATTATCTTATATGTTGCATGTAATAGGCATACGGGCTACATTGCATTACATGGCAACACCGCGTTGTAATCCTACATGAATGTAGGAATGATTTTATGTATAAATATGTATATACTATGGTATTTAAAGGCATTGCACGCGAAAAATATGGTCCTTGCGTGATTATTGTACATTTTACAATGCGGTTTTGTTGAGAATTCGACCTTACCGCTAACTATCAATCTTGATAATTAATTTATTGATCGAATAACCGAGTGTGAACCTATTTTGATACTCTAGATACATAAAT
The DNA here is from genome assembly GCA_025667525.1 of Glebionis coronaria. Classification (NCBI taxonomy): domain Eukaryota; kingdom Viridiplantae; phylum Streptophyta; class Magnoliopsida; order Asterales; family Asteraceae; genus Glebionis; species Glebionis coronaria. The sequence continues at coordinate 38,670,034 of CM046874.1, read as the reverse complement.
AACGCCTCGTAACATATTGTATATTGACTAGATCGATCTCGATTGTCGTTATCGCACCGTGATGTGTCATTTTTGTGACTTCTTCTTTTTGGAACGTAATTTACCTATACGTATTACTTTATTTCCTTTATTCCTTATGGGTTTGATATGTTAGTTGGCGTAACTATAATATAGACGAAGTATAATCAACGATACGTACATCGTAGCGACGAATCACATGTGTATGTTATAAAACGTGGTTGAGGCGTGGTGCCATTTAATCGTTGTTTACTATTCTACTTGAATTTAAAGATGTGTTTTAAAATAGACCAGCGTTGTGATCAATCGCGATAACTTGGAATTTGGTTGGTTTTTGTGTTAATTTTGTGGAGTACGATTTCGAGACTCATCCGAGGCCGATAACAACATTTAGTTGACATACGTATTCTCGCTTCGTTTATTTCATTTTTGTTCTTGTTGTCTTATTATTTTAAATTTGATAGTATATATGACGAGGTCCGGCATTTGTGTGAGTTAAGTAAGCACTAAACTTTGTTGATTGAATGGTTTAAACATAAAGTTTTTTACATATTTAATACTTGGTGATGAAACTTTTGGATAAAAATGACTTATGATGTGTCTTGTAACAAGTAAAAATAAGTGTAGAGAAGAAATGGACAAAGTGAAATTATTTTTCCTTCAACCTTGGTTGGTATATCATAATAAGTAATTTATATTACTCTTAAAATCCTTGTTTTTATATATTAATAATTTGATACTAGAAACTTGTGATGGATTTGTTAAGATATTGTTTAATTTAATTTGAGAAAGGGGTTATAATAAAATTTACGATATGACTATCGAGTATATGTAGCAGTGGGCTTGATATGAGTTAATTTTTTTGGGTCAATATAGCAAACTGTTGGCGTATTTTGTAATATAAAACATGAGTAGAAAAAAAAATTGGTCATGTGTTTTGGAGCTAGAGACTTTGAAAAATTGGTTTTATTTTAAACATAAGGTTATGTTTACGTATGCATTGGTGTAAACTAGAACACGTTACTTGTTGTAGTGATTAAACATGGCTAAAGTCGAGAGATACACTTTAAGTAAGAAATTATAATGCTTGAAACAAATTATTATATATTGATGGAACGTTGTTTTATTCCGCTGCGAGATGTGTTAATTTTAAAATCGTTTGATAACGGGCTAAAGATTAAAAGTTAAATTTTATATATTTAAGAATTAATTGAAATAAGCATATTAATTATTTATTATTATTATTATTATCATCGAGATTCAAGTGTCGACTAAAATCAGTAATTTATCCGAAATGATACTACGTGAAACCTCTTTAGCATCTGGGTCGAATTACGCGAATACGATTTAACAAATCAGTTTTAAAGAACACATGTGTATAATAAAAAGTCAAAGGTTGATTTTTAAGAGTTAATTGGACTAGTTTGAGTCATGTTGGATATTTGTATATACGTGATAAGATAAGTTGTAATAATAATAACGTGAAACTTTGAAAATTCGTACTATGTACGTTTTTGGTACTTAAGATATGAACATTAACGAGATTTTGACACAAGTATGGAGATTTTCAAACCTAATGATTTGTCGATTATGATAACCGAGTCACCCCATCTACTAATGTTAATAATTTCCGAGAGATTGAAATTTTTCCAGAAATAAAAACTTTGTAAAGTTGAAAAATGAAAGATATAAATTCTTTAATTGTGTAACACAAATTAAAAATGTGTAAATGCTCGCTTTTACAAGGTACAAGGTAACATTAATTGGAAAAACGAAAATGGATTACCCAAGACACGCCTACTTGTATAATATTGTTTTAATATGTAATATTTTGAGTCACGATGGTCCGATCGTCCGACATCCCTTCTTTGATTTTATTAGTCTGTATCTAAACTTGAGTCGTCATGTGACTGTTCATTTTAATATTTTCAATGATATGAAACCATTATTATTATATTTATTTTAAAACTACTATTTCGCCAGTACTTGATGATGAGGGTATGTCACCCGGTATATTTTGTCCTGTTCATGGACGTTGTGAATTTTCTTCTTTCGGTTAATGGAACCTAAAATTATGTATTTACTTGAATGATGCTATAAATCTTCATTATATTGGTTATTTATTTATATTGAACAAAAGCGAGGAGGCGAAGCCGCTTTACCAAATTGTAGAGGTGAAAGAACTCGACCTTCCTGGTGAAATTGTTTCTATTCGACCAAGTGATTATTCTCCTCTCCCCGTATACCCTTGGTGGAATGTATGTGCAACTCGAGACGATGGGAATTATGATCGTTGTTTTATTTTTTACGCTTGTGTTGATATTCAATTTTTACTCTATGTATTCGTAGATCGCTGTTGTTATCCCGAGACTTTTGTCATATGTTTGAAGTATTTTCATTTCTAATATAGTTAATTTTAGTTGGCAATTATATTGCTCGTTTACCTAGTTTGATCTCATTGATTTTTGATTTTATTACTTTTTGTGCTTGCAATGATCTTTAATCATGAACCAACTTACCGTTATTTTGTGAATAATCTATTTTGAAAATATGTATGAGTGTCTCAAATGGTTCGTTCAACCAAATGCGAATGGTGTCGATTTATTTATTTATTTATTTTCTCATAAAAAGGAAAAGCAAAAGTATGTTTCCACAGTAGATGTAAAATGTTTGATGTGTTCCTTAAAACGATGGTAGCAATATTTCTCCCATTTCAAATTTCATTTCAAACGATTTAATTATTTTGAAGACTAGGTCTAAAACTTTCATAGTCGTGTTTGGTGTGTAATAGTAATGTTTGTGTCGTCACTCGATCCTCAATTATGCACAGCTTAGCTAACTATGCATAATTCGGGAAGAGTCCTGTTTTGTTGGTTGTCGTTGCTTGGTCCTCAAGTATGCATGATCTAGCTAATTATGCATAGTTTAGGAAGAGCACTATCGTGTCAAAAAAATTGGTCATCTTAAAACTTGTAGTGTTTTGATAAATGTTTGGATGAGAACGTTTTTAAAAATGGTGGATCCTTATGCAAGTAATCGTATTCTCCTTGATTCCTAAAGAAAAATTTTGAATTTTCTTGTGTTCCTTGAAATCTTTTCTTTTGTTTGGCGTTGACTTAGTAAGTCACTGTGGCCGAGTAATTTTGGAAAATGTTTTTATGTGTTGTGTGTAACGTGTTAAATTTATCAGAATCGCTAGGGTGTTGATGAAATACCAAAGGGACTCGTACCGACACTGAGAAGGAATTTTAAACAAAAATAGAAGACTGCCAAAGTAGAGGAAATCAGAGTTCGAGTGACTATGAGGGGAATGACGAAGATTTCTCCTACATCAACCGTATCGTACCTTATTTAATTTCTTATCTCGTTCTTTTGATATGTTTAACGACACGCGATAAACTGTTGAAGTTTACCAACTGTGCATCGGTAGTTGGAAGACAATTCCATTGTCGTCTTCGTTTATATAAGTGAGGAATCCTCTTTGCTTGACTCAACCATCCTTGATTATCGATGGTTAAACGATAGATATCTATAGTTGATGTTTTTGTGGTAAACCCTTGCCTTTTATGTATTTATGTGGTAAGTGATCTGGTTGAGTGATCGTAAGTTGTGAGAACTTGAGACGACATTGTCCAATGAAGTCCGATCATGAAGAACACGTGCCATGTAATATATTTATAACTGTGAACGGTGATGCTTATTGAGATTTTGACCACTGTTGGGACGAAAGTGAGATGGTGTTCTTGTAATATCTTTTGTGTATGAATCCATGGGTGAGCGCCCTGCGATGACATATGTATGTATTTTATTTCTTGTTGGATATGCATCCATAGCTGGCAAGCTCGTAAACCTTCTTTAACTTGAAATTTTCCTTTGACTGGACTCATCCGGTATCCTGTCAATATTTCTTATTTTATCATGGCTTGGCTGATTAGCAAGCATGAGTTAACTTGATTAAACTGATTGGCTTGGCATGGTTTGGCTATGTTGCAAACATATCGAAATGTGGTTGTTTGTGCTTCATAATGGCTTTTGTGTTTGATTGGATTGTGATGTTTTCGAGAGAGTTATGTATACGTCGAATGATTTTGTATCGATGAATTCGTTTTTGACGAACTAGGTCTGTATGTGCGTAATATTGCAATAAGTAGATTTGTACGACTAGTATTAATTACTTCGTTTTGTATATTCTGAACGTTTTCGATGGGGTTAGGTGCGATCTGTGTGATTTTCTTTATGATTAATTGTTTTTATGAGACGATGAACCAAGTGAAAGGACGATTCGAAAGTTGGAAGACATACTCCGAACGTGTGTGATTAATTTTGATAGTTGTTGAGATCGACACTTGCCGTTGGTAGTACCTTTGTACAACGACATTTACTACCATGTTAACAATGAAGATGCGACATTTGAAGAAATATGTTGATGAAAATGTAGATCACCAGTTGAGTGGAATGAAGTAAGAAAAAGCCAGTTGAATGGGATTGAAATGATTCGAGAGGCTATGGAAGAGATGGTGTAGATTAAGAATCACTTGTTAACCGCGAGAAGCTATGGAAAGAGATATGTTGATATCCGTAGGAAGAATTTGGGGAAATTGAATTGGAGATCATGGATCGAGATGTTGAGAGATTGAAACAAGGTATAATCCTCATTGTGAAGGCGTGATGGAACCCGAGACGTGAACCGAAGTCCACATCGGAATGTGAAGACCTCTTTAGGAAGTAGTACCCTCATCTTTCTAGTAGTACGAAATGCGAGTATAAGAACCGGAGAGCGCCGGGACGTCGCTCCCTTAAGGAGGGGAGGATGTGATACCAGTGAAAGTGTCGTATGATGCTAAATTATTGTCTCAAGAGCTGTTCAGTATGAGCACCACTCTTAAGTTGTGGCTCACTTGTGGATGTGATATCCCGAGCCCAACGTCATTTATTTAATCCTATTTTACGAATATTTTTGAAATTTTTAAGAAATTTCGTTTGTTATATATTTGACGGTTTAAGTTGAAACCAACGTTTACGGTCGTAATTTAACGTTTGACGATTTAAGAAGAACCGATAACGACTACGATAACGACGGATGCCCAAAACTTACATTTTATTATCGATTGATCGATATTTGAGTTTTTCGAGATTTTTATTTTTATTACGTGTTAAGTCGAGTCGGAACCATGTGTATATTCGTTTTGTGTGCGTTTGAACCATTTAAAAGTATTTTGAGGTAGCCGGGACGAAACCCAACTCCCGTAAATTTTTAAAACCGACTACTAACTCATTCCCGCTCTTTAAAAATGGTTGTTTATTTACGAGGCCAAAAGATAGCCAAGCTGTCAATTTTAGCCCCTCCCATTTTACAAAAAGGGGGAAAGGGAAACACACACACCATTTTTCATTCAAAAAAATAGGGTTTCCCCTCTTTCTCTCCTTTAGCCGCCGGCAACCACCACCACCACCATTTTTCGTGGGTTTTTGAAGAATCTAATCAAAGACCCACCTTCCTTTCACCATTGTAAGTGTTTTAATCCACTCATAACATACATGCATCCATTTGATTTTTCCAAAAATTTAAGATTTTTCAAAAACATGTTTTGATGTAATTAAACTAGTGGGATGTCTAATTAGTGATTAGATAATGGATAATCATCCATAAAATTTGTTAAAAACAGTAGGGTTTGGGTGTTTTGGTCACCAACACCCCACGGCTAATGGGGGTGTTTGGTGGATTCATGGTGTTTAATGAAATGTGTCATGGGTTTGTGTTTATAAAGTTGTTTTTGATGTTTTTAAATGAGTTAAACATGTTGCATGCTTGATTTGGTAAATGGGTTTTAGAGTGGATTTGATATCCTAGGTGTTAGGGACTGATTAAGATGTTTAGTAATGGTCATGAGTGGTTAAGTTAGGGCTAGGTGTCGTTAGAATGGATTGGAATGATGATTTGTTATGATTTTGAAAGGGGTGAATTTAGGCAGATTGTTCAAGCATATTTTTCGTGGGTTTAACTTGGTAAGCAGGTCATAAACATAGGATAGAGTTGTAGAGCTTTGTCTTAGCTTCGTTTTGGTATAAGGTAGAGCTTACGACTCCAAACGAGTCAAAAGTTATGATATTTTGAAAGTTCGTGTACCGGGAGATGAGAATCAACACAATCCGAATTTGTGTTTGGTTTTGGGTCAAATCCCGGGGACCATAGATAGAGTTTGGTAAATGATTGAAAGTTGATTTTTGGTCTCAAACCTGCACTTGTGAGTCTATTTTTGGACTTAGGTGTTGTATTGGTCAATGGTGTATTTTAAATGGGTCAAACAAGTCCTACGTGTTAGAAGTGCAAAATCAGTCCTAAAAACTTATGTTTAGTAATGTGATGTGTAACGGGTCATAAAGTGAAAACTTTTCATGGGATTAAATATGGGTTTTATACAGATCATGAGGCATTTTTATGAATTTTCTTGAAATTTAAATAGGTGCTTAAGTCATAGCAAACAGCCCGTACTTTTGGTAAGTACCGGCAAATTTATAAAATGGAAATCAACTTTAATTACGTGGATAAATGGTATAAGTCTAGTAACGACTACTTGTTTGGTTTTGGCGTGAGTTTTCATAAGCATTAAGTGTTTCGATTTGAGTGTGTTTAGTACAATTATGTACGCGGTGTATTGATTTGGTTTTCGTACTTTGACTTTTAGGTCAAGTGTTTGATTTTCCCGGGCATCCACGTCGTCGGTGACATTTCTCGTTACGTCTTCGCTAGAACCACTACTACTACGCAAGGTGAGTCTATAGCCTCGCTCTTTACTTGTTTTAAATGTTTTTACCCGCGAGGGGGATACATGTTATTTAAATGAAAATGAACATAAGTCATGAATGATTGTTGGACCCGAATGTTGCCTTGAATTGTGTTGAGTACCTAGTTGCAAAAGTCCCTAAATTCGTGAACTATTAACTATTGTCTTGCCCTTGTGTGGGTTGGAGATAGCCGCTTATACAATTGATAGTACTATGGGGTTGACGACCCTATCCGAGACGAGAGCTAGTACGTTGAGTACCCTCTGCGGACGGATAACTTGTGATAAGAAATAAGGTATAATTGCAACTGATGCCTTTAGAAGGGGCACTGGTTTCATCTTAATCACGCCGGTCAATGTGGCGCGGGTGATTGAGTTAACGGATTAGTGTCACGAGCTTAAACACAATTATTAGCTATTGCTAAAGATAATATCCTTGAATAATAGATTGTGAGTACGACAATGCTATTGAATGATCATGATTGGTTGTTAATACTTATGTTCAACTTATGATTTGATAAACCTATAGATTCGCTCAACCTTTGTGTTGACGATTTTAAGCATGTGTTTCAGGTAACCAAGATTGATAGCAGCGGAGCATGCGAGGATGGAAGTTGTTGTGGCTTGGCGGTCTACTTTGTTTTTCTTCCCTTTTAGCAATTAAATATTTTATATTATGTCCTGTGAACGAAAATGTACTTTTGGGTTGAGATTCAATGGGGACCAAAACGTAAACTCTGTTTTGTATTATCTTGGGATTTGGAAAACTGTAGACTTGTATGTTTTTAATAATGTTAAAATTATGTTTAAACGTTTACGTCTCTTTAAATCGTTTAATATAGCTTATGTGTGATGATAACTACGTAGCACCCAAATGTTGTAGTTCCGCTGCGCATAGCATTTGTTGGGGGTGTTATAACATTATATTTGGCTCAACTTGTCAAGAATTGTGTGATGACTTTGCCAAAATCATGCATGCTGAGTTTGAAATGAGTATGATGGGAGAACTTAACTTCTTTTTAGGACTCCAAATTAAACAAATGGACGATGGTATTTTCTTTAGTCAATCTAAGTACGCTAAAGAAATGCTAAAGAAGTTTGGATTAGAAGAATCTAGACCAATGAAGACCCCTATGGCCTCGGATACTAAACTCACCATAGATGATGATTGTGAGTCGGTAGACAACACCAAATATAGAGGTATGATTGGTAGTTTGTTGTACCTAACGGCAAGTCGACCGGGTATCATGTTTAGTGTTTGCCTTTGTGCTCGCTTCCAAGAGGCTCCCAAAACCTCTCACCTCGAAGCGGTTAAGTGTATCTTCCGATACATTAAAGGCACTATACATTTAGGATTATGGTATCCTAAAGGGACCGGCGTAGAAACCATTGTCTACGCGGACTCGGATCATGCGGGAGACTATGTGGACCGGAAAAGCACTAATGAAGTTTGTAACTTCATGGGTTGTTGTTTAACTTCTTGGTTCTCCAAGAAATAAACCGCTCTTGGAATATCCACCACGGAAGCCGAGTATGTGAGTGCCGGAAAAGCATACCAACAAGCTTTATGGATGAAGCAAGCGCTTGTTGATTACGGGATTTCTCTTGATGATGTTCCCATCATGTGCGATAATAAAGGCGCTATAGACCTTAGCAAGAATCCCGTGCAACATTCGCGAACCAAACACATAGAAATTCGACACCATTTCCTTAGGGATAATGTTCAAAAGGGGAACATTTCAATTGAAAAGTTACCCTCCGAGGACAACTTAGCCGACATCTTCACTAAGCCACTTAAGAGGGAACTGGTGGTGGGCTTGTGATTGGACTTTTGTTTGGGCTTCTTTTTCTTCTTTCTTCTTTAGTCTTCACGCTTCTTTAAATAAACGTTTCCGACTTGGATTTGAGAAGTGTCGGTGAATAATTCCAACTCGTCTTATAATCTTTTGTTTAATAGACTCGAGTTCTTCGACATACATGAATCTTCCATCTTTGGCTCTATTCTTCGATAAATCTTCAAATAAGCACAATGACTTCAAATCTTTTGCATCTTTTGGACAATAGACTTCGTCTTGAGTCTTTTTCTTCGATAAAACCCGTGCAATCCTATGTTTTCTTCAATATTCATCAGGTTGACTCTGAAAACACAATAAACACAAAAACCATGCATAATTCCAAATAAATGATATTAAATACGTGTTTTGGTCTTGTTTTAGCCAGAAATAAGTGGTAAAAGGATGGGTGTTTTCACACCTATCAAATCCCCTACACTTAACCATTGCCATGCCCTCATGCAATGCTTAGTGACAAAGCACATTTACACTTTTCTCATAATCAATCAACCTTGGCCTTATTAAAATACTTTCTAAACAAAAATTAAAGTACTAAGAGAAATTAAAACTTTAAAGTAAACAAAAGGATGGAAATAACTTGCAAAGAGATCAAGAACTTACATTAGGGCTTTGGTGCTGCGAAGATTTATCACCCTCAAGTTTCACGTTCCCCAAACTAAGCTTAAAAACGAGATCATTGTTATTATAAGTTAGCAAATCAAACACTTATACACATGGCTTAATTAAATGCTTAAACTCCCTTATTCCTAGGTGTATCTCTTATATTTTATTTTTGTCTTAGAATGATCATGAAGATGCATTTTTGGACTTATTTCGATAGTTTATTTAGGCTGAAAGCAAAGTAGGACGATTTGATCAATAGTTAGCTAAAGGACAAAATCTCTTAAAACTGCTTCTCGGGATATCAAAAAGTTCATATCTTGGCATAACTTGGTTCACGATTTGAGACCTTTCTCGGGCCGATATTTGGCATGTACTTCATACTTCATATCTTGAGAGACGTTCTTGAGATAATGGTCTTCTCATCGTTAATAGAGTTTCTTAACTTTGGAGACTTTTGAGGGGTACTCCAACTTTGTTGACCACGACTTCATGATTATTTCTTCAATCTCTAATTGGGATTTTGAGATACAACGATCCGCCTCCTTTTCGGACTTGGATCTATTTATCCTCATACCTTGTTAGGGTCTTTTCGGATAGACTTCTCCATGATCTTTATGGGAGTTGATTGCTTTTCGTCGTGATTCTTGATCCTTCATATTGATTTTGGGAATAATGCTTTTCACATCACTTTGGATCTTCAGCAATAAAATTGAATCCTCATGCCTTGTTAGGGCCTTTTCGGACTCGCCAATCTTCGCGCCCCGCTTCATAAGTTATGCCTTGGCTATGAACTCTTATCATTACCGAGCAACTTTTAAACGATCTTGGGCTAGAAGCTAAGTAACTTTTCAAATCGTACGACCTTACTTATTGCTGATAAATTATTAGCAAGTGATGGGAGAATAGGCAAATAATTACACCAAGTGAGCTTGCGCAAGATTACCGACTTATAATTGACTATATCATTTCTCGTTCTCCACAATTTAAAATCTCAAGTAATGAGACTCGTGGATACTTAGCCTAATAAACCAATTAAGGTCTACATGGTTAAGGATACTAGCTAGAATAAACTTAATTAAGTCTATTCGGGTTGAGTCAAAATAATCGCAACGGGTCTAATATGTCAAAGACTTCTAAACTAGCTACACCACTTTATTAATATTTTTGACTTAATTGTGAGATATATACATATGAAAGCAACGATAAAAATTTAAAAATTACGACTAAATGGCCAAAGTTAATAAAAAATTTGAAAAATGTTGAAAAAGATGATTTTCCGGTTCAATGAAGGCATTTTCATGGAAAAGTCCACTTAAAACTTCGATAGAAGTCCCCCCTACACTTAAGATAAACATTGTCCTCAATGTTTAAGCATGTGGGAAAAGTCTCCCCTACACTTATGACATTGTGCACGTTGGGTAAATCAAGTTAAGGAAGAGACGACTAACGTGATCAATTTCAAATGTGAGTTATGAAGAAAATTAAATCACGATAGTTGAGAGATAGAACCGGATTTCGGATAACACGGGAGCACGGTTCTTCGAAGGTTCCAAGAGTGCATTCATCCCTGTAATCACATCACCACACAAATACAAAGAACCTATAGAGGTCCCCCTACACTTAGGAGGTTAAAACAGAACAGGATAGATACTCGGGCTGCCTCCCGAGGAGCGCTTGTTTTTGATAACCGAGTCACGAGCCTGACTCGACCCAAAATTAGTTCATGGGGAACATGGTGAGGGATGGAATCATCTCCTGAGAGATGTGCTCACCAAAGTACAGCTTCAGACGCTGGCCATTCACCTTGAAATTGGGTCCATTTGGCTGAGAAAGCTCAATGGTCCCATATGGAAAGACTTTGGCGACGGTGAATGGACCAGACCAGCGGCTCCTCAACTTGCCAGAGAAGATCTTCAACCGAGAGTTGAAAAGTAAGACTTGATCACCAACGTGGAACTCTCGGTTCTTGATTTTTGCGTCATGAAGGATCTTCGTCTTCTCTTTGTAGATCAGCGAGTTCTCATAAGCTTCATTCCGCAGTTCGTTGAGCTCGTTGAGTTGAATCTTGCGATGATCACCGGCTTTGTTGATGTCGAAGTTAGCCCACTTCAAGGCCCAGTGCGCCTTATGTTCCAGCTCGATGGGAAGGTGGCATGCTTTCCCGTACACAAGACGATAAGGTGTACAGCCGATCGGGGTCTTATAAGCAGTACGGAAAGCCCACAGAGCATCATCTAACTTATCGGCCCACGCGGCACGATGTTCTCCCACAGTACGCTCCAAAATTCGCTTCAATCCATGGTTGGATATCTCGGCTTGCCCATTGGTTTGGGGATGATAGGCGGTGGAAAGACGGTGATTGACACCATACTTAGCCAAGACTCTTGCAAATTGATCGTTGCAAAAATGAGTCCCGCGGTCACTGATAATAGCACGAGGAACGCCGAATCTAGCGAACAACAATTTCAAAAAGTTACAAACCACCCTTGCATCATTAGTAGGGAAAGCTTTGGCTTCAACCCACTTTGAAACGTAGTCAACGGCAACAAGGATGTATTTGTTTCCTTTAGATAAAGGGAATGGCCCCATAAAGTCGATACCCCAAACATCAAAGATTTCACATTCTTGTATGAAATTTTGAGGCATCTCATCTTTATGTGTGATCTTGCCTTGTTTTTGGCAAGCATCACATCGTTTAACCATCTCATGAGCATCACAGTAGATGGTGGGCCAATAAAATCCCGAGTCAAACACTTTTTTGGCGGTGTAGTTGGGACCAAAGTGACCACCGGTGGGTCCTTTGTGGCAAGCGTCAAGGATTTCTAAAGTTGCCGGTCCATCAACACATCGACGAATAATCAAGTCAGCACATTGTTTGAATAGATACGGGTCATCCCAAAAATAAGTCTTAATTTCGTTAAAGAACTTCTTCTTTTTCTGGGATGTTAACCCGTCAACGAGAATTCCACCCGCCAAGTAGTTTGCAATGTCCGCAAACCACGGGGTTTCATCAACAGTCGAGTTGATAGACATTAAGGTCTCCAAGGGAAAAGAATCATTGATTTCTTTGTTCGGATGATCCCCCTGGTAAGGATCCTCAAGTCTACTGAGATGATCCGCGGCTAGGTTTTCAGCTCCTTTTTTATCGCGAATTTCGATTTTAAATTCTTGGAGTAGCAAAACCCAGCGAAGAAGTCTTGGTTTGGAATCTTTCTTTGTCAAAAAGTACTTCAGCGCGGAATGATCGGTGTAAACGATTGTTGTGGAAAGGACAAGATAGGGGCGGAACTTTTCAACGGCATAGACAACAGCTAAAAGCTCTTTTTCGGTTGTCGTATAATATAATTGGGCCCCCGTCATTGTCTTGCTAGCGTAATGGATTGGTTGGAAGTGTTTGTTCACTCTTTGTCCCAGAACCGCTCCAATAGCAAAATCTCTAGCATCGCACATCAACTCAAAGGGAAGCTCCCAATTAGGGGTAACCAAGACGGGTGCCTTAGTTAGCTTATCCTCAAGCGAGTTGAAGGCTTCAAGACACTCTTTGGAAAAGATAAAAGGAGTATCTTTTTTCAAGAGGTGGGTCATCGGGCGAGCGATTTGAGAAAAATCTTTGATGAATCGACGGTAAAAGCCCGCATGACCCAGAAAACTTCTTACACCCTTCACGGTTGAAGGTGGAGGCAACTTAGCGATAACATCGACTTTAGCACGGTCTACTTCAAGACCGGCTTTGAAAATCTTGTGTCCTAGCACGATGCCTTCTTTTACCATAAAATGGCATTTTTCCCAATTCAGAACAAGGTGAGTGTCTTCGCACCGCTTAAGCATACGTTCCAAATTGGCAAGGCAAGAAGAGAAGGAATCCCCGAAGACCGAGAAATCATCCATGAAGACTTCCATAGTTTGTTCGACCATGTCATGGAAGATAGCTAACATGCACCTTTGGAAAGTCCCGGGGGCATTGCATAAGCCAAAAGGCATTCTTTTGTAAGCAAATGTGCCATAGGGACAAGTGAATGTTGTCTTCTCTTGATCTTGGGGATCGATGGGTATTTGGAAGTAACCCGAAAAACCATCAAGAAAGCAGTAATATTCATTACCCGCTAAACGTTCAAGCATTTGGTCCATAAAAGGTAGAGGGAAATGATCCTTTCTCGTGGCATCATTGAGTTTGCGGTAGTCTATACAAACTCTCCACCCAGTAACGAGACGGGTAGAAATCAACTCGTTGTTTGCATTGGGCACAACGGTGATGCCGCCTTTCTTAGGCACACAATGGACTGGACTAACCCATGGTGAATCCGAAATAGGGTAAATCATATCCGCATCAAGAAGTTTGATAACCTCTGTTTTGATGACTTCATGGATTTTTGGATTCACCCTTCGTTGGCTTTGAATTGTGGGCTTAAAGTCGTCCTCCATGAGAATTTTGTGTGTGCACAAGTGAGGATCAATTCCACGAATGTCGGAGAATTTCCAAGCGATAGCTCTTTTATGCTTCTTCAACACGGCGACAAGTCGGGCTTTGTCTTCTTCCTTTAGGTCCTTTGCGATGATGACGGGCGACTTCTTCTTATCTTCGAGGAACACGTACTCGAGATGGGGCGGCAACTCCTTAAGTTCTAAATCCGGAGGATTTTCAACGGGAGGCGTATTCGAAGTCGGAGTATCGATAACAATAACCGTGGGAGATGGTGGAGAAAGATTGTCTTCGTTGAGAAGGTTTTCAAAGAAATGCATGTCTTCATCCCCATCGGTGGGAGAATCATCATTAGCTAAGTTCACATCTCCCATGGTGGCTTCAAGATCTTTCCAAAACAAATCACTTTCTCCAAATAGAGACAGTGATGAATCAATAGAGGAAACGGTCTCAACATTGGGAAGAGAGGTAGGAATATTTTTACAAGCATCATTAAAGTGTTCTTCACAAGCCTCATCCAGAACGTCAATACAGTTAACACTCTCGTATGAATAAGGTTGTTTAGACAACTTTCCCATGTTGAAGACGATTTATCGTCACCTACTCTCATGATAAGCTCACCGGCTTCAACATCGATGAGAGTGCGACCGGTCCTCAGGAATGGACGACCAACAATTAATGGCACACGAGGGTCCATCTCGTAGTCGACGACGACGAAATCGGCAGGAAAAGTGAATTTGTCGACTCCTACAAAGACGTCTTCAGCTATCCCCACTGGATAAGCAACCGTACGGTTAGCTAATTCCAAAGTCATTTTGGTGGGGACAAGCTCAGGGAGAGATAATTGCTTCCACACACTTAAAGGCATTAAGTTAATACTGGCACCTAGACCGGCTAGGGCCATGCAATTCTCTACTCCTGGGAAATTGCAAGGGATTAAGAAACGACCCGGATCACCAAGCTTGGTTGGCAATTTCCTTAAGAGCACTGCAGAGCAATTCTCATTAAGTTGGGTGTTAGCGATATCAAGAAGCTTTTCCTTGTCACTCAGAAGATCTTTAAACATTTTTGCGTACTTAGGCATGTGAGCGAGAGCCTCAGCGAAGGAGATATTGAAATTCAGTTGTTTAAACATTTTAAGAAAGTTCGAAACCTGAATATCGTCCTTGCTTTTTAGCTTCTCTTTCCTCAACCTAGATGGATAAGGTATATCGGAAAAAGAGGAAGTCTTTGGGATCGAAGGATCACTCACATCCTTGGGTGGAGGAGGGGTAGAAGTAAGAGGTGGAGAAATTGGGGAAGTAGAAGGTTGAGGAATAGGAGCAGGTGACTCGTTCTCCTTAGTCACAACCACCGATGGAGGTATAGGAAGCTCGGGTTCCTTGGTACCTTTGCCACTGCGAGTGGTGATTGCTTTCATCTCCCCTCTTGGATTCGCAACGGTGTTACTCGGAAGAGTACCCGAAGAAGAGGGTTGATTACCGTGGAATAAACTATCCATCATGTTTCTTAAGTCATTCGTTTGACTATCCATAGTATTTCTCATATCAGCTCTCAGATCGTTCCCTTGTTGCATCAGGTCTGCTTTCAAGTTGCGTACTTCTTGTTGAAGATTTTCCACAATCACATCGTTAGTTCTCATGTAGGTCTGCACTTCTTGGTGTAAAGCGGTGGGTAGGTTGGGAGGAGCATTGTATGTGGGTGGTTGATAAGCAGGCTGCTGGTAAACTTGGTTGTTTCTTTGAGGTGGATGTTGTTGTTTATGAGGTGGTATGTATGGTCCACGTGATTGTTGTTGTTGTTGAGGAGGGCGGTTGAGGTTTTGTTGTTGGTTTGGGTTGTTAGGAGTAGAACCAGGTGGTGAGAGATAGTTGTTGGAGCGGTAGCTAAGCAAGTTGCGGTCACCTTGAGGTCGAGCTTGATAAGCAGGTTGAGGATAGGTACCGTATGCTGCATTCACGTTCTCAGAAGGGTAGTTTTGGGTGGCAGTACAAGTGGTGTAAGAATGAGGACCCCCGCATATTTCACATGGTTGGCTAACAACATTGACTTGAGCATCTTTAGCGTTTTTAGCGTTGATGCTGTTAGTGTTGCTGGCGGTTTGGGTAGCAAGCGTTCAAGAAGCGCAGTGATTTTGTCAATTCGCTTGTCACTGTCACTAGTACTAGCACTAGCGACATTGGTCCTCACACTCTTGGTTTGCACACGAGACTTATTCTCAATGATATCCCAAGCAGCATTGGAAGTCTTAGCCAAAAGATTACCTCCCGAGGCACTGTTTAGTGAATCTTGGTCATTCATGCTTAAACCATTATAAAAAGTGTTAATTTGGTGCACTTTGGTAAAACCATGTTGTGGGCATTTTCTCAAAAGATCTTTAAAACGATCCCAAGATTCACTAAACGACTCATCGTACTTTTGTTCAAAATTAATGATTTCATTCCGCAAAGCGGTAGTACGAGAGGGTGGGAAAAAGTAATTGATAAATTTGGTCTCCAAATCCGTCCACGTAAGAATACTCTGTGGCGGTTCCTTAGCAAGCCAATGTCGGGCTTGTCCCTCTAAAGAAAAGGGAAAAAGTTGTAAACGGATTACCTCTTTTGGAACACCATTGAATTTGACCGTATTGGTGAGTTGCAAGAATCTCTTGATGTGGTCATGTGGATCATCAATGGTACGCCCCAAGAATGGTTGAGCAGAGACCATTTGGATAAAGCCGGATTTGAGCTCAAAATTGTTGGCTGCAATCGCTGGTATAACAATTGGATCAGTGTTGCCATCTACATGAGCTTGCAGAAGTTCAATCATCGGGCGATTATCCGGTAGAGGCTCATTGTTGTTGTTATTATTCATGTTGTTGAAAGGTGGGTTGTTATTGTTATTATTGTTGTTTTGAGGTGGTATGTTGTTGTTGTTTTGTACACCGGCCATGTCTAAGTTATCGAGAGGCTCGGGCTCTTGATAAGACGTTGATCGAGTGCGCATACCTGCAAAAGAACTAACAAGGCAAAAACAAAGCAAAAATATTTTTGGTTTTTATGTTTTTTTTACTTTTTAGGATTTTTTGAAAATTTTATATATTTTTTTTTACGGTTTTTGAAATTTTTTATGAAAAAGTAACGTTCACGGGGGAACGGATCCCAAAATCCAAGTTCTCACAAAAAACTGTTGATCTTAACGAGAAGAGTCGGCAGCGGCGCCATTTGATATTTGGTTTTTGGATGGGTTCTTGATTCTCTCGATATCCTCTCGAATTGATCTTGGCTCTAAGTGGAATGATTTGTTCTTGGTTAATGAAAAGGTGTTGATTTGTTTATCTATTTTAAACTAATGACAAGAAATTAAGTGTCGAAGAGTAAAATTTAAACCTTAAATGATTAAAGTAAAAAGACGAGTCTTAAAAACAAATGCTTGAAAACTTAAATATTATACTAGAAAAATAAATGGACACTCAATAAAAACTAACTCTTGGAAAACTTTGTAAAAATATGAACTCAGTTGGAAACTACTAAAAGAAAGTAAGAACGGAGAATAGCAAAACAACTCAATCGGAATAATCAAAAAATGGGTGTAATCGGAATGTATTCCGATCTGATGATCAGAATATGGGGAAAGGTGGAGCAATCGGAATGTTCCAAGAATTGTACAATCGGAATATGACAAAGATGAGCCAAATCGGGATGTTGCCAAAGGGACTAATCGGAATATGGAAAAACTTACCAATCGGAATATCTATAATCAACAGTAATCGGAATCCACCAAAACAAGCTATAATCGGAATAAGAAAAAGGTTCAAATCGGAAAACCTACTCCCTTTTCCGATCATACGATCGGAATGAGGGTTGTGTGCTTGGTCGGAATACAAGGTCGGAAAAGGGTTTCACCCTTTCCGAAAATGATGCTAATCCGAAACTTATTCAAGGGAAATAAGCTATTAGAATAAGCTAAAACCCAAAACTAGCTCGAATCCAATTTTAAGCTGAACAAATAAGCACTAAAAACAACTTTTCTAACTTTTAATAAGCAAACTTATAAATTGAATCAATAAAAAGATGAACTTTTCATAAAAACTTAAAAAGGTAAATAAGCTAAATCAACAAAATAAGCCAATAAGCATAAGGATCTCAAAGCTTATTTGTATATAAACTTAAGGAAACATAAAAGGAAATCAACTTTTTAAGCACAAATCATTGATGAACAACACGGATCATACGAGATTTGTACCAAAATCAATCAAAATCAAAGAAAGGAAGGATGAGATTAAAGATTAAAAGCTAAAAACTTGAACCTGATTAATGAAAATTAATACAAAGTTTTGATCTTGAAATAGAAAAAGATGAAATCTAGTGAGAGAAAGTTTAGAACTTTCTCTCTCTAAAACTAGAGAGAATGAAAAGCTACAAAACTACCTAAAAAACTAAGTGTTTTATTTTTGTGAAGTGGAGTCCTATTTATAGGCGAGTCTTGTATTTGATATTTGGTTTTTGGATGGGTTCTTGATTCTCTCGATATCCTCTCGAATTGATCTTGGCTCTAAGTGGAATGATTTGTTCTTGGTTAATGAAAAGGTGTTGATTTGTTTATCTATTTTAAACTAATGACAAGAAATTAAGTGTCGAAGAGTAAAATTTAAACCTTAAATGATTAAAGTAAAAAGACGAGTCTTAAAAACAAATGCTTGAAAACTTAAATATTATACTAGAAAAATAAATGGACACTCAATAAAAACTAACTCTTGGAAAACTTTGTAAAAATATGAACTCAGTTGGAAACTACTAAAAGAAAGTAAGAACGGAGAATAGCAAAACAACTCAATCGGAATAATAAAAAAATGGGTGTAATCGGAATGTATTCCGATCTGATGATCGGAATATGGGGAAAGGTGGAGCAATCGGAATGTTCCTAGAATTGTACAATCGGAATATGACAAAGATGAGCCAAATCAGGATGTTGCCAAAGGGACTAATCGGAATATGGAAAAACTTACCAATCGGAATATCTATAATCAACAGTAATCGGAATCCACCAAAACAAGCTATAATCGGAATAAGAAAAAGGTTCAAATCGGAAAACCTACTCCCTTTTCCGATCATACGATCGGAATGAGGGTTGTGTGCTTGGTCGGAATACAAGGTCGGAAAAGGGTTTCACCCTTTCCGAAAATGATGCTAATCCGAAACTTATTCAAGGGAAATAAGCTATTAGAATAAGCTAAAACCCAAAACTAGCTCGAATCCAATTTTAAGCTGAACAAATAAGCACTAAAAACAACTTTTCTAACTTTTAATAAGCAAACTTATAAATTGAATCAATAAAAAGATGAACTTTTCATAAAAACTTAAAAAGGTAAATAAGCTAAATCAACAAAATAAGCCAATAAGCATAAGGATCTCAAAGCTTATTTGTATATAAACTTAAGGAAACATAAAAGGAAATCAACTTTTTAAGCACAAATCATTGATGAACAACACGGATCATACGAGATTTGTACCAAAATCAATCAAAATCAAAGAAAGGAAGGATGAGATTAAAGATTAAAAGCTAAAAACTTGAACCTGATTAATGAAAATTAATACAAAGTTTTGATCTTGAAATAGAAAAAGATGAAATCTAGTGAGAGAAAGTTTAGAACTTTCTCTCTCTAAAACTAGAGAGAATGAAAAGCTACAAAACTACCTAAAAAACTAAGTGTTTTATTTTTGTGAAGTGGAGTCCTATTTATAGGCGAGTCTTGTATTTGATATTTGGTTTTTGGATGGGTTCTTGATTCTCTCGATATCCTCTCGAATTGATCTTGGCTCTAAGTGGAATGATTTGTTCTTGGTTAATGAAAAGGTGTTGATTTGTTTATCTATTTTAAACTAATGACAAGAAATTAAGTGTCGAAGAGTAAAATTTAAACCTTAAATGATTAAAGTAAAAAGACGAGTCTTAAAAACAAATGCTTGAAAACTTAAATATTATACTAGAAAAATAAATGGACACTCAATAAAAACTAACTCTTGGAAAACTTTGTAAAAATATGAACTCAGTTGGAAACTACTAAAAGAAAGTAAGAACGGAGAATAGCAAAACAACTCAATCGGAATAATAAAAAAATGGGTGTAATCGGAATGTATTCCGATCTGATGATCGGAATATGGGGAAAGGTGGAGCAATCGGAATGTTCCTAGAATTGTACAATCGGAATATGACAAAGATGAGCCAAATCGGGATGTTGCCAAAGGGACTAATCGGAATATGGAAAAACTTACCAATCGGAATATCTATAATCAACAGTAATCGGAATCCACCAAAACAAGCTATAATCGGAATAAGAAAAAGGTTCAAATCGGAAAACCTACTCCCTTTTCTGATCACACGATCGGAATGAGGGTTGTGTGCTTGGTCGGAATACAAGGTCGGAAAAGGGTTTCACCCTTTCCGAAAATGATGCTAATCCGAAACTTATTCAAGGGAAATAAGCTATTAGAATAAGCTAAAACCCAAAACTAGCTCGAATCCAATTTTAAGCTGAACAAATAAGCACTAAAAACAACTTTTCTAACTTTTAATAAGCAAACTTATAAATCGAATCAATAAAAAGATGAACTTTTCATAAAAACTTAAAAAGGTAAATAAGCTAAATCAACAAAATAAGCCAATAAGCATAAGGATCTCAAAGCTTATTTGTATATAAACTTAAGGAAACATAAATGGAAATCAACTTTGTAAGCACAAATCATTGATGAACAACACGGATCATACGAGATTTGTACCAAAATCAATCAAAATCAAAGAAAGGAAGGATGAGATTAAAGATTAAAAGCTAAAAACTTGAACTTGATTAATGAAAATTAATACAAAGTTTTGATCTTGAAATAGAAAAAGATGAAATCTAGTGAGAGAAAGTTTAGAACTTTCTCTCTCTAAAACTAGAGAGAATGAAAAGCTACAAAACTACCTAAAAAACTAAGTGTTTTATTTTTGTGAAGTTGAGTCCTATTTATAGGCGAGTCTTGTATTTGATATTTGGTTTTTGGATGGGTTCTTGATTCTCTCGATATCCTCTCGAATTGATCTTGGCTCTAAGTGGAATGATTTGTTCTTGGTTAATGAAAAGGTGTTGATTTGTTTATCTATTTAAACTAATGACAAGAAATTAAGTGTCGAAGAGTAAAATTTAAACCTTAAATGATTAAAGTAAAAAGACGAGTCTTAAAAACAAATGCTTGAAAACTTAAATATTATACTAGAAAAATAAATGGACACTCAATAAAAACTAACTCTTGGAAAACTTTGTAAAAATATGAACTCAGTTGGAAACTACTAAAAGAAAGTAAGAACGGAGAATAGCAAAACAACTCAATCGGAATAATAAAAAAATGGGTGTAATCGGAATGAATTCCGATCTGATGATCGGAATATGGGGAAAGGTGGAGCAATCGGAATGTTCCTAGAATTGTACAATCGGAATATGACAAAGATGAGCCAAATCGGGATGTTGCCAAAGGGACTAATCGGAATATGGAAAAACTTACCAATCAGAATATCTATAATCAACAGTAATCGGAATCCACCAAAACAAGCTATAATCGGAATAAGAAAAAGGTTCAAATCGGAAAACCTACTCCCTTTTCCGATCACACGATCGGAATGAGGGTTGTGTGCTTGGTCGGAATACAAGGTCGGAAAAGGGTTTCACCCTTTCCGAAAATGATGCTAATCCGAAACTTATTCAAGGGAAATAAGCTATTAGAATAAGCTAAAACCCAAAACTAGCTCGAATCCAATTTTAAGCTGAACAAATAAGCACTAAAAACAACTTTTCTAACTTTTAATAAGCAAACTTATAAATCGAATCAATAAAAAGATGAACTTTTCATAAAAACTTAAAAAGGTAAATAAGCTAAATCAACAAAATAAGCCAATAAGCATAAGGATCTCAAAGCTTATTTGTATATAAACTTAAGGAAACATAAAAGGAAATCAACTTTTTAAGCACAAATCATTGATGAACAACACGGATCATACGAGATTTGTACCAAAATCAATCAAAATCAAAGAAAGGAAGGATGAGATTAAAGATTAAAAGCTAAAAACTTGAACTTGATTAATGATAATTAATACAAAGTTTTGATCTTGAAATAGAAAAAGATGAAATCTAGTGAGAGAAAGTTTAGAACTTTCTCTCTCTAAAACTAGAGAGAATGAAAAGCTACAAAACTACCTAAAAACTAAGTGTTTTATTTTTGTGAAGTGGAGTCCTATTTATAGGCGAGTCTTGTGGTGGTGGGCTTGTGATTAGACTTTTGTTTGGGCTTCTTTTTCTTCTTTCTTCTTTAGTCTTCACGCTTCTTTAAATAAACGTTTCCGACTTGGATTTGAGAAGTGTCGGTGAATAATTCCAACTCGTCTTATAATCTTTTGTTTAATAGACTCGAGTTCTTCGACATACATGAATCTTCCTTCTTTGGCTCTATTCTTCGATAAATCTTCAAATAGGCACAATGACTTCAAATCTTTTGCATCTCTTGGACAACAGACTTCGTCTTGAGTCTTTTTCTTCGATAAAACCCGTGCAATCCCATGTTTTCTTCAATATTCATCAGGTTGACTCTGAAAACACAATAAACACAAAAACCACGCATAATTCCAAACAAATGATATTAAATACGTGTTTTGGTCTTGTTTTAGCCAGAAATAAGTGGTAAAAGGATGGGCGTTTTCACACCTATCAGGAACCTTTTAATTACTTGCGTCTAGGTCTAGGATTAATGGATCTTCTTCCTTAATTACCTTCTTCTTTTTGTGTGTTTTCTTTTACCACTTTGAGTCATTGAGTCTTCCAAACTATTTTTGAAAAACCCTCTCTTCTTCTTTTCAAAATTCTCAAAGTCTCTTTCGAAAATGGTTGAGAAATTCGTTTGACATTGTTAATTCAATCTAAAAACGATTTTTCATAGATTCTCGCTATTAATCTAGAGCTTACATAATTCATATGTATGATTCTCTCAAACATAGCAAGAACAAGATAGAATCATGGAGGATCATTGTGTCATGACTTAACGTCTTGTCTTACACACCTCCTACATCGATTTTTTTCCATGTATTTTGGTCAAATCTCTATTTGGTAAGTTTGCATATGTTTTCTTTGTCTATCTTTGCTTTTAAGCATATCCCTATGATAAGTTAGACTAGAAAAATAAGATTTGCTGAAAAATCTTCCTCCAAACACCAAACACTGCCTCTGCAGGCGGTTCCATATGTGAACCGCGGTACCTTATTGATAAGGTACCGCCAGCCTAGATAAGGAACTGCCTATAGTGCCTTCCTTTTTCGGGTTTTTGTCTGAAACTCCAGATTTGCTCCAACATTTTTGAGAATCATTGTTTCAAACCCTTTGACCACCCCAAAAATACCCTAAGCCTTCCCTATTTAAACCATAAGCATTTTGCATTACTTCACATCCCAAAATGTCTTATTCTCCCAATGAAAGCCTTGAATCTCCTTCATTTTCTCCAATTGCTTTTAATCCCAACTCACCCAAAAACCATTACAATCCAAACCCACCCAAGAACACTCTTAATCACATCTCTCCTACCAAGAATGTTGATTGTGGAACATCTTTTCTTCCACCACCACCCTTTAGTGTTCTTCCTCCTTCTCATGATAATGTCAGGCACCATGGAACATATTGTCATTGTTGTCAATATCAACATCTTGCTATGGCACACATCTATGAGGAGTTGAGCTACATCAAGAGTCTCTTAATCAAGCCTCCTCTTCACTATGATTATGAGATCTTCAACAAGCCACCACCACCACCCTCCGCCATTACCTTGTCTTTCATATAAACATTGGTTGCTTATCCACAAGAAACCAAATTCAAGCAAATCTTAGAATTCTAGAATATCTAGGATTAGATTTATGCTTTTGACTTGTTTCTTTTTCCATACATCTTTGTATGATGTTTTTTTAGTAACCTATCTTGGATCTTTGTCTTTGTGTTTTCTTCTCTTTTATTTTTTGTGACCTATTGCTATATCTTGTTGGTTGTTTCTTTTGTTCAACTAACCCTTCTATGTAGCTTGTCACCATATCTCGATTCCTCGGTTCCCCAAGCTAGGGGGAGTAAGCACCAAAGGGGAGTCTTTGCAAAGTCCGTCTCTTCAACACCGCCTTATGCAACCTTTTTGCTTCGACAAAGGGGGAGAAATGAATAAACTTGTCTTCGAAAATCTTGTTTTTTGTGTGATTGAGGTTATGTATTGTCGGAATCAAAAAGGGGGAGATTTTTAATGCAATAATGCCTAAAAACGTTACTTGCATTTTTCGGTCTCGCTTAGTTTTGATTACGACAATATGTAAAAACAAGCATTTACGAAAACAACGAAAAATGAATTCTTGAGTTCAAGTATTTTTCATTTTACCCATTTTCACTTAAGGTATGGATAAACAAGTACTAACCTTAATCAAGTGATCAAGTGATTTAATCTTTTCTTAAAACTCACTTTTTATTAAGTGTGACAAGTTTTTATTAAACTTTCTTTTTAAGAAAATGTTTTATTAAATTAATTATTTGAAAATTTGAAAATGGCATATTCTTATTTGGTTAGGAATATTCTATCAGGATATTTTTTAAACCAGATATGACCTCCACCACTAAAGGACAAAAAGGGAGCGGAGTCTAGTCCAGCGGTACCTTAGCTCCTACGCGGTTCCTTATCGATAAGGTACCGCGGGCTAAGATAAGGTACCGCGGGCAGATATAGCCGTTGGCCCTTTGTCCTATAAATAGTGGACCATTCTCAGCTTTTCAATTCACCTCTTTTGCACATCTATTTCCAGATTCAAACTCTCTTCTTTAATCACTCAAATCTTTGATCATTTGTTTGATTACTACTTGTTTAAGAAGTGAATCTTGTTCTTCCATCCCTTCCTCTCCAAGTGCAAAGAGAAGAACAATATCCTTCTGAAGTGTTGAGTCCACCACCAAAGATCCATTGAAGATCAACTTTTATACATTTGTTGTTGTGTCTTAGTTGAGAAGATCCAAGTAGTTGTGTCTATTTGGAAGTTTTGTATGTACTAAGTATAGTTGTGTAGATTGGTCCTAGCTACGATTAGGGCTCGACTTTTAGCTTAGAGTCGGAAATTGGTTAAGCGACGTGTACGATTTTCTACACCATAAGGAGCTTGTTGTGTAGTGAACTCTCGAGTAAGGAGTACTCGAGGAGTGTAGTAGGAACGATGAGTGAGCTTTGTTGCCGAACCACTATAAATCCTTGGCGTTCGGTTTGATCTTTCTTTACCCTTAACTATTTACATTCTTTATTCTTTGTGCATATATATTTGTTAGTATTAGCTTAGTTACACTATCATTGTTCATATTGTGCATAAGAAGATTTCACATATTTCCTCAAGCCTAAGTTTTTGAAAAAGGATTTTTTAAAAACCACATTTTTACAAGTAAATATAAGAAACTATTCAACCCCCCCCCCTTCTAGTTTCTACAGAACATTATTGTATCCTACCAAGTGGGCCATCCATAGGAACTTCGTTTGCGCCATAACTCTAAACTATGCATAAGTTACAAGCTCTTAAAGTAGGCCCGCTGGACACTTTTTAAATTTTGAAACATGTTATAAATGGTCATTTTATTTACAAACCAACTAGTAACACGTGGTGTAAGACGCCTATTTAAATTAAGAGTATGTAAACTTGATCATT
Organism: Glebionis coronaria; assembly: GCA_025667525.1. Lineage (NCBI taxonomy): Eukaryota > Viridiplantae > Streptophyta > Magnoliopsida > Asterales > Asteraceae > Glebionis > Glebionis coronaria. The sequence continues at coordinate 38,644,643 of CM046874.1, read as the reverse complement.
AATGACTATACGTGAAAAATGACGTTATCGTAGAAAACCTAATTACGCTAAAATTTAATTACGTTAAAAGTGTTCTAAAAGTTGTAAGCATAATAAAATGTTAAATTTATAAATAACATGAATTATGTTAGTATAATGAAAGTGACACACTATAGTAGCTCTCAAAATAATAAAGAAAACGATTTTTAGTTGTAAAACACTAGGTACTCTTGTAAGAGTTAAATAAAACTTATATCGTAATAATATTGTAGAAACTAGAAGGGGGGGGGGGGGTGAATAGTTTATTATATTTACTTGTTAAATTATGGTTTTCAAAAAATCTTTTTTCTCAAAAACTTAGACTTAAGGAAATATGTGAAATCTTCTTATGCACAATATGAACAATGATAGTGTAACACCAAGGATTTATAGTGGTTCGGCAACGAAGCTCACTCCTCGTTCCTACTCCACTCCTCGAGTACTCCTTACTCGAGAGTTTGCTACACAACAAGCTCCTTATGGTGGAGAAAACCGTACACGTCGCTTAACCAATTTCCGACTCTAAGCTAAAAGTCAAGCCCTAATTGTAGCTAGGACCAATCTACACAACTATACTTAGTACATACACAACTTCCAAATAGACACAACTACTTGAATCTTCACAACTATGACACAACAACAAATGTATAAGATTTGATCTTCAAAGAATCTTTCGTGGTGGACTCAACACTTCACAATGATAATGTTCTTCTCTTTGCACTTGAAGAGGAAGGGATGGATGAGATAGATTCACTTCTAAACAAGTAGTAATCAATCAAATAATCAAGGATTTAAGTGATTTAAGAAGTATGTTTGAATCTGGAAATTTATGTGCAAAAGAGGTGAAGAGAAAATCTGAGAAAGGTCCACTATTTATAGGACAAAGGGGCAACGGCTATATCTGCCCGCGGTTCCTTATCTCAGCCGGCGGTACCTTATTGATAAGGAACCGCCTAGGCACTAGGGAACCGCCGGAGTAGTGGAGGTCTTATCTGATTATAAAATATCCTGAAAGAATATTCCTAATCAAAAAAGAATATGCCATTTTTAAATTTTCAAATATTTAATTTAATAAAATATTTTCTTAAAAAGAAAGTTTAATTAAAAACTTGTCACACTTAATAAAAGGTGAGTTCTAAGAAAAGATTAAATCACTTGATCACTTGATTAAGGTTAGTACTTGTTTATTCATACCTTAAGTGAAAATGGGTAAAATGAAAAATACTTGAACTCAAGAATTCGTTTTTCATTGTTTTCGTAAATGCTTGTTTTTACATATTGTCGTAATCAAAACTAAGCGAGACCGAAAAATGCAAGTAACATTTTTAGGCATTATTGCATTAACAAATATTATCTTCAAAACTCGAATAATTAGTTTTAACTGAATTCATATCAACCTATCAATAATTTTATAATGCTTAACATAAGTATATGAAATAGTTTCAATCGATGAAACCCTAGTTTAAAAAGATAAAACTCGACTTTAAATAAATAAAATTGATTAATAGCCGTAACCGTTTATTAAAAAAAACTTAAGTCGTTATTATTCCAGCCTAAGCACCAACTAAGGAACAGGTTCAACATGCATGTCATAATCATCAAGCATATAGTTAATATGGATTATCTTGTTTAGGTTATCAGTAAAGTTCTACTTTGTTTCCGCAACTACTTTCCGTCAACAAGGTGAGTTACTAGCCTCTCTCTCTTTTAAAATGTTTTATCATCTTTCGGGGTGGAAGACATTGCTTGATTTATAACGCGTGAACACAAGTGAACTATTCTTTACTAGTTGATCTAAGTCCCGAAACAACCCAAATGATAACTGCCCACGAATCATGAACTGTTAGTCACCTAGTTGGGTTACAGCGAAGTGAGCGCGAATGTTATTGATAGATTTATCGGAGTTGACACTACTATTTACTTTGAATGGGTGCGTTCAAGTAAATACAATTTCATTTGAAGATGACGGGTGACTTGGGTTAGTTACCTGCATGGGCACACACACAAAGTCAGTTAGACTCGTTAACGCATCAGTGTCATGAGCTTAGATAGTAGTAAAGATAAACTGTGTGACTTTGTATGTGTTATATTGTCACAGGTGGATACGAATCTTGTGGTTCATTGAAATAATTTTTATTGTTTTCTTAAACTCAAACCTAGAAACTCACCAATTTGTGTTGACACTTTAGCAATGTTTTTCTGAGGTATGCTAGTATGTGGATTATGTGGAGTCTGCATTGTGGTTTTGGCATGTAGAGGTCGTTCTCTCGCATCAAGTCCTCTTCATGCCATGAAGTCGCAACCCAAATCTAGTCTTCCGCTGCAGTGAAATTTGGGGGTGTGACAAGGATCGATCTCCTGTAGCCACTACACAATCAAACAAATGTAATTAAGGATCAGCGATGAAAGAGGGCAAGGGCCAAAACAATAGCAAGTAAGGATCTCCTGTAGCAAGTACACAATCAAATAAATGTAATTAAGGTTCAGCAATGAAAGCGCAAGGGCCAAAACAAAGCAATTAAGGATCAACTTGAAAAGGCAAATAAAAATAAAAATTAAGGGCACTTAGCCTTTAATGAGTAACGGGAAAAGGAGGAAAAAAAACCAAAACTCATCAATGGGTAACAGAGCCACAAAACGGTCCGTTGGAACGAACGGTGCGTGTTTTGTGTGTGTAGATTTTGTGATGGAAGGAGGCAACTGTGAGAGGGAAAGGAAACAATATTTTTATAACCGTGTGAGGGGAATCACTGTTCATTGGGAACCGTGATTCCCCTCTATAATAAGGAGAGAAATTACTAGTAATAGGTAAATTTTATGTTTTTACATGTTTCTTTCAATGTTTTGTAACCTTGAAATATATAAAAATAAAATAAAAGGAAGACCGGTTTGACTCGACGGTTAAACCGGTTGAACCATTAACCCGGTGAACCGGTGAGTTGACCGGATCAATTAAAAAATCGGGTTTTAAATCATTGCATTATATTCATTTCATGATAATATTGGTTATATCATAATCAAATTTGAATGTTCGTAGGTCAAGTCAGTACATAAAATAGTTCGTTTGTCAAAAAGGACAAAATGAAAAGTACATGTCTATTTAATTGCTTTTACCCTTGTGTTTTTTAGTTGAATTTAAAAAGTAATAAAAGAAAATATAAAAAAAGTTTTAAATTTTTTATAATAGGGGAAAGGAATTGAAAAGAAAGATGTGAGTATGTTTTCGTTACAAAACTTTTCTTTCATTTTCGAGAAGAACTGAAAAAAATCATTATGTTGTATAAAATTTAACATGATTTTTTATAATACTAGCATGTACCCGCGCAAAGCAGCGGTTTCGAAACAATAAAGATTAAAAAATTAAAAGATATTGTAACAAAAATATACTAAAATAAATGTCGAATTAAAAAACATAATTTTTTTAATATTATGATAAAATTAAGTTATAAAAAACAGTGATATTTTAATTTAAAAATAAATATGATTTCTTAATTAAAGAAATGACAAAATGACTTTAAATTGCACATTGTTGTATTTTTATATAAGCGTGATATATGACCGTGAGCTAAAAATATACATCAAAAAGTATAATACGGAGTATATTTTTTTTTTTAACATATAGTTAAAATTATGAACACTTTATTTGCTAACTACACTACTTGTTCAAAAAAGTGTACACTACCAAAGATTTTTCAAAGTAGTCTGCAATTCACATTTAATATATTAGTTTTAAGTATTTTTTTTTTCTCTCTATTCATCTTTCTCTCTCCTTCTTTCTCCACCATTTTTATAAAAAACACAGATCTCTGATTTCATATTCTTATTTACTTAATCTAACATGAATCCGAAATTTTGTGCTCTAAGAAAATATGCCTTGGGCGTCAGTCAGCTTGACCCAGTGCTAAAACCGGCCCAAGTACAACGATAAGCGAGATAATGCTAACTATTGTAATTTCTATATTAAGTAAGGGAAGGAGTCTGAATTTTTAGACTTTCTAATTAAAAATAGTCTCAAATGCTTTATAATGTAGTATAGATTTGTTCATAACAACTAAACGACATCATTAATCAATGTCTATGTACATATCAACCTATACTTATTCTACTTTCTTCTGAACTTTTTTACATTTTTTTGGTAGAATGTATTACTTTTTAAAATATTACTGTAGTATTTTTTTGCAAAATTAATAATAAGATAATAATTTTATGCTTAATAGTAAATCTACTTATATGCTTAATAATTTAACTAGTAAAATTTGAAAAAGTGATTGATGAATATTTGGGTTCATAAAACTAATATACGAATGATAAATGAAGGGAAAAGATTTACTAGTGTGTAATAAAAGTAATAATAAGAATGGGATATGGTTTTTTCTCATTCTCATTCTTTTTTTTTAAAACTAGAGAAGGATATGGTAACCCATTTAAAGCGAATTCAAAAGTTTTTTTTTACTAAATACATTGGAACACGTGTTGCACTCTATTTTTTCATTAAGATCAGTTTTACTATTGCTAGAAGAGTGGGAGCTTAGATAATATCTCGACTTCTCATTAATTTCTTATAATGTTATGAATTTATAATAAAATGATGATTATAATTAATAATAATAATAATGGGTTAAGTGTAACACCCCCAAATTTATACAACTCAGTACAGCGGAAGACTAGTTGGTGTTACGGGATAGCACATTACTCACATCATAGACAACGCATAAAAATCGCGTCGTTTAATAATAAATCATTTCCATTCATAAATATCAAAGTTACATCCGTCCCAAGTCATTACATTTCATACAAAGTTTTACAAAATATTTGAATGGAAAATATTGTTTAAGTGCGGGCCATGAATTCTTGTCGTCTTCCCGAGAATTACCTTCAAGTACCTGAGATAAAACATGTTAAGAGAAAAGGTCAGCGATAACGCCGAGTGAATTCATAGAGTTTAATAAAATCCATCAATATAATATCAGTATAAGATTATTACTGAAAATCATTTTGTACAAATCAGTACATAAAATAGTTCGTTTGTCAAAAAGGACAAAATGAAAAGTACATGTCTATTTAATTGCTTTTACCCTTGTTTTTTTAGTTGAATTTAAAAAGTAATAAAAGAAAATATAAAAAAAGTTTTAAATTTTTTATAATAGGGGAAAGGAATTGAAAAGAAAGATGTGAGTATGTTTTCGTTACAAAACTTTTCTTTCATTTTCGAGAAGAACTGAAAAAAATCATTATGTTGTATAAAAATTAACATGATTTTTTATAATACTAGCATGTACCCGCGCAAAGCAGCGGTTTCGAAACAATAAAGATTAAAAAATTAAAAGATATTGTAACAAAAATATACTAAAATAAATGTCGAATTAAAAAACATAATTTTTTAATATTATGATAAAATTAAGTTATAAAAAACAGTGATATTTTAATTTAAAAATAAATATGATTTCTTAATTAAAAAAATGACAAAATGACTTTAAATTGCACATTGTTGTATTTTTATATAAGCGTGATATATGACCGTGAGCTAAAAATATACACCAAAAAGTATAATACGGAGTATATTTTTTTTTTAACATATAGTTAAAATTATGAACACTTTATTTGCTAACTACACTACTTGTTCAAAAAAGTGTACACTACCAAAGATTTTTCAAAGTAGTCTGCAAATTCACATTTAATATATTAGTTTTAAGTATTTTTTTTTCTCTCTATTCATCTTTCTCTCTCCTTCTTTCTCCACCATTTTTATAAAAAACACAGATCTCTGATTTCATATTCTTATTTACTTAATCTAACATGAATCCGAAATTTTGTGCTCTAAGAAAATATGCCTTGGGCGTCAGTCAGCTTGACCCAGTGCCAAAACCGGCCCAAGTACAACGATAAGCGAGATAATGCTAACTACTGTAATTTCTATATTAAGTAAGGGAAGGAGTCTGAATTTTTAGACTTTCTAATTAAAAATAGTCTCAAATGCTTTATAATGTAGTATAGATTTGTTCATAACAACTAAACGACATCATTAATCAATGTCTATGTACATATCAACCTATACTTATTCTACTTTCTTCTGAACTTTTTTACATTTTTTTGGTAGAATGTATGACTTTTTAAAATATTACTGTAGTATTTTTTTGCAAAATTAATAATAAGATAATAATTTTATGCTTAATAGTAAATCTACTTATATGCTTAATAATTTAACTAGTAAAATTTGAAAAAGTGATTGATGAATATTTGGGTTCATAAAACTAATATACGAATGATAAATGAAGGGAAAAGATTTACTAGTGTGTAATAAAAGTAATAATAAGAATGGGATATGGTTTTTTCTCATTCTCATTCTTTTTTTTTTAAACTAGAGAAGGATATGGTAACCCATTTAAAGCGAATTCAAAAGTTTTTTTTTACTAAATACATTGGAACACGTGTTGCACTCTATTTTTTCATTAAGATCAGTTTTACTATTGCTAGAAGAGTGGGAGCTCAGATAATATCTCGACTTCTCATTAATTTCTTATAATGTTATGAATTTATAATAAAATGATGATTATAATTAATAATAATAATAATGGGTTAAGTGTAACACCCCCAAATTTATACAACTCAGTACAGCGGAAGACTAGTTGGTGTTACGGGATAGCACATTACTCACATCATAGACAACGCATAAAAATCGCGTCGTTTAATAATAAATCATTTCCATTCATAAATATCAAAGTTAAATCGGTCCCAAGTCATTACATTTCATACAAAGTTTTACAAAATATTTGAATGGAAAATATTGTTTAAGTGCGGGCCATGAATTCTTGTCGTCTTCCCGAGAATTACCTTCAAGTACCTGAGATAAAACATGTTAAGAGAAAAGGTCAGCGATAACGCCGAGTGAATTCATAGAGTTTAATAAAATCCATCAATATAATATCAGTATAAGATTATTACTGAAAATCATTTTGTACAAATCAGTACATAAAATAGTTCGTTTGTCAAAAAGGACAAAATGAAAAGTACATGTCTATTTAATTGCTTTTACCCTTGTTTTTTAGTTGAATTTAAAAAGTAATAAAAGAAAATATAAAAAAAGTTTTAAATTTTTTATAATAGGGGAAAGGAATTGAAAAGAAAGATGTGAGTATGTTTTCGTTACAAAACTTTTCTTTCAGTTTCGAGAAGAACTGAAAAAAATCATTATGTTGTATAAAAATTAACATGATTTTTTATAATACTAGCATGTACCCGCGCAAAGCAGCGGTTTCGAAACAATAAAGATTAAAAAATTAAAAGATATTGTAACAAAAATATACTAAAATAAATGTCGAATTAAAAACATAATTTTTTTAATATTAAGATAAAATTAAGTTATAAAAACAGTGATATTTTAATTTAAAAATAAATATGATTTCTTAATTAAAAAAATGACAAAATGACTTTAAATTGCACATTGTTGTATTTTTATATAAGCATGATATATGACCGTGAGCTAAAAATATACACCAAAAAGTATAATACGGAGTATATTTTTTTTTAACATATAGTTAAAATTATGAACACTTTATTTGCTAACTACACTACTTGTTCAAAAAAGTGTACACTACCAAAGATTTTTCAAAGTAGTCTGCAATTCACATTTAATATATTAGTTTTAAGTATTTTTTTTCTCTCTATTCATCTTTCTCTCTCCTTCTTTCTCCACCATTTTTATAAAAAACACAGATCTCTGATTTCATATTCTTATTTACTTAATCTAACATGAATCCGAAATTTTGTGCTCTAAGAAAATATGCCTTGGGCGTCAGTCAGCTTGACCCAGTGCCAAAACCGGCCCAAGTACAACGATAAGCGAGATAATGCTAACTATTGTAATTTCTATATTAAGTAAGGGAAGGAGTCTGAATTTTTAGACTTTCTAATTAAAAATAGTCTCAAATGCTTTATAATGTAGTATAGATTTGTTCATAACAACTAAACGACATCATTAATCAATGTCTATGTACATATCAACCTATACTTATTCTACTTTCTTCTGAACTTTTTTACATTTTTTTGGTAGAATGTATGACTTTTTAAAATAATACTGTAGTATTTTTTTGCAAAATTAATAATAAGATAATAATTTTATGCTTAATAGTAAATCTACTTATATGCTTAATAATTTAACTAGTAAAATTTGAAAAAGTGATTGATGAATATTTGGGTTCATAAAACTAATATACGAATGATAAATGAAGGGAAAAGATTTACTAGTGTGTAATAAAAGTAATAATAAGAATGGGATATGATTTTTTCTCATTCTCATTCTTTTTTTTTTTAAACTAGAGAAGGATATGGTAACCCATTTAAAGCGAATTCAAAAGTTTTTTTTTACTAAATACATTGGAACACGTGTTGCACTCTATTTTTTCATTAAGATCAGTTTTACTATTGCTAGAAGAGTGGGAGCTCAGATAATATCTCGACTTCTCATTAATTTCTTATAATGTTATGAATTTATAATAAAATGATGATTATAATTAATAATAATAATAATGGGTTAAGTGTAACACCCCCAAATTTATACAACTCAGTACAGCGGAAGACTAGTTGGTGTTACGGGATAGCACATTACTCACATCATAGACAACGCATAAAAATCGTGTCGTTTAATAATAAATCATTTCCATTCATAAATATCAAAGTTACATCGGTCCCAAGTCATTACATTTCATACAAAGTTTTACAAAATATTTGAATGGAAAATATTGTTTAAGCGGGCCATGAATTCTTGTCGTCTTCCCGAGAATTACCTTCAAGTACCTGAGATAAAACATGTTAAGAGAAAAGGTCAGCGATAACGCCGAGTGAATTCATAGAGTTTAATAAAATCCATCAATATAATATCAGTATAAGATTATTACTGAAAATCATTTTGTACAAATCATTTTGATAGGCCATAAAATAGCCAAAGTCATTTTATACAAATCCTTATCGAAAATCATAATATAGGCATTTGCCTTAAAAATCATTATACGAGCCAATGTCGTAAAAACAATCATACAATACGTCTTATGACGTTGTATGAAAATAAAAACCGTTATATGAATATGGTTATGAAAACCAAAACACGAACATAATATCAATAGTATGACCCTGTATTGCTAGTCAGGCAATACATCGTAATTCGGAGCGTCTAGTAGTATTTCAGTTTTTTTTTTTTGGATTATTATAAGCCGCATGACATTGTTACCTTATTAAACCAACAACGGGTAGCTAACCCGATACCAAATTTGCCCATCTAAAGTAGCGTGTCGTCACAAAGGTCACGCTATTGAAATCTTCTCATACATAAATTCGCTTACCAATCAATGTGGCACGACGGGGATCAACCGTCAAGGCGCGAACTGGGGTGATCGTCCCCAAATAGTACTATTAAATGCATAAGCGTCTACCAACTCCCGGTAGTTCACAATTCATGCTAATGGGACTTTTAGTGACATAACCTAACTTTAATAATCCATTTAATTTTCATCTATCGGGTCCTTTAATCATTTATCGGGTCATACAATCGGGTCATTCAATCATTCGGGTCCAAAATCAATAAACAAACAATCGGGACAAATGGTTTCCTATTTTATAAAACTAACATGTTATCTGTGACACCCTAGGCAAATCCCACATCGGCTGTGCCCAGGAGAGAACCATGGTTCATAAGATAACAGTCGCCTTCTCATGACACAACGCGTTTTGTGGTCTACTGCAAGTGGGGTTCTTAGGAACTGGCAGTTAAGCATGCTCATGGGAGAGTAGTACTGGCTTGGGTGACCTGCCGGGAAGTCTTCACAAGAGGGTCACAAAGCAAATCCGTGAGCTTGCGGGCAAAGCGGACAATATTGTGGTCTGAGTAGGCGGGATGTTACAAGTGGTATCAGAGCCACTCCTGAGCCGTTCGGGATGGTGGGGCAAACCTCATCGAGGACGATGAGTCCCGAAGGGGGGGTGATTGTGACACCCTAGGCAAATCCCACATCGGCTGTGGCCAGGAGAGAACCATGGTTCATAAGATAACAGTCGCCTTCTCATGACACAACGCGTTTTGTGGTCTACTGCAAGTGGGGTTCTTAGGAACTGGCAGTTAAGCGTGCTCATGGGAGAGTAGTACTGGCTTGGGTGACCTGCCGGGAAGTCTTCACAAGAGGGTCACAAAGCAAATCCGTGAGCTTGCGGGCAAAGCGGACAATATTGTGGTCTGAGTAGGCGGGATGTTACATTATCTCCCTCGCGGGTTTATAAAACATTTATAAAAACATTTAAAAGAGTGCGAGGCTATGAACTCACGTTGATGTGGGAAGGCGGGTTATCGGCAATTCGGACGTACGGTACGTGCTTCAATCACGGAAACCTATATAAATAATAATCGGTCTTAGACGTTTGTCCAATGACTTTATAAAAATATAAATTATGTATACATATGATGATTATATATATATGATGATCAACTGGGTTTACATATTCTCGTTTACTCATTTTAGAGTTATGTGTTGATAACTTTTATACTAGTTTTCTCGTTTTACCTATTTACGTGTTTTAGGTCCAATAAGCCTATTATAAGTTCTTAACTTGTTTTAATCCTTTTTGTACTTATATTATCAGTACATACACTTTCAAGTTGGGCCCAAATGGGTTAAGCCCAATAAGTTCTTTTTATGGGTGTTTATCTTATTTAGTCCATTTATTAGTCCAAGTATTAGTCCAATATGTTTACTTAGCTCGTTAATGTCCGTATGCCCTAAAGTTCGGGTTTTATCGGTTTTTACTTGTTATACATGTCTATATATCAGTATATAAGTTTTATAAAGTTTTCATTAGACGGGTCCAACCATCTAAGTTTTATTTAACAAAAACGTTAATTTTACGGCAATAGCCGAAAAAGTCGTAAAAATCATGTTTATAGTTTTTATTACTTATAAACATTATTTCACCACCATTTATATAATTTATCCATTTGATTAACCTTTTATATATATTTATATAAATAAGTTTTATAAGTTAGTGGGTTTTTATTTTACATTTTATATATTAAAATGTGAGTGCTTATATAATAGTATTATTCTTTAATTTCCAAAAATCTGATTTTTAACTTCATCTTCACCAAAACTGCCATATCTTGAGTTCTATATGGAGATAGAAGCTCAAATTTTAATCACATAAACTACATGATATGTGTTACATTTAACTCTTTTATAGCTACTGTTGAATCATCTTCTAAATATTTTCTAAAAATCGTCCAAAACAGTAACCTCAGATTTATACCTTAAACTTGTTTTGATCATATCTCACTCATTATTTTGATTCCATTGCATGGCCAACTCTCACATGTGTACAAGACATTTAGCTTACTGTAAATGGATCCTAATTCATTATTTCATCAGTTCATAACATGTTTCTTTACTGTTTTATACAGCCATGTAAATTAATCAAGATGTTAACCTTGTTTCATATGGTTTTTCACCTTTTTAATCATGTTTATCAACAACAAATCCCCACATAACATTTTTATCATCATATAATCATCATATAAATATACAATAGGAAATAAAATACATGTTTACATAATCAAATTAATAAGAAGATGAGGAGGACAATCTTTATACCACCAACTTGATGTAGGTTATGAGTTTGACATGGTTTTGGATGGAGAAACTTATGATGCATCAAGACCATCTTCAAGACCACCATGCTCCATGAACTCCTTGTGGAAAATCAGCCCCAAGACACCATGAATACTCCTCCTTGGATGTTATAAGCACCACCAATCAATAGGGTTTTAAGAGAGCTTCAACATATGTATGTACAACATGGAATTTCATGGTTAAATCAAGATCAAATGGTGGTGGAGGTAGTAAAAGTGGACGGCCAAAAATGGGATCCAAGAGAGAGATGAGAGAATTTTAAGTGGTTTTGCATGTAGGAGAATGAAGAAATGGTTTTAGTTAGCTAGTTTTGAGGTGTGAGTGGAAGTGTAGCTTCATTGTGAAGCTAAGACAAGTGTAAACATTTAGCTACCAATTTGACACATATAGTGTTGTGGTGGCATTGCTAAAACCGTCCCATATTGCTAGTGGGGTGGGACAATGTATTTTGTCCCATCTCACTAGTTTACGGGTATTCCTCGATTCTAGTTTCCTCGATTTGCGTGCCCTCGGGTCGTTTTACGAAAAACGTTTTTATAAATTATGAATCAACGGCACAAAACGAATCTAATAAAAATTGTCTCATCAAAAACGGAGTTCGAAAACGTAAATACGTAATCCTAAGGTTTCCGGTTTAGTCGTAAAGGACGTTAAAATAAAATCGTAAGTCCTAATCTCTTCTCGTAAATTTGTGAGTTATGAACCAACACAAATTTAAAACTCCAAAATAATATTTACGGATAAATTTATTTTCTGAAATGTCGGACTGTCACCAAAGACGGTGTATGTAAACGTAAGCACGTAACGTGGAATCCTCCGGTCTAAACGTAGTCGATGCTACTTCAAGACGTAAATCCAAATTTCTTCCAAAAAATAAGTGAGTTCATATTGTAACATTAAAATAATATTTTCAAATAATATTTGAGAATAAAATATCAATCGTAAATTGACGGATTGTCACATTAAGTATGTGGCCAGATGTGTAGATATTGGATATGGTTTTCTCCTTTTCTCTTTTTCGTCGTTTAGGAATTAGAGGAGGATGCGGTGGCTTTACTAAAGCGTGTCCGAAAGTTCTATGTGACTCAAGACATTGGGACCCGGGCCGCTGCTCATATATTTACTAGGATTGGTTTTTCTATTGCTAAAGGAGTGGGAGCCCAGATAGTATATCGGCTTCCTACTAATTTCTTGTAAATCCTATTATTATAATGAAGTGATGTTTATTAAAATAATAATAATAATAATAATAATAATAATAATAATAATAGCTAATGCTTCCATCCAACTTTGTATAACGTTTTTATTATTAATAATAACTATCATTAATTATTAAATTAATAACTATCATTAATTATTTTGCTCGGGTTATTAAGAATGCAGAATCCATTTTCGCTTTATCTGCTCGTCAGTTGGCTTTATGGGCATCTCTGAGGGAGGATCATACGTCTGACTGGCTTAAGACGGTTCCTATCCCCGGATTAGGTCAGACTATGAATGAGAGGTCTTATCGATGTGTTTTGTGTTATCGCTTAGGTATTCACTTGTTCTCTGTTTCGAAGCCCTGTTCAGCTTGTTCGAGAATATTTGATGGGGATATATTTGGGGATCATGCGGTATCGTGTGCTGGCATCGCTGGGATTAAGCACCGTCAAAATATGGTACGTGATACTCTTACTGATATATGTTACCGTTCAGGGATATCTGTTGGAAAGAAAGTTAATACTGGATTAGATGGAGGACCTGGTAAGGCCTTACGTCCGGCATATATTTTGTTTTATTCTTGGGAGGGAGGTAAAGATGTGTGCGTTGATCTGACTGGTTCTTCTCCTTTGACTCGTACGGGGATGAATGACTTTGTTCCTGGCCGAGCTGTGATTGATGATGCACAACGTAAACGATGCAAGTATTTGGCTAAGTGTGCCGCTCTCGGATATGGGTTTCTTCCTTTTTTCTTTTTCTTCTCTAGGTGAGTTACAGGAAGATGCAGTTGCGTTGCTGAAGCGGATCCAGAGATTTTCTAAGGCTCAAGACATTGGAGCGCGTGCTGCTGTACATATTTTCCATAGAATAGGTTTTGCTATTGCTAAAGGGGTGGGAGCGCAGTTAGTATCTCGACTCTCATCCAACTTGTTGTAAATCCCTTTTTGTTTCTAATAATAATAATAATATTAAAAAAAATAATAGTAATAATAACAATAAGATATTATAATAATAATAATAATAATAATAATAATAATAATAATAATAATAATAATAATAATAAAATATGATTGGTTTTGATGTAGCTAAAAGAGTGGAGGCTCAGATAGTATCTCGACTCCTCAGTAACTTTTTGTAAATCCTATTATTCAATGAGCAAGTCCAATTTTTATTAAAAAAACAAAATAATAATAATAATAGGATTCTTGGGGAATTAGAAAAGGATGTCGTGGATTTACTGAAGCGAATTTGGAAGTTCTTCGTAACTTAAGACATCGGATCACGTGTCGTCGTTCATATCTTTAATAAGACTAGTTTTGCTATAGCTAAAGGAGTGAGGGCTTAAATAGTATCTCGACTTTCCACTAATCTTTTATAAAATCTTATTGTTCTAATAAAGTGATGTTATTGCTAAAGGAGTGGGAGCTCAGATAATATTTCGGCTTCCCACTAATTTCTTATAAATCCTGTTATTCTAATGAAGTGATGTTTATAATAAATAATAATAATAATAATACTAATAATAATAAAGTGATGGTTATAATAATAATAATAATAATAATAATAATAATAATAATAATAATAATAATAATAATAATAATAATAATAATAATAATAATAATGAATGGTTGGATTTACCGGTGTGTTTTATGTTATCGGTTGCGTGTTCTCTTATTATATGTTCTAAAATCGTGCTCAGCTTGCTCTAGGGTCTTTGTAAGGGATATTTATGGAGATCGTGTTGTATCGTGTTCCGGTATTGTTGGTATAAACGCCGACATAACATTGTGCGTGATACCCTTGTCTACATATGTTTTCGATATGAGATTTTAGCTGGTAAAGAAGTTGACATTGGGCTTAGTGGGAGGCGGGATAAGTCCTTGCGCCCAACTCAAATGTTGCTCTAATCGTGGGACGGAAGGCTTAATGTATGTGTGGATTTGATAGGTTCATTGCCTTTGACGCAGACTGGGATGAATGAATTTGAACCGGGGCGTGTGGTGATCGAGGCTGCAAAACGTAAACGCGTCAAATATGAGGCTAAATGTGAAAATAATGATATGGATTTCTCTCATTCTCATTTTCTTCTTTTGTGGAACTTGAGAAGGATACAGTTGCTTTAATGAAACGGATTCAAAAGTTATTTATGATTCAAGATATTGAAGCACGTGTTGTTGTTCATATTTTTAATAAAATTAGTTTTGTTATAATTAAAAGAGTAGGGCTCAGATAGTATATCGGATCTCCAATAAATTTGTGCATTATATTATTCAAATAAATTAATGATTATAAAAAAGAATAGTAATATTAATAATTAATTAATGATTTATAAAAAGAGAATAAATAATAATATTAATAATAAACTATTACACGTGGGCTGTTTTTAATTACTATAAATCAATTTCAATATAGTCCTTGGGCCTAGTGCATAGCACAGTAAAAGCGGAGTGGAGCTCACTGTTCTTGCTTTTGAAAAAATCATTAAACAATTTTATTTAAATATTTTACTTTTGTGACGATGTTACTGCTTTCAATTTATAATAATTTTCAATTAAAGCATACGTAAGTGTTACGACTTGCGATATAAATTATCAAAATTATTTACTGTTGCTGAATAGAAAAATAAATCATTGAAATTAAATACAGTAAATGAGTGCTGAGCTCTCACTGTCAGCATCAGCATATCATAAAGGTATCTTGAGCTTTACAACATACGAAAATCAGAATAATATTTCTTGTACTTTATGCAATGAAACATGTTTTCTAGTCTGTTTTTTGCACAAACAACCTTGAATAAAAAGCACCCAAAAGAACAAGAATAATACTAAATCCACACCAATTTTATAAAAATAAATAAAAATTCACATTTATATGTGTCAAACAAATATTAGTAGTGAAAATAAAAAGTAAAAAATGTGATAGATGGTAATTGGTGAAACTAAGAGCATCTTTTATGCAAAAAGGTTTGAATCAAGGCTGTCAAGATCGCGAGTTTACACGTAAGATCGTACGATCTTACGTTCTCACTTGATAGAATCGTGTAAGATCGGTTTAGGATCGCATCAGAGGTAGGATCGTAAGATCAGTGTAGGATCGCACGTAAGATCGTAAGATCGCGTGTCGATACGAGTTTACTAAACTACCAAGTTACTAACTTACTCATTTACATACTTACTAACCCATTACTTTTTAGGCCCAAAAAGATAAATAAGAGTCCGTCGATCTCAGTAACAAGTATTTACGTTTAATTTCCTTATTTTTTAATCAGTAAGCATATTTATCTGCTTTCTCTAAATCCAAATTACGGTAAACAAATTAAGGTTCTTCTCATATTCTTGTTGCCTGAAGCAAAAAGTTTCTTATAGGTAATTGTTGTTTTTTAACCCTTTTCATAGTTTTATATATTAACCTGTATGTATTAATTTAGATAGCTTATTCATAGTGATATTAGTGATGTACTTTTGTTTTGAGACGTATATACGCGTGTTATGTAACCATGAATGTGACGACCAAGATTTGACTTTTTTGTGTTTTACTATTATTTAGGTATTCTAAATTTGAACTTTAATATTTTCAAGCGGATATTATATAAATTTATCTTTGATGATGAGTAGAAATAAAAAAAATTTGAATCGTTTATCAATTGCTTGCATTGATAAATTGATAGGATCTTACGATCTAGATTCGATCTTACGATCTCGATCTTGCAAAGACAAAAACGATCTCAGGTGGGATCGCGATCTTGACAACCTTGGTTTGAATAGCTTTTTACATTTATTGCCTTAAATACCAATGTGATTTAATAGCTAAAACTTGTATCAAAGACTTAGAGTTCACCAAGTCTTTCTAAAAAGCTTTCCACAAAGTCTTTGATTCAATACTAAAAAACCATGTTCAAAAGCTTATTGAAATAGTACCAAGTCATTTTTGGTTTTTGCATTGCATATGCTCTAACATGTCACATATGTATGTGGAAATATTTATGTGAGTTAGGAGTGGATGTAAACAATTTATAAAAGTTAATTTTTAACTCCCATAGAATACTTCACAAAAGAAGTGTAGATTACGGAAACACATTGACTCCGAAAGTCTTTTGACACCAGCCATTGTCCACCCCATAAAAAATAGCTACGACAACTCTCCTGCCCTAGAGCAGCAACACCTGAAGAGTGAGACGAGCCGAGACTCGACCATCGATATCTTATTACACAAAGTCTCTCCAATGTGTCTATAGGTTTTGCGGAGACAGGTACCTATATGAAGCAAATGCCAAAGTGAGACTTAAACTGGATCAATTGACTCAAGCACAAAAGCTCCACCTAATATTCCATTAGTAATTCCATACAATATACAAGTAAATAAATTAATTTTATTGACATAAGGCTTTGAATCGAGTGAAGATCAAGTTTTAAGTTTGATGTTTTTATAAGAAGGGATGGTACCATAACGTCAAACCTGATGTTATGCATGGTTAGTTGTTTGGCGACGTTATGATACCGTGAATGAAGTTAGGGTGCGTTTGGTATTTGGGTTTACCCCACTTTAGACTGAAAAGTTAATTGATAAATTGTTTGGTTATCATTTTAGTTTTTAATTTGAGAATCATGCCCTCTAACATTCATTTTTTTTTAAAGTCACCAAAGTGGAGGGTTTATAATTTTCAGTGGGTCCCACAATTCTTTATTACTTAATTTTCATATGTTTACTCAATTTCAATTCATATTTACAGTTTCATAAATTGAAATATTATAATCTTAACAGTTTAATATATTTTCTTATTTTTATATTAAATCAAAATCTAAACCCAAAATTTAAAAAAACATTACTTTTCATTTAATACTATCCAATTTTAAACCTTCTACTTTATAAACCCATACCCAAAGTAAAACCCGACTTCAAGCCAAACGAACCCTTAGTCTAACGTTATTATTGTCTAGCTTAACTCACTAATGCGTAAGTGAAATTTCTTTTTTTTTTTAAATTTGTTTTACCCCAACGGCTATAAACCAACCTATATTTTTAAATTTGAAATTTTCAAATTACCTTTTTGTAATGGCTAGTTATTTAAATAAAGAAATCAAAATACTCCAACAGCTAGTTTAAAAAAAATAATTCCTCAAACAACTCTATATAATACCTTATTTTTACCTATATTATTTACGCACATTTTTTTTTTCCAAATGCGGTTTTTTTTTCGTAAGTAATTGTTTTTTTTGAATAAATGAAATTAAGTTAGTTGTTCTAAAATGATTAAATTATTTAAGGTATTTTTATGAAAATAAAATGTGTGAGTGGAAATTGATGGTGTTATTTTGGCATTATGGTACTACTAATTAGGGGTGTGCACGGTTCAGTTTGGGTCAGTTTTTGGTTAAAGCCGAAACCGAACCGACATATTCGGTTTTAAAAAAACCAAAAACCGAAACCGTTCGGTTTTGGGCGGTTCGGTTTTTCGGTTTGTAATCGGTTTCGGTTCGGTTTTTCGGTTTTAAAACCGTTTATATTTGGGTACGTCCGATTTAGATTAAAAAACTTGTTTTGCGTGTAATTTTTTTTTTTTATTTTCAATCTAAGCATAATAATGCTTATCTCAAATTCCTAATCTATAATTACACACATATTTTTAAGATAAACACACATGCAAATAAATATGCGTACAAACGATTACTGTCACATATGTAATTATATATTGTCAACTAAGCACAAATATATATCAAACACGCGTATAAACGATGAAATAAATATATTACTCCTATTTCCCTAAAAGAACGAATATTAATTTATAATTTTAATATATTACTTATTTATTTATATTATATTATATTTATATTTTTTATATAATAAATGGTTCGGTTCGGTTTTTGGATGAAAACCGAAATCGAACCGAAACTTTTCGGTTTTTGAAAACGTAGAAACCAAACCATCGGTTTTTATATTTGGTCGGTTTTTTCGGTTCGGTTTTTTTGGTTTTTCGGTTCGGTTTTGGTTTTTCGGTTTTTTTTTGCTCACCCCTACTACTAATGTTAATGGGTGTTGTCGTGTTGGTGTTATTGTGTTAAGCTGATGTGACATTAAAATAAAAACATATTTTCAATACTACAAAAGTTTACTTTTCTAAAACGGCTCCGTGATTTTAGTGATATAAAAAAAGGCAATTTTATTTCTTTATGCTATTTGAAAATTTCATATATACTTAAATATTGTGTATGCATGAAATTAAATAGAGAACTGAAAGAAAAATGATTTTTTTAGCAAAGAAAGAAAAATGATTGAAAACATGGTGTGAGTCGAAAAGACAACATATTCGTCGTGTTCGTGCCTATGTTACACAGATGGGACAATGGAATAAAATTTTGTCAACAAAATTGCACTTGGTTTCGAAAATTTCAAAATTTGTATACTAAGCACATCCTAGCAATTATATTTGGAAATTTATGTCATAGGCGAACTCTTACAAACGACAACTAAAAAATACTCGTAATTGAATTTTGCCGAAAAATGTGTTAAAACGTATTATGTAAATAGTCATACTTTACTTGAGAGTAACAAGATATATCGTTTTACGAAATTTTTATTATAAAAATTTACGATTCAAAAAAGTACTTTAAAACAAACACATAAACAAAATGTTACGATTTATAAAAATTCGAACTTAAACGAGAAGAATGGTGCTTGTTTAGTATTACTTTTTGGCTTATAAGCTTGTGTAGTTTCGGTTTATGTTTATTAAATATATATTTTCTGTTTATTTTATGATTAAAGATTTATATAAAAATTTTAACATAATATAATAATCTTATAAACTCGTGAATTTCAAGTTAAATCAGAAAACTAGGTTTACAATAAACCGAAAACATATAAACTATTATTTCTTCGTCTTAAAATAATATGTTTAGATGTTAAAGTATAATTTAATTGTTTATTATTTAAATATCGAAAAAGAAATTTGATAACTTTTCTTTATTATCTTTATTTAAATTATTATTATAAACCTAATTTTTTTTAATTAATTAATAAAGAAAGTGTCTTTCTAAAACTTAAAAGAAACAAATCAATATTAATAAACGTTTTGTATTTATTGTTAAGAGATAATTATTTTAAAACAAAAGAAGTAAAAAAAATAAAGTTAAATTATTATTTAAATATCAACTTTATAATATATCGATAAAAACATAGTTAAAAATAATTATTTTTGCAATTTTTTGTCTCTCACTTTTTACATAATACTAATTTTACTCTAACCAATTAACTATAATTTATTCATAATTTGTAATAATAAACTTATTTTAAATTTTTTATTTATTTAAAAAAAACAATTATTTTGAAACAATCTTTAAAAAATCTGAACTACAATTATACGAAGTTGATTTATACACTTTATAAGTTGATTGACACACTTAAAATGTTTATATGTTAATATTTATACTTTTACTTTTACGTATTAAGGGTAAAAATGTTAACATATAATATTTTGAGTGCGCTAATTAATATATGAAGTGTGCAAATTATCTCTCATAATTATAAGGCGGACAGACTAAGGTCAGAAGGAATGGCGTGTTTTCTTACGAGTGAGTTACCCCAAACAGGCGAGGATCTCATTTCAATGAGTTACATATTTGTGGGCTCGTAATTTTTTTCTTTTAATTTTTTTATTAGTTTGTGAGTGTGTAAGGTATTTAATGGGAGTATGACATAACGACACCAATAAAGTTAAAAAAGGTTAAAAATAGGTTGAATGAATGGACATAGAAAGCTAAAATAACGCTGACATAACGATTATGAGTTTACTTGTCATTCCATCTAGCCTAAACAATTAGTGGGCAAATAGTGTCACAAAGTACTCAACTCATGTTTAGTTGAGGAATCTTTCACATTTAATAATGACCAAAAGGAATCTTTGATATTTATTTTTCACCAAAGTGTTTGTTCTTTCATAATCAAAGGTAATCTTTTCCCTTGTTTCATCACTACCACTGAACTAATCAAACTTTTTTATATAATATAATATTATTTTATTTTGTGGGTTCTCTTTCATTATCAAGGCTCCCCCACTTTTCATTTCTCTTTGCAGCAGCTATTTTGGAATCTTTCCACTCATAAATGGCACCAACACTTTGAGCTACTTTCAAGATTTATCAGTAAATTTTTACTACCTTTTACTAACTTTTTTTTTATATGCTTTGATGTTTTAAGGTTCTTTGTACTTATGTTTTAGTTTTGAGGTTTTAGTTCTTGCAAAAAAAAAATAAAAAAAAAAATCAATCTTTATGGTTATATGCATGAATGTTATATAGAGTTTAATGATTATAAGTTTATTTGGTTTTTGGTCAGTAAAAAAATAATCTTGATTAATGTAGATAAATGGATCTTAACAAAGTTGTTAAGTGTTTATTTACTCAGATTAGTTTAAGGTGTTTAAAAACATAAAGATTTAAAGATTTATCAGTAGATTTTTAATACTTTTTATGTATGTGTTGGTTCATGTACTTTGATGTTTTAAGGTTCTTTGTACTTATGTTTTAGTTTTAAGGTTTTTACTTTTTAGTTCTTGAAAAAAAAATTTAGTCTTTATGGTCATATGCATGAATGTTATATAAAGTTTATGATTATAAGTTTATTTGGTTTTTGGTCAGTAAAAATTTAATCTTGATTAATGTAAATAAATGGATCTTAAAAAAGTTGTTAAGTGTTTACTTACTCAGATTAGTTTAAGGTGTTTAAAATATAAAAAACATATTTAGCTTGTGGGTAGTAAATATTTTCTAAAAAGATTCAATTTATTGGCAAAAAAATTTAAAAGTAATTTTTTTTTCATCAAGTGATTTTGTATGTTTACAGTTGTTTTTTAGTTTGTTGATGATGTTTTTTTTTTGTGTAGAGTTGAGCTCGAAAAGGGGATCTTTTTGAACTAGTATCGGGTTTGGTCGAATTTATCGATAATGATGTCAAGGTCTTACTCTAATCTTTTTGAGCTTGCTTCTGGTGATGCACCATTACCATCATCTGGTTTTAGTCGGGGTGCGAAGAAACTATCTCGTGTGGCAACGGTGCCAGGGATATTATCCGAACTAGATGATGAAGGTTTTAGCTCAGATGCGCCATCATCTGTTACACAAGAACGGATGATCATTGTTGGTAATCAACTCCCTCTTCGGGTCAACAAACGACCTGATGGGAGTTGGGCCTTTAGTTGGGATGAAGACTCCCTTCTTTTACAACTACGAGACGGGCTTGGGGAAGATGTTGAAATCATGTATGTAGGTTGTCTTAGAGAAGACATCGACCCGAAGGATCAAGATGATGTAGCTCAACATTTGTTGGAAAATTTTAAATGTGTGCCCGCGTTTATACCCCCCGAGCTTTTTAGCAAATTTTATCATGGATTTTGTAAGCAACATTTGTGGCCGTTGTTTCATTACATGCTTCCGCTGTCGCCTGAACTAGGTGGTCGTTTTGACCGGTCCCTTTGGCAAGCATATGTCTCGGTTAACAAAATATTTGCTGATAAAGTGATGGAAGTAATTAGTCCAGATGATGACTTTGTTTGGGTACATGATTACCATCTAATGGTTTTACCTACATTTTTAAGAAAAAGATTTAATAGAGTCAAACTTGGGTTTTTTCTTCATAGCCCGTTCCCGTCTTCTGAGATATACCGCACACTTCCCATAAGAGACGAGCTTGTACGGGCACTTTTGAATTCCGACCTTATAGGATTCCATACTTTTGATTATGCGCGTCATTTCCTATCATGCTGTAGCAGAATGCTTGGTTTATCTTATCAATCCAAACGTGGTTACATAGGGCTTGAGTATTACGGTCGTACTGTTAGCATCAAAATTTTACCTGTTGGGATTCATTTGAAACAACTACGGAACGTTCTTGATTTACCAGAAACCGAGTCCAGAGTTGCAGAGTTAAGAGATCAATTCCGAGGTCGCACTGTGTTACTTGGTGTTGATGACATGGACATATTCAAAGGAATAAGTTTGAAACTTTTAGCTTTCGAAAATTTGCTGACTCAGCATCCGGAAAAGAGGGGTAAAGTGGTTTTGGTTCAAATTGCAAACCCGGCTCGGGGTCGAGGGAGGGATGTTCTGGAGGTCCAGTCAGAGACTCACACCACTCGAGAAAGAATTAACCGGAAATTCGGCCGGGAAGGTTACGTACCCGTGATCTTGATCGATAACCCGCTCGAGTTTTATGAAAGAATTGCTTATTATGTGATTTCCGAGTGTTGTCTTGTGACCGCTGTCCGAGACGGGATGAATTTGATACCTTATGAGTACATTATATGTAGACAAGGGAATGCCAAACTCGACGAGACTTTAGGGTTGAATCCGTCGTTTCCCAAAAAGAGCATGTTAGTTGTGTCCGAATTCATCGGGTGCTCCCCATCTCTAAGTGGGGCCATTCGGGTCAATCCGTGGAATATTGATGCAGTTGCTGAAGCAATGGACTCAGCAATGGGTGTTGGTGAAGCTGAAAAACAAATGAGGCATGAAAAACATTATAGGTATGTTAGTACTCACGACGTTGCTTATTGGGCTCGTAGCTTTTGGCAAGATCTTGAAAGATCATGTCGGGATCATGTGAGGAGAAGGTGTTGGGGTATTGGATTTGGATTAGGCTTCCGGGTTGTTGCTTTGGATCCAAATTTTAGGAAGCTTTCGGTTGAACATATTGTTTCTGCTTATAAGCGTACTAAAAAGCGGGCTATTTTGTTGGATTATGATGGTACCATGGCTGCTCAGAACTCAATTAGTACAAGTCCAGGCTCAGAAGTTATAGGAATTGTGAATAGTTTGTGCCGGGACCCTAAAAATGTGGTTTTTATTGTTAGTGGGAAGGATCGAGTTACGTTGACTGAGTGGTTTTCCTCGTGTGACAAATTGGGAGTTGCTGCTGAACATGGTTATTTCCTCAGGTACAAATCTTTCTTTATCTTAATGGGTCGAGTTTGGGTTACATTTTATCTTTCATTGGTTCAAATGGTAAAATCTGTAAATGTTAATGGTACAAGGTGAAAGTCGCCTAAAAGTGTATTTTCAGATTACATGTTTTTACCCGTTTTACACCATTTTCAAATTAATCATGTTAATTGAGGTATAGTTTTTGTTTCCGCAGATTTTGATTTGTTTTCTGTGTGTGTGGGTAGGGAAAACAAGGATGCAGAATGGGAAACTTGTGTTGCAGTGGCGGATTTTTATTGGAAACAGATTGCGGAGCCGGTGATGAAGTTGTATACTGAAACAACAGACGGGTCAACCATTGAGACTAAAGAGAGTGGACTTGTCTGGAACTATCAATATGCTGATCCAGACTTTGGTTCGTGTCAAGCTAAGGAGCTTTTGGATCATCTGGAAAGTGTACTTGCTAATGAACCTGTTACTGTCAAGAGTGGGCAAAATATCGTGGAAGTTAAACCACAAGTTAGTCTTTGCCTTCTCTTTTTCGCCTAATTTTTGTTTGAACAATGCGAGTATTTATTTACCAACTTAGACATTTGATTACATTCTGTAAATGGAAATAAAATAGGACAATAATTTTGGTAAAACTGATAGAAGTTTGGCCTATTTCACTTTAATGGCTCGCTTAAGCTTATGTTTTTATCTATAACAGGTATAGTTAAAAATTTACTAAAATAAAGCTAAATTAGGAAATGGGTCGGTAGAACGTCTTTTTAGTGCATAAAACATCAAAACCTTCTAAATACTGTTGATGAAAAAATATTATTGTAATCACGTTTGATGCACTATTATTTGAGAAAAAAGGTATGTTTATGATGATTTTTTTTGGTTTAGCCGTACCTCTTTCAACATGGCCCAAATCCCGTTTACCTGACCCAAACCCCCCATTTGGCAGCGTCTAGTAAACATAACCGTTTTAGCGTAATGTTACTTTTGATTTAAAGTATAAATAAATCAAAAGTCGTATAAAATTCTATTTAAAGTCTCTACAGCTAATGGTTACGACACATCTTGAAATGATTTGTTTTGCTTATTATTTATCTGATACGACAAGGGTCGATGTTTTCAGCATGAAGCTAATAGTAAAGCAGTTTGACTTAGGAGTCAAACTTGTTAGGAATTAAAATGTGAAAATCATGCAATTATATATTGTTTGATTTGACAAAAGTCTTAACAATATTTCTTTTTCACTCTTTCTTACATAGGGAATCAATAAAGGTATCGTTGCGGACCGTCTCTTGACAACAATGAAAGATAGAGACATGCTACCAGATTTTGTGCTTTGCATAGGTGATGACAGGTCAGATGAGGACATGTTTGAAGCAATCACACGAGCCACAGCAGGCCCATCTCTATCCCCAGTGGCCGAAGTCTTTGCTTGCACAGTTGGCAGAAAGCCAAGCAAAGCCAGATACTTTCTTGAGGATCCAACCGAGATCTTGAGAATGCTGCAGGGCCTTGCTTCTGTTTCTGAACATCATTCGTTGAAAAACATTTCAAAAGGTTTTCAAAAAGTGGGCATCGAGTAGGAGAGTAACAGGAAGTGACTTGCTTTTGTGTTCATGGTTTCTCGGCTTGGTTGTGAATAATTTCGTCTTCTCCGAATGGTCATTAAAAGGAGAGGTTTAGGTTTAATGTTTAGATAATCTTTGAAGGTGGTTCTATGTGAAAATATTGCTGTTATAGAGTATGTAGATGGTAGCTTGAACTCTGAACTGAAGTGAATAAGTTGACTTGTGCTGCTTCGAGTCAAACTTTTAAGGATTGTGCATCTTTCTTTTGACATTATAGTCAACCCTTTTTCTGAATCTACTTTTAAATAATCAAATGTGATCATAAGCTGATGCACCAGATTCTATCAGAACTTATGTTTAGCAAAATGTAGTACTCGTAGTTAAGGTTGCAAAAATTGCTTAGCGCTAGGTGGGCAGACGGGTTAAGGGTAGGGCTTAGCGATTAATCGGTTAAGCGGAGACTAATCGGATTGGATTTTTATATATAAACTTATAAAACTTTGATACTATATGTCCAATTTGACCGGTTCGGTCGATTGTGTGATTTGAGTCATTTGATCAAATTTTGCCTGATTTGGCCGAATTATATCCATAACCGAGTTGGTCGAGTTCGCTGATTTTTGTCTGATTTGACCAATTTATGCTCGATTTGATCGGTTTTTATCCAATAAATCAGTATGTTTTTTATCCGATAGATTGGTATGTTGACCGATTTTCAACCAAAACGATTAATAAGAACGATTAATGAAAATCAAGTCGGTTAGAAAACGTCTAGCGCTTAGACGGGGATTAATCGAATGCCTAGAACGAATTTTGCAACACTTCGTAGTAGATAAGCGGTAGCACAAGTAGTTACCAGTATATAAAATTATAAAATGTTTGTTGTGATCATAAGCTGATGCACCGGATTCTATCCTTTGAGTTGAGTTTCTACATAGAACATGAACCAATAAAAGAAGAAATGAATCAATCTTAACCATTTATTTTTTCTATCAAAAAATAAAAACTCATCTTTCACCTTTTTCTTAAAAACATCATATCTTTCAAACGATAAATCGTCAGATTACGAAAAATACACCATTGCGACGAAAAAATTCTTATCTTTCAGTAGATAGGCACTTTGATATATTTTTGACGATTTTTTATTATTGCGATTTTCGACTATAAAAATCACATGTGATTCGGAAAAATTACTAGTGATTTTTTTATAAAAAAAATAATTTTTTTATAGAATAAATAAATAACGTTTATTATTATTTATTAGTGTAATTATTTACATAGTCGAATGTAAACACGTAAAAAGTTACGCCACTAGCTTTTTCATATGGTTTCGATGATTTTTTGTTGAAATTTTTGTCAAAAAAATTACACATAATTTGTAAAATCACTAGTAATTTGTAAAATCAATTGTGATTTGTATTTCTAAAATGCATGTGTGATTCCATATATCGCATGTGATTTTAATAAATTTACATGTGATATTAAAGTAACAAATCACGTTTGATTTCAGAAATCCTTAAATTGTAAATGATTTTACAAATTTACGTGTGCTTTATAAAGTAATAAATCATATGTGATCCGTGAGTGCGGAAATTAAAAAAAATCGTCGAAAGTATATAGAAGTACGTATCATCAATTTTTTTTTTATCACAAATCACATGTGATTTGGTAAAAATCATGTCATTTGACACAAATCACAAGTGTTTGAAAAAATTACTTACGGTTTGGAAAAAATTATGATTTTGGATTTAGTATAAGTAACTTGTTATTCGGATCAATCACATGTAATTATCATTAAATCACATGTAATTTAAGCAGATTTACATGTGATTAAAATAAACTTATAACTAATTCAAAAGCAAATTTGCTTTATATATTTTACATGAGTCACATGTAAAACACATAGAGAATCACATGTAATTCAAGTAAAATTACATGTGATCAAAACAAAATCACATGTAATTCAGAAGCCAGTTTACTTTCTATATTTTATATGAATGAAAATAAAATATTTTTATATATTGACAGAATTACATGGGATTCAAACAAAATCACATGTGATTCATCTAAAGTGGGTTTGTTAGAAGAAGTTAAGGTTTCAAAATGTTTGAATCACATGTAATGCAAGCAAAATCACATGTAATTCAATGCAAGCAAAATCACATGTAATTATCATCGAATTACATGTAATTCAAGCAGACAATTTAATATATTAACAAGATTACATGTGATTAAAAAAATCACATGTGATTCATATAAAATGAGTTTGTTAGAAGAAGTTAAGGTTTCAGAATGCTTGAATCACATGTAATGCAAGCAAAATCATACGTAGTTATCACAGAATCACATACGATTCAAGCAGAATTACATGTGATTCAAACAAAATCACATGTAATTTAGATGCCAATTTATTTTATATATTTTACATAAATGAAAACAGATAATACATAATTAAAAAATCACATGTGATTCATTTAAAGTGGGTTTGTTAGAAAAAGTTAAGGTTTTGGAATGCTTGAATCACATGTAATGCAAGCAAAATCATATGTAATTATCACCAAATCACATGTAATTCAAGCAGAATTACATGCGATTCAAACAAAATCACATGTAATTTAGAAGCCAATTTTTTTACATATTTTAAATAAATAAAAACAGATAATACATGATTAAAAAAATCATATGTGATTCATCTAGTGTGAGTTTGTTAGAAAAGGTTACGGTTTCGGGATGCTTGAATCACATGTAATGCAAGCGAAATCACATGTAATTATCACTGAATCACATCTTTCAGAAGCCAATTTGTTTTACATATATTTTTTTGGGTAAAGAGGACTCCACCCCGGCAAAATGAAAATATTTTATATTAATGACAACAAACATTTTACTGTATGTGATTCAAACATTTTAATGTAATTCACATAAATCAAATGTGATTTTAAAGTAATAACGGAAATATTTTTGTCATTTAATAGACGGTTATTTTCATATACTTTTAACAATTTTATAATGTTGAAATTCTCGTAAAAAAATACGCGTGATTTTCACAAGTCGCATGTGACATTACAAATTCAAATGTGATTTTTAAAATAATAAATCAAACATGAGTTTTCGAGAATCACATGTAATTTTTCGAGAATCACATGTGTTTTTTTACGAATTTTTTTTAAAAAAAGTTCGCCAAAAGTATATAGAAGTGCATATCTATAGAAAGATAATTTAATTCCCGTCGTGACGGTATAATTATTTTTTCATAACGATTAACGGTTTGAGAGATATTTAATTTTTAAGAAATAGGATGAAAGTGTGTTTTTTTAATTAAATTTAAAAAGATTAATATACACCATTAGATGTAATTTAAATGGATGGTGGAGATTGCTTCATTTTTTTCTTTTTTGGATGCATGTTCCTTAGGGAACTTTTGTCTCTATCCTCTTATGCTGTCGTTAATATGATCATTTTTACTACAATTAGTTGTTAGAAAGAAATTCATCCAACGAGAATAAAGTGTTTGTTGTGTATGCCAATTTTAAAGATTTCATTAGTTTTTTTTTCAAAATTTCTTAACAGCCTCTTAATAAAGTAAACCTCTTAATCGGTCAAATGTTTTTGGATATTGATACCAGTCAAAGTTCAAAAAGTCAAACACAGAATTCAAACCCATTTAAGCGCCAAAAGCTGTTACAACTTAACTCCTTCATTTCATGTTTGTATAAATACTTCCCTATAATCATTTCTCATTCCTTATGTATGTTAAAAACTGAATTCTCTCTCTGTAACAAATTCTATAACCAATTCCATTGTTAGCGATAACATAAATCATTGTTCACC
This sequence comes from Glebionis coronaria, assembly GCA_025667525.1. Lineage (NCBI taxonomy): Eukaryota > Viridiplantae > Streptophyta > Magnoliopsida > Asterales > Asteraceae > Glebionis > Glebionis coronaria. The sequence continues at coordinate 38,615,441 of CM046874.1, read as the reverse complement.
AATTACATTTTTCTAATTGTTTGGGTGATTCTGGGCATTGATTGATGATCTCCATTCTACTGATTGGAATCAGGATCTGAACTTGTTTTACTTGTATCAAGTGGTATCAGAGCTATCCTTCCTCAGATTTGCTCAAGTTTTGTTGATCTGCCATTAAAGCTGATCAAGTTTTTAGAACAAATTTTCCCGCCAATTTCATAACAATAACCGTACCCTTTAAAAGTTGTTCCCACATCACAAATACACGTTCTTGAGTCAATTTTATGGTTCTTGATTGGTTATTTGTGTTATTTGTTGAAGAAAGTTATTAATTGTTGATTTCTTGACCATGGATCAAGGAACAAGTAACATTGATTCTATTAGGCAGTTAGTTTCATTGTTTCTAAGGGAAGAGCTTGCTAAAGTAAGAGAGGAGAGTACATTGTGTAATCAGAATAATAAGTTTTCTCAGATTACACAATTGTCTATTCCTAGATTTGTGGGTAGTGACGTACATGATTGGATAAGTAAATGTGAGCAGTTATTTAGGGTTGGTGATATAATACATGAAAATAGGATCAGTTTGGTATCCCTTCATTTAGATGATATTCCACTAATGTGGCATCAACAGTTTGTTCATATAATGGAAGAAAATGTGTCTTGGCAAATCTATAAGGAAGCAATAATCCTAAGATTTGGAAGTAATTCTGTTGACCCATTAGGGGAAATCAAGAAAGTGAGGCAAGATGGATTTGTTGGAAAGTATATAGATTTTTAAGCAAAATTTATCTGCCAACAGATCAAGCTATGTTTTTTCATGGCAAGATTGAACAAAGAATTGGAATTAGTGGTTAGAAAGAGTAATCCAAGATCAATAGCGGAAATATATAGGTTGTGTAGATTGGAAGAAGAGAGGTTGGAAGTCTACCATCAGAACCTGCAAATGGCTAAACAAAAAGAAGGGGCGTTTCGTAATCAAGTGAATACTGACAATAAGGAGGAGGAGTTGGACAGTGAGTGTGAAAATGAGACTTTGAGGCCATCACAGACAGTTGTGAAGTGGCAAAGGGGTCATAAATTGGAAGCAAGGTTGTCTTCTATAACCTTGTGTATCTACCTAACTCATAGTGTACAAGCTCAATTGCTAATTACAGGTATAACTATACCTTTAACTACACATATGCACCCTCAATTAGTATCATTGATTGACAAGTATGAAGGTGTTTTTGCTGTCCCAAAATCCTTACCACCCCATAGGAATCATGAGCATAGGATTCCTTTACAAAATGACAAACCTATCAATATTAGACCCTATAGGCACCCACCTACCCAAAAGGATGTTATAGAAGAGATGGTTAAGGAATTGTTAGAAAGTGAAGTGATTAGGCATATTAATAGCCCTTTCTCTTCTCCAATTGTTATGGTCAAGAAAAAAGATGGAACTTGGAGGATGTGTGTTGACTATAGATCCTTGAACAAAAAGACTGTTAAGGATAAATTTCCAATACCAATTATAGAAGAAATCATAAATGAGTTGTATGGGTAGTGTGTTCACAAAACTAGATTTAAGGTCTGGTTATCATCAAATAAGGATGTGTGAGGAATACATCCACAAAACTGCTTTTAGAACCCACCAAGGTCACTATGAATTCCTAGTAATGCACCCTCCACATTTCAAGCTCTCATGAATGAAGTGTTTGCTCATTTCCTAAGAAAACTTGTGCTGTTTTTTTGATGATATCTTGGTATACGGTAAGCACATCAATAAACATATTCAACATTTGGAACTGGTTTTACAAACAATGAAGTCTCATTAGTTTAAGTGTTAAAATGAGCAAATGTGTGTTTGGGAAAACAAGAGTGGAGTACTTAGGTCATGTGTTATCTGGTCAAGGGGTCTCTACTGATTCACAAAAGATCAAAGCTATGCAAGATTGGCCAACTCCAATAACTATCAAGTAATTGAGAGGGTTTTTAGGCTTAACTGGGTATTATAGGAGATTTATTAAGGATTATGCTATCATTAGCAAACCTTTGACTGTTTTGTTAAGGAAAATGCATTTGTATGGTCTACAAATGCACAAGCAACCTTTGACAAAATGAAGCAAGCTATGGTATCTCCTCTTGTATTAGCTTTACCTAATTTCCAAGAGGAGTTCATAGTAGAGACTGATGCATCTGATGAGTGTATAGGACATGTTCTGCACAAAAGGGACATCCAATTGCATTTTTGAGTAGATGTTTGGCTCCTAAACACAAAGGATTGTTTACTTATGAAAAAGAGTTGTGGGCTGTGGTTTATGCATTGGAAAAATTGAGGGGCTACCTACTTGACAGACACTTTAAGATCAAGACTGACCATTTCAGTCTAAAATACTCATGGAACGAAGGTTGACTACCCCATTTCAGATAAAATGGCTTCCTAAGTTGCTTGGGTATGACTATGAGATAGTTTACAAAAAAGGCACTGATAATATGGTAGCAGATGCTCTGTCAAGGTTTCCTATGTCAGCTCTCCAAACCATGGTGCTTTCTCAGATTTCAAATGATCCGTTGGAAAGAATAAAAGCCAGTTGGGAAAGTGATATTAACATACAACAAATTATATCCAAAGTTCAAGATGCACCATTTTCAGAGTCAAAATTCACTTGGCATCAAAACCAACTGAAAAGGAATGGAAAATTAGTGATTGGAGGAGATGTATCTTTGAGAGCAGAGATACTAAAGTTTTATCATGATGAGCCTTTGGGTGGTCATTCAGGAGTAGATACAACTTACCAAAGAATTAAGGTAATGTTTTATTGGAAAGGTCTCATGAAATTTGTGAAGGAGCATGTGAGGCTTTGCACAGTATGTCAATGTCACAAACTTGATCTAGCCCCTTACCCTGGTTTACTATAGCCTCTTCCTATCCCTACATAAATTTGGACTGATATTTCTATGGACTTTATAGAGGGCTTACCTTCTTCTCATGGTAAGACAGTTATTTTAGTGATTGTGGACAGATTGAGCAAATATGGTCACTTTATTCCCCTAGCTCACCCTTTCAAGGTTGTACATGTGGCTCAAGTGTTCTTAGATACCATTTACAAACTACATGGGCTTCCACAAAAAATCACTAGTGATAAAGACAAAGTTTTCATTAGCACTTTTTGGAAGGAACTGTTTCATAGATTGGGGGTTACCTTACAATTTTCGACTGCTTATCACCCCCAAACTGATGGCCAGATAGAGGTTTTAAATAGGTGTTTGGAGTGTTACCTAAGGTGTATGACTAGTGAGAAGCCTAAAGACTAGAATAATTGGCTATCCTTAGCAGAATTTTGGTACAACACCAGCTTTCACACAGCTATTAATACTACTTTATTTGAAGTAGTTTATGGTCAGAAGCCTCCTACTCACATTTCTTGTATGGTTGGAGATTCTCAAGTGAAAGTTGTCGACAGATCTTTATTAGCAAGAGAAGCTGCTATTACCTTGTTGAAATTTCATTTTGATAGAGCCCAACATAAAATGAAAACCTTGGCTGATAAAACACAGAAGTGATAGGGTTTTTGAGGTGGGAGATTGGGTCTTGTTAAAGCTAAAGCCACAAAAGCAAATCACTCTCAGGTTACACAAATACCATAAGCTCTCACTTAAGTTTTATGGTCCCTTTCAAATCCTTTCAAAGTATGGTTATGTGGCTTATAAGTTGTCCTTACCAGCAAGTGCCACAATCCATGATGTGTTCCATGTATCTCAATTGAAGTTGTTTAAAGGTGAACCTGCTACCTCTATTCCTTTGCCACATTGTACAGACACTGGATTGATTACTCCCATACCAGTCAAAGTATTGGACAGAAGGATCCAAAAAGTCAATAATGTTGCCAAGGTGTTTTGGTTAATTCATTGGTCTAATGTGGAAGTAAAAGATGCAACCTGGGAAGCAGCACAAGATATTCAAGACATATTTACTACCTTCAATCCAGATTCTTGAGGACAAGAATTATATTAAGGGGGATAGAGTGATACTAGTCAAAGTCCAAAAAATCGCACATAAGTCAACCCATTTAGACGCCAAAAGCTGTTAACTTAACTCCTTCATTGCATGTTTGTATAAATACTTCCCTGTAATTATTTCGCATTCCTCATGTATATTAAAAACTGAATTCTCTCTCTGTAACAAATTTTATAACCAATTCCATTGTTAGCAATAACAATAAATCATTGTTCACCAATTACTCTTTTCTAATTGTTTGGGTGATTCTGAGCATTGGTTGATGATCTCTATTCTACTGATTGGAATCAGGATCTGAACTTGTTTTACTTGTATCAGATATTCAAATCGTTTGAATTTTTTTTTTCGATCAAAAGTAATCAAATGTAAAAACATCTTAATGGTCAAGAGTTAGAGAAAGGCATCTTTATGCCTCTTGGTGATACGCCTAAGAGGAGACACGTGTCACCACATCCATACCACCAAATCCACTCCCACTAGTTTATATCGACGTTGGTGCTTTGTTTGTAATGAAACCGGGCCAGGACAGAAAAGAAGACCCACATTTATGTTTTAATAGCCCAACAACCAAACGACATAGTTGGAACCACTCACAAATCTAAAGCCTGTTAAGATCGGCATTTGAAAGTTAGCGATGTTGTGGTTGTTTGAAACGTTTGTAACTAGATTATTTATTTACTTTATTTTTAAAATGGAGACAAGATAAAATTAATGCTCGGATAATAAATAGAAAAAAATAATTATTTACGTTTAAAAATTTTTAAAATATAGTTTTAAAAAAGTAAGTGAGGAATTATTTATTTCATTTTCAAAATAGAGAAAAACTAAAATGGGTTATTTTACTTATCAATTATACAAATAATCTGATTTTCCAGACACTAAAAAAATTGATAATCTAATTATTGCGATTTTAAACAAAATAATCAAATTCAAACACTATTTCTCAAAACTACGTTTTCGTTTGCACAGAGATGAACTTGAATTCAACAATATAATTGTATAGTGCTTCACGATTTTCTTTATTTTTATGCTGTTTGCTATGTTTTACGTTATTATTGACTTTAGGAGGGAGCGACAATTTGATAGGCAACTTTTGTTATCAACGACAATAATTTTTAAAAACGAAAATAATTACACAGGGAAGAGAAAAAATATTAGGTCAACGTTTTTTTCATGGTTAGGGTTTAAAGTTTGTGCATTGCATGCGAAAAAGAAAATTTCAAATTAAAAATTAATAAAGTGAAAAATAACAAAGATCTCTCTGAATCACCAACATAAAAATAGCAAACATCAAGTTCATCTCTATGCAATAATGACGTAAAAAAATTAGCAAACATCATAAAAATGAAGAAAACTATGAAGCAGTATACAATTATATTGCCGAATTCAAGTTCATCTATATGCAAACGAACAACAAAGAAGAGAGAAAAAAAAAAAGAATAGGCCTGCTTTCAACATCTATTCTAGTTTGTCCATTTAGTATGTTGTCATGTAAACTGCGAAAGAGTGTTAGACGATAGATTATGCCATTATAGTCCAAATTTAGTTGTGAGTTTGGGTCAATTAAGTTTAGGGTAATTAACATTTGTTTCAAATTATGTTTTATTATTTCAAATTATGCTTTACAGTATGAATACACATTTTTATATATATTACTTTAAATGTGTGGATTAAAAAATAAAGGACCCTGTGGGAATGATTTTAGTGTAATCGGTCATTCCGCTTGTCATGAATCATTACATTCGATAAATGCAAACAAACAATATATTTTTATTACATCGTAATAATCTTTTTCATTCCTTCTTTGATTACAACATACCAGACGTTACGTAAATTTCGTGCATGTGATATAATTTGTTTCTATTTGTTATAATTGGTGTAATAGTCGTAGTGTTTTTTCATTTTCTCATAATATGTGGCTTAAAAACCCATATTTGTTTTCTTTGTAAGGTTTCCTAGCGCCTTGCTAGGCTTTCTTTATAATATTTGCCGTTCAAAAAAAAAAGAAGCAAAATATCTCTAATATCTGTCGACATTTTATGTCTAATCTTCCTCTACTCACGTTAATCTTTACCAACATCACTTCCGTAAAATATTAGTGTGAAATGCTAGTACGTGATACATCATACATGCATGAGCCTCGCAAATATAAAGAGGTGGAGTTTGGAAGTAATAGCTCATATTATTGCTTCTATGTTCTAAATCGGTTCCTATCCTTAATTAAGGTAAAATGTGATGTCACACTAAAACAAACTTTCTATTTTTACATGCACTAAAAAGTCCAGCTTTAGTAGTAATTTATTTTACTTTTCTTGATTCAAAAACGTGCTCGTAAATGTTCACGTACTGACGCATAATTCATACAATGTTCGTATTTTGAAATGCTTGGGTTTTCGATTCGTTTATGCTATATTCTCTTCTTGTCTAGTTAGCATGCTTAAAAACAAGTTTGACATTGTGATCGTTTAGTGCTTAAAAGGATCTTTAATTATATGGAATATACCATAAGAATGTCAAACAGAACAAAACTTAATCTTGCGGCTGCAAATCTTATCATACATGATACACAAATCTCTTATATAATGAGAAAAGGTAAATGGGAAAACTAGTTTTTTTTACTAACAAGAAAGCCTCATTTTCAATTTGAGTTTAATTACTAAAGTTCTAATTGACTTAAGTTTGATAAATTTATTAAACGATTTCTAGAACTATTTGAAAGACACTAAAGGCGTGTTTTTTTTTTTTTTTTAGTCTTTTAATGGAAAGTAAAAGTGAGCTCAAATCTTTTGTGCCTCTTAATTAAGAGACTCACTAAAACTATACTCTCTTCATTAAGAAGCATATATCATGCCACTTAATTTAGTAAACAACCTTTAAATTACTGTTATTTATTATATTGAAAACTTAAGTCCTCTAATATAATGCAGATGTGTTCATGGCTTTATGATTTCAATTTTTAAACCGAAATTAATGAGCAGGAAGCTCAGGGTTGCTAGTGCAGAGGTTGCCGAAATTAATCGCATGATATTTAGTGCATATAATTAGAAGTCGGTATGGAATGAGACGAAGTTGAAAAAGTTAATCCATGCCTATATAAATCGGCAAAAATCACATGCACAATGCACAAACACAAAAGTTTAAATCTTCATTCCTCCTACTTTATTTTTTTAATTTATCGTTAAACATATATTTATTTTCGTGTGTAGGTTATTAGTTAGTATATTTTATGTATTGTTAGGTTAAGGCCCTTTATGTTTAGGCCTAACCCATTAGCACTTTATGTTGAGATATGCGATCGTTTAGCCATCGGTAAATGCGTGAGCCTATCGGGGGCACACACTCAATACGGAGAACACACGTTTATTTACGTTTTATTATTTATAATTAAACGTATAATAAAAATTTTACGTTTTATTTAATTAACGGTGGTTTAATTAATTACGGGATTTAATTAATTAAAGGCGAGTGCGTTATTTAAATTTAAGGAAAGGAAATCGACTTCTAGAACCTCCCGGTACCCCTTAGGCGGCCGAATACCATAGAGGGTCTAGAAGATCCTTTGTTTGTTGATCAAGTAATTAAGTTACTTAATTTAGGTGTTGGGTTGGGCCTAATTAATTTTGAGGAGGTTCAAAGGATGTGTATAAATACAATCCCATACCCCTCATAATTTTTTGATCCTCTCCCTTTTGTTTGTCTTGGCCGATCGACACAAACACCACACCCAAACCCTTACGAACTTTTCCTTTAACCCTAAATTCACTTAAAGTGTAAACCTTTGCAAGATCAACTACCTTAGGGTACTTACTTGTGAAGTTTCTTAGCCTTATACTAAACCTTTGATCCTCGTGTCAAAGTTTTGGTCTCTTGTTTGGTTCCCCTTGTGGTTCGTCCAAACCCTAACCCTAATTAGGGTTTCCGGTGAATTTTTCCAAGTATCTTGTTTCTATCTATAAACCTTATCCTTACGCTATCCCAATTAGGGTTTTGGATATTAGGGTTTCTAGTTGCAAGATAATCGAAGTGAAGTTACCACTAGCATCGTGGTGTGTTCGTTTGACGTGTCGTGTGAGCAATCGCTAGAGGACGGTTACTTTACCGTTGTAGATTCAAGATCAAGATCAATTAATTGATTTATTCAATTAATTAAAAGGTTGGTTTTATTATTGTTTTATTATGTGTTAATCATGAATATTATACTAGATCCATTCCGCTGCGCACTCGTAGTTAATGGTTTAACTAGTTCTAAATCCCAACAGTGGCATCACGAGTCAAATCGTATGGCATTCATGGGTTACACATAGAATAAAACACGCTTGCTTCGCTTTAAAATCTCTTTTATTTATGTTTTTATGACAACTACATGCATACTTGTCATAAAGTTTTAATCTTGATCTAGATCTATTAAAATTGGGTAGGTTAAAATTGAACCGGTTAATAATTACTTTTGTTTTTTATTATCCGTCAAAGACCTTTGCATCTCACTTTTGTGATACTTTGCACGTCATCAAGTACCTTGCTCGAAAACTTGATGAGGGTCTTTGGTCCTCAATTTGGGGAAGACTCATTCGAGACTTGGATCTTATATGATTTACCGCTTTCATATAGAGTCTGTCTTCTGCTTCTACCCCCTTCTGTCTGTTTTATGTGCTTATTTGTTTTCCATTAAGAATTGCAAAACGTAATAATTCAAGATTCTAGGAATCATAAAACGGATGGTACTTATATCGAAACTAGCTTTAAAACTATGTCATATTAATACACCACTTGCGAATCGGCTATGTGTTATTTGTTAAAATCTTGATTTTTTGAACAAATATTAATATTGACATAAGAACTATGAAACTTGGTTTTATTGTATTCTAATTGTTTTGCGAAATCATATTGTCACTCGAGTTGGGCTTACATACCGTAATGATGGCTTATAAACTATCTTCTCAACGACGTGATTTGCAAAATTAATTAGTTTACAATACTTAAAATTACAACACCATTTTGTGTCTTTACTAATGATGGACTTGCTATTGCACTTCGTGCTCTAGTCGAGACATCTAGGGTTTGAGGGATCTTTAATCTTCTCCCGTGTTCCATAGGTGTTCCGGCACTTATGGAATAATTATCCCAAGCACTTGCACCTTTGGGTGCATGAAGAGTTGGATATAGGGTTTGATCTCTCTTTAATCTTCTCCCGTGGTAAAACACGCTTAAACCAAAAAGTTAACAAATTGTTTTCTTAACTTGTGATAAGAGAATGAATTGCATGCATTCTTTTACACACTTTGACATTTGTTTTTCTAAAACTTATGTGATACCTATTTGTAATTTTTTAAGTCTATGCCACCCAATTTAGAAGCACTTGTAGTTGTTTTTCATCAACTGGTCAGACCTAGGGCGAATTACATACCCAAGGCGATCTTTGTCACTGGTCAGACCTTTGCCAATAATTGCAGCTTCAAATTGGTACGACTTAAAGTCGAGTTCCCGGTCAGATTCGGAACCCGAGGCATAAAGATGAGATGAAACATACTCGTGACTTTATTATGTGTAGAACAAGTTTGTTTGAGATGCTCAAAGGTTCTCGAAAGAGATGAGAGAACATCCCATCCAAACACTCTACGACAAATAAACTTCATGAATCGTCTCATACAATCTAAGAGTTGCACTTGTAATGCAATTAACGCCCGTCGCTTACCTCTTGCCCCACTTGAATACTAGACGGTCGGACCTCTAATATTAAGTGGGAGTGCAAGCAAGGATCTTAGTCTCAACATGATTAATTGGGTAGTTAATTCTTTGAGAATGTAATTATCGAAAATACTAATCGTTGAACTTTTATTTTGTAGATGAATAATCAAAACTCTTGCTTAAACAGCACGGTTGTTAAGTCATTCCTTGAAAAGATGAAATTGACTGAGAATAACTTTGTTGATTGGTATCGTGCTCTTCGGATAGCGCTCGAAACTGATGACTTGGTTAAATACCTAGAGCAACCAATTCCTGATCAACCTGAAATTCTGCCTCATGGTCATGAAGGACCAGAGCAAGACCCGGATTTACATCCAACTTGGGTCAGAAGGTCACGAGAAATCGCTGGCCTTATGCTCATGACTATGTCCCCTGAACTCCAGAAACTTTTGGAGGGTCACGGCGCATGGTCTATGATGGAAGAATTGAAGACCATGTTCACTGAACAAGCTGATCAAGAACTCCTTGATGTTGCACGTGCCTTTCACGCGTGTAAACATGAGGATGGACAATATGTGAGCTCCTATGTCTTGAAGATGAAGGGGTTCATAGAGAATTTGGAACGTTTGGGTCACCCCATGTCCTTGAAACTTTCGGTCAGACTAATTTTAGCCTCACTCAATAAGGACTATGATAGGTTTGTGCAAGACTATAACATGCATGGCCTGGGGAAGACAATACCTGAATTGCATGCCATGCTTAAGCTGCATGAGAAAACGTTGCCAAAGAAGGTTTCACCTGCTACTCCTAATACCATTAATGCTATTAGGGCAGGAAGGGTTCAAAAGCCTAACAAGGCTAAACCGTCTAATGCTGCAAAGGGTAAGAATCGTGGTAAAGGGAAGAAAGTAGCTAACTTTACTCCTAGAGCCAAGATTCCCCCTCCACCAAGAAGAGAGAATCCTGCTAAGGATGCCATTTGTCACCAATGTGGTGAAATTGGTCATTGGAAGAGAAACTGTCCAGAGTATCTCACTGAGTTGTGGAAGAGAAAGAAGTCCTCGCAAGGAGCTAGCACTTCAGGTATCTTCACGATAGAACTCTTTACTTTTCCTAATAAATCTTGGGTTTATGACACTGGTTGTGGTACTCACATCTGTAATACTACTCAGGGTCTAAGGATAAGTAAGAAGCTGAAGCCAGGAGCTTTGAATCTGTACGTGGGCAATGGTCATCGTGCAGCTGTTGAAGCCATTGGTGTTTTTCAATTATTTCTCCCTAGTGGACTGGTTGTTATGTTGAATAATTGTCATTACGCACCTTCTATTTCTAGAGGGATTGTTTCAGTTTCATGTTTGTATGACGATGGATTTGTTAATCGTTTTGAGAATAATGCAAGTATTTCGGTTTCGAAAAATAATATGTTTTATTTTAATGCTATTCCTAGTAATGGTATTTATGAAATTGATATGTGTGATTCTAATGCAAACAATAGTTCTATGTATGCTATGAGCAACAAAAGGGCCAAATCTAATTTGGACTCTACATTACTATGGCATTGTCGCCTTGGCCACATAAGCAAAAAGCGCATTAAGCAATTACAATATGATGGATTGCTCGAGTCAAACGATGATGATTCCTTTGACAAATGTGTTTCATGCTTATCTGGAAAGATGGCACGTAAACCTTATTCACATCAAGTGGAGAGGGCTAAAGATCTACTTGGACTAATCCACACCAATGTATGTGGTCCATTTAGAACCGTGTCAAGACAAGGTGCAAGTTACTTCGTCACTTTCACTGACGACTATAGTCGTTATGGTTATGTTTACTTGCTAAAGCATAAACATGAAGTGTTTGAAACATTTAAGGTGTTTCAAAAGGAAGTAGAAAATCAACTCGGCAAAACCATAAAGGCACTACGTTCGGATCGTGGAGGTGAATTTATGAGTTATGAATTTCTGGAGCATCTTAAGGAACATGGGATAGTTTCCCAAAGAACTCCTCCATATACACCACAACACAATGGTGTGTCTGAGAGGAGAAATAGAACCCTACTTGATATGGTTCGTTCCATGATGGCCCAAACAACTCTTCCTAAATCCTTTTGGGATTATGCTCTTGATCTGCTGCTCGCATACTCAATATGGTTCCAACTAAGAAGGTTGAAAAGACTCCATACAAAGTATGGTATGGGCAAGCCCCTAAGCTGTCTTACTTAAAGGTCTGGGGATGTGAGGCTCTTGTTAAGCGTGACACGCTTATCAAACCTGACAAACTAGAGCCCCGATCTGTTAAGTGTATATTTGTAGGTTACCCAAAGGAAACGATGGGTTACTCCTTCTACTACCCACCCGAGAACAAAGTATTTGTTGCTCGTAATGCTGAATTCCTAGAGAGAAATCTTATGAATCAAGAAGCAAGTGGGAGTATAGAGGATCTTGAAGTAATTCAAGATGAAGATATACATCCTTCTGAAAACACTAGCAATCATGAAGAGGATGATCAAGAAATTGATGAACCTATAAGTGATATAGCTCCCATTCGAAAGTCTACAAGGACTAGGCGTGCTCCTGACCGTATGTGTTTATACATTAACGCTGAGGAACATGAGTTAGGGGATCATAATGAACCCACTAACTTCAAAGCTGCATTGGTAGATCCTGAATCTGACAAATGGCTGGATGCTATGAATGTGGAGATGCAATCCATGAAAGACAATGATGTCTGGATCTTAGTAGACCTTCCCCCTAACGCTAGAACTGTTAGTGGCAAGTGGTTGTACAAAAAGAAGACCGACATGGATGGCAATGTACACACCTTTAAAGCTCGATATGTAGCGAGGGGCTTCACTCAAACCTTCGGGGTTGATTATGAAGAAACCTTCTCTCCTGTTGCGGATATCAAAGCTATAAGGATTCTTTTAGCCATAGCTGCGTTCTATGACTATGAGATTTGGCAAATGGATGTTAAAACCGCCTTCCTCAATGGACTGCTTTACGAAGAAGTCTATATGAAGCAACCTGAGGGTTTTGTTGATCCAAAGTATCCAAACCGTGTATGCAAGCTTCAAAGATCCATTTATGGACTTAAGCAAGCATCAAGGCAATGGAACAAGAGGTTTGATGATGAAATCAAGAAATTTGGTTTCAATCAAAATCCTGATGAGCCATGTGTATATATCAAAGCTAGTGGGAGTAGCGTAGTGTTTCTTGTCCTGTATGTTGATGACATATTGTTGATGGGAAAAGACATTCCAATGTTGCAAAGTGTAAAAGCTTACCTTGGAAGGTGTTTTTCCATGAAGGATTTGGGAGATGCTGCGTATATTCTTGGAATCAAGATCATACGTGATAGACCTAGACGGTTAATTGGTTTATGTCAAAGTGCTTACATAGATAAGATTTTGAAGAAGTATAACATGGACAATTCCAAACGTGGCTTTGTTCCCATGCAAACTAAATCAAAATTATCTAAGATTCAAGGAGCATCAACACCTGATGAGGTGAGACGCATGTAGAGAGTTCCTTATGCTTCGGCAATAGGATCAATCATGTATGCTGTTAGATGTACGAGACCTGATGTTACGTTCTCTCAGAACATGACTATCCGATTTCAGCAGAATCCTGGTGATTCTCACTGGACCGCTGTTAAGAACATTCTGAGGTATCTTAGGCATACCAATGACATGTTTCTTGTTTATGGAGGAGGTATGAAAAGAGAGCTCAGGGTTGCTTGCTACACTGATGCTGGATATCTTACGGATGCTGATGACACGAAGTCTCAGACGGGATATGTTTTCATGCTGAATGGGGGTGCTGTAAGCTGGAAAAGCGCAAAGCAGACCATCCATGCAAACTCATCTACGGAGGCTGAGTATATAGCCGCTTCGGAGGCTGCTAAAGAGGCAGTTTGGATTAGGAAGTTTATTTCTAGGCTTGGTGTTGTTCCCACAAATAATGAACCTATGACGATGTATTGTGACAATACCGGAGCCATTACTATAGCTAATGAACCAGGAATCACTAAAGGTGCGAAACATTATCGTTCCAAAGTTCACTACCTCAGAGAAGTGATTGAACTTGGTGATGTTAGTCTGGAGAAAGTTCACACAGACGACAATCTAGCTGACCCCTTCACAAAGGCGTTAGACCTCAAAAAGCATTCCATGTTAACTCATGGAATTGGTTTGCTTCCAGCTAATAGTCTCATATAATCTGTGTTATCATAAGTATTTGGATAATTTGGGATTGTAAGACAATTTAATTATTTTTTGATGGATAAAGATATTTGATGTTTGTTATCTTCATATAATTGTTGTTGCCCTATGTTTGTATGTTTAAATCCTTGAATAATTAATTTATTCTAAACATGTCCATTGTCGGTTAAACAATATGGGAATATTATATACATTAAGACAATTATGAGTGTTGGTTATATATACTGGTATATATGGTGGACGGCTTCCAACCAAACTCATATGTTATTCATTGATATGAATATTGGACACCCTGAACTTTCGAATGGTTACTTTTGGATCCGTTGTCATGAGTAAATTCGAATACATAAATGGTGAGGATTAGGTCATCCTTAGACTTGAGATGCAAACAAGTTGTGCATGTGTGGATATCGCTTCTTGATTTTATGTCCAACGCTAGTTCGGAAGATCTAGCTATAACGACTCTAATTGGAAGTGTTGTGAAGCAGCATCCACAGACACTTGCAGTCAATATAGAATTCGTTCCTCCACTCTGATATAGTGCAGTGAAGTACCCTGGATCCCCTCCAGAATTAATTAGGTAATTGTATGGCCGTACCCAAAATGTAATCAAGATGATGCTTGTTATAATTTGGACTATCTAAATTAATTTGTAAACTAGGAATTATAGTTAAACTATATGGAATGAGTTAGGATCCATATCCATGGTTTAACCGGTACATTGTAACGAAGGGATGATTATCAGCAAGCTCAAATAATCGTACACCATTACTAGTCTTTAAGATCTTATTCTTGAAACTATTTAACTCAACATTTTCCGGTTATAATGAAGTGTTGCTAGATGCTTCATTATGGACGTTGTATGTCTAAACTCTCACAAGTGGGAGTTGTTGAGATATGCGATCGTTTAGCCATCGGTAAATGCGTGAGCCTATCGGGGGCACACACTCAATACGGAGAACACACGTTTATTTACGTTTTATTATTTATAATTAAACGTATAATAAAAACTTTACGTTTTATTTAATTAACGGTGGTTTAATTAATTATGGGATTTAATTAATAAAAGGCGAGTGCGTTATTTAAATTTAAGGAAAGGAAATCGACTTCTAGAACCTCCCGGTACCCCTTAGGCGGCCGAATACCATAGAGGGTCTAGAAGATCCTTTGTTTGTTGATCAAGTAATTAAGTTACTTAATTTAGGTGTTGGGTTGGGCCTAATTAATTTTGAGGAGGTTCAAAGGATGTGTATAAATACAATCCCATACCCCTCATAATTTTTTGATCCTCTCCCTTTTGTTAGTCTTGGCTGATCGACACAAACACCACACCCAAACCCTTACGAACTTTTCCTTTAACCCTAAATTCACTTAAAGTGTAAACCTTTGCAAGATCAACTACCTTAGGGTACTTACTTGTGAAGTTTCTTAGCCTTATACTAAACCTTTGATCCTCGTGTCAAAGTTTTGGTCTCTTGTTTGGTTCCCCTTGTGGTTCGTCCAAACCCTAACCCTAATTAGGGTTTCCGGTGAATTTTTCCAAGTATCTTGTTTCTATCTATAAACCTTATCCTTACGCTATCCCAATTAGGGTTTTGGATATTAGGGTTTCTAGTTGCAAGATAATCGAAGTGAAGTTACCACTAGCATCGTGGTGTGTTCGTTTGACGTGTCGTGTGAGCAATCGCTAGAGGACGGTTACTTTATCGTTGTAGATTCAAGATCAAGATCAATTAATTGATTTATTCAATTAATTAAAAGGTTGGTTTTATTATTGTTTTATTATGTGTTAATCATGAATATTATACTAGATCCATTCCGCTGCGCACTCGTAGTTAATGGTTTAACTAGTTCTAAATCCCAACACTTTATAGTATTATATACTTGGTCACACTGGCCATAATAAATTAGGGAAATTAATTACCTTTCAACATGGTATCACCGCCACTAACATTCTCCTAACTTTTGTCATTATTCAAAACCCTAATTTCCTCTTGTTTTGGCTCTCATGGCCGGCGACGACACCCCTCCACCACTACCTTCAACAGATAAAATCAGTCCCTTTAGTATACCAAACAATATTAAAATAGATCTTGAAAAGCATAACTACAATTCTTGGAGTTCCTTCTCCCTCATTCGTCTTGGTAGTCTTGGCCTCAAGACCCACGTGATATCCGGCTCTTTAAGTACTAACCCGAAATGGAAATAACTTGATGATCTCATCAAGATGTGGATCCTTGGCTCTTTGTGTGACTCTCTTCAAGAACAAGTTGTCACTACACCGGGTAATGCCAAGGCTATGTGGGATCACCTTAAAGCACTCTTCCACGACAACAAGGACGCTAGGGCCATCACTCTTGACAACGAACTCTGTTCCATTAAGATTGGTAAGATGACCATTAATGAATATTGTACAAAAATTCAGTCCATGGCTACTAGACTATAGAATCTCGATTGTCAAGTGCATGAAAAGAACCTGGTCATGTATGCGGTTAACGGGCTTGATGACAAATTTTCTACGCTAGTTGAAATCATCAGGCATCGTGACCCCCTTCCTACGTTTGAGACGATTCGTTCCATACTTCTCTTAAAGGAGTCGTCGTTTCAAGACCAAGTCGCGGATTCCACTACTACATACAACATAAACTCTTCATCACCTACCATCCTCATGGCTTCCACTTCCTCCAAAAACAAAGGTAACAAAAACTCCTCCTCCAAATCCATCAACAACCCGCAACTATGCAACCATTTTTCTAGAGGCGCATGAAAATTTAGGGACTAGTGTAGGTTCATTCGTGATCATCGACATTAAGGAGGCCCTAACTCACGAACCAACAATAATCGCACCACTGGTTAAGATGCACAGTTTGATCCTGCTCGTAATCCACATGCCCATCACATAATGTTTACCAGGCCCAACAGCTCCCAACCTGCTGCCTATGTTACCCCTGTTTACTATAGCCCACCGGGCCCAGTCCACTTAGCCCAAGCGCTGCCACAACAACAATTGCAACCCATCAACGCAACCCACCAGCCAGCAACTTATATGGCCCACCAAGCCACGTACACCGGACAACCCACTTACTTCGGACAATCCGCTTACCCCGAACACCCTACTCCGCACCCCAACGACTTGAGAATTTTAGGCACCTCCCCTGCTTTGTATGCTTCTCAGCCTACCTCGCTTTTGAGCGCCTTTAGCACAATGACGTTACAAGACCCGTCATGGAACATGGACACAGGTACTACTTATCATTTAAATTCTAGTGCACGTGATTTAAGTAATATTTATTATTCGCGTTTATACTCATCTATACATGTTGGTGACGACAATTTCATTCCCATCACCAATACTGGACATAACACTATCTCTTCTCCCCATCGCCCTTTACATCTTCATAATGTTCTTGTCACCCCTAGCATTATCAAAAATCTTATTTATGTTCGTCAATTCACTATGGATAATAATTGCACTATTGAATTTGACGCGTTTGGTTTTCTGTGAAGGATTAATTGACTCGCCATATTCTTCTTTGATGTGATATCTCGAGAGATTTCTATCCAGTAACCAAGCCGTCAACTACTCCAGCTGCTTTTGTGTCCACTAGCTCCTCCACTTGGCATCAACGCCTCGGCCGCCCCGGGGAAGAAGTGCTTTGTTCTCTTAGTTCTGTTAGTTTATTTCATGTAATAAAGAGAAGTCTCCACATGTTTGCCACGCTTGGAAAACACATGAAGCTTCCATTTCATAGTTCTAATTACTTTGTTACACACACTTTTGATATTATTCATTATGATTTATGGACATCTTCTATTGTTAATTCAAGTGGTTTAAATATTATGTGTTGTTTCTTGATCATTTCTCTCATCATGTTTGGGTTTATCCCCTCAAACAAAAATCTGGCATGTTTGGTAAATTTGTTCATTTCTGTATCTATGTTAAAAACCAGTTTCAAAGTGATATTTCAATGTGATCATGGTGGTGAGTTCAAAAATAATCAACTTCACACCCTTTTCAATAAACACGACATTCAACTTCGATTCTCTTTCCCAAAAACATCACAACAAAATGCTAAATCCGAACGAATGATACGTACTATCAACAATGTCATTCACCCCCTCCTATTTTAAGCCCATTTACCCTCATATTTTCAGGTCGAAGCCCTTCACATGGCCACTTATCTTTTTAACCTTCTCCCGTCAGAAGCAGTCAACAACGAAATCCCATACACCAAGTTATTTAACAAACAACCCAAGTACTCTCGCCTACGTATTTTTGGATGCCTATGTTACCCTCACCTTCACTCCCCCCACATATTAACACCTCGCGCCACTCCTTTCATTTTTTTGGGTTATCCCGCCTATCACCGTGGGTACCGTTGCCTAGACCTTGAAACTAACAAAGTTATACTTTCTAGATACGTCACCTTCGTTGATACTCAATCCCCTTACAAATCTATGACACCATCATCACCACTTCCTATCACTTTCTCGAACCCCAACCTCCTTCACCCTTACTGTCTCACGCTTCATTACACCAAAATTGTGGCCCAACTAACCACCCCCCCTTCGGCACGGTCCAGAAACCATCCTACCCCCCTTTACCGCGCAACCTGACCAAACCCAACACCGCTCCTCCGACCCACACCAGCCCATCTACTACATCCAATAACTCCCCCACAACCACCCAAACCTATATAAATACCAATCAACCCCCCTACATCAGCCCATCTCCATCCCACAACTCCCATTAGAACCAATAACCCCGCACCACCTCTTACTCACACCATGGTCACTCGCTCTCAATCCGGTATTGTCAAACCTAATGTGCGTTTATCTCTTCACACTTCATCTATCTCTTTGATCCCTAAGTCTCCTTTTCTTGCTCTCAAAGATCAAAATTGGTGTAATGCTATGTATGATGAGTATAATGCGTTAGTAAAAATGGCACTTGGATTCTTGTACTGAGGCCTACTAACACTAACCTGGTTCGCTCCTTGTGGTTATTTAAGCATAAGTTTCATGTTGACGGTACTTTGAGTCGTTATAAGGCTCGATTGGTTGCCAATGGTAGTAGTCAGCAACTTGAGGTTGATTTTGATGAGATTTTTAGTCCAGTTGTCAAACCGGCCACTATTTTACGGTTCTCGGTCTTTTTGTATGTTAAAAGTGGCCCATTCACCAGCTAGATGTTAAGAATGCGTTTCTTAACGGTGATTTATCTAAGAAAGTTTATATGCATCAGCCACCTAGATTTGTTAACTCATGTTACCTTAATCATGTGTGTCTTTTACAGTGATCTTTGTATGGATTAAAGCAGGCACCGAGTGCTTGGTTTCAGCGATTTACAAGGTATGCCACTCGGACCGAGTTTTCCCAATAGCCGTTGTGATTCATCATTGTTTATCTACACAGAGGGCTCTCAGGTTGCTTATTTGCTTATTTATGTGGATGACATTATCCTAACGGCATCTTCTTCTAAGCTTCTTCAGTAGATTATTACCTCTTTACATAAGGAGTTTGACATGACAGATCTCGGGCCTCTTAATTATTTTCTTGGCATCTTCGCGGTTGGTCACCCTACAAGTTTATTTTTGTCTCAGCAGAAGTATGCTCTTGACCTTTTTGCTCGTGCAGTCGTGCTTATATGGTTAATTGCAACCCGTCCCAGACTCTAGTTGATTCCGAGGCCAAATTGGGTCCCGATGGCGTTCCCGTTCAGGATCCTACTCTATTCTGCAGCCTTACAGGTGTCCTTCAGTACCTTACCTTTACTCGTACAGATTTGTCTTATGAAGTTCAACAGGTTTGTCACTACATGCATGACCCGAGGGAGCCTATTTTGCGGCTCTCAAACGTATCATGCGCTATGTTTGGGGTACCCTGGAGGCTGGTCTACACTTATATGCTTCTGCTACCACATCCTTAGATGGTTACACAGGTGGTGATTGGGCTGGTTGCCCTTCTACACGCAGGTCTACCTCCGGATATTGTATTTTTCTAGGTGACAATTTTTTATCGTGGTCCGCTAAACGTCAACACACCATATCACTCTCCAGTGCTGAAGCGGAATATCGTGGTGTTGCCAACTTTGTCGGGGAGACTGCATGGATTTAGAACCTTCTCCGTGAGTTACACTCTCCCCTTTTAACTACCACTTTGGTTTACTGTGATAATGTGTTGTGTATATGTCTGCTAACTCAGTCCATCATCAACGAACCAAACATATTGAGATTTATATTCAATTTGTTCGTGATATGGTTAAAGCGGGCCATGTTTGGGTCCTACATGTTCCCTCTCTTTTTCAGTATGCTGACATCTTCAACAAAGGTCTTCCATCTGCTTTGTTTGAAGAGTTTCGTTCTAGTTTGAGTGTCCGTCCTCCTCCCGCTTAAACTATGGGGGCGTATTAGTTAGTATATTTTATGTATTGTTAGGTTAAGGCCCTTTATGTTTAGGCCTAGCCCATTAGCAATTTTTTGTATTATATGTTTGGTCACATTGTCCATAATCAATCAGGTAAATCAATTACCCTTTAACACAGGTAAGCCAACGAGAAATACAAGTTTCATGTGATAATAAAGCGAGAACCTAATAAAGAAAAAAACAGGTTGGATGATAAGGAGGAGATACGGGCTAATCATAGACGTATTAGACAAGCAGAGTGTAAACAATATCAAGATCATACCACAACATACCACTTACACTCAACCAATCTCCGCTTTAGTGCTTATTGTAAATATAAAGATACAATGCGAGCAAGTCTCAAATAAGTTCTTGCTAAAGAAACATAATTTCCATTAGGTGGATCTTATCATCCCACTTTATAATATACTCAACTCTAGACTAATACTCAACAATCAATCAAGGTGATTGATTGTGAAACAAGAACAAGGACCTTTACAGTCTTAACTGAACGATTATAACAGGATCACATGATCAAAAGAGAAACAATATAAACGAATACAAATCAATAACGAAACCTTAGCTGAGATGATGCCTTATATAGGCCCGGAAGTTTCATATTAGGTCATTCAGCTTTCATCCTCTTGACATTTAGCAAAACCAACTTCTATCAGCAAAAACCAACTTTCCAATATGACAAAAATCGTCCTTGTACTAAAATTCAGATAACATGACTTTGGAACATCCCCCCTCAAGATTTTCCTATAAATAGCTTGAACCACTCTACCCAGAAAACATATTGATCAAAGTTTCCTAGAAAACATATAATGTCGTGTTGTACCAAGGCACTTAGTAAAAACATCAATAGTTTGATCTTTAATATTAACTTTCATAATTCTAATGATTCCTTCATTCACCTTTTCCCTTACCAAACGAACATCCAATTCAAAATGTTTAGTTTTTTCATGAAACATAACATTTGTAGGAATCTAAATAGTTGAACTGTATCACAATGAAAATAAATGGATAAAGATAATTAAGACCAAGACAATGTAATACATTTCCCAACCGTATTCTTCCACAAGTGGTAGAATCCATGCTTCTATATTCTACTTTAGTAGAACTTCTAGAAACAATATTTTGTTTCTTATTTTTTCATGAAACCAAAATACTACCCATAAACACAAAAATTCCAGTAACAGATCTCTAGTCCAAATACACTTAACATAATCAGTATCTGAAAAATCTCTAAGCTTTAGATCAGATACCTTGTTAAACTAAATCCCAAGACCAGAAGCCTATTTCAAGTATCTTAAAACTCTCAATGCAACCTTAAAATGAGACTACAAGACTTATGCATATGTTTACTCAAGCAATGCACAACAAAACTAATATAAGGTCATGTGTTTCTAAAATAAATTAATTTTCCCACAAGTTTCTTATAGTTAGTAAAACAACTCAAATATTTATCATTTTCAAACTCTTCACAACTCAAAACACTATTTTCAAAAAAAGGTGTTTCAACATATTTAGTTACAAGAAGCCCATACTCATATAATAGCTTCATACAATATATTATTTTGAGTCATACAAACACCATCCTTGTTTTTTAAAACTTCAATACCAAAAAATACTTCAGTTATCCCAAATCTTTAATTTGAAACTTTGTTTCTAGAAAATCTTTAAAATGTAAAAAAAAGCATTATCATTACTAGTAATGACAATGTCATCAACATAACCTAACAAAGACACAAACAAGGACCCTTATATCTTCACTTACAAAGTGTAATCAAATTTACTCTTCTCAAAGCCATGCTAAACTAGGGAAGCGGTTAACTTAGCATTCCATTGTCTTGGGACTTGCTTTAAACCATAATAGACTTATTAAGCTTGCAAACTTTATTAATTTAGATGCCATCAAACCCTGAGGATAAAGTCATCTAACATTTTTAATAAGATCGCCATATAAGAAAGCATCATTCACATCAAGTTGATATAAAGGCCAACCCATATTAACATCAATACTAATGAGTCATTGAACATTGTTCATTTTAACCACAAGACTAAAGGTTTTATCATAATCAAAACCCTCTCTTTGATAAAAAAAAACCTTTAGCAACCAGCCTAGCCTTATATCTTTCTATATCACTAGAAGCTTTATTTTTAATTTTCTACAACTATTTATTTCCAATAGCTTTTCTACCAATAGGTAAATCATAAACAGTCTAAGTATTACTTGTGTTAAAATCCTTAATCTCATTAATGATATCCTCTACCCAATTAGGTTCAGATAAATCCTTAGACATATAAGTAGGTTCAACAGATGTATTCAAACTAGAGGCAAAACACAGATTATGTCTATTAAGAAGAGAATACTTCACATATTTTTCAATACCATATCTAACATTAAAAATGACAACATAGTCATTGAGTTTAATAGGCATTGTAGATGTCTACTTAACCTTCTTACACCAGGTGTCTGCACATCATTTTCTATATTTCCAAATTGGTTAAACTAAGTTGGTGACAAACCAAGACTTTGATTTTAAACATTACCCTCAGATAGACTATTTTGATCACCAAATTAGGTTGCATATACCTCTTATCGGTCTACATTAGTAGTATCTACAGACCTATTAGGAAGAAGACTACTACCTTACACAACTAATGAATTTCTCTGTTCATAACTGAGAATTTGAGACTAATGGTTGTCCAAAAAACTTAAGTGATTACGCTCACTAGTTACTTCAATGTTAGTAATTGAATCACTAGTTTTCATCTTAAAAGGAAAACAGTTACCAAAAAAAAGGAAAACAGTTTCATAATATATAACATCTCTTAAAAAGAAAACATGTTTAGTGTCCAAACTTAACAATTTATAACATTATTTCAGATTAGAGTAACCAATGAGAACACATTTTCCAAATTTAAAGGACAATTTATCATGCCTGTTTAAGATAGTATCAAAACAAAGACAACCAAAGGACCTTAAATGAGAATGACTAGGTTTGGCATTATATATCAACTCATAAGGGAACATACCATTTAAGATGTATAATGGCAACCTGTTTATAAGATACACAACAATTAGAGAATACAATCAGACCAAAACCTTAAAGGAATTCCTCCCTGACACATAAGACTTCTTGATACAATAAGAAGATGCATATATTTTCTTTCAGCAATCCTATTTTGCTGAGGAGTATAAGCACAAGATGTTTGATGGATGATTCTAAGATCAGAAAAATATTACTCATCTTATTATTTACAAACTCATTTCCATGATTAGATCTAACAGTTTTGATTTTAATTTTAAACTGATTATGTATCATGTTTATGTAATAAAAAAAATCTAACGCCTTATCCTTAGACTTATCCAAATACACCCAGACAAGCCTTGAATAATCATCAACAATTGTCAAGAAGAATCCAAATCTATCTCTGCTAGTGACTATGTACGAGCCCCATAAGTCAAGATGAACCAGATCACCAAGATTCTTTAACTTATGATCAGGCAAGAGAAATGGTTACCTAATTTGATCATCCTTATGACATACCTCGCAAATAGGCACACAAGAAGACTTAAATATATTAAGATCTTTGTGAAAAGTAGACAAAACCTGGTCAGTAGGGTGACCAATTCTACTATGCGAAAGCAACTTAGACACATTAAAGCTCATAATCATATTACACTTACCTAAAGAACACTCAGGAGGCATGTCAAACAAGTAGAGTCCACCAAACTCACTACGAGTCCTCACAAATTTATAGTCTGGTCAAGTCCTGAATATATCATTTCTCTTCATCAGAACCAACAAACATCTTACTATCTCTAATCAACTTGTTAACAGATAATATACTAACACAATAGCCAGGAACCACAATAACATTATATAAGATCACATTATTAATTAACATCATATTACCAACATGACTAATAGTAGCAAAAGTCCTATTAGAGTGACCAATAGTAATCTTAAGACAAGAGATATCAACAATATTATTCATACAACAGTAGAAACAGTTAAATGTTGATTAGCACCAGAATCAATAATCCAACCAAGACTAATAATTTTAACATATAGTTTATTATTGGCAGAAAAGAACTTATAGAAATTAATATTAAACAAAAAATTGCCATTAAATAAGGAACATATACCTACCATATTAGCATGAAAAATTCCAAAACAATTATCATTGATAAAATACCGGAGATTCTACATCTGCTCAGAAGTAAAACCATAAGAAATACTAGCAGCAAATGGTTTATCAAATTTAACTTCAACATTAGCATTGAAGTTAGGCTTATTATTACCAAAACCATTATTTCCAAACTTTTTAATACCATAAGGAAACCAATCAACTCATAACATCTTTCAATAACGTGTCCAATATTGCCATAATTTTTATAGTTTAGATTAAAATTAGGACCCCTATTACCATTATTATTAAAAAAATAGAAGTCCCTCTGGTGTTATTATTAAAGTTTCCCTATTGTTATTGTTATTGATAACAGATTTAACAGCAAAAGAAGTAGAATTCAATTTAGTTTCAGTAACACCAGAGGATTCAGGTATCCCTCTATGGGAATCTTCTCTAGAAACAATACTATATGCTTCTTTCACTTCAGGGAGAGGATCCCTAGTGAGTAAAGCACTTCTAACATGCTAATAATAATCATTAAGGCCCATTAGAAACTGCATCAGTTTTATAATCTGCTTATGCAAGACTAACTCAATACTAGCATCACAAAAAGAACAACACAAGTACATTTAGGTAACTTAGTAAGAGCATCTAGTTTCTCTCAAAAGAGTTAAGTATATGATAATAATCAGCCACAAACTAGCACCTTCTTTAACATAATTAATCTATTGAAGCAAATTATAAACCACGAAACCATTAACTTTATCATAAGTTTCTTCAAGATCTTTCGAAGAGTAGCACAATTATCAAAATAAACCAAACGTGTAAACATATTGAGAAACATAATTCATAATTCAAGTCAACACCATGGAATTATATCTATCCTATTGAACAGTTAAGATATCACTAGTAGCATACGATTCTCTTAAACAAGTACCATGAAACAGACTAAACTTATTTCAAGCCTGTAAAGCTAATTTCACATAACCATTCCATATTCTATAGTTCTCAATACCAAGAAGCTTAAAAGGAATCAAAACATAACTACTATTATGATTATTCTAAACATGAAGAGGATTACCAACATCAAGTTTATTAATCAACACATGAACAATACTACCACTAGTAGACATGAGGAAAAGAAATATAATTAAGAAACAAAAAAATAAAGCAAACAAGAACAAAATCAACAAAAAAAAAAGAGTCACAAACAACTAGATAAAATAAATAGGATTAACACAAAATTAAACAATAGAAACCACACAAGATTACTAGGCGTGCAATCGTGTGAACTGGTGTTAGCCAGAGCAGGTATCCACACAAGTCAAGTTGGAGGGTCATGATTTTAACCTACAAAAAGTGAAACGGTAATCAAGAAAATAAAGACTTGAATAACAATAAAACCGACATAAATAACGAATAACAACCCAAGAACCAATGACGCAAGAAAGCCCAAAAAATCAAATTAAGGTTTTTAAAGCCCCAATTACTCCAACCAACAATTAACCACCCTAATCGATAATTCTAAACACGATGGTTAAGGATCAATCATAATCCAATCCAAGAACATCAAGAATCCCAAAACCCCCAAAATATATTAAACCCTAATATCGGTTAACATGATTTCAAAGAACCGGGCTTTGATACCATGTATACAATATCCAGATCATACCACAACACACCACTTGCACTCAACCAACATCCTAATTAGTTCTTATTATCAATATACATATTACAATACGAGCAAGTCCTCAGATGAGTTCTTGCTAAAAAAAATATAATCCCAACTAGGTGGATCTTATCACCTCACTTTACAATACACTCAAACTCACATACTATGACTCAACAATCAATCAAAGTATTATGAAACAAGAATAAGAAAATTTACAATCGTAATGGAACGATTGTAACAAACTAACAGAACGATCACAAGATCATAAAAGAAACAATACAAACGACTACAACTAAAAAACGAAACCTTACGCTAAGGTGATGTCTTATATAGGCTCATAAGTTTCCTATTAGGTCCTTCAACTTTCAACCTCTTAACACTTTGCAAAACTAACTTCTATCAACAATAACCAACTTTTCAGTATTACAAAAATAATCCATATACTTAAATACAAAAACATGACTTTGGAACACACAGATTGTAGCGAAATGAGGAAGAGGAGAAGATGGAGGCTGAGGAAGCTTGAGGATGAAGTTTCAGAACATAGGTGAGAGTGCTAAAAGAAATATTTCTTTCAAATTCCATGATACATATTGGTATCATCTCTTATTCAATAGTAGCTGTGAGTTAAAGATGATATTTTGTTGTAAGTTTGTGGCGAGTAAGATGATACACAGATTCTTATAACTCATATGAATTTCATAACCTACTTTCAAATACTTATATCTCAACAATTCACAGAAACATTACACATTGAACAATTAGATACAACATGTGTACATCGCACGGGTCCACCTGTCTCTTTAATAAATATTATTATCATTATATCAAATTAAATGTATTAAACAAAATTTTAAATATGAAATGCAAACACGACTTACTACGATATGTAAAAGATACGCAATAAGTAAGGATTTATAAAAACTCTTTTTTGTTATTCTCTATATTTAATGACAACTAATGTTATTTCTTTTTATATGTTTAATCAAGCATATACATGCTTAAAAATTAAAGGTTTCTAAAATTATTTTAATAAGTGTGAAAACACTTATTCTTTCGCCACTTAAAACAATTAAAAACAAGACCATAACGTGTATTTAATGTCGTAAATGTCGGAATTATGTGTGGTTTGTGTTTTTGTTGTTATTTAGGATCAAAATGTGAAAAGGGAAGAAAACACGGGCTTTCACGGGCTTTTATCGAAGAAAAAGACAAAAGACGAAGTCAAAAGATCAAGAGTGCAAAAAGAACGGAAGTCCAAGGCCTATTCTGAAGATTTATCGAAGAAAAAGTCTAAAGACGGAAGTTTAATTAAAGACGAAGAACCAAGTCTAATAAAAGAATAAAATTATAAGACGAGTTCAATCTATATCGACAAATCCCAAGACAACGTCGAGAAAGTCGAAGAATTTAAAAGACGAAAAGACGAGAAGAAAGAAGAAAGCATCAAGACATCTAATCCCCCTATAAATACCCTCCTAATGACACATTAGGATGTGTTAGCTAATTTGACAAATTAGTCTTTCCATTTTACTTACTAGCACTTTCATATTGTCATTAAATTTCTTGTCTTTAATTTCAAGTAAGTTTTAATTTTGTGTTGTTGAATCTTTATTTTTAATCAAGTTTTTAATTAATCTCTCATTCTACCTTTCCTGTTTTGCTTCATCTTTATGCTTATTTGCTTATTGTCATGCTTGTTTGATTGTTTGTTATGTTTTTATGTGTTTGATTGTGTTAGCTTATTGATTTTATAGCTTATTGAGTGCTTTTCTTATATTTAATTAAGTATTTTTAAAAGTTATTTTATAAAAAGTTGATTTTAAATATTTTTATTATTTAGTGTTTTTAAAAGTTTTTAAATTTTGGCTTATTAGTTTTTTCTTAAACTTATTTTGGTTAAACTTTTAGATAAGTGCTTATTTGATTTTAGCTTATTTTAGTTTTGCTTAAATTTGTAGCTAATTCGGGTTATGATAAAACCCTACTTTCCCGAACTAAGTGCAATTTCCTTCTTCCCGAATTGAGTCCATCTCTTCATTCCGAATTAAGTGTGGTTTACTCTTTTCCCGAATTAGGTTGGAATCTAGTATTCCGGATTGCGTCTTTGTTGTAGATTCCGAATTAAGTCCAAGTTTGCCATTCCGAATTACGTCCAAGACTCATATTTTGAACTATATGTGGGATAACTATTCCGAACTAGGTCTTGAATATGTATTCCGAACTAGGTTAGGGGCATACATTCCGAATTAGGTTCTTAATTTCGTATTTCGAACTAGGTCGTGAACGTGGATTCCGAATTAGGTTTAGTATTATATATTCCGAATTAGATTAGGGACTTTATATTCCGAATTAGATTTTAGGTGGACATTCCGAATTGTGACAGGATTTTGGGATTCTGACTTATGTTTTATTTGTTTCCTGTTTAGTTTTAAATACTTATTTTCCCCCGTTTTTCTTAAATGTCATTTTAATTTGTTTTACCTTAGAATTATTTTAAGTTTACATTTTTATTAAATTGTCAAAATTTACTTTTCGTCAAACTTTAATTTCTCGTCATTTAATTAAGTTACTTTCAAAGTCTTAATTTTTTGCCATTTACTTATTAATTACTTTTAGATTTATTTACCTTGCCATTTACTTTAAAGTTTTGCAATTTTATTTTAAAACAACGACCAAATTCTTTCTTTTCACCAAAAGACGACTGAGTCGCACATTCAACCTTTTTCAATTCGAATCGAGACGAGACGATTTCAACTTAATAAAATTCAGTTATTAAAATGGCGCCGCTGCCGGCTCTTTTCGTGAAGATTAACGGTTTTCTGTGAGAGACGCGTTGGATTTTGGGATCCGTTCACTCGTGTACGTTATTTTTCGTGTCAAAAATTTTCAAAAATCCAGAAAAATTAAAAATTTTCAATAATCCAAAAACATTAAAAAACTTATCAAAATCATTTCGTTTTCAAAGTTTTGCACCAAAAAGATTTTATTTTTACAAGTACATATATATTCTCTATTTCTTTGGTATCTTTTTCTTTTTCTTTTGCAGGTGTATGCGTACTAGATCTTCGTCTTATTCTGAGCCCGAGACTCTTGAAGACTTAGATACGGCTGGTGTGCACAACAATAATAATCCACCTCACCTCAACATGAATAATAACAACCATCTTCCTCAACCCGACCTTCGCACGATGGAGTAGCTTTGTCAACCAACGATGAATGGACGCGGAGGACCGATTGCGCCGATGCAAATCACGACTCCAGAGTTTTCGTTGAAGCATCACATGATCCAACAAGTTCAAAACACTTGTCCATTTCGCGGATTGCCGGATGATGATGCCAACAAACACCTCGACAAGTTCATTACCGTAACTCAAAGCATGAATTTGCCCGGTGTTACCATGGATTTTCTTCGCCTTCATCTATTTCCACACACTTTATCCCACCATGCCGAAAAATGGTTTGATCGTCTTCCAAAGAATTCAATTCATACTTGGGACGAAATGACACAACGATTTTTGTCGCGCTACTTTCCACCATCCATGGTAGCGAGCCTTCGGAATCAAATCAGTGGATTTACACAAGAACCTGATGAGTCTCTTTTTGATGCTTGGGAACGTTATAATGTTTTGATCGATCGATGTCCTAACCACAACATGCTCCCCCGTCACCTTAATTGATACTTTCTACAACGGTTTAATTTTTCGTGATCGTGATACGATTAATGCAGCCGCCGGTGGCACATTTATGAAAAGAAGACCTGAGGAGTGTAGAGAGCTTATAGAGAACATGACTACTCATCACAAAAATTGGGATTCATCCGCATCTTCAAGGAATAACCCTAGAGTCAATGTTTCTTCTACTTTATCACACACTGAGATGACCGAATTCACACGCATGATGGCCAAAATGAACAAAAATATCCTACTCATAGCTACGAATCAACAACAACAAGTTAAAGCTGTAGCACTTTCTTGTGAGACTTGCGGCGGTCCTCATTCATACACTGATTGTCCTTCTACTCATGACAATCCGGAAAACGTGTATGCGGCTCATGGTAACTATTCAACGGAAAGCTATCAAGCCTGGCCTCAAGGTGATCATAACTTGCTAAGTTACCGTTCTAACAAATTTCTTTCACCCGGTTTTTCTCCTCAAAATCACAACCCCATCAACTACAGTAGAAGCAATCCAAACCCACCTCGAGCTTCTAATCCCTATCACCCACCCGGTCAACAAGCACCACCCATCACTCCACCCACGACTTATAATCATGATGTTGAAGCTTTCATGAGGACCCAAGGAGAGGTAGTTAAGAATATTCAAAGCCAAATCATCAGTTGAAAGGAGATATCACTAAGCAAGGAAATGATATTCGAACCGAGCTTCGACATGATATGCAAACCTCTTTAAGCAATCAAACGAATGATTTGAGGAATATGATGGCAAGTTTCTTTAAAAGTACTCAACCCTCTACTTCGGGCTCTCTTCCTTTAAATACCGTCACCAACCCAAGAGCGAATGTGAGTGATATTACTACACGTAGTGGAGCCACTCTAGTAGGACCATCTACCCCTCCCCTAGTTACTCCATCTACACCTCCTCCACCACCATTTATCCCGCCTACTTCTACACCTAGTATTAGTTCTCCATTACCGTCTCCACCTCTGCATGAAGAAGTACCCAAGAAACACCCTTCACCAACCCCACCTTCCACCTTTAAACCTTCAACATCTCAACCTGTACATGCTACACCTTCACCTTCCACACCTACACCACCTAAACCCAACATCTCTTCTCCTTCTCGGTTAGACAAGTGCAAATTACATACTAAGGAGGATTCTCAAATTACTTCCTATTTGAAGGTGATCTCTCAAATGAATTTCAACATTAGCCTTGTTGAATCACTTGTCCAAATGCCGAAATTCGTCAAAGCATTCAAGGAATTGCTTAAAAAGAAGGAAAAGATGGTTGAGTTTGTCAACACACGCTTAAATGAAAACTGTTCTGCAGTCATTCTTAAAGAACTTCCGGAAAAACTTGGAGATCCCGGTCGTTTTTTGTTGCCTTGTATTTTTAACAAAGTTGAAGAATTTAGTGTCTTAGCCGATCTCGGAGCAAGTATAAATTTGATGCCATTAAGTGTTTGGAAAAACGTATCATTACCCGGCCTTACTCCAACAAAGATGACTCTTGAGCTAGCAAATCGAACTCTCGCTTACCCCGTTGGTATTTTCGAAGATGTGTTTGTTAAAGTTGGTACATTCACTTTTCCGGTCGATTTTGTTGTTGTTGATTATGAAATGGACCCTCGTATTCCGTTAATACTTGGACAGCCATTCTTGAGAACAGGAAAAACTTTAATCGATGTTGCCGAAGGTGAACTTATCCTAAGAGTCGGGAATGATGCACAAGTGTTTAAAATGGGGAAGATCGCAAACAAATCCAATGGAAGAGAATCTGAGAATATGATTAATGTGCTTCACGACGAGCTTGATATAACTACTTGTGAAAGTACAAAGCTTGATGATTTTTTCATCTACAACAATCCTCTTTTTGATTCTTGCTATGATAATCCACTTTTTCAAGATGATGTGGATGATTCTCTCTCTAATTTAGATCCTCCACCAATATATGAGTCTCCACCAATCTATGATGACTATGATGATGATTCTAGTTCCGATATGGACGATTATGATGATTTTACTTCAGAGTATAAAGACATGCCAACATATGATGATTTTGATGATGTTGATACTCTTTCGAGTGATTCTTCAAATGATGACCTTGTTCCTACTTTTGATGAAGATCCTCCACCAACAATGCTTGATCCTACTTTGGATGACTACTCATTTGAGGAAGACTTTGCTACTTTCCTTAATACATATTTCCCAAATGCGAATGATTCTCCTCCTTTGGACTTTGATTGTGGTCTTTATCCTTCTTCGGATATGAAGAAACCCGTTTCAAAGGAGAAGAAGCCGGATGACACTGATATCCGTAGTACCTATGTCTTGACATCTCTTTATCCACCTTCTGAGGATGAGATTGTGAGATTTATGAGCGGATCTTCTTCAAGGTCTATTGAGCCTGAGTGTTATTTTCCCCTAAAGGAAAAGGTGTTTGATCCCGATATTGCAATTTTTAAGCCATCTCAGTATCCATCTGATGAAACAATGGAGATATGCTTGCACTTCATCATACTTTCTACCACCGTGCTCAATCTCTACTTAAGGGAACCTTGCCTACTCTTCTTTGGCTTGCCTTGTTCGCCTTAAGCTTGTGCTATTTGATGGACGAAAACCATGTATTTGATCCCGGTGGATGTTCTTCAAGCTTCTTACCATGCTAATTAAGGTCGAGTCAGGCTCACGACTCGGTGAACAAAAACAAGCGCTTCTCGGGAGGCAACCCGCAGTATCTATCCTTTTTCTCTGTTTTTATAATAAGTGTAGGGGGAGACCCTAGTATGTGTTTGTTGTTTTCTTTCTTATCATGTGCAGGGATTCGAGCTTTCAAAAATCCATTCTTGATGACTTTTGATGACCCGTGATTCCGTGTTCTCGTCTTCCCGGTTTTATCCTAAACTCTTTTGATTCATTATTTTATCATTTCTGATTGAATTAAGAATCACTTTAGTTGTCCTTTCCTTAGGAAGGTTTAAACAAAGTTCACAATGTCCTAAGTATAGGGGAGGTTACTTCCGCATGCTTAAACATTGAGGACAATGTTTATATTAAGTGTAGGGGGACTTCTATCGAAGTTAAGTGGGCATTTCCTTGTATTTGTCCTCATTTTAACCGGAAAATTAATTTTTCGACATTTTTCAAAATTTTTGATCTATTTTGGCCTAGTAGTATTTACCTTTGTTATAGTTATTTTCTTTATTTGCTAGAATAAATTTTAATAAAGTGGTTTTAATTTTTAAACGTCATGAATCTTTTGACTCAACCCGAGTTTACTTATCCAAGTTTACTCTAGCTAGTATCCTTAACGTGTTTAAGTCAAGTTTTGCTAGGCTTTTATATAGGGAACTTTAAAACGCGAAAGTCTTAACTCTTACTTAAGAACAAGAACTTTTCGCAAGTTCCTATAATTGATCCTAGAAAGTCGTTTATCAAGGGAACTTTAAAATGCAAATTCTAAACTTGAAAAATTCTAAGAAGATGCAAGATCCTATAGATGACTTGAAAACCCAAAACTTTGATTTAATTGGCTAAGCATTCACGAGTCTCATTCCTTGAGATTTTAAATTGTGGAGAACGAGAGATGATAGAGTCAACTATAAGTTTGGTATTCTTTCATGAATTTATGTGAGTTAATTATGAGCTTTTTCTCCGATCGCTTACTAATAAATTTAATTGCAATAAGTAAGGTTGTACGATTTGAAAAGTTACTTAGCTTCTAGCCCAAGATCGTTTAAAAGTTGCTCGGTATTAATTAGAGTTCATAGCCAAGGCATAACTTATTGAAGCGGGATGCGAAGATTGGCGAGTCCGAAAAGGCCCTAACAAGGCATGAGGGCTACATTTTGTTGCTAAAGATCCAAAGTGATGTGAAGAATCATTTATCAAAAATCAATATGAAGGATCGAGACACACGACGAATAGCAAATACTCCCGTAAAGATCATGGAGAAATCTATCCAAAAAGGCCCTGACAAGGTATGAGGATAAATAGATCCAAGTCCTAAAAGGAGGCGGATCGTTGTATATCAAAATCCTAAATAAAGATTGGAGAAAAATGAAGAAGTTGTGGTCCAAATATGAAGAATCTCTCAAAAACTTCAAGTGAAGAAATTCCTATTATGAAGAGAAGACCATTATTTCATGAACGTCTCTCAAGATTTGAAGTATGAAGTCAATGCCAAATATCGCTCCGAGGAAGGTCTCAAATCGTGAAGCGAGTTATGCCAAGATATGAACTTTATGAGGTCCTGAGAAGCAGTTTTAAAAGATTTTGTCCTTTAGCTAACTATTGATTAAATCGTCCTACTTTATTTTCAGCCTAAATAACTATCGAAATAAGTCAACAATGCATCCTTGTGATCATTCAAGACAACAATAAAATATAAGAGATACACCTAGGAATAAGGGAGTTTAAGTGAATAATTGGGCCACATGAGTGAGTGTTACTTTACTAACTTATAATAACAATGATCTCGTTTTAAGCTTGGTTTAGGGAACGTGAAACTTGAGGGTGATAAAAATTCATGACAATCCAAAGCCCTAATGTAAGTCTTCGATCTCTTTACTTGTTTTCTTCCTTTAAATATTTCGTAATTTTCTATCTCCTTAAGTTTACTTAATGTCTTGTGTTTAATAAAGGCCAAGGTAAGTTAATTATGATGGGAAATGTAAATCTTGCTTTATAACTAAAGCATTGCATGAGGGCATTGCAATGGTCAAGTGTAGGGGATTTAATAAGTGTGAAAACACTTATCCTTTCGCCACTTAAAACAATTAAAACAAGACCATAACGTGTATTTAATGTCGTAAATGTCAGAATTATGCGTGGTTTGTGTTTTTGTTGTGATTTAGGATTAAAATGTGAAAAGGGAAGAAAACACGGGCTTTCACGGGCTTTTATCGAAGAAAAAGACAAAAGATGAAGTCAAAAGATCAAGAGTGAAAAAAGAACGAAAGTCCAAGGCCTATTCTGAATATTTATCGAAGAAAAAGTCTAAAGACGGAAGTTTAATGAAGTCAAAGAACCAAGTCTAATAAAAGAAGAAAATTATAAGACGAGTTCAATCTATATCGACAAATCCCAAGACAATGTCGAGAAAGTCAAAGAATTTAAAAGACGAAAAGACGAAAAGACGAGAAGAAAGAAGAAAGCATCAAGACATCTAATCCCCTTATAAATACCCTCCTAATGACACAGTAGGAGGTGTTAGCTAATTTGAAAAATTATTCTTTCAATTTTACTTACTAGCATTTTCATATTGTCATTAAATTTCTTGTCTTTAATTTCAAGTAAGTTTTAATTTTGTGTTGTTGAATCTTTATTTTTAATCAAGTTTTTAATTAATCTCTCATTCTACCTTTCTTGTTTTGCTTCATCTTTATGCTTATTTGCTTATTGTCATGCTTATTTGATTGTTTGTTATGTTTTTATGTGTTTGATTGTGTTAGCTTATTGATTTTATAGCTTATTGAGTGCTTTTCTTAATTTTAATTAAGTATTTTTAAAATTTATTTTATAAAAAGTTGATTTTAAATATTTTTATTATTTAGTGTTTTTAAAAGTTTTTAAATTTTGGCTTATTAGCTTTTTCTTAAACTTGTTTTGGTTAAACTTTTAGATAAGTGCTTATTTGATTTTAGCTTATTTTAGTTTTGCTTATATTTGTAGCTAATTCGGGTTATGATAAAACCCTACTTTCCCGAACTAAGTGCAATTTCCTTCTTCCCGAATTGAGTCCATCTCTTCATTCCGAATTAAGTGTGGTTTACTCTTTTCCCGAATTAGGTTGGAATCTAGTATTCCGGATTGCGTCTTTGTTGTAGATTCCGAATTAAGTCCAAGTTTGCCATTCCAAATTACGTCCAAGACTCATATTCCGAACTATATGTGGGATAACTATTCCGAACTAGGTCTTGAATATGTATTCCGAACTAGGTTAGGGGCATACATTCCGAATTAGGTTCTTAATTTCGTATTCCGAACTAGGTCGTGAACGTGGATTCCGAATTAGGTTTAGTATTATATATTCCGAATTAGATTAGGGACTTTATATTCCGAATTAGATTTTAGGTGGACATTCCGAATTGTGACAGGATTTTGGGATTCCGACTTATGTTTTATTTGTTTCCTGTTTAGTTTTAAATACTTATTTTTCCCGCCTTTTTCTTAAGTGTCATTTTAATTTGTTTTACCTTAGAATTATTTTAAGTTTACATTTTTATTAAATTGTCAAAATTTACTTTTCGTCAAACTTTAATTTCTCGTCATTTAATTAAGTTACTTTCAAAGTCTTAATTTTTCGCCATTTACTTTTTAATTACTTTTAGATTTATTTACCTTGCTATTTACTTTAAAGGTTTGCAATTTTATTTTAAAACAACGACCAAATTCTTTCTTTTCACCAAAAGACGACTGAGTCGCACATTCAACCTTTTTCAATGAGACGAGATGATTTCAACTTAATAAAATTCAGTTATTAATTATAAACATGAATATAAATATCAAAAGAGTAACAGTCACGGGTTATTGTGAAACAAACATAAACATACGAGAATTTAAATGTAGCAACAACTATGTGATTCTTTTTCTTTATATTAATAAGGATATCCAAAAAAGCATTTTTCAAAATTCGTTACATGTTATTAAACACATACAGTATAATGTGTAGAATATACAATTAAATTTAAACAATATCATCTTTAATATCAGATCAGATAAATAAAGTCAAATACTTTGTTTGGTAAAAATATTTCGTTAAAGCATATAATTTTATCTGGTAAAACCTTATAACTAATAATATTACAAACTAGAGTTAAATAAAATTTCAATTGAACTTGAATCTGTACATATTAGGGCATGCGCTATGATAAAGTTATATAACTCAAATGCCATAAATTCATAAATCTTTTGCGTGTATAAACCTATTTCACTATGCGTAAACCTCCTAAAGTTGTATGTATATCACACAATTTTCACGTGCATTAAATTCTGAAGAGGTTTATATCTTAGATATTTTCCATTCTATGTAGGTATGAAATAGGTTTCTATTATAGTTAAAAAAGTATAAACTTCATACTATTTTAAACCTGTTTATAAACCACTATAATGGATACTTTTATAAAACATATAGGCATTTTAGGGCATAAAATGTTTCCAGGCTTAACTTTTGAATCATACACAAATTTATACATAGCGTACAACTTTTTAATGTACTAATAGATTACAAATTTTAATATTGAAACATACAAACAAATGAATATATTGTACAACTTTTTAATACATAATTAATACTCATGCTAAAACACCAATTATTTAAAAAGATAAATATTAATGTAATATGTACATGTAATATTATTGTTAAAATACCTCTTAATCCATTAAGCATACCAATAAATGTTATTTTAAAGCACATTTAAAATGAAAAATACATGTGTATATTAAATACTGTACATTCTTAATTTTCACCAGTAGATATTGTTTAGCAAAACACATTATACATATAGGGTAGGGTTATTATTAAAAGAATTTTATAATAAAAATTGTAAGTGAAGTGTAAGGCTGACATGTGTCACATTTCCACATCACCATTACAGATCACTTCCTCCACCAACAAATT
Organism: Glebionis coronaria; assembly: GCA_025667525.1. Classification (NCBI taxonomy): domain Eukaryota; kingdom Viridiplantae; phylum Streptophyta; class Magnoliopsida; order Asterales; family Asteraceae; genus Glebionis; species Glebionis coronaria. The sequence goes on along the minus strand of CM046874.1, from coordinate 38,578,034 downwards.
CAAGTTTTTAAAGAAAATTCAAAAATAAATTTTTGAAATGTTTTTTTCAAAATCAATTTATAAAAAAAAATCTACTACATCACAGTTATGTATTTAGTGCATCATGTTTATAAATTAAAGCATCACAGTTTTGAATGACTGCATTATAGTTCATTCATTAGTGTTATAACTAGATGCACCAAAGTTTTAACTACGATGCAGTAAATTAGAACTATAATGTACCAAAAATACAAGTCATGCCTAATGATGTAATATTTATTCCCCAACGAATAACTATCATGTAGTAAGTTAAAACTTGATGCACCAAACTTATAACACTAATGCCTTATAAATTAACGCATCATAGTTATAATTTCGTGCATAACCAATGATACACTAATTTATAACATTGATACCATACTTATAATCGTGATGTAATAATTTATAACCGTGATGCGGTAAGTAAAAAACTTGATGCACTAAACTTTTAAGTGTGATGCACTATAACATTTTAACCAAAATATAGTGCATCACAGTCATAGTTCATTCATCGAACTGTGGTGCAACTCTTATACCTATGATGCACAAAAGTTATAACTATGATGCTATAAATTATAACCATAATCCACAAAAAATACATGTAATGACTAGGTATAACATTGATTCCCCAAACGGATAACTATGATGCCAATAAGTTAAAACTTTAATGCACCATACTTATAACTGTGTTACATTAATTTTTACACGTGATGCAATAATTTACAAGCATGATGCACTAAACTTTTTAGTGCGATACACTCCAACATCTCAATCTGGTTTTCTTTTTCAAGATATTTCAATAAACTTCCGATTTTCTTTTACAGGAAAAAGATTTTAAATATTTTTGACGAAGAAAATGATATGACAATGTGATGTGGCTAGATAACACCCTTACAATCCTTTTATTTTTTACCTTTTCTATTACAAGAAATTTATTGTTTTACCTTCTTATTTAATCCATTGAGCACACTAATAAATGTTATTTTAAAGCACCTCTAAAATAAAAAAGACATGTTGTTATTCATATATATTCTGCAAATTAATAAAACACACACACAAAATTTATACAATTTACATGACAGTACATATAGTTTTGAATACCAAAATTACGAGTGGCAGCCAGTTTGATTGGCAAAAAGCGACCGAAAAACAAACTAGAGAAAACATGCGAAAACCTATAAAAATAAGTGAATTATGCTTGATTGAGATTATTTTCTTTTTGGTTTTTAGTTAATCACAAAATAACCGCTGCTGAATCACGTTTTTTTTAACGCATTTACCACTTTAACTTGTTATCTCAAACGTTCTCACAAAGGCTTAGTACTTGTAAGAAGTTTTTTTTACCAATTAAGGCATCGGAATTTAAGAACAAATCATTGATATATGGTGTCTTTCCGAAAGTATAAATCTACTTATATAGTAGTCTTCACAAAATATTCTTTCTGTTGTCAAGCCTTTTTTTAGTATCTACATCTTCGTCAAAAGAAGAATATAATTTAGTTTTTGATACATTTTAATATGCCATTCACAGACGACAGACAAAAAGGAGAGGTAGAATAAGTATTTAATTTGTTTTATACTTTCATAATTTTTGTTCTTTAGCATAAAAACGATGTTATTTATAACCCTGTTGGTTCAGCCGTTTGAACGTAACTTGAAACCGGTTTGCAAGAGAAATCTCCTGATTGAATTGTCGGTTAAACGTGAAGTGGAGGAAGCTAGACTGGATCAATAAGAAAATTGCCATTTTTCAGTTTTAAACACGACATTATCAGCTTACTAATCCCGAGACTAGTATCATTTTGTAAAACCAGTTTTTAAAACATGACAAAAAGTATAGTTAACCAAATTACTTTACACCAATACTATAAGCAGCTTAGCATTGATTTGCGAATAAAGTACAGATTTACCATTAATAAAAGCCTTAAAACTTAAAAGGCCCTTAATTAAACATGTGTATATTCCAAATAAAGTAGGGTTTTCCAATTTGCATTTTTATTATCTAAACTAGTAAGCAGTAACAAGTATGGTTTTCCTAGCTATTTGCATTTTATTATTTAAATTAGTAAGTAGTAATTTTTTTTCCGACTATTTCTCGATTTGTGCCTGTCATCTTTGCGAGAGAGGCCATGCTAATCTTCTATGTATCGTTCCAAACTAGTAATGAGAATGGTTTTCGCGTGTTGTCACATGATAAGTATCGTAGCTCAACAAAGCGGTGTGACTTACATCTTACAAGTAATATCTTTCTATTCGGGGCGAAAAGTCTTGTCACTGATGTCAATTCAGTTTCAAAGTTAGTCTTTTTAACTTACTTTCAAGAACAGTGTCTAGGAATACTCGTCTAGGTGTAAGCCTGTAAATCGAGGTTCTGATTATCAAAATGCATGGACATTAAACCAGGTTCCGCTTGTGGTTTTGGAGCAAATTATGATAACGAAGATAATCATCGTGATGCAAGTCGAGTAACAATATTTGACGGTGAAAGTAAGGTAGATAAGCATTAAAGTTAACTGATGACCTTAGCAATGAAATGAATATACACGTAACAAAGCTAGTTTCAATGTATATTGGTAAATGGCATGATGTTATTTTTAGTATGTTTTGTAAACACACGATATCAGGTAAGAACTTTAACTAATTATAGATATTTTCAATTACTTTTTCAGACAACCAAATTTAATCAATCGGATTCTCGCATACTTTATGATCTTATCAATTATATTCGTATTTTCATTAGTTTTTTTCTTTTTATTTTGTCTATCATCATAATGTTAATATATCGAACACTTTTTCTCATAACATCAAAAATAGTCCTTCTTTTATAACATTATATATTTAGTGTCGTCAAATATTTTAATATTTGGCGTTTTCTCGTAATACTAGAAAAATATCTGAAAAAACCACTCTCACAGTTAGGGGTGGGAATCGGGTCGGGCTGGTCGGGTTCGGGTTATTCGGGTCGGGTTGAATTCGGGTTGAGGGTAAAAATATTTTACCCGAACCCGACCCGAGTTGTACTCGGGTTAGTCGGGTTCGGTTCTATTCGGGTCGGGTCTACTCGGGTCGGGTCTATTCGGGTTCGGGTCAACCCGACTACGGGTAAAATATAAAAAAAACTTTTTTTAAAATTTTTTTAATAGAAATTATATTTAATTTTAATTTTAAAAATAAAAAAATTTCTTATTTGGGTCAATCGGGTTGACCCGAACCCGAACTAAGCATAAATATTTTACCCGATGTCCGACCCGATTTCGAATTCGGGTTAGTCGGGTTGACCCGACTAACCCGAATTGAAATTTCAACCCGAGTAACCCGACCCGAATATGCTCGGGTCGGGTTCGGGTCGGGTCAAGTTTGGGTCGGGTCGGAAATATTGACACCCCTACTCTCAGTGTGATCTTCTGCGATCATTTGATGTTTTCGAAAATCATTTGGTATGAATGACTCAACACAAAAAAAAAAAGAAATGTGATATAAAACTCTACTCATCAAATAATGTTTTGAAAAAGACTTGAGCCATGACTTCAAATACCCTATGCTCTTAGTCTTAAAAAAGGAGAATTTTTTAATATGCCCTTTACCAAAGGGTTCCAAGATTCAAATTTTTCGAAAATAACCTAAGGCACCGAGAAAACCGAAGCAACCTTGCATTATATTTTGACATGTGTCCGACATAAGTACAAGTTACATCGGGTTGCCTTGATTGCCTCGATACACATGTCAATATATCGTGTCAAGTTGGCTTGATCGCCTCGGATATTTTTGAAAAATATAAAACTTAAAGACATTTACCACAAACTTTTTTGTGAAGGGGATTAAAAAACACAAAATAAGGATTAAAAAAAGTAAAAAACACAAAATAAAAGTACTACGGATAAGAGGGCTGGGAGTGGTGGCGTCGTGGGGTGTCAAACCCACGGCGTTGCCGCGTGATGATCCTGGGAAACGAAAAAACCACGGCGTGAGCCTGTGGGCGTGGGTCTACCCACGGAGCGTGATCAAGTTTCAGTTTTTCGAAAAAACTATCATTTGGAGTGATGACTCCTTGTGCTCTAAAGCAATATTCACATTGAAAGACCAAAGTCAAGTTTAGCAAGAAACTTGTGGGCCCAAAGTCGTACCAAAGTTGACTTATCTCACTAAAGTATTTAAATCTCAACCCTCCATTAACTCTAGCATTTAATCCAACGACAACCAATACACTTTCATCACTTAACCATAGTTAAATCTAACTCACTAGACCAGTTAACTCACCCTCTAAAACCCTATAAATACCCTCATTTTCACCAAAACCATACTCTCATTCTCACAAATATCACACACACTAAATACACACTAAAAAACACACATACACAAATATTACACCATTTTTAAGCTTCATAACAATTTTTTATTTTTATTTTTAACAGTCAGTTAGTAGTTAGTGAATCAAGCTCGTACTGAATTGCAGTACTTTATAACAAAGTATCTACTTTTATCAATAAAATGCAATCAAGTTTCACAATTACTATATAGTTTTAAAAACATTTTTATAGTTATATAAGTTTCATTTTACTTGAAATATTGGTTTAATCACGTTGTACCTCAAGTTTTAATAAGTTTAAGGTACAACAAGCTTTTAAAATGTCGGAAGCGAGATACCGTGTAGGATACGCGTTGTTAGAGAAAAAACAACAAAGCTTTATTCAGCTATCTTTGTTGAATACAGCTAAAGCTCGTGGTATCGATTTAATAAAAATCGATACCGACAAGCCTTTAGTTGAACAAGGACCGTTCGACTGTGTGATACACAAACTGAACGGTCCTGATTGGTGTAATCAGTTAAATGAATACGCCTTACGAAACCCTAATTCTGTTGTTATTGACTCACTTGATTCAATACAACGCTTGTGTAACCGTATCACAATGCTTGAAGTTGTAGCAGAGTTAGAAGCTGCATACATGAAGGAATTTGATGATCCACATAGTGATACGTTTGGGATGCCGAAGCAGGTTGCTGTTTACGAACCTGAGCAGTTGAAGGAAGGGACTGGACTTAAGTTTCCGGTTATTGCGAAGCCGTTAGTAGTGGACGGGACTGTGAAATCGCATAAAATGTCGTTGATATATACTAGTGAGGGTCTAGAGAATGTGAAGTGTCCGATTGTGTTGCAAGAGTTTGTGAATCATGGTGGAGTGATATTTAAAGTGTACGTTGTTGGTGAGTATGTGAAATGTGTTAAACGTAAGTCGTTAGCCGATATAAGTGACGAGAAGTTAAGTAGTTTGCATGGCAGTTTAAGGTTTTGTCAAGTGTCGAACATGAAATGTGATAATGTAACTAATGATGAGAGTTATTATAAGTGTTTAGAAGATGCTGAAATGCCGCCTACGAGCTTGATTAATAAGATAGCTCGTGGGCTGCGTAAGGCTATGAAGTTGCATCTTTTCAATTTTGATGTGATAAGGGATACCAGAGTTGGGAATAGGTACTTGGTTGTGGATATTAATTATTTTCCGGGATTTGCTAAGATGCCTTGTTATGAATCGGTTATGACTGATTTTTTCTGGGACGTTATGAACAAGGAGGAGGTGAGGTCTTTTGGTTATCAAAAGGAAGTTAAGAAGCTCGTTAATGACAATGGTGCTTATGTGGAAGAAAACGGGGGTCTTCATGTTCGTTCTGTTGAAAAAGATGAGCAAGACGCTGTTCAGGTCTGATAATGCGTGTGGATATTGGGAGTTCAGGACCGGTTTGCTGATCGAGTTTATGGGTCAATGTGTTTGTACAAAGGTTATCTTTAGTGTCAATATGTTGTTGATAATGTATATATTCCATCCTTTGGTTTGGAAATCAGTACTTTTTCGATTTAGGTTGCTAAGACATATTGTAATCCCGGGCTGAAACTATATGTGTATGCCTTGGCACCTACAGTGAATAAAAATCGTTCGTTTTTTTATAATGATATTAGTATCTATGGCGTTATTACTATGTATATGACATCTTTTTATTTATTCAGTAGTAAATTGGTAATGACTCAAGTTCATGGACTCATAACTAAACGACTAAACCACATAAAGCTGTAATTTGTATGGTAATTGGTAATATATCGATAATTGCAGTAGTTTTCTCGAGATAGTATGGTTGTACCAATTGGAACGGATTTTTTTCATTGATATAGTTCAATGCAATCATCCACATATTTAATTCAAACACGGCTATTGGCAATGATGACTAATTATAGGAGAAGTTACGTATTAGAACTTTAGAAGGCATCACCATAAACGTGTGGCAATTTGTTACCATGGCCTGGACCTGAAAACTTCCAGAGACTTGATGTTAATCTTAGGGGGTTTTAGGTCGTCGTTTAGAGTCTAAGGTCATTTGATCAAGGATTTATGGTTTAATATTCTGTCTATAGGACTGAGGGGGTTTGAGTCAAGAGCAGGTTGTCGTTTTTCATTGCATAGACCTCAAATAATTGGTAAAGCACTTTCAAAACCCAAAATTTGTTATAATTTGGGCAACACTGCAGTGATGGTGATGAGCATGAATACATGTGATAGTGTGACATACATGCTTTCTATACAATGGTATAAGCTCTTTTCTAACAACGTTTGGTTGGTCGATAATACGTTACAAGATGTCAAACATTTACAGACATACTGCTTGAATAGACTAGTCAGGAGGATATGCTAGATATAGTAAGCCTGCGGAGACACAATGTAGTCAGGAAGATCATATTCACAGCTAATTTATACTTGTCTTCCGGCTCTCAGTCTACCTTAACATGCTTGAAATAAGATACTTCTTTCTGTGGTGGCCGGCTACTGCGTTATGGTTATGCAAAGTTTCTTTTGGAACTTATTAGTCAAGTTTCTCTATGTCTTTATGCATTTACTTAATTGCATTCCTTCTTATCTTAGGCTTTTGCTTGGTCATCTGTGTAAAATAGTCTCAACCTTGAAACATACTGTCTAGTCTGACTGAACTATTAGATTTTTCTGTGGCGTTTTGGTTCAGAAGTCAGCACATTGGTCGGATTTAATCTTTTACACTATACGTGATTCAGCATTTGTATTCCATTTTGATTAGCGTATCTATGCAGGGCCTGGAAGTATGGTGTTACATCACCTTGTCCTATGCGACAGTTTTATCAGGTAACGTCACCTTGTCATATGCGGCTTAACAATTACAGTAGACAGGACTATAGTTGGAATAAATAGATGACGAAATCCAAGTGTTCTGGCTGTGTTAATTAGTGTCACTTTTGTGTTGACGTCAGTCGACAGTTAGATTTAGCCACGGTGGGAGAATGAAGTTCATTAGTTGCCACGTTGGAATAACAAGATTATTGTTAGATTTAGCCACGTTGGGAGCATGAAGTTTTTTGGTTGTCGGAGCCAAAAGGCGTCACCTTCTATGTGGATTGACGTGCTCAGTAGAAAGAACCATAGATGGAACAAAAGGAATTACAGAATCCAAGTGTCTTTGGAAGTGTTATATCAACTAGCGCCGCCAATTATTTTATGCAGTTGTACGTGTACAGCAGACAGAACTATAGTTGGATTAAATAGATACGCCACATTGGGAGCATGAAGTTCGTTACTTGTCGGAGCCAAAAGGCGTCACCTCTTTTTTACTGCTCATCAATTTTCTCCAGTGTTTTGGCTGCTGTATACGTCATGAGGCATAGAAAAAGGTGACGTTAGATTATAGTAGGAAAATAGACGTCGCAGATAGAAATCTGTTTTATTAGGATTATTTGTTAGGTTCTATAGGGATTTTTCACTCTTGTAACTGCGAAACATTATTCGTTTTGTTCTCTGTCGTCTTAGGTGTTCTGTATGTGTTCTAAATTCATTGATAGCGTGATACTTTGTTTTAAATTGCATCAACTGTATGACATTGTATAATTCGGAATTTCTATCTCTGACTGTGGCTTGCAGAGCTCCAGCGTATATGCTTACATGGTGGATAACTCTGATTGTGCGGCCGTATGGTGTAAAGCATGCTCTATGTCTTCCATTTTCAGAAAAGCAATTTATCCAAGAGGGTTCCAAAAACAAGTAGGTTACTCTATGTTACATTTTACTGATTTTGCTGGTAGAATTGAATGATTAGGCCTTCAGTTTCTGAGCTAAACTGTACAGTGAACTAGCTGCTAATTTACCCCCGCAAGTTGCCAGTATGTAAGCATCACACACTCCAAACATGAAAATGCAGTCTGCAAGCGTCGTGTACTCTGCCGACTCTTTCTTCGATTGCCATGAGATAAGACTTGATCCAAGAAGCCCAGTCACTATCACAGTACGTTTGTAGTGTAAAGGAAGAATTTTATTGATAATCAGACCCGACCTGGGCATAGTTTGATACTCCGTATATCTTAAGACTTTGATAAGAGTTTTCCAGTGAGGAGTTCTTGTATTGTCTCTGAATTGAGAAAGCTTAATGCACCTCTAAACAAATGCAAAAGTACATGCTCATAGTATTTTCATCAATATGTTCGATCACCGTCTTGTGCTATATTCAAGCATGATCAAACAAATTAACATAGACTCGAATGGCACGACTGTCTAATATACTTAGCTGACAAGCTATGGGTGTTTTGACGATTTTTGACCTCTCAAAACTACAAATCTTGGTTTCTGATACGAAACTATCCCATACTAGGCTCGTAATCCATTCATAAGTCCCAAATGTAGAACTCGCTCAAAAAGCTAGCTTGTTTGAGGAGGGGACATCTGGACATTATAAACAATCAACCATTCCATACTTGGCCGATGTGGGATCATAACAGTTTATCTATTTTGTGAACTTTTAGGATTTGGCCATTAAAGCACAAACTGAACATCGTATTATTGTATTATACCTTAAAGGTTTAAATCTTAATCAAATATGAAGATTTTTACCATGTCCAAAAGAAAGAATAAAGGCAGGCAATGATAGAACTTAAATTTCTAAACTCTCGACCACAGATTACCAGGCCGACCCCAAAGTTTTGTTGGGCACGAGTTGAACATAAGATTGTATTAGAAACAATAACTTAATCACGCCTTAAATCATCATATAAAGGTGATAAGCAAACTATAATATTGTATAAATCAAGATACAACATTGATCGGCCGAACATATGCTAAAAAAACTCTGACCGTTAATTATTATTTACGGCGATGCTGTTCTTGCTGCTGTAAGTTTATTAACTTTGAATATGCTCCATTTTCGTTCTCTGCGAGACTGTAATGAGTCCCTTTCTCCACAATTTTTCCATTTTGGATCACTGATATCTCATCTGCATTCTTAATAGTTGATAGCCTGTGTGCAACCACAACGCTTGTTCTGTTCTTCATTAACCGGTCTAAAGCCTGTTGAACCACACGCTCAGACTCCACGTCAAGAGCACTGGTTGCTTCATCTAACAGTAGTATTGCGGGATTTTTTAACACAGCTCGTGCTATAGCCACTCTTTGCTTTTGACCACCCGATAGTTGAATCCCTCTTTCACCGACCTTTGTTGAGTAGCCTTCTGGGAGGGCACTTATAAACGTGTGTGCATTTGCAAGCTTAGCTGCTTCCATCACTTCGCCTTCTGATGCCCCTTCTTTTCCGTAAAGTATGTTCTCAAAAATTGATGTTGCAAAAAGAGCCGGTTCTTGCTGTACTAGTCCTATATGGCTTCGAAGAGACTTGAGCTTCAGCTTCTTAATGTCCTTTCCTGCGTAAATGCCATGTAAATGACTGATTGTATAACTGTACAAGTTCACATAATGCTAAAAGCAAGTATATATATTTATAAGATCCTACCATCAATCATGATTCTGCCAGAGGTTGGATCATAGAACCGTAGTACTAAAGAAAGAACAGAGCTCTTCCCTGATCCACTTTGGCCCACCAAAGCCATGCTCTTCCCTGCTCGAACCTTTAGATCAAAATCCTTGAAAATCAAGATGTCGGGCCTGGAGGGATAGCTGAAATTGACACCTTTGAGCTCGATTGAACCGTCAACTCTCGTGATTTCCTCTCCAACATCACTCACAATTTGTGTTCTCCGGTCAAGAACCTCGAAAACTGAAGCAACCATCTGGTTTCCCTTTAATAAGTCTGGTGCCATTGCTAGCGTTTCACCCATGGCCAATGCGGTCACAATCAGAATCATAAATGATTTCATGACTGATTTAAAACCAGATAACCCTCTCTCCATCAACACTGAACCATACCACAACGCAAGACCATAGGATGAGAAGATGAAGAATTGAGAGACACCGTAGAATATGCCAGCGATCTGCCCCCGAGTAAACGACTGTTTGGCAGGTCCAACGAGCTCTCGAGAATAAAGATCGAGCAGTTTATTCTCAGAACAAAATGCTGCAACTGTTCTAATGTTACTGACAGCCTCGCCAGCAAGCATATTAGCTTTAAGATAAGCTTTGTTCAAGTCACCACCATACCCTTTCATGAACATTTTCTGAAGGAAAATAAACATGATCAGAAAAAACTGAAATTTGGAACTCGAAATGGAATATGAGAAATAGACCAAACCTCGCTGATGTGACCACTGATGATCAACGGGTACATAGCCATCACAATAAGCGTAAGCCTCCAGTTCAAGATGAAGGCAATAATGAATGATGTCCCAATCAATCCCATATTCTGTATCAGTATTGTTGTTCGGTCAACAACTACTGTTCTTAGTAAAGTTGCATCGCTTTCTAAACGGGAAGCAAGCATTGAGCTTGTATTGTTTGTGTCGTCGAACCATCCGATCTCATTTCTTAAAATAGCTGTAAAAATCAAGATTAGATATACATTAATTAAATCATTGATGCACTGATCTGTATTCTATGTGTGTTCTTTTCAATTTTTACCTGTAAACATTTTTTGACGAACACGTAGAGTTAGCCTTTCTGCCAAGATCCCGAAACATAAATGAGTGATTGCATAAACAGTGATACTTACGCAAGCACCACAGCAAAAGAGAATAGCAATCTTTCTGACTTCATGTTGTGTTGTTTCCCAGTCCATGTAATAAGCTACAAGTGCTTGACTGATGCCAAGAGCAAATAAAGGCATCACGGATCCGGCAATGAGTGCTCCGATGGTCCCGATTAAGCCATATACCCAGTCAGGACGGATCATTGAATATAATCTTTTCGAGGAAATGTGTGGTGGCTTTGCGTATTCAACACCTTCCATACCAAGCTTGCCTACAGATTCTCGATCAGAATGAAAACTAGCTCCTAAACTCCTTGTGGTTGTGCGGGATAGTTCACGGGAAAATTTGAGGCTACACGGTATGATGCAAAAGAGAAGAGATCAATATATCGAATCTTAGTTGGATCATGGACAATGGTTTAAATCATAAGAGAAATTGCTAACCTTGAAGGTCTTCCCATTGAAGCGGCACGTGATGGGGCTCGATGCATCGAAGCTGCTTCTTGGAGTTGAACGAGCGATGAATAAGCACTATCGGGTCTAGACATGAGCTCCTCGTGGCTCCCCGTTTCAACTATCTTCCCTTGATGAACCACAGCTATTATATCTGCATTTCTAATTGTGGAAAGACGATGAGCAACTACAACAGTTGTTCGTCCCACCATAACACGATCAAGTGCCTCTTGCACACTCTTTTCAGACTCTGTATCAAGAGCGCTCGTGGCTTCATCCAACAAAAGAATTGATGGGTTTTTGACAATTGCACGTGAAATAGCGATCCGTTGCTTTTGTCCTCCTGATAACTGTATCCCTCGTTCACCCACTTGTGTTTCAAATCTTTCTGGTAGATTGTTAATGAAGGTAAGCGCCTCAGATAACTTTGCAGCATGAGTGATTTCTTCGTAGGTAGCTTCATCCTTCCCGTATAAAATATTCTCTCTTATAGTTGTGGCAAACAGAGCTGGTTCTTGATTTACCAGCCCAATCTGGTGCCTGAGCCATTTGATGTCAAGTTCACGTATATCATTCCCATCTAAAAGAATCTGGCCTGATAGTGGCTCGTAGAACCGTTCTATCAACGAAATAACTGTACTCTTCCCTGAACCACTACCGCCAACAAGTGCCACAATCTTTCCAGAAGGTATATCGAGACGAAGTTTGTCAAAGATCATTACATCTGGTCTTGACGGGTAACTAAAATGCACGTCCTCAAACCGTATGTGACCATCCAACTTGGCCAGTGTCCTGCCCGTTTTTGCACTCGTTTTGGTTACTGTCGTCCTCTCTATCATTTCAAAAATGGGGTATGCTGCAGCTTTTGCTCTAATGAATGCACTGATATCTGGTGCAGCCTGCCCGAGTGACCTACATTGACAAAAGGTCAAAACTTTTGACACATGCCCCTTTGTCCCATTAACGGGTCAAAATCAAGTCATTTTTTTTTTCGTATACAATGATTTATGACTTGTAAACTTTTAATACATTTTTTTCGTATACAATGATTTATGAGTTGTAAACTTTTAATACTTTTAGATCACTTTCAATTTTTCGTATACATGTACTTGCAGCGGAGAACTTACAGGCCCGCGATGACAACATTGAGCATAGTGGTGAAGGAATCGCCACCATTAGCGATGTCTTTGTGAACAACGATACTTGTGTACCAAACAAGCAAGGACCAGGACAGGAAGAGAACAAAATGCAAGGTGCCGAGTCCTAAGCCTTTTGCTAGACCAGCTTTCCTACCGTACTTATAAGTGTTTGACAGTGCTGCAATGTATGAATTCACTGCCTTTTCTTCTCCTGAAAATGCTTGTACTGTTCTCACATTTCCGATCACCTAAAACACATTTAATTTTAAATATTACGGTATTAACATAATCGCAAAAAAAATAATTTTTATATATAATTATTCATATAAAAGCTAGACTTTTTTTTGACATTTAAAATTTTCAAATCAGCAACATATGTCTATATGTGGTTCACTGTTTCAGTTCCAAATTTTGCTTTTTGGTTTCAGTTCTGGTCCCAATAAAGACACCTAAATTGATGCATGCAGAGGAAAGTACATATAGTACGATGACAGGCTATAACGGAAGGTTGTTGTTGATGATCAGTATGTACGAATTTGTCATGTGCAATTTATGGAGTGTACAAAGGAGAGTGAGTAAAAGAGAAAGAGACCTCTTCAGCAATTTCGCCAGCCTTGACATATGATTTACGGACTCTAGCAATCAATCCCGTGGCAATGTAAGCATAGACACCACCCGCAATTGCAATCGCAGGTACAATTGACAAAGTCACTAAACTTATCTGCCAAACTCTAACGAACCCAATTATGAATCCTGATAAGAATCTGCTGATGTAGTGCATGAAGTTCCCCACCTGCACCCGCACGTTACATACTACATTATTATCTTTTTCATTATATCAACAAAACGAGTGAAACCTATGTTTCATTGTTTATAGAATTCCCAAACAAACAATAATGCAGACATTGTACAAACATATTTTTAAAAATATATACTACTAGAACGAAAATGAATTAACGAGACGATAACCAAGATTATAGCTCAAAATTAAAATTAGTTTTTTCTTAAATCTCCGGGTTCACAACATCACTTTGCCTCTGCTTTTAGACACATTAGGATTTTTTTTTCTTATGTCTGTTACATTTTAACATCCTGTTACAAAATGAATGAATCATATCAGTTCCTATCACATGCCACTTTTCATCTTAAATAGAGTTATGGTGATTTAGTCCCCGAAATAGTAATATAACTCTAAGAAGTTTGGTTACATTGTGTATGTATGTGTGGTTTATTTTCCTCGTTAAAATACACTCCTTACGTTCTAAAATAAATGTTTATTCTCGATTTAAAACCAGTCAAAACGAGCCTACAATGAAAATAAAACGTTTGATTAGTGACTATTCTCCTAAAACTATATGTCACTGTTAACATTAATTTCGAAACAGCAACAGCTTATATATTTAGTGAGGCCCGGACCAGTTATATGGATGATCATGTGATACATTTATCAAATAACAGGAGAAAGCAAACAGACAACGAGTAACATGAGTTATACTTGGTTACTGGTATTGAACTAGATGCATCAATAGTTAACAGGAGACCATTTTATACCATATAACACAGTGAAAGAAAACAGTAAAAAACAGTAAAAAAAGGCAAAAAGGATAAGAGATGAAAACATCATAAGTGCAATGCATGGGCAATTAGAGGAGTGGGTACATCCAGCCTGCCCAACAATATTACAAACTCATTCATTACAAACCGCACCCTATTAAATGTCTGCATTTATAAATCATCCCTCAATATTCACTTGCGCTTAATTTAACACCGCCTTTCTGTCTCGTCTTTTTCATTTTTCATTTTTACTTCCATTTATTTTTTATAATCTAAATTTTTATATAAATAGAGCAATTTTTTCAACACAGTTTTATTTGAAAAGAATTAGGACCGGTTACTTAGTTTAACGCGTGATAAATTTGAACAATGTGATTAAGCAATAAAAGTCGACATCGAAGCTCAAATTAGTCGAATTATTAAAGTTCGTCTAAATTATAGAATGTACTAATAAAAAAACATATGTGTTGATTAAAAAAACCTTTACAAATAAGAACTAACTAATAAAATAGTAGTGCTTAAATTTTAAACAAAGTTAATTCATACTTTTTTACTCCATATTTTATAAAAAATACAACAATATCTTGTTGTTATTTATAATAACTATTGTTAAATATATTAAACAATGTATTTGCACGAAATTGTAAATATAAAAAGGAATACATAAGTTACCGTATGTAAATGTATACACGGAATTATACATATACAAACGACTTATGTTATCCCTATGTATGAGATTAAGTAAGTATACCTAGAAAAAGTTTTTTTTTTCATATTCTATGACGACTCATGTTATTCTTCTTTACACGTTTATTCCGTGCACGCGTTTAAAAATCGGAATTAAACTATTATTAACAAGAATAAAATTTTCAAAATGAAGGCATGGCCTCACATGTTACTATGAGTTGAAAATAAATAAACAAGATTTTACATATAACAACGACACATATATTTTCAAATTCATTATGTGCTATTAAAGATATGTAATGTCTAGAACGTTGATATAAATAGTTAGAATTAAACAAGATCAACTTAAACACCATGTCAGTTAAGCAAAGATAAGTCCTTTGTGAAACAAAAATCTATCAAAAAATATAAATTGACATTAACACATGATAATAATAAAAAGATTATTTAAAAATTCATGTGTGCAAGAGTATTATAACTACTATAAGTATTAAAAACTTGATACAATTTTAATAAAAAAACCACTAAACGTTACAAAATCATGCACATATGATCGTCACGATATTTAATTTCAAAACAAAGTTATTGAAATATTGGTGTATGTTATACTAAGCCCCTTAAATAATTGTTTATTGAGAATAATTGCACAAAAGAAATTTTATTTTTTGACAAAAAGTATTATTTTGTTAATTAAGTCATGGAAAAAAAATTAAAATATATGGGTTGTCAAATGAATCTATTAATAAAAGTAAGTTGTAAACTTTCATTGCAATACATGATCTTTATTTTATGAATTTTTGTTTATGATGGACAGAAAAGTAAATTACATGAGTTTGAAGTAAAAGATATTGAATGAGTCTACCATTAATGATATTTTTGTGAATGTAATTATCATATTTAAAGTATATGAAAGCAAAATGGTAGTTGAAAATTAATTTGTACACCTACTCCCTAATGTATAAATTTAATAGTATAACCAAAGTTTCTTTCTCACATTTTTTTTTACATTTAATAGCTTCCTTACACTTTAGGGAACTTGAAACACAATCTTGTATATGTATATACAAGTGTGTATTTATGTATGTATATATTTATTGGAAACAGATAAATAGAGAGGAGACATCATAACATTTGTGTTGAATCATACCAAATTCTTAGATATTGTTATCAGCTTATAGGAACTCAAAACTTATAATGGACATTACATACCCTAAGTAGCTTTTTTCTTGGCTTTGCAAAATTGTTACCTGTCTATTAAAGTAGCTTTTAATTTTTCTCTATCATACCAAAAAGCTAAAGGCATGTGGTCACTACAAAAATAGTCATAAACATTTTATATGTCAAAAAATAAACATCATACTCTGCGTAATACTGTAGAAATTAATTACTAGCTAACATTCAACTTAATTTAGAAAAAAAATAAGCTAAAAATAGATGGTATGTACCTTTTCAGAAATGGCATCTTGAACAACAATGATATCACTAGTGATTGCTGAAATGACTTCGCCAGTTGATGCCTCAGTGTCAAAAAGACTGATATCTTGACTTAACATTGATCTCAAATAGGCCATTCTCATTTTTGCTGCTTGTCTTTCTCCACTGTGCATCCAACAAGCCACCTCTACACATGCATTTTATTATACTTTATACTATACACAATTTTTCTAATTAATTTATTTTTTTTAACCGTGATTTCCGACTCATTGGCCGACTAATTCACGGGGTTCAGCATGTCTTGGTTAAAACCTTTTAAATTAAACTAGAAAAAAAAATCAAGACTCTAAATTATACTGTATATAATTAAAAAAATAGAAATAAAAATTACATTTTCAAATAAAAGATTAATATATTAATGTTGACCTTTAATAATTCAGTGAAATCAAATTCTGATCAGTAGTATTAAATACTACATCAATAAGTTTCTAATAGATATTAAATAATATCAATATCAATAATGATTTAAGTATACCAACCAAATACAGTATGAAGCTTTGTAATTATAATAAAAATAAAAATTTTGAAATGTGTGTTTCTTGTGATAAAACTAATCAATTACTTGTCATGAAAAAATGGTTTTCAAACCAATTTAAGAAAAATGAAACAATATCAATGTCTCCAAATAAGGATATGTAATAGATTAGTTTGATGAAAACTCAAGCAATCAAAAATAACAAATCAAAATTTTTATTCCATACTTTAGCTTATAAAGAATAAAAATACTTACCAGTCCAAGAAGAAAAGAGTATCACCACACTCAGATATACAAAATCCAATGAATACTGCCAACAAAAAAATATATTAAAAAAACCATTTTCCATTAGAAACCAATAAAAACATTCTTTTGTTGCTAATACAAACAATCTTTCCAATCATTAATTAATCCATATAAAAAAATGAGAAAACAAATTTGTATACCTTTGCAACTTTATGAGAAGCTTCTTTAGGAAATAGATAAGCAAGGCCAATAATATTAATCAGCTTTCCAAAAAAAATAAAGAAAACAGGAACAGAAGCACCATGTATGCATGCTCCAACAGAACCAAGAAACATAAGAAGATAATCATATGAATCAGCAAATGCAAACAGTTTCAACATTGGAACTCTTTTTGGTTTCTCAGTTTGTGTTTTCTTATTAGTGTCTCCACCACCATCATCTCCGCCACCTTGGACGGAAAATGAACTCATTTTTACTGTAATTTTTTGGTTATTAGCAAAGAATGTTTTTGTGATCTGAAAATATGGTTAAATAATGTTGTGTGGGCGGTGAGGTTATACTACAAAAAGATGAAGAAATTGGTTCGGTGTTTTAAGGCCATTTAATGCAAAGCTAAAGTAAAACCAAGCCAGAGTGTGTTGACTCATGACATTAGGGTATTTATGAGTATGTGTAGAGAAAATATAGGTTGCAAAGAAGCTATTTAATGCATGGAATTATTACCGTGTATTTTCTTTTCTCATTTTAACTTGATATATACATATTGACTTTGATTGTTTTGTTGATGATCATAACTTACTTTTACAGAGTAGTAACATTTTAAGTAAAACTTTAATCGTTAATGGACATAAGTGGTGAAAAAGGTCGAGTTTATATAGGAGAACTTTTGAAATACGGAGTATGACTCGTTTTGGAATTTGTAGTACTCAAGTTGTGATATGTGAACAAAAAAGACAGTATCAAATAGGTTGGATGGTAAATCATATTTTTACATACCATTTGTAGTTATGTTTTTTTATTTTACATTGATGATTTTTTAGAGTTGTCATTAATGTTTTAACAGCATTTATGACAAGAGGTTTATTATTTTTATAAATCTTTTGGATTATAGTAGAGTGAGGTTTTATAATGACATGGAAGAAATAGGTTCAGGGGCGGAGCTAGGGGTTTCCGAGGATGCACGAGAACTTGATGAAACTTTGTCGCGTAGTATAAATATTTGCTAAAAATGTCTATTTCTTCAAAATGAACCCGATCTCAAAATCATGTGCTATATATATATTCATATTAAAAAATTTATGCACCCGATGACTTTATAATCTGGCTCCGCCCCTGAATAGGTTATAAGATTATGAATATTCTCATTACAAATAAATGTAGATAACTTATTTAATGTTTAATATATTTTAAAAAGTGTTAACAAGTTTATTACACTGAGACAAGGTTTAT
Organism: Glebionis coronaria; assembly: GCA_025667525.1. Lineage (NCBI taxonomy): Eukaryota > Viridiplantae > Streptophyta > Magnoliopsida > Asterales > Asteraceae > Glebionis > Glebionis coronaria. The sequence continues at coordinate 38,559,604 of CM046874.1, read as the reverse complement.
GAATTAATATAATTATGTGACATGTAAATATTAGTATAAACTTTTTAGAAGTTTAACCATAGTGGATATAGAGTGTCATTGGGTCGAGTTAACCGGTCTTGTCGAGTCAGGTTAACTCGAGTTTTAATTTGTGAAAATCACTCGCAACGTGAACCTAATAAAAAATTGGATCATCGACTTTGGGTGATATTCGGGTCGGGTTATGTTGGATTGATTGATTCGAGATATTGGGTTATAACATAATCTCGACTAAGAGAAAAGTTCATTTGTATTTTTGTTTTTGCTCACATGCTAAGGGATTAATCCTTACCATTTATTTTAGTTGGATCTAATGGTGGAGATTAATCTAAGATTTAACCAAAAAAACACAGAGGTACCATTCTTGCCAAAATGTCCAAAATTAAAAAAAAAACAGGTGGAGGAACTAAAGTTGTAAATATGACGAAATACTATTTATCACTAGTGATATTTCACTAGTGATAAATCAAAGAAATATCACTGGTGATAAAGAAATGAAATTTCATTGATGATATTACACAGTAACTATGTTAATAAAATATCACTAATGATATTTCATTATTTTATCACTGGTGATGCTTCATTGTTTTTATCATTAGTTACAATCATTTTTCGCCATATTTACAACTTTAGTCTCTTTATCGTTATTTTACAAATTTAGTACATTTTGGCAAGTGATAACATCAAATAGTTAAATGTTTTCGACCTTAATATGCCTTCAATTCTGCTCAATTTAGTGCTAATTGACACCCAATATTGCATAGTTTCGTATATTTTGTGTTTTGGAGGTGAAATTTAGCAAGTAACGGAAACGATGGTTAATTGGTGAATTTGACAAGAAAAGTTGCGAAGCACTAATTTTCAAAGGCACCTACGACGGAGATACATTTCAACCCTACATCGTAGGAATCACGATGTCAGGGTGTTCTATACTGAAAATCCTAAGGCGTAGACACACATAATGTCTACGACATAGGTACTATTTTATTGACAAGATATGTTAGGCGACAAGATCAAGACTGAAAGAAGAAAGAATACCTATGGCCTAGGATCGTGTTCCTTCTACATCGTAATTTTAGTGTGGCCACAAAGGACTTACCATACTGAAGTCCTATGGCGTAGGCTTGTGTCTCGTCTACGACGTATATAGTTTGTTGTAAAAGGAAATAAATAATCATGCCCCTACGGCGTAAGACATAATATTAACTACGTCGTAGGTGGTTCGAACAGTATAAATAAAGTCTTTTTTCTCCTCATTCGACACACTCTTCAATCACCACTTTAATCATAGGTTTAGAGTCGATTTTAGGGGTTCTAAAGGCCAGGTTGTGACCATGTTCCACCATAATAGGGAATAATTTTTATCCTAGCATCGATTTGTCTTAATCATTCATTCTGAACACATTGTAAGATTTTCATGATTTATAATATCATTATGATTATGTTTACTTGTTGTGTTGTTGCTATGAGAGGCTTGAACCTTGGTGTTAGCCTAGTTGTGAATTAATATTGATGTTTGACTATAGTTTAGTTTATACTTAATTTTTTAGGATATCCTTGTGCCTATTATGCAACTCTGGTGTTTTGGTAGTATTGACTTTTTATGAGATTCCCTTGGCCTATACAAGATGTATAGGAACTAACCATTGGAAACTTTGGAAGAGGTTTACAACTGACCGGTTGGCAACTGTCCTAAGTGTATGGGTCTTGCCGATCACCACATTTTCTAAGATTTTAACTTAATAAATGCAAAAAGCCTTATGGAAGGGTTTGAATAATTAGGTCATATGGGTAGTTGAGGTTATCGTTGTCAACTTTATATACGCGACTAGTCGCGAAAGCGGTAGTCGGGGTTTAGGAGACATATGGAAAGGGTTATTGAACAAATAGACTTGTTGAACTCATGACCACTAAACAGTTAACATAAATACTAGGTTATTAGTAATTTATGTAGTATGCTCCTTACCTTGAGTTCCTACTTGTACTTGTTAGGAGTTTGAGTCAGGTTTTACATGTGCATAGCATATCTCCTAATTCATAAATACCTAGGTCATAGTATCATAACCAGATAAAAATTTGAGTAGTTAAGTCAGTACATTTTCTCCTATCAATCTATCTATAAGTCTGGTTTTCATGCAACTTTACAACTGAACAAACCATAAGATACTCAAATGAAAGTCGGTATAAAACTAATGGGCATGGATGTTATCTTTTTTCGTATTTCGAATAGGTCTGAACATTTTATTTTACTTGATTTGGTAATGGATATATGTTGCTATCGGAACTAGGAAGAATGCACATATGACAATAAATAACAATAAAAAAAATAAGAAAGTTTGTGACTCGTGTTCTTTGCATGCCATAGCTAAAATCTTTTATATAATAAAAGAATTAGATGAAATTTTATAAAAAGTAAAGATTTAAGAAAAAAATTAAACCAATCGAAATACTTGATTTTGACACATACGTAAAATCATGAAATATACTTGGCTAATAAAAAGTTAAAATTGAAAAATATTCACGTAGAATGTAAAAATTATCAAAAAATATATGTCTAAACTGTGATAAAAAAAACTCAGAATAAGAGGAAGTAATTGGTTAAACTTTATTTACTGAATTTTAAATAAGTTACATGGACTTTAGTGTAATTTGTAAATTGTATATTTTTAAATAACTTTAAAAGATAAACAACTACCCCTTGAACTTTATACACCTTATACTTTATATTTAAACATACAACATATATATTGTTCTAACAATAAAACATATATGTTATTTTAAAAAACACAACATATATACGCACATGATTTAAATATCAAATTTAAAGCACGAATTATATAATAATAATAGACAGGATTTTACATAATACAACGATATGTATTTTTTCATTGTCGTTATGTTCTACAAAACACAAATAATGTTTAGAGTGAGATAACAAAAATATCAACTAAACTAACACAAATCAACAAAAATTTATACAAAATATCAATATTAACACATGAAGAATAAAATATAGAACGCGTGTGTGTGTGCATGAGTGTTGTAACTATTTAATTATTAAAAAGTTAATATGATTTTTTAGATAATATTAAAAATTACAATGAATTTATGAATCATCACAATATGTAACTTTTAAACAAAATTCCGTGATACAGTCCGTCTAAATTGCATGTGTTCATGGGTTGATGTTATTTTTTTACTAATAATCAAGATCTAACTATTACGAATAAAAATATTAAAAGTAAAAAGAGTTTAAAATTCCAAATGTAACTGAATCGAGTTTTGTAATACTTTACACAAAATTTTAAAAAATATATACAATTTATTTAAAATTATAATATCAAAGTTATTACTTGAATTATCATTTATGTGTAATTCTTGTGTGTGCACATATATTAAAATTAGTTTGGTATTAATGGCGTTGTTGACTTGTTGTAGATTATCGACAGACGCTTCATTAACACATCATTATTGGTATCATCACTGGATATGTCACTTGTATTTTTTGTAATTATTTTTAAAAAGTTGATTTGGAAGGAGCATGTATAAACGGTCACATTAAAAAAAAACCTCATTTTTATACTTTTACAAACAAATTATAATCAATCGAACTAAAAAATGACTACACTTTCCTGTACACTATTATATTTTTTTTTTCAAAAAAGTATCTTACCAAAATTTAGATTGACTACTTAACAATATCTTGGATACGTCTTTTTCGTACGCTAGTTCGAACTCCTAATCACCTACAACATCGTCATCCGCCCAAACATATCAATACCCCGTTCATTGTTCTCAATATCTCGGGCATTCTTCTCAATATCACGGCCATTATTCTCAATATTACGGGCATTTTATCTCAATATTTCGGTCATTGTATCTCAATATCCCGCTTATTTGTCTCAAACCCAACATCTTCTTATCCACCACAGTATGTAAACCCAACTTCATATTTTCCCAATCATTGTACGTACCCTCAATAAACCAAGACCACTTTAATCAAATGGGTGTACGTACGATACTAGTAAAAAAATAATCAAATGAATCTCGGTACTTCTTCACAACTACCACAACAACATCTACTCGACACACCACCAAAATCACCACCACACTCACTCACACAAGCTTCACAATCCATGTCGTCTCCCCTCGCAAAATAAAATCAAAAGTCAAAGGAATCAAACCTCGCCCAAAGAAAACTGATGTCACTCATATCCATTGGACACAAGCCGAAGAAAAACTTTTGGCCAACATGTATGTACAATTTTCTGAAGATCCATGACTTGGGATTGACCAAACTCATAAGACGTTTTGGTTTTGGGGTAGAGTTACTAGTGAATACAACCATCATGAACCCGTCCTATGTACAAATCATATGATTACGGGAAAATGGATAACTTTGACACATGATTGTAACAAATTCATCGCGATTTCTGACAAAAATGTGTGGTTGAGTGGTGAAAACGACTCAACGTGGCTAGCCCGTTGTTACAAGACGTTTTTCAAAAGTTGGGGCTTGCATTTAATTTGTCCACTATGATGCGTGGGATGTGTTAAAAGACCACCACCAATGGCGTGGAGTCAGAGCCATCACACCCGAAAGACACGTTCGTACGATCGAGGACCTTGAATAGTCGAACGGGATATTCCGAGACAACACATTACCATGCGGTACCGTCAAGCCAAGGTCTAGCAAGAGTAAAAATTTATACTCGTTTAGATCAGAGAGATCACCTTCAACAGGAAGGGTTCCTGAAGCCTTAAATGAAATAGTCGAAGAAGGGTTGTTGATTGGATGTGAAAAAAATTGGATTTTATTGACATACACAAAATTTGAGGAATTAGAGGTTTCTTAATTTTTGTATCGAGAGGATGAGTCCGACATATGAGACTAAGATCGGACTCCTCAAGAATGAGATCCGTGCAAGACATTTACCATAACCGTAGTTTTTATTACTACTTGTATCATAGTTTTAAAAATCTTTCGTATTTCTATTTCGTTTCGCATGGTATTTGTACTTCACTCCGTATTTTAATATATCGCATGTCATTTTTAGTTATTACTAGTAGAGTACCCGCGCGATGCGGCGGCGGGTACCCTGTGATTAAATTTTCTTGAGAGGGAATGTTATTCGGTTATTCGTCTTTCATAGCAATAATTTATGGATGACGATAGTTTTCACCAAAAAACATGTCTCAAAAACGTAATTTTGATAAAGGGATATTATTACTTGTGGCGTATATGTAATATGTAATATGTGTAACTTTATTTTCCGAACTCAATTAAGCGCGAGAATTGATATAACCTCTTTTGAACATTTGAATGAGAAGATCAACCTAAATGTGGTTTGTACATATGATTGCAAGGAAAATGGAGAAAAATATGATAGACGAGATTTGTACGATGTGTTATTTTGCTTATAAATTATGGTGATGGGGTGTTTTAATTGTACTATTAATTATGTTTTAATTAAGTATGATTAAATGCTTTGTTATATTAAAGATATAAAGTTGTACAAATGCATTAAAATCTTGTATTACTTAAATTTAATTTTCTTGGTTGCATTAATATATTGTACATTATGTTGTATTTGTTGTACTACTTAATTTTTTGGTATTAAATGAAGAGAGAATGTCTAATCTCTTTTATAAGATAGTATGATTGTGTTAAAAAAAATGGTATGAATAACATGTTATTGGTATGTCGTGAGAAATGAGGTTTTAGTTATTGATATTATTAGATGAGCGCCCGTGCACAACATCGAGATTTATAAGTGGCATATAGTTGTTCTGATAAAAATAGTATATAGTTTATAAACGAAAAATAATAATTATTTGAAGATTTAGGGATTGAACATAATGTTTTGATACTCAGTCTACCAAGCATGTTCAACCAGTTAAACCGGTTTTAGTAGAAAATGGTTCAAATTAACCTGGGTTGTATATTTTCGAAACCTGGTGTAAAACCCGCATGCTTTTACCATGAATAGTATCCTTAGTAAACATACGTACATATTAAAACTTTCCTTTTATAGCATGAACATGTGTCACGATTAGTAATTACAGAAGTTATGTACATATTATAATTACGACAAGTATTAAGTACATGTAAATACACGATAATTATTATCTGTAATAATTATAATCACGAACATAAAATCATGAACGTAAGAATCACGAATATATAGTTATGTATTTACGTATATTATTAATACGATATATATCTTTACGTACAAGTAATTATAATAACACGAATAATTAAACGTAACACGTAAACACGAACACACGAACACGTAATAATTAGACACGAGAAAAGGCTTCGGGTTTCCCTTGGTGGGCCCTACTAGCCGCGACACAAGAGGAAGAGAGGGCCCCGGCCCATTTGTTTTTACCAAATAACAAATAAAGTAAATATACTTTTCATTCACAGAAGATTTTTAAGAAAATCAAAAAACCTAATATCTCACTCTCTCTCTCTCTTTGTGGTCGGCGGCATAACAACACCACAATGGTGTTTGGTTGATCTTGTTTAAACAAATCATAAGAGTGTGTTCGTGTGTTCGTGTGATCATTGTGAATTCATTCTACGTGTTTTGATATTCCGTAACCCTTTTGTTTATTTTATTTTATTTAATTAATCATAACATGAATATGTAATTAAATAAAAACATGATAAAAATATGTCACGGGATGAAGGGGTAAATTAAAAGGGTGTTTCGGGTTTGTTTGTTTCGGCCGCCACACAAACCGAGAGCCAAGGGCTCTCGGCGTCGGTTGGTTTACACCACCAACCGAGACATATGTCTCGGTGGTGTTGGTGTTCGGTCGAAAGCAAGGACAAGGCACCCCGACTTGCGTCGGGGATGTCCTTGTGGTTTATGGGTTTCGGCGGCAGCAAGCCACCACCACCGGCACACAACCGGTGGCTAGGTTGGTCAAGCTGGGGGAACCGCAGGCGGCGCAGGGGGGCACCGACACACAGCCGGTGGGAACCCTTGTGGTGTCGGCGGCTAGCCGAGAGAAGCAAGAGCACTGGCACACAGCCGGTGACAGCTTACCGAAAGCAGGGGCAACCGGCTCAGCCGGTTTGCCACTGTTTTTGGGGGTGTTTGGTTCGGACCGGGTCAAGGGTTCACGGGTCCGGTTCACGACATGTTTTAATTAGTTAACACACGGGTTCGGTTCATGATTATTTTTACAAGTCTAATTAATTTTATAAGTATATTATTTTTTCAAGATAATTAAATTAATTAATACATGACTTATAATTAATTTAATTAAACATGAAACTTAGGTTATTATTATTATTAAATAATACATGTTTTAACCTAAGTATTTTTTTATTTATTTTACATATACTATTAATTAATTATTAAACATGACATATAATTAATTAATAATCATGACTTAGGTTATATTAATATAGTATTAATACATGTTTTAACCTAAGTATTTTTATGCACTTTAATTTAATTAAATCATGCTTAGATTTAATTAAATCGTATAATCTATAGTTTATGTAATTAACAGAACATTATTAATAAACTATACTTTAACTACATGACTTATGATATTAGTTCAGCTTAATTCTAGATATGGAAACTTTCTAATATAGGAAACTTACTATTTATGGAAACTTTCTATTACTAGAAACTAATCTATTTTTAATAGTTAATCTATTTTTAGAAATTTTCTATTTTTAGAAACTTTCTATTTTTGGAAACTTTCTATTTTAGGAAACCTGCTATTTTTAGAAAGTTACTTATTATTACACAACAAGTATAATAATACAAGAAATACAAGTAATACATAATTAGAATATATAGAATACATGATAAACACATCATAACGTTAAAATCAGTAAAACAAGACATGAACATATAAAACAAGTTAAGACATGATAAAACTAGTTACGTACTCAGTAATTAGAATACTTATACACGTATACTATTTATGTAGCATTAGTGAGATCGAAGTAGGACTCTCTTCCATTCGTCTTCTTCGTTCACTAGACTTAAGTTACGGATTTCCCGTCCTTTAAGTATGGACATACTTTCCTTATTAGGATTTCCCCGTCTGCAGGAAACTGTTTTCCCAATATTTGTTTTATATGTTTGATTACTTATGTTAGAATAAAAGCCTAAGCCATATACATGCATGACTAGTGTCACCTAGTTATGGAGGTACCATAACCATAACATTGGAGGCACCAGTGTTATGACTTCCCCACGGCGAAGTGATTGCTCGTGGCGTCCCTTTTCAGCTTTGGTCATCATATTATATTATCATGTGAGGCGTATGGGTGCATCCTAGTTACATGTGTAGCAGTAATATCAAAGTGAATGCGATGTGTGCCTCGCATCCTTCACTAGGAGTTGATCCCTCCTACCCAGACTATTTAATTAGAGGCAACCCCTCTAATTGCATGACGAGGTCTCTCCTCCAAGTATTCATGCACGGTGGAACCTCATGACCTATATGGGCTATTTGGCTAATTAAACAGATTTTCATAGAAACATGTGTCTTTTCAAACTATAAAACCAGTTTTATGAACATGAATCTAGATTATGTAGAACTTATGCTATTCCGCTGCTATTGGTCTATATGCTTACGTTATTCCATGTCATACTTGTATATCCATGCACTGAGCGTTACGCTCAGCCGTTTTCCTTTCATGTTCCCAAACGGCAGGTACTCAAGGGCGCTCGTAGACTCTAAGCGTACATGCATATGGATTGGAAGCTTTCTATCCTTCTTTACTTTATCCATTTCATCATACATTTTGATACTTATTTCTATGGACATTGTTTAGTCCTTTTCCTTTACAGTACTTATGTTTGTGTATGATGAGCTTATACTTTGGGGTACCGATGTTTGTTTTCGGTATTTCCTTTTATGGTCATGTAATGTTTTAAGACATTTTCCTTGTATGCTTTGATGACACGCCATAATCACGCGTGACATTCCATTTACCAAAATGGGGTGTTACAATTGTGGTATCAGAGACAAGGCTTCTACCTATAAGCTCTCAAAACACGACATGTGATTAGTGGGTAGTCACTATGGTCTTCCTAGAACTGACAGTCGATTTTCATGCATTCATTGTTTTCATGCATTCATGTATATGTCATTGTCGCAGGTTTATGACTAAGTAACGGTTGGTACAGGACTGACCCTATTTAGTCGCATGTGCTTTTATCGAAACTTTTCACTTTGGGACCGACCCATAGGCGTCCCCTCGCCATGTCTTTGTGTTTGGGTGAACTGACCATAGACGTTCACTCTCGCGCATATAAAAGTTTTCATAAAACTGCATCATGCATTCATGTACTAGTTTTCCTGCATAAAATTTTTCTCATGATTTATTGGTATAAAATTTTTTTCATGTATATATTTTATGTTTGATCAGTTTAATCATGTATTTTTGTTTTATACTGTAAGATGGTTCTCACACATGAGCAAGAACAAGTCAATGCAGCAGTCCAAGCTGCAATGCAAGCTTTTCTTCCTCAGTTGAGGAACGAAATCAGGGCTGAGGAGCAGGCTGCCAACAATCAGCAACAGCACCCAGTACCTCCTCCTCCTCCAAAAACATTGGTCAAATGGCTGGAGAGATTCAACAAGCAACGTCCTCGATCCTTCGAGAGAACTGATAGCCCCAGTGAAGCTGAAATTTGGTTGGCTCATATCGAGAAGATATTCGATGCAATGGGCTGTGACCCCGTCTTCAAGTCGAGGTTGGCCTGTTACAAGTTCGAAGATGATGTACTGGGATGGTGGGAGGCAGTCAAGCAGTCTGAGGGAGGTGACAATTGGGTGGCTGGTTTGACTTGGGCTCAGTTTAGGGAGTTAGTGATGGGACAGTTCTTCCCCAAGGCTGAGCAAGACAAGCTGAAGAGGGAGTACCACGGAATCAGGCAGAGAGCTGAGGAGAACAGCAACGAGTTCATGTAGCGCTTTCTTCGTTTGGCTAGTTTTCTTGGCGCAGCAGCAGGTTCTGCCGAAGAGCAAGCATACCACTTCCGGTGGGCTCTTCGTACATCGGTCTCCAACAACTTGGTGTGTGTTACTTTTAACACTATGGCACAAGTTTCCGATGCAGCACGTAAGCTGGAGATGCTGCAGGAAAGAGAGGAGTTCGGGGAAGCAGAGAGACCTGAGAAGAGGTATTTATTCGTTATTCAGCGGTGACCATTTCGAATTCATTCAGTATTATCCAATATTCATATCTCTCTTTAAACTGCATCTTTTAGGCAGAAGACTAGGGACCGTTCTCAGCCGGCTACTCAGTAACAACCTACTCAGCCCAAGGGTAACGGTCAGACTCAAGACCATTCTGCTTCGGATAGGCGTGACAATAATGATAATTACCGTAACAACGCCGGAAACTACAACAGCAGCAGGTCCTTACACTTACTTATTTCCTTATGTTACATGTGATAATTCATAATTCTGACACATTAGCAATCTTCTACCAGGAATCATGGTAACGGGAGGGAGCAGAACCAAAGAGGTTCACAACCTAACCGTCCAGCTATCACTGGTATTATATCTTACGAGTTTCTGCATTGTCCTTTTGTACCTATGAACTATGTCTCATGTATACATTTATAGACAGGCTCCCAGCCAGCACGGGCACCTGCTGGAGGGTATACTCACCCTCTTTGCACTACATGCAACCGTAGGCACCGAGGGCCATGTCGCCGCGACAGCGACGCATGCTACAACTGTAGCCTTACTGGTCATCGCATGAAGGACTGCCGCAAGGGCGAGATGGAGGGCACATCTGGACATGCTGATTCCAAGCCGCCTCCTACTAGTGGACGCGTTTACACGACTTCTCGCGACCAGACCAACAAGTCTACAGGTACCATCACTAGAATCTTGTATATGTATGGTCAAGCTACATGTGTTTTATTTGACACGGGTGCTACTCATACAGTCATTTCTACTACCTATGCTAAGAATGTTAGGATATCCCCTATGCCATTAAAGAACGTACTAAACATTTCCACGCCTTTAAGAGACTCTGTACGCATAACCTATGTGTACAAGAGCCTTACCCTAGAGTTTGACGACAATATTCGTCCTATTGACACACTTCCATTGGATATGTGCGATTTTGACATGATATTAGGCATGGACTGTAATAACTAGCTTTTTGCTAGTAAGAAATTATCGTTCTAATGTTCTAATCGAATTGATCTAGATTTTCTATGTGACTCAGTTTTATTTTGGTGGAAACAAATATTTTTGGTTGGTTTTTAAATTTAAATGTGCAAAGACTTAAAAGTAAATGTCGTTAAAGTAAAGGGCAAGAATTAAAATCTAAGTCTAATTAAAAAGAAAGGTGCGATATTTAAAGACTTTTTGAAAAGTAACTTAATTAAAATGATTAAAAATGAAGGCGTAACGGAAATTAAAATTAGACAAGAATTAGAAATGTAAACTAAAAATTAAACAAGTCAAAATAAGAGAAAGATACCCTCCAATCGGAATATATTCCGATTGAACCAATCGGAATGTCAAACGTGACCAATCGGAATGTCTATAGAAACCCAATCGGAATACTGTCACTCGCCAATCGGAATGTCCAGAAACTCCTCCAATCGGAATGTTTAACTTACCTCTTGATCGGAATGTATTGTGAGCTCGGTCGGAATGCTTATCGGAATCCACCGATCGGAATCTGTCACTTTACCCAATCGGAATGTCCAAACATACACAGATCGGAATATCAAAGTCCTCACGATCGGAAAGTAAAACCCTTTCCCGATCGTCAAGATCGGAATACGGAGACTTGGATGGAAATTAAGCTAAGTAAATAAGCTATTGTTCTAATAAGCACTAGACTAAATCCTTAAGGTAAATCGTGTAAAAATAAGCTATAAAACTGAAAGTTAACAACTTTTAAAATATGAAAAAGATAAACTTTAAGAAAAACAACTTTTTATATAAAAATAACTTTTGTAAAAACTATATAAACTTGAAAAAAATAAATCAAATAAGCTATGAAAATAAATGGTTTAAAACAATCAAAAGCATAAAAATCAAACCTTTAAACGAATCAACAAGAGAAAAACGCGTGTAAATCAAAGATCAAAGAAAGGTAGAAGAAGATGAACAAGATAAAGTAAAGGTGCAAGTAATTAAAAAGAAACACTTACTTGAAATTAAAAGTAATTAAAGGTGCAAAACATGTATTTAAATGTGCAAGTAATTAAATGTGCATAAATGAAAGTGGAAGAATGGTTTGTCAAGCCACCAACAAGAGTAAATGAATGAAAATGAGGGTTTATATAGGTGATTAGGGAGTGGTTAGGGGAAGCTTCCTCTCTCCTTCCTTTCTTGTTAATTGCACCATCAAGTCCTTCCTTCTTAATCTTTTTTGTTAATCTTGGAATGTGATGACTTTTGGCTCGGGATTTCTTTGGACTCGTCTTATAATTCTTCGATAAATAAGACTTGAGTTCCTCGGCTTTAAGTAAACTTCCGTCTTTTGACTTTTTCTTCGATAAATCTTCAGAATTGGTCTTGGACTTCCGTTCTTTATCCACTTTTGACTTCTTGACTTCGTCTTTCATCCTTTTCTTCAATAAAAGTCCGTAAATGCCCATGAATTCCCGTGTTTTCTCCACTTTTCACCTTTTCGTCCTAAATCACAACAAAAACACAAACCACGCATAATTCCGACATAAAAGACATAAAATACACGTTTTGGTCCGGTTATTATTGTAATTAAGTGGTAGAAAAGATGGGTGTTTACACACCTATCAAATCCCCTACACTTGACCATTGCAATGTCCTCATGCAATGTATTAGTTACAAAGCATGTTTACACTTTTCATCATAATCAATCCACATTGGCCTTTATTAAAGAGATAGAAAATTATAAAAATGCAAAGCAAAGAAATTAAAAGCATACCTTGGGTTTTGAAAATGTCATGAATAATCATCATCCTCAACTTTTCACTTTCTCCAAACCAAGCTTAAAAACGAGATCATTGTTATTATAAGTTAGTAAACTAACACGAACTCATGTGGGCCAATTATTTACTTAGACTCCCTTATTCCTATGGGTATCTCTTATATTTTATTATTTGTCTTGAATGATCACGAGGATGCATTGTTTGACTTATTTAGATAATTATTAAGTCTGAAAATAAAGTGCACGATTTAATCAATAGTTAGCTAAAGGACCAAATCTTTTAAAACTGCTTCTCGGGACCTCATAAAGTTCATATCTTGGCATAACTCGCTTCGCGATTTGAGACCTTTCTCAGACCGATATTTGGCAGCGACTTCATACTTCAAATCTTGAGAGACGTTCATGAAATAATGGTCTTCTCTTCATAATTGGAATTTCTTCACTTGGAATTTTTGAGAGATTCTTCATATATGGACCACGACTTCTTCATTTTTCTCCAATCTTTATTTTGGATTTTGATATACAACGATCCGCCTCCTTTATTGACTTGGATCTATTTATCCTCATACCTTGTTAGGGTCTTTTCGGATACACTTCTCCATGACTTTTTGGGAGTTTTTGCTTTTCGTCGTGTGTCTCGATCCTTCATATTGATTTTCGATAATGATTCTTCACATCACTTTTGGATCTTTAGCAACAAAACATAACCCTCATGCCTTGTTAGGGCCTTTTCGGACTCGCCAATCTTCGCGTCCCGCTTCAATAAGTTATGCCTTGGCTATGAACTCTAATCCATACCGAGCAACTTTTAAACGATCTGGGGCTAGAAGCTAAGTAACTTTTCAAATCGTACAACCTTATTTATTAGCAGATAAATTTATTAGCAAGCGATGGGAGAATAGGCTCATAATTAACTCACATAAATTCACGAAAGAATACCGAACTTATAATTGGCTCTATCATCTCTCGTTCTCCACAGTTTAAAATCTCAAGTAATGAGACTCATGGATACTTAGCCTATTAAATCAAAGTTTTGGGTTTTCGAGTCGCCTATAGGATCATGCAAATTCTTAGACTTTTTCAAGTTTAGAAATCGCATCTTAAAGTTCCCTTGATAAACGACTCTCTAGGATCAATTATAGGAACTTGCGAAAAGTTCTTGTTCTTAACCCGCGAGAGTTAAGACTTTCGCGTTTTATAGCTCCCTATATAAAAGCCTAGCAAAACTTGACTTAAACACGTTAAGGATACTAGCTAGAGTAAACTCGGATTGAGTCAAAAGATTCACAACGTTTGAAAATTAAAACCACTTATTAAACATTTATTCTAGCAAAGAAAGAAAATAACTATACAAAGATAACAACTAATAGGCCAAAATAGATCAAAAATTTTGAAAAAATGTCGAAAAATTGATTTTCCGGTTATAATGAGGACAAAAACAAGGAAAAGGCCACTTAACTTCGATAGAAGTCCCCCCTACACTTAAGATAAACATTGTCCTCAATGTTTAAGCATGTGGGAGTAAACTCCCCTACACTTAAGACATTGTGCACGTTGTTTAAATTTCGCTAAGGAAAAGACAACTAAAGAGATTCCTATTTTAATATTGAGAAAATCTAAAATAGTGAATCGAAAAGAGTTTAGGATAGAACCGGGATAAAGTAGAACACGAAATCACGGGTCGTCAAGAATCATCAAGAGTGGATCATTGAAGCTCGAATCCCTGATTAAGAAGTGAGGAGAGGAAATAGCAATCCAAAGGGTCCCCCCTACACTTATGGTAAAGAAAGCGAAAAGATAGATGCATGGGTTGCCTCCCAAGAAGCGCTTGGTTTTTGTTAACCGAGTCGTGAGCCTGACTCGACCTTGATCATCAACGGAAGAAGCATGAGACATATCCACCAGGATCAAAGACATAGTTTTCATCCATCAATAAACACGAGCTTACGGCGAACAAGGCAAGCCAAAGAAGAAGTGGCAGGGTTCCCTTAAGCAGCGATGGAGCCCGGTGGAAGCAAAGATGAAGTGGTGCAAGCATGTCTTCAAGAGGTCCAAATATTTTTCCTTTTATTTCATCAGGTGGATACTGAGATGGCTTAAAGACTTCAATACCGGGGTCGAACACCTTTTCCTTCAGGGGAAAATAGCACTCCGGCTCAGCCGAGTGTGAAGAAGATCCGCAAAGAAGCACAACCTCGTCCTCAGAAGTGGGACAAAGAGGTGTCAAATCATACGTGCAACGGATTTCGGTGTCGACCGGTTTCTTCTCCTTTGACAAAATGCTCTTCAAATCCAAAGTAGGATCAAGACGATAATCTTCAAAGTCATAAGGAGGAGCATCACTCTCATGAGGGAAGTATGTGTTAAGAAATTCAGAAAAATCTTCCTCAAATGAATAATCGTCCAAAGTAGGATCGAGTGATGGCGGAGGATCTTCAGTATGTGAAGAATCGCTCGAGAGAGTATCAGCCTCATCAAAATCATCGAAAGTGGGCAGCTCGGGATACTCAGAAGTACAATCAAAATCATCTGAATCTGAGCTAGAATCATCATCATCATAAGCGTCAAAGACCGGTGACGAATCATAAATGGGAGAAGCGTCCAAAGTAGGGAGAGAATCATCCACATCATCATGAAAAAGTGGATTATCGATGCAAGAGTCGAATAGAGGATTTTCGTAGACGGTAAAGTCATCTAGCACATTAATCATATTCACTGATTCTCGGCCTCCAAAAGTTGTACTAGTAAGCTTCCCCATTTTGAAAACTTTTGCATCATCCCCGACTCGTAAGATTAACTCACCTTCGGCCACATCCACTAAAGCTCGTCCGGTTCTCAAAAATGGCCGACCAAGTATTAAAGGGATACGAGGGTCCATTTCATAATCAACGACAACAAAATCGACCGGGAAAGTAAATGTGCCAACTTTGATAAACACGTCTTCGGCTATACCAACGGGGTAAGCGAGAGTGCGATTTGCAAGTTCAAGAGTCATCTTTGTTGGAGTGAGGTCGGGTAATGATAGTGTATTCCAAACACTCA
Source organism: Glebionis coronaria (assembly GCA_025667525.1). Lineage (NCBI taxonomy): Eukaryota > Viridiplantae > Streptophyta > Magnoliopsida > Asterales > Asteraceae > Glebionis > Glebionis coronaria. The sequence continues at coordinate 38,543,616 of CM046874.1, read as the reverse complement.
ATGGCATAAGATTAATACTAGCCCCGAGATCAGCAAGGGCAGTAAATTCTTCAGTTTTGTTGAACACGCAAGGCAACACAAAACGACCGGGATCTCCAAGCTTTTCCGGAAGTTCTTTAAGAATAACTGCAGAGCAGTTTTCGTTTAATCGTGTGTTGGCGAGTTCAATCAGCTTCTCCTTCTTGTTAAGCAATTCCTTAAATGCTTTAACAAATTTGGGCATGTGGACAAGTGCTTCAAGAAAGCTAATGTTGAAGTTCATTTGAGAAATCATCTTGATAAAGCTAGTTACTTGAGCGTCCTCCTTGTTTAGCATTTTGTTCTTGCCCAAGCGAGAGGGATAAGGGATATTGGGTTTGGGTGGTGAAGGTGCAGGTGTAGGTAAAGGTTGAGATGTTGAAGGGTCATTTGTGGAAACGTCATCACGTCGAGGCGGAGACGGTAATGGTGCACTAATACTAGGTGTAGGAGGAGTAGGGATACATGGTGGTGGAGGAGGTGTAGATGATGGTGGTGGAATTGGTGGTCCTACGATGGTGACTCCACTACGAGTAGTAATAGCACTCACATTGGCTCGCGGGTTAGTGACGGTGTTTGAAGGTAAAGAACTTGAAGAAGAAGGTTGAGCGACTGGCAAGAAACTAGCAAGCATATTCTTCAAATCATTGGTTTGATTGCTGAAAGAGGATTGAATATTATCTCGAAGCTCGGATCTTATCTCATTTCCTTGCTTTGTGATATCTCCTTTCAGATTGATAATTTGGCTCTACAAGTTCTTGATTTGCTCACCTTGGGTTCTCATGATGGCCTCAACATCCGGATTAATGGGTAGGGTTTGTTGGGTGGGTGGGTGATAAGGATTAGAAGCTCTTGGTGGGATTTGGTTGCTTCTATTGTAGTTGTTAGCGGGATTTTGGTTTTGAGGAGAAAAACCGGGTGAAAGGTAGTTGTTGGAACGGTAACTCAGCAGATTTCTATCCCCTTGTTGTCTAGCTTGGTAATTTTCCGGTCAATAATTACCGTAAGCTGCATACACATTTTCCGGATTTCCTTGTGTCGAAGGGCAATCGGTGTATGAGTGAGGACCGCCACATGTTTCACAAGGATTAGCAACCGCTTTAACTTGTTGTTGTTGTTGGTTTGAAGCGAGAAGCGTAATACTTTTGCTCATTTCAGTCATCATGCGGGTGAGTTCAGTCATCTCAGGGTTTGCTGAGGTGGAGGAAACATTGACTCTCGGGTTGTTCCTAGAAGAAGCAGAGGAATCCCAGTTTTTGTGGTGAGTAGTCATGTTCTCAATAAGCTCTCTACACTCCTCGGGTCTCCTTTTCATGAATGTGCCACCGGCGGCTGCATTGATCGTATCACGATCTCGAAAAGTTAAACCGTTGTAGAAAGTATCTATTAAGGTCACAGGGAGCATGTTGTGGTTTGGACATCTATCGATCAAGACATTATATCTCTCCCAAGCATCAAAAGAGATTCATCGGGATCTTGCATGAAACCGCTGATCTGGTTGCGAAGGCTCGTGACCATGGATGGTGGAAAGTAGCGCGACAAAAAGCGTTGAGTCATATCATCCCAAGTGTGAATAGAATTCTTCGGGAGACGATCAAACCATTTCTCGGCATGATGTAATAGAGTGTGTGGAAAGAGTTGTAGGCGAAGCTCATCCATAGTGGCACCAGCCAACTTCATGCTCTGGGTGATTGTAATGAACTTGTCGAGGTGTTTGTTGGCATCATCATCAGGCAATCCTCTAAATGGGTTTGTTTGTACTTGCTGAATCATGTGGTGCTTCAACGAAAACTCAGGAGCGTTGATTTGCATCGGCGCAATCGGTCCTCCTCGTCCAAACATGGTTGGTTGACAAAGTTCCTCCATGGTCCGAAGATCGGGCTGTGGAAGAGCATTGTTGTTATTATTAAGGTGCGGTGGTTGATTATTGTTGTTAACACCTGCCATATCTAAATCTTCTTGAGGCTCGGGCTCTTGATAATTAGAAGATCTAGTACGCATATACCTGAAAATGCAAAAGAAAAAGAAACCAAACGCAAAGACAATATATATACACAATAAAGATAAAATCTTTTTGTATTTTTGAAATTTTTAATTTTTTATGGATTTTTATCAATTTTAATTTTTATATTTTTTGAATTTTTTATGCAAGAAAATTAACGTTCACAAGTGAACGGATCCCAAAAAGCAACGTGTCTCTCACAGAAAACTATTGATCTTAACGAAAAGAGCCGGCAGCGGCGCCATTTAATAACTAGCTTTTTGCTAGTAAGAAATTATCGTTCTAATGTTCTAATCGAATTGATCTAGATTTTCTATGTGACTCAGTTTTATTTTGGTGGAAACAAATATTTTTGGTTGGTTTTTAAATTTAAATGTGCAAAGACTTAAAAGTAAATGTCGTTAAAGTAAAGGGCAAGAATTAAAATCTAAGTCTAATTAAAAAGAAAGGTGCGATATTTAAAGACTTTTTGAAAAGTAACTTAATTAAAATGATTAAAAATGAAGGCGTAACGGAAATTAAAATTAGACAAGAATTAGAAATGTACACTAAAAATTAAACAAGTCAAAATAAGAGAAAGATACCCTCCAATCGGAATATATTCCGATTGAACCAATCGGAATGTCAAACGTGACCAATCGGAATGTCTATAGAAACCCAATCGGAATACTGTCACTCGCCAATCGGAATGTCCAGAAACTCCTCCAATCGGAATGTTTAACTTACCTCTTGATCGGAATGTATTGTGAGCTCGGTCGGAATGCTTATCGGAATCCACCGATCGGAATCTGTCACTTTACCCAATCGGAATGTCCAAACATACACAGATCGGAATATCAAAGTCCTCACGACCGGAAAGTAAAACCCTTTTCCGATCGTCAAGATCGGAATACGGAGACTTGGATGGAAATTAAGCTAAGTAAATAAGCTATTGTTCTAATAAGCACTAGACTAAATCCTTAAGGTAAATCGTGTAAAAATAAGCTATAAAACTGAAAGTTAACAACTTTTAAAATATGAAAAAGATAAACTTTAAGAAAAACAACTTTTTATATAAAAATAACTTTTGTAAAAACTATATAAACTTGAAAAAAATAAATCAAATAAGCTATGAAAATAAATGGTTTAAAACAATCAAAAGCATAAAAATCAAACCTTTAAACGAATCAACAAGAGAAAAACGCGTGTAAATCAAAGATCAAAGAAAGGTAGAAGAAGATGAACAAGATAAAGTAAAGGTGCAAGTAATTAAAAAGAAACACTTACTTGAAATTAAAAGTAATTAAAGGTGCAAAACATGTATTTAAATGTGCAAGTAATTAAATGTGCATAAATGAAAGTGGAAGAATGGTTTGTCAAGCCACCAACAAGAGTAAATGAATGAAAATGAGGGTTTATATAGGTGATTAGGGAGTGGTTAGGGGAAGCTTCCTCTCTCCTTCCTTTCTTGTTAATTGCACCATCAAGTCCTTCCTTCTTAATCTTTTTTGTTAATCTTGGAATGTGATGACTTTTGGCTCGGGATTTCTTTAGACTCGTCTTATAATTCTTCGATAAATAAGACTTGAATTCCTCGGCTTTAAGTAAACTTCCGTATTTTGACTTTTTCTTCGATAAATCTTCAGAATTGGTCTTGGACTTCCGTTCTTTATCCACTTTTGACTTCTTGACTTCGTCTTTCATCCTTTTCTTCAATAAAAGTCCGTAAATGCCCGTGAATTCCCGTGTTTTCTCCACTTTTCACCTTTTCGTCCTAAATCACAACAAAAACACAAACCACGCATAATTCCGACATAAAAGACATAAAATACACGTTTTGGTCCGGTTATTATTGTAATTAAGTGGTAGAAAAGATGGGTGTTTACACACCTATCAGACTGGCTATCCAAACATCACGCCACCATATACTACCATACATATCGGGTCATCTTCGGTGATGTAAATGCACCAGAGTACATTCACAACGGGTTCGTACCCGGAAGGTCTCTAAAAATCATATTGACCTTACAAGCACGTGCACTACTGTCACATGGTTGTGACGGCTATCTTTCTACTATTCATGATTTGGAGGCTGAAGCTCCATCTATCCAGAATCAGCCGATCGTATCAGAATTCCCAGATGTGTTTCCAGAAGAACTTCCGGGCATACCACCTGCTCGTGAAGTGGAGTTTAATATTGAGCTCGTCCTAGGAGCTGAGCCAATATCCAAGGCTCCTTATTGTATGGCTCCCATAGAGCTGAAGGAGTTAAAGGAACAACTTCAGGAACTATTAGAACGCGGTTTCATTCGACCTAGTGCTTCTCCATGGGGCGCACCTATTCTGTTCGTAAAGAAGAAGGACGGCAGCATGCGTCCATGCATAGATTATCGTGAGCTCAACAAGATCACCATTAGGAATAGATATCCGCTGCCACGCATTGATGACTTGTTTGACCAACTCCAAAGGGCCAAACATTTCTCCAAGATTGATCTGAGGTCTGGCTACCATCAGTTACGGGTTAAAGAGCAGGACATCGCCAAGACTGCTTTCCGTACACGCTATGGGCACTATGAGCTCGTAATCATGCCTTTTGGCCTTACCAATGCTCCAGCTGTTTTCAGGGATCTGTTGAACCGTATCTTCCATGAGTTCCTGGACAAGTTCGTCATTGTCTTCATTGACGACATCCTGATATTCTCTAAGTCCAAGGAGGAACACGAAGACCATCTTCGTACAGTATTACAGATTCTTCGCCAGACGCAGTTGTATGCTAAATTCTCCAAGTGTGAGTTCTGGTTAGACAAGGTGGCGTTCTTAGGTCACATTGTATCAGCAGAAGAAATCACCATGGATCCAGCAAAGGTTGAGGCTATTACCAAGTGGCCAAGACCGACATCTACGACTGAAGTTCGTAGTTTCCTAGGCTTAGTTGGTTACTACCGTAGGTTCGTAGAGAACTTTTCCCGTTTAGCACTGCCATTGACCAAACTGATGCGGAAAGGGGAGAAATTCATCTGGACTGAAGAAAGAGAGAAGAGCTTTGAAGACCTAAAGTAGAAGTTAGTATCTGTACCGATTCTTACTTTCCCATCTGGTACAGGTGGATTTCAAATCTACAGTGATGCTTCAGGGAAGGGACTTGGTTGTGTTCTCATGCAACATGGGAAAGTGATTGCGTACGCTTCACGACAGCTTAAGCCTTATGAGGAAAATTACCCTACGTATGACTTAGAACTTGCAGCAGTCGTGTTTGCATTGAAGATATGGAGGCACTACTTGTATGGAGAATCATGTGATATCTTCACAGACCATAAGAGCCCGAAGTACATCTTCACTCAACGTGAACTGAATATGAGACAGAGGATACGGTTAGAGCTGTTAAAGGATTATGACATTAATCTGCAGTATCATCCCGGCAAGGCGAATGTAGTGGCAGATGCACTTAGTAGAAAGTCCGGTATGATAAACGACATTAAAATTGAGGAGGAAAATATAAGAGACTTAGAGCGACTAGACATCGAGATCATGGTACGTGGACAGTACGGTTACTTGGCTAATATTAGACTGGAACTTGAGTTACTCTTTAGGATCAAGGAAGCTCAGAAGGATGATGGTGAAATTTGTGCGATCATACAGAACTTAGAACAGCAGACGAAGTTTCGGTTAGATGACGATGGTATCTTATGACAGGGCACTAGACTTTGTGTTCCTGACGATCCTACTCTCAGGGAAGCGTTATTAGCTGAAGCTCACAGCTCCCCATTCTCCATTCATCCTGGTTCGACCAAGATGTATCACGACATCAAGCAATACTTTTGGTGGAGTGGTATGAAACAGGATGTTGCGACTTACGTCTCCAAATGTCTTACCTGCCAGCAGGTTAAGATCGAGCATCAGCGGTCTAGTGGTTTACTACAGCCGTTAGACATTCAAGAGTGGAAATAGGACAAGATCACCATGGATTTTGTTACCGGTATTCCGTATACAAAGAGGAGGCATGATGCGATTTGGGTTATCGTTGATCGACTTACTAAGTCAGCTCATTTCTTAACGATCCGCAAGGATGATCCGGTCAGTAAACTCGACGACACTTACAAGAAGGAGATCATGAGACTTCATGGTGCTTCATCCAGTATCGTCTCAGACAGAGATCCTCGTTTCACTTCGCGATTCTGGAAGAGTCTGCAGAAAGCTTGGGGTACAAAACTTAAGCTTAGCACGACTTTTCATCCCCAAACAGACGGGCAATCAGAGCGAACGATTCAGACATTAGAAGACATGCTGAAGTCTTGTGCGTTGGAATTGACAGGAGATTGGGACGATTACATCTGTTTGGTAGAGTTTGTATACAACAATAGTTGGCACGTCAGCATTAAGTGTGCTCCATTCGAGATGTTGTATGGCAGAAAGTGTCGCGCCGCAATCTGATGGGATCAGGTTGGTGAGCGAACACTTGAATGACAAGAAATGATAGAGTTGACCAACGAGAAGGTCGCTGTAGCAAAGCAGAAATTGCAAGAAGCACGTTCAAGTCAGAAGAGTTATGCCGACAAGCATCGTAGGGACTTACATTTTAACGTGAGAGATCACGTCTTTCTTAAGGTATCATCGGCACGTGGTGTTAGACGTTTCAGGATCAAAGGGAAGCTCAGTCCTCGATTCATCGGACCGTTTGATTTCATCGAGTGAGTCGGTGAAGTTTCTTATCGTTTAGCGTTACCTCCACAACTTTCTCACTTTCATGACGTTTTCCATGTGTCCTTACTCAGAGGGTACAAGTATCATCCCCTTCACATGGTTCAGTATCCACTGGAACAGATTCGTGAAGATCTTACCTTCATAGAGGAACCCGAACGAGTTCTGGACAGGCGAGAACGAGTCATGAGGAAGAAGACGATTCCATTCGTCAAAATCCTTTGGAGGGACCATACCGAGCGGGAAGCCACTTGGGAAACAGAGGAGTCTATCCGGGCTTCTTACCCTCATTTCATATTTTGAATTTGGGTATGTTCCTCTTTCAGTTTATTTTATCTATAATTCGGGGACGAATTATTCTTTTTAGGGGGGAAGAGTTGTAAAACTCGCATGCTTTTACCATGAATAGTACCCTTAGTAAACATACGTACATATTAAAACTTTCATTTTATAGCATGAATGTAACACCCCAAAATGTGATATGCGGAAGCGGTGAAGCTCGGGGGTTGTTACGTCATTGTATCATAGTTCAAGGTACAAGAGAACGACTCTAAATGAGACGTTTTATAAAAATACCTCGTTGAATTTAAATAAAAGCATCACATTACAAAAGGTCTCAGTTTCAAAAGATAGCGTAGCGGAATGTAAAAGTTTTAAACATCAACGAGATAATAGTTCAAAAGCATAAGTAGATAAATGTCCGAAGATAGCCAAGAAATGCATGCGGACTCCAAGTACTTCACGCAGCAGATACAAATCATCATCAATTACCTGAGATAAATGCTAAATTGGGTCAACATAAAGTTGGTGAGAATATAGGTTTCAAGTAAAAATTCATAGTAATTCGATTTCAGATTTCATTTCATGTACACATGCAACTATAGGAGGTATAGTGCCAAGTGTAGGATAAATTGGGTGTTCACAATATTTATGATAGCTAAGCTCGTGACATCGAAACTAGTGATCCAGTGCATACAATAGATTACATACATAAATTTTTGCCCTAATAGAGTACCTAGCCAAGATAACTCCGTTCATACAAATGGTACACACTCGTCCGGCGTCAGAATGCCCGAGTGGAGGTTGTCAACCCTCAATAGATCTATCCGTAACATAAGAGCTTACTCCAGCAGAGTAACTAACAATTCACGATAGTGTGGACTATGGCTAAAGCAACTTAAGCTATCTCATAAATAGTGTTCACAAAGCGTTCACAGAAATCAAGTTTTACTTGCGTCCAGAAGCAAGCATCAAAGCATTCATCACATCCCAAAACATTAAACATAGAAAGCAATTTAATAGGGATCTATAAACTCACCTCAAGCAACGACTCAAACCGCACAAGTATGATCAAATAGTAGCGAGCAACTCTAGCAACAACCTAAATATAATATTATAGTTTAGGCGCTAGCAAATAAGTCACAATAGTTCGTCACGTACGTTACTCATCAATCTTATATATTATTTTGTTGTTAAAATTGTGACTTGTAAATGTTATATCGTTATAAGCATTATAGTATATATATATACTTAGGCAAAAATATTTATTTTTGACTCGACGAAATTTCGACAGCCTTTCGGCGTAAATTTTAATTTACCCAAATTTATCTTAATAAATTTTTCAACACGATTTCTAACGAAAATTCGGCAGCCTTTCGGCATCACATAAAAATTTGCCATTTTTAGTAAGTACTCAAATCTTGTCCTAAAACCCGTATTTTCAACACTTTCTCAATCGCCAATATTTCAACAAGTCATTTTCCCGCAATAGTATCAATTTCTACTTTTAACGCTCAAACTTTTAACGATACACCAAGTATTCACATTTCGCGCTAATACCTTTTACAAAACGAGTCCAACATTTATACACAACTTTTATTAACCATTTTGACACTTAAAACAACTCCGTTTAACTCGAAAACGTCGTTTCGATCACTTTAAAAATCTAGACAGCAAACACATTATAGTGTTTTTCACAAAAATTAAGTTTTCCGACAATGAAATTTAAACGATCATATCTTACTCATTTTAGCTCCGTTTTTAGCCCATAATATATCGAAACGAAGGTATTATCTTATATTTTCATAATATCGTAGTAAACTAGTGTCAAAACAATTTTTACGACCCTCTACGCCTCTTATAAAAATCGGACAGATTGTATACTTTTCGTAAAAACTCGTTTTCGACCACTCTCAAGCGTAACCACTAGTAGTAACACTACTAGTTCCCTCCAATTATTCATAAACACCCTCAAAATCAAAGATTTAACTTCAAGTTCACAAATCTAAAAATACACATTTTTTATATTTTTACAAGTCTTTCAATTAAACCATTTTCATGCATGGATCTAATAGATCCACACATAATTTTCATAGATCTAAATTATTTCATGACCAAAAATATTTTTTATCATTTTATTTCAAGAAAATAGTTGATGAGTAACATGCATGCATAGATCTACAAAGATTATGCATGAAAAATGAAAAAGATGAAAAAGGTTTAAGAAATAACCTTGAGTAACGACTCTACGTAACCACGACAACTCGATCTACGCTCTAACCCACTAATAATCAACAAAAACACAACTTCTATAACTACCACCAAAACTCCTCAAATCTACAAACCAAGAAAACCCATTCTTCCTTATACTTGTATAAACCCTAGGATGTTTTTATTTTGTGTCAAATCTTCTTAAAATGGAGCTTCAAGAAAATCAACAATGGTAGAAAATGATGTTTGTGTTTTGTGCCGTGTGTTTTAGAGAAAGAAGGAGAGTGTGTGTGTTTTTTTTTGTGAAGTGTAAGAGTAAATAATTGTGAGGTGATGTTAAGGTTAAATGGGTAATGGGTTAAAATGTGTAAGGTTATGTAAGTTAAGCTTAAAATGGAAATTGGAAGAAATTTTAGTTTTGCTAGCATGTGTGATGTTGTTTGGCCGATTATGGGGGTCCCACTTAGGGTAAATAATTCAAATTTTTTACCATGGTAACTAGTTAGAAGGTTTAAGGTAAAAAGGTTAGTTAGTTTTAGGTAAATATCGAAAAGTATATAGTTAAGTTTAAAATTACGTAAAACTTAAAATTTGACGAAATATATTAAATTTACGATTTTTCGACGAAAACTGATATTTTATAATTTATAAGGTATTTTATGCACGCTAACGACGGTTAAACGTAAAAACGACGTAACATACGAAAACGCGATACGTTAATTAAATATTCACAGTAAATACGATTTATTACTATAAATAGCAAAAATACTAAAATACAGGCATATAAACATATACAGAAATATTTAAATACGCTGCTCATGAAAATACGATCACGCTGGTTAAACCTAAACAGTTAAGCACATAATTCACAGATAACGAATAATCTCATGGATCATCGTCAATTCATTGACCGTCTCAACACTTTGGTCAGGTTCACATAAAATGTTCAGAATAATGACTGAGCACAGTGTCAGGTCATTACTCGTCAGCAAACAGTTTTTCAGAAAACGTGTTCCAACACAGTTAAATCACATAGTTGACTAAATAAAAAGTCAAAGGGTAAAATAGTCATTTTACAAAGTAGGGAAAATTACCAGGTGTTACATCATCCCCTTGATAGAGAAGCTTTGTCCTCAAATCTTAGGAGTGTCACGGTTTCTAGAGTTCTCAAAGAGTTGCGGATATTTCTTGCGAAATTTATCCTCACGCTCCCAAGTGAATTCAGGTCCACGTTTAGAATTCCACCTCACCTTGATGATCGGAATACGACTCTGCTTCAATCGTTTGACCTCACGGTCCATGATTTCAACAGGTTCTTCGACAAATTGCATCTTGTCATCGATTCGGAGTTCCTCCAACGGTATAACGAGTGTCTCATCAGAAAGGCACTTCTTCAAGTTCGACACATAAAAAGTGTTGTGCACACGGCTCAACGTTTGCGGTAATTCGAGACGATAGGCTACGGTTCCAACCTTTGCCAGAATTTTGAAAGGTCCAATATAACGGGGGTTCAGCTTTCCTCGCTTTCCAAAACGTACCACACCTTTCCAAGGCGATACTTTTAGCATCACTTTGTCTCCCACTTGAAATTCGAGAGGCTTACGTCGAGCGTCGGCGTAACTCTTCTGACGGTCACAGGCTGCTTGGATTCGGCTCTTGATTTGAACAATCTTCTCAGTTGTTTCACGAATGAGTTCAGAGCCAGTGAGTTGAGTATCCCCAACCTCACTCCAACACACAGGCGAGTGACATTTACGACCATACAACGCTTCAAACGGTGCAACCTTAATACTGGTATGATAACTGTTGTTGTAAGAGAACTCCACTAGAGGTAAATGTCTGTCCCATTGCTTCCCAAGGTCAAGCACACAAGCACACAACATGTCCTCCAGCGTTTGAATAGTTCTCTCACTCTGTCCGTCAGTCTGCGGGTGATAAGCAGTACTCATGTCCAATTGCGTACCCAACGCTTTCTGAAGTGATTTCTAGAATTCCGAAGTGAATCTACCGTCTCTATCGAAAATTATCGAGATCGATATCCCATGTTTTGCGACTACTTCCTTCAGGTAAAGTCTCGTAAGCTTATCCATTGAATCATCTTCCTTCATAGCCAAAAAGTGTGCAGATTTCGTAAGTCGATCCACAATTACCCAAATTGTGTCATATCCGTTTGTTGTTTTAGGTAGCTTAGTTATGAAATCCATGGTTATGTTTTCCCACTTCCACATAGGAATTATAGGTTGAACCAACAATCGAGATGGTTTTTGGTGTTCTGTTTTCACTCTAGCGCAAGTCAGACACTTCCCTACATACGTAGCGATTTCAGCTTTCATGTTTGGCCACCAATATAGTTTCTTCATATCCTGATACATTTTGTCAGATCCTGGGTGAATCGAATACTTAGATTTATGCTACTCGTGCATAATCACGTCCCTTAGTCCTCCAAACCGTGGTAACCAACTTCTACCATTCAGATATAGTGTTCCATTAGTGCTAGTCTCCAGTTTCTTAGTAACCATTCCTCCTAATTTCTCAGCTTCAACATGTTCAGGCTTAAGGGCTTCGGTTTGTGCTTCACGAATTTGCACAGGTAAGTTCGGATTGATAACCATAGCTAACGGTCTAACTCTACGTGTCATCAATTGTTCCTTTCTACTTAGCGCATCCGCCACTACATTGGCCTTCCCAGGGTGGTAGCGGATTTCACAGTCATAATCGCTGAGCAACTCGATCCATCGACGTTGTCTCATGTTCGGCTCCTTCTGGTCTACAACATGTTGCAAACTCGTATGATCGGTATAGACGACACACTTGGTTCCATACAAGTAGTGTCTCCACAACTTCAAGGCAAATACCACCGCTCCTAGCTCCAAGTCATGCGTAGTGTACTTCTTCTCATGCGTTTTCAATTGTCGTGACGCGTAGGCGATAACTTTCTTCCTCTGCATCAACACAGCTCCCAATCCTTTTGCTGATGCATCACAGTAGACCACAAAGTCTTCCGATCCTTCTGGTAACGATAGAATAGGCGCACTACACAACATTTGTTTCAACTTCTGGAATGCTAATTCCTTTTTATCTCCCCATTCGTATTTCACCTTCTTTTGAGTCAACTTCGTCAATGGTTTCACGATCTTCGAGAATCCCTCGATGAACCTTCGGTAATATCTGGCGAGTCCTAAGAATTGTCGAATTTCAGTCGGTGTCGTAGGAGCAGTCCATTCCCTAATTGATTCAATCTTGGCAGGATCAACATGAATCCCCTTGCTATCAATAACGTGACCTAGAAATTGTACTCTTGGCAACCAAAAATCACACTTCGAGAACTTAGCGTACAATTCCTCCTTCTTAAGCAATTCCAATATTATCTTAAGATGCTCCTCATGTTCCTTCTCATTCCTTGAGTAAATCAGTATGTCATCGATGAACACAATGACAAACTTGTCCAAATACGGTTTACACACCCGGTTCATGAGGTCCATAAACACAGCAGGTGCGTTTTTCAAACCGAATGGCATCACTTGGAACTCATAGTGTCCATACCTAGTCCTAAAAGCAGTCTTTGCAACATGTTCCTCACGGACTCTCAATTGGTGATAACAAGACCTAAGGTCAATCTTCGAGTAAACGCTCGATCCTTGCAACTAATCAAACAGATCACCGATCCTAGGTAACGGGTAACGGTTCTTGATGGTAAGTTTGTTCAACTCACGATAGTCGATACACATCCGAAAACTTCCATCCTTCTTCTTTACAAATAAGACTGGAGCTCCCCAGGGTGAAGAACTCGGTCTTATGAATCCTTTATAAGTCAACTCTTGTAGTTGCGTCGCTAGTTCTTTCAATTCCGACGGTGCTAAACGGTAAGGCGCTCGAGCAATAGGTGCAGCTCCCGGTATTAAATCGATCTGGAATTCAACTTGTCTTGCCGGCGGTAATCCAGGCAAATCTTCAGGAAAGACTTCCGGAAAATCCCGTACGATAGGTACATCTTCCAACCGTTTTTCTTCCGTCTGCTTTTCAGTAACACAGGCTAAAAATACGTGGCAACCTTCCGACAACAACTTCTGAGCCTTGACACGCGAGATAATGTTCAGTCGTGACTTCCCTTTTCTGTTACTTGTATCCCCTTGTACCTCCAAAACTTCATCACCAAATGGTAAGCGAACGATCTTCTCGTCGCATACAATCGTAGCACGATATCTCGACAACCAGTCCATTCCGACAATCACGTCAAAACTCCCTAACTCAACAGGCATAAGGTCTATTACGAAAGGATGACCTAGAAGATTTAAAGTGCATCCATGAAGTATATGTCGGCTTCTATCAACTTCCCATTAGCTAATTCAATAGTGTACTTAGTGTCTAAGGGCGAAGGGGTCACATCAAGTAAAACACTAAAAACAGTCGACACAAAACTCCTATCGGCTCCAGTATCAAAAAAAATAGAAGCATAACGACCATTGAGAAGAAACGTACCCGTCACGACATCGGGGTTTTGTTGCGCTTCTCCTCCTCCTATCACATAGACCCTTCCACGAGCTTCCCTAGCTTTAGCAATCTTTCCTTGGTCCTTATTCTTTTTCTTTGGGCACTCATTGCTGTAGTGTCCCTTTTGCTGACATTCAAAGCAAGTGACGTTGGCTTTCGTGTTGGGTGGTGACTTACAATCTCTAGCAATGTGTCCAGTTTTCTTGCAGTTGTGACATTGTACATTGCATTGTCCATTATGGTGACGCTTGCATCGATTGCACAAAGGTAACGTCCCATTGTATACTCCCTTTTCCCTAGTACCAGAAGTGTACGCTTTCACGGTGTCTTGCCTCTTATTAGGATAGTTCCCATGGTTGTTCCTTTGGTTATTACCCCATTTTCTCTTGTTGTCCGCGGCATTCCCAGCATTTGCTCGAACAACTTGGTCCATCAGACTGTGAGCCATCCTTATAGCATCACTAACTTTTGTCGGTCCAGACGATGTCACATTCCCTTGAACTCTACCAGGTAAACCCCAAATATAGCGCTCAACCTTCTTTTCTTCATCTGGAACCATTCCAGGACATAGCAAACACAACTCTTGGAACCTCCTAGTGTACGTACCAATGTCATTGTTCTTCACAGTCAGGTTCCACAGTTCAATTTCCATTTTCTGAATCTCATTACGAGGACAGTATTCCTTAGTCAACAACTTCTTAAGTTCCTCCCAACTCATTCCATACGCCTCCTCGGCTCCAACCGTCTGCACATGGGTGTTCCACCATCTCAACGCTCCAGCAGCTAAAGTGCAAGTAGAATAAGTCACTTGGTTTTCAACAGTACATCCACTGACACGGAACACAGATTCCATCTTTTCAACCCAACGAGCTAATCCGACAGCTCCTTCAGTACCATTAAAATTCAAAGGGTCACAACTACTAAAGTCCTTGTAAGTACACGACTTAGGCGGTCGATTGTCAACATCGTTCGGTGGTGCTTCGTTCACGTTGTTGTTACCTTGAATGTTTGCCAGTGCAGCAGTCACTCGTTGCGTAATCAGTGCTACCAATTGTGCGTCGGTCATTCCGTTACGTGTGTTCACCATTGTTTCTCTGCGTTAAGACAACAATACAAATAAGGTTCAAGCACGAATATACACGTTATATATTTCTTATGCTACAATAAAATGCAGAATTTAACAGTACAACAAGCATAGAAAGGATAGTCATTGATCAAAGTCATAAAGTTAAATTCCCATTCATAGTCAAAATATCAAGTACATAGTCATAAAATAAGAGTTTCGATTAAATACCAAAGATCAAAACAAAACCAAAAATAACACCGAAAATGGTGACTGGATTAGAATCAGACTATAGATGTAATCGAAATGATACGTGATAGTATGCGATGACATATCGTGCAAAAACCAAATGTTAGATATCCGCGCGAATGGTTGTAGGGTATGCATGAAATAATCATTTATAGAAATTAAAGTATGCAAATCAGCGAGATGCATATGTATATAATACATATTACGTATTACATAATATATATTACATATTACTTATAGTGTTATCCTACGTAATACATTACGTAGTACACATATGTATACAAAGTAACAAGTAGCCACATCGGTTATAGTCTAGGCCTAAGATGCAAACCTAGTTCTCTATAACCAAGGCTCTGATTACCAAATCTGTAACACCCCAAAATGTGATATGCGGAAGCGGTGAAGCTCGGGGGCTGTTACGTCATTGTATCATAGTTCAAGGTACAACAGAACGACTCTAAATGAGACGTTTTATAAAAATACCTCGTTGAATTTAAATAAAAGCATCATGTTACAAAAGGTCTCAGTTTGAAAAGATAGCGTAGCGGAATGTATAAGTTTTAAACATCAACGAGATAATAGTTCAAAAGCATAAGTAGATAAATGTCCGAAGATAGTCAAGAAATGCATGCGGACTCCAAGTACTTCATACAGCAGATACAAATCATCATCAATTATCTGAGATAAATGCTAAATTGGGTCAACATAAAGTTGGTGAGAATATAGGTTTCAAGTAAAAATTCATAGTAATTCGATTTCAGATTTCATTTCATGTACACATGCAACTATAGGAGGTATAGTGCCAAGTGTAGGATAAATTGGGTGTTCACAATATTTATGATAGCTAAGCTCGTGACAACGAAACTAGTGATCCAGTGCATACAATAGATTGCATACATAAATTTTTGCCCCAATAGAGTACCTAGCCAAGATAACTCCGTTCATATAAATGGTACACACCCGTCCGGCGTCAGAATGCCCGAGTGGAGGTTGTCAACCCTCAATAGATCTATCCGTAACATAAGAGCTTACTCCGGCAGAGTAACTAACGATTCACGATAGTGGGGACTATGGCTAAAGCAACTTAAGCTATCTCATAAATAGTGTTCACAAAGCGTTCACATAAATCAAGTTTTACTTGCGTCCAGAAGCAAGCATCAAAGCATTCATCACATCCCAAAACATTAAACATAGAAAGCAGTTTAATAGGGATCTATAAACTCACCTCAAGCAACGACTCAAACCGCACAAGTATGATCAAATAGTAGCGAGCAACTCTAGCAACAACCTAAATATAATACTATAGTTTAGGCGCTAGCAAATAAGTCACAATAGTTCGTCACGTACGTTACTCATCAATCATATATATTATTTTGTTGTTAAAATCGTGACTTGTAAATGTTATATCGTTATAAGCATTATAGTATATATATATATATACTTAAGCAAAAATATTTATTTTTGACTCGACGAAATTTCGACAGCCTTTCGGCGTAAATTTTAATTTACCCAAATTTATCTTAATAAATTTTCCGACACGATTTCTAACGAAAATTCGGCAGCCTTTCGGCGTCACATAAAAATTTGCCATTTTTAGTAAGTACTCAAATATTGTCCTAAAACCCCTATTTTCAACACTTTCTCAATCGCCAATATTTCAACAAGTCATTTTCCCGCAATAGTATCAATTTCCACTTTCAACGCTCAAACTTTTAACGATACACCAAGTATTCACATTTCGCGCTAATACCCTTTTACAAAACGAGTCCAACATTTATACACAACTTTTAGTAACCATTTCGACACTTAAAACAACTCCGTTTAACTCGAAAACGTCGTTTCGACCACTTTAAAAATCTAGACAGCAAACACATTATAGTGTTTTTCACAAAAATTAAGTTTTCCGACAACGAAATTTAAACGACCATATCTTACTCATTTTAGCTCCGTTTTTAGCCCATAATATATCGAAACGAAGGTATTATCTTATATTTTCATAATATCGTAGTAAACTAGTGTCAAAACAATTTTTACGACCCTCTATGCCTCTTATAAAAATCGGACAGATTGTATACTTTTCGTAAAAACTCGTTTTCGACCACTCTCAAGCGTAACCACTAGTAGTAACACTACTAGTTCCCTCCAGTTATTCATAAACACCCTCAAAATCAAAGATTTAACTTCAAGTTCACAAATCTAAAAATATACATTTTTATATTTTTACAAGTCTTTCAATTAAACCATTTTCATGCATGGATCTAATAGATCGACACATAATTTTCATAGATCTAAAATATTTCATGACCAAAAATAATTTTTATCATTTTATTTCAAGAAAATAGTTGATGAGTAACATGCATGCATAGATCTACAAAGATTATGCATGAAAAATGAAAAAGATGAAAAAGGTTTAAGAAATAACCTTGAGTAACGACTCTACGTAACCACGACAACTCGATCTACGCTCTAACCCACTAATAATCAACAAAAACTCAACTTCTATAACTACCACCAAAACTCCTCAAATCTACAAACCAAGAAAACCCATTCTTCCTTATACTTGTATAAACCCTGAGATGTTTTTATTTTGTGTCAAATCTTCTTAAAATGGAGCTTCAAGAAAATCAACAATGGTGGAAAATGGTGTTTGTGTTTTGTGTCGTGTGTTTTAGAGAAAGAAGGAGAGTGTGTGTGTTTTTTTTGTGAAGTGTAAGAGTAAATAATTGTGAGGTGATGGTAAGGTTAAAGGGGTAATGGGTTAAAATGTGTAAGGTTATGTAAGTTAAGCTTAAAATGGAAATTAGAAGAAATTTTGGTTTAGCTAGCATGTGTGATGTTGTTTGGGCGGTTATAGGGGTCCCACTTAGGGTAAATAATTCAAAAATTTTACCATGATAACTAGTTAGAAGGTTTAAGGTAAAAAGGTTAGTTAGTTTTAGGTAAATATCGAAAAGTATATAGTTAAGTTTAAAATTACGTAAAACTTAAAAATTTGAGGAAATATATTACGATTTTTCGACGAAAACTGACATTTTATAATTTATAAGGTATTTTATGCACGCTAACGACGGTTAAACGTAAAAACGACGTAAAATACGAAAACGCGATACGGTAATTAAATATTCACAGTAAATACGATTTATTACTATAAATAGCAAAATACTAAAATACAGGCATATAAACATATACAGAAATATTTAAATACGTTGCTCATGAAAATACGATCACACTGTTAAAAACTAAACAGTTAAGCACATAATTCACAGATAACGAATAATCTCATGGATCATCGTCAATTCATTGACCGTCTCAGCACTTTGGTCAGGTTCACAGAAAATGTTCAGAATAATGACAGAGCACAGTGTCAGGTCATTACTCGTCAGCAAACAATTTTTCAGAAAACGCGGGATAACCTCCCGGTTCCAACACAGTTAAATCACATAGTTGACTAAATAAAAAGTCAAAGGGTAAAATAGTCATTTTACAAAGTAGGGAAATCTACCAGGTGTTACAATGAACATGTGTCACGATTAGTAATTACAGAAGTTATGTACGTATTATAATTACGACAAGTATTAAGTACATGTAAATACACGATAATTATTATCAATAATAATTATAATCACGAACATGAAATCATGAACATAAGAATCATGAATATATAGTTATGTATTTACGTATATTATTAATACAATATATATCATTACGTACAAGTAATTATAAATAACACGAATAATTAAACGTAACACGTAAACACGAACACACGAACACGTAATAATTAGAAACGAGAAAAGGCTTCGGGTTTCCCTTGGTGGGCCCTACTAGCTGCGACACAAGAGGAAGAGAGGGGCCCAAACCATTTGTTTTTACCAAATAACAAATAAAAGAAATATAATTTTCATTCACAGAAGATTTTTAAGAAAACCAAAAAACCCTAATCTCTCTCTCTCTCTCTCTCTCTCTCTCTCTCTCTCTCTCTCTCTCTCTCTCTCTCTCTCTCTCTCTCTCTCTCTCTCTCTCTCTCTCTCTCTCTCTCTCTCTCTCTCTCTCTCTCTCTCTCTCTTGTGGCCGGTGGCATAACAACACCACAAGGGTGTTTGGTTGATCTTGATTAAACAAATCATAAGAGTGTGTTCGTGTGATCATTATGCATTCATTCCACGTGTTTTGGTAATCCGTAACCCTTTTGTTTTTTTATTTTATTTAACTAATCATAACATGAACATGTAATTAAATAAAAACATGACAAAAACATGTCATGGGATCAAGGGGTAAAATAAAAGGGTGTTTCGGGTTTGTTTGTTTTGCCGCCACACAAACCGAGAGCAAGGTCTCTCAGCGTCGGTTGGTTTACACCACCAACCGAGACATATGTCTCGGTGGTGTTGGTGTTCGGTCGACAGCAAGGACAAGGCACCCCGACTTGCTTCGGGGGTGTCCTTGTAGTTTATGGGTCTCGGCGGCAGCAAGCCACCACCACCGGCACACAGCCGGTGGCTAGGTTGGTCAAGCAGGGAGAACCGCAGGCGGCGCAGGGGGCCACCGGCACACAACCGGTGGGAACCCTTGTGGTGTCAGCGGCTAGACAAGAGAAGTAAGACCACCGGCACACAGCCGGTGGTAGCTTACCGAAAGCAGGGGCAACCGGCTCAGCCGGTTTGCCACTGTTTTTGGGGGTGTTTGGTTCGGACCGGGTCAAGGGTTCACGGGTCTGATTCACGACTTGTTTTAATTAGTTAACACACGGGTTCGGTTCATGATTATTTTTACAAGTCTAATTAATTTTACAAGTATATTATTTTTACAAGATAATTAAATTAATTAATACATAACTTATAATTAATTTAATTAAACATGAAACTTAGGTTATTATTACTATTAAATAATATATGTTTTAATCTAAGTATTTATTTATTTATTTTACACTATACTATTAATTAATTATTAAATATGACATATAATTAATTAATAATCATGACTTAGGTTATATTAATATAGTATTAATACATGTTTTAACCTAAGTATTTTGATGTACTTTAATTTAATTAAATCATGCTTATATTTAATTAAATCGTATAACCTATAGATTATTTAATTAACAGAACATTATTAATAAACTATACTTTAACTACATGACTTATGATATTAGTTTAGCTTAATTCTAAATATGGAAACTTTTTAATTCAGGAAACTTACTATTTATGCAAACTTTCTATTTTTAGAAACTAATCTATTTTAAGCAGTTAATCTATTTTTGGAAACTTTCTATTTTTAAAAACTTTCTATTTTTGGAAACTTTCTATTTTAGGAAACCTGCTATTTTTAGAAAGTTACTTATTATTACACAACAAATATAATAATACAAGAAATACAATTAATACATAATCAGAGTATACAGAATACATGATAAACACAACATAACGTTAAAATCAGTAAAACAAGACATGAACATATAAAACAAGTTAAGACATGATAAAACCAGTTACGTACTCAGTAACCAAAATACTTATACACGTATACTATTTATGTAGCATTAGTGAGATCGAAGTAGGACTCTCTTCCGTTCGTCTTCTTCGTTCACTGGACTTAAGGTACGGATTTCCCGTCCTTTCAGTATGGACATACTTTTCTTATTAGTATTTCCCCGTCTGCAGCCAATTGTTTTCCCAGTATTTGTTTTATATGTTTGATTACTTATGTTAGAATAAGAGCCTAAGCCATATACATGCATGACCAGTGTCACCTAGTTATGGAGATACCATAACCATAACATTGGAGGCACCAGTGTTATGACTTCCCCACGGCGAAGTGATTGCTCGTGGCATCCCTTTTCAGCTTTGGCCATTATATTATATTATCATGTGGGGCGTATGGGTGCATCCTAGTTACATGTTTAGCAGTAATATCAGAGTGAATGTGATGTGTGCCTTGCAACCTTCACTAGGAGCTGATCCCTCCTACCCAGACTATTTAATTAGAGGCAACCCCTCTAATTGCATGACGAGGTCTCCCCTCCAAGTATTCATGCACGGTGGAACCTCATGACCCATATGGGCTATTTGGATAATTAAACAGATTTTCATAGAAACATAAGTTTTTTCAAACTATAAAACCAGTTTTATGAACATGAATCTAGATTATGTAGAACTTATGCTATTCCGCTGCTATTAGTCTATATGCTTACGTTATTCCATGTCATACTTGTATATCCGTACACTGAGCGTTATGCTCAGCCGTTTTCCTTTCATGTTCCCAAACGGCAGGTACTCAAGGGCACTCGTAGACTCTAAGCGTACGTGCATATGGATTGGAAGCTTTCTAGCCTTCTATACTTTATGCATTTCATCATACATTTTGATACTTATTTCTATGGACATTGTTTAGTCCTTTTCCTTTACAGTACTTATGTTTGTGTGTGATGAGCTTATACTTTGGGGTACCGATGTTTGTTTATGGTATTTCCTTTTATGTCATGTAATGTTTTAAGACATTTTCCTTGTATGCTTTGATGACACGTCATAATCACACATGATATTCCATTTATCAAAATGGGGTGTTACACTGGTTATACCCTCCGGGTGGTTTGATCACGTGGACAAATTGGTTGGACCGGTAATGCGGTGACTGGACGGGTTGATCATTTGGTCAAACCGGTGACCCGATGATCAGAATGAAGAGTATTGAAATTATGAAAGAAGTTTTGAATAATTATTATTTACGTTAAATAGGATCTTGTATTCTAATTATTCAATCTATTTATGGAATTTAAGTTTTTGCATTTTACTTTTCATTTTTCAAAGGAAAATAAGATACGTTTGTTATATATTAGAATAGATTAGCAGATAAATATCGCCCAAGCCTGGTTTGTGGATTAGGTAGTTGAGGTTTCTAGTGTGCTCTATGTATTTAACACACATAGGCAAAATCATGCGATATGATTGGCTAATAAAAAGTCAAAATTGAATCAACTTTGGTCAAAAATGAAAAAAAATCCATGTAGAATGAAAAATTATCAAAAAATATATGTTTCAAAAGTGTGATAAAAAAACTTAGAAAAGAGGAAGTAAATAGTTAAACTTTAAAAACTGAATTTTAAATAAGTTATATATGGACTTTAGTGTAATTTATAAATTACATATTTTTAAATAACTTTAGTAGATAAACATAAATCCCTTGAACTTTATACACCTTATACTTTATATTTTAAATATACAACATATATATTGTTCTAACAATAAAATATATATGTTATTTTAAAAAACACAACATATATATGTATATGCACATGATTATATATATCAAATTTAAAGCACAAATTAAATAAAAAAAATAGACTAGATTTTACATAATACAACGACATGTATTTTTTCATTGTCGTTATGTTCTACGAAACACAAATAATGTCTAGAGTGAGATAAAAAAGTATCAGTTAATAAGACAAATCAACAAAAATTTATACAAAATATCAGTATTAACACATAAGAAAAAATTATGTAAAACATATGTGTGCGAATGAATGTTGTAACTATTTAATTATTATAAAGTTAATAATATTATATAGAAGATATTAAAAATTACAAAATTTTGAATTTATGAATTGTCACAATATGTAACTTCAAAACAAAATTTCGTTATAGAATCCGTCTAAATTACGTGTGTGCACGTGTTGATGTAATTTTTTTACTAATAATCAAGATCTAACTATGACGAATAAAATACTGAGAGTAAAAAGATTTTAAAATTCGAACCATAATAACTGAACGAGATCCTTAGCTCGCACGTTGCGGCGGGGCATGTGGGACTAATGGTGCAGTAGACCGATAATGCAAAGGGTTGTTTGCGTCGATGGTTGACCTTGAAAGAAGAAAATAACTTCAAAGACTGTTTACGTAGTGATGTCGTGTTTTGGGTTTACGCTATCGTTCTTTATTTTTTTAAGCTGTATTTCATAATAGTTTTCGTAAGAACTTAAATTTCATACATTTGTCACAGTTAGCCTCTTGATCATTTGTACTTTTATATATTTATATTTCATAATCTGTAGGATGAGTTTTAAATCTCATATACAGATTTTGGGTAATTTTTTTTGGAAATTTGTATGTTGTTAAAAGCGTGTCAATATTGGTCTCTCTTGTTGGTATCCAAAATTTAGTCGTTAGTTCCTTATATCGAAATTTTTTTCAGATGTTTGTCAAAGAAAGTTTGGTATATAAAATAGCGGTAAATAAAAAAAATGTAACATTGTGACGCGGGTTGTGAAGCAGGTTCGATGCCCGGGAATAAGGAGGCTCGATTAACTACTGCTAAGGTGACACATGTTGATGCGCCTAGTAATGTTGAGACTGCTGATCAAAGGGTGCGTTTGAAGTCAGATAACCAAGGGTCGAATAGTACTAGGGTTTTTAATAACCCTAACTTGGTCTCTGTTAGGCAAGTAAACACGGATCCTCAATCAGCTAGTGAAAGTGTACCTCATAATGGTGTACATCGAGTGATTAATACATCATCAAAGTTTGTTCAAGTTGCGAGTTCTGAATTTCTTATTAAGGAAATTGGTGATGTTGCTAAGTTCTTTTGTGTTTCTCTTAATTCTCTTGTTGAGTTAAGTGCCTCTTTTGAGGAGCTTGATGCGGGATCAAATCAGGCGTGGGAACGTCTATCACAAGAGAATCGTGATGGAATCATTAAGATTATTGATCAACATTTGAGCTTTCTTGAGTAGAAAGCTGGTGAGGAGCCTATTATTGAGTCTGGGGATTACAATAATGAGACTTTTGTTGTGGTTGATCCTGTTTTAGAAGGGGTTAATGTTTCCGTTCCTCGTAAAGTGGTCCAAAAGGTTGATTCTCGCTTTGAATATACCCTGTATGGTTATTTTCTCGGTCAGAAATTGGCGTATCCAGTTGTTGAGTATTTTGCTAAGAGCAATTGGGGTAAACATGGGTTAAAAAGAATTATGATGAATAATAAGGGTTTTTTCTTCTTCAAGTTTGATTCGCAAGCTGATTTGGAGGCTGTTTTGGAAGGTGGCCCATGGTTTATTCTCAAAACTCCTATCATTCTCAAGACATGGTCGTTGGGTACTCGCTTGTTTAAAGAAGATCCGACTCGCATTCCAATTTGGGTGAAACTACATGATGTTCCAATTCAGGTTTTTGAAGAGGAAGGAATTACTTTAATTTTTCTTTTCTTGGTAAGCCAATTATGTTTGACTCGTTTACTAGCTCTATGTGCAAAGATTTATGGGGTAGGACTAGTTTTGCTAGGTGTCTCATTGAAGTTAATCTCGATGCTGATTTGGTTGAGGTTGTTACTATTGGTGTTCCATCTCTTACTAGTGATGAGTATAACAAAGAAACAATCCGGGTTGAATATGAATGGAAGCGTCTAAGGTGTGATACATGCAAAGATTTTTGGTCATGATACTGATTTGTGCCCAAAGAAAGTTGTGACTATTCCTAATGCTTCTACGGTTCATACTAGGGCGCCTGTTGAGACATCTAATGATGGCTTTCAATCAGTGGGTAACAAGAATAAGAGAAATAAAAATTCCAAGTCTAAGTTTACTGGTTCTTCGGTTCAACCGAATGTTTAGTTTGTTCCCAAAGCAACGTCTAGTGAACCCAAGAAAGGTGGTACAACTGTGGGTAATGTTTCATCTTCCAAGAGGAAGGAAGTGGATCCTTGTTCATCTGATGGTGATGTGATCACATCTAATTCTTACTATGCTTTAGATGATAATGGAGAGGAGGTTGCACTTGTTTATGATGATCGACTAATCTTCTCAACTATAAAGTAGGTGGAAGCTCCCGTTCCACTTATGCTGCTGGTTAGATTGGTTCATTATGGTATTTTTCTAGGTGCATTTTATGTTTCTAGAATTGTAAGTGGTTATGGCATGTCATAAGCACTAGATTAGGTGGTTTATCAAGCTTGTGAGCTTGAGGTTAATGTGGTTTCTCAGCCACATTCCATTTGTACTTAATTGTTTTTTGGATAATATATATACCGGGGAAACCCATTACCCAAAAAAAATGTAACATTGTGCTTTTTATCTGGCGGATTATTTTAACGTTATTAGATAGTTTACGTGTATGTATTTCGAAAACTTTTAGATATATATTTGAGTAAAACATTTTTTTATAAAATTATATGTATGTTAAAAGAATTGTAGTATTTGGCTTGTTTTGTTTGCAATTTGAATATCTTTTTGCTGACATATTTTTCTAATAAATCTTGAGATTTCTGTTATATATTTGATAAATGTAATTTGTTATATTAAAACGACATAAATATGTAAAATATAAAGTTTACAGTTGACCCGATAATGCAAAAGACTGTTCGCGTCAATGACGTGCTTTGCAAAAAACAAAATACAACAAAGACTATTTTCGCATGAATTTTCTAAAATATGTATTAAGTTTCAATATTTTTAATAAAATCATACGTATACGTATGTGAAAAGTGTTGCGATATTCGGATAATTTGGTTTGCAATTCGACGATCTTTTTATGATATTTTTTTTCAAATGAATTGATAGGTGTACGTTTCAAATTTAATAAGTAAAAGTTTTTATATACAGTAGTAAAAAAGTAGTAAATAATGAATAATTTCATTTTGTTTTATAATTTATGTCACATATTCAGAAAAAAAATTAAAACGTAAAGACTGCTTTTAGTAGTTAATCATTAATTTTTTATTGGTTATCAAAACGACACAACCTTATACAAAAAACGACAATGACAAAACTCAAACGACGTCGTTCCCTTCTATCTATAATATATATATTAATTAAGTTTTGTAATAGTTTACACAAAAGTTAAAAAAAATATATACAATTTATTTTTTATTTAAAATTATAATATTAAAAATATTATCTGAATTATTTATGTGTAATTCGTGTGCGTACTCATCTCTACTACCTATAAAGTAAAAACCATCAAACCTTGAATGTTGAAAATGTGTTTATTTATGGCATTGTTGAAAACTTATGTACACTTCTGTAATATCTATAAAGCATACAATTCTCAATTAGGAAATGTAGCAATTTGTTTGACATTTAAGGCGTGTATATCAAGGCTGTGTTTGTTAAAATGAGCAGTAGCTGTGAGCAGTAGCAGTGAGCAGTAGCTGTGAGCAGGAGCAGCGAGCAGTAGCAGTGAGCAGTAGCTGTGAGCAGGAGCTGTAATAGCTCACCGCTCATTTATTCACCGCTCATTTGTCACCGCTCCTTAAAGGGAGCATTGAAAAACTAGCATTCCTAAAAAATAGCACCGCTCACCGCTCCTTTGCCAAACGACAAAAAAAAATCATAATGCTCACCGCTCCTTTTGCCAAACAAGCATTAAAAATCAAAATGCTCTTCTTCACCGCTCACCGCTCCAAAAAACTTCACCACCGCTCCTTGCCAAACACAGCCCAAAATTTAAGCGTATGTTTCTTTTAACATTTCTAAATTCACAAATAAAGAAAGTGCTTTATAGACAAATATGCTTCGAAAAGAAAGTAGTTATGGCCTTAGTTTTACAAAAGGACTTTTTTCCATTAATTCAAAAATTTGCGAGCAAAAATTTCTCAATTTAAACCATTTATGATACGGCAAGGATATCTTTGTGTTTAATACGGAATATCATGATATGCAAATCTCACTCATTTACTTAAAAATGATATCCGTCTATATATACATATTTCTACAAATGACATAAGGCATATATACCAACACCTTATTTCTTTCTTGTATTGATGAAGCATACACACCACACACTAGAACGATGTCACCACCAGAATCTTCTCATTGTCGCATCTGCAGGATCCGCCACCATCTCTTGGTGGTTTAGGTGGTTTCAGGTAGTTTCGGTTTGTGGTATTGGTTGTTGGTTTGGGTGGCTTTAGTATTTGGTGATTTTGATTACTTAGTTGTTTGTTTCTGCTCTCCATCACCATCTCGCGGGTGCTCTATCATCGTCATGCAGTGATTTTTTGGTTTACATCATTCGATATGTGTGCTTATTCTGAGGCTGAAAACCATTTACAAGGTCTGCTCTTTTCTTGTTTTTTTTAATCTTATGAAATCTGTTAAGATCCATTTTTAAGGTCGGTAAAAATTATAGAATTTATCTGGAAATAAGAGCTTGTGATCATGTTGGATATTTAGCCCATCTGCTGTTTATAGTATGTATACGAATTATTTTGATTAATCAACATTGGAAAAGTTATACAGTAACAAATTTATTTGAAGCTATTACCTTCAAATGCAATGTATCTTATTTACTCCATCATTGTTTTATTTGAAAAAGAAAAACAAAAATGATATATGATTAGTAAGCTTAGTCACGAAATGTATATCTTTAGTTTAATTCACTATTTAAATTTCTACGATTATTTCATACTTCTTTTGTATACTTCTTTTGTAGGGTCTTCGTGTTGGCTTGGCCATAGCATCTCTTTGCACCACATCCAAGAGGTAAACTTGGATTCTATATTTACCTTTGTTGTAGGATCTTCATGGACACTATCTTAAGGGTTTATCCTTAATAGATGTCTCAAATTGATATTTTTTATAGTTTATCTTTGGCTGAACAATTGGTAGAGTTATCGCAATTTGAACACTGCATGAGATGCAATCGTTAGAATTTGATTAGCAGCTGGGACATAAAAATGTTGTCAAGGCCTCACTGCATTGGCCTGTGTGTGTCTTCAAGGTAAGTTTTACACAAGGAAATATGTAGATATACTTCAACTTTATGATCAAAACAATACATTTTTAATCTAAATTTAATTTATACGATAGTATATATTAATAAGTACGTAAATGAAGACCCTGTCTGTTGCTGTTTATTTTTTCTAAAATACTACCCTTTTTCAAATCAATGTTGAATCAAAAGAACATTTGACTCACAAGTATTGTTTCTTAAGTTAACATGTTTTACCATGGGTCATAACTCATAAGAATTCACGTACAAAGAGGAACAGTGGATGATTTTAAGAATATTTACAAGTTTTTCTATTTTTCTATTTGCTTACTTTAGTTTTGTTCCTGTTGTTGAAGAGGCTAAAAATTTGTTAAGATGTCCGTTACTTTGTTTTTAGTTGCTTAAGCTGACGAGATTGGCAACCCTCAACCTGTTATGTAACCCTCCCATTTCTTTTTGGTTATTTTACAGTTTGACATGATAAAAAATATGCGGTGAAAATCAAGTTGACCAAGAGGTGAATGTAATACCACAACTTATACGATCATTTGGTCCATGTAATGTTATTAAAAACAAACATCATGTGTCTTTTTCTAGACTTTGACACAAAAACTTTCTCATATATATATAAATAAGAGTTTACATTAATTTCATTCTCCACGATGAAATATTAAATAATTGTAGTGTATTTTTTCTGTTGAATCTTTCATGTTGGTCTTGCTTTGTGATTCATTTAGCGTGTGCTGTCGCAGATTTAAGTATGTACGGGGTGGACGACCGCACAGGCCTCTGTTTTTCGAGGGCCTCTAATTTTTAATATTCCCATTTTAATATGAATAAAATTTGAGATGATTTTAGCTTCTTTTATGTTTTTTACCATCATACAAACCTTAGCTACAAGAAAGAAACATGAAAGTTTGTTTCTATTTTAATAGCGTGAATAGTTTATGATGTAAGAATGAGGAAGACGACCAAGTCATGTTTTTATTCCTGCTAGGTCTCCAAGTTTATTAGATCTTTTTATTTTTTACCTTTAAAATTCTTTGATGTTGTTTTTAGCCCTTTAACTTTAGGTTTTCAGTTAAGCAAGGGTTAGATTTATTTTCGAAGTCTCTCTCATAGAAAGACAAAGCAACATTAATATTTGAAAAAGAAAATCAATAACTTTCATAAGGAAAAACATTTTATCGTTTACACCTATTGCTAGCGTCTTTTAGTAGTATTTAACAAAAAAACACTACGACTTCATAAACCTTTGCACTGTAAATTTGATAGTACAGTTTTGACTTTTAATTACTATATTTTGAAGTTTTAAAAGTTTGACAGTTTTATTGGACTTTTAGTTACTTGCTATTAAGCTGAAAAATCTAACTCTAACAAGGATATAGGATTTAAGTTTGTCCTTTGCATGTACTTTTGAGTTTGCGATATTCAAGGGCCTATTTTTTATTGTTGTACAGGCCCTCAAAGACCATATGACAACGTGTGCTATAAAGAAAACATGTATTGTGAAGTGTGGTTTTTTTTAAATATGATTGAAATATTTAAATCTTCATTTGACAAATCTCTCGTGAAATTTATTAACAGATGTGATATTTGTGTAATTTTCCTATTTTTAATTGATTAATAGTGTTTACAATTTTGGTGATGAATTTGATTCTTTCTAATTACGTAAGTTGTTAGCCAATTCTTATCAAAGTAAGATGCATGTTTCATTTGTTGTTGGCGGTATTTAACAACTTAGAGATAATTTGTGAGCCATATATGTTATCACGTCTACAACATGGTAAATAAATTATGTATGCATCATGGTCTTTGTATGTAGTTGATTAATGAAATACTATGTAAAACATAGTTTAATCTATTAATTATATACTTCTTTCGTTTCAATTTACTTGTCTAATATTAACCCTTTTTAATTTAAATTTAACCGTAAATTATTATTTTTGTGTTATAATGAAAGTTATACTAAAGAAAATATATTTAAAATTCGATCCATTTATATTTTACGTTAATTATTATATAACACACATAAAATAATTTTTGGTCAAATTTGAATAAAAAAAGTCAAGTGGACAAGTAAATTGAGACGGATGGGATATATGTGTAAATCATAAACGGTGTTACGTTAAACATTGATTTGTATGTATATATCTGTATATATATTTATACCTTTTATATTCATAAACTTTATTATAACAAAGTATTTTATTTATAATCCATAAACTCTTTATCATTACAACTGTTTGCCAGTTATAAAATTTTGTCAGTATGTATCGGTACGCATGTATGTTGTTTGATATTACATGTTACAACCTTTTTTAGTTACAATTTAATCTTACAACAATTTCACATATGGTTAATTATCGACATCTAGGAATTTCCGCCGCTATACACGGGTATTCGTCTAGTATATTAAAATTAAAATTAGTTATTTTCTAATCTTGTT
The DNA here is from genome assembly GCA_025667525.1 of Glebionis coronaria. Taxonomy (NCBI): domain Eukaryota; kingdom Viridiplantae; phylum Streptophyta; class Magnoliopsida; order Asterales; family Asteraceae; genus Glebionis; species Glebionis coronaria. Next base: position 38,513,485 of record CM046874.1, on the reverse strand, counting down.
TCTGATCTTGAATTTCATCTTGGAAATATGTAAATTCGTACTTATTGGACCCATTACTAAGATTTAAAAGCTTACCAAAACAAAATCTTATATATACGGAACCATTTATATGATTATATACACGTTCGAAACCAAATATATACTGTATTACATACCATAATTATTTTCAAGAGAAAATAATGCAACGAAGTTAAATGATGCATGACATCTGTTTGTTACAGTATTATTTTTAAGGGTTTTTCTAACATGCATATTTATTGAACACTAAGTTTTCTTTTATATTAAAAAATACATTAAATTCATATTAAATACACCTAAAATCCATCATAAATAAATAAGAATTTGTATTTAATAAACTCAAACTTTATTTTTATATAAACACAAACATGTGTATTGAGAGCACACATTAGAAATTCCTTATTTTTAATTGTATTAATGTTGTTCTCGTAATTAATCGGCAACAACTATCTATATTAGAATGTGGTTGACATTTATGTGATAGTTAACAAAATTTGTGCCAAAGTACGCATAGTCAGCAGTGCACTGATCAGGACATCGATTTGATTAAACAGTCTTACTAATTCTGACAACGTGCCTTACTTTGTGGGCCTTGTGGGCCTACGGTTCGTATTCTAAAAGCTTGTCAAACTACCATCAGTATTAAGGTTTTAAAATCAGGATGTTATATGCCTTTTTTTTAATTGAAATTGTAAAATTTTGATCGAGATTTCAGGGTTTAATTATAATGTATTTTTTTTAAGTCATTGTAATATAATAAAATTCTATAAAACAATTATGTATTACTAGCATGTTGTTCGCGTAAAACGACGACGGATACTTGGTAGCGATTTTTAAAATGAATACTGTTTTACTTATCAAAAGTTCGTAATCACATTAATTTATGGTGGTAAAAAAGTTAAATCAAAATAAACCCGCTATAAATGAAAAAAAAAACTAAAAGTACTTTTTTTTATTGAAATTGATATTCAATTAAAGAGCACAAAATTATAAAAATAATAAATAGATAAAAAAATATTTCAATTTGAAATTAAAAATGTTAGTATTTTAATAGATTGTTACAAAAGTTTGTTAAAAAAAATTGTTGTTAAAAGTTATTGATATATAAGGCTGGCGGGAGTGGTAAGAAACCCACTCACCACCACGTTAGCGCCACATCAGCTTCTAAAAACTCACAAAAACTCCCAACAGGAGTTAATGACACTCACCAAAACTCACTCACATTCACCTTTCATATATATTATTTTATTATTTAAACACACTTCACTCACAAAAAACACCCAATAATAAATCTAACCCAAAAAATAAAACCACTCAGGCCCACAAAAATACACTGAGTTTGCCCCTGTTTTTTTCTCTAGGAACATACTCGCGCGCGACTTTTTTCAGGGGGAATGGAAGTGGCTCGCAGCTTTGTGTAAGTCGCTCGTGACAAACACCTCACTCCCACCAGCGTAATGTGAAGAAGATATCTAACAATTTGCTTTGTATATTAAGTAAAAATATATGAAAATTCAGCGTTTTAAAAATTTATTTCAAAAGTTCCAAATGCTTTAATATAGTAAGAGAAACACAAAGTTATTTGAATGTTTCACTAGAATATTATCGTAAATTATGATTTTATAATGTTTAAGAATTTTAATACGTTATTTTTTAAATTTATAAGAGATGTTCTTTTCCTTTGTAGGGTTTTAGTTTGTGGTTTGAAGAAAATATGATCGAATTGGATGATATTTCTTGATTATTATCATGATTTTATAACCAGATAACAATTTTACTTAAAATCAAGATCGTTTTTTACTTGGCTAATGATGTACGCATTTTAAAAATAGATGGGAACACTCCAGTCCAAACTATGCATCGAATAATTGTACTATTTATAAATTATAGTTTAGCAGAGTGTGTATTGAAGTGTCTCAATTCAAAAATGAAATGGGCCGATCAATTATATTTTTACTTTGTAATCATAAAACTGTAAAATACATATTTATTTTCTGAAAGAGAATGAAAGCAAAAATAAATTACATTTAGGGGTCCCTTTGGGTTGAAGTCGGGTTTCATTATGGGTGTAGTCTATAAAGTGGGTGGACTAAGTTTATATTTGAATTTGAGTTTTAAAAATATAATATTACTAGTTATATAAATAGAAATATATCTTTACATTATATATAAGAGGAGGGATATGCCACATAAGCATGTTGTTAATCCACCTCATCATTATTTATTAAGGAAATAAGTATAATAATTAGAAAAATCGTATCTTTGAAAGTCATCACTTTTCTTTTTAATTATAGCCGAAATCATATATTGTAAAAAATGTATATTTACAAAAAAATAAACCGACCTTTACAAACTAGATAAACCCTAATAATCTTGATTATTCATTTGCATCTTCACAAATGACCGACTTCTCTGAGATAAACCATAATAATCTTCATTCTTCATTCGCATCTTCACAAATGTCCAAAAAGATATCTTTTTCTCTCTGTATTTTTGTTTTCACTTTTAAGTTTTATTGGTTTTATGTTTTTAATGGATATGTGTTTTTTTGTAGCTCTTTTCACATCGACTTTGGGTTTGAAACCTCCAAAACAATCGAGGTATCTTTTTCCGTTCACTTTTCTTAATTGTAATACACTCTTATTTCACTTGCATGAAGAATTTAATAGAATTTGTTCATGTTCAATTAGGTTGTAATATTTTATGATGTGATTTTTATAAGGTAAATGAGGCAAGAAAGACACTGCGTCCAATAAAGAAACTCAATTCATCAAAGGTAACACTCCTACGTTGTAAAGTTAATGTTTTGAATCATTGTTGGTATAGTTTGAGCTGGAGGTTAACAAAGGAGAATAGTATGCCAAATGGCACAATGTATGCCATAAAACCCTAATGAACCTCAAATAACAAGAAGTACAGGAACTTGATGTTAAAGACGGTGGAAGCTTTGGATAAAATGGAGGATCCAACTGTACAAAACATCGTTTATCTATAAGTTATCTCATTTTAGCTACTCTTTTATCGCAGGAGATAGTGTCTGGAATATTATTTTTTTCATTTTTATCTATAAGCTAAAAATTTATGATTTTTTAGTCATAATATGTTTTTTTTTTCATTTTTATATATACCTCATTTCATTTGCCTCAGCTGACCACAATCTCAGAAGTCAAAACATAGAAAATTACATAAAGCATGATCCAATTTGGTATCTTTGGATGTACGAACATAGCCCGAAAGATATCAAGTGCTATTCTACTCTCTCCTAACTCCATCATCTCAGGCATTGGTAGCCTCTCTCTAGATAAGGCACCCATTGTTGCTTTGGAAAACAACCTCCTAGAATCTGTAGAGGTTTATGGCAGCTATGATGTTGTATTGGACCATCCTAATGGTGAAGCTGTATATGCTCCCTTACCAACAAGCCTTCATTTGCAGTGGGGGTACAAACAGGCTTTCATTAGAGGCAAATGAGGTACAAATTCTGCTTTCATTTCTCAGGTTTCCCTTGATTTTATACCAAACTACCTTTAACCATTGTACAAAACCATAATGTGGTTGCGAATAAACATAATTTTTACCAGCTATGCCATAAACCCAATACCTGACATAAGGGTGATGATAATAATAAGAAGGTGTCAAAGGTTCTGAATACATTCAATGAGTATAAGCTTCTCTTTTGAACATTCAACTTCTGATATAATTTTGTACCTATGCAAAGATGTTAAAGCTTTTGTAGCGAGATAAGTGATTAATCACACTCTCCTAGACACGATCATAGCCCTGAATCCTAGAGATGATTTGATGATAACTTCTGATGTTGTAGGTTAAATCTTAGAGGTTAATGCATATACAAATCTGTTTAGCTCAATTCGCGATAGAACCGATACTTCAATTGTGTATTGTATAATGTCTGATTTTGTTTGATAAATTTGTATTTACATGGTAGCATGGCGCCCATGGATTCATGTGGGATTATGAGGTGCAACTTTGACCATGTTAAACACGCTACAATATGATGTACATATGAATCCTATATGGTCATCTTTTATGTGCTTCCACAGTTGTGATCGCCCTATGCCCAAAGAGTTGTAGGAAACCGATTTAATACTGAATTTTGCATTAGTATAAAGGTTAGGTTTGTCTTACTCCTGGTCCACCTTATTATAATTATTAGCGTGTCAAAGTTTTTTTGAGTGGTTGAAAGTCTCGTTGCCTTGATTTTTATGTGTGTGCTCTAGAGTATCAAGAGAATAGGTTGGGCTAGCTGGGCTCGAAATATGTAGATTTTGAGACTGGTGAAAGCAGCCAGGGTGTGGCTACATTAATGAAACACTTTTTGTCACAAATTGATAAATTTATAAATTACTTGTGCTAGAAAGATACAAGCTATTTTTAGCTCAAGAATTATTGTTTCAATGTGGAGTTATATGGAAACTAGGAATTGATGATTAGCCAACTCTTGGAAAGTACCAATTTCTGTGAGATCAGAAGTTTGGTTAGTATAACTCAGATTTTAAGATTTTAGATCAATTTATGCGCTAATTGGATCAGCGGGATGAATATAGAATAATGTGTTGCACATAACTGTGAAGTATCTACACGAGAAAGCAAATCCACCCATTATCTGTTGCAACTTAGCGTCTACAAACATTTTGTTGGATAAAAACGTGGGGAAAATATCATAATGGCCTTGAGAAGCTTGCACCCTTACATTTATTCATAACATATTTCACTTTTCAAACTTCCACCCTTATGTTTGTTGTACTTATTATATCAGCAACTTCTTTCGAGAGGTCACAACTGCCTATGCCAAATATTATCCTATCTTTATCTGCTGTATGAGTTGAATATTACAAACTTTTACTTTTCTTCGGTTTCTTATATACATGTTATATTTTTGTGAGAAGGTGGAATCCACCATTGACGCTTTTCGTTCAAAATAAGGGACACACAAAGATCTTTACAATCAATTAAAATTCAAGGATATTATAGTGTAATACATTCTGACCAAGCAACAATCAGAGGTAAACCTTTAATTCATTCTGCATTTTTTAAAATATATAATTTTTTCTCTAAAATGCGATCGATAACTTTTCATCTGACTTGGGTCCTAATTTCGACTGATGTGATTGCCCCTTTTTGCATAAAAAGGTCAGCAAGATGATGAATATTGGGTCCATTTTCAATTAAAGACCTAGAATAAAACTATATTCACCTGCACATCAGTCCAATAGTTTGGAAGAAGTGAATGCATGACTTCAAAAGTGAGTATGTTTGTCTCCTTTCCATCACTCATCATTTTTCAACTTAAACATGCCGACATGGTAAAACAAGTAAATTTCTAGCAGAATAGATGTGTGTCATATTGTCTCATAACTTTTGTAACTTTTGTCTCATAGCCAAAATAAGAAGATTTCTATTCTAAATGTAATATCCACCTCTTGAGCAATTCAAAATTATCAAGTTTCACATGAACTCCTAACTTTTCAGTCTGTAATTTTTGTAGGTATCCTCTTGCATCCACAAATCCAGATAATATAGCTCAACTAAATAACTAAGATGGTCATAAAAATGTATCAAGCAACCAATGTAGCCGAAATTTGAATTATCTCCTAACTAAAGAAACAACATTTGTGATAACGAGTTTATTGCTAGGACAAGATATTTATTGCCGAAGATGATAACCACAATCTACTAATTAATAACCACGGTTAGATGGACACAGAGATCGCATCCTAGAAATAACTAACCATAAGGTAAAACGTCAAGTTTGCAGCTGAAAACAATCCCATAAAGAGGGTACATCACAACATGATGTAAAAAATATTGTTTCCCAAAATAAATGTATGCATCATACCAGGATTGATACCTTCTACGAACCGCAAAGACAAAGGAATGGATTGATGAGTGACGCCAAAGGTTGTATAGTTTTCTCAGAGCTTACAATTAGTCCTCGCAAGCAATCTTCTAAAGAAGTTGAGCGGGACAGAAGGTAGCTTGTGGCGAAACCTCGGGTGTCTTAACACATAGAATCCAGTCAGGAGTGCCACAATTTGAAAAGGTGTAACGTACAGAACAATAGCAGCAGCAATTAAACAGAAATCACAATCGTTGCATCTATTTATGCCCCATGTAAAGTAAATGACAAAGGGTACCATCTGATATCGAATAGGCATTGTTACTACAATGAAGATCGAGAGGGCAATACACTTTTGAGTGGGTCAATTTCGTGATGTGAGTACATACAGCTGCTGATGCACTAAACTATACATCCACACCATTTTAGCAATTTAAATCAACTTTTACTTTTTCCAAAAACTTTTTTATGGTTGGTTCTAATCCTGTAAGGTGACGCTAACCGAAATGGTTTTAGGAAAAGATCTCGATAATAAATGTAAACCTCACAGTGGTCAAAGAATTTTACCATAGTCAATCCAAGGCCATCGTTTTCAACATGACCTATGTATTGATAACAAGGAGTGTTATTTAATTAGTACTAGCTATTTTGCAAGATGAAAGTCACTAATCAAGTCTATATGTGCGTCAGTCTTTTGTGTTAATCACCATATATTAGTGTTATTGCTAATGCTACAGTGTCACCCTTAATATTTAAATTAAAAACTAAAAACCAATGTTTTGAAACCAAGTTTTCAAGTCATCACGACGAGTCACTGGGTTCGAGTCAACTAGGTTTTTATAAAAATAATTTTTTTATACTTTTAATAATTAACAAAAATTATTTATAAAAACCATAAAAACTCCTGTATATTGAAAATATAAATTGTTTATCTACTAATGTGTAAAAATAAAATTCTGTTGCAAATACGTAAAGGTTACATATATTTTTTTTAAAATCCGAAAAAATGGTAACCCAGCCGAGCCTCGAGAACCTGGTTGACCCGAGTTACCCTAAATCCGATGGGTCTAGCCGGGTTTCAAAACTATGAAACTCGGGTTAATATGACCTGTTTTTTTGCCAAAACCGGTCAATTAGTTGACCCGGCTGAATTGACCCAGGTTGGAAAACACTGTTAAAATCAAGACATTACAGTAAGATTACATATTGTAGTTGTTTTGTTTGTTTCTTAAACATTTTTTTAGTTTTACCAATGCATGCAAATCTTAGGATGGAAAAGGGCAAATAGTACCGAGTATGATGAGCATGCACCCCAATCATTTTGTAATATTTAAGTCAGTGTTATTTCGTCTTCCATATCTTGTGACAAGTGATGTAATATCAACTGGATCTTTGAAAACCGATTTTTAAACTAATTCGGTCAAATCATCAGATTATTGGTTCGACCTGAGTCAACTCGCGTCAACTCTATTTTTCATAAAAAAAACTTATATTTTCAATAATTAACATAAATTCTATATAAAAATAATGAAATATTTCATATATATATATATATATATATATAACATATAAACCATTTACCAACAAATAAATACGTAAAAAGTTACGTCACAAATACACATTATTTACATGCTTTCTTTGTAAAAAAATACAATAGATCTAAACGAAGTCGGGTCTCGAGAACCGAATTGACCTGAGTCCCTCTAAACCCAACGAGTCTAACCAGGTTTCAAAAATATGAAACTAAATTTAATATAACTCATTTTTTCGATCGAAACTAGAACAACCATTTGGTTTCGAACAATTAATATCAACAATAAATTTGTTTCATGCATATGAATTCAGGGTTTATAAACTCACATGGGAACACAATGAGACTTGACTTTCAATTGCAAAGCATGTATTCTATTATGTATTAACTAAATTTCTCTTAATATTTAAATTTCATTTCCAAATATTTAATTATAATGAGAAATTTTTTGTTTTAAAGTTTAAATACAACAAAACTAATTTAATATAGTTTGTTATTTAACAGTTTTTTATTTTGTATTTATTGTTTTTTATTTAAAAACCTCACTTTTATTAACAATAATTATAACGTTCTTTTTAACACCTATATACCCTTTTAACTGTTTAAAATATGTAAACTACATTTTTTTATTTATTAAGTTTTTTTAAATGATTTATTCAAAAGGAAATATTATAACAATGTTTAAAAATGAAAAACTTATTTCTTTTACAACTCAATTTATAAGTCTTTAAATAATTTATCATATAAATTCTTCAATAAAGTAAATACAAATACTAAATACTAAAAAATACATTTATTAATATAATAAACACAAACAATTTGACAAACATTGTTACTCTGCGTAGAAATCTTTGTTCAATATATACTATATTTTGACATTAACATTTAGCAAAACAAAAAGAATATAACCAAGAATTATAAGTCATACCCGCCCATCGGGCGGGTTTTGCCACTAGTATATATATATATATATATATATATATATATATATATATATAGGGGGACTTTATTTACAGAACTGATCTTATTGACAGAACTTGCAGAACTCCTCTAAACCAATCAAGTATTTCTAATTATTAAATCTTTTTCTTAATACAAAAGGGTATAATAGTAAAATGATACGTTCCATTTTCTTCATGAATTTTTTTAATATTTTTTTTTCGTTTTTAATTTAAATTTGAAATTTTCAAAAAAAAAATTTTCTTTTTTTTATATTGTATTTTTATCAAGCGAAGAACATGTATGTTTTTCACAAACATGTATGTTTTTCATAAAAAACGTATGGTTTTTTATGTGTGTGCATTTTTTGTGTTTTTTTGAAGTACAATTCTTTTAGCAAATATGTGCGACTTAAAATGTTGATTACACATATTTCTTGTGTAAATGTTTAAACTTCAAAATCTAAAACTATAAACATCAAAGGCTATACAACTAACTTTTAATAACGAATGTACATAATATTATCCACAAAATTTCATACTTTATTTGTATACAATTAAGAAGCAAATGTATCATGTTGAACATATATATACACGCTATCCATCGAACATGTGCGCACACCTCCCAAGAACAAGAATGTATGTGCACGCCTTAAAAAAAACATATGTGTTTTTCAGTTTCTCGTCAAATCCATTAGAACATGCATGTCTTCAAAGGATATATTTGAACGTCTTCATATAACTTTGTGGTTAAAGCTTCCTGAAATGCAAAAATAGTTACGATTATATGATAAGTTGGGTAAAATAATTGAGACTTTACAATATGTTATGACAAAAACATATATGTTTATGAAAGACACACATAAATATTTAAGTTCAAATTATCAAACACGGCTTAAAAATCTATGTATAGAATCTTATCATGGCAAAAACATATATGTTTGTAAGAAACATATATGTTTGTAAGAAACATATATGTATACATAAAACCAAGATATATATGTTTGTGAAAAACATATATGTTTCTGAAAAACATATATATATACTGATAAAAAATCATATTCTAATTAATCATGATAAAAATTCTTATTTTATCATACGAAAGACAAGAACCAATATAAATGCCACACAAATTTCTAAACAGAGATGATAGTAGCATTTTATAATAGATTCACAAAACCCCCAATAAACAATGTTTTTTTGCTAACCACTTGAACAAAAAAGAAGTTAAAAAAATCCCATGACTTCACGGTGATCTTTCAATACCAAGAAAAAAAAGAGATCAAGTCATTCATATTTAAAATAATCTAACACCTCGAGTGTCTTTTAATTATGAAAAGATAAATATTCTAACCAATATCAAGTTTCCTTAGTATCAAAATAAAAATTGACCTTTGATTAATAAAAAAGGTTTTTTTTTATAAAAAATTGAATCTGTTTCAAACGAAGACATCCAAATATTTAATAAAAAAAAATAAAACAAAAACACAGATCCAAACATGAATATGACATGTAAAATATGTAAAACTACTTACGTGATTTAAGAGAAGATTAAACCTCGTCGAGGTCGGGCAACAGATCCGGCCACGTATCCGTTCACCGGTAGGGTACATCAACGTACAAAAATCCGGCCACAAACTAATACGATTTTATAACAATAGGATGTGAATTTTTTTAGATGCTTAGTAAGACATATTATATAAATGGTGGCTGTGAAAGTAATGGTGAAAGGAAGTGGGTGATTAGGTTTTATGGAAAGAGAAAAAAATGATCACTATCCTAATATTTTGGATCTAATGTAAAGAATGTGACTGGTTAAAAAAAATACGGAGTAAAGCTTTGAATTGAAAAAGATAATCAAAATTCCTAATTTGCCCATAGTTTAATTTTTGTTTCCAAAATAAGTTGTAAATATCTTCAAAAATGGCATGTTGCATTGATATGATGTACATTATGCATTATTATGAGTAAAAAAGGTAGTTCTGCGAGTTAAGTGGGTTCTGTAAATAAAGTTACACTATATATATATATATATATATATATATATATATATATATATATATATATATATAATTAGAAAAGAGATTTTTTATAATATTAGAAGAAAGAAAAAGAGAGAACAGTATGGTATGGTTCACTGAAAAATTATTTTTTCAGTAAAGCGGGGTGGTACATTTAGATTTTTGAATGAAAAAAGTATGAGTTTTTTGGTGAGCGCTCTTTGAAGCAGGCTTAAAACTTAATCAGTATGTTTAAGTCAAACCCGAATTATAAGACTGATACCTTTTTATCAAACGAGTCCTAACAAGATGTTGACAATCATGGCAGGTTTAAAACTTAATCAATAAGTTTAAGTCAAACCCGAATTATAAGACTGATACCTTTTTACCAAACGAGTCCTAACAAGATGTTGACAGTCATGGCAGATTTTGTTGAAAATACGTTTAATAAAACTTATGTATCTTATCATATAATCATATATACGAGATGATGCTATAAGTCAAGAAAAAGTGATGACACACGAATTGACACAAATAGAGTTGATGGCATGCAATTGTAACATATTTTCTTATATTTATTAGATATAATTTTTAAAAAATATCATAATATTATCAAATTTTCAAATTTAGATCATTATTATTAAAGCTAATTACATGGTCCGTCCTTGTTGTTTAGGCCAAATCCCTTATCTCGTCCCAATTTCTTTTTTCTTGCTTAAATAGTCTCTATCTTAAAACTATGTAACACCGCGCGTCCCTATCTCTTGAGATAAGGACGAACCATGTAATTAACTGTGTAACAACATTCTTCCTTTTCTATTAAGATAGGGACGAACGGTGTTACATAGTTTTAAGATAGGGATGATTCAAGCAAGAAAAAAGAAATAAAGACGAGATCAGGGATTTGCCCTAAACCACAAGGACGAACCATGTAATTTACTCTTATTATTACGTGTTTTTAGAGGCAACATGTTATATTGGTTTAATTAAATATGTAAATTATTTTTATTTTTTAAAAATTAATTATACTAGGATTAATGCCCGCGCTCCGTAGCGGGGCATTTTGGGATGATGTTTATAGAGGGAAGGTTTGGTAGGAGTTAGTAGGAGTTTTTCCATTTTTCACGATCAACAAATAAACTTATTTGATCTTTATATGACAATAAGCATTTATAGATTCAGTGAAACCACTAAAGGGAACTGATACGAAGCGAGGTGTGAACTACAGTAATACATAATACAGAATGCAAACAACATTATCACTATACAGAATAAAGCATGCTTGAAAACCTACATATAAACAAATTTTTAGTTAATCTTTTTTCTCGTTTGCCTCACATCATTAATGTTAGCTTCTACATAACTAACATGTATCTTCAATTGTTGTCTTGACTCGTATTTCTAAGTTATGCGTGGTTCAAAGTTATGCTCGTTAAGGCTTCAAACTTGAGCCCGGACTGAGAGCTCCTAGCCTCCAAAAGGTCGGATGTATGTAGCGACTAAAAACAGTAAAAAGTAGCTCTTTGTCAGGTTTACTAATTGTAATAACGAATCAATGTGGCCCGTTATATACACAAAAATAACCACAAATGGCCTAAGAATTGAGAGTTACATGTACTAACCTTGGCGAGAGTGCAATTTTATGTTGACGTTCCAACCAATGCCACTCCAATGCAGCAACCTTGATATAGACGATCACATTACAAAAGTCACGACAGGATGCATTCAATAGAGAAAGCATTATGTTTAGCGTCTTTGAATAGAGCATCAAATCAATAAAACATTAGGATAAATCTTTGCAAAAATTTAAAAAAAGTGCATCAGAAGAGCCTAAGGTGCGAGGCGAGCTACGCAAGACTTTATTGCATCAGCTACCCCAATGCATTTCCATTACCGTTGCATAGCGATGTGCATGTCACATGAATGCTTGTAGGTGTAACATGTATAGTGGACCTAATAGCCTAAAACTGGACTTCTATTTATGCATAAGGGGATTCTTCTAATACAGTAGTATGTTAATATGTGTTTCCTATCTAATTAATAAACAAACATGACCATAAACACTGAATAATCAAATACCTCTTTCAACATTCAAAAGGCATTATCGTTTGATTTTTTTTATCTGCCAATTGTGTTATGTGTATTAGAAGGGGTGAAAGCGAAGAATCAAATAGAAATTAAGCGCAAAACCAAATGTGTATTAAAAAGAGTGAGCTAAGGTTGGAGTTCTTCTAGAAGACATCTAAGCCAAAACCGGGTAGTGACACGGAGGGCGTACTAACTGAATGGGAAGTGTCAGTAGTCGGGCCTAAAAAATGGCATGTGTTGAGTTTATAGTAGAACTATGATACGATGATCAATAAAGCTTTAGTATAATGGAAAAGGCGTGTAAGCGCCTTTACCTGTCGAATGTTCAGCTGCCATGTGATTCCCTTGTAGTTGATGGTCAGGCTGTGGGTGATGTTTCGATAAACCTAAAAAAGAACCATGAACGACAAATTAGTTTTGAGTTTCAGTTTTAATTTAGAAAATAAGTACGAAAGTATGACTTATATTATAAAGTAATATAAACTAGAGTATGACGGTATATATATGTTGGTTCATAATTTTTTTTGTACCATTTGCAGAAAGAACCATGGAGGGCAATGATGGTATTGGGAAATCCCAAACACCACCCTAATCAGCTTGTTGTTGTGGCTGGTGTGGTATACGTGGGTGTGGATTCCTTATTACTATTTAAGGCACCTGTTAGTTACAAATATGCAAAATTTAGTCTATCAAATACACAAATCTGTAAATTTTATAAAGACATGTGAACATTGATTTTTTAAAATGGAAAATACACTATTCTTGTTGGTAAACATACCTTTCCAACTTTCCTATTTTTCTCTTCGGATGTCAACTGTAGTACTGCAGCCATTAGCTCAATCCGTCCATTCACATCTGTAACATAAATGATTTGTTTCACTGATATGAACATGAATTTCTAATAATAAGAAAGAAACTGTAAATATATTCTTTGAACGATCGTTGTATTAATAAAAGACCAACCAAAATGTCCGTGCGTCATACCTTGTTGCAATTTCTGATTAAACATCAGAAGCTTTTTCAGTAACTAAGTTAGCTGCAACTTTTAACTATTTGCTGATTGTTTTTGGTGCCCAAAATGCAGCTTCAGTTTATAAGATGCATTAGCAAGGCTGAAGGATGCGATCAATGTGCTTGCTCGCTTCTTACCCGTCTCATCAGACACCACCTTCCCATGCGGCTTTTAAGCTCAAAAATATTGACCAGCCATGAACAGTACTCCTAAGTCATAATTGTTCTACTCAACTACCTATTTTTAAACAACAAACAAAATTGCAGGCACTCACATCCTGCCTTTCACGACCTCTCACATAATACAAAGTAGGTACACCTATAACAACAAAAGACACATGTTAAAAACGCAACGTGACTGATAAAAATTGCATACACAACCGCGGGCAAAAATCGTAATCTAGAAACACAATACCACGTAAAACAACGAAGCAGATGAAGTAATGTAAGAATTGCATTTACCTTCACTTGTACCTTCTATTGATCCCACGCGGCAGTGAAACGGACAGATACAATACCTTGATCATTTTCCCGTAATAAGGTTGATGTTGAGCCCGAAATTGACCAGCTTGCTCATGCTAGAAATCTGAGGCATTGAGAATCAAAGAAACACATACTCCTCGGTCGTATCGTCGGCTGCGGCATTTCAAATTAGGATTCAAGCTGATCGAAGACCTGTAACAACAAACATCAGCAACTCTGAAGTCCTCTATCATGGCTGTTAGTAAATTAAAGGCAGAGTTGATAAAGTTGCATTGCGTTTTGGTGGATTATATTTGTGAATTTGATCCAAGTAAATAATAATGGAACTGAGTTTGTGATGTTTTATTTTCTATATCGATCATTCTACGCATACATGCACTTCCGATTACAGATAATCCAATGTTGTATATACTTTGTCACATGAGTGATGAAATTTGCACATTGTACGAATTTATCTAATAGTTAACAAAAAATCTAGATATACATCATTGTTTGGTCTTTGACCACATTGCCTGGATATACATTAAATATGTTTTAAGACAGAAATATAAATGTCTACATGTACTAATTAAAACCCAAAATAAATTACCTTAGATATCATTTTCAGAATCTTCGTTATGTTCACCAATAGCAACACCAATCATCTTTACATAAAACATGTAATCAAAAATCAAAACTGATACTAAAAAATATCAAAACAAAAAATTTGATTTGATTAGGTTGACAATCTTACAACGATTTAAGTTTAACTCACGTGATATATCTGAAAAGTTGGTGGGTTTTTGTGAGGATCAGTAAAAGACGCAAATGGGGTTGGTGGTGGGTGGTGGATTGGAGTGGAAACCCCAAAATCAACAACCTGCATGTTTCAAATTAAGCCCCAAAAGTGAGCTTATGAATCATAAGCAGAAAACTAAATAAGCCATAAGGCCGATATATAAGCCGAAATAAAACCCCCCCCAAGCATTAACAAATCCAAAGGGTATGTGAATAAACTTACGCTTTGCAAGAATCCGAAGATGAGATTCTGAAACCAAAAAACTTACAAATTAAAAAAATCCCAAATAATGAAACCCTGATTTCAAAAAAACAGGAAAATCAAGCCAACTAACACAATCAAATCACAAATATACACTACATGAACCTCAGAAACTAAAAAAAGAATTAATTAAACAAAATAAAAAAACTTACCAAAATTCATACGGTGGATCTTGTTAGTTACATGGAATCAATCGGTCGATAGTGGATCTTATTTACAATGGATCTTATTTAAATTTGATATGTGTGTTTTGATATGTGAGTTTGAGATAAGATGAGGATAAGATTGGGTGTAATATGTAGATTCACGGTTGGGTGTAATGGCTGAAAAAGATGAAAAAAAGTAATCAGCATGGCATACGAAAATCAATGGCTACAAAAGGGGTTTTGAAAAAGAACCCATACCGGTGAACAGTTTTCCAAACCAACAAACGGTTCAGATGTAGATTGGATTGAGGAACCATACCAGTGAACAGGGAAGGGAGGAAAATGAAAGGTTGTTAAGAGGGGAAGAGTTTTTCCTCTCACATACTTATAATGTTTTTTATTTGGGTATTTTCCAATTCTCCTTATTGTATAAAGGGTCAAAATTTCAAAATAACTCATCAAACTTCTTCAAATGTTCATTTATAAGACATTGAACAAATTTGACGTGGATTATAATGGTACAAATTTATGACGTGGCATGTATATTTATCAACTAATATAAATTTTGGTGTTAAAAATGGTTTTTCACTGATATCGGCTCAAAACAAACAAAGTTTGACAAATATTGAAATACTTTTTTCAAATTTATATGAGGAGGGTTATAACTGATACCTTGTATCTTTTGGATACAATGGGACCAATCCCCACCTTTCATCCACCAAAGATCAAGCGCCCAGATTATCCCACATTTATTAACAAAAGAATAAAGAAAAATAAATAAAAAGACGGAGGGGTATTTCGGTCTTTTCATTCCTCCCACCTAACACCCTCATTCATCCATCCCGTCTTTTTTTTCTTGTTTATCTCTTCATCTCTCCCCCAACAGACACAAAAAACACACAAAAACACATATCCAATCCATCATCTTCGATCTAAAAACACATATTAAAACACAAATTCGATATATCCTCTATCTATTATCTCATCTTCGTATTTGAATTATCTCCTTTTGCAATTTATTAATATGAGGTAATATCATCAAGATCTATATCTTTATGTAGCTTATTTGATGTACATAAGCTTATTTTTAGCTTATTTGACATGAATTTATATAAGAGTCTAGATTTGATATGAATAAGATTTTTTTAGAACGACAAATGTTAATGGTTAGTGGGTCGATTCGTGCAATGACATCCAAGCGGTAGAATGTCTTTTTCAAACCCTCGCCTAGTTATGTTAGACTCCTTATCCGCTTCGCCTGAAAGGCCCTTGACAGGTCTTGAAACCAAGAACTCCAGGAAATCTCCCCCAAGGAAACCACTTAGTGGAACCTTGGTGGCCAACTTAATATGAATAAGAAGATAACTTTTTTTACCTTATCAATTTATTCTTTTTCAACTTATTTTGATGTAATTATGGATGTGTTAGCTTATTTGATGTGTTATAATTAAGCTTATTTGATGTGTTAAAATTAAGTTTAATGTGAATAAGCTTATTGATGGAGGACCAAGTATTGAAAAACGGGCTCACAAGTTTCTTGAGGCCCAAGATCATGTGGAAAAAAAAGTATAGTAAAATGGGCATAACTTGGGCTTCGAGAGGAGTTAGAAGGCCCATGACCTGTCAAAATGTCTGAAAAACGAGAGAAATGCAGCTATAACCATGTTTTAGCTGGTTACAGAATTTTCAAGGCCCAAAAGCCTTTTTACTATGAGTTATTTACATTTTTATGTTTTTCCTATTTTTTGTTGGACTTTGTCTTTGAGCTACGGTCCAACCCATTGGTGTTTTAGGGTTTTTTTTGTTTCATGTCTTTATGAGTTTAATAAAAGTTAAACCATTGGCGTTGTTTACCCAGTTTTTTACCCGAATAATCGGTATTCATTATAATCAACGATTGTTGGACGAATTGTTTCTGGTATTCATTAGAATCAACAAATAGAACTTATTTTTCTTGTTTTTAGTCTAAATCAGTTGGTATCAAGAGCTAAAGTTCATGAATGAGATACCTCCAAGAAGAACTAGGAATATTCAGGGCGTGAATGAACAAGAATCTAAGCAACGTATTATGGACATAATGAAAGAGCGACACGATCAATTCGTTGATCAATTGACTGACCAGATGAACATTTTGATGAACAATAGGAAGCCTCGTAATCGACGCCAAGGGGATGAAGATGAATTTCTTAAAGAAAACTCGTTTGGTGGCATTTCATTTGTTGATGAACAATCAGTAGTGCGACAAAGGAGATATCGAAGTAGGGATAACGATAGGAGTTGGGAGACTGGAATGAGGATTAATATTCTTGAGTTTAATGGGGACACTTTGAAATCCTAAGGGGCTCCTTGATTGAAAAAATATTTGAATTCAAAGAAGTTCAAGAAAACAAAAAAGGTTTTATTGATCACTACCAAGCTACGTGGTAGGGCATCCACGTGGTAGCAACAATCGAAACTAACGAGGGATAGAGTTGGGAAGCCAAGGATCACGAGTTGGCATAAGAGTAAGAAGGTCATGAGGGATTTTATTCCTCATAACTACCAGTGGTTGATGTACCAATGGTTACAGAATCTAAAACATGGGTCCAAGTCTGTTGAAGATTATACAACCGAATTTTACCAATTAATTACAAGGAATGATATTCAAGAGACAGAAGATCAGTTTATCCCTCGATACATTGATGGTTTAAGAGTCCAAATCATGGATTCTGTTAACATGTTTCGTCTAGTGACACTTTCTGATGCATATCAGTGTGCATTAACTTTTGAGAAGCAGAACCGATGAGTGGGAAATTCGTCTTCTCCTGCAATAATAGGTGCTTCTGGTTCGGGTATCGCGACATCTCGTTTTAATCCTAGTCAATCTAAGGAAGTTGGTGGCAATATTTTACCTGTTCCTAAATTGACCGGTAGTAACGGGTTGAAGTGTTATAATTATGGTGAACCTGGCCACCGATAGTCAGAGTGTAAGAAGGCTGGGAAGAGATAGTTATATGTTAAACTTAAGGAAGATGATGGTATGGCTTATGATGATTACGAAGAAGCGGTAGTTTATGATGAAAAACCCGAGTATGAGGAAGAGTATGTGTGTGGGGATGTGAGGGTGAATTTGGTGGTAAGGTGCTCCTTCTTAACACCTAAAGCTGATGGTGATGATTGGCTCAAATACAACATATTTTAGTCAACTTATACCATTGTGGGTAAAATTTTCACCTTTGTATGTGATTCGGGTAGTTGTGATAACTTGATAGCTGAAGAAGCAATCCAAAAATTAGGATTGAAAACTGAAAATCGTCCAAAGCCTTGTAAGTTACAATGGCTTAAAAAGGGTGGGGAGATACTAGTTTCTAAGCATGTCTAAGTTCCGTTTTCTATAAGAACAAATCATAAGTATAATCTTTGGTGTGATGTGATACCCATTGATGTTTGTCACATGTTGTTGTGTAGACCTTGGGAGTATGATCGTGATGTAACTCGCTACGGGAGAACTAATACTTATAGTTTCCTATTTGAGGGTGTAAAGATTACTTCTGAGGCCAAATAAACCCAAGGAAATAAACCCACTTGTACTTTACTAAATCTTTCTTAGTTTAAAGACGAGCTGGAGGTAGGAGACGATATTTTTGTGCTAATAGGGAAGGAGGTTTATGAAGATAGTGAAATTCTCGAACCATGATCCCTTTACTTGAGGAATTTTTTGATGTTTTCCTTGATGAATTACCTGATGGTTTGCCACCATTACGTGACATACACGTCATATTGATATAGATCTTGGGTCACAATTGCCTAATAGACCACATAACAGGATAAGCACGGGAGAGCACGAGGAGTTACGTAGGCACGTTGAGGAGTTGGTTTCTAAGGGTCACGTTCGTGAGAGCATGAGCCCGTGTGCTATTCCTGCCCTATTGACACCATAGAAGGATGGTACTTGGCGTATGTGTATTGATAGTAGAGCCATCAACAAGATCATTGTAAGGTACAAGTTTTTATTCCTCACCTTGATGATTTACTTGATCAGATTAGTGGTGCTACTATTTTTACGAAAATAGATTTGAAGAGTGGGTATTACCAAATTTGTATTTGACCTGGTGATGAGTGGAAGACCGCTTTGAAGACTTGTGAAGGTTTGTATGAGTGGTTGGTAATGCCTTTTGGTTTATCAAACGCACCAATTACATTTGTGTGTGTGATGATTCAATTGCTCAGGCCTTTTATTAGAAAGTTTGTGCTTGTTTATTTTGATGAAATTCTTATTTATAGTGCTTCTTATAATGAGCATGTCACTCATGTGAGGTAGGTCTTGACCTTGCTTCGAAAGGACAGCTTTATGCAGCCACGAAGAAGTATGTGTTCATGACCCCCTAAAGTTTTGTTTTTGGGGTATGTTGTTTCTAGTGATGACATACATGTAGATGAGTATAAGGTATGAACTATTCAGTAGTGGCCAAATCCAACCACCGTTACTGAAGTTCGGCATTTCCATGGTCTTGCTTCTTTCTATATGCGATTTATCCCTAATTTCAGTTCCATTATAGCCCCTTTGACACATTGTATGCAGGGAAAGTCATTTGTGTCGAAGTAGAGCAAGCTTTTCAGGTTGTGAAGGAAAATCTTAATACAACGCCAATCCCAGAACTGCCTGATTTTTCTAAAGTTTTTTAGCTTCATACTAATGCTTCTAAGGTTGCAATTGGCAGACTTCTTAGTAAATGTGGGCGTCATGTTTCCTATTTTAGTGAGAAGTTGACATGTCCGAAGTCTAGGTAATCTACTTATGACTTAGAGTTTTATGTAGTGGTCCAAGTTGTGAAGCACTAACGCCGTTATTTGTTTCATAAGGAGTTTGTTTTGTTCACTGATCATGATTCCTTAAGGCATATTCGTACTCAAGATAAGGTATCCCAGAAGCATGAGCGTTGGTTGGCTTTTCTTGAGAAGTTTACTTTTTTGGTGAAACACAAAACCGGTGTTTCCAATCATGTTGTTGATGCCTTAAGTAGGAGGAGTAGTTTACTTGTAACCATGCACGTTGATGTGCCAGGACTTGATGTCATTCGAGACATGGTGATTGTGGACCCATACTTTTTGGTTGTTTTGAAGGGTGTGCAATATGATGAGAAAACAGATTTTGTTATGCATGATTGGTTCCTATTCAAGGGGAATCAATATTCGTGATTCAAGTCTTAGCTTTCAAATTATTAAGGAGTTGCATGGTGAAGCGCATGTTGGTCGTGATCGCACTTTACAGTTGGTTCAAGCTTCTTATTTTTGGCCTACTATGAGGGAGGAAGTGGATCGTTGCATCAAGAGGTTTCGTATTTGTCAAGTTTTAAAGGGCAAAACTACTAATGCAAGACTCTATATGCCTTTGCGTGTTCCTTTGCAGCCTTGGGTTGATATTAGCATGGATTTTGTTTTGGGGCTACCTCGTACTCAAAGGGGTAATGATTCAATATTTTTCGTTGTTGGTCGTATTTCTAAAATAGTTCATTTTATTCCTTGCAAGAAGACAACATATGTAGTTAATGTAGCCCAACTTTTTTAGGGATGTGCACTATTTACATGGTTTACCTTCCTCCATTGTTTCTGATCGGGACACTAAGTTTTTGAGTCATTTTTTGCAAAGCTTGTGGAAGATGGTGATCAACTCAATTTTAGTAGTGGTTATCATCCTCAAACTGATGGTCAAACTAAAGTTGTTAATAGATCCCTTGGTAATATGTTAATGTGTTTGATGGGTGATTATGTGAAGGCATGAGATCAGAAGTTGTGTCAAGCTGAGTTTTCTCATAATCATGTTGTTAATCAGAGCATTTGTTTAGTCCATTCAAGGTGGTTTATTCTGCTCAACCACGTGGTCCTCTTGATCTTATGACTCCTTAGGTTTCCAAGTCTGTTCCGAAGAAAGTGCAAGATTTTATTGAGGGTTTAAATGATGTTCATAAAACTGTTCGTGACAACTTGGTTCGTGCCAATTTGAAGTACAAGCAAGATACAGATCAAAAGAGAAGACATGTTGACTTTGAAGTAGGAGACTTTGTATGGATTTTTTTTGTAACACCCCACTTGGATAAGTTGACCGTTACGTGTATTTATGACGTGTCATCAAAGCATAAGGTAAATGTCCTAAAACATTAACTGACCATAACGGGAATACCAGAATCAAACATCGGTAATCCAACTTAAGCTCAAAACATGAAAAATAAAATACTGAAAGAATGGACTAAACAATGTCTAAAAACGAACAGTAACGTAAAGAGTGCATAAAGTAAGAGGTCTGGATAGTTTCCATTTAAATGCGCATGCTCTCAGAATCCTCAGAGCGTCTCAGTGTACCTACCGTTAGAACATGAAAGAACTACGGCTGAGCATAACGCTTAGTGAACATATATAATGCATGATAAGAATATACTGAGTCTGGTGTAAATAAATAATTTATGTAATAAATAAAACTGATAATTAACATGTGGTTAAAAGCTGTACATAATCTGGAGAGTCTGAGTTATAAATAATCATGAAGCTGAATTATAACTGTTTAGCCTGAAAAACATGTTTTACTGTATTTTAATGCCAAGAGCTTATATAGGTCATGTGCTGAAAAACTGCTGCATGAATACATAGAGGGGTGACCTCTTCATGCTGTAGAGGAGTGACCTCGTCATGCTGTAGAGGGGTGACCTCTAAATAACTGTACTGGGTGGAGGTATCAACTCCAATGTGAAGTATGTAGAGCACACACCACATTCACCTGCTGAACTTAAACTGAAAGCCTAGGATGCACCCATACGCCCCACTATAAAACTGATAAAATGGCCAAGCTGAAACTGAGTGGAACGCTGCAGGATATCACTCTCCCACAGGTGAGTCATGACACCGGTGCCTCAAGTGTCACGGTTACGGTACCTCCTAACTAGTACTAAACTGGTCATGCTTGTATATAAATCTCAGGCAATATCTTAATTATTAAAATCATTAATGATAAATTCATAACATAATACTGGAGAAAATATTTGGCTGCAGACGAGGAATCCTAATCATGCATAGGAGAAAGTCCATACTGAAGGACGGGAAATTCGTACATCTTGTCCAGTAACTGACTGTAAGGAAAACTAAACGACTCCTACTATGATTTCACGGAAGCTACCTGAATAACTGATACGAATAAGTTATCTGATCTTTATTCAATTTACTGATCTTATTGGCTTCTCGTTTATTTATTTTATTTCTGAAATTATGTACGTATATTAACTGATAAATCTGAACCTATAATAATTCTTTCTAATATATTAACGACCTACTAATAATTACGATACGAACGTGTTCTGACGTTATATTAATACTCAAATAAGTAACTCGTTAAAAATAGAAAGTTTCCTAAATTAGAAAGTTTTAATAATCGTTTATAATTTCTATAATAAAATTATGCCCTTTTAAAATATTATAGACTATTTTAATTTAATTCACTTAAATTACAATTTAAAACATTTTTAAAACAAGTAATAAAAAGATATAATATAAAATCTTTATTTTTATTATTATAATTATGCCCCGAGCCTACCGAGATACCCTTTCTCGGTCGCACTAAACAATTAAACAAAATATATAAAAATCTGCCTATATGAAGTTAGTGACAGAAATCTGAGTCACTAAAAAGTGTCACTGAAACTGAGTTTTTAAAACTATCTGAAAAGCACTTTTTGCGACAGAAAATAGTGTCACAAAAACTATCGCGAAACTGAAAATAAAAGTGTCTATTTCTGTCCAAAAACTAGGTACTGATGTACCCTTGTTCCCACTGCTTATATTATGTTCCCACTACTACTATTATGTTCCCACTGTTACTATTATGTTCCCACTGTTAATGGCATACTCCCACTGCTAATATTACCAGCCAAACGCACCCTTATTTTTAGAAAAACAGTCTGATGGTTTGTTTGACAGAATTGGTCGAATGCAGCCCGAGCCTCCCCTGTGTGGGTCACGGCTGGGCAGAGAAAGGGTACCAAGACATTTTAGGTCTCGGTTTACACACGCCAAACCAAACCCGACCCTTGTCATATGGTACACCCTTGCGTGGGTTTGCTGCACACGGCATAACCAAGAGAACTCCCCCCACGCTGGCCTGATGGTCACGGCTGGGCAGCAAAGACACAACCGAGATCTTTATGCTCTCGGTTTCTGTTGTACAACACAAAACCCGAACCTTCCTTTACAAGTTCGGATCGGTTAATAAATCACAGAAAGAATAGGATGATTACCTTAGTAAGATTGTTAAGGGATGATGCACGCACATCACGAATCACAATAGAGATCAAACCCGAATTTTTATTTTTTTTTATTTTTTTTCTTTCCAGTCGGCGGCCACAAACCCTAGCACTCCAACGTATTTTTTTTGTCTATTTAGACACTGGGAAAGTTTTACTCCCGTATGCTACTTGTAACATGGGTTGGGCTCAGCCCATGGTCTTTCTCCTTTTTGTTTACAAACCGCCAGCTCCCCCTTAACTTCATATAGTTCCCTTTTTTTAACATTTAAATTTTTATTCGCGTATATCCGTATTAAATTCTCGCTTTTTTTACGTAATAATATTTCTGATCTGATCATTATTTTCTGAATAATTAGTTGTAGTAATTTATTTAAACCGAGGCTGCGTATTTAACATGCGGAGATTTAAATACGGGTTTTACAATTCTTCCCCTCTAAAAGAATAATTCGTCCCCGAATTAAAGATACGACTATACTGGGTTTTACAATTCTTCCCCTTTAAAAAGGAAAATTCGTCCTCAAATTGAAGGTAATTTAAGTTGATCGAAGTAAACGCTGAAAATACTCATAGGCTGAAAGAACATGAAAGCTGAAACGGCATATGAGCTGAAAGGATAATTCGTCTTCTAATTAAGACATAATGCTGCTGAAAGGTATAAACATGACATGACTGAAGTGAACATGTAACGTGACGTGACTGAAGAGGATATGGAACGTAGCCTGACTGGAAGAACCTAACTGATTTATTGAAGGAAATGATGAGAAGTTCGGATGAACTCCTCCATTTCAAGTGGCCTCCCACTCGAACCGGCTCCTTCAAATATCTAAATACAAAGAAAAATCTTGGTCCTGATAACCCTGTCCTGACGATACTTATTAGTT
Source organism: Glebionis coronaria (assembly GCA_025667525.1). Taxonomy (NCBI): domain Eukaryota; kingdom Viridiplantae; phylum Streptophyta; class Magnoliopsida; order Asterales; family Asteraceae; genus Glebionis; species Glebionis coronaria. The sequence continues at coordinate 38,489,223 of CM046874.1, read as the reverse complement.
TCTGGTTCCATACTTGATATGGATTTTCTGAATCTGATAGAATGAATAAGCTATAGCATGCAGGATACATTAACTTATAAGTACAAGTAACATGAACCGATGACTTTTATATCTCTGAGCAAAGCTGTTGAGACATATTGAGAAGAACTACGTGAACAATTATGAACGTGATACGCGAAACATACTGTGATCGTGATACTAGAACATATCATGAATGTATGCTGATTGAGGAAAGAATGTCGACGATACGGCCTGAGACGTGAAACGTCTGTCTGGTCGTGGAGAAACCATGCTAAACTTGAGTCTGGTTTCTCAAGCTTTCTGTAACCGTATTCTGTAACAACTGTGAAACGTGTATCGCGAGATGGAACACGAACTTGAACGTGAATAATTTTATAAATTAGGACGTGAGCTTAAATCACGAGATAGCATAAAAATGAACTGAAACAGCATCATACTGTGAATGAAAGGTAAACGTGAAAGGGAAAATAAACGTGAACGTAAAGTGAACGTAAACGTACACGTGATCGTGAACATGAATTCTGTCTGATATGATGATCGATGGAGTACCTTGAATTAATACAAATTACTGCTAAATTTTTGTAGGTCCGCCACTGCGTAATGTTTTGGATGAAAGAAAACGCGCAGGCTGATTACATGGTTGACGATGACCTAGATAGTATCATACTTTCTCTGAGACTGTGGTAACTGATAACAATTTCATGGAATTTCGTCTCATTTATGTTCAGAAATTTCTAAGGGTTGTAGTAACTCACTAACCTGACGGCGTTCTATCTTGAACCTGCGGTAAGTCAGGCATCTAGATATGAACATAGCTGCATCTATGTGCCGTACTGTTTCTATCAGAATTTGGCCTGGAATTTATGGGATATTCTGGTGGAAAATCTAGTTGAATAGTAGTGGAATTATTTTAGGGAGAACTGTCGACAATTTCTGTGGTGGCAGTCAATTGAGTTCTAGAAATTTTGTACTTCTTTCACAGGCGTCGGTCGGGACCATCAGGTCACCTTCGTAGGATTGTCTGAAATTTCTTTATGCTGAAATAGGGTGGTTCAGGAATGTCACTTTGTTCAACTGGAATTCACATCTGGAAAGCTGCGTATATAATTTTCTCCTATCTGAGAATCTGCATGGCCGTGAGAAGATGATTCTCGTATCCTTCTTTAGGATTTAGCAGCTCAGAATGTTATCAATAAAATACTGACAATTTTGTCTAAAAAGTCATGAAAATTTTTATTCATAAATTTCATAATATAGCTAGAGCATCAGAGAGCTCAGGAGTATGAATCAAATTTTTTAAGAGACTATAGTAAGTACAACAGCAGTCTGTGAAACATCACGTTATTTCTCTCGCCACCGATGGTGGCATGATCGTGAATTATTCTGGAAGAATGTTTAAGGCATCGCAGCAGGTCAGATAAACCTTCTATACGTGGACTGAATATCAATTCGAATGGTGATCCGATAAATTTTCTGGTGGTCGATACATGATCTCATGTTACTGGTCTTCTTTCTGATGGACAGAAAACGATGCACCTTCTAGTGATGTGCTAAGGCGATTTTTCCTCGTTCCGGTAACTCTGGCAGCAATTGTTGCAACTCTTTTAACTTAGCTGACGCCTTGGAAAAAAGAGTTTTGAAAAATGGTTTTGTTCTTGAGACAAGCTATATGTTAAACTCTGTCTCGTGATGAGGAAGGAATTTCTGGAAAACCTTCTGGAATGACCTATGGAAACATTGGGATAATTTGCTGATCATGAATTTTAAAGAATTTCAGAAGTGAAAATATAACCGGTAATTCAAAGTCTTCGTAGCTCCGGACTGAGAAGTCACTTGCTTATAAAGTAGAATAATTTGTATCGATTTTTCTGGCTGAAAATATAATGAATATATTTGAGATCTATTAAGACGGATCTCATCGTTGACTGAACAGAAATCCTTCAAAATATGGGTTGTACTGTGGAGTCTTTTCTGGCTGGGAGGTAGATAATGTTTGATTTAGATAAAGCTAACATATGAATAATTGAGCAAGCATGGCAGATCTTGTTGAATGTGTTTGTCTGTAACCTCACAGAATGAACTATGCGTGTCTAATCTGAATAATACTCTAGTAGTGGTAACTGAGTATTTAATGATCTGATTTAAGCGTAGCATAACAAAACGGGTATACCCCTTTGGAGGGTAACCTCATTTACTGAGTGTCTGGTTTAGAAAGCACACTGTAGTTGTACATCTCGACTCGTGTATTGAGAAAATATTCTCATGACATGTATCATGTCTGATGTCCTGACATGTATCTCCCGAGAAGGTACTTGGAACTTGTGTCTTGACTGATGTCTTAACACGTGTGTTAATGCAAATGATGCCTAAAAACATTATTAGTGTTAAATAATCTTTCTTAGTTTTGATCACAACAAACTATACAACACATTTAGTGTAAAACAAAAAACGAATTATTTAACTAACACTATCATCAAGGTAATAATCATATCACTAACTTTTCTTAATCATACTTAGTGATCATCAAAGTGATTATCCTTAAAACTCACTTTTGTTAATATGACAAAAGATTTTTTAATAAACTTTCTTTTTAAGAAAATGTTTTATTAAAATGGAAAATGTAAATTTGAAAATGGCATATTCCATATGCCATAAGAATATCCTTTGAAGGTTTAAAAAACCTCAGATATTCCTACCCCACTAAAAGACAAAAAAAGGAGCGGACTCTATTGGGCGGTACCTTAAATAGCTAGGCGGTTCTTTAGCGATATGGAACCGCCGGGCTAGTTAAGGAACCGCGCCCAGCTAGCCGTTGCACTTTGTCTTCTATAAATAGTGGATCAAATCTCATTTTACAACAACCCTCTTGGACGTTTTTCTCAGCCCCCTTTTTCTTTTCTATAGCATAATCATTAGTAAATGATCACTTAATGTGTTTAGTATGTTTACATATGATTATCCTCTTGATCCCCTCCTTTACCTTGTCCAAAGAGAAGATCACTCACTCACTAGTGTTGTGATAAAGATGAATCCATGAACTAGTCATGTTCATCATGTTAGCCTTTTTGTTTTTGTTGATCCATTTGTATTTATGAATACTTGGACTAGTTGTGTTCATCCAAGCTATTTGTGAATACTTAGATTTGTTGTGTACATCCATTGCATATGTGTTTGCTTGGATTTATGTTGTGTAGATCCAAGCTACATGTGTGTACTTGGATATGTCTAGTTGAGTTGTAATAGATTGTGTAGTAGTTCTCACTAAACTATAAAGTGATGTGGTTGTGTCTTGTGAGTTCTCACTAAACTTGAAAGTGATTAGTAGTTATGTTGTGTGAAGTTCTCACTTAGCTTCAAAGTGAAGAGTCGTGAAGATTGGTTCTAGCTTTGGATTAGAACTCGACATCTAGCCTTGTGTCGTAAAATGGTGAAGTAGTCAACGTCGTGAAGATTGGTTCTACCTTGAGACAAGAACTCGACATCTAGCCTTGTGTCGTTAAATTGTGAAGTAGGCAACGTTGTGTAGATTGGTCCTAGCTAAAGATTAGGTCTAGACATTTAGCTTAGTGTCAGAAAATAATGTAAGAGACAATGTAAGGCTTTCTCCGCCAAGAAGGGAGCTTGTGGATATAGTAGAAATCTCGAGTAGGTGTACTCGAGGAGTGGAGTAGAAACGAGGATAGAGCCTCGTTGTCGAACCACTATAAATCTTGGTGTCTTGTCATTAGGTTGTCTCTTTCCTTACTCTTTACTTATTTCATTATCATTATACTTACTTATTACCATTGCTAATGCATTTGAATTGAATATAATCATTATGCAACTTAGATTCAAGTAAAAGATAGTTTTGATAAAAACCTAATTGAAAGTAATTTTAATTAGGTGGCTAATCGAAGAGAAACTATTCAACCCCCCTCCCTTCTAGTTTCTACAATTGGTATCAGAGCAATGGTCACTCAAGATCTTTGAAGTATATTGTATTTTAAAACTTGGATCGATCAATTGTCTCCTCAAATTAGAAGGTCAAGTTGTACTAAAGTTTCTCTTTAGTCAAAACTATTTTTTTTGGAAAATAGGTCTTTTAATTGGTAATATTGCATCCCTCTTAGATTAGTAGCTTTTATGCATTTTAGATCTACTCTTGAAATGTATCTACTAGTTTGCATCTTGCTTTGTGTAGGTACTCATGAAGATCTATCATTTAATTGGTTGTGGATTGAGTTACTTGCACATGTAGAAGACTCATCTTCATTGATCTTCAACATCTTTGAATGATGATATCAAGATGATTGGGAATGATACTAGTCCTTGAAGACTTAGTACTCATCATAGTCATTGTTGGGCATTGTATTGATTCCTTGATGGATTGGAATACCCTTTGTGGCCAAGGTACGCTTTCGTTCTTCCACACGTCCTTTGATCATTCTTTTGATCATTGACTATGTGCTTGTTCTTGGCATCCTTGCCTTGACATTTGTTTGTGGTTTGTGATTCTTTTCTTTTATCCTCTCAAACCTTCATTGCTTGGATACTTGACTCACTATGGTGGTGTAGAGTGAGTTAGTAGTAGCTTAAAGTATCAAGCATGATATCTATGATTTGCACCCATACGGTTAGTAGGTCCTTTGTGGGAGAGAAAGTGAATTAATACCTTGCTCATATTTTGGTTTAGACTAAGACTATTATTGAAAGTGATCTTAGTCTATGCATCAATATTTGCTTTGTGTTTATTCATTACCAAAGCCGTTTAACACTTCGCAGGAAAGGCATGTCTTAAACCACTATATATGACACAAGCTCTTCGTCTCCACGATTTGAAGATTGTCATTAATCCCTTGAGCATTGATCTTAGTCTTGATTCACTTCCCTTGAATTCTCTCTACTTTGCTTTTTCGCTACGAGTAGTCGTTTGTCCGTTTCGGTTCTTTTCGATCTCGATTCAACTCGTAATCCTTCATTAAGGCATACTGGTTAGTGTTATGATGATCCAATGATATTCTAAAAGGTTTAAGATATATTTTTAAGTATTTTAGAAAACTTGGTTTTCAAAAATTTGGCGTATTTCAATGATAAAAAACAGCCTCTGTAGGCGGTTCTTTATCTCTGGCGGTTCAAACCCGCGGTTCTCAATCGATATGGAACCGCGGGCAGTAAAGCTTGTCAGAGCGCCAGTTTTATTAAATTAATCTTTTTCAAAATAAACCCTCTCTCTCCCAAAAACATATAGCCGACGGGTTCCACCTTTTTCCACCATTGTTGAAGCTTCAAAAACCTTCAATCACTCAAATTAATTGATTCCAAGTTGTGGGTTTCACTCATCCTTCATCAAACATCAATTAATTGTAAGTACTTTCTTTCAATTTCATCTATTTTGTTCTAGGGTTCATCCTTTCATAATTGGGGATTTTTAAAATTGAAATAGAATTAGAACCTTAATAGGAATATGGGTTGACATGGTTATTTTACTATGATTCCTTAGGTTCATATTCATTAAGATTTCACTAAAACCCACTTGTAGAACAAATCCGAATTTTGACTAAATGATTTTGGTTAAAAGATGGAATTGAGATGAACCCATGAACAAATAGGTAATTGCATTGTTAATGCTTACCTAAAAACCTTGTATTGAAAAACCAATGTTCTAGTCCATTGTTGATCCAGCATAGTTCATATGTTCTTGGTTAATAATGGAATAGATACATTGTGAACATGAGAATGATATGGATTCAATCCTTTGTTTGTCAAGAAATTGATATAACACATTCTCATATTTTGATTTTTGATTTTATTTTTCATTTGAGTGATTGGAAAAATATTTTCTTGTGTTTATATTAGGTACTAATCATGCCTTCACAATACCAAAAGGATCATCAACTCACTAAACAATATATGCCTAACCTTTCCGAATTTTGTCACTCAACTCATCTCGCCCATACTTATTCCTCCCTTCAATCCCGTTGTTTTCATGAGGGTAGAGTTGTCCAAAAGGATATTAAGGATTATGTCTACATCAAATCTATGTTTGAAAACATTGGGTTTGATTGTTTGTTTCACATTAAGGAATACATCTATCCTTGATTCCTATTGGAGTTCTTTAGCACATACTCCGTCATTGAAAACAATGATGGAATATTTGTTAGGTTAATCTTGAACGGTCAACTCATACAACACTCTCTCGAAGTCTTTGGTCAAATCCTTGATGTCCCATTTGTAGGCACTTGTCGCTTCACGGATAAATGGAAGCTTAGTGCTCTCCTTGAATCCAACAACTGTCCTCCAAATGATCATACGGAAATTGATCTTGACTACATTGTTGACATTGTCTCCAAAAAGCGTAATCGACCCGTTAAAAGATGCCTTCATACTAAGGTACGTTCGGTGAAACGTCATGAGGTTCTCTTAAGCGACCTTAATGATAATATGGTCCAATGGACCAATATCCTTAGGGAAAATGTGTTTTGTCTTGGTGGAAACCGGGATCATGTTCCGACGTGTTTAGTGCATATGTTATTTTGCATATTTACCAACACCAATTACAATTTGGCATATTTTATCGCTCAACCTTATCAATTATGCTATTCACAAGCCTAAAACAAACCTCCCTTACGCAATGCTTCTCACTCCCCTTTTTAAAAGGGTTGGCCGTGATTTTCTAAATCTTGATCTTTCTCATTTTCAACCGGTCAAACGGGTTATGCTACCTATTCAAGAGGTATATAAGAGAAAGACAAGATGTGATCGTAAATCCGACCAACAAGAGTCCAATGATGAGGACATGGACATGACAACAAGTGATGGTGATGGCATTGGCACAAGTGCTCCCATTGTCTCTTCGAGTACTTCTCACCACTCCACAAACTCAATCGTGGACGGTTTAGATGACATTGTTTCCCCTCCGCATCATTCCTCTAGTGAAGTTCCTAACAATCTCAATTTGGAGGAACTTTACCGTCAAAGTCTTCGAACCCAAGGTGATTTACATGAACATCGGGTTGAGTCAAGGAAGGGATTCAAGTACTTGGGAAACATGATCAAGGGATTGGGCAAGAAAAGAAGGTGAAGACTTTGAAATGTTTCAAAGTATACATGTTGGTAAACATGTAATGAGTCTTAGGATCTAGACTCATTTGGGATATATAACAATGATTGTAATAAGCACAGCGGAATCATAAAGAACACAATCAAAGTTATGAACAAGGCTTTCTTATTCATAAAATACTAATAAGCTACTACTACTCCTGGTGCCTAATAGGCTTGACACCAGGAGAACGCACACACACCTTTAGTTTACATTACATATGAATCAGTGAATAACCATGTGTGCCTAACCCTCTTTATATAATAGAGGTACTAGGGTTACATCACAACCCTAGCTTACTTACTAAGCTAACTATTTATTATTAAGTCCTTCATCTTCTTTTGTCATATCAACTCAAGATATATAAGTCCCAACAATCTTCCACTAGTTGATTTGACAAAACCAGTAAGCACGAGCTTCCCCTGAAGCTAATATAGATGAAGGCTAAGCTTCCCCTCGATCCATGCATTCTTCCCCTTTTTGTCACATCAACTCAAAAAGGATCGTCTTCCCCTTAAGAAGTGCATGTCGAATCCAGTAGGCTTCCTTGGAGTGATCACTGATGAACAAAATCAAGTATAACAAATTTTATGAAGAAGTAAAATATCCCAAACTTGTGTCTTATATCATCTCAGTTTTTATTACATGGGACTGATAACCCCCACAACTATAAGCCAGTTGTTAGCTATAACAATATATTTAATCCAACGATAAGGTGTATTGCTCACCAACAGTTTTTGGTACATGGGAACTGGTAACCTTCACAAATATGAGCCAGTTGTAAGCTGTAACAATATATTTAGTCGAAAGACAAGGTGTATTGCTCACCCAATTGAGATATAAGAAGATAACAAGTTTGTGAAAATCAACTCCAACATCAAATAAGCAATAATCAACTGTCTTCGTCAAGAAACCATAACTCACTAGTAGGAACCATAAGCTAACCATCTCTTGCATCTTAAACTCAGTAGTACAGATCATCCACTCATTCAGTGTGAAAAAGACATGCTTATTACAATAACATGTAATAAAATGTCTTTGTATAATTCTTGTAATCAATATATGCATGGCGATCACATGCAATGACCGATAGTCTCAGTGAGCTCTGACGGATCAACCAGAAACCCCTCGATGCTTATGATCATGCTAATTTTGTGATGATCATAGCATGAACTGTATGGTATCATATGCCCCCCAAATATTTGTAAAAGAGCGTGTAACTGTTCCAATCAAGAATTATAACATAAACTGAACTTTCGAAATGAACCATATACCTCTTCATTGTTCAAGATCACCAGTAGGAACGACCAGGAAAAAAACGACCAGGAGGAACCGACTAGGAGGAACCGACCAGTAGAACCCGACCAGGAGGAACCGACCAGTAGTAAGAAATAGCTTACCAGGAGAATCTCAAAAACCTTTTTTTTTCTTTTTTTTTTCTTTTTTTTTCACATTCCGTCACCACTATCGCCAAAGCTGTTGCTGATTTTAAACAACCCTTCCTCCATACTTTTAGTGACACCCTGTTCATCACTAAACTGTTGCTCATCTGGGCAGACATATATTACTTTTTACCAGCCCGTCATAAAGCCCATGTAGATTTTGCAAACGTGGCATACACACGAGGCATACACGTGATGTCCAATAACAAACAAAGACACAATTCTTACCATCAAAATTCAAACCAATTGAAGACCCATCCATATCTGAAAAGACAAAACCCACGTATAACCCATATGAATGTGCACATACTTACCCACGTCTCATGATAATAAACCAACAGCAGCCAAAATTCGTCCACTACTAACAACCAGGAATATCAGTACCATAATTAAATGCAAACCAAATATGAAAAGATAAATGCATATCCCTAAAGTTTAGCAATGGATCCCGTACTATACGCCCAAATCTGCGTCCAAAGTATGTGAGTTTAAAAGGCAATCCCTAATAATTAGGGAGGAAGAACTGTATCTTCCCAATAACTTACGATCAAAACCATTCCATATCCAGAAATATTCCACAAACGTCGCATGGTCCCATAAAATCAGGAACCAATCACAAGTATGTCTTCCATAAACAATGTATTCCAATCGTGGGATATTAATAAGGAATATACATATACCATGTATAACACACGTTATGAATTGACTTATGCCAACCAAATATTTGGACAGCTAGCATATATCACGTTCAAAGAAAAACTATTTGAATCCATACCTTGTTTTGGAACTGCACATTTTGAGCAAGTCACATGACATCTTGACCAGACTCACGGAAAGTACATACCACAGTGTACGCTTGCATCTTTTCTGGTGTTCAACCCCTGTCCCATGTCATGTCCCTTTCTGGGGAATATGAATCAACCAGTACTCTCATACTTATGTCATTTGTCTTTGCAGCAAGTCACACATTCGGACCTTGTTTTCAACTAATACTGATCCACGTCCTTTTCTGCATATAACCTTCACGTGAGAATAGAAAGTCAACACGTGACCATTCTTTTATCCTTGTACAATATTACTTCTCAATTTTTACACTTTCAATACACCTCACGTGAGCCACATACGCAAAGAATATATACGGATTTCAAAGCAGAAACCCATCGTTTATATCTCTTGGGATCAGCAGCTTTCATCGATGTTCACCTTCTGATAGCCACGATCATCAGTCTAGGGCAACATCAAAATCAAACACCTTAGATCATATTGCTGCCTCCATAAGAACGAACCTAGGGTTTTATCACAAACCATGTTGCCTTCATAAACACGAATCTAGGGTTTTACAACCCTAAACGAATTTAAGATCCTTACAACAGCCATAATCTTCTGCCAAAATATACCGAATTACCATAAAGAAAATATCAACCAGAAGCAATATGCAGCATCATATGTTTCTTTGACCAGCAGTTAGCATAACTATTAAGGGACCACAACAGCTCCTTAAACCATGCAGTAGCAAGTCCTTGATCTGCTACATGAAACATGAATATTGTTTAACCATGGATCTAGGGTTTAAGTGAACAACCAAAACCCTAAATCAATGCTCTGAATTCCGGAACGAATTGATCAGCAACATTATAATTTTGGCAGCAAGTATTTGTGGTTAAAACCTACTAGGGTTCATCTCACCAAAGCTAGCAGAAAACATCATCACCATCAGCAACAAAGACATGATTCAGAATTAGGGTTTGCATTAGTGACATCAAATCTGTTATGAAACCATCATTCTGAACAGCCATCATGATCATACGGGGTTCATTGTTGATTCAAGAATCAAGTCCCCACAACCAGTATGATCATTCATGAACCAGTAGCAACATCATATGAACAACAACAATCATCTAGGGTTTGTTGGGAAAAACCCTAGATCAGCAACTTGATTTATTTAAAAATAGAAAATAACATGAAAACCTTGTAGATCAACCAGATCGAGAGCCAACAAGCTCTGATACCACTTGTTGAGTCTTAGGATCTAGACTCATCTGGGATATATAACAATGATTGTAATAAGCATAGCAGAATCATAAAGAACACAATCAAAGTTATGAACAAGGCTTTCTTATTCATAAAATACTAATAAGCTACTACTACTCCTGGTGCCTAATAGGCTTGACACCAGGAGAACGCACACACATCTTTAGTTTACATTACATATGAATCAGTGAATAACCATATGTGCCTAACCCTCTTTATATAATAGATGTACTAGGGTTACATCACAACCCTTGCTTACTTACTCCAACAGTTATTTATCCTAAATGATTGTCTATGCCATTGTGATTACGATTTGCATAGCTTTGTGCATCCTATGTGTTAGTTAGCTTCCTAGATTTTGGTCAGTAGTTAACTTTGGCTTGATAATCCTTTGGTAAAAATCTGGGCTAAGCAAAGTTTAAGGAAGTGTCATTTTTGAACACCTCTGGTCGCGGTTGCATATCAACCCGCGGTACCTTATTGATAAGGAACCGCCGGCTACTGTGTCCGACAGAATCTTTGCTTTACACTATTTTCCTTAATATGTGTAAAACTTGCTTGATTCTTTGCAAAAACCTACACATTTCCTAAACTAGGTTACCTAAATTCATTATTCACATAAAATGTTTATAACCCATTACTAGTCTGGATCATCCCCTCACCCTTTTAAACCCACCTTGTTAGCCATGTTCTTCACACATCAAACTATTCATTCTTAACCCTTAAACCTCTCATTACAACCATGGTTTCTACAAGAACCTCAATCTCATCCAAAACCTCCACTTCAAGGAAAAATCTTAAGATTAAGATTAAGTTGCCCAAACCTAACTCCTCACCCTTTCACACACCCAAGAATGAGATTGTCCCAATTCTCATCTCTTCATCAACCTCACCACCTCTTTCTCCATGCAAGACTACCTTAACCCAAGGTACCAACCATTCTCATGGTTCTACCTCCTCTTCATTCCAATCTAGAATGAATGAGCTATCCTCACCCTTCACTCCAAGTACTCTCTTGGATGTGACTACCCAACCTCAACCCATCCAAAGCATTTCCATTGTGAATGACTTTGTTGATACCTTGGTGTCTTCACCATTTACCCCTCCAAACTCACCCATTTCACCCTTGGAGAGCATACCTCCACACTCACCCACATCACCCTTGGAGAACTTACCTCCTCCACCTCCACCTCCCTCAAACACTCCCATTTTGGGTGTTCCACTTCCCTTCTTTATGGGTGATCCTTACTTCCTTGGGTTCTTAGAAGCTCATGGTTCTCATTGTCCATGTTGCCTCTACAATAACTACATCATTCAAAACCTTAGGATGGAGATGTTTGGACTTCATAAAAGGTTGCAAGATTTCTTGCTCACCTTGTTTACCATGCTTCCTCCTAGGAGATGAATGGTGATTTTCTTTAAAAATATTTTTCAAGAAAAACCAAGCCAAGGAAGACTACTCATCAAGTCCTAGTTTTAATTTATCTTTATTTTAGTTAGTTGTTTTTCTTTATTTCCTTAATGTATCTCTTTCCCTCCATGAGTGTTTCATGAGGATGAATTATGGACTTAGCTTTATGTGTTTCTATCTTTATGTGCACATTAATCAACTTTAATTCTAAATTAAAATTGAACCTAAATCATCACAACCTCTAAAACTTGACTAAAATTGGTTCAAAATGTTATCTAAATATTTTGTCACCCTTTGTCAAGACATTCTTTGTGAATGTGTTGCTTTTATGCAACCCTAGCATAATTTAGTGCTAATAGAGGTAAAATTCCAAGATTTGCAAGTTTTTTGAAAAAGTCTTAGTTTTTCTCAAAACCCTGAAAAATCATGGTTTCAAGTCCACTTCACGCGGCTCATTAAAGTCGCGCGGTTCCTTAAGTGATAAGGAACCGCCGGTCCCTATAAGGTACCGCGGAGAGAAAGCCAAGTTTTGGCTCGTTTTTAGTCTTTCTTCATCACCCTATCCCCTGTCAAGATTCCATGTTTACTCAATTTGGCTAAACATTCCTTGACACTTTACATTTGATTTTCAAACCTTTGCCTTGTCTACTTTCTTCTTATACCCCCACCTTGAGATTTCATTCTCACACCTCAACAATGCCTAACTCTTCCTTTCATAACCTTGACATTTCATTGTTACAAACCTCCTCACCCAAAGCTTCCTCATCCAAGCTTTCCAAGAAACCGAAGATCTCGGTTCGACCTATTTGGATCAAGAAAAATGAACCCTCTTCATCCAAACCACCCAAGAATCCCACCTTCTCTCCAATCAAGTATTGGAATGAGACCTACTCCATTAACCCCATCACCAGAGAAAAGGAAAATCTCCCCCCACCACCAAAACCTTTTGACACCCCTCAACTCAATGACCTTTCAACCTTCCCAAACCTCACAAGGCATTGTGAAAACATTTCCTACCAACTTTCCTCACCACCACCAAACCCTAGGTTCGATGGCCTTCCCCCATCAACCGAATTTGTGTTGCATCATGGATCCTCGTGTGCTTGTTGTCGATTTCAACAAATTGAACTTGCTCATGTGTATGAGAATTTAAATTTTCTTGAATTCCTCCTCACTCGACCTCCTCTCAAAGTTTTCGTTCCCGTGGACAAAACTTCAAATGATGCCTCATCGTCTTTTTTTTCCAACTAAAGGGCTAAGCACTCTTGGAGTCAATAAAACTTTAGTTGTTTTAGAGTCAATAACATTTTAAGCAATCTTGGAAAATTATCACTATTAGAATAGCTTATGCTTTGTGGTTTATTTTCCATATCTTTTGCTTTCGATACTCATATTGTGTGTATGACTATCTACCTTGATTGTCTCTTTCATATTTATGTAATATGAGACCTTTGTGTTGTGTTTGTTTTCTTTGTTTTATCATTCTCTCTTCCTTTTGAGTTGATCGTGGTTAATCTTTACAATTGATTATGGGTGATTCCATCAATTCTAAATTTTAACCCATTGACAAATTTATCATTTTCATTGGTTGGATGTTTCTTTTCTACCTCCATTCGACCCGTTGAACTTTGATTTTGTCATTTACCTCTTTGGACATACTTAGCAAATACTTGCTTCTAATTTGAGATTTCTTCTCCTTTTCCCTCTCAAGTTACTTTGTAGGTAGTGATCATATATACATTGCTGTTTCTTTTCTTTCTACTAACCTTTGTGTAGCATGTCACTATAGCTCATACACTTGGTGCCCCATGGAAGGGGGAGCAACCACCAAGGGGGAGCTACTAGCAAAGTCCGGTTCTCTTCAAAGACTTGTGCTTACCTTTTTGCTACGACAAAGGGAGAGAAAAGATAGTGATAAACTCGTTAATAATTCTATATTTTGTGTTTCTACGTAAATGAGTTTATAGTTTGTCGTAATCAAAAAGGAGGAGATTGTTAATGCAAATGATGCCTAAAAACATTATTAGTGTTAACTAATCTTTATTAGTTTTAATCACAACAAACTATACAACACATTTAGTGTAAAACACAAAACGAATTATTTAACTAACACTATCATCAAGGTAATAATCATATCACTAACTTTTCTTAATCATACTTAGTGATCATCAAAGTGATTATCCTTAAAACTCACTTTTGTTAATATGACAAAAGATTTGTTAATAAACTTTCTTTTTAAGAAAATATTTTATTAAAATGGAAAATATAAATTTGAAAATGGCATATTCCATATGCCATAAGAATATCCTTTGAAGGTTTAAAAAACCTCAGATATTCCTACCCTACTAAAAGACAAAAAAAGGAGCGGACTCTACTGGGCGGTACCTTAAATAGCTAGGCGGTTCTTTAGCGATATGGAACCACCGGGCTAGTTAAGGAACCGCGCCCAGCTAGCCGTTGCACTTTGTCTTCTATAAATAGTGGATCAAATCTCATTTTACAACAACCCTCTTGGACGTTTTTCTCAGCCCCCTTTTTCTTTTCTATAGCATAATCATTAGTAAATGATCACTTAATGTGTTTAGTATGTTTACATATGATTATCCTCTTGATCCCCTCCTTTACCTTGTCCAAAGAGAAGATCACTCACTCACTAGTGTTGTGATAAAGATGAATCCATGAACTAGTCATGTTCATCATGTTAGCCTTTTTGTTTTTGTTGATCCATTTGTATTTATGAATACTTGGACTAGTTGTGTTCATCCAAGCTATTTGTGAATACTTGGATTTGTTGTGTACATCCATTGCATATGTGTTTAATTGGATTTATGTTGTGTAGATCCAAGCTACATGTGTGTACTTGGATATGTCTAGTTGAGTTGTAATAGATTGTGTAGTAGTTCTCACTAAACTATAAAGTGATGTGGTTGTGTCTTGTGAGTTCTCACTAAACTTGAAAGTGATTAGTAGTTGTGTGGTGTGAAGTTCTCACTTAGCTTCAAAGTGAAGAGTCATGAAGATTGGTTCTAGCTTTGGATTAGAACTCGACATCTAGCCTTGTGTCGTAAAATGGTGAAGTAGTCAACGTCGTGAAGATTGGTTCTACCTTGAGACTAGAACTCGACATCTAGCCTTGTGTCGTTAAATTGTGAAGTAGGAAACGTTGTGTAGATTGGTCCTAGCTAAAGATTAGGTCTCGACATTTAGCTTAGTGTCGGAAAATAATGTAAGCGACGATGTAAGGCTTTCTCCGCCAAGAAGGGAGCGTGTGGATATAGTGGAAATCTCGAGTAGGTGTACTCGAGGAGTGGAGTAGAAACGAGGATAGAGCCTCGTTGTCGAACCACTATAAATCTTGGTGTCTTGTCATTAGGTTGTCTCTTTCCTTACTCTTTACTTATTTCATTATCATTATACTTACTTATTACCATTGCTAATGCATTTGAATTAAATTAATCATTATGTAACTTAGCTTCAAGTAAAAGATAGTTTTGATACAAACCTAATTGAAAGTAATTTTAATTAGGTGGCTAATCGAAGAGAAACTATTCAACCCCCCCCCCCCCCCCCTTCTAGTTTCTACAACGTGTTTTAGTAGGTGAGTCCGAATAAAGTTAAAAGTTTCTGGTAACTTTTAAGGGTTGACAGGTCGGTTTGGTTGTTGACCTCTATATTTCTGGTCACGTCCGTACCGGAGTTCCGGTGGCTACTGACTGGTTAGAATAAGCATGGTGATTGTCCTTACCGCTTTGTTTGTCGGTTTCATGACGGTCATTATTACAATCGTGATTTCTATATCTATTCTGCTGAGTATACGACTGGGTACTGGTTTCCACCCTTCTGAATAAAATAGTTGAGTGATGTGCGACATCTACCTTAGAAGGTAAAGCATGGAATAGGATAGTAGTGTCTGGTGGTGGAATTTCATTATTTTCAGAAGTTTTCAAATTTATAATTTTCGTCCTTGTTCAGAAGAGTCTTCGTAGTATAAACAACATCCACATCTTGAGAAATACCCAAAGTACCCTCAAAATCCGCATTTGTGAGATCTTCAAAGTGTTAGCAGTATCAGTATCTGGTAAACTCTTCAATTCACGAGCAACTTCGACATCTGGTAGAATATCGGTAGGTGGAAACGCTTGAGATGATTGAGGATCGATTTAGCAATATCCATAGAGTAAGGTACATGAAGTACACTTGAACTACTATACATGAAGTATAAGGTGAATACTGCACATGGAGCATATCTGAGACACTGTAAGTAGAGTACACATGAAATATTGTACATCGCACTGGTGGAAATTTTATGTGATGATTGATACTGGTGTCATCGATCTGGCCTGATCACATGAAATAAATTGATTTTAATCGGTAGTCACTGAAATGAAACGAGTAACGTGGTTGGCTGACAATTACTGCGTAGACTTAATGCTGGTGCATAGAGGTTTTAGAAGTATGAGTAAACCGAATTTCAACCATGATTTACATGAAGACATGATTGATGAAGATCAAACATGATTTATCATGTAACAGGATTTTACTGAAATCCTTCTGTGTCTTAGCGTGAAAAACATCATCACCCTGCTGATTACATAATCTTCATAAGAAGACATGAAACTGACTCGGTGTGGAAACGACATTAACTTGAGATTTGAAAAAACGGATTGTTACAAAGAACATAAGAGTATGATCAACTGAGGTTTAACAACAACTGATATGGATGGCTATGGTGCAATCCTCAGAATTCAATTAAAAGCGTGTGACTATGTATGGCAATTCTGGTCCGATCCATACTCGTCAAGATCTTATGAGAACTGTCATGTATAGAATTTACAATCTGGGACTGAATATGGTTGGCTGTAGTCCAATCCACACTTGTTAGAAATTTTATAAATTGTCATGATATGAGCAAAGGTGAACGTCTATGGCTCGGTTCACAAAACAACATTCGACTGAAAAACATGAAATTTGACCTGAGAATTGGTGAACGCATATGAGTCAGTTCACCAAATAACATATGACTGATAAAATGAATAAGGATGAATGCCTTTGAGTCGGTTCATCAATACAAAAATTTCGAGTAAAAGCACATGCGACTAAATATAGCCAGTCTTGTACCAACCTTTTACTTAGTCAAAAACTCTAAAGAAGTTGACTGATAAACAAAGAAAACCGACTGATAATTGCATGAGAAACATGAAGGATAACAGCGCCAAAATCTGGGAAGTTCCTGGTGACTACCCACTAGTCACAGGTCACATTTTAGAGCTTACAGGTCGAACCTATTGCTCTGATACCATAATTGTAACACCCCACTTGGATAAGTGGACCGTTACGTGTATTTATGGCGTGTCATCAAAGCATAAGGTAAATGTCCTGAAACATTAACTGACCATAACAAGAATACCGGAATCAAACATCGGTAATCCAACTTAAGCTCAAAACATGAAAAATAAAATACTGAAAGAATGGACTAAACAATGTCCAAAAATGAAAAGTAACGTAAGGAGTGCATAAAGTAAGAGGTCTGGATAGCTTCCATCTAACTGCACATGCTCTCAGAATCCTCAGAGCGTCTCAGTGTACCTACTGTTAGAACATGAAAGAACTACGACTGAGCATAACGCTCAGTGAACAGATATAATGCATGATAAGAATATACTGATAAGAATATACTGAGCCTGGAGTAAATAAATAATTTCTGGAATAAATAATTTCTGGAATAAACAAAACTGATAATTAACATGTGGTGAAAAGCTGTACATAATCTGGAGAGTCTGAGTTATAAATAATCATGAAGCTGAATTATAACTGTTTAGCCTGAAAACATGTTTTACTGTATTTTAATGCCAAGAGCTTATATAGGTCATGTGCTGAACAACTGTTGCATGAATACATAGAGGGGTGACCTCGTCATGCTGTAGAGGGGTGACCTCGTCATGATGTAAAGGGGTGACCTCTAAATAACTGTACTGGGTGGAGGGATCAACTCCAATGTGAAGGATGTAGAGCACACACCACATTCACCTGCTGAACTGAAACTGAAAGCATAGGATGCACCCATACGCCCCACTATAAAACTGATAAAATGGCCAAGCTGAAACTGAGTGGAACGCTGCAGGATATCACTCTCCCACAGGTGAGGCATGACACTGGTGCCTCAAGTGTCACGGTTACGGTACCTTCGTAACTAGTACTGAACTGGTCATGCTTGTATATAAAGCTCAGGCAATATCTTAATTATTAAAATCATTACTGATAAATTCATAGCATAATACTGGGGAAAACATTTGGTTGCAGATGGGGAATCCTAATCATGCATAGGAGAAAGTCCATACTGAAGGACGGGAAATCCGTACCTCTTGTCCAGTAACTGACTTTAAGGAAAACTGAACGACTCCTACTTTGATTTCACGGAAGCTACCTGAATAACTGATGCGAATAAGTTATCTGATCTTTATTTAATTTATTGATCTTATTGGCTTCTCATTTATTTATTTTATTTCTGAAATTTTGTACGTATATTAACTGATAAAACTGAACCTATAATAATTCTTTCTAATATATTAACGACCTACTAATAATTACGATACAAACATGTTCTGACGTTATATTAATTCTGACGTTATATTAATACTCAAATAAGTAACTCGTTAAAAATAAAAAGTTTCCTAAATTAGAAAGTTTTCAAAATCGTTTATAATTTCTATAATAAAATTATGCCCCTTTAAAATATTATAGACTATTTTAATTTAATTCATTTAAAATACAATTTAAAACATTTTTAAAACAAGTAATAAAAAGGTATAATATAAAAATCTTTATTTTTATTATTATAATTATGCCCCGAGATACCCTTACTCGGTCGCACTAAACAATTAAACAAAATATTTCTGATCTGATCATTATTTTCTGAATAATTAGTTGTAGTAATTTATTTAAACTGAGGCCACGTATTTAATATTCGGAGATTTAAATACGGGTTTTACATTTTTTACTAAGGATCATTTTCTAGTTGGTGAGTATAACAAGTTAGCTACAAAGAAGATTGGTTCGTTGGAAATTCTAGAGAAGATAAACTCGAATGCTTATCATTTGAAATTGCTAGCCATATTCGATATCTTGATGTTTTAATGTGAAATACTTGTTTCCTTACCATAGTGATTCTTCTGATGATGATATTGTTGGGAACTCGAGGACGAATTTTTCCTATCTAGGGGGAATGATGGAGGCCCAAGTATTGAAGAACGGGCTGACATATTTATGGAGGCCCAGGATCGTGTGAAGAAAAGGAGTTTAGTAAAATGGGCAGAACTTGGGCTCCGGGAGGAGTAAAAGGCCCACGACTTGTCAAAACATTAGAAAAATGAGAGGAACGCAACTATAACCACCTTTTTGTTGGTTATGGATTTTTCAAGGACCGAAAAGCCTTTTTTACTATAGGTTATTTATATTTTTACATTTTTTTCCATTTTTTGTTGGACTTTGTCTTTGGGTTACAGTCCAGCCCGTTGGTGTTTTAGGGGGTTTATTTGTTTCTTTTCTGTATTTAAACAATCTTCTATAACCCTTGCAAGACAATTATCAGTTAAATAGAAGTTAAACCATTGGCCGTTGTTTGCGAAGTTTTTACCCTAATAATTGGTATTCATTAGAATCAACGATTGTTGGAAGAATTGTTTCTAGTATTTATTAAAATCAACAGATCCAATTTGTTTATCTTGTTTTTAGTATACATCATGTATTACGATAATTATATGAATAAGCATATGAATTAGAATAGACTTATGTGAATAAGCTTATAAATAGAGTTTGTTGAAGTTGTAGGATAAGTATAAGGTGAGTTATGTGAATAAGCTTATTATCAGAGTTATGTTGAACTATAGGCTACGCTGAACATATGTATCATATATGATACCATCATATATGATACCATCATATATCATATATGATAATAATATCATATTGATAATATGATAATGTGCTTGAAAATAAATACATGCAATTATATGATCTCCTAGTGGGCAATTAAAAGTTAGTTGTGTGTATATTATCATATATGATAATCTAGTTGAAATTCAACTTCTATAATATATCATATATGATAATCTGTTTAAAACTAAAACCAAATCTTTTTATCTATGTAGTGAAAGTTGTTTTTAATGCATTTTAGAAGAACTGAATCATCTCATGGCCAATAAGTGGAACATCAGATTCCCGAATAAAATAACAACATCATGTGCATGAAAATGACAAAGACGAGTGCTAAATTCGCAACAAAAATGTTGATGACTGAGATCAACATCCATCGTTTTTAACATTTGAATAGTTTATCTCTTTGTAATTTGTGTATGGTGATGTACTGGTTTAATGCTACTCAATCATTATTATTTTTGTTGAATATAAAAATGGCGAAACATATGTACATGTAAGTTTTGGATAATATGGTTATTTTATTAAAGTTTTTATTTATCATATTTCTAAAGCATAGTTTTTACCTTTTTTGAGTATCATATATGATAATACTTTTAACTCTTAAATTTTGCCATACATGATACTCCATTATCAAATATGATACTAAAAAAAGGTTTGACATATTAAACAAAAGGTCTGCTTAATTCATGATTAGAACAAGGAGTCTGCTGGATTCATGATTAAACATTTGTTCAAAAGATTAAAAGAGTAATTTTTTGTGAGTATCATATATGATAATGCATTATCATATACGCTATTAAAAAGAGTTATGACATATTCAACAAAAAGTCTGCTGACTTCATGATTAAAAGAAAGAGCCTGCCGAATCAACGATCAAACATTTGTTTAGAAAATAAAAAAGAGTGTTTTTAAGAGCATACAATTGATGATTAAACACTTGTTCAAATATAATGTAACGAGTCATGATTAGAACACTTATTCATAATTAAAATATACCAAAACAAAAGAGTATACTAGATTCAAAATGAAAACCAAAACATTCTTATTATTGGAATTACTATTCTTCATCTTCAATCAATTTTTCTTCATTTTCAACCAGATGTATTCTTGTCTCTTGTAAAACTTCCTCATTGGCCTCAACGACGACTTCATCTTATCCTTACATATTTGTGTGCACGTCCTCATGCTTTACTCCAACCGGGCAATTGCAGCATCCATATCTGCTCGTTGTTGTGTTTGCACAATTTGCATTAATAAAAGAAAGAAAAAAACATTTTAGGCACCATATTACCAACAACTGAGTTATGTAACAGACAATATCAAAATGCACAATATGTCAAAAGTGTAAAAAATCATGTACATTGTCAAAGTCTAATTTTTTTGTACTTTGCCAGAAACATCTTATATCATAACTCATGCATCATATATGATATACCTATCATCTATCATCTATCATATATCTATCATATATGATAAGTGAGGTATCATATATGATACATCAAGCTTAATTCACTAACATCAACAACTTAATTTAAATGCCTATTATACATCTTATTCCCACTAACATAAGCTTATTCATAACTCGCACATATAAAACTTGGTAATAAGCCACAAGCATATTTGATTATGATATTGAGTGTTGGGAATTATTTGTTAAGTGTCAAGTACCGTTAGTGTATTTCAAGTACTGTTAGTGTTATGTAAGTACCGTTAGTATTAACGCGGTACATAGTAAGTACTGCTACTTATAAAGTAAGTACTGCTATGATGATTAGGACGAATATATCTTTGTATAAGATATGTCATAGTTAGAGTTAGAGTATATCTTATGTGATATACCTAAATAGTTAGAATATTGATAATATATCGTCTGTGATATAGTTATCTTTATAGAATATTCTAAGGTTTCTAGGGTTCCTTACTCTATAAAAGGAACATAGGTACAATGTCTTTCATGTACCTTATTCAAGTCGATTAATAAGAGAATCGAATAGTTAAAAGTAATTATGTTCTTCTGTGCTTTATAAGTTAGATTCCGCATAACTTATTTAGTGTTAGTAAGAGTGCTCAAAGTGTTTTAGTTTGATTACAAACTACTATACTAATTCTTAACAGAATATAGATCCAACCAAAGGGATCAACAAGTGGTATCAGAGCTTGTTGAGAAACTCTGAAAAAGAAGAACACAACCCCAAACACTCCACACATCCCAAAATTCATTGTCTCAACCAGAAGGTGATGATGCTCACTTGAATGATGCTCAGATCCCTGATCCTATTCCACAGGGACAACCACAAGTTGTGCATCCTGCACCAGCACAAGGTGTTCAAGCCGTGAATGCTGTAGCTACCTCTACACCAACACCTTCTCATACTCTGTCTGCTGTTAAACTCCTAGTTCTCAAAGGTGAAAATTATGAGACATGGGCTATGCTGATGGAATATTACTTGAATCATACATATCACACTGTGTGGCAAGTTATCAAGAATGGGAATACACCAAAGAAGCTACACTGGTTGCCAGACAATACATGCTATGTTCTACCTATTGTGACTGCTGAGGAGGTACAAGCAGAGATCAGAGAAAGAAAAGCTAGAACTGCCTTGGCTATGGCTCTTTCTGAAGACATTCTACCAAGCTTTCATCATTATAAGGATGCTAAAGCTATGTGGGATGCTATAAAACTTAGATTTGGGGGCAATGACAAATCTAAGAAGATTAAGAAGATTGTTCTTAAGCAAGACTTTGATAACTTCTCAATTACCAGTATAGAGGGGATACATGATGGATATGGAAGGTTCAGCAAATTGCTTATTCAGTTAGCAGTTTATGGACAAGTAATTCCTAATGAAGAAGCTAATATAAAATTCTTATGAAGTGTTCCACCATAGTGGAAAGCAATGGCTATGCACTTCATCACAAGAGATGATTTGGAAACAATTCCTTTTGATCATCTCTACAACAATCTTAGAGCATATGAGATGGATGTGAAAGGCACTGAAGTAAAGACAGCAACTACTTCAAAGTCTAACTTGGCGTTTGTATCAGATGGGAACAGCGGTACTTACTTTCATAATACCGTTAGTGGATCTAGCAGCAGTACATACTTCACAAATACCGTTGGAGGACTTACAAGCAGTACTTACCCACAAAGTATTGAAAGCAGTCCTATAGTCTCCCAAAATCCACATGGAAGGTCTTCACCATTGTTTAGTGAAAATGAGTCCTTCTCATTCTTTGATGGACAAGACAACAGGCCAAGGTTAACACTCAATAACTTGTTCCAACTGGATGATGCTGATGTTGAAGAGATGGATCTTAAATGGCAATCTGCTATGGTGTCAGTAAGATCTAATAGGTTTTTCAAGAAGACTGGAAGAAAAATAACTGTTGATCCTAATGAGCCATTAGGATATGAAAAGTTCAAGGTTGACTGCTATAACTGTGGAAGGAATGGACACTTTGCAAGAGAATGCTCTAGAGATAAAGCTGAGGATAGCAATCAGAAGTCCAAGCACAACTATAGAACCAGTCCAAGAATAACTGAAAGCTTTCCAAAATGAAACCGCAAAAGTCCAAAAGGAACCAAAGCATTGGTTACTGTAGATGGAGTGGTGAACTGGGCAAAAGAAGAAGAAGAAGAGCTTGGTTTAATGGCTCTCTCACATGGAGATACTGAGGGGCATCTAATTGATGAATTGAAAGATAAAGGAATAGTAGATAGTGGATGCTCAAGACACATGACAGGAAACAAAGATTTTCTTGCTGAATTTGAAGAATTCAGAGGAGGACCAGTAGCCTTTGGGGGTAGCAAAGGTAGAATCACTGGCAAAGGGAAAATCAACACAAGAAAGTTAGAATTTGAAGATGTGTTCTTTGTAAAAGAATTGAATGAGTTCAATCTCTTTTCTGTATCACAAATGTGTGATAAGAAGAACAAGGTACTATTCACAGACAAAGACTGCTTGGTGTTATCTAAAGACTTTGAGATGCCTAAGGAATCTCAAATACTGCTTAAAGTACCCAGGCAAGAAAATATGTACACCTTTAATCTTCATACTATTACTCCAACAGGTGGTATTACATGTTTGCTAGCTAAGGCATCTTTAGATGAGTCAAATTTATGGCATAGAAGGTTAGGTCATGTAAACTTTAAGAATCTTAATAGATTGGTAAATAAGAATTTGGTTAGAGATCTACCTAACAAATCTTTTCAAAATGATTTTACATGTGCTGCTTGTCAAAAAGGTAAACAACATAGAGCCTCTTGTAAGACCAAGACTGTTAACACTGTGACAAAACCTTTGCAGCTTTTGTATATGGATTTGTTTGGTCCAGTTTCTATCAGAAGCATTAGTCATAAGACCTTTTGTCTAGTCATTACTGATGATTATAGTAGATTCAGTTGGGTTTTCTTTTTAGCTCTTAAAAGTGAAACAAGTGAATTACTAAAGGATTTTATCATTTTAGTTAAAAAGCAGTTCACTAAACAGGTTTTAATCATTAGGACTGATAATGGGACATAATTTAAGAATGTTGAATTTGATGAATTCTGTAGGTCTAAAGGAATTAAGAGACAATTTAGTAATCCTAGAACTCCACAACAAAATGGAGTAGCTGAAAGGAAGAATAGGACATTGATTGAGTCTGCTAGAACTATGCTGGCTGATTCACTTTTGCCAAATACCTTTTGGTCAGAAGCAATCAATACTGCATGTTATGTGTTAAATAGAGTCCTAGTGACCAAGCCTCAAAACAAAACACCTTATGAACTCTTGACTGATGTAAAGCCTAACATAAGTCATTTAAGACCTTTTGGGTGTCATGTGTCCATACTAAATACTCTTGATTATTTGGGAAAGTTTGATGGAAAGTTTGATCCATGATATCTTGTAGGATATTCACTGCAAAGTAAAGCATATAGGGTTTATAATTTGGCAACTAAGAAGGTTGAAGAAAATGCTCATGTCAATTTCTTAGAAAATAAACCCAATGTACCAGGAATTGGTTATGCTTGTATGTTTGATTTAGATTATCTAACTAACTCCATGGATTACTATTCTTTGCAAAAGGATTGTCAAACTAACAATGCAGGTGAGGAGTCAAGTGCAACTAATGCAGGTACTCAAGAAGATGTTTCTTCATCAGATGATGATGTTCATGTCTATGTGCCCAACATGCCTACTGTTACTCCCATGTCTACAACTCCCAAAAAGAAAACCATGCCATCAAATGATGATCAAGCCTCCCAGGAACTTCAGAGGCTTCAAGATCAAGAAAAGAATGCTACATCTGCTAGTAAGCATTCAGGAGAAGAATCTTTTGAGTCACAACACTCAGCAGTACATACTACACCTAGCAGTACTTCATCTGCAAGTACTGCTAATCAAAATCTGCCAAATCTGTTGACTCACTAGAAGAGATTTTACAAGCATTGGACGATGAAGACTTATATGCTAGTCCAGCTGAAGGAATCTTCTCCAAAGCTTCCTATGATAAGCAGGGTGCAGTAACTGATTTCAACAATTTGGAAACAAAAATTCAAGTCAGTTCTATTCCCACTCATAAAGTCAACAACAACCATCCTACTACACAGATTATTAGAGATCCCAAATCTGCTGTACAAACCAGAAGACAACTATAAACCAATATTGAAACTCATGCACTTATGAGTTATGTCAAACAACAGCAGAGAACAAATCATAAAGATACTCAACATTGTTTGTTTGCCTGTTTCCCTTATCTCAAGTAGAGCCCAAAAACATTTCTCAGGCTCTTGATGAAGAAAGTTAGGTAGATGCCATGCAAGAAGAATTAACACAATTTGGGCTACAAAAAGTTTGGATTCTTGTGGATCTTCCCTCAGGTAAAAGAGTAATTGGTACAAGATGGGTCTTCAGGAACAAGAAGGATGAAAGAGGGGTTGTTGTGAGGAACAAGGCAAGACTTGTTGCTCAAGGCTATAGACAGGAAGAAGGGATAGACTATGATGAGGTTTTTACACCATTGGCAAGGATAGAAGCCATTAGGTTATTTTTGGCCTTTGCATCATATATGGGATTTATAGTCTATCAAATGGATGTGAAAAGTGTCTTTCTATTTGGTACTATTTCAGAGGAGGTATATGTTTCACAACCTCCAGGTTTTGTAGATGCTAAATTCCCCAATAGAGTCTACAAGGTTATCAAAGCACTTTATGGTTTGCATCAAGCTCCAAGAGCCTGGTATGCAACCTTATCCAATTTTCTGCTAGAACATGGATATAGGAGAGGAACCATTGACAAAACTCTGTTCATCAAGAAGAATGCTAAGGACATCATTCTAGTTCAAGTTTATGTTGATGACATCATTTTTGGTTCTACCAAGAAGACATGATGTGAAGAGTTTGAACTTTGATGAAAGGAAGATTTCAAATGAGTTCTATAGGAGAACTAACTTTCTTTTTGGGACTGCAAGTCAAACAAAGGAAAGATGGAATATTTATCAGCCAAGATAAATATGTTGTTGAAATCTTAAAGAAATTTTCATGTATGGATACAAGGAGTACAAGCACACCTTTTGAAGCCAAGAAGTCTCTATCAAAAGATGAACATGGAGAAGATGTTGACGTTCATCTATACAGATCAATGATTGGTTCATTGATGTATCTTACTGCTTTAAGAACAGATATAATGTTTCCTGTGTGTGCCTGTTCAAGGTTCCAAGTTCATCCAAAGGTGTCACATCTACATGCTGTGAAGAAGATTTTTAAATATCTTAAAAGTCAACCCAATTTAGGATTATGGTATCCTAGAGATTCCACCTTTGAATTGGAAGCTTACTCAGATAGTGATTATGCTGGAGCTAATCATGATAGGAAATCTACAACAGGAGGTTGTCAATTCCTAGGCAGAAGACTCATATCATGGCAGTGTAAGAAGCAAACCATTGTTGCTACTTCTACAACTGAAGCTGAATATGTAGTCGCTGCTCATTGTTGTGGACAAGTACTTTAGATTCAGAATCAATTGTTGGACTATGGGTTTAACTTCATGAACACCAAGACTTACATTGATAATGAAAGTACTATACGCATTGTCAAAAATCCAGTATTTCACTCCAAGACCAAGCATATTGAAATAAGACATCACTTTATAAGAGATGCTTATGACAAAAAGCTTATTCAAGTCTTAAATATTCATACAGACAACAATGTAGCTAATTTGTTGACCAAGGCATTTGATGCAAAGAGAATCGAATTCTTGGTGACACACATTGGAATGCTTAACCAATAACATGCTGCATATGTTGAGGGGAGGTAATAGCTATACAAGTTTTTATAATTTTTATTGTATAGTCTATGTTTTGTGTTTTTGATGTGATTGCAGGTTAATAGAAAAAGATAAAAGAGGTTACATTGTTAATGGAAAGCATGAACTGGTCAAAATTGTGAGGTACCGTTGTTAATCCAAGTACCGCTAGCACAAATCCAAGTACCGCTTATGTTCCATGTACCGCTGTACCGTTAAGGGTCTCTTTTGTAAATTTGGCGGTTTCTTCGCGCTTAGGTTTGTTATTTACTTAAATACTTACCCCAATTACACAATTAATTCACCTAATCTTTTATTTTTATCTCTTGATTCTATAACCTTCTCTCTAATCTTTCGATCATCAAAAATACTAATGACTGCTTTACAAGTAATCTCTAAGCATAATTTAGTTGCGAATCTTGCTACGAATGATGACTCTCTTGGTTTCCATGAGATGCTTGGTTTCCTATCTCGAATTCATGTTCGCTTTGCACTCACTGTAAGTCCAGTTGTCTCTATTTCCATTGTTGAACAATTTTGGAATACTACTGTATTAGGTACTCAGTTTGATCAACCTTGCATTAAGGCTAGGGTGAATCATAGAAACATATATATAACTGAGGTACTGCTATGAGCAAGTTTGAGATTAAATGATGAAAATGGACTTAGTATGCTTAACAATACAGAGATTCATGATGGCCTTGCAGCCATGGGCTATGGAGGTGGTAGGGAAAGTCTTACTTTCTTTAAAGCATTATTTTCACCTCAATGGAAATTGCTTTTTCATGCTATTATTCACTGTTTAAGTTCCAAAAGTACATCTTTTGATCAAATTCCTGCTGCAGTAGCATCAGCTGGTGTTTGTCTAGCAAATAACAGGGTTTTTAATTTTTCAAAATTTATTTTTGAAGGCATGACTAGGAATTTGGAAGGGACTAAGAAGTTTTTGATGTATCCTAGATTCATTCAGACTTTAGTTAGTGACCAAATACCTAACCTACCAGAGTTAACTGATACATGGGATGTTCCTACATTCACAAAGAGAACTTTCTCTTTCTTGACCAAACAAGGCAATGCCTTTACAGGAACAGTAACACCATTGCGTTGCATTCAAAATTTCGCATTAGGGTGCCTAATGCATTGCCATCCCAGATTGCGTTCGCATTAAGGTGCAATTTACCGCATTTGTGTGATGCTAGCAACGGTAGCAATTTTCGCAATCTAGTACTTAGGTCATTTTTATCAAATTTTAACAATATAAAAGAGACCTACATATTTTAATGGATCGTTAAAGATAAGACTTGTTAAAAAGCAAACACAATAATGAATATTTAGTATCTTGCAGTTTGTTAAGTGTTTTTTGTCAAGCTTTACTTTCGACTTATTTGTATTATAAAGGATTATACGCCTAATTACAATATGCTAGTAACTTATTTTGTAACATTATTTCACTTACTTCATACTTGAGAAAGTATACTATTTTTAAATAAATTATTTACTTTATTTTATACTAAAAGCATCGCGTCCAAATTGAGCTCGCAATCGCATCACGCATTACGCAACGGATTTTTGGACCTTTAGCGCAATGGATCGCAAAACGCATTTTTAAACCAAGGCTCATATGTTAGCCCAACCTGCCAATCAAGAAGGCGAGGACCCTAGCAATGCTAGTGCTTCTCAGCAAACTCCTTCTCACCAGAGTTCCCATTCCCTAGAAGATTCACAATCTTCTTCTCATAATGTTGGTGTTCCACCAACACTGATGAGATGATCCACACACCTGCTGCTTCTATTGCTGCTAGTGGTTCACCACAAGTACAAGCACCAGAGGTGGTGGATGTTGCAAATTTAACTACTTTGTGTACAATTTTGTCCCAATAGGTACATGTATTGCAGAAAGAAAAGCTTGTTCAAGACAAGAAAATTGCTGAATTGGAAGCTAGCCTAATCAAGCTAAGGAACAAAGTGTCACCTTGGATGAGGCAACATAGATCTATTCAGAAGGCTGCAATCAAGAAGCAAAGATTCAGGAACCACAAGAAAAGGCAACTGAATGCAACCAAACAGGGGAGGAATTATGAAGGACAACCACCTTCTTCTGATAATCAGACAAGGATCTCTGGTAATGACATCAATTTTGAATTGGATACAGATGTCATGGGGACTTATGCATATGGAACTGGTTTAGAGACTGGTGTGGATGGACCTTCAGATATGGAGATTCAGCAGCAAGAACCACAACCTACTCCAGAGGAGCCACAAGTTGATGTAACATTGGTAACTCAGCCAACACCATCACCTCAATCACCACTTCACACAAATTGGAGTGCTTTCTATGAGAAGTTAGAGGAAATTAATGTTCAGTTTCCTGCTCCATCACCACAAAGCAATAAATCAGATAAGACTGAAGAAGTGCAAGTTGATATGATGGCTTCTATGGAAGAAAAAGTATCTGGGGATACACAAGTGATTGAAGAAACAAGTGTGTCTAATACTGGTGAAATCAACATTGTTGAAGATCTAAGTACTGCTAAGCCAACTAAGCCGACTGCAAGTACTGCTGACATTGTTGAAGACCCAAGTACTGCTAAGCCAACTAAGCCGATTACAAGTACCGCTGGTGATCATCCTTCACTAGAAAGTCAAACTCCTTTTGGAGAAGATGAGACTTTAGCCCAATTGTTGCTTGATTTAAGAAAGAAGACTAAACAAGCAGAGGCAGAGAAAAAGACACAACAAGAAGTTCTTGCCAAAAAGAATCAAATTCAAGGTAAGAAAGTTTAAGCTTCACACCCTACTAAAGGTATAGTTATTCAACAACAAGCTAATGAGAAAAGAGCTACCAAGCTGAAGAAGAAGCTACCTAAGATTGATCCAAAAGATAAGGGGAAGAAGCAATTATTATCAGAATCTGAAGATGAAAGTGATTCAGATGATGATATAAACATAGTCATGTACAGATTTAATCAAATAGACCATGATGAGTAATTTGCTTATAGAATGCAATCACAAATTCGTGAAAATGAATTACAGGAAAAACTTGCAGCAAAGCAGAATTTACAAGAAGCTAAAAGAATACAGCAAGAATGGAACATACACGAGTATGACAGGATTCAAGCTGAAATACATGCAAGTGAGCTTCTTGCAGACTCATTGATAGCTGAAGAGAGAGATGCATATGATGAAGAAGAGAAATCAAAATTGATTGATGATCAGGTATGGGAGCAACAAAGATTCTTTGCTGAAAAGAGAAGAAAAGAAAAGATTAAGCCTCCAACTACTATACAGATTAGAAATCAGATGATGAATTTTCTTAAGAAAGTTAAGGGATTTACTCATATTCAGGTGGTCAAGAAGAATTTTTGAAGAAATCAAGACTTTGTATGAGCAAAGTAAGAGGACTGAATTGAATTTTGTTGAGATTGGATCTGAAGCAGATAGAAAAGCCGTTGAAGAGTTTAAGAGACATCTGCAACAACAAAGACAATTTGGTAGTGCTCCTAGAATTGAGCCAAGTACTGCTGAACCTACAAACACATCTCCACCTATCAATACCAATTATGTGAGGAAGAATAGAAAGGAGAAGGTAAGTTCAAGGGAGGAAGAG
The DNA here is from genome assembly GCA_025667525.1 of Glebionis coronaria. Lineage (NCBI taxonomy): Eukaryota > Viridiplantae > Streptophyta > Magnoliopsida > Asterales > Asteraceae > Glebionis > Glebionis coronaria. The sequence goes on along the minus strand of CM046874.1, from coordinate 38,458,409 downwards.
ACTGCTCAAAGAATGAATACAGGAGTTGAAAATCAAGACATTGCTCAGACTGAAAATGTACAAGCAGTACATACACAGTCAACAGTACATACAACAGTACATACTGAGGAGACGGTACAAACAAACTTGGAAGAAGGTTCAACAGAACTTGAAGGAATTTCTAAGGGTGTTAAAAGGAAAAGGTCAACAAAGACAAAGAAGAAATCCAAGAAAGCTAAAACAACAGCAGAGGATAGTGATGATGATGAGATTTTGAAGAAGTACTTGAAGATTGTAAATTTTGAAGATCAATGTATTGATATAGAGATTTTTGGAAAGAAAGAATCTATTGCTAAATGGATTTACTCTACAGATCAAGGACTTGAAGCTCATGGAATTCAGAGAACTGATGGTACAACAAGAGTATTCAGACTTTTGGAGGATATTCTTCACATTCTTGACAGACAAGATATTCAGGATCTTTCAAGGTTAGTTCAAGAAGCCAGTGTAGCTAAAACTGAAGTGTCACTATTATACTGGGAATTTCTCTTTATGTATGAACCACACAACTATGATCAAGAAATGTTGAAGGAATTAGAGAATCAGGTTCCTAGTTACTGGAGATATTACAGGTCATGTGGATTGCATATTTTGGATGTAGATGACGTTACATACAATATGCTGCAAGAAAAAACTTACCCTTTCAAAAGAAAATTGTTGGAAAAGATGTTAGAACAACAATAGGAAGTTACAGAAGAATCTGATGATGCTTTGGAGTTGATCAGAATGGTTAAACAACAAATCAAGGATTTGAAAGATGAGGAAGTAGCTGAGAAAGAGCCTTAAGTGTTTGACTTTCAGTCACACTTCATAAATGGTTCTTAGTTCACCATGTCTAACACACATAAGAACTGGCTAGCCCATAAGCAAACGATTTGTGGTAAAGACTTATCAAATCCTTGAAAGCTGATAGTTTGCTAAAAACTATATGGTTCTAACTCACCTTGTTTCGAGACAAAGAGTTGGCTAGTCCTAGACAAACGGTACTAGGTAAAGACTTCATCAAATTCGTTGATGGTTGACAATTTACCAAAATTATAAGGTTTTCATTACATGTTATTCTTTATGAATAAAGTATTGGCTATTCCAGAGTGTACGGCTAACTGGTAAAGAATTTATCAAATCCGTTGATAGCTGGTGATTTGCTAAAAATCATGAAGCCAATACAGATTGGTGTTTGTTGTTAACTGTTTTATTTCAGGTATGAAGATTGCAAGCAAAGAAGTATTCCGAGAAAAATACTTAGAAGGTTTTGTCTCATCAAATCAAGACAAAGGTTCATGATTCAGAGTTCAAAGATTAAACTCAAGAAGACAATAACTGATGCTGCAAAGATGAAAGAATGTTTAGAAGACATAAAAAGATCATAGTTTGAAGACAAAGATGATATTCATGATGTTTGAAGATTATCTTATCAAAAGAAGATCCACATTTGAAGTGTTTGGCTACATTCAGTTGGATACAAATACAAATTACCAAGTTCAATCCAAGGATGAAGGAAAGACTGAAGACATGTATTTTCATACATCCAGTACAAGAGAAACAAGAAGACAACAAGTTATCATTTCTTGTTTAGGGGAGGATTGTTGGGAATTATTTGTTAAGTGTCAAGTACCGTTAGTGTATTTCAAGTACTGTTAGTGTTATGTAAGTACCGTTAGTATTAACGCGGTACATAGTAAGTACTGCTACTTATAAAGTAAGTACTGCTATGATGATTAGGACGAATATATCTTTGTATAAGATATGTGATAATTATAGTTAGAGTATATCTTATGTGATATACCTAAATAGTTAGAATATTGATAATATATCGTCTGTGATATAGTTATCTTTATAGAATATTCTAAGGTTTCTAGGGTTTCTTACTCTATAAAAGGAACATAGGTACAATGTCTTTAATGTACCTCATTCAAGTCGATTAATAAGAGAATCGAATAGTTAAAAGTAATTATGTTCTTCTGTGCTTTATAAGTTAGATTCCGCATAACTTATTTAGTGTTAGTAAGAGTGCTCAAAGTGTTTTAGTTTGATTACAAACTACTATACTAATTCTTAACAGAATATAGATCCAACCAAAGGGATCAACATTGAGCTTTGTCAAACATATTTGATTCTCAACTCTATGGCACATGCCACTTACCATAGTCATCCATAGTCACTTTTAAGTGTTATGACCAATCTATATTCAATATCATATATCTATATAGTTGAAAGAAAACATGTTTAAAGAACTTACAAATATTTTGTGTAAGTTAGTCATAAAGTTTGGTTTTACTTATGGTTTTTCAAGGACATATTTGACATGGAATAACTAGGCAACGAGGGGGTAACACGTCATGGTACAAGAAACAATGGATTACAGTTGACACAAAGCTGACGTAATAAAAACATATATTACATCATAAAAGATTAGAGTTTTTAAACATAGGTCCCAGAGTTTTATATGCGGAAAAATATATTATTTCATCTTGATTTATAACATAAAGTTGTCCAAAGGATAGAATAAACTTCTGATAGTTTATATAAAACCAATCTTTCAAAAGCATCACAGAAATCTCCAAGCTGCGATAATATCCTGTGGGCTCCCATCCAAGCAAAGCTAAGTAATAATACCTGAGATTAAACATGTAAAATCGTCAACATAAAGTTGAGTGATATTCATAGGTTTAGCAGTAAAGGTGTGGAACACAAGCATTCATATGTAAATCAAGTAGTATGGAGTATGGTTATATATAATACAAGGCTTTTGCCCGTAAGAAAATTTTATCGTCCGATCTTTTCGAATTGAGAAAGGGAAAAACGTGCGACTCAGTTGTTCTTGGTGGAAAAGAAAGGGATTGGTCGTTGTTGTAAAAGGAAAGTGCAGAAACTTTAAAGTAAATGGCAGGAAATTAAAGCTAAAACTAATTAAAAATAAATGACGGGAAATTAAAGCGTGACAAGAAATTAAAAGGAAAACTTAAACGTAAATAAGCCAATCTTAAACTTAAACTAAAAGCAAGCTTAAAATAAATCTAAGGGCAAGTAAACTAAAAGTGCGACTAAGGGAAAAAGCGGGAAAAGTAAAGTTTAAAACTTAAAAACATAAACTTAAAATAACCTAAAAACACTCATTCGGAATAAAACCTTCATCCGGAATAAGTTACTCATCCGGATTAAACCATTCATTCGGAATAATAGCTTCATCCGGAATAAGTTGCTCATCCGGAATAAACTATTCATTCGGAATAATGGCTTCAACCGGAATAAGTTGCTCATCCGGAATAAACCATTCATTCGGAATAATAGCTTCATCCGGAATAAGTTGCTCATCCGGAATAATGAGGCCTGATTCGGAATAAACAGTTCGTCCGGAATAAAACAAGCTCATGCGGAAAAGTAACTTCATTCGGAATAAATTTTGACTCGGAATAAAAAATAACGTTCATTCGGAATACCAACTGGTTCGGAATAAAGAATACTCATTCGGAATATTTAGTTCATGCGGAATAAACCTTTATCCGGAATAAATATGCTCATCCGGAATCCTTGCTTGATTCGGAATAAAAACTAAGAACACGTTGGTTCGGAATCTGGGCAACAGAAGAATAATACGAAGAACATGGGCAAATAAACAAGCACGAATCTAATCAAATCTAACCAAAATCAACCAAAAGATTAAACCAAAATAACCAATAAACATCAACTAACAATAATCAATCAAAACAAATCAACAAAACTAACAAATAAAGCCAAATCAATCAAAACCCACTTGATTAAAATTAAGAAAAACTCAAGAACATACCATAATCAAAAGTAAAGATTAAGCAAGAAAGTTAGAAGAAGATTAATTAAAAGCTTGATTAAAAAGCAAAGATTCAACAATAACAACTTTAAAGATTTAAGTTCTAAACATTAAACTAGAGAGAGAAAGCAATAAATCTAGTGAGGGAAACTACTGCTAATCTATCCTAATCTACTCCTAAAAACTAACCAACCCTTTCCTAACAAACGAGGGTGGTATTTATAGGAGAGGGGAGTGGTTGGTGGCTTCCTCCTTTCTTTCTTTTCTTCCGTCTCGTCTTTAAAGTCTCGACTTTTTGCTCGAGATTTGTCGATAAAATCTTGAACTCATCTTATAATTTCTTCATTTATTAGGCTTGGGTTCTTCGACTTGATTAAACTTCCGTCTTTAGACTTTTTCTTCGATAATTCTTCAGAATAGGCCTTGGACTTCCGTTCTTTTTGCACTCTTGATCTTTTGACTTTGTCTTTTCTCGTTTTCTTCGATAAAAGCCCGTGTTTTCTTCCTTTTTCATCTTTTGGTCCTAAAACACAATAAAAACACAAACCACGCATAATTCCGACATTTACGACATAAAATACACATTTTGGCTCGGTTATTATTATAATTAAGTGGTAAAAGGATGGGTGTTTTCACACCTATCAAATCCCCTACACTTGACCATTGCAATGACCTCATGCAATGCTTAGTGACAAAGCAAGAGTTACATTCTCCATCATATCAACCTACCTTGGCCTTTATTAAACAACTAAGGAAAATTAAAAAGATAGAAAATTAAAAAATGCTTGAAGGAAGAAACTTGTAAAGAAATCTAAGACTTACATTAGGTCTTTGGTGTCATGAATGTTTGTCACCCTCAAGTTTCGCGTTCCCCATGCCAAGCTTAAAAACGAGATCACTGTAATTACAAGTTAGCACAACTAACACTTACTCATGTGGTTCAATTAATCACTTAGACTCCCTTATTCCTATGGGTAACTCTTATATTTTATTGATGTCTTGAATTATCACGAGGATGCATTGTTGACTTATTTCGATAGTTTATTAAGGCTGAAAATAAAGTAGGACGATCTAATCCATAGTTAGCTAAAGGACAAAATCTTTTAAAACGGCTTCTCGAGACCTCATAAAGTTCATATCTTGGCATAACTCGCTTCACGATTTGAGACCTTTCTCGGACCGATATTTGGCATTTACTTCATACTTCAAATCTTGAGAAGACGTTCTTGGAATTTTGGTCTTCTCTTCATATATAGAGTATATCTTCACTTGGAGTAGTTGAGATATTTTCTTCAAATGTTGACCACGACTTCTTCATTATTTCTTCAATCCTTATTTGGGATTTTGATATACAACGATCCGCCTCCTTTTCGGACTTGGATCTATTTATCCTCATACCTTGTTAGGGTCTTTTCGGATAGATTTCTCCATGATCTTTATGGGAGTAATTGCTTTTCGTCGTGTGTCTTGATCCTTCATATTGATTTTGGAATAATGATACTTCACATCATCTTGGATCTTTAGCAACAAAATGGAATCCTCATGCCTTGTTAGGTCCTTTTCGAACTCGCCAATCTTCGCGTCCCGTTTCAATAGTTATGCCTTGGCTATGAACTCTAATTAATACCGAGCAACTTTTAAATGATCTTGGGCTAGAAGCTAAGTAATTTTTCAGACCGTACGACCTTACTTATTGCAACTATTTATTTACAAGTGATGGGAGAAAAAGATCATAATTAACTCACATAAGTTAATGAAAGAATACCAAACTTATAACTAACTCTATCATTTCTCGTTCTCCACAATTTAAAATCTCAAGGTATGAGACTCGTGGATGCTTAGCCTAATAAACCAATTAAGGTCTACATTGATAAGGATACTAGCTAGAGTAAACTTGGATAAGTAAACTCGGGTTGAGTCAAAATATTCACAACGGGCCTAATATATCTAAGACATCTAAACTTGCTAAAACCATTTTATTGAACAATAAGAGAAAATAACAAAAATAAAGGAAAATACAACTAGGCCAAAATAGATTAAAAATTTTGAAAAATGTCGAAAAATCGAATTTCCGGTTAAAATGAGGTCAAATTCACGGAAAAGGCCACTTAACTTCGATAGAAGTCCCCCCTACACTTGATATAAACATTGTCCACAATGTTTAAGTATGTGGGAGTAAACTCCCCTACACTTAGGACATTGTGCACTTTGTTTAAATCTCGCTAAGGAAGACACAACTAAAGTGATTCCTATTTTACTATTGAAGAATATAAAATAGAGAATCAAAAGAGTTTAGGATAGAACCGGGAAGACGGAAACACGGAATCACGGGTCGTCAAAAAATCATCAAGAGTGTGTCTTTGAAGCTTTAATCTCTGCACAAAAAAGGAAAGAAAACAAGAAATACCAACGGGGCTCCCCCCTAAAGTAATGATGAAAATAGATAAAGATAGATAATCGGGTTGCCTCCTGAAGAGCGCTTGTTTATGTTAACCGAGTCACGAGCCTGACTCGTCCCCGAATTAAATGGTCCATGGGGAAGCCTCGAATGTAATACCAGGATCAAAGACCTTGTCCTCGTTCCCGGAGGACATTAATAAAGGAGAGGCAGGCGGATAAGTAGTGAATGGTAGGAAAGTCCGCTCAATATAAGAAAAGCAAGTGAAGTCCAGATTGACGGGAGGTGGGGTGGGTAAAGGAATCACATTGTCATCCTCCAAAGACAATGGATGTTGACCAATTGGCAAAGCCGTAAAGTTATCAATCATAGAATGGTTCATGTCACCTCCCGGGTCAAAGCATTCATCCTCATGAACGATAATCTTTTCGATTTCATCGTAGATAAGGACTGTAGAAACACGTTTGAAAAGATCACGATCAAGTACGAAACCATCATTCATTTGTGGGGATTGTTGATAAGTTAAATCCTCATGAATGTGGTAAACGTAATTCTCATTAGAGGAGTGTTGATTAGGTAACTCCTCGAGAATTGGATGTTTGGGCGTGATTTGGTTCGTCATTATTATGAAAAATAAGACGTTCCAACTCATCAAGTTCGGCCTCGATATTGGAAAAATCGTCCTCACTCGTAGGTGGAAGTGGAGGTAAAAGAGCTAGCTCTCGGTCGATAATTTCCTCAATCTCGGGCTCGAAGACGAAATCATCATACTCACCACATGTTGAACTCTTGTTGGGAGAATCAATTATCGCTTGTGGATTTGTGAGTATGTGATCATTGACTAGCGAAGCGACCTCGTCCTTAAGCTTCGCAAAAGTCGGTATATCACATAAATTTTCAGGAATACCCTCGGGCTCACTTTGGATGACGACAAGGTCCTCGACACTAGACTTTAGGGATTCGTCCGATTCCGTTGCCGAAATAATGTCAAGATGCTCATCCTCCATTATGAGAGAGCCAACGGGCTCCTCGGGTGTGATAGCAATAGAAGAAGGAGGAATGTGAGAAGTCTTGCGTTGCTTTAGAAATTCCTCCTCGTCGAAAATCACCTCAATATTGTCATCGCTCTCCTCATTACCTAAAGGGCCAATAATAAGCTCAGGGATATGAGTACTCGTCTGATCTCGCTGCTTTAAAAATGAATTTATACAAGTTTGCAGCGTGTGTAAAAGCTCTTTCGTTTGTTCTTGAAAAGCTGTAGCAAGATCGTCAATTGGTTCTTGGTAACTCATCCCGTGACGAGGCTGATGATCAATTGGGTATTGCAGGGGTTGGTCAAAACTGGAAGGGGTATAATTATAGTAATTTTGATCCCCCGTTGGACAGTGAAAACTTTCGTGAGGACCCCCACACTTATAGCACCACGGGGATGGAGAAAAATCCGGTGCATTTTGAGGATAAGGATCGTCATAGACGGGAGTGGGTGAGAAAGTATTGTAAGAGGAGAAGTACGAATTTGTTGAATTACAAAATGGACAAAATCCAAATTATGTATCATCGATATTAGAACTGTACCGCTCACAAGTACACCATTGACATGTTTGAAAATCATGCCATGGTCTCCCACACCGTACACAAGACGAATCAATGAAGAAAAATAGATAAGCAAGAAGAATATTTTTGGTGCAAAACTTTGAAAAAGAAATTCTTTTTATGATTTTGCAAATGTTTTTGGATTTTTGAAAATTTTTGACACGAAAAATAACGTTCACGAGTGAACAGATCCCAAAATCCAACGCGTCTCTCACAAAAAACCGTTAATCTTCACGAAAAGAGCCGGCAGCGGCGCCATTTAATACAAGGCTTTTGCCCGTAAGAAAATTTTATCGTCCGATCTTTTCGAATTGAGAAAGGGAAAAACGTGCAACTCAGTTATTCTTGGTGGAAAAGAAATGGATTGGTCGTTGTTGTAAAAGGAAAGTGCAGAAACTTTAAAGTAAATGGCAGGAAATTAAAGCTAAAACTAATTAAAAATAAATGACGGGAAATTAAAGCGTGACAAGAAATTAAAAGGCAAACTTAAACGTAAATAAGGCAATCTTAAACTTAAACTAAAAGCAAACTTAAAATAAATCTAAGGGCAAGTAAACTAAAAGTGCGACTAAAGGAAAAAGCGGGAAAAGTAAAGTTTAAAACTTAAAAACATAAACTTAAAATAACCTAAAAACACTCATTCGGAATAAAACCTTCATCCGGAATAAGTTACTCATCTGGAATAAACCATTCATTCGGAATAATAGCTTCATCCGGAATAAGTTGCTCATCCGGAATAAACTATTCATTCGGAATAATGGCTTCATCCGGAATAAGTTGCTCATCCGGAATAAACCATTCATTCGGAATAATAGCTTCATCCGGAATAAGTTTCTCATCCGGAATAATGAGGCTTGATTCGGAATAAACAGTTCGTCCGTAATAAAACAAGCTCATGCGGAAAGTAACTTCATTCGGAATAAATTTTGACTCGGAATAGAAAATAACGTTCATTCGGAATACCAACTGGTTCGGAATAAAGAATACTCATTCGGAATATTTAGTTCATGCGGAATAAACCTTTATCCGGAATAAAGGTGCTCATCCGGAATCCTTGCTTGATTCGGAATAAAAACTAAGAACACGTTAGTTCGGAATCTGGGCAACATAAGAATAATACGAAGAACAGGGGCAAATAAACAAGCACGAATCTAATCAAATCTAACCAAAATCAACCAAAAGATTAAACCAAAATAACCAATAAACATCAACTAACAATAATCAATCAAAACAAATCAACAAAACTAACAAATAAAGCCAAATCAATCAAAACCCACTTGATTAAAATTAAGAAAAACTCAAGAACATACCATAATCAAAAGTAAAGATTAAGCAAGAAAGGTAGAAGAAGATTAATTAAAAGCTTAATTAAAAAGCAAAGATTCAACAATAACAACTTTAAAGATTTAAGTTCTAAACATTAAACTAGAGAGAGAAAGCAATAAATATAGTGAGAGAAACTACTGCTAATCTATCCTAATCTACTCCTAAAAACTAACCAACCCTTTCCTAACAAATGAGGGTGGTATTTATAGGAGAGGGGAGTGGTTGGTGGCTTCCTCCTTTCTTTCTTTTCTTCCGTCTCGTCTTTAAAGTCTCGACTTTTTGCTCGAGATTTGTCGATAAAATCTTGAACTCGTCTTATAATTTTTTTCATTTATTAGGCTTGGGTTCTTCGACTTGATTAAACTTCCGTCTTTAGACTTTTTCTTCGATAATTCTTCAGAATAGGCCTTGGACTTCCGTTCTTTTTGCACTCTTGATCTTTTGACTTTGTCTTTTCTCGTTTTCTTCGATAAAAGCCCGTGTTTTCTTCCTTTTTCATCTTTTGGTCCTAAAACACAATAAAAACACAAACCACTCATAATCCCGACATTTACGACATAAAATACACGTTTTGGCTCGGTTATAATTATAATTAAGTGGTAAATTAATGGGTGTTTTCACACCTATCAATATACGTCAACCATAGTCCAAAATAATTATTATTGATGTTTAATTCATGAACCGAAGCTTAACTTACGTAAGTATTCAACCTAAATACTCATGTATAAACAAATATTAGTGCGTCAAGGTAATCGGGACGGGGATAGTCATCCCGATGGATCCACCTATGGAAACCTTGGTTTCCGGATCTTCTAAGCTACTAGGAATGATCATTGTTCATATGATTAACATAATCAAAGCGGAATTAGAACAACAACCATTAACAAGGTATTTAGGCACGAATAACATGAATTAAAACACTAGGATTGTTCATTATATTAATAACAAACAATCACTAGACGTGTATACATTGAATCCCACGTCTAGTCGACACACACTTTAGGTTTACATTGTGAATGAATAATATGAATAAAACCTAAGACCCTTGGTTCCTTTTATAGTGTAAGGATTAGGGTTTACAAGAGATAAGAATGAATAAACAAGTAAATCTTCTATTTAAATAAACTTATGCAGAATATCTTTTGCATGTTTATCTAAATAGAAGCTTCCATAAGCTTCTTTGTCTACGTTTTGTCAATGCTTGAATTGCATGTGACAATGCTTGGATTGCACACGACAATGCTTGAGCCATCAACGCCTAATTAACTCTTGTCAACGCCCAAATTAGTCTTGACAACGCTTAGACAATAACTTCACGTTTTCTTCATTTTTGAGTTTCTGCCACATCAACTTTTTGACCCAACAATCTTCCCCTAGTTGATAGTGGCAAAACTCTATGTGTATCTCTTGTAAGTTGTACATGATCTTCAAGTTGCTTCCCCTCAAGTGTAGCATGTATTTCTTCCCCTTTTTGTCACATCAACAAGGAAGTAAACAATGTATGCAATGTTGAAGATTCTCCAAAATTAGGCTCTGTGTAATGATCTTGAAGAACAATTAATATACTATTTTTGATGTAGAAGTAGAATAACCCAACCTTGTGTTCCATGTCTTGTATTATCCACGTGATGAAGAACTTATACTAGGCAAATTATAAGTAGACCTCAATCCCTTGTCAATATTCTCATCCTTGTGAGACACTGAGCACGATAATGTAACTCCTTCAAGTGTTATGACAAGTCTTCATCACCAATCATGTAAAGCACGAACAAGTTACCTTTAAAGTCTATGACTGGGAGTGCATGACTTTAAGATATGATAGAACACAAACTCGCGAAAATCTTCTTCAATCATCAAACTTACCATAAGAATTCTTCCCCTTAAGCTAACACCTCTTCATGACAAGTCAATATCTTCATATGTAAAAGCTGTTAGCGAATAACTCTTTCACAAGGCTATCCCGATTACATAATCCAATAAAATTCTTCATGAATGGTTACTAACTCGCTTTAAGATCATTAATTCCTTTTAAAAATATCCGAGCCATAAATATCAACATGATATTCTAAATAAAACGGAGATTCCATGTACCTTCGTGTGTATAATCCTCCTTTTTGTGTGCTCAAAACATACCAATTTTTCTCAAACAGCAGCAAACCTTGTGTTGTCCAATATCTCCTTCTGTCCAATATCTTTGGCAGATGTATTGTCCAATATCGGACAATACCTATCAGCGTTGAAGTTCATATATCGGACGACACTGTCAACTCTATCAGCGTTGACTTATTCTATCAGCGTCAAAATTCTTCCTGTCAGCGTCAAACCAATCTTGTCAGCGTCCCTTTCAAACCTGTCAGCGTCTATACACCTGCTGACGTCATCTTACATCCAAAAGTCATCACGTCTTAGAATTAAACCATATTAATCCATCAACGCTTGAATGTTAATATCACTACGTGAACAAAGCATGATCCACACGTTTTTTTATCTCAATATCATCACGTCCTTTTTATCATGGGACGTTTAAACTCTTGGGACCACACAAATATCAAAAAGATATGGAGCAAAATCTTTTGGCACAATTACGTAGGATATATTTGATTTCATGCATCTTTGCATATAATAATCAGTCCTATCATGCAGCCGTAACATCGAACTTCAACAGCCAACATCTGTAGTCTTTTGTTTTATTCGATCATAAAGAGCAAATAAAAAAAACTTAACCGTGTGAACACAATTTGCTATCTTCGATCGTGTGAACGCTAATTTCTCTACCAATGAGATATCTTGTATCGTGTGAACACAACTTTCTCAACCAATGAGAATTGAAGGCTCACGCCTTTGATTTCCTTTGCGTGCATACCACATTCGTTTCTTTTAGTAACATCACAATCTTCTTTGTACGCAACATACATGCGCACTTTACGTTCCATCCTTTTTTTTTCTTTGCAGCAAGTGACAACCACAACATGCACAATCTGCTTGTTACTTCATGGATTTAGGATTTTATGATAAACCCTAATTTACTTCTTGATCATATATTTGACAGCAACAATAACATTCTAACAGCCACGAACAACGTAATACTCTGCTTTTTATGTCGATCTAGGGCTTGAGAAACCCTAGGTTATGATTTCATGTGAAAAGCAAAAACGTTAATACCTCATTATGCAGCTACCTTCGACTTAGAATAACTTCTTCGTGGGAGCTCAGATCGAAGATCCCTTCGGTGAGATCCTAGACACAAGTGCCAAGAATCTACAGTTCAAACATCACGAAGATCCAACGGTTAACGAAGGAGAAAACGTGTTTTGAACATGGCTGTCCATAGAAAACTGCATTCATCCTACTGCTGACTTTGACGCTTAATAACTTTTTCCTGGGGATAAAACTCGACAATCCCTCCGGTGGATGTTTATATCTATGTATTTAGAACACACATATAAAATTTCGTGACGATCCAACGGTTCAATCAAAAGTTATGACCTTCTGAATACTGTTGCGCACACAAAAACGTCCAGAAAAACCCTAGACGGATTTTTCTTTTCTTCTCGAAACACGAACACCTTGTTAGTCCTAGCATCACGAGCAACCAGGCTCTGATACCACTTGTTGATCCCAAACTTAGATCGATTAGCTTTGTGTATATGAGATTAGATCAAGTAATACACGTAGAGAAACCTTTGTATATGCTTTGTAAATCTAAGTGTTATGCGGAATTTAACACTTAAACAAGAACACACAAGATATAAACAAACTTTCACTTTGATTATCAATGTCGAACTTGCTTACAATGAAAGATGTTTATGAACGAAAACTTATGTAAAACTTATATTGAACATTAACCTAAAGGCCTTCTTTTATAGATACAAGAAGCCTTGTACAATAAGCTACGTATCAACTATTCTAGGTAAAGATAAACATAGAAAATACATTGTCGTTTCTATCCTTACTAGAAGTATTCTAGAATATAATAAACGTGTAGATTATATCTTCCATCAGTGCTTGTCTTCATTGTGTCAACGCTTGACTTTAACTTGTCAACGCTTGAGCTGTCAGCGCTTGCTTTGCTCTTGTCAACGCTTGAATTGTTCTTGTCAGCGCTCAAGTGATTCTGGCCTTAATTTATTCCCAACACCACCCACAACATTCGCGCTTTGCGCAATGCACCAGGAAAATTAACGGTTCATGATCGGAGAGATGAAACTCAAGGCTAGCCTAAAAGCAATAATAATATTGAAAACCTGAAAATCGTACATGTTTTGGATAGCATACAAGTTCTGGATAGCATACAGTTTATAAATTGTTGTGTTCCACCATGTAAACTCTCACCCCGTGTTTAGAAACCATGTATAAGTAAAAAAGGGGCTATGAACTCACCTTAGCCATGAGGTAATCCAATCACGGTACTCAGCAACTGAGTAGAAACAATGGTAGTGAGACGATCAACGATGATATGGATGCCCAGGGAAACACGAAAACCGCAACCTATCAAAATAAGGCGCGCGTTAAGACTCGAACTCAATATCGATATATATACCAAATATAATATGACTCAAATGTTTTCAAAGTATTCATGTTTCAAAATCATTGACACGAACCAAATGAATCGATTTATCCAACGTTACTCGTTTAAACACTTGTACACTTGAAGTCGACCCGTCATAAGACGCCAAGTCAACGCAAGTCAAACTATCCTTTTACATCGCTCAGACCAGTAGCTAAGTCATTTATATAATGACTAAGAACTTGAATAATTCACCATGTCCGATGGTGAATACTCAAACTCACGCAACACAAACATTGAACTATGTGTCCAAAGTTAAAATCAGCAAGTACACCCCGAATGTACACACCGATCTACCCTATCTAGACTTGTCCGATTTAGATGAAAATTGGTGTCAAGGTCACTTATAACCTGTATAAGACCTCACCAAAGTTTGAGCCAAAGTTCACACTTTAAAACCCATCAGCTCGACACTATACTCGACCCTAAAATTTGAGACAGATTTGTATACTTATTTTATAAAACCGTTTGGACCACTTTAAAAGTACTAACTTGACAATCCGTCTTTTGAAACCACTACTAGACTCATCAAATTAGGTTTGTAAACTTTTAAAACCAGTAGTTACATTTATCTAACCAAGGCTAATGTCCCCGAGAGTCGACCCAAAATCAGCCACGCGGATTGTGCCGACTTGCGTCTCTCGGTACACGAGTACTAAAACTAACATAACTTTTGACTCGTAACGAGTTAGAACCTATATCTTATATCAATACGGGCGTCTCGGAAAACTCTACAACAATTTCAATTAATCTCAGCCTATATCAAAACTTAAACCCACGAAACAATCTGTTATAAGTTGTTGTCCCAAAATACCCTTTTTGAAACCAAGTCAAATAAATTTTCCAACCAAAACCACTCATTCCTATACCTATAGAATCACTATACCATCATACCCATCAACTAAACACTCCTAAAAACACTTGTATGTAAAATCTAACAAAAACCCAAGATAAAAAATACAACTTTTTATGATAAAAAAGGGATGATCTTACCAAGATCATCACATGCATGATGATTTAAACACTTGCAAATCACAAATTCATAAAATTTTGAAAACTTGATGAATGTGGTAAATTTTAGTATCAAAAGAATGGCAAGAACCTTTTAGGATGTGGTCTTAATTTAGTTTTAGCTAAATCATTGTAAAATTTGAGATTTTTGGGTGTTTAGGTGGCGGAAATTAAGAGGAGAGGGGAGGGAGAGATGTAAACTTTTAGTGTGTGTGTTTTTGTGTTAAGAATGAGGTGAAATGGAAAAAATGACTTATATAGTGGGGTTTGGGTGAAAATTGAAATTAGCGAATAGTTTTGGACTTAAAAGAAATTAGATAGCTTAAAGGGTAGAAAATGACTATTGTTAAATTTTGAAAATATTTACGAGGCTCGGGTTTCATAAAAACACTTTTCAAAAGTTAAAATGCATCATAAATATGATATTATGGTTTTCCGATACGAATTAACACGTAATTAAAAGGAAATCGTCGAAAATATTAATTATCAAAACAATCGATAATAAAATGTAAAATTTTGGGCATCCGTCGGTATCGCGATCACTAGGAATTCTCGTTGTACATTGATTTGAATAAACTTGTTGTAAAACGCACGCGGGTGATTTTAAATCAAAAACTTTGATTTAAATTAAATATGGAAAAATAAAATAAAAATTTTATAATTACATACAAAGTATTTAGCAATGATCAAAAAATACTTAAAAAAGTATAATTTACTAAATTTTAAGAATCTCAGGATTTACATATACCAATACAAGAAAACCAAATACGTTGGAAAATTCAGAAACACGAATAAAAGAATAAAATAATGCTCAGAAATTATAGGTTCTTACAGTCTTCCCCCCTAAAGGAACTCTGGTCCTTCAGAGTTCTTCTGGAAACAGTAGAAGATGCAAACAAGATGAGGTACAAAGTGTAGAACAATTTCATTGCTTCCTAGGTAATTTCTGCACCACAACGAATCTTCACTTTTAAAATTCACTACGCTTCAGTTTCTTAGTTCCTTTTCGAATTACTTTTCAAACTCGGATTAGAATAATGACTTTTCAGTATGGAGAAATATTCAAGAGATAGAATTGATGGAAATACGTACGATAAACTAACAAGAATGAACACGAGAATCGCTTAAATAGACAAACTGCGTTAAAATGAATCAGGATTGGTAATCAACAAGGATTTACAAATCGCGCAACTTGTAAAACATGACAATCTTAAAATGTAAGAATCTAGTCACATGCGAAATAGAAGGAAAAAATGAATAACATATGATCATTTAAAATACAAGCTGTCAAAATCAGTTGTCTTGTATTTTGGTATTACTTTAAAACTCAGTTTAAATATTTTCTTAATTAAAAGAAAATTTACAAGGTGTAGTGATTTAAAATCAAACTATCTGTATTTAGTGAGTATGATGTTGCTATATCTTTTCCTTGATCAAGATTTTCAAAGCGAAAGTAGAACAGTTCAAAATAGCGATCCTGGTCGGCTTAAGAACTTTTGAATGACTGCATGAAATTTCTGTTAGAAGCTCAGGTTTATCGTTATCATTAGAGAAAATTAGATTTTCAAGTTATTTAGAATCATTGTTAGAAATTATAAATTAATTTAATAATTTCATTATATTGACAGTAAAGTACGATATAATCAAATACTTTCAAAGATACAACTTGATATCCTTTTTAAATACTAGTTACAAATTTACCAAAGAGGATGTATAGATCCTGTACTTAACTTGAAACAGTTATTTTGGTAATTTAAACATTTGATAAAATGTATAAAACTTTCTTAAAAATTAATAATAATTTTTAGAAATTCAAGAAAGTGTTTAAGGTATCAAATGGTAAACACGTAACATTTTCTGGTTTCAAAAGGTGACAAGGCAGGAACGAATATGAATCATATAAAGGTCAACAATCTGTATGCGAGCGATAACACAAGGGAATAAAACAAAAATCATATCAATCTTTAATAAATGTGATAGATTAGACGCGTCGATGATAAAAAAAATAATAAAAACAAGAATTTATCAAGATTAATTCACGGGTGTAGTTGGCGTCACCAACAACGGCTTATTAAGTTCTCATCGGTCGATACGCGATCGAAAGAGAAAAGCCACACAATAAATTTTTCGAATCACATAAAATTCTTAAGAAATTCCTGGAGTGTAATTCCAGTAAAATGAACAATATTAGCAATGAGAGGAGAAATTAATACGTGGTTCACACGAATAAATTTTAAGACGATATAGTCTAACACACATCATGATAAATACACGTAATCATCGTTCACGTCCAGTCATGAATCACTAATCGCGTCCAGACACGTTTCGCAGGTCTACCAAAATAGATAGAGATGGTCAATCATAGTAGCATAAAAACGTTGAAACTTTCAAGTCTGGTATCAATGGTAAGAATTTAGGCAGATGGTAACGAAAATTGTATCATGAGGATGATGAGGTAACAAGTAAAGCAAAGATCGCTGAGTAAGGAAATCTGTGCTTGAGGCATGTACTTTGTTCAAGAAAACATAAGGGTTCATATGTGTATGTCGCGAACTATTGATACTCGCATAAGAAGTAAAAGTTTTCTAAACTTTATTTTATCAAACTTTTTAAAATAACATAGTTAAAAAGTTGATTCTTGGTTAAATATTTAAGGTGACTACTATTTGGCCTTGCATGATTCCTTCTAAATTAAGCATAGGCGATCAGGCCATGCATAATTTAGGACTAGCAATACGATGCACAGCTTCGTCAAACCAGTATTACAGGTCATGTTAATTAAAATATGCATATCATGCCATTTGTAAAACATGAATCAAAATAATTTATGAAAATACATCGTAAAATTAATGTCATTTAACTTTATAGAGTAACGTTCAAGTATCTTGTAAAGCTCAAGTAAATTATTTTGTAAATTGGTTTGCAAACAATATCTGTTTGAGTTTATATGGTAACTTATAAAATAGAGAGTGGGTTACATTCGGGTAATAAAGGGTAGTTCAAAAAAGTCAATGAAATGGTTACAAGGTGCTAAGGTTTCAAGAGGTTTAGCAGGAATCGTCAGGAGACACAGGTCAAGATGATAACGAACGATGAAAATAAGAATTTCAATCCTCAGACAAATTCAGTGGTACGATAGAAACAAAGAAAGACAAAGTAGAATGACAAATAAGTCATAAATAAAATAAAAGAATAAGGAATCCGTATGTGTTCACAGCGTAATTTATTTGACAAAAATACACTTTTAAGAAAGTAGAACATCAGTTTGTCAAGTCACTTGGTTCCTAAAAGTTCAAGATTTATGTATGACTGAGCTCAAGTTATTAGTTGTAAACGTTTTCAAACGCAATCAATGTTTCATGGTTGTAAAATATCATTAGTTAAAATTTTACGAGCTCACATGAACTTAAAATGCTTCAAACCATATTTTTAACTTCTATCAGTTTTGACCTTTTTAGTCAACTTTGACTTTTTGGGTTTGACTTTTGGGTTTGACTAGACCAATTAACTTGCTACATGATATTTTTAAGACTCGAAGTCTAATGCAATTCGATGTAAAACGATGTTTTGGACAACTTTCTAGTTTTACTCGAGACTTGAAACGGATACCCTTGCATTAAATCTGTCAGCAAAATGATATTTTAAAATTATTCAGAAATAACTTCTTAGATTTTACAATCTCAAATGAGCGTAACTTGCTCGATTTTAAAGTTTACTGGTAAAAATATTATGTCCTAAACGAACATCTCAACAGGTAAAAATATATTTTTATGTCTAAGGTTATAAAAATATTTTCTCGACACTATTAAATTCATTGTAAAGTTTCTGTACAAAGTATATTTTTTTTACACATCTTGAAATTAAATCTAAATTTCATGATAACTCAAAATTAATGTGCACACAAAATTAGTGGATTCCATAAAGACGAAAGAGAATAAACTGTATGATTAATCATGTAAAGAAAACATAGTATAGAAATGGTTCAAGAATACCAACGAAAATCTAAGAAATCAAAAACGACGCATGACATCTGTGTCTTAGATATCATAATGCAATGCAGGAAGGTCCCTAGGTGGTATGATTTTTCCAAAATCACAAGACACGTCGAGAAAGAAATGGAGCATTAACGGGTTACACTCCCGGAGCAAGGAGGGTTAATGAAAAGGGAGGGATACAAGTTTATAGGAATATGATTACATTCCAAACATTTGCCACACAATAAAGGATGATTCTCAAGATGACAATGATGGTTTCAAGGTACAAACGGATGTTGTAACTCGAAGTCGAAACGTAGAATGGTCAATGAAATAAAATATAGTCCATGTACAATTGTCGTGTAAAACTATGACGTAAAGGTCAATCAAGATTACGAAAACCCACGATATTATTCAACACTAATTCAACGAATTCTTCGAGATGTGTGACTCACACGATGTCTTTTAGTCTTTTCCGGAGACACCTTGAGCTACACCATGGTCTATAGACTAGACATTCAGTTACGAATGGTCGGTAAACAATCTGGGTATCTAAATAGATATTTTAAAGAGATTTTAACAATGAAAGCAGCACGCACGTTAGTAAAATAAAAATCAGAAGTTTCATCGAAAACAACACTTCTTAATCCCGAACAATGGTATCACAAGAGTATGCACAACATATAACAATGAGTCGAGAAAAACATACGATTCAAAACGAACGAGCATATTAAATCAGTCGTATCCCGCATAAACAAGGTAGCAATAGTACTCAGAAAAAAAATGAGTTATGAAAAGTCGACAGCATACGCGCTCTAAATACAAGTACGTAACGTCATAACGATATAAAATCATTGTAACATGATCAGTTCACAAGAACAAGAATTCAAGAAATACAGTATAGGCAGATGTAATCACAGTAATATCGAATTATAAATCATGAAGCACATAGGCTTTGAAAAGTCATAGTAATTATCGTCATTAATATTTCAATATGTAATCAAGAGATGAAATACTATAACGATAATTAAAAGTAAATAATAAGGATTAGAGAGTTATCCACGCAGATATCGAACAAAATTGGCAGATTCTGTGGTTGACACTTAAAACATGAAATAATTGAACTTTCGGTTATAGACTAAGTTTTGAAAAACGACTCAGTTCCCTATAACCATCGCTCTGATACCAATCTGTGAGACCCCCATAATCTGACATGGAACAACTAGGCAACGAGGGGGTAACACGTCATGGTACAAGAAACAATAGATTACAGTTGACACAAAGCTGACGTAATAAAAACATATATATTACATCATAAAAGATCAGAGTTTTTAAACATAGGTCCCAGAGTTTTATATGCCGAAAAATATATTATTTCATCTTGATTTATAACATAAAGTTTTCCAAAAGATAGAATAAACTTCTGACCGTTTATATAAAACCAATCTTTTAAAAGCATCACAGAAATCTCCAATATGCGATAATATCCTGCGGGCTCCCTTCCAAGCAAAGCCAAGTAATAATACCTGAGATTAAACATGTAAAATCGTCAACATAAAGTTGAGTGATATTCATAGGTTTAGCAGTAAAGGTGTGGAACACAAGCATTCATTTGTAAAACAAGTAGTATAGAGTATGGTTATATACGTCAACCATAGTCCGAAATCATTATTATTTTTGTTTAGTTCATGAACCGAAGCTTAACTTACGTAAGTATTCAGCCTAAATACTCAGGTATAAACAAATATTAGTGCGTCAAGGTAATCGGGACGGGGATAGTCAATCCCGATGGATCCACCCAAAACATTCGCGCTTCGCGCAATGCACCAGGACAATTAACGGTTCTTGATCGGACAGATGAAACTCAAGGCTAGCCTAAAAGCAATAATAATATTGAAAACCTGAAAATCATACATGTTCCAGATAGCATACAAGTTCTGGATAGCATACAGTTTTTAAATGGTTGTGTTCTACCATGTAAACTCTCACCCCATGTTTAGAAACCATGTATAAGTAAAAAGGGGCTATGAACTCACCTTAGCCATGAGGTAATTCAATCACGGTACTCAGCAACTGAGTAGAAACAATGGTAGTGAGACGATCACCGATGATATGGATGCCCAAAGAAACACGAAAACCGCAACCTATCAAAATAAGGTGCGCGTCAAGACTCGAACTCAAAATCGATATATATAACAAATATAATATGACTCAAATGTTTTCAAAGTATTCATGTTTCAAAACCATTGACATGAACCAAATGAATCGATTTATCCAACGTTACCCGTTTAAACACTTGTACACTTGAAGTCGAACCGTCATAAGACGCCAAGTCAACGCAAGTCAAACTATCCTTTTACATCGCTCGGACCAGTAGCTAAGTCATTTATATAATGACTAAGCACTTGAATAAGTCACCATGTCCGATGGTGAATACTCAAACTCACGCAACACAAGCATTGAACTATGTGTCCAAAGTTAAAATCAGCAAGTACACCCCGAATGTACACACCGATCTACCCTATCTAGACCTGTCCGATTTAGATGAAAATTGGTGTCAAGGTCACTTATAACCTGTATAAGACCTCACCAAAGTTTGAGCCAAAGTTCACACTTTAAAACCCATCAACTCGACCCTAAAATTTGGGACAGATTTGTATGCTTATTTTATAAAACCGTTTGGACCACTTTAAAAGTACTAACTCGACAATCCGTCTTTTGAAACCACTACTAGACTCATCAAATTAAGTTTGTAAACTTTCAAAACAAGTAGTTACATTTATCTAATCAAGCCTAAAGTCCCCGAGAGTCGACCCAAAATCAGCCACAATTTCGGATTGTGCCGACTTGCGTCTCCCGGTACACGAATAATAAAACTAGCATAACTTTTGACTCGTAATGAGTTAGAACCTCTATCTTATATCAAAACGAGATTCTCGGAAAACTCTACAACAATTTCAAATAATCTCAGCCTATATCAAAACTTATTCCCACAATACAATCTGTTATAAGCTGCTGTCCCAAAATACCCTTTTTGAAATCAAGTCAAATAAATTTTCCAACCAAAACCACTCATTCCTATACCTATAGAATCACTATACCATCATACCCATCAACCAAACACTCCTATAAACACTTGTATGTAAAATCTAACAAAAACCCAAGATCAAAAATACAACTTTTTATGATCAAAAAGTGATGATCTTACCAAGATCATCACATGCATGATGATTTAGACACTTGCAAATCACAAAATCATAAAATTATGAAAACTTGATGCATGTGATTTTGGTATCAAAAGAATGGCAAGAATATTTTAGGATGTGGTCTTAATTTAGTTTTAGCTAAATCATAGTAAAATTTGAGATTTTTGGGTGTTTAGGGTGGCGGAAATAAAGAGGAGAGGGGAGGGAGAGATGTAAACTTTTAGTGTGTTTGTTTTTGTGTTAAGAATGAGGTGAAATGGAAAAAAATGACTTATATAGTGGGGTTTGGGTGAAAATTGAAATTAGTGAATAGTTTTGGACTTAAAAGAAATTAGATAGCTTAAATGGTAGAAAATGACTATTGGTAAATTTTGAAAATATTTACGAGGCTCGGGTTTCATAAAAACACTTTTCAAAAGTTAAAATGCATCATAAATATGATATTATGGTTTCCCGACACGACTTAACACATAACTAAAATGAAATCGTCGAAAATATTAATTATCGAAACAATCGATAATAAAATGTAAAATTTTGGGCATCCGTCGGTATCGCGATCACTAGGAATTCTCGTGGTACATTGATTTGAATAAACTTGTTGTAAAACGCACGCGGGTGATTTTAAATCAAAAACTTTGATTTAAATTAAATATGGAAAAATAAAATAAAATTTTTATAATTCCATACAAAGTATTTATCAATAATCAGAAAATAATTAAAAAGTATAATTTACTAAAATTTAAGAATCTCAGGATTTACATATAACAATACAAGAAAACGAAATACGTTAGAAAATTCAGAAATACGAATAAAAGAATAAAATAATGCTCAGAAAGTACGGGTTCTTATAGACATCATATATGATACCTCATGTACATATATGATATACATATCATATATTTATATATCTATCATATATGATAAATGAGGTATCATCTATGATACATCAAGCTTAATTCAACTTACATCAGCTACACAAAAAATTCTAATAATACAGCTTAATAACATGAACATAAGCTTATTCACAACCCTTTTATTCATAGAACCTTATAATTCGTTGAAATAAGCTAATCAGCTAGCTTTCCAACATAATAAATTCATTCAAAAGCTTATCCATAACTCATCTCTAATTCAAAAGCTTATTCAAACAATTTATCTTATTCACATAAATCATTTAAGAAGTTAGCTTATAATTAGGAACAATCAATCAAAAAAATTTGTTCAAAATAAGCAAAATAAAAGCTTGTAATTAAAATGATAATAACATAATAAGCTTATTCAAATCAAATAAGTTATAAATAAAAATAGATTTTAATCAAACCTGATGATGGATCGTTCGATTCGTAATAATGCGTCAATCGGTTCGTGATAATAGATCGATCAGATTTGTTCTTAATGGATTGATCGATTAATGATAGATCGATTCATAATGGATTGAATGAGTTATAGAGAAAATGGACCGGGGTAGAAAGAGAAACACACACTATTATGTGTGTGTGTGTGTGCTAAATGAGCTAAAAAATAAAAGAAAATTATTTATATAGTGGATGGGTGAAATGACCAAAATACCTCTGTAGTATAGTATGAGGATTTAATCTTAGTCACTAGATGATAAGGAGATGAAAGGTGGGAATGAGCCCCCTAGATTTTAGAAAAAATTGATATAAAAAAGAACTTAGATTAATTTATATATCATGACGCCAAAAGTTCAATGTAAACCCTTATTTTAATATAAACTCAATCAACCAATCACAACAAACAATTTTTTTTATCTAACCAAAAAACTCATTTTTTTTATCCACAAGACCGCAAAACGAAACATACCATCGCGATGAGAATTAAATCATCTTTCTATTGAGGGTCACATTTATATACTTTCAACGAACTTTTTTTTGTTTTTTTTCAATCACATCTGAGAAAATCATATATGATTCGTATCACGAATCATATATGAATTTCAGAAATCATTTATGATCCGTATCACGAATTGTTGATGCAAAAGTTGGGTTAGACCGAGCTTAACCCAAATTAGGCTTAATTTGGGGTCTTGTGGACTTCGGCTCTCCCACCAAGTGAAACTTGCTTTAGAACCCTGCGCACTAAACAGACACCGTTAGGCTTACCGTGGGGTTGTTACCGACGATTAGACTCTGGCGTGAGAGTAAGTAATCGGTTTGAGTATATTAGTGTTTAGGGTATTGTGTATATCGTACCTTTGTGGAACCGGAGGGGTTCCTTTTATACTCGAGAGAGTCCAGGCTGGGCTCCCTGTTCTTGCGGCCTAAGGAAGAGATAATGACTCAAAATAGCTTGATCTTCATTATCTAACTAAGGCAAGTGTATATCCCTTTTCCTTAGGCGAATATAACTATAATATATGTTATATTCGGTTTGATCCTGTCGCATTGCGACGAGGACTTGGCTAATTAATTAACCTCTTATGCGACAGTGGCTCACCAGGCCTTATAGGCTATGTGCGCACACCGCACAAGTATCCAATCCATTCCTGATGGATGCGGGTAGTACCCGTAAGTCAGACTATCCAGCCCGAATAGGGACTATATGTCATCATGTCCCCCCAGTCTAGTGGTCGCAGGTCCAATCCGCGGCTACTAGACTATAATCAAACCTAAACAGCCGCATAGTCGCAACATAAACGCAGATTTTAAACATTCCCGCCAAGAAAACAAACATCCCCCCTTTCACCTAACCTCCTTGGAACTCGAGAAAAGTGATTGCCACGTCATAGTTACCCCTTCATATTCTACCGTTAGATCTAGCAAGTGGGAGACACGTGGCACACATCTGACCATGAACAGTAAAACTTAGGAAGCCTATATAAACCCATCACGCCTCCTTTTGACTGTTTACTATCTACAAACCTTCAAACCACTATTAACGCCTCTATCATTCATCATCACCAGATCTTTTATTAAGGTAATCCGCGCGACCACTATTTTGTATATACAGCACCATGGTGAAACAGCTAACCGACACTACGTCCATCTTAACCATGGAGCAGCTAGATGAATTTACCTCTGAGTTCTACATACCCAATTATATGCACCCAGAAGTTCCTAACCCACAACATAATATAAGTCAGTTCCCCGCAGGGAAGATAGGGTTGTACACCCGTTACTTTAATTACGCAAACCAGCGTATACCTATGTCGCACTTTCTTCTGAGCATATTAATACACTACGAGACCCATGTCTCCCAACTACATTGCATAGGGGCAGCGAAAATTTCGAATTTCAAAATAAACTGCCGCACCCTAGACATAGAACCCACAGTAGATCTCTTTCGCGTATTCTATCAACGGAATTTAGCCAATGGCTGGGTGTCTTTTGCTAAGTGAAAGGGTGGTATGCAATGCTTTGATGGAAAGATAGATTCCTTAAGGAATTGGACGGACAGATTCTTCTGACGACGCTACCTTTCCCTTCCACTTTCCATTCTTGACCCCTGACACCGTGAGGAAGGACCCCCTACCTGGCCCCGACTCCTACAATGCTGCAGATGCGGAGACTCTGAACAACAACCGCATTCCCGTGCAACCCTACCCGGAGAGTGTGTTAGTCACTCTTGGCCTAAGCCGCGCAGTCATCTATGGCGAGCACATGGTAATAGCGTTCCGTAGAGAGATTGGCCGGGGTTAGTGGTCCTTCCCGCCTTCATCATAACCTTCTGTAAGTACCATCGCATATTAGGATACTAAAATATGTTTCCATGTTTTCTGTTTGCTTCCTTTTGCAGTTATGGATGTTCTTGACCTTGTCCATGGTGCGTTTCCTGAAAATTTACTGGTGTATTCTCGCCCTCAACAGGAAAATGAAGAATCGCTCCGTGATCGTGCGCAGAGGAACACCATGGACTTAGAGATTGAGGATCCATCTATCGCCCAAGGGAGCGAAGGCATTGGCGCCTGTCCAACCACCGTCATCTCCACCATGTCAACAGTTGGAACAGCAGCTACCCGTACAACAACAACCACCACCCTTTCTCAGTTCCTCACTATCTTTAGATGAGTATGCCAGGGACGCCGAAAAAACCACTGCTGAGCTTGAGGAAGAGAACATTATCTCTCTAGGAATAAGACGCAGAAGCTCCCCATTATCGCCACACAAAGTCGCACGCACCGGGGATGGTCCCTCATGGACAGGGGTGCGCACCACAGAGGAA
The DNA here is from genome assembly GCA_025667525.1 of Glebionis coronaria. Taxonomy (NCBI): domain Eukaryota; kingdom Viridiplantae; phylum Streptophyta; class Magnoliopsida; order Asterales; family Asteraceae; genus Glebionis; species Glebionis coronaria. Next base: position 38,432,326 of record CM046874.1, on the reverse strand, counting down.
GAGTTTGAAGAGAACCTTGCAAAGACCCCTCCACACACTCCCCCCGCAACCATCAATCTGAGGTAACCATTTTCTTCTATATGGTAGCGTAAACTATACATTCTTCGCTGCATTCCTACGTGATTATACTTTAAACGTCCGTCTAACTACTACTTTTATACAACAGCGATGAACAGGAAAGATCTTCTTCAAAAGTCAAGACAACACCCCCCCCCCAAAGAGGCTTCATCAGCAGGAGGGGATGCGTTCGCCCAGGATCCTACCTTCGCCCCTGACTGGGAGCTCCCTACATTATCCGATCTCACAAGTGAATTTGACTGCGCCAGTTTTCTAGACAACATCGTGCCCCCTGGCCGAAAGGTAGTACTTGAAGGGATGAGTGACTTTGTCCTGGCCGATGAGGCAAGTTATCTAGCAACGCAGTAGGTGACGCTGACATCGCACCTCAAGAAGAGATTCCTTGAATTGTCTGCCCAACTCCATACGACAGAGGAAAAGTTGAGGCAGGTTATTGAAGAAAAATCTTCCGCTCTCGGCGACATGCAAGAAAAGATAGACCAAGAAGCCGAGACAGGAAGAAAAGATGTCGCCCTCCTCCATTCCTTAACTCAAGAAAGGAACAGGTTATCTACCGCCCTCGATGAAGAGCGCGCCCATCTTAGCCAGATAAAGGCCTCCAATGTTGCTGCCATGGGGGCCTTTGAGGAGGGGAAGGATAGGTTTTTTGCTGATGTTAATGCTTTGGGTGCGAGGGTAAAGGAGAATGTAAGCGATCTCAGCTACCAATTGAAGAGACTGAGCATCGAACTGGATGAGGAGTTGTACCCTTGCTTAATGGAGGAGATAGCCGAGAAGCGGTGGTTAGTGCACCATGGTCTGCACCCAGCTGCAATGGTTGCACTGGAAGACCCCACCTTGCGAGCCTCATTCTCCAAGTCTGTCATAGCCTACATCAATGAGGGTACTTGGAGAGGCTTGGCGACTGCACACAAGGAGAAGCTTTTGAATCTAGAGCTATCAGAGGTGCCCTTTTACGACCACAAGGCCGACGCCAAGCTCACCGCAGCCATGAAAGAAATGAGTGTATGTTCGCTGCCTTATTTTGGTTTGGAGGGCAATGATCATGAAGTGCCTATTGAAGTGGTAATGGAGGGCCTCACATTAGCACGACATAAGACAGAGGGCGTAGAATCATTGGCAGACTTTCACCTAAAACCATCTATGGAGCATTTGACCGTGCCAGTATTCGCGCATTCCAAGGATATCCTTGATCCCTTCAAGATTGAGAAGGAAGTGCCACTATTTGAGGTCCTTGCGGCGCACGAGAGTCGCGCTGCTGCCAAGAAAGCCCTGCTAAACATAGAAGCAGCGCCTTCCGCTGGTGCGGCGCACCTCGCTCCTACCATCCCTGTGTTGCCATTGCCATTGACATTGCTGGAGAGGGATTCGCGCCTGCTGGACCGGATGGAAAAAAGCCTGAAGGACCACCACACCACTGCTTACTGCCCTCCTTTGCTAAAACTGAAAAGATCCTCCTCTGAGACCCATTTGCTCTCCAATCACCTTAAAGACTTGTAGACATATGTTCATGTTTTGTATCCTCAAATGTTCGCTTTGTAATAAACACTATCCTTCTTTTGTTATAGAATGTATATTTTAATGTTTATAGCGCAATTTCACATAATAAGCTAACGTAAACTTATAAATGGTCCATATGAGTTTGAGAAGCTCATTACGTGCGGTATGCCGCTACTACCATAAGGACGGTCAAGTGAGGCTGACCCATTGTTAGGTGTGCACAAGTGTGTCTTAACAGCCTCAGAGTTTACTGGCTGCATAACTTGCTACGACGTCATTAATAGCAAGGGGGCCTAACAAGGATACACGATCCATGGTCGAAGGGGGTGCATCCCACTTACTCGACGAGTCTAATTAGTAGGGTAGGCTCATTCCTCTTATTTCTCCAAGAAACGTTGTACACGCGTGCGCCAATAGGCAATATATATTAAGAAAAAAGTATGTATAACATAAAAAGAGAGTTTTGAGAATGCACCGTGGAACTAGCTAGGGACCACGACCGTTTTATTAATACTTGCAAGATTTTTGAACACAAATAAGAAAAAATAAAAAAAACAATACATTCACTTGGGAAGTTTCCCCTTTAAAGGTAGCACTTCTTTAGATGGCATATGTTCCAAGGTATTTGTAGGTCACGACCATCCATGTCGCGTAGCCGGTACGCACCATTTCCAAGTGCGTCTGTCACTATGTAGGGTCCTTCCCATTTTGGTCCAAGCTTCCCTGTATTCTCAGCGCGACTTGCTGTGTTTGAGCGATACACAAAATCACCTGGTCTGAATGAGGTCTTGCGTACCCTATAATCATAGTAACCTTTCATCTTTTCTTTTGACTTAGCTTCGCGGATTGCTTCTAACTCTCGTCGCTCCTCGATTATTTCTAGGTTTAATCGCAGCTCATCATCGTTAGTAACCATGTCTACCTCTGTTGTGTGGAGTGTTTGTAGTCCTATCTCAGCTGGAATGACTGCTTCTGTCCCATATGTAAGGGCGAAGGGGGTATCACCTGTGGCCGTCTCGATCATCATGCGATGTGCCCACAAAACATGTGACAACTCATCGACCCACTTCTTGTTATGTTCCCCCAACAGTGCTTTTATGCCATCCCCCAAACTCCTGTTTGCTCTCTCCACAAGTCCATTTGTTTGTGGGTGGGCAACTGATGCGAAACGTTGATGTATCCCGTTCTTCTCGCACCATTCCTTGAAGGGGTTCTCTGCGAACTGCCTCCCATTATCTGAGATTATTTCAACGGTTAGTCCGAAACGGCATACTATGTTGTCCTATACGAACCTTTTCACCTGATTTCGAGTTATCGTTGCGACTGCCTTTGCCTCAATCCACTTTGTGAAGTAATCCATCGCGACTATGAGGAACTTAACTCCTCCCGCAGCTACAGGGAAGGGCCCCGCTATATCGATTCCCCATTTGAAGAATGGACAAGGGGAGGTAATTGGCGTGAGCTCCTCCTGAGGCTGCTCGGTACTGGTCTGTGTACCTAGCAGTCATTTCATTTGTTAATGAGTGTTCGCGCGTCTGTGTGCATAGTTGGCCAGTAGTACCCGCTGCGCAATGCTGTCGCCACCACGGACCTTGGTTCTGCGTGCATTCTGCATGATCCCTCATGGATTTCGCTAATGATATACTGTGCCTGTCGTGGTCCTACACATATCCATGGTTGGAGAAATGACCGCTTGTAAAGGATCCCATCTCTGACTTCGAATTGCCTCGAACGTCTTCGCACTCGCCGTGAATCGGGGAGTGAGTCATTCGTTAAATAATCTAGGTGTCATCCATGTAGCGCCTTCTTCCTCTACGACCGACACGACCTCTTGCTCTTTGATCGACTTGTCCTTCAGGATTTCCACTAGGACTTGTTTCGATAGGTACGCAAAACTGGTGGAAGCTATTTTGCTAAGTACGTCTGCTTTCTTGTTCTCCCCCCTGGGTACTTGGCGTATCTGGAACCTATGAAACCCTTCAATCAGTGCTTTGGCTTTTTGTAATTATTGCACCATATTGTCCTCTTTTGCTTCATAATCACCAAGTATATGGTTTGCTACTAGTCGAGAATCTACATTTGCTTCGAGATTGCGCGCGCCCATTCTCGCTGCGATTCTTAGCCCTGCTATTAGTGCTTCATACTCTGCCTCATTATTGTGGCTGTGAGTTCAAAACGTAACGCATATGTGAACTCCATTCCTTCTGGATTGGTGAGTATGAGTCTCGCGCCTGATCCATCTATGCAGGATGACCCATCCGTGAACAAGATCCACGGGGCTTGGTCTTTTTCCTTTTGATCTTGCCCCTGAACACCCTCTTCTGGCTTTTCAATGATAATGTCCGCCAGGATTTGTCCTTATCACGGCATTGCGAGGTCTGTAGGTAATATTGTGTCCCCCCTAGTAGAACACTCCATTTTTGGAACCTGCCTGCGACATCTGGTTTTGAGATTACCTGCTTTATTGGTTGATCCGTTATCACCACTATCGGGTGTGCTTGGAAATATCTGCGCAACCTTTTTGCTGCGAACACTAGTGCGAGCACTAATTTCTCCATCGGGGTGTAATTTAGCTCCGAGCTCTGTAGCGCTCTACTTATAAAGTACACTGGTGTTTGCACATTGTCCCTGTCTGTCATTAGCACTACGCCGATCGCTCCATGCGTTACGGATAAATATATTATCAACTCTTCCTTAGGCCGTGGTGCGACTAACATGGGGAGCGAAGCTAAATGCGCCTTTAATTCCTCGAAGGCCTTTTATGCTTCCTTCGTCCAATTGAAGTCTCCTTTCTTAATGCACATTTTAAGTGTTTTAAATAAGGGAAACGACTTCTCTGCTGACTTGGACAGGAACCTGTTCAATCCTGCAAGCTTCCCATTTAGCGACTGCACTTCCTTCTTCGTCTTTGGGCTCTGGAGTTGAATAACCGCATCTGTTTTCTCCAGACAGGGTTTAATTCCATTAGGGTCAATCATGTATCCTAGGAACATGCCTTCTGTCGCCCCAAAGGTGCACTTTTTTTGGATTTAACTTCATGTTTATCCTTATGAGGGTAGAGAACGTCTCTTCTATGTCCCGCATAAGCTCGCTCTCTGTATGACTCTTTATTACCAAGTCATCGACATACACCTCCAAATTTTGCCCTATTTGGCTTTCAAATGCATTATCAACCAGTCGTTGATACTTGGCCCCTGCGTTCTTTAGTCCAAACGGCATTTTCGTGTAACAATACACATCCTGGATGGTATGGGATGCTGTCTTTTTCTCATCTTCTTCTGCCATTTGTATCTAATGGTATCCCTTGTATGCGTCCATGAAGCATTTGAAGGGGTATCCGCACAATGATTCTACCTTCTAATCTATTTCCGGGAGTGGGTAACAATCTTGGGGACAAGCTTTATTGAGGTCTGTGAAATCAACGCACATGCGCCAGCTGCCATCGTGTTTCTTTACCATTACCGGATTAGCGAGCCAGTCGTGGTAGTAAACTTCCCTCATGATTCCTGCGTCCACCAGCTTTTTTACCTCGTCTAGTATTACTTTGTTGCGCTCTGGGGCTTGTCCTCTTTTCTTTTGCCTAACTGGAAGGTATCCTTCGCGGATCTGAAGCTTGCGTTCAGCTATTGACCTTGGCACCCCCGTCATATCTTTGGGTTCCCATGCGAAGAAATCCAGGTTATCCTTCAAAAGGCGACACATGTCTGTCTTTCCTTTGTCAGATAATGTCCCTCCAATCGTTATCTCCTGATCCGGGTACTGCGGATGTATTGCTACCTTCAAATTTGGTGGTGATTCCACTTGTGGTTCCATCGTGACCCTAGGCGGTTCTGTGATCGCGTTGCATTCTAGGGGTGTAACTGCCGTGTTGAATATCGTTACGACCCCTCCATCGACTGGGAATTTCATCATACCATGAGCCGTAGAAGGTACCGCTCGCATTGCTAGTATAGTTGGTCGCCCTATGATCCCATTATACTGTGACGGCGACCGTATGATTAAAAAATGCATTGGGACTTCCACCGAGTGCTCATCATCTTCCACTCTTACTGCTAACTCTAGCTGGCCCAAGGGCCATACGGCTTCTCCGCTGAATCCAATGAGCGGAGAAGTCGCAGGCATCATTTGGCTCTTTATTTCTGCGCTAAGTTTTAGAAAGCACACTTTGTACATTATTTCTGCCGATGAACCTCCATACACATACATACGATGTATGATGTGTGCTGACCAATGCTTATTTCTATAACTAGCGGGCCATCTGCGACGTTCCTTGCATTGAGTGGGGGAAAAGAAATGTCTTTTCCCTTCGAGAATTTTTGGCTCACCCTCTGCCTTGTCCTTCGTTGCCATGATTCCACCATGTAAATGTCGCGCTGGCGATTGTTTGTCTATCATCCTTCGTGTTTTCCTTGACAATGTGTTTTAGCTCGCCTTTCTTTACTCTATTCTCGATATATTTCTACAGCTGAATAAATTCATTCTTAGCGTGCCCTCTCTCATTGTGGTATTCACAGTACCTATTACTAGCGCGTTTTTCGACTCGGGTAGTCATTGGCGTTGGCCTTGTGAAACTCGCACCTTCCGTCACTAGGATTTCTCTCGGGGTTAACTTAAGGGGAGTAAACCTTGAGTTATAAGCTCGCCCCTGCCTTCTCCTTCCTACGTAATCAAGGCTTGGGGATTTTCCTTAATTGTTGGGTCCTTCAATGGGCATGCGAATAGATTTGTGATCATAAGTGCCTCGTGTTATTTCCGAAGCAGCCGATTCTCCTTGTATGAAAGACCTTACCCGCCTTAGCATTCCATCGAAGGTTTTGGGCGTTCTTTCATTAAGCTTCTTTATTAAGTCGCTGTTTCTTATCCCCGCCATGAAGTAGGATACTTTCAAAATTTCTGGGAAGTCCTTTACTTGAAGACACTCGCTTTTGAAACGTTCCAGAAAGTCTTCCAAGTATTCGCCTTGGCGCTGCTTTACCCTGGCGAGTGATAGAGCACTCCTATCATGCCTTTTTTGTTGCACATAATTTCTTTTGAACGCTTTTCGCAGCACTTCGTACCCGTTGACTGTTCGCGGCGGAAGCCTATCAAACCACGTCCGCGCGTTCCCTATGAGTGTGGAGTTAAACATATTACACCATACGGGCTCTGGCCATTGTTCGATGCCTGCCTGAGATTCAAATACTTTTAAGTGGTCTTCTTGATCTGTCGTGCCATCATAAGTTTTCACGTTCGATGGCATGCGACGCTTTCTAGTATCTCCATAATGCTGTATGCGCCTCGTAAAGGCGTTTTTCCTGGCTCTCCTCCAAGGTTGCGAGAAGATTTGGTCGTCTGAGGAATAACTTGCGCGCGTACATTTTCTGGACGAACTATCACTTGATCCTGACAAATTGCCCTCTAAGGATGAGGCATGCTTAGCGCGCTTTGATTCCTCTACCATCTGTTCATGTTTTGCTACCAAAGGGATGAGCGCTTGTAAGTTATGAGCTACATACTCCTCCATCATGCGTGCCTTTGTAGCTATGACTTCCCCTCTCTCCTCTTGGGGCGTCTTTCTTTTTTGTTTATTGGGAGGAGGCTGAGTTGACTCCCATTCGGTGTCTTGTTCCCCGGCGGCGAGTAGGGGAGTTGAGAACAGTCCTCCCGTTCTTACGACTGGGGGATTTTCACGTCCAGAGTGTTTGCCTCGCTGGTAGATCCAGGGGTAACATTTACTGATGTGATACGGCCATCCACCGTCGAGGATCCTTGACGGCCTTCATTCTTACCGCTTTTTGTCATTTGTTAGAGCTTAGTAAGGGTCCCACGGATGGCGCCAACTTGTTGATGCAAAAGTTGGGGTAGACCGAGCTTAACCAAAATTAGGCTTAATTTGGGGTATTGTGGACTCCGGCTCTCGCACCAAGTGAAACTTGCTTTAGGACCCTGCGCACTAAACAGACACCGTTAGGCTTACCGTGGGTTTTTTATCCACGATTAGACTCCGGCGTGAGAGTAAGTAATCAGTTTGAGTATATTAGTGTTTAGGGTATTGTGTATATCGTACCTTTGTAGAACCGGATGGGTTCCTTTTATACTCGAGAGAGTCTAGGCTGGGCTCCATGTTCTTGCGGCCTAAGGAAGAGATAATGACTGAAAATAGCTTGATCTTCATTATCTAACTAAGGCAAGTGTATATCCCTTTTCCTTAGGCGAATATAACTATAATATAAGTTATATTCGGTTTGATCCTGTCGCACTGCGATGAGGACTTGGCTAAGTAATTAACCTCTTGTGCGACAGCGGCTCACCAGGCCTTATAGGCTATGTGCGCACACCGCACAAGTATCCAATTCATTCCTGATGGATGCGGGTAGTACCCGTAAGTCGGACTATCCTGTGGAAACCTTGGTTTCCGGATCTTTGAAGCTACTAGGAATGATCATTGTTCATATGATTAAACAATCAAAGCGGAATTAGAACAACAATCATTAACAAGGTGTTTGGACACAATAACATGAATAAAAACACAATTGGATTGCCCATTATATTAATAACGAACAACCACTAGGTGTGTGTACATTGAATCCCACACCTAGTCGACACACGCTTTAGGTTTACATTGTGAATGAAAGTTATGAATAAAACCTAAGACCCTTGTTCCTTTTATAGTGGAAGGAACATAATCTACAAGAGATAATATCAAATAAACATCTAAATATTCTATTTAGATAAAGTATATATTGTGTATATCATAAATAATATACTCAATATATTCCCTAAATAGAATTCTCCATCAAATCTTCAACATCCATCAGCGTTTGACTTTGTTGACTGTGTTTGACTTCTGTCAACGCTTAAGTTACTCTTGTCAACGTCTGATTTACTCTTGACAACGCTTGAACAAATGTCTTCATGTTTTCTTTGACTTTGAGTTTCTGCCACATCAACTTTTTGAACCAACAATCTTCCCCTAGTTGATAGTGGCAAAACTCTATGTGTATCTCTTGTAAGTTGTACATGATCTTCAGATTGCTTCCCCTCAAGTATAGCATGTATTTCTTCCCCTTTTTGTCACATCAACAAGGAAGTAAACAATGTATGCAATCTTTGAAGATTCTCCAAATGTAGGCTCTGTGTAATGATCTTGAAGAACAATTAATATAATATTTTTGATGTAGAAGTAGAATAACCCAACCTTGTGTTCCATGTCTTGTACTATCCATGTGATAAGAACTTATACCTTTAGCTTTATAAGCAGACCTCGATCTCTTGTCAATATTCTCATCCTATGTGAGACACTGAGCACGATAATGTAACTCCTTCAAGTGTTATGACAAGTCTTCATCACCAACCATGTAAAGCACGAATAAGTTACCTTTAAAGTCTATGACTGGGAGTGCATGACTTTAAGATATGATAGAACACAAACTCGCGAAAATCTTCTTCAATCATCAAACTTACCATAAGAATTCTTCCCCTTAAGCCAACACCTCTTCATGAAGAATCTTAATCTTCATATCATATGTAAAAGCATTAAGACGGATAACTCTTTTACAAGGCTACCCCGATTACATAATCAAATCCAATAAATTACTTCACGAATTTTTGCTAACTCGCATTAAAATCATTAATCCCTTTTAAAAATATCCGAGCCATTAATATCACCATGATATTCTGAATAAAAACGGAGATTCCATGTACCTTCGTGTGTATAATCCTCCTTTTTGTGTGCTAAAAACGTCCAATTTTCTCAAACAACAGCTATTCTTTTGTTATCCGAGAACCTTCTTTGTCCAATATCCTTTCTATGTGTACTGTCACATATCGGACAACACCTATCAACGCTTGAGCAAGCGTTTCTCGGACAACTCATGTCAACGCTCTTTGTCAGCGTTCGACTTATTCTTGTCAGCGTCAAAATAACAAACGTCAGCGTCAACCATAAACTTCGTCAGCGTCAAACCAAAAACCTTGTCAGCGTTTGAAATCTATAATAAACTAGTTGCACAATCATAATTTGTACTTGTTGACTCTCATTTGAAGCATTGCTGGACTACCTTGTACTCCTTGGATCTCATATTTTAAACTCACTTGTGACCCCACACGTTATATTGAGCCAAAGGCCACATGCTTTCCATCACTTGTCTTTTTCACATGTTGACGTCCCTTCTGTTACAAAGAAACCTCAAGTAATAAAACAAATAAATAAATCATATATTAGTACCCTTCCATCTGACCATCCACACAAGAATGATATATCAAATAATCCATCACGTGAATGTGCACATATCCACTTTTAACGAGCCACTTGTTTTCCCTAGTGCAAACGTCACCATTACATCTAGGGTTTATAGCAGATCAAGGCTTCTTTTGCTTTTGCTTTGCTAAATGAAAGGAGTACATCAACCAACTACGTGAATCTCCAATCCAAACATAATCTGTCCAAATAAACAGGATATAATTATGGGAGTAAATCCCTGAAAATATGCAATCCATTCCATGTCTTCCCTTGTTTCACGTAGAATATAAATTTGCAATCTTTTCCTACTTTATATTCATACGTAAACAACAGTTTTATTCCTAGCTACGTTGAATATTCATCATGTGAATTGCCTTTTGAATATCTTCACGTGATTCCTTTGATCACATTAGACAACTGCTCTTTATTGTAGCCTTCTTCTTTTGATCACAGCAACACTTACAGTAATAACTTTAGACACCTGTTGTTGCTATGTTTCAATAAGATCTAGGGTTTAAGGAAACCCTAAAAAAACGAAAATATTTGCTACAACATCATAGCTTTAAGAATAATCACTGAGCATCTTCTTTTCTGTCTTCAATATCGATCTAGGGTTTTGAGAAAACCCTAATTTAAACTTTAAAGAAAATAAACAGAAACCTGAATACCTTCTGCAGCCAACTTCGACAGGCTATATCTTGAAATTGGGTGCTCAGATCGAAAATCCCTTCGGTGAGGTTCAAGATACATGTGTCAAGAATCTACAGCTCAAAAATCACGACGATCCAACGGTTAACGAAGGAGAGATCGCGTTTTGAACATGGCTGTCCACAGAAAACTGCATTCACTCACTGCTGACTTTTGTGACACCCCAAAAATCAGGCAATGAACACGTAGGCAACATGGGGGTGCCACGTCATGGTACAAGAAACAATAAAATATTGTTGACACAAATTGGCATAATAAAGACATATACATTACATCATAAAAATCAGAGTTTTTAAACAAAGGGTCCCAGAGTTTTATAAACGGATAATTCTATTATTTAAACATGTTTTTGTAACATATATTTACCAAAAATACAGAATAAACTTCTGACAGCTTTTACTAAAATCAAACTTTAAAAATAACACAGAAATCTCCAAGCTGCGAAAATATCTTGCGCGCTCCCATCCAAGCAAAACTAAGTATTAGCATTACCTGAGAAATAACATGTAAAAAGGTCAACATAAAGTCGAGTGAAATTCATAGGTTTAATAAGTAGTGATGTGAAATACAAACATTAATTTTATAAGAATAGCAACAGGATATGATTTAGTACCGTCATACAAAATCATTTCTATTATTTATTTCAATAGCTCACGACACCGAAGCTTTAACATAACTGTTTTACCCCTAGTAAGTATCTAGTCAAAATACTTAAGTAATCAAATGTAAGTGCGTCAAGGTAATCGGGACGGGGATTGTCAATCCCGATGGATCCATCCACAACATTCGCGCTTGCAAAAATGTGAATTAACGGTTCATGATGTAGGGGCTTTTTGACTAAGGTACTAATGCAATAAGTAAATGTGTAATCTTGGGAAGCATACAGTTCTCGGATAGCATACTAAAAGTTTTAAATGATTGTATTCCACGCATGTTATTCTCACCCCGCAATTTGTAACAAAGTATATAAGAAAAGGGGCTATGAACTCACCTTAGTAAGTGTAGTAGTATCGATCGGTCGAGAAGTCTTGAAACGGAAGGATACAATAACGAACGCTTTACCGCAAGCCGCGACCTATAATAGTAACGAGTACTTTATAAATGTACTCGAACCCGAAAATATTTATATTACTAGAAATTGACACAAAACATACTTGTGATAAGTAATATATATGCATACTTCAAGAATCCATCCTAAAAGTTTTAAGTTTAACTTATTGTATGAATTTCTGAAAATCTACCACTTCCTGAGCTCTCACGCGGCTTCCTAAATAAAATATCAAACGACCTCTAAAATTCACCGAATTCGAAATTCAGGTCCCTCTATGGATGGTTTACTCCCGAAAATTTTCCCGAAAGCTTGAGACAAGTAAAACCTATTTTTACAATTTTTATTTGATAAAAGGTACTCGAAATTGGACCTGCAGGAACATACCAAATGTCTCTATTGTTTTGACCCACTTAGATAATTCCTAAGTTCACGAAAAAAATCAGGGAACTCACACACATTATGAATAAGCTACGGTTCGAATTTCGTGGAAAAATATTAAGTTTAGACCACTTAACTTTCTGTTTTACTACAATTGAAATTTCGGACAGTTTAACAACTCAACTTGTAAAATCATTTTAACTAACTTGTACTTACTTTTAAAACTCACAACCACTCTGAAAGTAGACTCGAAGTACTTAGTTCTAGGATTTGAAAAATCAACAAAAGCACTTAGTATGGTCAAGTAATTGCTATCGCAAGGTGACTCAAATTTCTGCACAAATTAGCCACGCACAGAAAATTTACCTTATGAAAATCAAATAGTAAATCGACCATAACTAATTCATTTTTAGGAGTTAATAAGTGAATTTTATATCAAAACGATCGCAAGGACAAACCCCGCGACTACAGCCCTTAAAATCTCAGTTCACGACACATTAACTTGAGCGAAGCGTAAATCAAAAATCTGGACAGCAAGTGTTTTTTTTATATGCAGAAAATTACCAATGAAAAATCAAATCATAAATCGGTTATAAAAAATTCGTTTTTAAGAGTTATAACCCGAATTTTACATCAAAACGATCACAAGGACATCACCTATTAACCAAGACCTTAAAAATTTAGTTTATGACACTTTATCTTGGCAGAAACTTTAAGTAAAAATCTGGACAGCAAGTAGTGTAAACGTGCTACATGAAAACCAAACGTAAATCGGCTATAACTTTCTCATCTTAAGGAGTTAGAAAGTGAATTTTATATCAAAACGATCCTCATGACATAAGCTATCAATCAAGACACTAAAATCTCAGATTGGAAAACTTTATTTTTGTCGAAAATGGCGCCAATAATCTGCTTAAACAAAAGTATCTTTCAGCCCCTCAAAATCAACCTATTCACCATTCCAACTAGCTTTAATCATCTATCTAGCATCTAATTCATCAACCAATGTTACCACATGATCATCAACATCAAAAAATCAGTTTACCAGCTACCTAATGGATTCTTACAGTATAAAAATAAGCATAAATTCATATAAATAACTAAATCAAAAATTAAGATCAAGAAGGATGTTCTTACAATGCAAAATCAAGCAGCTTAAATCAAAACACAAACCCCTGAGGTTGTGGGTTTTTGGACGCAGCAAGAGGGGAGCACACACCCGAATCAAAACTTGATTTTTATCAACAAAACTTCTTAAAAAAACCTTAATTAGACCCTCATTGACAAACCCCATCAATCAAATTCGGATTACAAGCCCTAATTAAAAATCTTCAATAAATTTTTTTTCTTAAAATCACTTGCATGTTGATTTTTGGTGATGGGATTTTGTGATTATACGTTGGTTATGTGATTTGGGATGAATAGAAATTGTTTTGATGAAATAAAAATGGTGAGAATGGTGGTTGTGTTGTGGTTGTGTCGAACAGTAGAGGGAAAGGAAGGAGGGAGCATAACTTTTTTTTTGTTACTGTTATTTAAGAGTATGTGTGATTTTTTTATTTTTATTTTTTTGTTAAGTAAAATTATTAAAGGTGTGTTTGGTTATTAGTTTTGCTAGAGATCAAAAGGGCGTGTTTGGCTTCTGGTTTTGTAGGAGCTAGTTAAAAGAAAAGGTGTGTTTGGTTAAGGGTGTTGGGTCGACTAAAAGACAAAAGAAAAGGGTCACGGTCTGATTTATTTACTAAAAACGTATGTATGATTTAAACCTTAGTCCCGACAAATAAACTCACGCATCAAAGTTTGAGATACTCGTTATCGACTCATTTTCGATTAAGTATAAAATTAAGTCGAAAATAATAATATGGAGGTAAAAATTATTTACGGCTAAAAATGCGGCGTTCTTAGACTTCTCGCTCGATAAATCGAATAGTTTAGATAATAAAACTTCGCAAGGGATTTAAACCAATATCTGTGATTTAAATAAATATGGGAAAATATAGTAAAATTTCCATAAATCCAAATAAATTATTTTAAATGGATAGAAAAATAATTAAAATAAAATTTAATTAAAATTCTCGAAATCTCAGGATTTACATATGTTAAGGTAAAAGAAAAAATAAAATACTATTAATATCAATAAATAATAAAAGGATATAATTTAATTACAGGAAAGTACGATTTCTCACAGTCGACCCCCCTAAAGGAACTCTGGTCCCTCAGAGTTCAACTAGAGACGGGAAAAGACACGAAGAGATAGGGATACTTTGCTTTGAACAGGTCTTTAATATGTGAGGAAAATTAGAGGTATAACGAACACAATAAGTGCTTAGACGGACAAGACGCGCTAAAACGGATTAAAATTGATAATCGACAAGGAATCACAAATCAAGCAAACCGTATAACACAATAATCCACTTTACTGAGAAAATGATGGCGAAAAATGAATTACACATAGACAATAAAAATACGTGTTGCCACAATTATCTTACCCAAATTTTTATTAATTTAAAACTAGGTTTATGTACTTTCTTGATTACAAAAATGTAAGGTTTCTACAATTATGGTGTTAAAATGTTATACCGGTTTCAAAATGGTAACAATATAGTTATAGTTGTTTATCAAGGTGTTTGGTGATTTGAGATCAAAACTACTAGTAAGGAAAATTTTAACTATGTTATATAGGGATTAAGGAAAAATTATATATTTAGTGGGTAAACAATTACTAAGCCTTTTTCTTGATAAAAATGGTGTTCAAAGTAGAATTAAAATAAGTTCAAAAGTTATTTTGATTGTCTTAAGAAATCTTAGGATACTGTATGAAATATTTATTGAAACTCGAGCTTTTGTTTACGATAAAAAAATATATAATCTATTTTCCAAATTATTTTAAATCATTAATAGGAAAGAAGTTTAAGACGGTAAATTCATTAAACTAGAAGTTAAAATATGATGAAGAATCAAAATAGTTCAAAAGGTAATGCATGGTGTCATTTCAAACATAAGTCAATTTTTTTCTATTTTTTTCTTTACAAAGAAAATTTATATATTCGACGTTTTAGCTCAAGACGGTTATATTGGTAATTTAAATGCTTGGTAAAATATGTAAAATTTTCTTAAAAATTTATAATAATCCATGGAAATCCATTAAGGTGTTTAATGCATCAAACGGTAAACAGGGGACAAATTGGATTTTAAAAGGTGACAAAATAGTAAACAAGTGATATATAAGCAATGGTATACGGGGAACGAAGCAAATGTCGTAAGAATTCATCAAATGATGCGACGAATATATGTGTCGATGATGAGACAAATAGAAACCAAGGATTTAGCAAATCATTAATTATTGAGTATGGTTGGTGTTACCAACATCGGCTTATTAAGTTTCCGGTGGTCGATACACGATCGAAAGAGAAAAGCCAGACAAAAAATTTTCGAATCAAAGAAAATTCTTAAAAAGTCACTTGTGAGTAATTCTAGTGAAATGAACAACATTAGCAATGAGAGCGAAATCAGCACATGGTTCACACGAGCGAATTTCGAGGCTAGAGTGTCTGACACACATCATGACGGATATATGAAATCATTATTCACGTCTAGTCATAAATCGTTATTCGCGTCTGAAGACATTTGGAAGGTCTACCAAAATTTACTCAAAGAAAGTTGGTCAAATAGAAAGTTTAGAAACACTAGAACTTCCAAGTTCGTTATCAATAGTCAGTAATTAGACGAGCGGTGAGGAGAATTGTATCATGAGAGAAAATGAAGTAATAATTAGAACAAGATCGTTGAGTAAAAGAAAATGTACTCACAGACTCGTAATTCGTTCAATAAAAGATAAGGAAACATATGCATATGTCATGAACGGTGTTACTTGCATAATGTGTAAAAGTTTTCAAAACTTTATTTTAACAAGATATTAAGGCGACTACTATTCAGCCTCGCATGACTCCTTCTAAATTACGCATAGGTGATCAGGCCATGCATAATTTACGACTAGGAATGCGATACTCAGTTTCGTCAAACTAGTATTACATGTCATATGTTTTAAAATATATATATAATGCCATTTGTAAAATAAGAATCGAAATAATTTATGAAATATTTTCGAGAGTAAGTAATTCGCTAGATATTTAAATAAACAACTTTAATGGTACAAAAAAGAATCTTTTATAAGAACAAAGTAAAACAATTTGTGACGATACATTGTAAAACAATATCAATTAAATTTATGAGGTACTATTCAATTATTGTATAAGGTTCAGTAGAACAATTTGTAAATTTATTCACAGACAATAGTAATTTAAGTTTATATGGTGACATTATAATAACTTACAAAATAGCGAGTGGTTTACACGAGAGTAGTAAAGAGTAATTAACAATAAGATCGATTGAAATGGGTACAAGATGATAGAGTTTAGAAAGAAAAAAAAAATTAACCGAAATCGTCATGAGACACGCGTTATCAATGATGATGAAAGATGTAAAGATAAAAACTTCAGATCTTGATCTAAATCGTTGGTATGACAGTAGAAAAGAAAGATAAAATGAAATGACAAATAAGTCATGTATATAAAAGATAAGTGAATCTATATGTGTGCTCATAGTAAATTATTCGACATAAATATGCTTATAAGAAAAGTAGAATATCGGTTTTTGAATAATACAACTAACCCGAAAAGTTTCTATAATAGGAAATTTCGGATTCTGTAAAGCTTGGAGATTTAAAACGTTAGGGTTAGCTCATAAAAATGTACATTTTTTTGACAAGACTAGTTCACCATCGGTTGTATCCAAACATTCGAGTTCAGAAGTTTATTATAATTATATGTATAATTCGGTCTAAATTTTCTATCTTTTGACATTTTTAAACGTACCCAACTTTTGTTATTTATATAATATCAATCGTTAATGTTTCACGAGCTCGAAGGAACTCAAAAACGCCTAAAAACTATATTTTCGAATTCTATCAACTTTGACTTTTTTACCTTAAAAACACAGGTTTGACTTATAAATTTTGACCGTCTATACCAGTTTTCAGACTTGGTTTTCTACGCAGTAAAAGTAAAACAACATTCCAGACAACTTTCGTATTTCGGCCAAAGGCCGAAGAGGATCAGAAATGACAATTTTACCCCCTGCAGTTTTGCATCAGCACTAAATTTCTTTACATGCAGAAAATTAATTCTTAAATTTACAAATTTTAAATGAGCGCAGTTTGCTCGTTTTTAAGAGTCACGGTTCAAATTTTATGTCCAAGCGGCCGTCTCAACAAGTAGAAACATATTTTTAAATCTAAAGTTTATATAAAAAAAATATATATATTTTCTCGACACCGCTAAATTACCTTTAAATTTTATGCACAAAATATATCTTTCGACACACCTCGAAATTTAATTAAACTTCATCAAAATTACTCGATTACAACTTAATTCCAATTCACGTCATCTAATATATTTTACCAACATTCTCTAATGACCCAAAATTTATATACACACATGACTTGTAGATTCCATAAAACAATAGATCATATAAATGAGCGTAAAAGAAACATAACATCGAAATATGGTTCTAGAAATACAACGAGAATCTAGAAAGTTAAAACGGCGCATGGTATCCATGACTTCGATTTCCAAGATGCAAGGTAGGAAGGTCTCTTGGCGGTGTGATTTTCCAAAAACACAAAACATACCGAGAAAGAAATGGAACATTAACGAGTTGCACTCCCGGAGCGAGGAGGTTTAATGAAGGGGAGGATACAAGTTTATAGGAGTAAAACCGTATTACAAACAAGCACCACATTGTTTAATAGGATATGAATTACAAGACGACGGTGGTGTTTCCAAGGTACAAACAAACATTATAAATCGAAGTCGAAACGTAGAATGGTCAATGAAATAGTATTTAATCGATATACGAGTGTCGTGTAAAACCGTGACGTAAAGGTCAATCAAGGTTTGAAAACCTACGATATTATCCAACACGGATTCAAGGAATGCTTCGAGATGTGAGACTCACACGATGTCCTTTAGTCTTTTTCAGAGACACATTGAGCTACACAATGGTCAATAGGCTATTTTTTTTCAAGACATCCCATCACAAATGACCGGAAAGCAATTTGGATATCTAAATAGATATCTTAAAGGAGTTAAACAATGAAAGTAACACGCACGGTAGTAAAATAAAAAATCGGAAGTTTCATCGAAAGCAACACTTATTTAATCTCAAACAATGGTATCACGAGAATACACAAAATATGTAAGAGAATGAATCGAGAAAAACAGGCGGTCCAAAACGAACAATTATATGAGGTCAGTCGTATCACGCATAAACGAAATAGCAATAGTACTCAGAAAAGTGAGTATAAAAATTTAGCAGCATACGCGCTCCGAATACAAGTATGTAATGCCATAACAATTTAAAATTATTGGAACAAGATCAAGTTTACAAAAACAAGAATTCAAGTAATAAAGTAAGGGCATATGTAATCACAGTAATATCCAATGATAATTCATTGACCACAAAGGATTTGGAAACATATAGTAATTATCGTCATGAGGGTATTGTAATATTTCAAAATGTAATAAAGAAGTGAAATACTACCACGATAATTGAAAGTAAATAATAAGGATTAGAGAGTTACCCGCGCAGATATCGAACAACAATGGCACATTCTGTGTTTGACACTTAAAACATGAAATATTTTGAACTTTCGGTTATAGACTAAGTTTTGAAATTGACTCAGATCCCTATAACCATCGCTCTGATACCAATCTGTGACACCCCAAAAATCAGGCAATGAACACGTAGGCAACATGGGGGTGCCACGTCATGGTACAAGAAACAATAAAATATTGTTGACACAAATTGGCATAATAAAGACATATACATTACATCATAAAAATCAGAGTTTTTAAACAAAGAGTCCCAGAGTTTTATAAACGGATAATTCTATTATTTAAACATGTTTTTGTAACATATATTTACCAAAAATACAGAATAAACTTCTGACAGCTTTTACTAAAACCAAATTTTAAAAATAACACAGAAATCTCCAAGCTGCGAAAATATCTTGCGCGCTCCCATCCAAGCAAAACTAAGTATTAGCATTACCTGAGAAATAACATGTAAAAAGGTCAACATAAAGTCGAGTGAAATTCATAGGTTTAATAAGTAGTGATGTGAAATACAAACATTAATTTTATAAGAATAGCAACAGGATATGATTTAGTACCGTCGTACAAAATCATTTCTATTTATTTATTGCAATAGCTCACGACACCGAAGCTTTAACATAACTGTTTTACCCCTAGTAAGTATCTAGTCAAAATACTTAAGTAATCAAATGTAAGTGCGTCAAGGTAATCGGGACGGGGATTGTCAATCCCGATGGATCCATCCACAACATTCGCGCTTGCAAAAATGTGAATTAACGGTTCATGATGTAGGGGCTTTTTGACTAAGGTACTAATGCAATAAGTAAATGTGTAATCTTGGGAAGCATACAGTTCTCGGATAGCATACTAAAAGTTTTAAATGATTGTATTCCACGCATGTTATTCTCACCCCGCAATTTGTAACAAAGTATATAAGAAAAGGAGCTATGAACTCACCTTAGTAAGTGTAGTAGTATCGATCGGTCGAGAAGTCTTGAAACGGAAGGATACAATAACGAACGCTTTACCGCAAGCCGCGACCTATAATAGTAACGAGTACTTTATAAATGTACTCGAACCCGAAAATATTTATATTACTAGAAATTGACACAAAACATACTTGTGATAAGTAATATATATGCATACTTCAAGAATCCATCCTAAAAGTTTTAAGTTTAACTTATTGTATGAATTTCTGAAAATCTACCACTTCCTGAGCTCTCACGCGGCTTCCTAAATAAAATATCAAACGACCTCTAAAATTCACCGAATTCGAAATTCAGGTCCCTCCATGGATGGTTTACTCCCGAAAATTTTCCCGAAAGCTTGAGACAAGTAAAACCTATTTTTACAATTTTTATTTGATAAAAGGTACCCGAAATTGGACCTGCAGGAACATACCAAATGTCTCTATTGTTTTGACCCACTTAGATAATTCCTAAATTCACGAAAAAAATCAGGGAACTCACACACATTATGAATAAGCTACGGTTCAAATTTCGTGGAAAAATATTAAGTTTAGACCACTCAACTTTCTGTTTTACTACAATTGAAATTTCGGACAGTTTAACAACTCAACTTGTAAAATCATTTTAACTAACTTGTACTTACTTTTAAAACTCACAACCACTTGCGTTTGAAAGTAGACTCGAAGTACTTAGTTCTAGGATTTGAAAAATCAACAAAAGCACTTAGTATGGTCAAGTAATTGCTATCGCAAGGTGACTCAAATTTCTGCACAAATTAGCCACGCACAGAAAATTTACCTTATGAAAATCAAATAGTAAATCGACCATAACTAATTCATTTTTAGGAGTTAATAAGTGAATTTTATATCAAAACGATCGCAAGGACAAACCCCGCGACTACAGCCTTAAAATCTCAGTTCACGACACATTAACTTGAGCGAAGCGTAAATCAAAAATCTGGACAGCAAGTGTTTTTTTTATATGCAGAAAATTACTAATGAAAAATCAAATCATAAATCGGTTATAAAAAATTCGTTTTTAAGAGTTATAACCCGAATTTTACATCAAAACGATCACAAGGACATCACCTATTAACCAAGACCTTAAAAATTTAGTTTATGACACTTTATCTTGGCAGAAACTTTAAGTAAAAATCTGGACAGCAAGTAGTGTAAACGTGCTACATGAAAACCAAACGTAAATCGACTATAACTTTCTCATCTTAAGGAGTTAGAAAGTGAATTTTATATCAAAACGATCCTCATGACATAAGCTATCAATCAAGACACTAAAATCTCAGATTGGAAAACTTTATTTTTGCCGAAAATGGCGCCAATAATCTGCTTAAACAAAAGTATCTTTCAGCCCCTCAAAATCAACCTATTCACCATTCCAACTAGCTTTAATCATCTATCTAGCATCTAATTCATCAACCAATGTTACCACATGATCATCAACATCAAAAAATCAGTTTACCAACTACCTAATGGATTCTTAAAGTATAAAAATAAGCATAAATTCATATAAATAACTAAATCAAAAATTAAGATCAAGAAGGATGTTCTTACAATGCAAAATCAAGAAACTTAAATCAAAACACAAACCTCTGAGGTTGTGGGTTTTTGGACGCAGCAAGAGGGGAGCACACACCCGAATCAAAACTTGATTTTTATCAACAAAACTTCTTAAAAAAAACCTTAATTAGACCCTCATTGACAAACCCCGTCAATCAAATTCGGATTACAAGCCCTAATTAAAAATCTTCAATAAATTTTTTTTCTTGAAATCACTTGCATGTTGATTTTTGGTGATGGGATTTTGTGATTATACGTTGGTTATGTGATTTGGGATGAATAGAAATTGTTTTGATGGAATAAAAATGGTGGGAATGGTGGTTGTGTTGTGGTTGTGTCGAACAGTAGAGGGAAAGGAAGGAGGGAGCATAACTTTTTTTTTGTTACTGTTATTTGAGAGTATGTGTGATTTTTTTATTTTTATTTTTTTGTTAAGTAAAATTATTAAAGGTGTGTTTGGTTATTAGTTTTGCTAGAGATCAAAAGGGCGTGTTTGGCTTCTGGTTTTGTAGGAGCTAGTTAAAAGAAAAGGTGTGTTTGGTTAAGGGTGTTGGGTCGACTAAAAGACAAAAGAAAAGGGTCACGGTCCGATTTATTTACTAAAAACGTATGTATGATTTAAACCTTAGTCCCGACAAATAAACTCACGCATCAAAGTTTGAGATACTCGTTATCGACTCATTTTCGATTAAATATAAAATTAAGTCGAAAATAATAATATGGAGGTAAAAATTATTTACGGCTAAAAATGCGGCGTTCTTAGACTTCTCGCTCGATAAATCGAATAGTTTAGATAATAAAACTTCGCAAGGGATTTAAACCAATATATGTGATTTAAATAAATATGGAAAAATATAGTAAAATTTCCATAAATCCAAATAAATTATTTTAAATGGATAGAAAAATAATTAAAATAAAATTTAATTAAAATTCTCGAAATCTCAGGATTTACATATGTTAAGGTAAAAGAAAAAAATAAAATACTATTAATATCAATAAATAATAAAAGGATATAATTTAATTACAAGAAAGTACGATTTCTCACAACTTTGACGCTTAATAACTTTTGCCTGGGGATAAAACTCGACAATCCCTCCGGTGGATGTTTAGATATGTGTATGAAGAACACACATATAAAATTTTGTGACGATCCAACGGTTCAATCGAAAGTTATGACCTTCTGAATACTGCTGCGCACACAAAAACGTCCAGAAAAACCCTAGACGGATTTTTCTTTTCTTCACCATACACGAACACCTTGTTGGTCCTAGCATCACGAGCCACGAGGCTCTGATACCAATTGTGGAAACCTTGGTTTCCGGATCTTTGAAGCTACTAGGAATGATCATTGTTCATATGATTAAACAATCAAAGCGGAATTAGAACAACAATCATTAACAAGGTGTTTGGACACAATAACATGAATAAAAACACAATTGGATTGCCCATTATATTAATAACGAACAACCACTAGGTGTGTGTACATTGAATCTCACACCTAGTCGACACACGCTTTAGATTTACATTGTGAATGAAAGTTATGAATAAAACCTAAGACCCTTGTTCTTTTTATAGTGGAATGAACATAATCTACAAGAGATAATATCAAATAAACATCTAAATATTCTATTTAGATAAACTATATATTGTGTATATCATAAATAATATACTCAATATATTCCCTAAATAGAATTCTCCATCAAATCTTCAACATCCATCAGCGTTTGACTTTGTTGACTGCGTTTGACTTCTGTCAACGCTTAAGTTACTCTTGTCAACGTCTGATTTACTCTTGACAACGCTTGAACAAATGTCTTCATGTTTTCTTTGACTTTCAGTTTCTGCCACATCAACTTTTTGACCCAACATATCCAGCCCGACTAGGGACTATACGTCATCACGAATCATATATGATTATATGATTCAGAAAATCATATATGATTCGTGATACGAATCATATATGATTTCAGAATATTATATAAATCAAATGACGATTCGTGATACGAATCATATATGATTTTCTCAGACGTGATTTAAGAAAAAAATAAAAAATAGTTCATTGAAAGTATATATGCCCTCGAAAGAAAGATGATTTAATTCTCTTTGGAATGGTGTATTTTTGTCGTGTAACGATTTACCGTTTGTGAGATATTTAATTTTTTTTTAAAGTAATAAAAAAAATGATTTTTTTAAGTAAGTGGTTGTGATTGATTAGATTAAGTATATATTATATTAATCTCAACTCTATATATAATAAATAAATAAATAAAAATTAACGTTTATATTACATGTCATTAATCCAATAGAGTAGGTTATAAAGGGTTTTGCTAACAAATGCCCATTCGGCAAAAGTTAGTGTGAACACAAATTTTTTAAGTTTATACTAAAATGCATTAAATACATATTTAATAAACTTATAAATTATTATATTTGAACATAATTTTTAATAAAATTAATATGTATTTAATGTATTTATATGTTATTTAAAAAGTTTGTGTCTATTTTACACTAACCTTTACCCAGTGTATATTGATTATCAAAACCCAGTTACAAAATACGAGTAGATAAAGAAAATGTTGTACCAAATAAACTGATAATAAATGTTAGTAGAAAAAATCACTTGTTAGTTAATTATGTTTAATCATCTTTAATTTTTGTGATTGATATTCCACATTTACAAGCACATAACACATTAAGATTTGCAATCAATCGACTAAGTTGTATAGTTTTTAAAGTAGAGCAAAAACCAAAATTGACAAACACAATTGTATCTTCAATCGTTAGAGTTACATTTTTTCTATATAAACACAAGCACCTTTTCATGTACATTTGCATATGCGTCACTTTTCTGTAGAGTTTCAACTTTATGTACACATTGATTAGAACTTTCTTGGAGATTGTAATAATATAGCTTGTAAAGATAAAGATAGGCGCATTTAATGAAGACACAATCATACTACACACATAATTGTAAATAAACTAACATGTTGTTTTAAGATATCTGACGTCTTTTATACAATCTTTTAAAACTCGGTTTTTTAATTGACCTTCGAGTCATTGAGTCGCGGTTTAACCGACGATTCATATAGATTTTTCAGTCAAGACCGACGTTTAAACATTCAATCGGGTCACAATTCAACAGTTTTATATAAACTCGAATAGTTTAATAATCAAATTATTCTAAAGTTAGTTAGATAAATATCTTTTTAAGACAAGTCATTTATAATAATCGCGTCATCATCCATTTTCATAAGTATTTGTGTTGATAAATGAAAGAGAACACAAACTAATAAATGTAGGAGTTAATTGCATAAATCGTCTTCGTGATTTGTCGGATTTAACAGATTTCGTTTCTCCGGAAAAATGTGATGGATCTTGTCCCTGTGGTTTTGACGTGTAATGAGTTTGGTCTCTTGACAACTAGTTTCGTTAGGGACTAAACCCGATACGAAATTAGTGTCGAGGGACCAAAACCAATACAGACTTATTGGTTAAGGGACCAAACCCGATACGGGTAAAAAACCACGAGAAGTAGAACCGTTAAAATTTCTTCGGAAGGGCCAAATCTTTTAAACTCGACAAACCACATGGACGATTTATGTAGTTAACTCTAAATTTAAACAAAATAATCGAAAGATTTTATTTAAGTTATCTAAACCAAATTCAAATGCATCAAACAAAATATTTTATTTAAAAGATACAAAACATTCTACAATAACAACATATTTCATTTTACTGGAACAAGATATGGAAAAATGAAATATAAACAAATCTTACCTCTACCTAGGTAAAGAGACCGTTGTTAGTGAAACCGAGCGGCCAATGTGTACGAGAGAGCAGTAAAAGAGGCAGGACATATAACGAGCCAACATGAAAACCAAGCATACAAGCAAAACAACATATAAGCAAATACCCGCATTCTAAAGCTACTAAATCTAATTTATACGCTAAATTATGAAAGTTACCAAACAACTCTTAAAGTTTAAATTCCCTTTTTAATAATTTATTTTTTAACAACACAAGCAATTTATATGTGTTTACAGTTAGTAAAAAAAGTTTCATTGACGCCAAGTGTGAGAGAATGCTAAACGTTTGGTAATTTTTACTCCTACCAGGATAAAAGATCCCATTGAAACGGTTTATAGTACAATGTTGGTTTTTGATAGTGGCGTTAAACAATCCTATATTATAGATTATCCATTTCAATTTTCTTTTGTTCTAATATGCTTTCAACTATGTTCTACTTATCGACTCATTGGATGTACTCGGCGATGACACTAATCTATACATGAGACAACGTTGAAAATTATCTTTACAGGTTGAGTAGAGGGTCTTTGGGTCACTTCTTAGTCCTACTTAACGTACGTGTTTTGATGATACATTTGAATGTGACTAGAATTATTTATCTAAATTGCTTTTTTTAACAATATTTTATTAAGAGAGACTAGCAAAAAGCTCGACTAAAAAACATTACAAAAGATACTTAGGCCATTAAACCCATGAGACTTTTCACTTTTTTTGTTTGGGTTAGCCAAGAAAACGACATTTAAAATAATATTATATACTAAATCTCTGTTATGTATCTTATCGACATCGAACAACGTCGAGTTTCTATAAACAACGCCGAGTTTTTGTACTGCCAAATCATCCAACATGTAACACGACCAATTAGTTCTATATTTAATCTTCGATTGTTTCTAATTGAAAGCAATACATATCATCCTCACCACTGAGAAAATGATTTTCCAATAAACATGACTAAATTACACCATCTATATATGGAAAATGCTTGTTCCTCCTACTTCTTGTTCCTACATAACCTCCTACTCATGAAATTGAGACAAGTGGAAAGATCAATGAATGAGATTAAGAGAGATAATTAATGCATTACACATGTTACATGATTGTATGGGTAGGAATATATGTAGGCACAATTAGTAGGATGATTTAGCATTACTCTCTATATATATATATAAATTCAAACTTCTTTTGCAACAAACGACTTGAACAAAATATATGACATGGTTCCATACCAATGCGACATGTGGGCACGAGATAAACCCAAATTCTAATCCTATACACAATAGATTATGTCGTGTAACTAACCTGTAAGACCCCAAAAAATCTGGTAACGGGACAGGTAAGCATTGTGGGTCCCACATCATGATAACATCATACATGGCAATAAGGTAAAGAAAAGACAGAGAAAATAAAATGACACACTTCACGAATTTCTTCAAAAGCTGCGGAATAAAGTTTTATAAATATGGTCCCAGATTTGCATAATATGACATCCACAAAAGTCACATAATTTTACCAACATACTCATAATAGTCTTAGTGCATAAAAGTACATTTATTTGGCATGATTAACATGGCATAAGTAGTTTTCCCAAAAGTTTCAACCAATAATGACGTGGAATCGTCCAGCTGCCGGATCCTGCGGGCTCCCATCCTTAGCAAAATTAAGCATTAGCATTACCTGAGAAATAACATGTAAATATGTCAACATAAAGCTGAGTGAAAATCATAGGTTTAATAAGTGGTAATGTGAAATACAAACATTAGTTTTATAAAATAGAAACATGATATGATTTAGTACCGTCGTACAAAATCATTTATATTTATTTATTGCAATAGCTCACGACACTGAAGCTTTAACATAAATGTTTTACCCCTAGTAAGTATCTAGTCAAAATACCTAGGTAATTAAATGTAAGTGCGTCAAGGTAATCGGGACGGGGATTGTTAATCCCGATGGATCCATCCACAACATTCGCGCTTGCAAAATGTGAATTAACGGTTCATGATGTAGGGGCTTTTTGACTAAGGTACTAATGCAATAAGTAAATGTATAATCTGGGGAAATCATTCCGTTCTTGAATAGCATACTAAAAGTTTTAAATGATTGTATTCCACGCATGTTATTCTCACCCCGTAATTTGTAACAAGTATATAAGAAAAGGGGCTATGAACTCACCTTTAGCAAGTAATCACAAGGTAAAGGAGCTGAGAAAAAAGGAGTCTTCACGGACCTATGCAATGGTGACGCGTAATAAGAATGCGTTCAATGTAGAAATAACGTTTTAGAAGTGACGGGACATAGTGTGACTAAGTAACTTGCGTGCGATGGCGAGACCTAAGCTTAAGATGAAATTTGACCCAAACACCTTGAACCTACTGTAATAACATAATATTAACCTTATATGATGGTCCAAGCATTTATATGCGGGTTTCGAAAACGTTTTAGACTCGATTGTAAAACCAAAACAAGGGACTGCATTCAGTTTTCTGAAAAAGGCTGTGAAGATTTGGTCATAACTAAAAATCTATAATAGAACAGAAAGTGGGGTTTCTTGACATGAGTAGGAAATTCTCTTACCTTTCTAAGTTGGGAAAAAAAACCTGGAGCTATTAGCAATCAACGGGAAATCCATTTTTAGTGACAGGCTATCAAAACAGGAAGTTGAAATTGACTCTGGAAGCCTACGGTAATTTGGGCATAAATCCTAAATGGTAAAATATTTTGACACCAAACCAAAAAGAGAAGTTGTCTTATGATTTTAACTACTGTAAAAAGTTATAAAATCCTATATTCCCTCTTTTTACCCAAGAAAAATTACCCACGTTTTAAGCCTACCACTCAGATTTGACCTAGTTTAGTAAAACGACCGCTCCGGGCTCATCCGGACACTTCCCGCTCCCAACCAACTCACCACATGTAAAGCACATCAGTGGGTATCAAATTTTCAAATAAAAACACAGTCATATTTTTAATTTTTTTTTGCCATAACCTGTTTGTTTCTGTAATAATTTCCATACTACGAAAACGACTCCATTCGGCTACCTAACCTTAATCAAGCAACACTTAAGCTATACCAAATCGCCACGCAAGTGTCCTAAGTCTTAACATGCCCTAATTATAAAAAATCTCAGTGGGTTCACCCAAGGAGTTCAAAATACATGAACAAGAAGAATCAAAATACTAGCAATATCAAAACTAAAATGCTAGGAGGGACTATACCTTCACAACAAGTAGGGATTTATCCAAACACGCAAAATAACGATTTCTCCTCCTTGATCCTTAATAATTTCGTGGCCCTAGGTCATCCAAACTTACCCAAATCAAAAAATTTCCCAACATATAAAGGTTTTATGCATAGAAACATCAAAAACAAACATGGAATTTTACAAAAACATCATCAAATCATAAGATTTGATGATTTTTGACCTCATGCAAAAACTAAATGCATGTTGTAATTAACACATGGGTATTAATAAGAATCAAAGATTAAACATGGAATTAGTGTTAATTTACCTTAATTAAAAAAAACATCAATGGTTTGGGTGTGTTTCTGTGTTTCGTCGGCCTCAGGAGAGAAAGGGGGAGCAGCTTTTTTTTTGTTTGGTAAAAAGTGTAATGTGTGTTAGATTTTCAAAATATGGGGCTAATCATGGGTCAACAAGTCAAATTTGGGATTCCGTAGGCCTAGTCCAGCCGAATACCCAAGGAAAGGCCCAAGATTTTTTTTGTTTTTAACTCTCGAAATTTTACGGATTTAAATAACGTGTCGTTTCTGACGAAAACCGAGACTCGTTTATCTTTAAAACGAAATTTCTTTAAAATTATCCGTAAACCCTAGTTTGGCCCGAATTTCACTAAGTTGGATCAAGGAGTCAAGAATAACTAGAAATCACATAAAAATAAATTTTATTGCGACGTTCGGACCCGAAAACCCAGTCCGACAGCCGGAAAACGCAAAAACGCAAAAGTTCACCATTGCGTCCGTAATTGCTCAAGATGTCGTTTTTCATTATTTTTGAGGCAAAAAGTCAATAATAAGACATATAAAATGTAATAAAACCTCGTAGAAATTACAAACATGATGTTCGGGCATTTTGCTAAATAATATCGTAAATTAGCGAAATTCATAGAATTTTATATTTAACTAAAACCCGAGGATGACACGTAATCACTGTAAAATAAATAGGGAATGTGGTGAAAGTGTGAATAAGCACGTATAACAGTTAAAAGAAAATTATCGAAATTCCGTGTTCTCACAGTCTTCCCCCCTAAAGGAACTCTGGTCCCTCAGAGTTTATCTGGAGGCAGTAGCTGACGGAAAGAGATGAGGATACTAGACTTTGAATTGCTCTTCGCTTTCCCAAGTGAATTCAGCGCCACGTCGCGAGTCCCAACGGACTTTAACGATTGGAAACCAACCGCGCCTAAGTTTCTTGACTTGTCGGTCCACAATTTCGATCGGCTCTTCAATGAAATACATTTCGTCGTCGACTTTGATCTCTTCTAACGGGATTTGAACGTCTAACTCGGCCAAACATTTCTTAAGGTTGGAAACGTGAAACACGTTATGAATGCAACTTAGTTCTTGTGGTAAGCTCAAACGATAAGCCACAGGGCCAATACGTTCGATAATTTCAGACTTGGATTAAAATAATGACCTTTCAGTACGGAGAAATATCAAAAGATAACATGAACACAATAATTGTTTAAATGGACAAGGCGCTCTAAAATGAGCCAAGATGTTTAATAAACAAGGAATCACAAATCACGCAAATGTAAAGCATGACAATTTACTTATAAAAAATAAAGGGGAAATATGAATTACATATAGACATATGGATTACAAGTTGTCACAACTATTTGTCTAGGATTTGGTATTACTTTCGATTTGGCTTAAGTATTTTCTTGATTATAAGAAATCTTTACACTGTTTAGTGATTTGAAATCAAACTATATATATTTAGTGAGTAACCAGTTGCTATATCTTTTCTTGATCAGGATTTCGAAGTAAAAGTAACTTAGTTCAAATAATTATTTCAATCAGCTTAAGAGCTTTTGGGATAATTGTATGAAATTATTGTTAAAAACTCAGGTTTATCGTTACCATTAGAAAAAAAATCAAATATCCAATTTTTTTATATCACTGTTAGAAATTATAAATTAAATTGATAATTTCATTAGGTTAAAAGTAAAGTATGATACAATCAAATACTTTTAAAAGATGCAGTTTGACATCCTTTTAAACACTAGTTATAATTCTACCAAAGAGGATGTATAGATCTTATATTTAACTTGAAACGGGTATTTTGGTAATTTAAACACTTGATAAAGTGTGTAAAACGTTCTTAAAATTTAGAATAATGTATAGAAATCCATATAGGTGTTTAATGTCTCAAATAGTAACATGTGACGTATCCGAGTTTTCAAAATATGACAAGATAGCAAATGAGTATGAATCGAATAACAATCAACAATTAGTATACGAGTGATAGTACGAGGGGATAAAACGTAATTCGTATCTATTTCTTAATGATCATGTTAGGATAGATGCATCGATGATAAGAAAAATAAGAAATTAAGGATTTAACAATGATTAATTCAAGTGTGTGGTTGGCGTCACCAACAACGGGTTTTTTTTATTCTCAATGGCGACACACGATCGAAAGAGAAAAGCCACACAACAAGTTTTCAAACCAATGAAAATTTTAAAAAGTCACTTGAGAGTAATTCCAGTAAAATGAACAACATTAGCAATGAGAGGGCGAAGTCATCATATGGTTTACACAAATGAATTTCTAGACAATAGAGTCTAACTCACATCATGGCAAATACACGAATATATCGTTCACTTCCAGTCATGAATCACTATTAGCGTCCGGAGATGTTTTGAAGATCTACCAAAATAGATAGAGGAGGTCGATCGATGTAGAAGCATAACAACGTTGAAACTTTCAAGTCTGGTATCAATGGTAAGAAATTAGACAAATTGTAACGAGAACTATGTCACGGAGAAAGATGAGGTAACCAGCAAAACAAAGATCGTTGAATAAGGATATATGTGCTTGAGGCATGTACTTTGTTCAAGAAAAGATAAGGGATCATATGTGTATGTCGCTAACTGGTGCTACTCGCATAAGATGTAAAAGTTTTCAAAACTATATTTTATATAACTTTTTAAAGAACATAAGTAAAAAGTTCTTTGACAAGATATTTTAGGTGACTACTATTTGGCCTCGCGTGGCTCCTTCTAAATTACGCATAGGTGATCAGGCCATGCATAATTTAGGACTAGCAATGCGATGCTCAGCTTCGTCAAACCGGTATTACATATCATATGATTTAAAATACGTATATGGAATCAAAATAAGTTATGAAACTTGTTGCCAGTAACTAATTGGCTAGATGTTTAAATCAACAATTTTATTGTTACAAGAATTATTTGCGAGACCAATTGTTTGAATAATTTGTGAAAATACATAGTACAATTAATATTCATTAAGTTTATAAGATAGCATTCAAGTATTTAATAAGGCCCAAGTGGGACATTTTATAAAATGATTCGCAAACAATACTAGTTTGGGTTTATAGAGCAATTTCTAAAATAACGAGTGGGTTACATGAGGGTAATAAAGAGTAGTTCAAGGAAATCAATGAAATGGTTACAAGTTGATAAGTTTCAAAATGTTTAGTCAGAATCGCCATGAAACACGTGTCAAGAGGATAACGAACGATGTGAGAGCAAGAACTTCAAACCTTGACCCAAATCAATGGTGCGATAGAAGAAAAGAAAGGTAAAATGAAATAATATATGAGTCATGTATAAAATAAAGGATAAATGAATCCATACGCGTGCAGATAGAGATCCGGCTGAAGAAGGGCAATAGTAATACTTTAAGGATTGTCCGCGACCTAATACGTAAAAAGTCAACAAAAGTCAAAGTATGACCCGAGTATGACCCAATAATGAAAAGTTGTAAAAATACATGTAAGTTACTGGAATACAACAAAATATGGTCATGCAAACTTGTTTCATCAAGCTATATAGCTTAAAACTCATTTTTATAAGTTTTGATTAACTGTAGAGAAAATAGTCAACCTTTGGCTTTTTCGACTTGAGGCGAATTACTAATCATTAGACCTAAATTTCACTTCATTTATGATGTTAAACATCCTAAGAATCAGTATTTATCAACCCAAATCCATTCCAGGTTTAGGCTTGCTTAAGGGACGTTTGGGTAATGAACTAGTCATTCACTCGCTTAATGAAAAAGTGCAGAAAACTCCTTTTCGCGAGGCTTAAAAATCATATTTAGACTCTTGGATAAATTCTACAAAAATTCAGAGAAGTCTTACACATCATGTAGTTAATATCTGGTGAATTTTAAGAAAATTTTTGAAGTCTAGATACCTTTTTAAAAATAAAAACCAAAACGCATTCTGCGCGAAAAAGTCAAACTTTACAGTCTGTATTATACGTTTTTTAGGGTCAAATGCCCACTTTAAAGCTTCCGTTTCCGCGAGGGTGACTAAAAACATCATTCCGAACAACTTTGTAGTTTTATCCGAAGGCTGAAAACACTTTTACGACACACTTATACCTATGACAACAACTATATAATCAAAATTTTGCAACTTTTCAATTTAGTCAACAATACCCACTTATGTGTCAAAAACTTAAAGGTAGCTAACGGGCACTAAAACTTTGCATCAAAAGTCATAATTATATGCTTCTCAAATGTTTCAAGTGAGAAATCTTGTCTAATCACTCATTAACCATACCAAGCACGCTAAACCAAACGCTAGTTTAAGTCGGTTGTACCCTATTAGACTAGTTACTAAAATGCCCGGTATTTCTTCGTTATGAAGAGATAGACGATGAACCTTATACCGTCGGAAAGGTGTTTTCATACCCGACATTCCTAGATATATGAATTTATCTCAGTTTTTTCAAATGAAAAAAAAATCCATCTTAGAGAAAAGTTAAAACTTTAGAAAATTGGTTATAAAATTAAGGATCACCGTTTTAGTCATAAAATTCAATTGGTGATGGCAATTAACGCAAGCTTAGTGGCCAAGCTTAGCTTATAATGTATACTAACAACCCAAGGCAAAACATAAGGGTTAAATGGGTCCTAACCTGTAGCAAAACACCAAGCATACCTGCTGGTCCAGAATGGGTTTTTCAACCGTATTTCGGCCGTAACTTCTTAATGCGGATGCGTTAAAGGGTGTGCGAATAACCAAAACGAGCGTAAAGATAATATCTTTTATTCTGTAAAACTGAAAATAAAATTTGACCTGATTTCGGACCTCGAAATGCGTGTACATCAGCAAACTTTATTTATATTATTTTCTCAAATTTCCAATTGCCACAAAATATTCGTTATAAAGAATTAGAAGTCGAATTTTATATCAAAACGATCGTCTAAACAAGCTTTATCATTTTATTCGGCTAAAAAAAATGAAATTTATAAAAGTTTTGAACTTCGCTATGCGTGCTAAAGAATTCTGCAGCGTGTTAAATTTTATAAGGGAGCGTTTGGATCATGATATTTTTTTAGCTTTTCAGTTGTCGCCAATTCCTTATTGTCTAACTTGTTTCACCAAAAAATTTCATTTACTACTTCGAATACGCACATGGCTTATGGATTCCAAAACGACGAAAAAATACACATTTCGTAAGAATGAAGGAAAGTAGCGGCTGAAGGGCGTTTAAAGAATACTAGTCAACAAGACTATAAACAAAAGAAACGGACAACGTTCTTGACTTAATTTTCAATATACGAAGTAAAAACTTCATAGGCGTGCCATCTCTTCCAAACTCATAATAGATACCAAAGAAAAGGCGAAATATCAATAAGTCGCGCTCCCAAGTATATAATATAATAAACGAGGAATAATATTAGAAATCTATATGCGTAAAGCCGTAATCCAATCAATCGTCACGAACTAAACGTTTAGCTAAAAATCAGCATGACGTTTCCGAAATGTAAGCGAATATTATAATTCGAATTCGAAAGAAGAATAATCAGTGAAACATGAAATTTAGAACAATGTTCAAATGTCAAGTAAAACGGTGACATAAATGAGTAGCAAAGCGAGATTTACAAATATCTCATCGACTAAAACACTTAGAATATCTCAACTGGAGTTATCGCGAAAACTCGTGCAAACGATAAAAGCAAGTCGTTAGAAATAGTTGGTACAGAAAAATCAGAAGAATACAAGAATAAAGTAATGAATATTGTAGTAAATTATACAAGTCTCAATATAGGTATAACTCAAGCAATAGTAAGGATTAAAGAGTTACCCGCGCGGATACCGAACATCTTGGCAGATTCCATGTTTGGCACTAAGACTCATAGGATTTTCTTGAAAAATATGGGTCATAGACTAAGTTTAAAACGACTCAATTCACTATGACCATGGCTCTGGTACCAACTGTAAGACCCCAAAAATCTGATAACGAGACAGGTAAGCATTGTGGGTCCCACATCATGGTAACATCATACATGGCAATAAGGTAAATAAAAGACAGAGAAAATAAAATGACACACTTCACGAATTTCTTCAAAAGCTGCGGAATAAAGTTTTATAAATATGGTCCCAGATTTGCATAATATGACATCCACAAAAGTCACATAATTTTACCAACATACTCATAATAGTCTTAGTGCATAAAAGTACATTTATTTGGCATGATTAACATGGCATAAGTAGTTTTCCCAAAAGTTTCAACCAATAATGACATGGAATCGTCCAGCTGCCGGATCCTGCGGGCTCCCATCCTTAGCAAAATTAAGCATTAGCATTACCTGAGAAATAACATGTAAATATGTCAACATAAAGCTGAGTGAAAATCATAGGTTTAATAAGTGGTAATGTGAAATACAAACATTAGTTTTATAAAATAGAAACATGATATGATTTAGTACCGTCGTACAAAATCATTTATATTTATTTATTGCAATAGCTCACGACACCAAAGCTTTAACATAAATGTTTTACCCCTAGTAAGTATCTAGTCAAAATACCTAGGTAATTAAATGTAAGTGCGTCAAGGTAATCGGGACGGGGATTGTTAAATCCCGATGGATCCATCCACAACATTCGCGCTTGCAAAATGTGAATTAACGGTTCATGATGTAGGGGCTTTTTGACTAAGGTACTAATGCAATAAGTAAATGTATAATCTGGGGAAAGCATTCCGTTCTTGAATAGCATACTAAAAGTTTTAAATGATTGTATTCCACGCATGTTATTCTCACCCCGTAATTTGTAACAAGTATATAAGAAAAGGGGCTATGAACTCACCTTTAGCAAGTAATCACAAGGTAAAGGAGCTGAGAAAAAAGGAGTCTTCACGGACCTATGCAATGGTGACGCGTAATAAGAATGCGTTCAATGTAGAAATAACGTTTTAGAAGTGACGGGACATAGTGTGACTAAGTAACTTGCGTGCGATGGCGAGACCTAAGCTTAAGATTAAATTTGACCCAAACACCTTGAACCTACTGTAATAACATAATATTAACCTTATATGATGGTCCAAGCATTTATATGCGGGTTTCGAACACGTTTTAGACTCGGTTTGTAAAACCAAAACAAGGAACTGCATTCAGTTTTCTGAAAAAGGCTGTGAAGATTTGGTCATAACTAAAAATCTATAATAGAACAGAAAGTGGGGTTTCTTGACATGAGTAGGAAATTCTCTTACCTTTCTAGGTTGGGCAAGAACAAACCTGGAGCTATTAGCAATCAACGGGAAATCCATTTTTAGTGACAGGCTATCAAAACAGGAAGTTGAAATTGACTCTGGAAGCCTACGGTAATTTGGGCATAAATCCTAAATGGTAAAATATTTTGACACCAAACCAAAAAGAGAAGTTGTCTTATGATTTTAACTACTGTAAAAAGTTATAAAATCCTATATTCCCTCTTTTTACCCAAGAAAAATTACCCACGTTTTAAGCCTACCACTCAGATTTGACCTAGTTTAGTAAAACGACCGCTCCGGGCTCATCCGGACACTTCCTGCTCCCAACCAACTCACCACATGTAAAACACATCAGTGGGTATCAAATTTTCAAATAAAAACACAGTCATATTTTTAAATTTTTTTTGCCATAACCTGTTTGTTTCTGTGATAATTTCCATACTACGAAAACGACTCCATTCGGCTACCTAACCTTAATCAAGCAACACTTAAGCTATACCAAATCGCCACGCAAGTGTCCTAAGTCCTAACATGCCCTAATTATCAAAAATCTCAGTGGGTTCACCCAAGGAGTTCAAAATACATGAACAAGAAGAATCAAAATACTAGCAATATCAAAACTAAAATGCTAGGAGGGACTATACCTTCACAACAAGTAGGGATTTATCCAAACACGCAAAATAACGATTTCTCCTCCTTGATCCTTAATAATTTCGTGGCCCTAGGTCATCCAAACATACCCAAATCAAAAAATTTCCCAACATATAAAGGTTTTATGCATAGAAACATAAAAAACAAACATGGAATTTTACAAAAACATCATCAAATCATAAGATTTGATGATTTTTGACCTCATGCAAAAACTAAATGCATGTTGTAATTAACACATGGGTATTAATAAGAATCAAAGATTAAACATGGAATTAGTGTTAATTTACCTTAATTAAAAAAACATCAATGGTTTGGGTGTGTTTCTGTGTTTCGTCGGCCTCAGGAGAGAAAGGGGGAGCAGCTTCTTTTTTTGTTTGGTAAAAAGTGTACTGTGTGTTAGATTTTCAAAATATGGGGCTAATCATGGGTCAACAAGTCAAATTTGGGCTTCCTTAGGCCTAGTCCAGCCGAATACCCAAGGAAAGGCCCAAGATTTTTTTTGTTTTTAACTCTCGAAATTTTACGGATTTAAATAACGTGTCGTTTCTGACGAAAATCGAGACTCGTTTATCTTTAAAACGAAATTTCTTTAAAATTACCCGTAAACCCTCGTTTGGCCCGAATTTAACTAAGTTGGATCAAGGAGTCAAGAATAACTAGAAATCACATAAAAAAATTTTATTGCGACGTTCGGACCCGAAAACCCAGTCCGACAGCCGGAAAACACAAAAACGCAAAAGTTCACCATTGCGTCCGTAATTGCTCAAGATGTCGTTTTTCTTTATTTTTGAGGCAAAAAGTCAATAATAAGACATATAAAATGTAATAAAACCTCGTAGAAATTACAAACATGATGTTCGGACATTTTGCTAAATAATATCGTAAATTAGCGAAATTCGTAGAATTTTATATTTAACTAAAACCCGAGGATGACACGTAATCACTGTAAAATAAATAGGGAATGTGGTGAAAGTGTGAATAAGAACGTATAACAGTTAAAAGAAAATTATCGAAATTCCGTGTTCTCACATAACCGATCCAGCGAAGACATTTACCTTCTTTATAACTTACTTCCACCATATAGGACCTATATTATTACCCATGTACAAAATACACCAATATTTGCTTATCAAACTTCCTAGTAGTCAATTCATTCTCTCTATCTTTCTTCTCTTTTCCTTTCTCTCCTCACTTACACACCAATACATTTTTCTTCAATATTTGACCATAGGAACTAGCTATAAGACTAAATCCAACAACAACGTTAAATCCAACATTCCAAACCAAACAAATCACCACAAACCAGCCTCTATCGTGAGCTGCCACACGCAGGGACGGCGCACGGGGGGGGGGGGGGGGGGGGGGGTGTCTTGGTTGATTGATTTTTTGGCGACCTACAGCCAATGTGGAAGCATACCTTTGGCGAGTGGACTCCTGCGCATTTTCCCTAAGCTTGATCAAAGTGGTCCTGGCGTCTCTGACACTGTAGAAAGCCGGAACTGCCCCTGCCGCCAGAGCTGACAATCACCACCCTCCAGAAATCTTTTCCTGGCAGCCATGTTTTTATTTTATTTTAGCGTTTCTTTATTTTCATTCTGCGGTTTTTAACATTCCTGTTTTTCTTATACTTATTTTGGTTGTCACCTATTTTGCCCCTTTTTAATTACTATTAGTGTATAGTGCTCTTTGATTCTTTGATTTTTCCCCTTGTTTTTTTCCTCGCTTCCTGGTTGTTGTGGTTAGCTCGTTTGCTTCTATAGGATAGAGGTTGTTGGTCGTGTTGGTTACCTGAGGTCGTGTCTTCATGGACCGGGAGGGGCGAGAGAGGTAGGTGGGTGGGAGGGGTAGGTGGGACTAGTGAGACTATGAGAGATATTAGGGTAGACGTTTCTCGTAGAACTAGGGTGGGTAGTTGGAATGTAGATTATTTGACCATAAGTTCCTAGAGCTTGTAGATGCCTTGGAGACTCATAAGGTGGATATAACGTCTTTTCAAGAGACTAGATGGAAGGGTTGTAGTAATAGGTGCAATAGGGAGGGAAATGGGTACAAACTTTGCTAATCTGGCTCCACTAGATCCGGACAACAAGAAATGGAGTTGGTATTGTTGTGAAAGCGGCTCTTAAGGACAAAGTAGTTCACGTTAACAGGTGTAGCGATATGATCATGTCATCGACGTTGGTGATCGAGGAGGAGACCGTTAATGTGATCAACGCGTACGCACCTTAAGTGGGCCTGAGCGACGAAGAGAAGAAAACTTCTGGGAATCTCTTGACGAGATTGTAAGAGACTTTCCATCATACCAATTCCTGATCTTAGGGGGCGACTTAAATGGTCATATAGGGGCGACGTCGGAAGGATACACTAGTGTTTATGGAGGTTTCAGGTATAGAATTAGGAACGAGGAAGGCAACTTGATACTCGATTTTGCTACCGCTCATGACCTAG
The DNA here is from genome assembly GCA_025667525.1 of Glebionis coronaria. Lineage (NCBI taxonomy): Eukaryota > Viridiplantae > Streptophyta > Magnoliopsida > Asterales > Asteraceae > Glebionis > Glebionis coronaria. The sequence goes on along the minus strand of CM046874.1, from coordinate 38,393,575 downwards.
TTTTTGTAAACTCGGTCTTCAAGAAGAGACATTTGATCACCTTCCAGAGCGGGATTCAGTGCACTTAAGTTGATTATTTGTTGGTGCGAAGAGGAAACCTTAGGGCGTGTAAGGACTGCATAGTCTTTCTAAGAGAAACCTGCTCCTCTCAGCACATACTACTTGTAATGGACACTTTCTTCAAGAAAGTTTAACGCATGAGGGAAAGGAATGTCCCACCGAGAATATTATGGAAGAATCTGAATGGGGACGCAGTGGAGACATTTAGAACGAGAGTGGTGGTGGGTGTTACTTTACAAGAGGAAGTTATATATGCTAGCAGCGCGGATGGTATGTGGAACACCCTTGCTGGTATCATTAGGAATGCGGCGAAGGAAACCCTAGGATTGGCCAATAGGACATTGAAGACCCATGAAGCCCGTAGGGAATCTTGGTGGCTCAATGGAGAAGTTCAATCGAAAGTGAAAGTGAAACAAGCTAGGTTTAGAGACTTTCTCTTTTGTCTGGCGGTAACCAGGAGGATATGATTCGGGCATATGAGAGGTATAGGGAAGCTAAAAGAGAAGCAAACTTTGTCGTAGAACAAGCGAAAGAAAAGGCGTACGAGGAGTTGTACAAGAATCTAGACACTAAAGAAGAAGCTAACAATATTTTTAGGATCGCGAAATCCCCAGAAAGAAGAAGAAGGGATTTAGCAGTCATAAGTGTCAGAAAAGATGAAGGGGTCGAACCATCTTGAACAGAGAGGATTTCAAGAAAAGATGAGAAGAGTATTTTTCCTCTTTTTTCTCCACGAGAGATCGTGAGGGAAGCGTCGTTGTAGTGAACCATAACATAATACGGCAACTCGACGGTTACTATTCGAGGATCAGCTAGATAAAAGTAAGGGTGACTCTACAGAAGATGGGGAGAAACAAAGCCGTAGGACCGGACCAAATCCCCATAGAAGCTTGGAGAACCTTAGGGGACAATGGGTTAACCTCGCTAACTAATCTCTTCTACAAAATCTTCACCAGCGCGAAGATACCTGAAGAATGAAGACTCGGTGAGGTCATCCCCATTTTCAAAAACAAAGGCAATGCACAAGTTTTTAGCCACTATAGAGGTATTAAGCTCCTTTGTCACACTATGAAGTTGTGGAAGAGAGTGATCGAGAGGAGGCTACGAAGGGAGACCAGGGTGTCCGAGAACCAGTTCGGTTCCATGCCCGGACGCTCTTCAATCGAGGCAGTACATCTTATTAGAAGCCTTATGGAGAAGTATAGGGAGAGGCAAAGAGACATACATTTGGCTTTCCTAAACCTAGAAAAGGCTTATGATAGCTTTCCACATGAGTTGATTTGGAAGACCATAATTGACAAAGGAACTCCAATGAGATCTATTAGAGTTATTAGGGATATGTATGATGGAGTGAAGACCCGTGTTCAAACCATAGTAGGAAACACGGAGTTTTTCCCCGTCGAAGTAGGGCTTCATCAGGGAACCGCAATTAGCCCTTAACTTTTTGCTTTAATCCTTGACGAGCTCTCAAGAGGATATTCCTTGGTGCATGATTTTCGCAGACGACATTTTGTTTCAGAATTGGCGGAAGGTTTAAACAACAGACTTGAGAACTAGAGAGAAGGCTAGAAGCCAACGGCCTTAAGGTTAGACAGGAGAAGACAAAATACCTAAGATGTGACTTAAGTGGTATCGTAACCGCCCACAACGACGAAGAAGTGGATATTCGTATCGTAGACAAGATCTTAAAACCTAAGGAGTCCTTTAGATACCTTAGATCGATGATCCATAAATCAAGGAGGATTGATGAAGATGTTTTGCACCGAATCAAAGCTGCCTGGTCGAAGTGGAGGGTGGCCTCAGGTGTACTCTGTGATAGAAACATCCCTTTGAAATTGAAGGGAAAATTCAATAGAGTAGCAATTAGATCTGCCATGTTGTATGGGTCGGAGTGTTGGCCTTTTACGAAAGCTCTCGCAAATATGGTAGAAGTAGCAGAATTGAGGATGTTAAGGTGGAGTTGTGGTAAAAGAATGTTTAACACGATTCCTAAAGGATTTTTCAGAGAGAAGCTTGAAGTTAGACCATCATTCACAAGATGAGGGCATTTGAGGTGGTTCGGACATGTCAGGTAAAGACCAAAGTCAGCACCACTTAGGAGAGTATAAGCTATGGTTGTAGGCGGATCGAGGAGAAGGGGTAGACCTAAACTTAGGTGGGAGGACAAATCTGATATGAAGGAGTTTCTTTTGTCCGAGGACATGACCTCATATAGGAACGCGTGGCGGGCAAGAATTAGCGTAGGGGGTTAGGTGTTGGTCATTGTGTGGGTTTTTGTTTTTCCTTGTACCGGTGTGCTTTCTTGTTGTTGCTTGCTTTGTTGTTTCTCTTCTCTTATGGTTTGATTTTCTTGCCTAGATTATCTTTTTTATTTATCTTTCTAGCAAAGTGTTTCCCCTCTTGTGGCCCTAGGCCTCTCAGTGGTGATAGATTGTGTGTTTCTCCGTTGCTTCATGTTGAATAGTTCTAGGTTTGGCCTTTTTGACCCTTTACTCTCTGCTTTGCCGTTATTTCTTTGTTTTTTTAATTTTCCGTTTGCTTACCTTAGTTTATCGTGCCTTGTGTGATTTGGTGTTGTTCTTTCGATTTTTTGTGCGTTGCTCCTCTGCTCTTTTGCATGTTGGAGTTCTTTTTGTAGATCGCTTATTTATCCTGCATTTACTTTGCTTCTTCGTGTTAGGCCTTTGCTCTCTATTTGGCTTTGTGTTTCGTTTGTATCTTTGATATGTGTGTTCTTTTCTTGCCCTCTTCTTTCTGCACGTGTATGACTCTTGCCTTCCCGTTCATGTTTGTCTGCTTTATTTGTTTTTGTTTTGCCTTAGGTTTATGTCGTACTTTGTTTCATTATTTTACAGGGCTTTTCCATCGTATGTTTTTGTTTTATCATGCGATTTAAATCATATAAAAAATATTTAAAAATAAAAAAAATAAAAAAATAAAAATAAAAAATAAATAAATTCAAAACAAAATAAAACCGGAGGTCTTCGTGGAAGCAGGCTCCTTACCCGAAGGTTCGCCTAAGAGTAAGGGTATCGTTCTGTCTATATTTCACCTCTCCCACACCTTGTTTTAACGGGGTTGAGTATCGTTATTGTTGTTGTTATAAAATACATCAATATGCCAACGAGTATAGTAAAGTGTAAGCTCTCTCTCACCATTCAAATTCCAACAAAGATTATCATTACTTGCATGTAATTGAATGAGTGTTAACATGGACAACATATCGAGCTTTTCTTGTTCGATACGACCCCTTACGCCTCTTCGCCAATACCGCATCCAATCACCATCACCCTATCTCTCGCACATCTTACAGATTGGGTCTAACTCCAATCTATATAAGTGATTAAACCGAACACATAACGATCTTCAATCCAGGCATCCAACCAAAAGCAAATCGATCTGTTTCGTATGAAGATAATTTACCGAACCAGTATACACAACATACCCTTTTTTATGTTGATAACGTCTTTTACACGAACAGCTTTTATCACCCGACATCATAAACCTTTTTTCTCCTTATAAATACATCACCTCCACTTTTGAAGGAAAGCCAAGGTTAACGCAGTTAAACTGCCGATACCTAACGCACCTTTATCCATTGACGCTAGAGTTTTATCCGCGTAACTCAACTATTTTTTTTCTCATTTTTTGACTCCCTCATAAAAAGAGAGGTCAATTGTTCCATACTTGAAAGCACATGTTTAATTTAATACGTAGTTAACACCAGCTAATTAAATAAGTTGTTTGCAGTAAGCAATTTAATCCTTGAATAACCAAATAAGAAAAAGAAAGATGTGGAATATCAGGTAGCTACTAAACTACTAAGCTGCTAAATAATGTTGGGCTAGGAGTTATGGAGTAATATTTTGCCCACACGTTTTGGACTTGTAAGATAGCTTATAAATTATAATTTGAAATGACTCAATTCATTGTGGGAATGAAAATTAGTAAATTACAAGGTTGTCCAATTTTTAGTTTCACCTACAATAACTTGCTTAGGAATAAAGATCGTTCAAGATTTAACTAATACTGATGTAGCGGAAAACTAGGATAGATAAATTGAATCTGTTGATTCCTAGTGAATACCAGAAACAATCAAAGATAGATAAATTGGATCTATTGATTCCAATGAATACCAGACACAATCCTTAAAATGAATACCGATAATCAGGTAACTCCAACAATCGTTGATTCAAAAGAATACCCGATTATTAAGAGAATCTTAGCAAACTGCCAAGAACAAAGCAAAAGCTTTCATTATCAAAAAACTCAGAGATATCTCATACAATGAAAAACCTAACATTTATAGAAAAATGAGAATCAATCTAAATAAAGATTGATATTACTTTCTATTTTCCTAAACCTATGACTGGAAATCAAATACTGCATAGGAATTTGGTAGGAGTTATATGCAATTGCTATATCTTACCCAAAGGTAGAACCAATTTTCGGACACAGAAAAACGTAAATAAAATATTGGTCGAATAAATAAAGTCACTGGTGATGTTTTATTCCACAAGAAAAATCATGTTTGAAATTCTAAGTTGAGTAATTTAGCAAAGTGTAGATATTCAAATGCTTTAGCAAGATTTGAAGCAACCTTTTCATGTGACGGAGCCATTAACTGTACTCAAACCTTTCATGTTCGATCAAGTTTTTGATTGCCATGAACTGTAATAGATTATTTACGGTCACATTTGTTGATCAGATACTTAAAAAATCTATATGTTCATATGGAAGAACGTATTAGGTTTGGTGATCCAAGGCCTAAAACCCATCATATAAAGCTAGATCTCAAATTGGATCACTAAAAACACGTAAAAAGAATATGAATTTTTAGGGAGAGCCTCGATTTTATTAAACATATGGGACACATGCCCTTACGATTTGTACAAGCATATTACAAGTTTACAACTCGACACCAATTTCGGATCTCAATTCTCAGCTACTCATTCCCAATGGAAGATCTTAAGCTATCATGTTAATGATCATCCCGGATTATTAGTACTAAATCTACAAACTTAGTTAACTTTACATAATTAAAATCTCAAATTCTCAGTCATCCATCCATCCTTGATCGATGCATGAAGATCTCGAGATCAAGAAGATCCGAAATTGATCCAAACTTAGAAAACCGCAGGGGCTAGGATCGACACATTAGATCCGGACTCATCTTCATTTGTTTCATCGTCTTCTTCTGCTTCCCACATAAATTGTGCATATGATCCCATCACCATACTAAAAAGATTCCACATCACAATTAGTTAATTACATGTAGGGTAAGCCATATAAAATTGTACATACTAAAACCGCCTTATACGATTAGACATACAACAATATTTGCAAGATTAACGAACTCAACGTACCAATCATCGGGAGAGACGCTGACAGCCTGATCGAAGTACGATTGAGCGCGCTCACTATCTCTTTTCGTGTCCCAGATTAATTTTCCATACAACGATAGAAGCTCTCCATCTCCAGGACTCGCTAGAATCGCTCTTCCGTAACACTCTTCTGCTTTGACAACATCTCCGTCCACCTAAATTCATCATATCAATCATCGCATAATAAATATTTAATCGTAAAACACTAAAAAGTACAAACAAAGTCCACAGTCCTCGAATAGGGACTGTGAACCAATCAACATTCTCAGTTATCAACATTTAGGGGCGGAAATATAATAGAAGTAAGTGTTTATTCCTTAAGAAGAAAGTTCGAGCCTTGCATACTGCCTAATTAGATGTTAATGTGGGCTCAAATCCCTAATTATTAACTCGCCGTTCAAAAAGAAACATTGAATACCTCGTGCAAGAACTTTCCGTAGTTTCTAAGTAAAAGCGGATCATTAGGGTTCGACTTCAGCATCTTCTGATAATGCGCGCCAATTTTCTTCTGTTCATTATCGTTATCATTATCATTATTTCGTCCTGAACCATAACCACCGCGATCTCGTCCACTTCCATTCCCGCCAATTCCACTTTCGGGCGTCCAACTCATGTTATCAAAACATTTCTCAGCAAATTTCAACGAAGCTATACATCCAATAACATCGTCATGATCCGAAACTGAGTCTTCCTCAACCTCAGGTAACATATGTGATCCAACACTGATAGCTGATTTCAATCTAATGATTGCTTGTGGCTCAGATGTAGCTCGACTGATTCTACGGTTGAGACTCGGGTGTCTTAAGGGCGAAAACTCGGGGTTCTCCGTTGCGGAAAACGAGTTTTGACGGAATGGAAGTGAGATTTTGGGTGAACTCGTGAGAAGTGAGGCCTGGTGGATCGGTCCTGAACCTGTTCGAAGTAGTGCACTTGTCATATTAGTGTGTGTGTGTGTGTTTTTATAAAAGTGAGCTAGGTGCTTAGTTTGTATAAATGGGACGTAGTTTAAAGGAGACGTGTTTAGGGGGGATGGAATTCACGTGAGTGCACCATGTGCATGGAGACCCGATGGAGTAGCAGGCGTTAGTGTTAAGACTTGAGAGTTGATTTTTTTTATAAAAGGGGGATCGAACTCACGTAGAAGACGTGAAAGTGAGGTTACGTGGATAGGGCCACCGTTCAAGTTGACCCCACTTAAACTGTACGGCATGTTCTTCTACTCCTAGTATTTTTCTTTTCCTACGGGCCGAATATTTAGGTTATAAATAAGTAGAAATAGGAAATACAATAGTGTAAGAAATTATTGTTAAAGAAATTGATTTTAAAATCTAAAGTTAAGTGGGTTTAATTCATTAAATAGTTATATATATTTTGTTAAACGTTCTTATTGTTGAACAGTAATTGATCCTTGATCATTCTCACCAAATACATCATAATAAATACTATACAAATGATGATTCTAGAATATAAATGGGCTAGGCCTAGAACACGGCCTATAACCACAAACAATGACATCTAATACGTCCGCACTGTTGGAGCGGGAGGAAGCCGAACGCTTAAACTGGAGCGAAATTCTTTAAAGAGAGCAGATGGAAGACCTTTGGCGACGATATCAGCAAACTGAAAACGAGAAGGAACATCAAGAACACGCACATGACCAGCAGTAACCAAATCACGGAAAAAGTGAATGTCAATCTCAATATGCTTGGTCCATTGATGTTGAAACCGGGTTGGCAGACATGTAGACAGCACTAACATTGTCACAGTACACAAGCGTAACACTGAGAAGATAAGAGTGTAGCTCACGAACAAGATTACGAAGCCAAGCCATTTCCGCAACAACATTAGCAACCCCCCTATATTCAGCTTCACCATTGAAACGCGAGATAATCGCTTGACACTTAGACGACCAAGAAAGAGGATTATCCCCCAAGAGCACACAATAACCAGAAGTGGACCGGCAAGTAGTAAGACATCCTGCCCAATCAGCATCGGTATAACCAATAAGAGATGTAGTAGCGGAAGAATATAAGGGAAAACCAAAATCCAGGGTGCCTCTAACATAGCGCAAGATACACTTAAGAGCAGCAAAATGTGGTTCCCTCGGATCGTGCATATAGAGACATATCTGCTGAACTGCATAAGATAAATTTGGACGAGTAAAAGTGAGATATTGAAGACCTCCTGCAAGACTACGGTATAAAGTAGGATCCTGAATAGGAAACCCGTCAGACCTCAATTTAGACTCGTTAAGGGTTACAATGGACCATGTGAGCTCGCTCAAGAAGCTGGAGAGCATATTGCTTCTGAGATAAAAATAAACCTTTAGAATGTCGGAAAACGGATATGCCAAGGAAGTGGTTTAGTGGTCCAAGATCCGTCATGTCAAACTCTTTATGTAAGGAGTCTATAATCTGCTGAAGTAAAATTGGAGAAGAGGCTGTCAAAACAATGTCATCCACATATATCAGTAACTAAGCAACCTGAGAACCCTACGTGTAGATGAACAACGAAGAATCACGTATGCTGTAAGAGAAACCAACCCGAAGTGCATAACCTGCAAACCGCTGAAACCAAGCACGAGACGCTTGTTTCAGACCATATAGAGAGTGCTGTAAGAAGAAAACATGATTAGGATACCGGGAGTTGACAAAACCAGGTGGTTGGTACATATAAACTGTCTCGGATAAATCACAGTTTAGAAACGCATTCTTAACGTCGAGCTGATGATATGGCCATTTACGCGAGACGGGAAGACTAAGGACGGTGCGTATGGTGGCCGACATGACAACCGGACTAAACATCTGATCAAAATCAACACAAAGCTGGTGACTACTGCCATTAGCGACCAACTGAGCCTTATAACGACTCAAGGAACCGTCAGCATGAAATTTATGCTTAAATAACCACATAGAGCGGACCAGGTTGACATTTGTAGGTCGGGGTACCAGAATCCAAGTACCACCGACTGTGTTCTAGGCCTATAACCACAAACAATGACATCTAATACTTATATGATATATAGGGGTGAGCATTGTTCGTTTTGGTGCGGTTTTTGACTAAAACCGAACCTAAATCGCGTTTGCGATTTCTATAAAAGTATAAACCAAACCATGCAGTTTTGCGATTTCAGTTTTGCTGTTTATAATTCGGTTTTTCGGTTTTTAACCGCACCAAACCATATTTTACCATTTTGTCATTTTGGCCTTGAATCTAATAGTAATGTCAGGCTTGGACTCAATAGTAAGTTTGAGCTCTGTTAACACACTGTTATAATGATATCCATGTGATATAAACCTAATAGTAATTTTAGGTAGGCCTTTAATTCGAAGCCAAGCCCATAAAAGCCCGCTTTGACATATATATTTATTTATTAAAAATATTTATATGAATTGTGGTTCGGTTCGGTCTTTGCGGTTCGGTTTTTGGATAAAAACCTAAACCAAACCGCAAATTCGGTTTTTCTTTTTCCTAAAACCAATCCGTCGGTTTTTGGCGTGATGCGGTTTTGCGGTTCGTTTTTTCGCGGGTTTTACGGTTCGCGGTCCGGTTTCTGCTCACCCCTAATGATACATATACTAATTTTATTTTCTGTATTTTATGTGAACTTAGTGTTACGTGATGATATGACTGTACATTTTTACTGGCTACTGGTAAAACTTGTTAGCATTCTGGTTACTTATTTTTTTAATTATCTATTTCTTCATCAATTCAACATCTTTCTTCAAAAATTAACAAATTTTAAATCTGCAAATTTACAAAATCACAGATCCTAAGGGTGCGTTTAGTTGGTGGAAAACACCTTTGTTTTCGACAAATTGTTTTATAAAAAATAAGGAAAACATAGATTATATTTAGATCAACGTTTTCTAACAAAATTCTCTACAAAACACAAAACATGCATTTCCTAACTTAACAAAAAAACTACAAAACATATTTTTTTTGTTTTCCTTGTTTTCTTTTAACCCTTCTTGTTTTCTTAAGAATAGAAAACAATACTATATGAACGCTTTTTCTATGTTTTGTGGAAAATAAGCCTCATCTTTTTTCTTTACCAATTTAGAAATGCTAAAATAGAAAATTTGTTCTCCAACTAAACAAACCTTAAATGTTGAATCCGAAAATCAAAAGCTTAACAGATCAAACCCCCCAAATTTATTTATGTTAGTGGACATGTCGCAAATCGATCGACCCCCATGTTTACTTATTCAGCAAATTAAAACACCAAAATCTATGTGCTACTCAACGTCCATCCTTTAACCAACAACACCTCTATTTCCCAAAACTGGTCTCATCTTAATAATTCATGATCTTATTCCAGAACTCAATCGGCTCTTTGCATTCCTTAATGTTCAACGCCGGACCATCAAATTCTTCATATCGAATAACCGGTGAAGCTGCTAATCTCGCACTCTCATACATTAACGGACTACAATTCTTTCCTATCCTCGCGTATATAGCTAAAGGAACATTAAAAATAAAAGCACCACGAGAATAAAGACCAAGAACATTAGGTCATGCCAGTTGTTTTGGTACAAGATAAAGTGGTGCATACGATGAATGTGGAGCTATCCTATACATTCTTTAATACTGAATTAGAGCTCACGGGTAAGGCGACGACTACGAACCCTAATCGTAGATCTCTAGAGAGTGACGACTTACAATCTGAACGCATCATCACCTATGAAATTATTTTTGGGTTTGAGATTTGGTTTTGATAGTGAATTGTTTGTGATCATAGTATCCTTTGCTGCTCGAGAAATGAAGACCCAACTATTCTTACTTGTATCTAAATTTTTTGTATATATGATTAAGAAATGGTTTCTTGTTAAAAGAAAATTGATAAAATAAAAAAAGGCAAAAAAACAATGGGAAATTAGTCATTTTAGTCAAAGTATATTTTGTATGTTGTGAGAAACGTAAGCATCCAAGTTGTTAAGACGGTAGAAAATTCAATATACGTCTCATATTAACACAAAACACAAAGTTCATTGTGATTATTTTGAGATATTACTAAATGTTATTTAGTATTTTATTGAGAACCTAACAATCTCATACCGTACAGATGGAATCAAGTATGGTTATTGTCGTCATCATCTTATGAACCTAGAAATTATTATAGAAGATGTCATGTCGTTGATTGACTTCACTTTTTTAAACACATCTTGATTGATCTTGCATCGAGTTTGAAAGACGTTGTGTCATTTATTGACTCCACTTTTGTTAGTGTTGGTAAGTACTAATTGTCGGACAAGACTTAAAAAGGCTCTACTACGATCATCATCATCATATTAAAAAACAGTATAAGGACTAATAACCAATCCCTCATATTCAAATTCACTATGTGCCTTATCACTTTCAACGGGGTTACCATGCTTTGTAGCTCGACATTAATTTAATGTGCGACCAACTTCTTGGCATAATAACACTTTATACCGACAGGACGAGCATATTGGTTATTATTTGACTTTTAATATGGTATGTGTGGAGGGTACTCGTGGTTGTTTTCTTCCATTTTTTACCCATAAAATTCATATGTGTGATTGTAATGATATACTTGGGCATCACGTCATGATTGGTTACTAGTACTTTGGTTTGTATCAGTCTTAATTTTGTACATAAAACTACCATTTCCCAATTTGTTGGTTGTTTATTCATCTTTTGTGGCTATGTGAATAGCTTTATCGAGAGTCTATGTTGTTGAAAAGATACTATGGGTTGAATATCATATCGAAGGCCACTTTGAAATACAAAACTTGTTGTGCATCAGATTTGCTTAGTTGATTACGAGATGCAAGTCTCATGAATTTTTTAGCATATTATGTGACGGTTCGAGATGAATGACGACAATTTAGGTATAAAAAATATAAATTTTGCTTGTAATTAGCCAAAAGAAACTACACAAACATTAATCTCTTCATCTTGCACCATGTGTGAATTGGTTTCTTTCATTTGACGCCGACAACCCATTTGAAGGTTGCCTCACCAAGGCGAGACATCTCCTCTCAACTTGTAAGCAACATATTTGACTTGTGATTCATCGAAAATGTCCATAAGTTTAAGTTATTTTTCTGTTTCAAAAACCCAAACAAGAAAATCTTCAATGGACAATGACCTTGGAAATTTTAGCATGTCCGCCTTTATCCTAGGCATAACTTTCTTTGATTATTCGCGAATTAAACTTTATCAACTTCTTGAAGTACTCATGAAGTTTGTGTTCTAGTATTGGTTATTCATAGATATCCATATTCACAAGTGCCTCGAGAATTTTGGTATTTTGCTCAATTTGTTGTTGTCATTGTTGTTACGGTTACTATTCCTACAATTGTAGTTGTATTCTTTTTGGGTAAAGGGTTTTATGGTAACTTTTATTAATAAAAAAATACTTAAGAACAAGGGATGTAGGTGAATCCTACATCTATGCCCGTTACATTGGCAAACAACTTCTTATTAAAAAGAAAAACATAAATCAACTAGAAAGTCACATAGAACATAATGAATACTAAACTTTATTGCGCCTACGGAATATGATTCCAAGATTATCAGCAATAGCTGGACATCGTGCGGGATATCTTGATCATCATATATATTATCATCATATGAGTCATAGTCATCATCAGTATAATTGTAAGGACCTTTCTACTATTCCCACGAATTATTAGTCCCAAAGCCCATATTAGACGTTTAAGAAACTATACATTTTTTCATATCATTATCCACATGCTCTACTACATCCAATTCAGTAAGCTCACCTTAAAAATCACCCATTTTCCTAGGAACCGGATTACTTTTATCATCCACAAGAGTAAATTATCCTTCAACAATCTTCTTTCAATCTTGTCAATTTTCTCAATAATCAGGGTATAGCTAACTTTTGGATGAGGAGTACCATCCTCAGACATAAACGCACCCGAAAATTCCCCCAGACCAACTGACTTAGAAGTCCCACCATTCATACCAAAATCATCATCATTTTCAACAAAATTAAGCGCATCGATATATTTTGAGTTACTAACCTCTTTACTTACACTAACCTCTTTACTAGGCCCTAAAGCAGTTTGCTTTTTCATGCCACTTGAAGTAATATTGTTCTTTCCTACCATTCGGTATTCCTAAGTAACCTTAGGGCTAACCGGTTTCAAGTTCACCATAGGGAAAACGGTACACCCATACCTACTTGCTTAGGCTTGTTCACATTTTATCCCCAGTTGATCTCGTATTCTTAGGACAATCCTCAAGTACATTGCCACAAGTCTTACAACTCGAGCATCTTGGATGTTTTTATTTATATTCAACATGCATAGTGCTTAAATGTGAACCCTCGCCTTTAAGTTTAAGCATATCCACCACAATGGTATCTTTTAAATCTTCATGCGCACGCAAACTAAATCATTGCTTTAGCATAACTAGATCTACCGCATGATTTCAAACACAGCTCAACTGTATAGGAATTAACATCAAATGGGTACTAAGTTTTGTAGCAATCGCACTAAGATTGCACTAAGACCATCTTAACTAAATAGGGACACTATGAATTTTAACCCAATTTGGAAATAGACCGACATCTTCTTTCAACATATTCATATCCGGATCCTATTTATTAAGGATAATTAGGATATTTTTAATAAACTAGGGACCACTTTCAAGCATATCATTCACACCATCCATAGAGTTAAATTGGAAGAAAAATAACCGTCAACGAGTTAATCATTGACTTAACTAATCTAAGTTTACTCAAAGTATTCTTAACATAATTCGCGACAACAAAGTATGCCACCCGTTTTCCCAAAAAAATCACAATCTGAATTAACTAACCTTTCACTTACTGTTAGGATCAAGCGCAACATTGACATTTTCTCCTTGTCAACATCCATCTAATATGAATCACTAAAAACATGAAATCCAACTACTGGTGCCACACCAGTATCAGTAGCTATTTCCCCATCATTTAACCTAACTTGATCATCACCAACATCTTTTTTCTACTTAACACAACTACCACTCCTCTACCACTCTCCCTCCCATTTGAATTCAAGAAGCCCTGTTCCATCATACCATAAAATCATTCGACACCTAGAATGCCTCAAACAACCACAAGCAGGTCTTGTTTAAAAAGTATATAATACCGAACAATAGATCTTAACAAGATACCGAGGTTTGTAATTTAATCAACAAAAGATCTAGACAACCAATCTTAAACAGGAAATAATCTTAAACTCGACACCCTAAATAAAAAACAAACCTTGAAAAAATACGGGATCATGCGAGCAATAATAAAAGCACATATAAGACGAGCCAATGACTGTAATAAAATGAGTGAATGATTTTGGGGGAAGGAGTGTGAAGATCAATTGATTGCTAAGGTTTAATTGCATTCGTTTTTTTTTTCACCAAGGGAGGGACATGTTTTAGGGTTTAGACTTACAATTGTTGTTGTATCGCCCGTAAGGTTTGCAAAGTACAATATTTTCGCTCATGGCCGTTATAGAAAAAAGCATATAAAAAAGCTAAAAGAAGACAACAAAAAAAGATATAAGAATCGTGGAAAACCAGGAATGATTAAAGATAATGATTGAAAGTGTTGAAATGATGTCAATTTGAGAGAGACTCAAACTGAAGAAGCACTAATTACCACATAAAATAGGACAACATATGACTTTGTCCATAAACATGTTGTAAATTAGGGTTGAAAACGAACTGAAAGTCCAGTGAACCGCTCGCCGATCATTCGACAAAAAATTCATTTATTTAATAGACGAATGAACACGAACAAGATTTTTGGTTCATTTACTTAAATGAGCGACCATGAATAAATGCTATGTTCGTTCGTTTGCGTTCACGAATGATCGATAATTTCGTTTGATTACGTTCTATTAGTTCGTTCGTTTACGCTCGATTATTCTCGTTCGAACACCCACATATTATAAATAAGCTAATAAATTATATACTAATTATTTCAAAGATCAATAACTATATATAAACCAATATTCGGTATCGATAATTTATAGTAAAAAATTTAAGTCCATGATCGTTTATGTCCATTTGCGTTTATAGATGTTCGTCTACATTCATTTATGTTCGTCTACGTTCATTTAACTTATAAGTAAATGAACGTAAATAAACATGAACAAGTTCAAATCTAAATAAACGAACATGAACAAAAATTTTGGTCCGATTACGCGTTTGCGTTCATTTATTTGTTCGACTAAAACTAAACAAACGAACATGAAAATACCTTCTTTCGTGTTCGCCTAGTACGTTTACAACCCAATTGTAAACATGTTAATTACAAGCACATAAATAAACCTTTTATAAAATTTGGTTCCTTAAGAATACAAAAGAAAAAAAGTAAAACATGCACCCGAAAATAATTGTGCCTATAATCATGCTTACGAATGTATTTAATGACTTGATTAATTGATTTAAATAAATGATTGTTGAGAATTTAAATAGAGAAAATGAATTAAACAGTTATACAAGTGATTTATGCATTAAACATGTATTATATGTCTAAATAACATTACTCTAATATGAAGTAGAAGGAATTACAATATTTAGGAATTTAGTTTATATGGATTTATAGATGATCGTATATAAACGTAAGCGAAGATAGACGAATATCTTATTGAACTGACAAACGATTCGTTAGGCTGAAGAGAGTGGCAAAAAAACCACGAGTGACTCGAGGAAGTCGCGCGCGACTTGCCACCTCCCCCTCTTTAAGTCGCTCGCGCGCGACTTATTCGCACAGATAAAAAAACCCTAAGCAAACTCACCTACGCGAGTTATAATCCAACTGGGCCCCACCTCATTTTCGACCGTCTGGGTTGTTTTTCCAAAAATATTATCCCTTTTTACTTATAAATACCAACTAAATCATCCTTATTTTTCACAAACAATCTCATATAAACTAAAAACACTCTTCTCATCATCACTAATCATGTATCAAGAAAACACATCCCGATCCGCCAGCAAACGTCGAGGACGTCGAAATACCCAAAACTCACCACCCACACCGCAAGGAACTTTCGACCTAGAAAACCCGTCACCCTACCAAGTGAACTCCATACGACCACCATTATTCTATCAACAACAACCTTACCCAAACCAACCTTACCGTTCCCCCGAACCAAACCAATACCAATGGCACCAAAACCCCTCACCTGGCTATTTGTCACAAACACAAATGGGTGGTTCGTCATCACAACCGATCCCACCAAACTATGTGTCAAAAACACAAATGGGTGGTTCCTCATCACAACCCGACTTTGAAACTGAAGATTGCTACTACCCGCAGTATTCAGATACGTATCAAGGCTTTGCTTCATATCAACAAACCGGGTCTCCCGATAAAGAAACTGTTGCAGAAACCTAAGAAACAGTCCAAATGCCTAAACCGAAGAAGGCACTAGCTAGGGGACGTCAAAAGAAGAAGACGATCGAATAAGCTACAAAACGGCAAACACATTGGACAGTCGCCGAGGAAATTGCTTTGGAAAAAGCTTGGATTGTCGTGTCTCAAGAAAACATTCATGGAAACGAGATGACGGAGGTGGGATTTTGGACAAAAATCCTTGAGTATTATGAAAGCAAAATGAAGCAGTCCGGGGTTCGTACGTATGATTCTTTGAACGGGAAGTGGAAGTTCATTCGGCTGGCTGTAGTTTGGTTTTGTAGGGTTTATGGTAACGTGATGCCTATGGGGCCTAAAAGTGGTGGAAGGTATGTCGATATTTTTAACCGGGCGTTGATGCATTATGAAGCTGAAGTTGGGCTCCCGTTCAAATTTCGTCATTGTTGAGAGATTTTGAAAGACTACTCGAAATGGAAGTAGGTTAAAATGCCTAAGGAGTTAGCTAAGACTTCTAAAAAACAAGAGATACAAGTCAACTAGGTCTAGTTCGTTTAACACAGATTATGTGGATGCGAGTAACAGTGTGGAAGTTCAGGGCGCTGATAATGAAGAAGTAGAACCGATCCCACGTCCAATGGGTAGGGACAAAAGCTAAGAGTAGGAGCAAAGGATCGATGAAGTCGAGTACAAACGACAAGGCTTTGGCTAGGTTGATGTTGTCGGGGATAGGTGAACAACAAGAATGGGCCTTTCTAGTGCAAGGTGAACAACATGCCGCATATTTTGAGATGAAGAGGAAAGAGATGGAAATACGGCAAGAAGAACTGGCATTAGCCCGAGCCAAGCAAGAAAACGAGGACTTGGACTTTTATATGCAGTCGTATGACCATTTGTAGGGACCTCAACGTGGACTCGTGGAATGGCGTCGAGCTCATATTAAGGCGAAATATGATTTGCCTTTTTAATTTGTTTTTTAAATGTTATGTATCGTCTTTTAATTTTGTAGCGCGTTTTAATTTTTTATGTACCTGTGTTTTAATAAAATGTATAAATAAAAAATATTTAATAAAAAAGTAGGAGTGATGTGTAATGAGTTGTAGTGAGTTTCATTACCTCCAAAAATGAGTTTGAATTAATTATAGTAAGTTTGTTAAAAATCTTATATATCATTGACGTGGAGTTGAGTGGGTTTCTTACCGCTCCTCTTGGTCTTAAACTGTTATGTATAGTCTTTATTTTGCCTAATTCGTATCTAGGGGTCAAGAGTCGAGTAAGCCTAATGAATAAAGGTCGGTTGGCAATGTCTAAGCCTAACCCAGCCCGTAGGTCGTTGTATGAGTCGGTTCCCCTTCATCTCTATAAAAGGAGGTGAGGGGAACAAACCAAGCACGTCATTCTTTCAACAACTAATCTAAACAATTAGGGATAATACCTTGTGGGCGCCGCTTTATCTTTTCTGTCGATTTTGTGTGTGTGTTCTTCGATCGATATTCCGCATCTAGTAATCAGGGTTGTAGTGATTAAACCCTACAAGTGGTATCAGAGCTCAGGTTCTTCGAGTGGCTGGTTTCTAGGACCGATCGAGGTGGAGTTGGTGTTCGGGTTATAGAACGTCGACGGAGTAGCAGAGATCAATAATTGAAAAGGGTTGTTGATCGGGTTTCGATTGACAAGATCGTAGCTGTCATTTTTTTCTTTCTCTTTTTCTTGTTTTTATCACATAGAGGAGATAAAGAAAGAAGAAGAAGACGGCTGTGTGTTTTTTATAAAACACAAATACTACAAAGTTGTGTTAACAGGGCTGTTTTATTTGGTTTGGGCCAAAGTTCTAAACTGGGCCAAGTCTAAACTTGGTCAAGTATTAAGTTTGGGCCAGGTTTTTAGATTTAACCATTTGATATTTTTGTTTTGTTTTTAAATAAAACAAACATGTTAATATTTTGTAGTATTACACAAGGGGACTTCGTAATTCGTGATTGTGAGGTTTAACGTATCACAAGGTTTAGCGAGTTACCGAAGGGATTTTTTCGATTTGTGATTGTGAGGTTTTCACAAGGTTTAGCAATCAACAAAGAGATTAAAGAATGACGGGAGCCAAGTTTGACATCGAGAAATTCGAGGGAACTAGTGATTTCGGGTTATGGAGAATCAAGATGCGTGCTTTATTAATCCAGAACGGATGTGAAGCAGCTTTGGAGGTTTTACCCACAAATATGGTAGCTGAAGAGAAATCTGAGCTTGACAAGAAAGCTCACACTACCATGATTTTGTGTTTAGGTAACAAGGTCCGGAGAGAAGTTACCGGGGAGACGACTGCAGCGGGGTTTTGGTCAAAGCTTGAGTCTTTGTACATGACAAAGTCATTGGCCAACAAGTTGTACCTGAAGAAAAAGTTGTATACATTCTACATGCCGACTGGACGAAAGATTTCCGAGCATATAGATGAGTTCAACAAAATCGTTCTTGATTTAGCAAATATTGAGGTAAAATTCGAGGATGAAGATCTTGCTTTATTGTTACTCACTTCTTTACCAGCATCATACAAACACTTTGTGGATACCTTGCTTTATGGACGGGAAGCTTTGACTTTAGTGGACGTGATGGCCACACTAAATTCAAAGGAAATCAAAGAAAGGTCCAAGGCGAAAAGGGATGATGGTAAAGGGTTTTATGTGAGAGGAAGAACTGATCGCAGGAATTCACACCAGTCAAAGGGAAAGTCAAGATCGAAGTCTCGATGTGGAAGACTCAAATGCTTTTGTTTTCCAACCTGAGGAACACTTGATAAGAAACTGTCCGAAGAATAATCGCAAGAAGTCAAAAGGTTAGGTCAAGAAAGATGATCAGCCAAGCTCCAGTGGTTCGATTTATGACGGTTTTGAGGTGATGATGGTGATGAGTGCAGAGAGACTGCAAGATTGGATCATGGATTCAGGAGGTTCATATCACATGTCACCCAAGTTAGAGGTATTTTTTGATTTTCTGGAATGCGATTGGGGCAAGGTACTGTTAGGAGACAACAAGGAGTACAAGATCAGAGGTATTGGAAAGGTAAAGGTACAACTGAAAGATGGGTCAAGTTTTGTAAAACACAATGTTAGGTATATTCATGAATTGGAAAGAAACTTGATATCACTGGGAACTCTTGAAAAAGAGGGATATACCGTAAAATTGTAGTCGGGCAAAGTCAAGGTGATTAATGGTTCTAGGGTTATTATATCTAGAACACGAAGGGAGAACTATGTGTATGATCGACGTCGAAGTGCCGGTCAAAAATAACCTAATTACCTTATACTAGATAGGGTAAGCGGGTATCGATCCACGAGGACTATGTGGTTTTAGTTTATGTTTTGGGGTGATCATTGATCAATAAAAATTTTGGTTTTGAGATCTAACAACTAAAATACTTTTGATAATAAAAATACTGATTAAAAATTAAAATAATTATTAAACTAATAATAAAGCTAGAAAAATATAATAAAGATGTAAACAATTAAAAGAAAAATGTAATCCCTTCCAGCTCCTAATATTTATGGTTGGTCACACTTATGGATTATCGAAACTTTTTAGAACCGATTACAAAGATTATTTTGACTTAATATGAATGAATTAATGTTGGCATTTATTATGTTTATCAATGACTCGCGATAATAAATCTTATATTAATCCAACCAATAATTATGTTTTAACAATTTATTTAGGTACAACTTATGTTGATTATACGACCATCTTTTTTTTAACTAAATAAAATAAGTATGAATCGTTAACTAACAATAAATTGTCTCGCACAAATAATTAAACATAATATTAACTCAATAAAAATAATTTATAAATAAATTGTAAATCAATGTAATAAAATATAATAATCCAAAAGTAATGATCAAACCATAAATAAAGTTACCGGGAGGAATTACAACAAAATTAGTCGGACAACGCGATGTATCCGACCCACTTTATATCAACTACCATCGTCATTTTATTCTTCTTTTGAAACTTACTGTTGCGTCCCACTTTTCTTAACAAAACCAATGATGGCACTTTTTCTTTGGTTTTATACTTGCCTCAACGAGTGTACCAACACCAACTTTAATTTAATTATTATTTTTTCCTTTGTTGCATTCTCCACAGGGACGATTGCGTTTTTTTTCCTTTGCTATTAAAAGTGACGGCTAACCAATGACCACTTTTTTCTCCTCTTTTTTTTTAATCGTCTTTTTCCTCCCACTTTCAATTGAATTCGGTTGCATCTATCTTCTTGTATTTATATTCTTTTTTTTAGTCGGTTCACAATTTGGGCTAATTGGGCCAAAACTTTTTTTTCTTTTTATTCTTTTGGCATATAATAACTTTGGCCCAATAATAAACAACCCAACATCAATAATTGCTCGAACGAAGCCCGGACAAATAAAAAATAACCGAAAATATTGCGACGCGCTCAAATATTTTTCTTCAATATTTTTTCTTCATTTATCGGCGCTCACAATGTCTTTTCTCCAAAAAATTAATTAAGCGGCCATTTTATTCCATTTCGCTCGTAACCTGCATAATCACAAAACACACTCAAAGTACATATATAACGACAAATAAATATACAATTATGCTAAATTAACATGCTATGAGGTGAATGCAAAATACACCGATTAAATCCTCTCAACTTAACTTTTACTGTCTCGAGTAAAAATAAAATAAAAATATACAAGCATGTTAATTTCATAATTATTAATCATACTATTGAAATTTCATCAAAAAGATCACATTCAACCTAATACACTAATAACCATCCTACATGACGAATAATCCAAAATGATTACCAATATTTTTGTCCTTCTTAAACACTTAGCATAACCATTCCCATTGATTTCATTTACTTTATGTTTCATATAATTAACCATGTGTCCAACGTACCTAATGCACACCTATAATCAATATAAACATTAATCTAAAACAAGAGGTGAAAATATTGTACACCTTTTATAACATTGGAGTTTTTATACCATAAGAGCGCATCATAAGCCATCATACTTTAGCTTATATACTTCTACTTCCTTTCTTCTTCTTTTTTTTTCTTTCACAAATTTTTTTTTCATTCTTTTTTAACTTTTTTTTCTTTTTTTTCACATCACACATAAGCTCTTTTTTTAGCCATTCGGGACCGTAGTCATCCCGAATGCTTTATACACTTCTTCCAAGGTTGATATAAAGAGCAATTATTCAGAAAAATGAATATCTATCCTATAGGTGCATACTAAGACACATTGGCACATGAGAACCGGTTAATTAAGTCTGTTTAATTAAATGGGAACAGTTATATTTTATGCCTACTGGTACATCACATGATGGAATTATTTACCACATAGTATAATTATAGAATGCACTAAATTAAACTAATCTTTCTAATTTCATTACAATAATACAAAGATTGGGTTATATCACATAAAATTGTCTCAGCTAAGTGCAATGCTATCCATCATAAAAATTGGCGTCTGACCCATGCTAACAACTAAAGTATCACCTTGCGCTGGTGACGAATCAGATAGGCAAGCCCACATATGACTATCACCAATAATTATGACAGTTCTCCAGCTCTTTTCTAAGGCCACCGTGTGCGGGTGGCGAGCCGAATAAGATCAATTTTAAATGTCCTAACCCAACTATTACATTTTATTTAAACTTTCTACTCAATCTAAGCAAAGGTAAGTAGAGAGAATTCAACCGGCGTGGTTTGATCATCTAATTACACATATGCCTAACCACATGCAAACAATCAAATCAATTTAATAACCAAATTATACGATGGAATCGGGTGCACCTGATAATTATGGCCAAATCTTCTAGCTTGCTCCAATAAATCATCCACAAACTAATCTTCAGAATCTGCAAATACTCAACAAACATATATGTTGAAGAAACTTCCACATCTAATTAGCACAAGACTCTTATAATGTGATTTAATTTTTTTCCCAAAAATCACATTTGAACCCATTTTGACAAAAAATTCACACAAAAACATGTAACACATGTGCCCCCCCCCCAACTTAAAGCATTGCATTCTCTCTAATGCAAAAACTTTAAATTGAAATTTTGGTTACAAATCAATTTGACAAACTCACACAAAAAACAAAAACCTAACTCACTTTCGTAGGAATCACGGTTGCATTTAGCGTATGCAACAAGCCTTTAAACCACTCGGTAGCCCGACTGGACGAGTTTTGTCTCGTGAGGGTTTGTAGTGAACACACCCACAAAGTTCCACAAACCACGGGTTGCCTCCCGCGAAGCGCTAAATTTACCGTCTTCAGCCAGACATAACTCAAATGAGCTATTGAGACGGTTGGAGTGGTTCCAAGTAAACCACATCCACCGTCTCCATCTGATCACTCTCCAACTCAACATACGGCTTTAAACGGTGTCCATTAACTTTAAAAGACTCTCCACCCACCATACTTTTTATTTCAATGGCTCCGTGTGGAGAGACTTGAGTCACAATGTATGGACCCGTCCATTTACTTCTCAACTTTCCAGGATAAAGCTTAAGTCTAGCATTGAATAACCAAACTTTTTGACCAACCAAGAAAGACTTCTTGGTGATGTGTCGATCATGAAAAGCTTTGGTTTTCTCCTTATAAATCCTAGAACTTTCATAAGCATCACGTCTAATCTCATCTAGTTCAGATAATTGAAGTTTCCTAGAACTACCTGCTTTCTCTAAATCCAGATTAACAGTCTTAATCGCCCATTCAGCCCTATGATCTATCTCAACCGGTAAATGACACGCCTTGCCATATACCAACTTATACAGTGACATACCAATAGGAGTCTTAAAAGCCGTCCTATATGCCCACAAAGCATCATCTAACCTCAAGGACCAATCTTTCCTATCACTATGAACGGTTTTTTCTAAAATTCGCTTAATCTCCCTATTAGATACTTCAACCTGTCCACTAGTCTGTGGGTGATAAGGGGTAGCTATCCTATGATTAACTCCATAGTGTTTCAATAATTTCCCAAATCTAAATTTCTTAAAGTGAGAACCCCCATCACTAATGATAGCCTTAGGAATCCCATGTCAAGCAAAGATATTCTTCTTAACAAACTTAAGAACTACACTATGGTCATTGGTTCTAGTAGCCTTAGCCTCTATCCACTTAGACACATAATCAACTGCCACTAAAATGTACACATTGCCATGGGAAGTGGGGAATGGTCCCACCAAATCAATACCCAACACGTCAAAGATCTCAACAACAAGTATGGGATTCATAGGCATTTGATCACGCCTTGAAATCCCTCCAACTTGTTGGCAATGAATACATGCTTTCACAAAAGACTGGGCATCCTTGAATATAGTCGGCCAAAAGAAACCGTTTTGCAGGACTTTATGCCCAGTTTTCGTAGCACCAAAGTGTCCACCACATGCATAAGAATGTCAATGAGCCAGTATGTCCATATGCTCATGGTCAGGAACACATCTCCTAACGACTTGGTCAGCACACACTTTATAAAGCTCCGGATCCTCCCAAATAATGCTTCAACTGGGAGAAGAAGTATTTTCTTTGTTGCTTGGACCAAAAATCCGGAAGCTTTTTAACAACTAGGTAATTAACTATATTTGCGTACCAAGGAACCTTAGAAACCTCAAATAAGCTTTCATCCGGAAATCTTTCCTTAATCACATCAGAAGGGTTCACGGCGGAGGGATAATTCTAGACAAATGGTCCGCAACTACATTTTCTAACCCCTTTTTATCCCAAATTTCTAGATTAAATTCCTGTAAAAGCAAAATCCACCTAAGCAACCTCGGTTTTGTCTCTTTCTTAGTCAACAAATGTCTTAAGGCACTATGATATGAAAATACTATCATCTTAGAATGCCCCCAAATATATGACCTAAACTTATCAAGAGCAAAAACCACAGCTAACAACTCTTTTTCAGTAGTGGTGTAATTCATTTGAGCTTCTGAAAAAGTCTTACTAGCATAAAAGATTACAACGGGTTTCTTATCGACCCGCTGTCCTAGAACCGCCCCAGCGGCATAATCACTCGCATCACACATGATCTCAAAAGGCTTCGACCAATCAGGTGATTGTAGAATAGGGGCTTCTACAAGCTTTTGCTTAAGCATATTGAATGCTTTAAGACATGATTCATTAAAGTCAAAGCGTGCATCTTTTAAGACTAGATTACAAAGAGGCTTTGATATTGCATTAAAATCTTTAATAAATCGCCTATAGAACCCAGCATGACCAAGAAAAGATCGCACACCTTTGACGGTAGTGGGAGGAGGAAGGGTTGAAATTACCTGAACTTTGGCACGTTCAACCTCAAATCCTTTTTCAGACACAACATGCCCTAATACAATTCCCTCTCAAACCATGAAATGGCTCTTCTCCCAACTAAGCACCAAATTAGTTTCGGTGCATCTTTTTAACACACTTTCAAGCTGATCAAGGCAGCTTTCAAAGGATTGACCAAAGATGGAGAAATCATCCATAAATATCTCTACAGATTCTCCAACCATATCAGAAAAGATACTCATCATATACCGCTGAAAGGTAGCAGGTGCATTACACAGGCCAAAAGGCATTCTTCGAAATGCAAACGTCCCATATGGACACGTAAACGTAGTTTTGGCCTGGTCATCAGGATGGATGGGTATTTGATTATAACCGGAGTACCCATCCAAGAAGCAATAGAACTTTTTACCCGAAAGCTTCTCAACTATTTGATCAATGAAGGGTAGTGGGAAGTGATCTTTAGATGTAGCGTTATTAAGCTTACGGTAATCTATACAAACTCTCCACCCAGTAACTGGTCGGGTTGTGAGTTTTTCCCCATTCTCGGTTTCCACAACGGTGATTCCGGCCTTTTTAGGCACCGTTTGAGTAGGACTTACCCATTTACTATCCGAAATGGGATAGATGATACCGGCATCTAACCATTTAAGAACTTCCGTCTTCACAACCTCTTTCATATTAGGATTTAGACGCCTTTGCGCATCTCTTGCTGGCATAATATCTGAGTCCGTAACAATTCGATGCATACATAATGAAGGGCTGACCCTTTCAAGTCTAAAATCGTCCATCCTACTGCTTCTTTGTACTTGGAAAGCACTTTTAGAAGTGCTTCCTCTTGTGATTCAGAAAGATCAGAAGCAACAATAACGGGTAATGTATTGTTAGGACCTAGAAAAGCATATTTGAGATTAGATGGCAAAGGTTTTAGTTCAAGAGTTGGAGGCACCTCCAGAGACGGCTTCGTGGCCGTGTCAAAAGTAGAAGGCAAGGGCTCCACTTTATAAGACCAAGGTGGTTTTTGATGGTCCAAAGAACTGACCAAACACTCTTGAATCTCTAGAACTTCAGCAACATCAAGAATCTCCTCATTCTCACCAGTTAGATATAATTCCAAAGGATCATCCTTAAGCATACGGGATGCATGCTTTTGGACTTCCTCATCAATCACATCTAATTGGTAACATTCATTCATCGTAGGAGAATTCATATAATTAAACACATTCAATCGTATCTTCTTATTACCGAATGCAATATCCATGGCACCAGTTCGACAATTAATCCTAGCATCTATCGTGGCTAAGAATGGGCGCCCAAGGATAATAGTTGGTTGAACATCTTTGTATTGTGACTCGGTGTCCATAACAAAGAAGTCAACTGGGTAGTAGAAATCATCAACTTTCACAATAACATCCTTTAAGATACCTCTAGGAATTTTAGTAGATCGATCAGCTAAGGAAATAATGGTTTCTGTCTTACGAAGAGTTCCTAAGTCATACTTATCAACCAAACTAGCAGGAAGGATGTTAATACTGGCACCAAGATCAAGGAGCGCCTTCTTAATGGCAATATTTCTGACCACAACTGAAATCAATGGTGCTCCAGGATCTTTGAATTTAGGAGGAAGGGAGCTAGATAAGACCGCACTAACATGCTCAGTTAGGTCGATCTTTTTAGGCAAAGACGCCTTCGGCTTCCTCTTCTGGGTACACAAGTCCTTTAAAAACTTGGCATATGCAGGAATTTGATTGATAGCATCAATAAGGGGGAGATTGATTTTAACTTGCTTGAAAGTCTCCCACATATCCTCAGCATGAGGACCCTTTTTAGCTAACTTTGCAGATGTCGATTTCTCCAAAGCCGTAGGGTAAGGTGTGTTAGACACACCACCCTCCTTAACTTCGAGAGATTCAGTAGCTTTAGGATTCGGTGTTATTGGTTTAGGAAAATCATTTAACAAATCATTTACCAACTCAGAACCGGACTTCACATTATCAGAATTTTTACCTTCAACAATAATTTCGTCATCAATAACGAAATCCTCGACATCAGTAGAATTTGGAATTCCCTTGTCATTGTTGTAGATTTTACCGTTTCGGAGAGATGTCACCATATTCACATGCTCATTTCCATTTTTCTTGTGTGCGGGATTCATGGTGGGGTAGCTCGGTAGCCTTCCCTCATCTCTTTTGCTTAATTGATCCGCTAATTGACCAACTTGTCTCTCAAGAGCTGCAATAGATTTAGTAGTGGTCTCGTGTCTTTGATTAGTGACCTCAAATTTTCTATTGATCTCTTGATTATTGGTAGATAATGAATCCATAAGCCTATCAAACTTTCGGTCAAGGTTCAAGAGACGGTTGTCATCTTGGCCTTGGCCCTGATTTGGATATTGTTGTTGTGGCCTATGATTGCAAGAATTTTGTTGGAAATTAGATAAATCGCCACCCTCGTACCTTGGTTTGTAACCATAGTGTTGTTGTTGGGTATTATTAGGGCGATTGTATTCATCTTTCCAACGGAGGTTGGGGTGATTGAGCCATCCAGGATTGTAACTTTCAGAGAATGGGTCATTTCGTGGACGACCACCATAGACTCCATTTACCTCCTCATTTGGTGGTGCCCCCCAAATTTGACAATTATCAACGGAGTGACTTGGATCACCACACATTGAACACCCACTATGCGACACATTTGACACATTTGGAACACCTTTTCCTATATTTTTCAACAAAAGATCAACTTTCTTACTTAACTCGCTAATTTCAGAATTTGTGCCACGTTGGTTAGACACATAATTGGCGGAAGATTGGTGGTTGTTTCGATCCACTGAAGCTTGGGTCTTAGAACCTTTGCTTAGTTTTTCAAAAAACTCCCATTCTTCATCCATAGGTCGCGAGAAAAACATACCCCCACTAGTGGCCATCACAAATTGTTGGTTGTTATAATCCAACCCATCATAAAAGACTTTGACAAGCTCCCATTTTGGAACATCGTGATGAGGGCATGTTCTTAATAACTCCTTAAGTCTATTAAATGCTTCATGAAACTGCTCGCCTGGGATTTGACGAAAGGATTTAATCTTATTCCTAATGGCAGCAGTTTTACTTATAGAATAAAATTCCTCAAGAAAAGCAGATTGCATTTCAGACCATGAGTTAATACTACCTGGCTCGAGCGATGAGAACCAATCCTTAGCTTGATCTTTAAGAGAAAAAGGAAAAAGGCGAAGTCTTACCTCATCCTTGGTAATATTATTAACCTTATGTGTGTCAGCAATTGAGAAGAATTCTCACAGATGTGCGTATGGCTCCTCACGACCTCTAAACACTGGCAAGATTGCTATGAGGTTCAGCTGGATCTTGAAGTTACTTGTAACCCCTTTAACCGGATCCGGATAAACGATAGGCGAGGGATCCTCGAAGATCCACGGCCTGTAATAAGAATCAACACCCCGTGGTAGGGATTCTTCTCCGCTACTACTTCCGCTCGCACCTCCGCCAACATCTTCGTCACCTGGCATTTCAGCGAAAAGCTCTGCTAAACCTGAAAAATCAAAATTAGTAGAAAACTGTCAAAACGTCTTCCTTCTTAACCGTGCAATTTTCTCAACCTCAGGATCGTAAGCTAACGGTGATGTACGTCCCGATCTTCGTGTGCGCATACACTAACCTGCACACTCACAAGAAACAAAACAAACAAACAAAACAAAACAAAACAAGAAAAATAAAATCTTTTTGTATTTTTGTATTTTATTAAAGAAAAATATTAACCAAAACTTAAACGAAAAGCTCACTGAGTCCCCGGCAGCGGCGCCAAATTTTTAACGACGTCGAAGTGCCGGTCAAAAATAACCTAATTACCTTATACTAGATAGGGTAAGCGGGTATCGATCCACGAGGACTATGTGGTTTTAGTTTAAGTTTTGGGGTGATCACTGATCAATAAAAGTTTTGGTTTTGAGATCTAACAACTAAAATACTTTTGATAATAAAAATACTGATTAAAAATTAAAATAATTATTAAACTAATAATAATAAAATTGGTAGCGCAGCTTGTTTCGCGGCTTCCTTCCAATTTTGTGTGATTAATAAAATTGGTATTTGAATAAAAAAAAATAAAAAAATAAAAAAAATAATAATAAAGCTAGAAATATATAATAAAGATGTAAACAATTAAAAGAAAAATGTAATCCCTTCCAGCTCCTAATATTTATGGTTGGTCACACTTATAGATTATCGAAACTTTTTAGAACCGATTACAAACATTATTTTGACTTAATATGAATGAATTAATGTTGGCATTTATTATGTTTATCAATGACTCGCGATAATAAATCTTATATTAATCCAACCAATAATTATGTTTTAACAATTTATTTAGGTACAACTTATGTTGATTATACGACCATCTTTTTTTTAACTAAATAAAATAAGTATGAATCGTTAACTAACAATAAATTGTCTCGCACAAATAATTAAACATAATATTAACTCAATAAAAATAATTTATAAATAAATTATAAATCAATGTAATAAAAATATAATAATCCAAAAGTAATGATCAAACCATAAATAAAGTTACCGGAAGGAATTATAACAAAATTAGCCGGACATCGCGATGTATCCGACCACTTTATATCAACTACCATCGTCATTTTATTCTTCTTTTGATACTTACTGTTGCGTCCCACTTTTCTTAACAAAACCAATGATGGCATTTTTTCTTTGGTTTTATACTTGCCTCGACGAGTGTACCAACACCAACTTTAATTTAATTATTTTTTCCTTTGTTGCATTCTCCATAGGGACGATTGCGTTTTTTTTTCCTTTGCTTTTAAAAGTGGCGGCTAACCTATGACCACTTTTTTCTCCTCCTTTTTTAATCGTCTTTTTCCTCCCACTTTCAATTGAATTCGGCTGCATCTATCTTCTTGTATTTATATTCTTTTTTTAGTCGGTTCACAATTTGGGCTAATTGGGTCAAAACTTTTTTTTTCTTTTTATTCTTTTGGCATATAATAATTTTGGCCCAATAAAAAATAACCAACATCAGTAATTGCTCGAACGAAGCCCGGACAAATAAAAAAAATAACCGAAAATATTGCGACGCGCTCAAATCTTTTTCTTCAACATTTTTTCTTCATTTATTGGCGCTCACAATGTCTTTTCTCCAAAAAATTAATTAAGCGGCCATTTTATTCCATTTCGCTCGTAACCTGCATAATCACAAAACACACTTAAAGTACATATATAATGACAAATAAATATACAATTATGCTAAATTAACATGCTATGAGGTGAATGCAAAATACACCGATTAGTGTACTCTTTGGATGGCCATGCATTGGCCGGTGAGCTTAATGCTAGTATTGAAGGAAAAGACAGTCTTGTGCAGGTTTGACATAAAAGACTGGGACATATCAGTGAGGCTGGACTACATGTGCTGGAAAAGCGGGGTTTGTTTGGCAAGAAGGGTTTAGGTAAGCTCGATTTTTATGAGAATTGTGTTCTGGGAAAGTCACATCGAGTCAGTTTCGGTGTAGGAAGGTACACTACTCAAGGAGTGATAGACTATGTTCATTCAGACTTATGGGGTCCGTCTCAGGTGGAATCATTGGGAGGTAAGAGGTATTTCTTATCTAAAGTTGATGATTATTCTAGGAAGGTATGTGTTTATGTTCTCAGGTTCAAACACGAAGCAATTGGGAAGTTCAAAGAGTTGAAGCAGTTAGTAGAAAATAAGACTGGGAGGACGGTTAATAAGCTTAGGACGGATAATGGTCTCGAGTTCTGTAACCGGGAGTTTACACAGCTATGCACTGAGAGTGGGATTGTTAGACAATTGACTGTTGCCGGGACGCCGCAGCAGAATGGGTTAGCAAAACGTATGAACAGAACTCTCATGGACAAGGTACGATGTTTATTAATACAATCTGGATTGCCCAAGACCTTCTGGGCGGAAGCGACATGTACGGTCACATATCTTATAAATAGGTCACCATCGACAGCGATTGAGAAGAAGAAACCTATGGAGATGTGGTCGGGACATCCTAGTGATTATGGGATGTTGAGGGTTTTCGGTTGTGTCGCGTATTCACACGTTAAACAAGGTAAGCTCGAGCCGAGAGCGGTAGAATGCGTTCTTTTGGGGTATCCTAAAGGTGTGAAGGGGTATAGACTATATAGGCTTGATAATTAATCACCTAAAATAGTCACAAGTAGGAACGTAGTCTTCAATGAAAGTGTCGTGTACAAACACGCGTTGAAGGATATTGGTGCAGGTAATGATAAGTCTGTTGAGGAATTACAAGTTGAGGTGGAACTGCAGAGGTTAAATAATCATATGCTAGAGGTAGATCTGATAGATCAGGAAGACCAGATAGATCAGGAAGATCAGTCAGATCATGAAGATGGCTATGGTGAAGATGCAGGGGGTTCAAGAAATTGATCATCCACCGGATCTCACAGATTATCAGTTGGTTCGGGATAGAGAGCCAAGGACAAGAACGAAACCGGCAAGGTTTCGGGATGAGTGTAATATGGTTGCTTACGCGTTTGTTGTAGCAGAGGAAGAAGATACTCATGAACCATTGACATACCAAGAAGCAGTTGCTTGTGAAGACAGTTCTAAGTGGAAAGCTGCTATGAAAGAAGAGATGGATTCTCCGAGGAAGAATAAGACCTGGGTGTTAGTAGATCGTCCAGCTGGGCAAAAGCTGATGAGTTGCAAAAGGTTGTTCAAAATAAAGGAAGGGATTGAAGGTGTTCAAAAGTCTAGGTACAAGGAAAGGTTGGTGGCTCGTGGATTCACACAAATGGCAGGTCTTGATTACAATGAAGTATTTTTGTTGGTAGTTCGACACACATCTATTCGGGTTATACTTGCATTGACTGCGTGTAAAGATTATGAGCTGGAGCAGCTTGATGTAAAGACGGCGTTTTTACATGGAAATCTTGAAGAAGTGATCGACATGAGGCAACCACCGAGATTTGAACAAGGTATGTTTGTTAAAGAAATCTCTTTACGGTTTTAAGCAGTCACCTAGGCAATGGTACAAGAGGTTCGATGAGTATATGTTGAGCAATGGGTTTAAGCGTAGCAGTTATGACAGCTGCGTATATTACAGGACTTATGCACCAGGGGAGTATATCTATCTACTGTTATATGTTGACGATATGCTGATTGCTTATAAAAGCAAGACTGATATCGCGGCTACCAAGTCTTTGCTTAAAAGGGAGTTCGACATGAAAGAGCTTGGGGAAGCAAAGAAGATTCTTGGTATGGAGATCGTCAGGGATCGGAGTCGTAAGATTCTGAGGGTGTCACAATCCGGGTACGTTTCTAAAGTTTTAAACAGGTTTAGAATAAACAATGGGGAATCGGTAGAGATGTCATTGGGTGGGCACTTCAAGCTGTCGTTGAAGGATTGCCCAGTTAGGGATTGTGATGTTGAAAGAATGAGTAAGGTGTCGTATGCTAATGCGGTTGGGAGCTTAATGTACTTGATGGTGTGCACGAGGCCAAACATAGCGTATGCAGTAAGTGTAGTTAGCAGATATTTGGCGAATCCAGGTAAACTCCATTGGGAAGCAGTGAAGTGGATTATGAAATATTTGTAGGGAACTGTAAACGTGGGTTTGGTATATGGGACAAATCGTGGCAACCATGTGGACGTAACAGGTTTTTTTTATTCAGACTACGCTAAGGATCCAGATAAGGGTAGGTCTCTCACTGGTTACGCATTTTTAGTACAGGGATGTGTTGTAAGCTGGAAGGAAACGCTACAACACGTGGTCGCTCTTTCAACTATAGAGGCGGAGTATATGGCCCGTACGGAGGCTGTGAAGGAAGCTATTTGGCTAAGGGGACTCTTGGAAGAGTTGGGCGTGAAGCTCAACACTGTTGTAGTTAATTGTGATATTCAGGGCGCGATTCACTTATCGCGGAATCATGTTTTTTTATGAAAGGACAAAGCACATCAATGTGCGTTATCACTTTATCAGAGAAGTCTTGGAAGCGAAGACGGTTGAAGTTCTGAAGGTGGGCACTGAACACAATGCAGTGGATGCCTTGACGAAGGTGGTACCTGGACGCAAGTTACAACACTGCTTGGAGTTGCTGAGTGTTGGGATAGGCTAATATAAAGTCTAAGGTGAAAATTGTTATGTTTAGTCTTTATTTTGCCTAATTCGTATCTAAGGGTCAAGAGTCGAGTAAGCCTAATACTTGCTAAGAATAAAGGTCGATTGGCAATGTCTAAGCCCAACCCGACCCGTAGGTCGTTATATGAGTCGGTTCCCCCTCATCTCGATAAAAGGAGGTGAGGGAAACAAACCAAGCATGTCATTCTTTTAACAACTAATCTAAACGAGGGATAATACCTTGTGGGCGTCGCTTTAACTTTTCTGTCGATTTTTGCTTGTGTGTGTTCTTCGATCGATATTCCGCATCTAATAATAAGAGTTATAGGTATTAAACCCTACATAAACGTTCGGTTTTTTTTTTTGCGCCATATATCATTTGTAGTACAACACCCCACTTCCTTTGTATGGAAAACTTGTTTGACATTAAAGCTGATAAAAAGTCAAAAGATTTAAACAAGTTGACCTCAAAATATGTTGATGGTTGCTAGATTTTATTTCACAGATAGTTTGTTCAATAATGTGCGCATGACCATATATGTAAAACCAACAAATATCTACGTCATCATCTTTCTTCCCTACACACCTTCATGAATATATGAATCTATCGTCCAAATCATAAATCCATTTTTTTCTCATTGTTTTCCCTCTAGAAAAGGCCGGAATATATTAACTCCGGCCACGCGTAAACGACCAAGCTGGCCTACGGGAAATGTCGACAAACCCAACGAATGCCCCACCGCCTACGATACCTTACACATCTCCTCCTATAACGGTCGTTTTAACTATTATTCTCCTTCTCTTCTTTTTTATTGGATTTTTTTCCATATACTTCTGTAGGTGTTTCATGCAAAATTTGTTTTATACCTGGCACCTTCGCCAAAACCCCTCTAGGGCTCCGGTTGTTGGCCCTGGAGCGGAAAGGGTCCACCGTGGACTTGACCCTTTGATAATAAGTGCTTTTCCTACGTTCACGTACTCAAGCGTCCGAGAATATCAACGCGAGAACTACCCTCTAGAATGTGCAATATGTTTATGTGAGTTCAAGGATGAGAATGTCCTTAGGCTTTTAACAAAATGTTACCATGTATTTCATCAAGATTGTATAGACCTTTGGCTTGCGTCACATAAATCATGCCCGTGTTGTCGGTGTAGATTAGACACGCCGATTGAGTCACCAGAAAAATCTCCCGTTTCACACAATAGTGATTCTATGAACGAGACTCGGGAAAATGATTATCATGGAGGTTCGGTAGCTATTGATATTAATGACAACAATGCGACCACAAATGAAACCGAAATCAAAGAAGAGAAGCATGTGGTGATTGAAGTTGACCCGAATAGCGGAGAGGATAAGAGAACAGAAACATATAAAAGGTGTAATTCCACCGGGTGTTCAATTGCTAGCAACAACAAAAGAATTGAAAATGATGATAGGTTTAAGTTAAAATTGCCTCAAGATATGCAAGTTAAGCTCATTCCTAGACATAATTGGACAAGAAGCTGCACTGAATTTGGAGAATACAAAACCAAAACTTCATCTAGCAATGATGGTTTCGACGAGGTAACTCTAGAAAGAGACAAAGACAGACACAACAACGCTTAGAATAGGATTCGTAACAGATATGTTTGAGTAACTTCTACGGTTTTTAGAATTCATTAGGTCTTATATTATGTGCCCAGAGATATATATGATGTGCATACAAACAACTTCATGTATACTCCTGTAAATTTTGTAGGAATTATATTATGTACGTTAGTTGAGCTCATCTCATTATTCTTACTACTTTTAGAATGTAAATACATATTCTGCAACCTTACTCAAATGAAAAACATATTAGGATAAGAATTCAAGAACTACAATCTGTTAATGGCTAATGCACGTACAATCTTCAGGAAGATACCACACAATCTCTGTGTCGGATAACGAGAAACAATCAGGAGATGAAACTAATTGTACTGTCGACGAAAGGCAATAAACCTTTTGGTCATTGACTACACCAACTGGTCAAGTAAAGACAATTAAATACGACGTTTGTGAATTTACATGTTAAAACATTACTCTTTATAATATTCACAGTTCTGTACAGGATGATGGTACTGTTGACCACTTGTCTCGAAAATGAAATTTCATGATGAGGCAAAATTTAACCCAAGTCACATGGGATTTGGGCTAGTCGGTGACCAAATACATATCTAAGTTCAACGGATCACATACGTTTGGTTAAATGTATGGGAACTCATAAATCTAAAGTTTTTCTTTGTCCTCATTTATATAAACAATTGGTTAATTTTTATGGCTAAAAGCCTAAAACTATGAAAGAAAGTCGAGTTTTACCGTGAAAAGACTCGTATAGATCGAGTAATAGTCTTCTTAAATTATATAAGAAAAAGAAATATAAGTACATACAATTTATAAATCTATACACAAACAAATATAATACTAGTATAGTGATGGAGGATCAAAACTGAAAAAAAGAATGAAGGATTACTTTAGCAAATTTATTTGGATTAGAAGTAAATTACAATTTATTTCAAGTAAAATTATATTTTAGGTTTATCTTTACATGTTTGATTAGGATTATTATTATATTCAAAGACGCGTTGAATCTTTTTAAAACTTCTTACATTTATTTATGTGCGTTTATGTTCTTTAAGTTATTAATAAACGAATGTGAACTACTTTAAGTCTAAATAAACGAATATAAACAATATTTTTTGTGCGATTATGACTTCTAGTTCTTTTATTTGTTCGGCTAAAATTAAATAAAAGATACGAAAATACCTTCGTTTGTGTTAGTTCGGTTCGTTTATATTGTGTGTGCAAACACAATATCCTATACCGGTTGAAACATAATCGCAAAGTTAACATATAAAAGCTTGATGGACTGCACGTACGTGTAATTCTTTCGACTACATGCATTTGCTTGGCTTTTTTTTTAATGTATTTGGGCTTGTAATTGCACTTAAGCCCACAACAAAAAGCCCGAATTAGCTTAAGCTTAATATTGTCATTCTTTTAACTTTTTAATATTGCTTATTCTTAACACCCATGAGATCGTAATTTACTGGCAATGTTGTTATTATATACCACAAGATCATGCTTAAAAACTATTTTATATTAATGTGCTTTTAAGCAGTTTCTTCATAACACTTAAAAACTGTTAATATGCCCAGCCCTTAATGTGTTTTGGAGTCTCAATAAAATGTCTCAAGTTTCTATCGGTTAACTACAAACTCCTTACTGCGACAAGGCTTGGTATGTGGAGTCTGGAGTTTACGTGTCCGGTCATCCAAGCTGGCGCGGGTGAGTTTTCCATCATTAAAAAAAGAATTGGCATTCAGAACGTATCACAATGACAAACATGCATCACCCGTTCTTGTTTTAATTTATTGTGCTATTTTCATTCCAGTTACCCATACGGGCTGCTGTTTTCTTTGATTTCCTAAAACGTCGGATACAATTGAAAAGCGGCGCACCATGGTTGTGTGGTTACATGAGAATCATGGAAGGATGTTTTTGGTCTGCATATATAGAAGGTGTCTCGGTGACTCAAACCTTTTCATATTCTAATCGATCACAAAGACTAACGACTTGTGTATACCGTTCTGCTTTTTTTATAAGTTAAACCTAAACTTATCTGTACATAATCTATTACAAGTTTGCTCATATGACAGTCCACACTCCACAGTAAAGGTATTATAAAACTTGTTGCTCTTGATTGTCGTCAATTGATTCAGTTTTGCAGTTCGAAGGCAGGGGTCCTCCCCTCCTTTTACAAACATATGACTGAATATTTTGTCTAGTTTTGTCTGAGTCATACAAATGTCTTGTCTTTCGTATAAGGATTGTCTATAACACTTTAACTGATATGACGAGCCATTGAAGGGGAAAGTTGAATTAGGATGGACTTATAAAACATGTGTAATTAAGCCTGGCTATATTTGTGTAGTAGATAAATCCTACAACCTGAATACTAGATAAAGCGGAACCTCGATCTTAAAGACACACCCAGCAAAGATAATCGACAGAAAAGAAAAAACGA
Organism: Glebionis coronaria; assembly: GCA_025667525.1. Classification (NCBI taxonomy): domain Eukaryota; kingdom Viridiplantae; phylum Streptophyta; class Magnoliopsida; order Asterales; family Asteraceae; genus Glebionis; species Glebionis coronaria. The sequence continues at coordinate 38,357,296 of CM046874.1, read as the reverse complement.
TGCACACAAGGTAATTATCCCAAATCGTATTTAAACGACATACTTATTCAACATGGTCTTTCTGTTAGTAACCCCGTCGCATTTTAGGTAGTTTATATGCTCTCCCGTCATGAACTTACGAATCACGATATACAATTTGATATTAAATCCTATCCCGTAATTTAAGATTCATGCTATAACATAACCAACGGCTTTTACGGTCATTGTGCCCTTTACTCTTTTTAAAAGTGTACTGATCCAAGTCAGATTTCTATCGGTATCCATGTAATGTAACGCACAAATGAAGTCTACTATTTGACGATATTCACATGTATTTCTGGAATTAGCGACTATACGTGAAAGATCAGTTTTCATGATATATTCTGGGAAGTTTTTGCCCGCCACTTTTGCTCCTGTAAGTACACTCATGTTTTTTAACGTTTGGAATTTGATGCTTTTACAATATGATGCCAAAGGGAAAAACTCTGTTGTGTTGTTGTACATTTGTACATTTGGTACCTTAAAGATGTAGTGTCTCATTTTACCTCTTCACTTTCGAGTTACAGGTGGGAAATCAGTGACAAGTATGTTCACGTGATGAAACCGAGATGATATCATCTGTTCTCGCATGTTGAATGTGGCCGTGAACATGACAGTTCGAAGATGGCTGATCATTAATATTGTTCTTAACAAATGGTATGTCGTTAAGTACAGAATATGCAAATACTTTTTGGAAAAAAAGTAGATTCTTTCCATCATGCTGCTGATTGTAAGTGCAGTATAGTTTAGATCACTAGCAACACGAAGTATTATTACATCGAAAAAAAGTGTAGCATTGTTGATTTGTTATAATTACTTGTATATTGGACCAATAGCATCTATAAGTATCATCACATCAAAAACAGAAAAAAAGATCGAGTAGCGTTGTTGATTTAGTACTGCACTGTATTTTGCAATAGCTGTTTAGACGCAATGAAATCTTTCAGATTAAGAGACAACTACACTTATTACTAAAGTTAGGTTTGCAAATTGAGTTGTGCAAAGCGCGTAGAAACAGTATTATGATCGGCTTAAAAATCATTAAAGCGATAAAGGGAAGTAATTTGTGACGGAGCAGACAAGTTTTATAAGTTCGTCTCGAAAGATCAACATGGGCTGCAACTTGTTCCCCCCTAATGTCGAGATGCCAAAATCTTGAATGTCTCCTAGCAGTCCCTGCGTCTCTTTGCACTCCCTGCGTTTCTCTGTCTTCTAAAGTGTACATGGCTTTTGTTGGTTTGCTGCAAAGATTGTATCATCTCATACGTCTTTCATCTTTGGCTTCACACCTTTCAATCCTCACGGTCATAAGGTTCATCACGAACCAATAGTTCCTTTTCTTCTCGAATTTCTTATGAAAAACGTGTTCTTCCTTCTTTTGCAATAAACCACGCAGCCATCTTCTCTGTCTCTTTTCTTTCTGTTCTTCTCTTTCTTTTCCGAATCTGTTTTTTTTCTTCTTCTGCCTTTTATGTTTTCTTCCATTTTTCTTATCATAAACCGAATAAGAATATTGAAGAAATCTTTTCTTATCATAATCCGAATAAGAATCTTGAAAAATCTTTTTCTTATCATAATCCAAATAAGAAATCTGTAAAAAAACCTTTTTTCTTCTTCATCCGCTGCCTTTTATCCAAGGCATGTTCCTCTGCCTTTTTTCTTTTCGTCTTTCTTGAATGATGATCGAACCATGACGTTTGATTCTCAGGCTCTGATACCACTTTTGTAGAGGTCTGAATCATATATTTCCAGGATCGGATAACGACCAAACTAATCATGGACGATCATATAAATAAAGAGAGGAATTGATTTAGGGAAGAACAAGAAAAAGATATGGGTGAACCCTTCTGCAGAATATTATTGATAATAATGAATTGGGTTGTTTTGTTTACAGGAAATCCAATCTATATATACAAAGTGAATCGGTGTGTTTGTGTGGTAAAACACCCGTTCAGTAAAAGTAAACGTTATGGTGTATGCATAACCGTATATAAGTGCTTCTAGGGTTTGGATCGGTTTGGATCTGGGCCTAAAAGCCCTTTTCTTCCTTCCTGTATTATCTTCCAGATGTACACTTGCAGGCTGTCCTTTTTTGGCGTTGTTGATTTAGTACTGCACTGTATTTTGCAATAGCTGTTTAGACGCAATGAAATCTTTCAGATTAAGAGACAACTACACTTATTACTAAAGTTAGGTTTGCAAATTGAGTTGTGCAAAGCGCGTAGAAACAGTATTATGATCGGCTTAAAAATCATTAAAGCGATAAAGGGAAGTAATTTGTGACGGAGCAGACAAGTTTTATAAGTTCGTCTCGAAAGATCAACATGGGCTGCAACTGATGTTATCCTCTTTCACATGGCAGTAGCAAATACGAACTTTTACTCTAGTGTAAAAAAGTTAGTTTTGCTATTTGAAAATAGGTAAACTGTAAAACGGATGAGGTTTTTCAGTGTTAAGTATATATAACCGGAAAGGCGAGTCTTTTTTCACTTAGATGTAGGCGGCCTACCAGAAGAAAAAGTAGTAAGTTGTATTTCAAAATGATTCAAGGATCTGACATATGAAATGAATCTATGATCTCTGATTAATTAAAGGTTATCTAACTTCAGTAACCTAATCACAAAATCGTTTACTAAATAAACTTGTACATATAAACTCTAATTGGAAGTAAACAGTAGCAGAGTAGGCAATTTTTCTAATTTTGACTTCAAATGTCGACATGAGCTGATAAGCTGCGTCTGATATGATCCTTTATCATGTGCGGGTAACAAATACGAACCTGTATTCTAGGAATAGCTCCTATCATGTCTGCCCTTTTCTTGTGAAACATATATATGTGGCATCATTTGGCATCTGGTTTCACATAACGACTAATGAAATAATTCCTTGATATCGATTACACGCAGATTTATCACACGGACCCTTTTGGAGTCGAGTAGATGGTTACTACTTTAAGTAATGATGCCTAAAATGAAGTTAAAAATGCAACTTTTCCACATTATCTCGTAACAAATAAGAACCTGTTTTGTAGTAGAAATATACTCCAACGTGGTCTATGACAAGATTCATTGGCATTTTACTAGCACATAATGAAGCAATAGGAAATGTTACTATTTTCTGATAAAAGATTAATAATGTTTAAATCACGGAACCAATAGGAAAATATAGCATACAAATTGGTCATTTCCTATCTGTCATGTTGTACAAAATTTAGGGTCATTGACACCATAAAGCCCATAGATTATGAGAAGTTACTATGTACAAATTGTACAATTGCTTTTTGTGTCTTGGATTGCATTTTAGTGATGTCAAATATATGTTTTTGTAGTACACTGTTATCTTGCAGTGTGGTCAGTTTATGATCTTTGTCTTGAGATGGTAGAAAATGATTATGAAGGTGAAAAAAAATACAGTAAATTTTTTTTTTTTGGGGTGAATGTGAATGATTGGTTTGGTAGTATAATATATATAGAGATAGATGCTTGTTGTCACATGGATTTTACTGGCAGGGGTAGATGTCAGACAGGTTGGACCATGGTCCAAGTGAGACCACCCCCCACCCTCAACCTCTCATCAGTCATCTTCACCACAATCTTCACTGTTCACAGTCCCACTGATATCTTCTTACCCTTGTTTCCTCAATTTTATCACACAGTAACAAAGCCCTACTTTTTTATTTCTTATATTTGTACATGGTATATTTATCTTCTACTGTATGTTTCATTTTATTTTCCTTGGTAATCCAAACTCTTGAGGAAATACTAGTTTGTAGGATTCGAGAGGCGTTTGTCTTAGCTTATATAACGTAATTTTTTTGGCTTATATAATTTAAGTTCTATTTTTGTGGCTTATTTGGATATTTATGGACTTATATAAGTTTATCATCATCTAATAATCTTATATAAACCCATAAATCTTCAAATAAGCCACAAAATCAGGGCTTATGTTATATAAGCCGAAATAAGTTTACGCTATCGTCTCATGGTTAGGTTAGGTATTTCTTACGTGTCAACCACACACGTTACATTCTATTTGTCTCAAGTTTTAGTTTTTGAGATTGTTATCTATTCATATTTCTATTACTTTGAAATTTCAATGTCTTTAAAGAAAATACTTGTTAAAAACAAATGGACCACTACCTTTCTTTCTCAATGAAAAATACGTAAGGATGTGCTTTCAATAAAAAGTATACAAAGAGATTCTACTTTTAAGGACACAAGCAAGTAATATAGGAAAATACATCTCTCATACAATCGAATACAAAATGTGAAATCAAAATTTTCAAAAAAAGTATCAACTAAATTAATATGAGAACTTAGTTTTGCTACGTAGAAGAAATGAAGTCATCTCATATGTCAGTATTATGTAGAATATCAGAGACGAAGTCAAGACGAAATCTGACCGAATTGCACAAATTTTTTGAATTGTAATATAACAGATGTAAAAAATAAATTAAAACGAAAGGTTTCAACACGTTCGTTTCGATTGATTAAGTGCATTTAAGATACATTTAGAAAAAATCGATGTTTTCATCACAAATTAACCCTACACAGAAAAATTTCATAAGGGTCACGGGCACCCGCGGGAACTCCCTAGCTCCGTCCCTGTAGAATATAGATAAGAAAAAATTTCATTTTTGGTCACTATCGTTTACACCAAACATCAAGTATGGTCCCTATCTCAAACTAAGTCCACAGATCGTCCCTATCGTTTACATTTTCGATCAAAAATCATCCCTATCTTGGATGGGCGTTAGTTTTGGCAGTTAAGTCAAATAAGGGGCAGGGTATTTTGGGGTTTTTACTTGTTTTCCATGCATTTATGTATCCACCCACCCATTTTTACACACACACACGCACTATCACATCTCTCTCCCAAATCAAAACCCAAATCCAAATTAGTTCCATCTTTTTTTTACTTTTGATAGTATGTGTGTGTGATCTGGGTTAGACACGGCATAGACCCAACTAAAATCATATTATTTCGCTGAGTCACCTATAAGAATGTCACTTGAGACCTAAACGTATACCGGAGGAGCTCATATTAACACCCTGGTTGAAGTGAGATGTTGATGAACTCCTTTAAAGGGCAAACATTAGTCCTCAACTATGAACAGTTTTTGTTCTTTCCAATCTGCCAAACAAACAAATCTTTGTTTCTCTCGTCTTATTTTTAGAATCCTGAACAAAAAGGAATGGACTCAAATAGCTTCTCCTGAAGCAGCAATGAAGCAGCAACCAGGAAATCAATATCCCCAGTAATCGTTTCTAATTTCATCATCAAATTTCCTTTTCAATTCTGGGTGCTTCTCGAAGTATTCATCAGCTGTCATGGTACTTAGTTTTTTCTTGAGTTCTTGGACATCAACAATTTCTTTTTCCAATATTTCAGATTCCTTTAGGGACTTCTACTCAGCCTCCTTCAGCTCCACCAACAGTTCATCAAACTTTGGTTTGTACTTGGGAGTGGCAGTGTCTACAAACTTGGGGAAGATGTTGATGAACTCATGAAGCCTTGATGACTTTCTTGAAAACCCCAACACAAAACCAAAGGCACGAAAAAAACTTCACAGACACTTCATCTCTTACAAAATCAGTTTAAATCACAAAACCAAGATCCCACCAAATCCCCTCAAAAATCATTTTAACAAAAAAAACAAATCATGTTTAAGAATCCTCCCATCGATTCATAAAGAAAACAAATCCCACTTCAATCCAAATCAAAACTAAGTCCATCACAAATCATTCCACCATAACAATCTCAAATATCCACCATCATCAAAATAAAGAAGACTAGAAGAAATCGTGATGTACACACGATTTATATCTTCTTTGATATCATCGAGGTATACAAAACCCTATAAATCAACTCCTCAATTTAATCCCACGAACTGAAAAACCTCACACAACCCTCGACTCGTAGATCGATCTTCACCAAAAAACCCAGAAAAACAAATCGAAAATAAAGGTTGAATTTGTTTATTGTGGCCTCATAAATGGATTCGTTTAATTATTTGCTTTTCTGAGATAGAAATAAAATGAGATGGTGTCGCGGAAGTGTGATTTGAGAAGATGAAAATTGTGGACTGGATCTGATTTTTTGAGTGATAAAGTTTTGAGATGATTAATTACAAGATAAGATGTTGAATTGGCAAAATGGTCTCATACATAGAATTGGATTTTGGGGGAGAATTGAAGTTTCTAGGGGAGATAAAGTTTTAAGATGATTAAATACAAGATATATATGTGTATGTGTGATGGTGATTGTAGGCATTAAATACAGTTTAAACAAGGAAAAGTCCAAAATACACATCTTTTCATTGAACTTAACGGAGAAAACTAACCCCCATCCAAGATAGGGACCATTCTTGATCCAAAATGCATACGATAGGGACGATCTGTGAACTTAGTTTGAGATAGGGACCATACTTGATATTTGGTGTAAACGATAAGGACCAAACGTGAAATTTTTTCTATAGGTAATATGGTGTAGGTCCTTAAAGTTGATAAAATGAGAAGCAATAAAAATGGGTAAATGTCATATTTATTGATTAATTTTGATTCTTTTATGAGTTTTTGGTTCGTGTACGAGTTTTTTGGATGTTTTTGTTCGTGTATGAGTAGTTGGTTCACAATTTTTAATATTACTAGTTTCTCGTGTATCAGTTGTTTATCATAGTTTATCAATTATTTGTTAACTCGAATGTAATTATTGATAGTGTATCACTAAATTTGCGAATAGAATGATTATTTATGCTAATAGTATTTTGTGAAGCAAAACTATGTATCGTATGTATCAGGTATAAAATTTTACTTATCAAAATTTTAGTGCTTTTTATATCAATTTTTGTGTATAAGATTTATTGTTTTGTGTCTAATACGGAGTATTAAATAAATCACATGTTAATTGATGAAATCAAAAGATAAGATGACTTCTTATTTTAACAATTTTAAGCTATTACACTAATATAACCCATCTCGTATTATGTAAATAATTTGGTTAAACTCATCCAAAAAAGTTATAAAAACACGTGTTAATTTTATTAAAAAACCTACAAATGAAGAGTATTTTGTAAAACTTTAGTTTTTAAAGTTCAAATAAATTATACCAACTTAGATTGATATTCATATTCTTTGAATAATTGTAATTTGTACACTCCCCTATAGGTTATATTTAGAAAAAACAATACAAATTATTGTTATTTATAGATATTATTATCGTAACCTGTTAAATTAATATTATATACACAAAGTCACAAATATCAAAAGAAGCACGAGTTAATATGATATTTAATGATTATACAAGATTGTACATATATGAACAACTGATGTTATTCACTTATTTGAGACTAAGTAAAGATGTCCGAAAAATGTTTTTTTTCTACAATCCACGTTTCAATAACGACTTATGTTACTTTCGTTTACAAGTTAAACTCATACTCACATGGGTTTAGAATTAGATACGGTTAAAATTATAAACGAGAATGTCAATACCAAAGTGAGTGCATGGCCTCACAAATTACCATGAGATGACGATACATGATAAGGTACATATAGCAATAACGCACGTAATCACTCTTTTAAAGTTTAAATTAAATATTAGGAAAAAAAAATTAAGAGTCTTTTTGGGTAAAAAGTTTTCTTGATAATGTACTACATGAAAGAACGATTCAGTAGAACGGATGTAAGTGAATCTCACATCTCGGCCTGCAACATAGGCAAACTACTTTCATACAAAGGTACAACTATGACTAGGTCACAATTAACTCAACATAACATAAAATATAATTAGTTTCTTCTTCCGATCACGGACCTGGATATCTCAATTTATCACCTATAATCTGTTGGTTTTCAAAAATATCATGGCCTTCATACACATAATCATCATATAGGTCATAGTCATCAACCACAAATTCACTCCATTGTTCAACAATATTTTTGTACCATATCAAACACCACCCATGAAACTTGAAATTTCATTATCAACTTGTTGAACTTCATCCTCGTTACCAGTATTAACCGAATTATCAACATTTTTAACTGGCCTCCCATAATCATTCACAATTACAAGTTTACCCTCCAACATATGTTTTTTAAAGACATCAATGCTTTATAACCAATATCATATTCACTTATCTTCCAATATGAATATGCTAAAACTTTATTGCATATTTCTAACATCAAATGTTTTAAAGCACAAGTTGGTTAAGATTAGTTACGTCATTAATATTTTATTTTAAATCAGCTAGTCTTTCTAAATGTTTAAAACATAAAAATGATCAAGGCTTGTAGCATCTTCAAGCATTTTGTTAAATCAACTAAACTCTTTTTTACTTTAGAAATAAGTAAGCATTTCTTCAAACTTATTCTTTATAGAAGTACTTTCTTTTAGATGGAAAATAATAAAGAAATATTCATCTTTGACATCATAGATGTCTTGTAAAAAATTTGGTTGATTTTAGTTGGATTTAGGAGGTATAACTTAGATTGACATGAGTCTTACCCGATCCAGCCCTCTCTTTATTAGCGGATTTCTCGGCTATAAAGTTGGATCCCTTTGGTGAATGGATCCATGGGATCAGGCTGAACAGACCTTTGATTACGTATAAATAGCAACCCTCTCCTTTATTCTAACTCACCCGTTTCATATATATATTCTCTCTATCTGATGTATGTCAAATCCTATGTCTAGATTAGTTATCTCTTTGTGATTCTTTCAAGATTCGAAGGTCACGTCGATCGTATGCAAGACACTCAGTCTAAAGCTCCAGCTCAATCCTTGTGCCAAGTCTTCATGACCATCTCATACTTATCTAAGTTGAGATATATTATACTTGGCATCTCATGGTATCATGTCCAAGATGTACGATCTTGAAATATCATGTTCTTCTTACCCGAGACCCTTTACCATTTCATATTTCTCCTAATCGAGATCTATGATCTTGATATTTCATGACTCTGCAAGATAAGAACTACATCATTTTTCGACGTTTTCTCCTTAATAAAATCCATGACATAGGCAAGTTCTTATTATCGAGTCATTTCTTTTTCCCACTTGTACTTCTTTTCATTGTAATCAAAATGTAATGCGTGTCATGTCGGTTCTATTGAGAAATATGTATTTTGCTTTGTATCGTTAATTGTTGTAAGCTTTGTAATAGATTCTACCCATGGTGTGAAGAACCCGATATCTAGATATATACCGTTAAATGGTGTAAGCGACATTGTGAGGATCTTCGTCGAAGAAGGAGTATGTGGACTAGTGTTTACGAACTCTCGAGTAGGTGACTCATGGAGTGGATTAGGGCAAGGAAAGTGTGCTTGTATCCGAACCACTATGAATACTTGTGTCATGGTTGTGTCTCTCTTTTCGATCTTTTTTGTGTCTCTATCTTTAATTTCAAATCATGAAATCAAGGTCTACGAAATCACACAAACCTGTTTTAAGTACATCGGAACATAGATTTCAATGAGTAAAACTATTCAACCTCTAATTTTAGTTTTTGACATTAGGTTATAGAAATAATCTTATTTAACAACTTTGTGTATGCATCGGGCTCTACCATGTTAAAATAAATGCATCGGGCTCTAGTATGTTAAATAAGAATTTACAAGTTTGATACTTAAATTACAAAAAAATTTGTCATTAGAATTGGATGATACATTATTTTTATATATAAATAAACAAAATTTGAATATGTATTAAAACAAATATATGAAGATTTATTCTAAAACTTAAGACATACACATAGTATATAACTAGTGTACTTAAACCGTTTTAATCCTTCGATATTCTTGTAAAGGGTTTATCCGGTAAATGCATTACTCCAAAAACAATCCAACAAACTATTGTGGGTGAATCCCGCATATCAACCAATTACATAGACAGTAGCTAACATAACAAAGAAAAACTACTCCAAAAGAATGATATGACTATAACTAGATTACAGATGACTCAATAAACATCATATACACTATATTCCAACCACAGAGCTTGATGTCTAAATCCTAACACATAGACTGAAGGTTTTAAGAGATATCATAACCATAATATAATTCATCATCAATAGGATCGTAATCATCATCCACTTTTGTTTCTTTCCATTGTTTCAATAAGCTCTTAGTAGCGAATCAACTTTCACTACTACTGTTCAAACTCGTACATGCCACAAAAAATCCAGTTATTGAACACCTCTTCCACTTCACTTTCATTATATGAATTAATTGGAGAAACAAACATTCTTAACAGCTTCTCATCATCATATACAAGCACAGGTTTTCCATCTAGTATTTTTATTTCTAGATTATTAATCCTTTCAACTATAGTGGTAGATTTTTGAAAACTAAGTGACTTAGAATTAACCTCCTTACTATCCAACATGGAATTCCCCCAAATCATACCTAGATCAACATCATTTTAAACCCAATCAAGTGAATCAAATGGGTTTGAATTACTTACCTCTTTTCAGAAAATCCATCTTGGTTATTCTTGTCACTTGTGTTACCACCATTCTTTTTAGTGACAGGTTGATAAACTTGTTTAGTCGGTTTAAACCCTACTTTCAGACCAACTTAAACTCCTTTAACAGGTTGTCTAGAATTCTGTAAATTCTTAAAGACACCTGAGGTGATTCATTTAGGACAATTATCACTGACATGACCAAAAACCTTGAAAGTTAAACACCTAGGAGGTTTCCACTCATACACAACACGTATAGTGTACCTATAGAACCCTTCACCAACAAGTTTTGGAAGATCCACTGCGATAGTATCTTTCAACTTCACGTCATCTCGAAGCTCAATCATTACTCTCATAAAAATTGACCTAATGGTTCAGTGCACATAACAGATGTATAAGAGTCAAACATCAAAGGAGGACTACGGTTTTGTTGTAATTAATGGCTTAATAACATTACATCAAGAGTAAACGCATCATAAGACTAGCTCTTGCATGCATAAATAATTAACATAACATGAAATATGAACTTACCAACTTGAATTCAATCAAGGAGAAGAACAAAGGATTAAATTGGGGACCACCACAAATATGAGTACCTTAAACGATATACCAAAACCCCTAATAAACTAAAAGCAAGTTTCTTCCACGTCTATCCACACTACACCTAAACTATTATACCCGATTGCTAAATCTCACCAAAACTTAAATACAATAACCTTGAAACCCTAACTTGGGTTTTCTATATGTTTTGCCAAGGGGGCACCGAATTTCTTTAGTGTTTTCAAGGTTTGGAAAACTTACAAATGAGATTATGAGACCCTCATTATATAGGCGATCAAATCCTTATTAGTAACTTCTCAACCACGAGTTTCTAATAAGTTATCTAAAAACATTTCACCCATTTCCTTTGCCTATAGTCAGTCGAATTCAAGCCCAACATCCCTTAGGTTGACTTTTTTACCATCTAGTATCTTATATAGATAATTACATTAATTACCTTTAATTTATAAAACATTTCTGTTAGTAAATCGTTAAACCTTTTACTTTAATAAATGATCGATAAATATTCGTGTTCCGGTAAATTAAATAAGTACAATAAATATGCCAATATTTATTATATATATATATATATTTAATAAAGCATAATGTTAGTGTATAAGTATGTGACCACGTAGAATCACGTACTTCTAGCCGTATAAATATCACTATGACTTTCGCACTTTCCAACAGCTTCCACTTGCGGAAGTTTGCGTCAAAGTATATAAACTATACGAATATTGACAAATAGTCTAGCAACATCATCAATGCTCTCAAAAGTACTTGAGTATGATTTTAGTAAACATGCCAGCCTTATGGTATAAGTTATTGCATCCCTTTTGTTTATGCTACTTTGTTAATATAAATATAGATCATATGTCATTTCATAAAATAACTAGTATGTTTCTCGATTCTGTATTGATCATGATTACCAAATGTAAAAAGACTCAATTTTAACTTTCATTTAGGAAAGATCATGCACACATCTGATCAACCCTGCGAGCGGCCTCGTATGTACCACACTCCCTTACTAATGGACGAATAAAATACCCTTTTAAATATAAGTATCTTTCACACATGTTAAAGGAATCTCTGAAAATAGATTCTATAACCGCCCTTGTACCAAGAACATTGTTTTTATATGATCAAGAAATGCTATCTATCCATGCGAAGACTGCTTGCATCTCAATCCTAAGGACTAGCAATACCTACCATATGCGTAATCACTTAATGACCCTGGTCCATAAAGCTGATTTACACTTGGTGGGGTAATCCAATTATTCAACCACATTTAATTATTTACGAGTTTGGAATAACCATCTTTAAGTATTCAACAGAATACAACCAAGTCTTAATTTAACAATACTGCTATATTGATAACCGAGAATGGATATGTTAAAATGTATATAATACATAATATAAAATATGCAGATATTACATACATAGATTAAACATGAAAATATATGATACAATCATTAAGAAATGAAAACAATAATGCCTCGTATATTAATTCATTTGTAAATAACAATTGTTTAAACATCCTTTGTCCAAATACTAATAACATAAATAAATTATTGCAGACTTACATGAGACTACAAGCAATACAAAGAACATTAGACATAGCATGATCATAATGCTTATTTAATGGCATTAGCTTCGTAAACGGATAGCTACGTTGTAATCTGTGTGAATTTTATTAAAAAAATTCTCCATCTTTGATAACTTCTCGAATATTGCAAAATCTCTTTTAATAATGTCTGGCACCCCACATGATTCCAGGATCAACAACAATGGGTATGTCTGTATAATTATGATATAACATTTCCATAGGTTATTTATTTGATAGCACGACACGTCCATGTCCATCAAAAAAATTCCTTATACAGACTGATTCCATTGAAGTTTCCTCAGCAGCTACGTACTCGGATTTTATAGGGGCATCACGATAATATTTTCCTTAGCGCTCTTCCAGTCCATGGATCCACTATTAATTATGCACACATACTTAGTTTGGGATTTAGTGTCGTCCTTATCAGTCTTAAAACTAGCATCGATATAACATTTAACTCTTAGCTCAGTTACAAGTTCTATCTCATAAACAAGAACCATATCTTGAGTATTTCAAGTATACTCAAGAATCGCTTTAACAACAGTCCAGTGAGCTTCAATAGGATTTTGTTGAAACCGATTACATAAATTTTATGCAAAGGCAACATCAGGTCTATTGCATCTAACCACATAAATAATATAACCTATTGTATAAGCATAAGGAACTCTTTGCATATGTTTCACCTTTTTAGGTGTGAAAGCACCTTGTGACTTATTTAATTCAGGCTTCTCTAAAATTGGAGTAAGCCGACGCTTGGATTCATCCATCCTATACTTATTTAGTACTTTATCAAAATAAGAACTTTGACTTAAAGATAACAACCGCTTAGATCTATCTCTTGCGATATTGATTCCATATATGTATGTAGCTTCATCCAAGTCCTTCATGGGGAAACATTTACAAAGCCAGACTTAACTTCTTGCAACATTGGAATGTTATTTCCATGAATAATATGTCATCAACGTATAACGAGGAATGCTATATTCATGTATACACATGGCTCACTAGGATTTCGAGTGTAATCAATCTTCTTGTTTTTCTCATCAAACCTTTTATTACATATTCTAGATGCTTGCTTTAATCCATAAATGGATTTTTGCAAATTGCAAACTTTACTTGGATATTTAGGATCAAGAAACCCTTCAGGTTGCAGCATATATACGTCATCGCTTTTGTGACCATTCAATAAGGATGTTTTGATATCTATTTGACACACTCATAGTCATAAAATGCAGCTATGGCTAAGAGAATCCTTATATCTCTTATGTTTGCAACATGTGAAAAGTTTCCTCATAATCTAGCCCGTAGGTTTAAGTAAACCCTTTCGCCACAAGATGAGCTTTTAAGGTGTGTACCTTGACATCCATGTTGGTATTTTTATTATAAATCCATTTACTCCTAACGGTTCTACCACCAAGAAGAAGATCAACCAAACGCCAGACTTGGTTATCTTTCATGGATGCATTTCCGCATTTATAGCAACAAGCCATTTCTCAGATTCAGGATCTTCTAATGCAGCTTGATAATTAGAAGGCTCATCATGATCCACTAGTTCATGTTCCTCAGCATCTATATAAAATTCATATCCTTCTGTCCTTGCAGACCTACGAATGGGAACATCATAGGTAGAGGTTCTACATCCATAGGTTCAACTTCAACATGTTGTTTGCTAGTGTTACCAAAAGGCAGTTCATTTTCTTATTGATGTAAATCAAGGTCTAAATTACTCCCGCTGGCTTCAAGTAGCAGAGTACTCCCACTTTCTTCTTATACCATGCGACTATTCTCAAAGAACTTAGCATTTCAAGCAACAAAAATCTTGTTATCGGTATAGTAGAAGTAGTAACCAATCATTTCCTTTGGTATCCCACGAAGAGACACTTAAAGGATCTAGTTTTTCAAGTATGGCTTGTTTCATGAGATCTCATAACACCAAGCCCTTAAATAAGAGAACTTGGGAGCTTTCTCATGCCATACTTCATATGGTGTCTTATCTACCTTCTCGGTTGGAAGCATATTGAGTATGCGTGCAACTGGCTTTAAAGCAAAACCCCAAAAGGACTTAGAAATAGGTGTAGAATTCATCATTGATCAAACCATATCCAATGGAGTTCGATTCCTACTTTTAGAAACGTTATCTTTATGTGGTGTATTATTTGGAGTGGGGATGTGATATAATACAACATTTCTGCAGATGTTCCACAAAATCATGCTCGTGTATTCGCCTCCTCTATCAAATCGAATAGCTTTAATTTTCTTGTCGAGTTGGTCTTCTATTTCATTTTAAAATTCCGTAAATGTTCAAAACACCTCATGTTTATGTTTCGGCAAGTAAACATACCCACAATGACTGAAATCATCAATGAAGTTATGAAGTAGGTAACACCTTCTCTTGACACAACTCTAAAAGGACTGCATACATCAGTATATGTGTGTTCCAATAAATCTTTAGCTCTTTCGACCACATGTGTGAATGACTTAGACGTTATTTTACCATACACACATGAATGGAGATCGGTTGTAATACACACAAGTTTCAATGAAATTGCAATAGTTAAATCTTGCATAGGATAGGTAGGTGTGATCCTTTGAACCTTGTCTTATGAGATGCACTTACTCTCTTAGATATGAGCTGATACAAGAGATTTTGTATGTAAAAATTTTTCGTCACAGTCTCTTCGAATTGATAAATGGTTAACTATGCAACTCAGTCGTTCTTTGGTGAAACAAAGATTTGTCGTTGTAGTAAAAGGAAAAGTGCACAAACTTTAACGTAAAAGGCGGTTAATTAAATCTAAGTCTAATTAAAAGTAAAGGGTGCAATATTAAAATTTTGAAGAGTAAAATGATTAAATGACTTAAAACTAAAGGGTGACGAAAATTAAATTTGACAAAGTATTAAAATGTAACTTAAACAAAGCAAATTATAATTCCAAACCCACAACAATCAGAATCCACTATCGGAATGTTGTCACCAAGTCCATCGGAATCCAGATCAGAATGTGCTATCGAAATCAGATCACAATGTTTCTATCGGAATATGGCTATCAGAATAATGAGAGATGCAACATATCGGAATGTCACTTCCATCGGAATATACCCATCGGAATGTGGTCCAGATCGGAATATTGCTCAATGAAATTGGTCAGCACTTCGACTCAAAATACCTCAAGACCCGTCGGAATGTGCGATCGCAATGTGCGATCGCAATCCCAGATCGGAATGAGGGTGATGTTACTCTAGATCGCAATCCCGGATCGGAATGCAAAACCCTTGTCCCATGCTGTCACCATCGGAATGTGGGTGATGCTATCGCAATGTGTAATTTCCCTTTCTTTTCGATGGAGAGCAAATTTGCAATAAGCACAAGAAAATAAGCTATGACTAATAAGCAGTAACCAAATAAAACTAAATGAAATGAAAAAAGGACGAGATAATAAGCAACAAAAAGTTAAAACCTTTTCAAACACGAAATAAGAAAACGAAATGAGCAAACGTTTTAGAAAAATGAAACTTTTTAGAAAACTAAGAAAAACAAATAAGCTAAGTATGAAACAAGCCAATAAGATTGTCAAACTTATAGCTTATCTCATAAAAAAACTTAGATGAAAGTAAAAAGGTTAACTTTTTAGTAAAATAAGCAAAGAGATTAAGCAAGAACTTGCTTAATCCGAATTTTAAAACAAACCAAAACAAGAGAAAGGTAGAGAGAGAATGATAAAAGGAACTTGATCAAAGGTAAATAAAGAATAAAGCAACAAAATTAAGAACACTTACTTGGAATTAAAAGGAATTAAAGTGCAAGACAAGTATTTAAAATGACATGAAAATTAAATGTGCAAAAATTAAAGATTGAAGAACTAGTGTCACTCTAGCCAACAAGAACAAATGAAAGGAAATCCTAATCTATTTATAGGGGAGATTTAGGGAGGTGCTTAGGAAGATTCCTCCCCTATTTCTTCTTTTTTAAATTGCGTTATTAAGTCCTTAATCTTCTAAATCTTTTGACTTCAATGACTTTGTCTCGGGATTTCTTCAAACGCGTCTTGTAATTCTTCAATAAATTAGACTTGAGTTCTTAGGCTTTTAGTACACTTCCGTCTTTTGACTTTTTCTTCGATAAATCTTCAGATTTGGTCTTGGACTTCCGTTCTTTTTGCACTCTTGATTTCTTAACTTCGTCTTTCGTCTTTTTCTTCGATAAAAGCCCGTGAATGCCCGTGTTTTCTCCACTTTTCACCTTTTTCGTCCTAAATCACAACAAAAGCACAAACCACGCATAATTCTGACATAAATGACAAAAAATACACGTTTTGGCTCGGTTATTTTTGTAATTAAGTGGTAAAAAGGATGGGTGTTTACACACCTATCAAATCCCCTACACTTGACCATTGCAATGTCCTCATGCAATGCATTAGTTATAAAGCAAGTTTACATTTTTCAACACAATCAATCCACATTGGCCTTTATTAAAGAAATACAAAATAACAAAACAAGTAAAGAAATCAAAAGCATACCTTAGGGTTTTGAAAATGTCATGAATGATCATCATCCTCAAGTTTTCACTTTCTCCAAACCAAGCTTAAAAACGAGATCATTGTTATTATAAGTTAGCAAACTAACACGAACTCATGTGGGCCAATTACATACTTAGACTCCCTTATTCCTAGGTGTATCTCTTATATTTTATTGTTGTCTTGAATGATCACGAGGATGCATTGTTGACTTATTTCGATAGTTATTTAGGCTGAAAATAAAGTGGGACGATTTAATCAATAGTTAGCTAAAGGACAAAATCTTTTAAAACTGCTTCTCGGGACCTCATAAAGTTCATATCTTGGCATAACTCGCTTCGCGATTTGAGACCTTTCTCGGACCGATATTTGGCAGCGACTTCATACTTCAAATCTTGAGAGACGTTCATGAAATAATGACCTTCTCTTCATAATAGGAATTTTTTCACTTGAAGTTTTGAGAGATTCTTCATACTTGGACCACGACTTCTTCATTTTTCTCCAATCTTTATTTTAGACTTTGATATACAACGATCCGCCTCCTTTTTGGACTTGGACCTATTTATCCTCATACCTTGTTAGGGCCTTTTTGGATAGACTTCTCCATGATCTTTACGGGAGTATTTGCTTTTCGTCGTGTGTCTCGATCCTTCATATTGATTTTTGATAAATGATTCTTCACATCACTTTTGGATCTTTAGCAACAAAATATAGCCCTCATGCCTTGTTAGGGCCTTTTCGGACTCGCCAATCTTCGCATCCCGCTTCAATAAGTTATGCCTTGGCTATGAACTCTAATCATTACCGAGCAACTTTTAAACGATCTTGGGCTAGAACCTAAGTAACTTTTCAAATCGTACAACCTTATTTATTGCAGATAAATTTATTAGCAAGCGATGGGAGAATATGCTTATAATTAACTCACATAAATTCACGAAAGGATACCAAACTTATAATTGAATCTATCATCTCTCGTTCTCCACAGTTTAAAATCTCAAGGAATGAGACTCGTGGATGCTTAGCCTATTAAATCAAAGTTTTGGGTTTTCGAGTCGCCTATAGGATCTTGCAAACTCTTAGACTTTTTCAAGTTTAAAAATCGCATTTTAAAGTTCCCTTGATAAACGACTCTCTAGGATCAATTATAGGAACTTGCGAAAAGTTCTTGTTCTTAACCCGTGAGAGTTAAGACTTTCGCGTTTTAAAGCTCCCTATATAAAAGCCTAGCAAAACTTGACTTAAACACGTTAAGGATACTAGCTAGAGTAAACTTAGAAAAGTAAACTCGGGCTGAGTCAAAAGATTCACAACGTTTGAAAATTAAAACCACTTTATTAAAATTTATTCTAATAAGGAAAGAAAATAACTATACAAAGGGAAAAACTAATAGGCCAAAATAGATCAAAATTTTTGAAAAATGTCGAAAAATTGATTTTCCGGTTAAAATGAGGACAAATACAAGGAAAAGGGCACTTAACTTCGATAGAAGTCCCCTACATTTAATATAAACATTGTCCTCAATGTTTAAGCATGTGGGAGTAAACTCCCCTACACTTAGGACATTGTGCACTTTGTTTAAATCTTGCTAAGGAAGAGACAACTAACGAGATTCCTATTTTAATATTGAGAAATATAAAATAGTGAATCGAAAAGAGTTTACGATAGATCCGAGAAGATGGGAACACGGAATCACGGTTCGTCAAAAATCATCAAGAGTGGATCATTGAGTGCTCGAATCCCTAAATAGAAGAAGAGAGGAAATAGCAAACACCAACGGGTCTCCCCTACACTTAGGATATAGATAGCCAAAAGATAGAAACATGGGTTGCCTCCCAAGAAGCGCTTGATTTTTGTTCACCGAGTCGTGAGCCTGACTCGACCTTGATTAGCATAGGAAGAAGCATGAAACAAATCCAACGGGATCAAAGACATAGTTTTCGTCCATCAAATAGCACATGCTTAAGGCGAACAAGGCAAGCCAAAGAAGAGTAGGCAAGGTTCCCTTAAGCAAAGATGGAGCACGGTGGGAGCAAGGATGAAGAGGTGCAAGCATATCTTCAAAAGTTCCAACGATTTTTCCTTTTATTTCATCAGACGGATACTGAGATGGCTGAAGAATATCGATACCGGGGTCGAACACCTTTTCCTTTAATGGAAAACAGCACTCAGGCTCAGCAGAATTTGAAGATTATCCGCGAAGAAAATGCACAACCTCGTCCTCAGAAGGTGGACAAAGAGGTGTTAAATCATACGTGTTGCGGATGTTGGTGTCGTCCGGTTGCTTCTCCTTTGAAAGAATTTTCTTCAAATCCAAAGTAGGATCAAGACCATAATTATCAAAGTCTAAAGGAGGAGCATCACTCTCATGAGGGAAGTATGTATTGAGAAAAGTAGAGAAGTCTTCCTCAAATGAGTAGTCATCCAAAGTATGATTAAGCATGGATGGCGGAGGATCTTCATCATGAGAAGAATCGCTCGAGAGAGTATCGGCCTCATCAAAATCATCATACGTGGGCATGTCGGGATACTCGGAAGTAAAATCTTCATAATCATCCGTATCTGAGCTAGAAATCATAAGCATCAAAGATCGGTGGAGAATCATATATGGGTGAAGGTTCCAAATTGGGAAGAGAATCATCCACATCATCTTGAAAAAGTGGGTTATCATTGCAAGACTCGAATAGAGGATTGTTGTAGACGACAAAATCATCAAGCACATTAATCATATTCGCTGATTCTCGGCCTCCAAAGGATTTGCTTGTAAGCTTCCCCATTTCAAAAACTTGTGCATCATCCCCGACTCTTAAGATGAGCTCACATTTATCCACATCTATTAAAGCTCTACCGGTTCTCAAAAATGGGCGCCCAAGTATTAACGGAATACGAGGGTCCATTTCATAATCAACTACGACAAAGTCGACCGGGAAAGTGAATGTGCCAACTTTAAAGAACACATCTTCGGCAATACCAACGGGGTAAGCGAGAGTGCGATTGGCTAGCTCAAGAGTCATTTTGGTGGGTGTAAGGTCGGGAAATGATAACTTTCTCCAAACACTTAACGGCATCAAATTAATACTTGCCCCGAGACCGGCTAAGGCAGTAAATTTGTCGGTTTGGTTAAAAGTACAAGGAAGCACAAAACGACCGGGATCTCTAAGTTTCTCCGGAAGTTCTTTAAGAAGGACGGCAGTTAACAATTTTCATTTAATCGAGTATTAACAAACTCGGCCATCTTCTCCTTCTTACTAAGAAATTCCTTAAACATCTTGACAAATTTCGGCATTTGTGCTAGAGCTTCGACAAGGGGAAAAGTGACGGTCATTTCCGAAACTTTCTTCAGATAGTTTGACACTTGAATGTCATCCTTGGTGTACATTTTGGCCTTGCCTAAGCGAGATGGATAAGGAATATTGGGTTTGGGTGGTGAAGGTGTAGGTGTAGCAGGTAAAGGTTGAGATGTTGAAGGGTGAGATGTTGAAGGGTTCTTCTTAGGTACATCGTCATGACGAGGCGGAGACAGTAATGGTGTACTAATACTAGGTGTGGGAGGAGTAGGGATAAATGGTTGTGGAGGAGGTGTAGATGATGGGGGCGGAATAGGTGGTCCTACTATGGTAACTCCACTACGGGTAGTAATAGCACTCACATTCGCTCGCGGATTGGTGACAGTGTTTAAAGGTAGAGAACTTGAAGTAGAAGGTTGAGTGGTGGGCAAGAAACTAGCCAGCATATTCTTCAAATCATTTGTTTGATTGCTGAAGGAGGATTGAATATTATCTCGAAGCTCGGATCTAATGTCATTCCCTTGCTTGGTGATATCTCCTTTCAAATTGATAATTTGGCTTTGTAGATTCTTGATTTGCTCTCCTTGGGTTCTCATTAAGGCTTCAACATCTTGATTCATGGGTGGGGCTTGTTGAGCGGGTGGGTGATAAGGATTAGAAGCTCTAGGTGGGATTTGGTTGCTTCTATTATAGTTGTTGTTGGGGTTTTGGTTTTGAGGAGAAAAACCGGGGGAAAGGTAGTTGTTTGACCGGTAACTCAACAAATTTCTATCCCCTTGAGGTCGAGCTTGGTAATTTTCCGGTGAATAATTACCATAAGCCGCATACACGTTTTCTGGATTTCCTTAAGTAGAAGGACAATCAGTGTATGAGTGTGGACCGCTGCATGTCTCACAAGGATTAGCCACCGCTTTAACTTTTTGTTGGTTTGTAGCGAGAAGCAAGATATTTTTGTTCATTTTGGTCATCATGCGGGTGAATTCCGTCATGTCGGGGTTTGCTGAAGTAGAAGAAACATTGACTCTCGGGTTGTTCCTTGAAGAAGCAGAGGAATCCCAGTTTTTGTGGTGAGTAGTCATGTTCTCAATAAGCTCTCTACACTCCTCGGGTCTCCTTTTCATAAATGTGCCACCGGCGGCTGCATTAATCGTATCACGATCACGAAAAGTCAATCCGTTGTAGAAAGTATCAATTAAGGTCACAGGGAGCATGTTGTGGTTTGGACAATGATCTATCAAGACATTATATCTTTCTCAAGCATCAAAAAGAGATTCATCGGGTTCTTGCATGAAACCGCTGATTTGATTGCGAATGCTCGTGACCATGGATGGTGGAAAGTAGCGCGACAAAAAGCGTTGAGTCATGTCATCCCATGTATGAATAGAATTATTCGGGAGACGATCAAACCATTTCTTGGCGTGGTGTGATAAAGTATGTGGAAAGAGTTGAAGGCGAAGAACATCCATTGTGGCACCGGGCAACTTCATGCTTTGAGTGATTGTAATGAACTTGTCGAGGTGTTTGTTGGCATCATCATCAGGCATTCCTCGAAAAGGATTTGTTTGCTCTTGCTGAATCATGTGGTGCTTCAACGAAAACTCCGGAGCCGTGATTTGCATCGGCGCAATCGGTCCTCCTCGTCCAAACATGGTGGGTTGACAAAGCTCCTCCATTGTCCGAAGATCGGGCTGTGGAAGAACATTGTTGTTGTTATTATTGAGGTGTGGTGGATTATTGTTGTTGTTGACACCTGCCATAGCTAAATCTTCTCGAGTCTCGGGCTCTTGATAATTAGAAGATCTAGTACGCATACACCTACAAAGGCAAAAGAAAACAATACCAAACACAAAGAGAATATATATACACAATAAAAATAAAATCTTTTTAGATTTTAGAAATTTTTTAATTTTTATGATTTTTTTTTGAAATTTTTAAGCAAGAAAAATAACGCTCACGAATGAACGGATCCCAAAAAGCAACGCGTCTCTCACAGAAAACCGTTAATCTTTACGAAAAGAGCCGGCAGCGGCGCCATTTGATACAACTAGATTTTACTTAGTTAAAAAAGTTCTTTGATATATGTCTAATCGAATTGATCCTGGTTAACTACGCGACTCAGTTGTCTTTTGGTGAAACAAAGATTTGTCGTTGTAGTGTATTTAAAATGCAAAACTTTAAAAGTAAATGGGCGTTAATTAAATCTAAGTCTAATTAAAAGTAAAGGGTGCAATATTAAAATTTTGAAAAGTAAAATGATTAGATGACTTAAAACTAAAGGGTGACGAAAATTAAATTTGACAAAGTATTAAAATGTAACTTAAACAAAGCAAATTATAATTCCAAACCCACAACCATCGGAATCCACTATCGGAATGCTGTCACCAAGTCCATCGGAATCCAGATCGGAATGTGCTATCGAAATCAGATCGCAATGTTTCTATCGGAATATGGCTATCGGAATAATGAGAGATGCAACCTATCGGAATGTCACTTCCATCGGAATATACCCATCGGAATGTGGTCCAGATCGGAATATTGCTCAATGAAATTGGGCAGCACTTCGACTCAAAATACCTCAAGACCCGTCGGAATGTGCGATCGCAATCCCAGATCGGAATGAGGGTGATGTTACTCTAGATCGAAATCCCGGATCGGAATGCAAAACCCTTGTCCCATGTTGTCACCATCGGAATGTGGGTGATGCTATCGCAATGTGTAATTTCCCTTTCTTTTCGATGGAGAGCAAATTCGCAATAAGCACAAGAAAATAAGCTATGACTAATAAGCAGTAACCAAATAAACTTAAATGAAATGAAAAAAGGACGAGATAATAAGCAACAAAAAGTTAAAACCTTTTCAAACACGAAATAAGAAAACGATTTCAAACACGAAATAAGAAAACAAAATGAGCAAACTTTTTAGAAAAATGAAACTTTTTAGAAAACTAAGAAAAACAAATAAGCTAAGTATGAAACAAGCCAATAAGATTGTCAAACTTATAGCTTATCTCATACAAAAAACTTAGATGAAAGTAAAAAGGTGAACTTTTTAGTAAAATAAGCAAAGAGATTAAGCAAGAACTGGCTTAATCCGAATTTTAAAACAAACCAAAACAAGAGAAAGGTAGAGAGAGATTGATAAAAGGAACTTGATCAAAGGTATATAAAGATTAAAGCAACAAAATTAAGAACACTTACTTGGAATTAAAAGGAATTAAAGTGCAAGACAAGTATTTAAAATGACATGA
Source organism: Glebionis coronaria (assembly GCA_025667525.1). Taxonomy (NCBI): domain Eukaryota; kingdom Viridiplantae; phylum Streptophyta; class Magnoliopsida; order Asterales; family Asteraceae; genus Glebionis; species Glebionis coronaria. The sequence continues at coordinate 38,333,629 of CM046874.1, read as the reverse complement.
AAAGTAAATGTGCAAAAATTAAAGATGGAAGAACTAGTTTCACTCTAGCCAACAAGAACAAATGAAAGGAAATCCTAATCTATTTATAGGGGAGATTAGGGAGGTGCTTAGGAAGCTTCCTCCCCTCTTTCTTCTTTCTTAAATTGCGTCATTAAGTCCTTAATCTTCTTAATCTTTTGACTTCAATGACTTTGTCTCGGGATTTCTTCAAACTCGTCTTGTAATTCTTCAATAAATTAGACTTGAGTTCTTCGGCTTTTAGTAAACTTCCGTCTTTTGACTTTTTCTTCGATAAATCTTCAGAATTGGTCTTGGACATCCGTTCTTTTTGCACTCTTGATTTCTTGACTTCGTCTTTCGTCTTTTTCTTTGATAAAAGCCCGTGAATGCCCGTGTTTTCTCCACTTTTCACCTTTTTCGTCCTAAATCACAACAAAAACACAAACCACGCATAATTCCGACATAATTGACATAAAATACAGGTTTTGGCTCGGTTATTTTTGTAATTAAGTGGTAAAAAGGATGGGTGTTTACACACCTATCATGAGCAGACACGATGTCCTTGAACTCAGTCTTTGTTTAAGTAGATACCATTACATCACAAAATACTCTTCTTGACACTATCAAGTACTCATAACCATGTTTATTATGGTCGTGAACATTAGCCTGTTCTACAAAATCTCTTAGGATTTACGCCTTTACTATTTCATTCGAAACAACCCTATTTTTTCTCACATAGGTGATTTCATCTTGAATCATTAAAAAACAAATGTTTTTTTATTTCATCTAGAATCGTAAAATTCATATGTTTAAGCTCTCAACAAGTCACATGGTGTACAAGAATGGACTAGGAAGTTACAATATTAAGTAACTCCACACCAATGACTTGCCCATATTTCTAGATTAGATTGTTCCATTGAACACAGATCTTGTGATCTCTAGACAACTAGGTTAGGTTTTCCTTAATAGAATCTCATTCCTTTAAGGGCTTTAGTCCCATTCCTTTAGATGACATACTAACTAACTCTCCGTTGAATCCTTTCGTAAGAAGATCTACGATGTTATCCATTGAGTTAACATAGTCAATCGTTATAACTCTAGTTAAGATTAGTTGTCACACCGATCATAATCTATGATGGATATTTCTTGACTTACCGCTTTACAACATGATATGATATTTTTCAAATACTACTAACTATCACACCATATAAACATGGCCATTACCGATTTACGCCATCTTGGTATGTCCTTTCTAAATTGACGTAAATATCATGTGTGTAAATTTATCTTAGATGATAAATTCATATTTCATCATAGATTTTGCTAAAAACGTTAGTTTGAAATACTTTCAGTATTTCTAACCTATAGCTTTCCATTTACCATAAAGACATCCGCTCTAGTGGATCTAGATTCTCATCTGTAAGAATCTATATTTTAATTACTTTATCATTTGATAGGAGTCAGATATCTTTCATTGTGTCATATTTTAAGTATGATGGTACTCATGTAATACTTCTTCAAATGGTCCCCAATTTAAATACTAATATGTTTACTTAACATGATTATAAGTTCTAAATTAGGTCACACACGTCATTAGACATATAAGATACCCAATGTTCTTTAAGTATTCAATATATGAAACACCTTTATCTTTAATTTAAATAGGTAAAATATAATGTCATTGGATTCTAGCTAGAACGACCATATTGAACCTCTCAATAATATTGTCCTAATAATGTTTTTTACTTCAAAACAAGTCCATATGGGTTCATATGATCTTTGTTCCAAGAACCATACCCAATAACTAATGAATTTCATGTCAAATCGTGACTCCAATATATCATTAGTGAATTTATTCATCTTGTTATCGCTCGTAGTGATAAGATATCATTTGTGTATAAACAAATCCATATGTGAAATATTATTCCATGAACCATACCCAATAACTAATTAATTCCATAACTATTGTATTGTCGGACTTAATAAAACTACTTGAAATTTCAACTTATCAAATGCATACCCTATATGTTGGAAATCAATAATCATTATTGATTTATTTAAGTTCATTTAGATATCAAACTTATCTAAGATATGAGGGGACTCATCCCCACCTACCATCTCTCTACCATCTAATGGCTAAGATTAAATCTTCATTTTATACTACAGGGGTATTTTCGTTATTTCACCTGCCACTATAGAAATTATTTTATCCTTTTTTCTCATAAAACACACATACACCGTAACATCACTTCTCTCTCTACCTCCCGGTCTACTTTCTCTCTCTATAAATTGAAGCCTATAATCACAAATCCATCACGAACATCATCATTAATCCATCACAAATCACTTAATTAACATGAATTCATATCAGGTTTGTATTCTCATAATATATTCTTATTTTTTAACTTATTTGATTTTAAATAAGCTTAATAATTTATTGTCATTAGCTTATTTTGAACGAAATATTCCGATTAATAGTTCTTATTTTGATCGAATTCTTTCAATTAATTGTTCTTATTTTGAGCAAATTATTTTAATTAGCTTTTAATTATATGATTTATGTGAATAAGCTTATTTGTTTGAATAAGATTTTGAATTAGATGAGAGTTATGAATAATTTTGAGAATTAGATAAGAGTTGTGTGAATAAGCTTACAAATTATATGAGAGGTATGAATAAGCTAGCTTCTTAGCTCATTTTGATGAATCATAAGGTATTTTATGTAAGTTAAATTAAGTTTACTGATGTGGGCTGTAATAAGCTTGAGACATCATATATGATAGTTATATATCATATATGATATATCATCAATTATCATATATGATATAACTATCATATATGATATATCAAACAAACAATAAGAAAAAACAGATTTCGTATGAGTCTTTTTCAGAAAATCTGTATAAACTCTTGAAACCTACCTTCTATCATATATATATAAGTAATTCTTTTTTGTCTTAAAAATTTGCATAATATGTTCTTTTCTATCTTTTATTAATGTAGTCAGACAAAGGTAGTGTGATTGCCCGATTTGGAGCAAAGCAGAGAGGGATGTTGATTATAACAAGAGGATGTGCATGGATATGTTATAAGGGTCAAGATGGAGTAGGCGTTGTTCATGAATTCATCAGTTGATAATCTGTTTTAACAATAGTTTATTGTTGAAAAAGAAGAGTAGTTTTAATAATAATGTTGTTTGCATCTTTTGATTTTGTATAAATGGTTATCGTATATGATATCAGATGTGTATCATATATGATTTTACATTAGGTTATGTTCTGTTTAAATTGTCATATATGATTCTGTTCATAAGTACATTTTTTATGTTATGAACAAGTGTTTAATTATTAATTTTGCATACTCTTTGTTGTAATCATGAATTCATCAGATTCATTGTTTAATATACCCAAATTTTTCTTGAGTATCATATATGATAATGCATTATCATATATGGCTTAATTTATCAAAACCATCATGATATAATATCAAGAAAGTTAAACCATATTAACAAGACGTTGTACAAGATACCAATGGATTACAAAATCGTCCATGTACGTCAAAACTCCATTACGAGATTACAAGAAAAAAACAATACATTTTAAACGTAAATAAAAATTCACGAGCTTCTTCATTAAGCTTCTTGGATTTTTGGATGCTTGTAATGTTCAACATTCCTTGTAAACAGCCTTCTCTACACAAATAAGAAGATTTAATTCAATTTTCAAGCGCATAATCATATATGATATATTTTATTATATATGATATACTTTATCATATATGATATTTTAGCTTACATCATATATGATAAAATATATCATATATGATATTTTACTAACATGTCACACTAAATTTGTTTTGCGAGATTAAGCCATAAAATCTTATAATTCATGAAAATAAGCTAATAAGTTAGCTTATAATTCATCATAATAAAAATGATGATAATTTATAAGCTTATTCCCATTAATCATCTAATAAAAAAGCAAACACATCCATAATCACATCAAAATAAGCTTATTTACATAAAATAAGCTAAAAAAAAGATATAAATGATGATGATATAACCTGGTATTTACATCTTTTTCTTTAATTTTTAACGCGATTTGTTGATGATTTTTTATTTTTGTGTGTTTTAGTATGTGTTTTGAATCGAGATGATGATTAAATAAGCTTATGTGTGTTTTGTGCGTGTTTTGTGTTAGATCTGAGATAAGAGACGGGGGTGAGATGTATTTGGGAGGTGGGTGGAGTGGGTGGGTTTAAAATGACAAAAATGCTCCTCCGTTTTTTAATTAAAAATAAGACTTAATCTGGGCTGTTGATTTTTTGATAGATGGAAGGTGGGGATTGGTCCCCTTGTATCCAAGGGATACAAGTTCTCCAATATAACTCTTCTCTTATTGATTTGATGTGTAAAACCTATGACAATAACCTCTATTACAAAATAGAGTGATATTTAGTTTACACATGCCACCGATGTAAGATAGAAAAATAAACTCGTTTTCCTTTTTAGCATGGTAATGAATGTCTAATTTTGAGATGTGATATCTCATTTACATCAACTCCATTTTGAAAACATAAAAGCTCGTTGTTGTAAAGCTCTGTACAAAGAAAACGCAAATTTACAAACTATTACTTACACATATGACTAGATAATTGTATCAAAGTCGGCCAAAAATCAATTTACCAACTATATATTTCATCAAAATAAACCCTAAAAATTGTCAAGATAGACGCAGATATTTAATCCTTCGCTATCATTCGTCCTTACGAGTTGGACCCCTCTTATTGTACATGTTTTATACTATGTTTTTATAGTTTTCAATCTATTCGTGAACATCAAAACACATGTGAAACTTATAATTGAAACATATTCAAAATAAAATATATTCTTAGTTCATGGGGTTGTAGTATTGTGTTTTCATGTTTTATCCTCTATTTAACATTTTTGTTGGTTATGTTAAAAAAAAGAACATTTTTTGTTGGTTCTATAAGTTAGGAGAACTATCAAAGACTATACACAAGATCAAGAATTAGTTGATCCTGTATTAAGATCCGGTTCCACTTCGCATGAACTACTAAGTTCAATATCTTTTTTTGCATCATATTCAACTCTCATTTTAATCAAAATTTACATCATTACATCCTTGACTATAGCTCGTATTCAAACTTGATATAAACAAATGCTCATTTAATTTCCACATCACTTGACTCATGATCGAAAGCTACTTTTCAGTGAGGTTTATGTTGGTTCAGAAAACTTAGAATCAAATAATGGAGTTATGGTACGATCATTCAAATAATGATCGGGAAGAATTTTCATAGAAAGAGAACTATTTGTACGCCAACATATATAGTAACCCTAATATTTGAAAACAATGGCTATAAAAGTAAGCTATATATATGCATGATGATGAATCAAGGTTGCCAACTTCAGAAAAACAAGAGCTTTTAAAGGTGTGGGACAAAGAATCTCTAGTGCAATCATGGGTGTCAATTGTAAATTCCATCACCATACCACACACATATACACACTCATTTACTGTACCTTGTACAATACTGTATACAAAGAATGAGAGAAAAATAAACAGTGGTAGCAATTAATGAGAAACTTATCTCATGATTGGCATATTTAATTGCATCTTCATTCCTATTGTCTTTGAACTTCATTTATTTTGCATTTAAGAGATCAGCTGCAGGCCTGCAGCTATAACTAATTTTTGCATGCTTACATTTCTATGATCTCGGTACTTCTGTATTTTGTCTGAATTACTAGTAATAGTATAGGTTGCATGAATAAAGAGGTTTGTACGGATACAAACTCTGTGCACAATAAATATGTAGCTGAAAATATGTCAAACGAGTTTTGTAAAGGACATAGCAAATATCAAGTGGTAATTGTGGGCTTGTGGGAAAGTTTTACGCTAAAAGGGAGATTAACTAACCAAACAAGTCATAAAAAGTTCTTTGGAACAAGTTCTTAATAAGCCCCTTAACCAAATATCATATACATCGGAAACCCTAAACTCTCTAGGCGATTTTGGTGATCACACTCCCCCTTAACTCTAAATCGTTTCTTTTGATTTTCTTTTTTAATCCATTGACACTTGATTAGATTATCATTAACATTTCGTGTTTAATGTTTCTCTAAGTAGGTTATATGTTTTAAAACTTGTTTCGACTGTTTTCTTTTTTAGGGTTTAGGTTTTCGGCAATCGTTTTCTACGGTTCTTTCTAGGTTCGATCTGTTTTTGCTTCCTTGTTCGATCCTACTATCCTTAATCTTGATCTTTCCGTCGTAAGGTTGTGTGGATCTACTTTGGTAGCTAGATGTGCTTGTGTGCTTCTTCTTTTAGTTGTTAGCTTTTAATACATGTGTTGGGGATGAAGGTGGGTTTCTTGGATCCATGTGATATATAGCTCTAAGATTTCAATCAAGAAATGGTAAAAAATTATTAGTAATACAAAAGGTAACTCAAGAAATGAATTGAGAAACAATCTATAGAACAATGATTTGTTATTGATAGATGAATTGTAGTTACACGAAAATGAGTACAATCTTGACATGAATAAGAAACGATTGATTACAAGTATTTATAGGAAAAATGAACAGAGATGAATTAGGCGGGAAATTCTGTTACTAACAGACTTTGACTTTTTAGTTTGACTTTTCAATTGAACATATTAATTGCCTCCTCTTTGAGACATTGCTTGTCCTCAAGCAATATGACTAAGCATCCAAGTTGAAATGTGGGAAACGCTCAGCTATTGTTTCATACAACTCTCAAGTAGCATCTGCTGTAGTACCATTGACGCATTGGATTAGAATATAAATATCAGCTACATTCCCTTTTTTTAGCCATCCTCCTATCCAGCACATCAAAAGGTTCCTCAACAATTAAGTCATCACTACCAACTGTTGGTAAGATAGCATATGACAAAGGAATAAGACCTCTATAGAGTTTCAATTGGGACACATGAAATACTGGATGTATCTGGGAAGAACTAGGCAACTGTAATTTGTAAGCCACCTTACCCACCTTATTTTCCACCAAGAAAGGACCAAAATATTTTGGTGATAATTTGTGTTGCGTGCCTTGCATGAGTGAAGCTTGTTTGTAAGACTGTAATTTTAAGTACACCCAAACACCTTCTTCAAATTCTCTGTCACTTTTGTGCTTATCTGCCAAGCTTTTCATCTTGTCCTGTAATCTCTTGATATGGAACTTGAGTAGATCAATTTCAGCTTCTCTATCACTTAAGGATTTTTCCACATCATCTACCAAACTATCTCCCTTAGTGTAAACAATGTGAGACGGATGGGCTTGACCATAAACCACCTGGTAAGGTGTGGTTTTGATAGTAGTGTGATAGGATGTGTTATACCAATATTCAACTAAGGAAAGCCAATTAACCCAATCCTTGGGGTTTGTCACCACACATACACCTCAGATAACACTCCAAACTCCTATTAACTACTTATGTATGTCCATCACTTTGAGGATGATAGGCAGTAGAAGTATGTAGTTACACTTGCAAATAAAAGAACAGTTCTTTCCAAAATCTTCTCATGAAAACTACATCTTTATCACTTACAATCACTTGAGGCAATCCATGGAGCTTGTAAATTGTGTCCATAAAAGACTGAGCTACTTGAAGAGCAGTATAAGGATGAGTGAGAGGAATAAGTGATTATACTTGCTCAATCTGTCCACTATACCCATGATGATTATTCTACCCTTGGACATAAGTAAGCCATTTATGAAGTCCATGGAAATCTCTATCCACACTTTGTAAGAATAGGCAAAGGTTGAAGAAGACTAGGATAAGGAACTAATTCAGGTTTAAACATTTGGCAAATGTCACATTGTTTGATGAACTGCTTGATTGGCTTCCTCATTTTCTTCCAATAAACTACTACACACATTCTCTTGCTAGTTGCTTACATTCCAGAATGTCTTCCATCTAGACCATTATGAAAGAATAGTAACAATTCTATTCACAAAGCCTCATCACTACTAATGACCAACTTCTATTTTCTCAATAACTGTCTTGCTGACCATAAGTAGTGTTTAGAAGAAGAAGGATATGTTTACAATTTTCCAACTAGAGTCTTCAAATCAGGATCATTTTGCCATCCTTGTTTAATTCTCTCATACAATGCATTGGACACAGTGATAACACCTATTTGGAGCAATTCCATTGGAATTTGAATCCTGGAAAGAGCATCTGCTACTGCATTCTCAGCTCCTTTCTTATATACAATTTTATAATCAAAGCCCATCAATTTTGGAAGCCACTTCATTTGAGCAGGGTTGGTAATCATTTGATCTAATAAGTACTTTAAATTGCAGTGATCTGTTTTAATAATGAAATGTCTGTCCAACAAGTAGCCTCTCCATTTATCTAATGCATAGATGACTGGCAAGAATTCTTTTTCATAAGTAGACAGAGTTTGATGTTTAGGGGCAAGTGCCTTACTAAGGAAATCAATTAGATGTCCTTGTTGTTGTAACACATCACAAAAGTTTTATTAAAGTTTGGCAATGTCAATACTGGCACCTACACCATTGTTGACTTCAAAGTCTCAAAGGCCAATTGCGCTTCTTTGTGCCACCCAAAAGCGTTTTTCTTTAGCATAGACTTTGACAAATCTTCTATAGTACTCAGTCAACCCACGAAAACCTCTGAGTTGTTTCACATTAGTAGGAACAGGCCAATCCACCATAGGTTGAATCTTTTGTGGATCAGTGGCCACAACCTCACATGTTATGATATGACCTAAGTACTCAACTTGTGCAGCCCTAAAAATACATTTACTAGCGTTAGCATATAATCGTTGTTGTCTCACCACACTTAGTATTTGCCTCAAATGTTCCACATGAGTGTCTATGTCAGGACTGTATACTAAGATGTCATCAAAGAACACTAGAGTAAACTTCCTCAAAAAGGTTTAAAAACTTCATTCATAAGTGATTTAAAGGTAGAAGGGGCATTGGTGAGGCCAAATGGCATGACTAAGAACTCAATAGTAACCCTCATGTGTTTTAAAAGAAGTCTAGCTATATCATCTTCATACAACCTAATTTGATGATATCCAGACCTAAGATCTAATTTAGAGAACATCCAAGACCCATGTAACTCATCTATGAGTTCCTTCTATCAAAGGAATTGGAACCTTGTCTTTGACAGTGTGTTTGTTAAGCTGCCTATAGTTTATACACATTCTCTAACTACCATCCTTTTTCTTGACCATGACCATAGGAGAAGAAAATGAACTCTGACTATGTCTGATGACACAAGAATCAAGTAACTCCCCTACAATAGACTCAATAACATACTTTTGTGTAGGTTGATGTCTATAAGGTCTCATGTTAATAGGTGGAGTACCTTCTTTGAGAAGTATTGTATGGTCATGACTCCTTTTTAGTGGTAAACATTTAGGGATTTCAAAAACATCAGCAAATCTAGATAACAAGGGATCTAGTTGTCAAGGAGTGTTTGGTATACCTTGTGCAGACATTATTTGCAGCATTGCAGAAGGGTACACACACATGGCCATATTAGTAGGTTGCTTCTCAGACTTAGCAGCTTGTTTACCACCCAACCATTGCACTGTGGACTTAGTGGACCCTCTCAACACCACCTTTTTCCCTTTATACCCAAAAGACATTTTTAGTTCTTGAAAATTCAACTAAATGTCATGTAAAACCCGCATGCTTTTACCATGAATAGTACCCTTAAGATCGTACGTACTAGATTAAAACTTTCCTTTTATAGTACGATTACGTTTACGTGTTAGGATTTTACGTATTACGTACGTGTTAGAACACGATAAGTATTTATTACGCACGAACACGCAATAATTATTTAAACAATAATTAATCACGAACATGCGATCATGAAATCATGAACGTAATTAAATCACGGGCTAATATTAATTACGTATATATATTTATTACGAACACGAATAAATATATTAAGTCACGATCGATAACTAATTAAAACACGTAAAACACGAACACGAGAACACACCAATATTTTAGACACGGAAAAACATTCGGGTTACCCCTTGTGGGCCCCATTACCACGAAATTAGGGAGGTAGGATGGGCTTAGCCCATCAATTTTTACTAAAGGGGGGTTAATAATTTTTCACTACTCATTTTTCATTCACAGACGATTTTAGAAAAAATCCTAAAACCCTCCTTCCCTTTCTTCTTTGTGCCGCCACCCTACAACCATCACAAGGAGTTGGTTTGTGATCTTGGATCTTGGAATTTTAGTTGTTGATCGTGTTTGTTCTTCATCCTTTTGATCCACGAATTGGTAAATCATTTTTAAACCTTTTCTTTTGAGTTGATCTTTTTATAAATCAAGAACATGTTATGTTTTTACAAAAACCTAACAATTAAACATGGATCTAACATGATTTGGGATTTAATAAAATCAAAAGTATGTTTTAAGGGGTGTTTGTTTTTGGCCGCAGGTTGCACCGAACCCGAAGGGGTTTCGGTTTGGCCAAACCGACCACCACCAAGACCATACGGTCTTGGTTGGTATGTGTGGGTCCCACGGCAGCAGTAAGACACGGGGTACCCCGAGTTGGTTCGGGGTACGGTATCGATTTCATGTCCGGTTCATGCTTTTGATTCTAGATCCGGTTCATGGTGTATGTTTAGTTTTTTTATGTTTTATGATCTTAGGTTAAAAAATTAAATTAATAAAATGATATGAAGATTAATTTAATAACATGACTTAGGTTATTTAATTATTAATAATCATGAAATTAATTAACCTAAGTATTTTATATTTTAGACTTATAATTAATTAATTATTTAAAAACCATGACTATAATTAATTAATTAACATGACTTAGGTTATATTATTAATATATAATAATACATGTTTTAACCTAAGTATTTAACTTTATTTAATTAAAAACATGTTATACTTTAATTAAATATTTTAACCTATAGTTTAATTTAATTACATAAAATAACTATTAAACTATACATTATATCATATGACTTAGAAAATAATCATGAAAACACTTAGGCTTATATACTTAGCTTATTTAACCAGCTTAATTCTAATTATGGAAACTTTCTATTTTTTTGAAACTTAATTAAATAAGGCAGCTAATCTATTTATGGAAACCTTCTATTTTTAGAAACTTATTTATTTCAGGCAACTAATCTATTTATGGAAACTTATTTAATTAAGGCAGCTGATCTATTTATGGAAACTTTCTATTTTTAGAAACATATCTATATTAAGCAGTAAATTCTATTTTTGGAAACTTTCTATTTTTGGAAACTTTCTATTTTTGGAAACTTTCTATTTTTGGAAACTTTCTATTTTTGGAAACTTTCTATTTTTGGTAACTTTCTATTTTTAAAAACTTCCTATTTATGGAAACTTTCTATTTTTGGAAACTTTCTATTTTAGGAAGCCTGCTATTTTTGGAAAGTTACTTATTATTACGCAGTAAGTAAAATAACACATGAAATACAAGAAATACTTAATCAGATTAAACAGAATATAAGATAAACACGGTTTAAGGCTTAAAAACAATAAAACATGGTAAGAACACATAAAATAAGCTAAGACATGACATAAAACCAGCTACGTATTTAGTAAGCAGATACTTATTCATGTATGTATTTATGTAGCACTAGTGATTCGAAAGTAGGATTCCTCTCAGTTCATCTTCTTCGTTCACTGGACATATGGTACGGATTCCCGTCCTTTCAGTATGGACACTCTTTCCTTATTAAGATTCCCCGTATGCAGCCAACTATTTTCCAGTAGTATAAGTTATGTGTTTGATTGCTTATGTTTAATTAAGATTACCTATAGCCATATACATGCATGACCAGTTTCACCTAGTTATGGAGGTACCATAACCATAACATTAGAGGCACTGATGTTATGACTTCACCACGGCGGAGTGATTGCTCGTGGCGTCCCTTCAGCTTTTGGCCATTTATTTATATTTATCATGTGGGGCCTATGGGTGCATCATAGTTACATGTTTTATTCAGGATTTCATGGTGAATGTGGTGTGTGCCTTGCATCCTTCACAAGGAGCTGATCCCTCCTACCCAAAAACCAGTATACTAAATTAGAGGCAGCCCCTCTAATTTGCATGATGAGGTCACCCCTCCAAGTATTCATGCACGGTGGATTTTCATGACCTATATCGGCTAATGGTAAAATATGTAAACAGTTTTCATAAGATAAACATAAGGCTTTTCAAACTATAAAAACCAGTTTTATGAACATGTTCCAGTTTTCCAGGACTTATACATTTCCGTTGCTATTAAGTCTCTATTATGTTTTAGTCACTTATACTATGTCTATATCCGTGCACTGAGCGTTTTTCTCAGCCGTTACTTTCCTTTCCATGTCCCAAACGGCAGGTACCCTAGGAAAGACTCGAGCATTTAGAGGACGTGCATAGGATGGAAGCTGCTAGAGACTTCTTTTCCTTTTTGCCTTCATATACTTATGCTTGTTTAGTCTTTCATTCATTTCTTTTGCTTTATTATGTTTTGGGCTTATGTTTAGGAACCGATGTTTGATTCCGGTTATCCCTATGGTCATGTAATGTTTTATACATTTATCCTTGTATGCTTTGATGACACGCCATAATTACGCGTGACACTCCATTATCAAAATGGGGTGTTACATGTCACCTAATGTCGCTAACCATTGTACTCCTAAAACCATGTCACAACCTCCCAATGGTAATATCATGACATTAGCAAAAACAAAGCTCTCTTGTAATTGGCACATGAAGTTATCACACACGGTGTCACTAGTAAGTGTTTTTCCCCAACTATTGTAACCACCAAGGGGCAAGTAATTTTCATCTTACAACCTACCTTTTTAGCCACATTAGTATTGAGGAAATTGTGAGTACTACCCGTGTCAACCAAAATATGTAATTGAGTCTTTCCTACCCAACCACTGACCCTTAAGGTTTGATAGTTTTGGACCCTATTTCATGCATGTAATGAAATTTATGGTACCTCATTGTTAGATTGTTCCAACTGATTAGAATTTCCTTCCAGTTCCTATACAATTTGTTCCTCTTGCTCTTCATCCATAAACACTTCTAACAAATAAGCTTGTCCTGTACATTTATGCCCAGACACATATCTCTCATCATAATAAAAACAGAAGCTCTTGGCTTTTATTTGCTAACTCTTTTTTAGACAACCTTTTCCATAATGGTTCAACTGGTGTAGAAGTTTTACTAGACCAATTAGCCTTAGGAGCAGGCATAGATAAAGATAAAGGTTGGGACCACTAATTTGGCTTCCTCTCATAGATGCATTATTAAACCTAGGTGTTGGAAGTATTGGTGTCCTATAATTCTTCCTCATAGCCTCATTAGTATCAAATTTTAGCCTAAATAGAGAATAAGCTTGTGATAGGGTGGTTGGATTAAACCTTCTCACAGCTAATTCCAACTCAGTAGGCAACCTAGCCATATAAAAGCTAACAACCTGGTCATCTCTAAGACCCATCCTACTTAAAAGCTTATCAAAAGCATTCTGATAGTCATCAATGTTGGTAACTTATCTTACAATGCTTATATCTGCTAAAGGATCATTGAAAGAATTACCAAATCTCTCTAACACTACTCTTTTGTACACCACCCAGGGTACCATGTCATCACCATAAGGATGCACAAAATTGTTATGCCACATCAAAGCTACATCATACAAATGAATAGAAATCAATGGCACTTTTTGACCATTAGACACCTTATCTACTCTAAAGAATTGTTCACACTAGTATAACCATCCCTTCACATCTTCACCAATAAACTTAGGGAATTCTATCCTAGTGACTCTAGTGAATTGACTATTATTCCTCTGAGCCAATGTACCACTAACACCACTAGCCAATTGATCAACAATCATTTGATTTATCAAGGTTCACAACGCATCTTGGTTTTTATCACTAAGATTGGGTCTATTTTTTGTTTGTGGAGCCATATTGGTGTGTTTGGGTAAAAAAAAGTGATCAACAATGGAGGGTAATTAGTTGTAACAACTAACTAAATTGTAACAACCAACTATCTTACAACTAATTTTTGAACAACTAACTGATTCATCATGTGTGTCAAATGGAATGAATAAGAGAATAACTGTGTGTGTGATTTTGGTGAAATGACAGATAATGATGGTAGATGGGGGTTTTATAATACCGTAAAAATTTGTAACAGAATTTTCAGGGATGTATCTAGGCCAGAAAAGGGCTCTTATACCAAATGAAATATAGCTCTTAGATTTCAATCAAGAAACGGTAAGAAACTATTAGTAATACAAAAGGTAACTCAAGAAATGAATTAAGAAACGATCTATAGAACAATGATTTGTTATTGATATATGAATTCTAGTTACATGAAAATGATTAAAATCTTGACATGAAGAAGAAATGACTGATTACAAGTATTTATAGGGAAAATGAACAAAGATGAATTAGGTGGGAAAGTCTGTTACTAACAAACTTTGACATTTTAGTTTGACTTTCCAATTGACACATATCACCATGAGGGGTTAAAAAGAAGGGTATAAATACGATTACTGGTAATAGGATGAATATTGGTGAGGTACCTTCTCCGGGTGTCGATCTAGGATTGACCAGTACGGGTGATAGTACTAATAAGGTAAATGAGTCTGAGATGGTTCACAAGAGATTAATGTGGAGAAAACACCGAGTGCTACCCTTGATGGTAAGTCATTTGCTAATTTATTTATTGTTGTACCGGGTAGAAAATATTTGAATTTTCGTAATTTAGATACACCCGCAGGTCACGGGGCTGAAGTGGTTGTCCCGATGGAGTCAATCCATAAGACTAGTCAACCATTTTTTAATATGATGAATCATGTTCTCTTGCATCATAATGCTTAACATGATTTTAGAAGACCAACAATTGGCGGTTTTTTACTGGAATGATGTGTTTGCTCTAGTAGGTCGAACTATGCAACGTACTTAGGTTGAAAGATGTGAAGTTCATCGCAAGAAAAAAAGAGAATCACGGGACAAAACCACACATCTTAGTCTTCAACAAAATCTAATGGAGCATATTTGGAGAGAATACAAAATCGAAGACAAAGAATAAATCTAGTCGTCCGGATGTATGTATTTTATATTGTATTTTTTTTAATTTTCAAAATGTATTTTCTTTAATGTCTCATAATGTACTTTTATCAAAGTATTGGAATATGTTAAAAATTTTAATGAATGAAATCTGTTTAGGGTTTTTATGAAAAATAATATGGTTAGTGAAAAAAAAGTGGTGTTATTTGGTGTTATGATACCAGTAGTGTCATTTTTTTAAAGCTGATGTGACACTAACAAAGTTGGGAAATAACGGTGTTAGGCGGGATGGAGTGATGGTCGTTTTGGGAGGTGAATTATAACATGGAAAAAAGCTACACGTAGGTTGCCTCTCCCTCCAAAAACCCACGAGTAGGTTTGTGTTTTGAGACGCCATGGGTAAGCTAAATGGTGTGTATCTCACTGTATTGAGTTTTAATTTATATGCTGTCAGCTGAGTTTATTTATTTTTGAGCAGGGAAGAAGATGAATTTGAGAAGGTTAGATGAAAAAGGAGATTAGATTAGTTTTTTTTAATTAAGTTTTAACAAATTTTTATAATAGTATTTACATTTTGGTCCTTAATATTTTATATTATTTACATTTATATCCACATTTTTATGTAACTTAATATAAGTTCAAATAAATTAGAAATGTGGTTGTTTTACCCGTGTATCATTTTTTATTTTATACGTTTAAGTTTTTTATTTACCAGTGTATTGTTTTTTATTTGATGGAATGTTTTTTATAATTTATGTATAATTAACTAAATTAAATAAAGTGATAGTGGAAATGTAATATGGAGGTGAGAGAAAATAGAAAGGTAGGGGGACACTAAGGTGGAAGGTGAGTTTCCCCCTACCACTCCCATCAGCCTTATAGTGTTATGTTAACTTGTCACGGACTTGTGTCGACGGGGGTCTTTCGTGCGACACTTAGTCTTTACTAACTCAGTCTTACTCAAACAACCAACGATCTTGGCAACTAAGAAAGCTTTAAAGAAAGGAACACAAGTGAAAGGGGAAATGCTTTGTATTACTAGAGAGAAATTTACAAGAGAGAATACAAGTGAAATAAGAGATGAGTTGGTCAAATAGACCTCCTCTATTTATACTACTCATATAGGGTATGTACAAGTTTTTACACTCTTCCATGGTAGGAATCTTTTAGCTCTTTCGAGAGGTTCTAGTACTTCTAATTCTTTCCAAAGAGCTTTCATGATCTTCTTGCACCTTTCAAAGAATTCCACTAAGTCTTCTAGTCAAGTGTAGAACAATCCAGACTCCCGGTTAACCATGCGAAAATGAGTGGGGCATGACTCCTCCCCCACATAAGCTCGCGACGTCTTCGTCGTGACATTTCTTGATCTCGTCTACAAACTACTACAATAAGTCTTTCGCATCCCAACTTTCTTCACTCTCGGGCAAGTCACGCCACTTGATTAAGTACTCGTTATAACTCGACGCTCCTCATCTCCGTATCGTATGATCCAATAAAATCTCTTCAACCTCTAGTTCATACGAAGTCACAACTACCGCTGGTGCCCGCTTCGACATCCCTCGTTCTGAATCTTTCATGTCTCCATGATAAGGCTTGAGAAAGCTAACGTGAAAGATTGGATAAATCTTCGACTTGGGCGGTAGATGAACTCGATAGATACCTTCCCTACACGTCCAATCACCGGGAAAGGGCCTCTATACCTCCGTACCAATCCCTTGTGAACCTTTCTCAATGACTTGAGTTGTTGAGGTAAGAGTTTCACCACTTGGTCCCCGACCTCGAACTCGACATGTCTCATCCTCTCATCTGTCTATTTCTTCATTTTCTTAGCCTCTTTATCCAAAGATGCTCGTGCCAAGTCCTCTTGTTCGTGCCATTCCTCTATCGGTTTGTAAGCGACCATGTTACTCCCCTCGTATGATGTGTCTAAGGCATTACGAGTTAATGATTGGTTCCTCGTAACCACCTTAAGAGGACTCTTCCCCGTGGCCTCACTTTGTTGCATGTTGTAAGAGAAATGAGCAACATCAAGAAGTTTATCCTAATCATGTTGGTTGGAACTCACATAATGCCGAAGATAGAGCTCCAATGGTAAATTTACCCTCTCCGTTTCCCCGTTCATTTGGGGATGAAAACTCGTAGAGAAGTGCAAGTCTATCCCCATGATCTTGAACAACTCCGTCCAAAAGCACCACCTGAATATCGGATCTCGATCACTAACAATCACATGTGGCACTCATCACTACTTCACCATATCTTGAATAAGAGCTTGTTTGTATCTTCCACCGTAACATCGGGTGGTACGGCTATGAAAGTCTTAAACTTCAAAAATCGATCTACCACCACAATAATACTCCCATTCCCTTCCGACTTTGGTAAGAATGCGATAAAGTCCATGGAAACACTCTCCCATGGTCCTTTTGGCATAGGTAAAGGCTCTAGCAATCCTACCGACTTTTTTTCCTCTATCTTGTCTTGTTGGAAAATAGGGCACATCCGTACGAACGTCTTTACATCTTCTTCCATCCTTGGCCAATAATAAGTTCCCTCGGCCAATGCTAACATCCTCTTAATCTCCGGATGACCATCCTACTTTGAATCATGACATTCTTTCAAGATTACTCCCCTAAGATCACCCTACCTAGACACGTAAATACGATCTCCTTTGGTGAACAACATGTCTACCTAAAATCTTCGAGTCTTATTTTGAGTTTCCCCTGCTGATTCGTACAAATTCCCCCTGCTAGTGATAATTCCCACTGCTAGAGTTAATGAAGACAGTTGGATCTTTTCCCACTGTATGAAGATAAAGCCCCTGTTGTGAAGATAAACTTGGAATACATTTGGACGCATTTCTATTTTGATTTTAGTATATCTTCCTTGTTTAGCTAATAGTTATCTTGTACAAGGGTCCTTGTGTCTATAAAAGGATTCTTTAGGTTTTCTGTTTAATATATATCTCTACTTTATATTGCTTTAAGGTTGTAAACCCTAACACTATTAAAATTGTTATTATATTGTGTTATCAATATATTAAAGCTTATTGTTTGGTTATTTACTTTGTTCTTTTTCTAAACCAATATATTTTGCATATTGATTTAGTTGTGTTTTACATACAAAGTTTCTCTAGTAATAGTTTGGATTCGTCTTTGGTATTACAACCCTTACAAGCTAAGGTTTAAGATCTGAGTTTAAGATCAACATTCCCGTCCTTCGTTGAGGCAATGATCTTCTTGGCCATAGGATCATGTTCTGATCCTTCCTTAATTTGGTCTTGGATGAAGAATTAAGCTTGAGTAATTTCCGCAAACTTTGCCTTACGACTCAATGCATCGACTACCAGATTTAGCCTTCCACGGCTTGTACTCCAATTGGTAGTCAAAATAGTCTAGGAAGTCTTGCCAACAAGCTTGCTTGGGAGTTAACTTCTTTTGGGTTTGGAAATAACTCGTGGCAATGTTACCCGTCTTGATCGTGAATCTCGAACCGAACAAATAATGCATCTAAATCCTCAAGCAATGGACAACCGTCGTCTCTTTCTCTTGGATCCTACACTTCCTCTCCGTATCGTTTAGCTTCCGACTCTCAAATTTGATCAAGTTTTTGTCTTGCATTAAAACTCCTCCAATAGCAAAGTCCGATGCATCCGTGTATAACTCGAAAAGCATGGTCACATCCGGTAGTCTCAAAACCGAATCTTCCATCACTGCTTTCTTTAAACTCTAAATCTCCACTTGACACTCGTCATCCCATATCCAAGCTTTGCTATTCTTCAAAAGATCTATCAAAGGGTATGCTATCGCCGAGTACTTTGTGATGAATCTTTGTTGATAGTTCACTAAGACAAGGAAAGATCTCAACTTTGTCACCTTGGTTGGTGGTCCCAATCTCATATAGCCTTTATCTATACAGCGTCCATAAGCAATCCTCCATACTTGATATTCTGACCCAAGAAATCGACTTCATCTTAGGCGAAGGATCACTTATCTAACTTCACATAAAGTTCGGTGTCCCGCAACACCAGGAAAACTTATTTCAAATGCAAGACATGCTCCTCCAGGGTATGACTATAAATAACAATATCATCTAAGTATATCACCACAAGTTTATTGAGGAATGGGAGAAATAACTTATTTATAAGGGCGCAAAACGTCTCAGGAGCATTGGTCAAGGCAAATGGCATGACTACGAACTCGTAAGAGCCATACCTCTTAGAACACTTCGTCTTGGCTTCGTCTCCTTCTGCTATCCGTACTTGGTAGTATCCTAATCTCAAATACAACTTGGTGAAGTATCTCACCTTTCCAAGTTGATAAAAAAATCCACAATGAGATGGATGGGATAATTATTCCTTATTGTTACCTTATTAAGTGCCCGATAGTCTATGCACATACGCAAGGATATGTCCTTCTTCCTTTGAAATAGCACCAACACATAATACGGGGCTTTTAAGGGTTGCATGTAGCCCGCATCTGTTAAATCTTTGAGTTGTCTCCTCAGCTCTTCCAACTCGGGTGGTGGCATTCGATAAGGGGCTTTAGAGGGGGTGCTTAGAACCCGTCTCCAACTCATTGGTGTGATCCACCTGTCTCCATGGTGGTCTTGGGCAAATCCTTGGGAATCACATCCTTGAACTTTTAAAGAACCCTCTCGATCACCTTTGCTTCATCCACTTTGCTTGACTCCTCATCCGTCTCTATCCTTGTCACTGCCAAATAGCAAGGCTTGCTCTTGTTGAATCCCTTCTTAAATTGCATGGCCGAAAGGGTCTTTGCTCCACTCTTAGAGTCTTACTCCGTGCTCACCATGAAAGTATTTCCACCATCTAGAATACATAAGTAATTAGCAAATGACATAGGAAAAGCTCTTACCTTATCGAGAAACTCCAACCAAAGAACCACTTTGAAATCATCCATCGGTACCACCAAAAAATCAATCGCCCTATCCAATCTAAAATCTTTTCTCGAACATCCTCAGTTACTCCATGAATCGGCTTAGCCTAATAGTTTAACGCCTTTATGGTTCCACTTCCCTTTGTAGCATTAATCCCTAGTCGCTTAGCTTCATCAACCGTCACAAAGTTATGAGTCGCACCGGAATCGATAAGAGCACGGACCTTAACTCCGTTGATGGTTGCGTCCACATATTGTAAGCCTTTCCATATTTGGCACCTCCGTCTTCTCCTTGAGTTCATTTAAGATCCTCATCGAACCCATGTTTCTGCCATCACTCATGCCTTCATCTTTATGAGTCGACAACATATGGAGGTTTGCTTTCTTCGAGCAATCTCTAGCTCTATGTGGTCCATCACATATGAAGCATCCACCACTCTTGTAACTTGTCTTCAAGTTTTTGTTCTTTCTAATCGACCTTTAGGTGGGCATACTTTTCTCCCCCACCTTTCTCATGGCTCACCTTTCGATCAACTGGCTTGCACGAATCCTTCCTTGTACTAAATTCAATCAAGGCCTCGGCATGACCAACAGCCGTTGCGAGGTTTTGGACTCCACGTCCTCCAAATCCATCTTAGCCAATCCTTGCAAACCATCAAGTAATTAGAAGAGAGAGTCTTGGTCGGAAAGTTATGGAATCTCCAAGACAAGTGCAGTGAACTCTTTCACATACTCCTAAATTGCTCTAGTTTGCTTGAGTTTACGAAGCTGACTTTTCGCCTCGTTCTTAGCTATCTCTGGATAGAATTGCTTCTTGAAATCCGCCACAAAACCATCACAAGTGTCGATAGTAACCGACCTCGCTCAATATCTTCATACCTACGTTTCCACCATAGTGTCATCCTTCAAGTAATGATTAATCATCTTGATCTTGGTAGCATCATCCACCACATTGACACCTTCCAAGTATCGTTCCATATCCCACAAGAAATCATCGACCGCTCTAGCATCTCCCTTACCTAGTTACCCACGAACTATGATGATTTAGGAACATCCATTCTTATTCCATGATTACTAGTGTCGCCTCCACTAGCCAAGGATCGCTTGCACAACGCCACATCCTCTTGCAAGTCTTCAATGATTTGTCGAATTTTAGAGACCTCTTCCCCAAAATCATCTCTTACCTTTGTGATCTCATCATTGAAAAAATCTCGTAAGCAAAGTATTTCATGCTTCATATCACTTCTAAGAGCATTGAGTACTTTCCTAAAATCGTCCCTCATACTCGCAAAGTCGGACTTAAGACTTACCAAGCCCTCAACTTGGTTCTTCAAATCCGTCATCGAGTCTCGACACCCACCACTCTCTTATCCAAACTTGTCACAAGATCTTTAGACGATTCTCTCCTCTTGGGGTCTTAATGCTTATCATTCTGACCACGGTTCTCGTTGGTAATGCTTTCACTAGCACCATTCTTCCCTGTTTCATTCGCCATTGCCTCGAATCGACTCGCTCTGATACCACTTGTCATGGACTTGTCTCGACAAAAGTATTTTGTGCGTCACTTAGTCTCTACTAAGTCAGCACTTAGTCTCCACTAAGTGAAAGGGAAAATGCTTTGTATTACTAGAGAGAACTTTTCAAGAACTTCGAGTACTTTTAATGCCTTTCAAAGTCTTCCAAAAAGTTTCCATGACCTTTGTGTATCTTCTATAGAATTTTACTAAATCTTCTAGTCAAGTGTGAAATAATATGGACTTTCGGTTAACTTTGCGAAAATGGGCGAAGCGTGACACAAACCGCTTAGTCAACTTAATTTACATAGTAATACTTAAATTGAAAAAGTGTCTTTTTCTTTGGAGCGTATGCAGCTTAAACATAAAAATAACACACGAACCAAAGGCTAAAAATGATTCATGTGACATTCAAGAAAAAAAACATTAAAAAATCTACAACATGGTGACAGAAACAACAAGTATTGACCACTGATACTAAACAGGTCAACATAGTATCATATTTATCGACATCTAATGTTCTAAAATATCGAATATACTGTTATCAAAATATTACAACTTAATTCGTAAAATAATAAAAGCTGAGTTGACTTCGATGTGATTTGAGAATTTTATTATTTTTGCGGTTGTATTTACTCTCGTGAAAAGAAAATGATGGGATAAAATTTATTTTTCACCTTAATGTCACATCAACTAATCAAATACGTATTTTATCACTATCATAATAACCAAAAAACTCACATCCACTCATACTGATTTTATATAAAAATATATTTTATTAAAATGCTTTACACACTTACAAAGATATTAAAAAATATTAAAAGTTATTAAATAAAAAATATGAGCACGAGTATCAAGTGATGAGAAACTCACCACTAGAAAATTTTAAAAATCTAACCCACGCGTGAGTTTTATATAATGAAGTGAAAGTCGCTCATGGTTATTTGCCATATATGCAAGATAAGTGTGAGCTTTTAAACCACTCCCTCCAGTATAAAATGTATAATTCAAAAAGTGTTTATAGATGTCTAATTTAGTCTTTATTTAAAAAAAGAGTAGTTTTTGTAAGCCTCTTAAATAAAGATGAATAAAGGTAAAAACCACTCCTCAATGTTGTAAAATTTTAACTATGATCGTAAAGGTATAAAGAAAAAAAAAGTCAAACCTGTAGGTAATAATTGAAGGATGGGCAAATGGGGTGAAGACTTATTTTTTTTCTTAGTCCCACTTCTGTGAGGTCGTAAAGCACAACACCTTTAGCCCCTCTCACGTGCATTATGTTCCTCATTTTCAACAACTAAAAAATTAAAACTTTAGGTGAAATGTTTTTATGGTAATATGATTTTTACCCTTCTACATAGCAAGTAGAAATGCTTTACTATAATAATTTGTCCATTGTGTTCCTCTTTTCAATTTTCTTGGTTTCATCCTTAAGAGATACTTCTTCCGTCCCATAATTATAATACAGGTTATTATTTTCGGACGTCTTAAATTAATAATTAATTTTTAAAAATAAATAAGAAATGTGAATTAAGTTTACCATATTACTCTCACTTGAAAGTATTATTATAAATAATAAATAAGTTGTAAATTAAATAGTTTAAGATAACATTGTCATTGTGTCAAAAGTAAGAGAAAAAAAACTGAAAAAATAATATTTTATTACACTGTATGTTTTTTGTCGGTGGAATGTAATTATAAAACGGAGAACTTTCTACCTAAGTTAAATTTGCTAAATGATCAGTAAAAATACATGAACTGTTTACAGAAATGAGTTTAAACCCTCCACTTACTTTTTGCATATTGAGTGTCTCTTTTTTTTTTTTTTTTAATCTATGCGTGTATATACAATCTATAGATATAGATAGAATCATTTGTGGGGACCAAAAATTCTGTAGAAGTATATGCATAGAAACAACACAAACCGAAATTATGCCCAAAAGCGAACACTTCTTTATGATAAATAGTTTTTCATTTTCCCACTTCTTTTCTTCATTCACATTTGTAAATACTTTTAAAACCTCTCTTTTGATTATTCCTGTAGAAATTGACAAATATGTTTATGAAAATATCATATAATGTAAATGGAGTACATGTTAAAGAATAAGGGTGCATTTGATTTGCTCTCGTTAATTATAATCGGTATGAGTTTTGGTATATAGTGGAATGACAATGGATTCAATAAACAGTATTATTTTTATTCTTGTTTGGATTGATTACCCGGATATGGGTATCAAATGTTTTTCGTTAGAAAAATAAAGAATCATAAAAAAATAATAAAAAGAACTTCTCAAAAATTTATTCATTTCAAAAATTTTATTTATAATAATGCAACATCCGAATAAATTAATTAGTATCTTAATTCAATATATTGTAACTAAAAAAAGATGGTACATATTTTTTTTGTTTTTATGTAAGAAATAATTCGTAAATTTATGATAGATTTCATAGGAACCAAGTTGATGGTATATGGAGTACGACCTTATATGTAACTATGATACTCATAGTTATATGTTAAAATAGTTAAATAAACATCTTATTTCGGAATGAAAGTATTCCTTCATTCCGATTTACATAGACAAAACGCACCCTAAAGACTTAGATTTGCCTTTCAATATACTCGACCATTTTAAAGCTACGAGTATCAATGAAGTATGGATTATCAATGGATGTTACATCTAAGACTGCCCACTACAATCTGGTGGAAGATGGTCATCGAACTCGGCCAAAGAGGGTAGGCTTGGGGCGGCGACCGATGATCGCATAAAGTGTATTTTGAGGTCGCGACCACCATGAGAAGAAAATATTTTGCCAAATGTAAAAAAACATTTTAACTTTTTTTAAAATTTAAACACTTATAACACTATAAATACACAATATATTTATCATTTTTATTCACATTCAAGCTACAATCTTTGTGCTACACGATGTTTTACGAACTTTTTTTCAATAACTCTTCTGATGATGTTAATAGCGAGCTTGCATTATGTACGGAGGCGTGTCAAGAAGCTTATGAAAAGTCAAAGCCAAAATCCCGACGAAACCAAATTCATAGGGATCGTTACGGTGCTCATGATCGTTTAGTGATGGCTTACTTCTCTCAACGCCCACAATATAACAAAGCAACATTTCCTACGCGTTTTCGAATGAGCCTAACACTATTCACATGAATTGTTTGAGAGGTAACCAATTATTCTATTTTTTCAACAACAACTGATTGTGCTGGAAGAGTTGCTATTTCACCATTGTTGAAGTATACTTCCGAAATTCGTCAAATGACACACTGTGTTGTTCTTGACGCTCTAGACGAATATCTGCAAATGGGTGCGACAACACCCTATAAGTCGCTTATATTGTTTTGGAAGATCATCTTGGAATTATATGGTGAAGAGTTTTTGTGAAAGTCAAAACGTACTGAGATAGAAAAACTCTAAAAACATGGGTTTTCTTGTATGCTTGTAAGCATTGATTCTACATAATGGACGTTGGAGAATTGCCTAGTCGCATACAGAGCTCAACTTTGTAGGCATGATGCGATCGCCTCTCAAGAACTATGGATTTGACATTCGCTCTTTGGTGTTTTGGGATGAATAACGACATGAACGTTACATCAACCTCTCTTTTCAATGATTTCAAATCGGGAAAAGCATCAGATGTTTCATTCGGCTAACAACATGCATTATAAAAGAGGATATTATCTTACTAACAACATATATATATGAAGTGGTATCTTCTTATGAAGTCCATTTAAGATCCGGCTACGAATGATCATAATCGAATATTGTATAAAAAGAAGCATGAGGTGGCAAGAAAAGATGTAGAACGCGCTTTTGGGTATTAAAGACGCAGTGGAAGCTAATTAAAAATTCGGCTAAAGGGATGTCATGACGTAGACTATCATATGCAATGTACACTTATATTAACATAATATGATAATTCATGACAACGGGGTGGCGATATCGCCCAATTATTTTCTAGTCGAACAACACCGTGACGAATATCCCTTAAGGTCGCAAGAAGAATTAATGGAAGTAACTAGGAAGATAATCAGCGAAATAACTCTTCTACACCTAAAAGCGTGGAATCATGAAAATCAACACTAGTCATTTTATTATTGTAATGTTTAATTATTATGTGTGTTTTTATTTTATTTTAATAAAAAATATGTTTGTTGAAAAAATGATGGTTGCCTTATAGTGGGTAAAAGGTCGTCTGATGGTCGCCGAAAAGAAAAAACTAATGTGGCAGAAAAATGATGGTCTCCCTAGTCCTCACGGTGGATAGTCTAACAGTCGAGATACGTTTGACTAGTAGCCCTACGACAAGTTACTAGCCCAAGACCTTCTTTGACAAACGATATCAGAGTTGGCGCCAAGTCAGCTTGATTTTATTTTTGGTTTGATGTTTCTTTTGTAGGGTGTTTTTCTTTTTGTATTTTGTGTTAAAGTGTTTTTTATAAACTTGCAGGGAAAGTTAGGGAAGAAGATGAGCAAAAAGGAGAAAAAAAATAATTAAGTTATGTTTTTAAATTTACTTTCTACATTTTAAACTTCATTGTTCTGTAAGTTGACATTATTAGTTTTTATAATGTTTTTTTTACACAATAAGTGCCTTTTTGTTTACAATGTTAGTCCTAAAATATGATATATTTTGTGTAGTTTGTTTTTTGTCAATGAAATATATTCAAAGAATGTATTGTGTAATTATATAAATGAAAAAAAAATTAGCATCACATTTTGTGGTGACAAAGAAAGAGGCAAAAAATGTGGTGACAAAGTTTTTTTAGCGTCAAAGAACTTTTTTCCAATGTGGCAACACTCTAAGAGCGAAGATTAACTCTCTATGATAGCAATACATTTAAAAAGCATACACGTTTCATACACGACTCTTAAACCATACAAAAATCAATCACGAAATATTAAACTTCGTTTCGATATCATACCTTATATGACATGGCATCAATAGTGAGAAGCTAAACTGTTTTGGTTAACCGCTACAACGTGTGACATTCTATTTATCGTGTTACATCACTTATAAATTGTTTCTAAGAGCACTAGTGGCCGTTAGGCCTCAAAATCTCATGCTAAAGAAAAACGTGGTGTCACATAAGTAAAATTAGCTTTGGCACCAAAAACCTGTTGGCAACACCATACGGGGACCTTTCTTAGATGTTGGCGTAGGGACTTGTTCTTCGTCATCTTTATCTAGTAGGTGATCGGATTGTTGGTCAGATTGTTGTTGGATTGTGGTTGTGAACTGCTTTGGTTTGTAAATTGTTTTTATTGGAATTTGAGAAATGATCTTGTTGAATTTGAGAAATTGTTCATTTTGGTTGGGATAAAATGACATATAAATGGAGATTGAATAGAGAATACTAGATTAGAAGACGAGCCAGGATTATTAGTCGAAGATTGGTTGGAAATATCGTTAAGCATGTCGGTTGTCCAATCAAAGTTGCCATTCATAGGCTCAAGCTGAATTTCCAATTCCAAAAGAGATTGTCTAATTCTCAAGCGGAAGATCTTGATTGTTGTGTTATGCATGATGAGATTCGGAAGGCAGTTTGGCGCTGTGGTGATAACAAATCTCTGGGACCAGATGGGTATACCTTTGAATTTTTTAAAAAGTATTGGGATTTGCTTGGTAATGATCTTTGTGATGCGGTGGAATTCTTCTTCGTTAATGGTGCATTCCCTAAAGGATGTAATTCATCCTTTATTGCTTTAATTCCGAAGGTAACTAATGCTAAATTTGTGAATGATTTTCGCCCTATTAGCTTAATCGGGAGTATTTATAAAGTTATTATCAAGATTCTTGCAAATAGATTGGTCACGGTAATTGGCGATTTAGTCTCCGATACTCAGTCAGCTTTTATAGCGGGACGACAAATACTTGATGGCCCTTTCATTCTAAATGAGATTCTAAATTGGTGCAAACGGAAGAATAAGCAAGCCATGGTTTTCAAAGTGGACTTCGCAAAGGCTTATGACTCCGATCGATGGGATTTTTTTCTTGACATTCTTGAGGCTTTCGGGTTTGGTCAAATGTGGTGCAAATGGATTAAAGGAATGCTTCATTCGGCTAGGGCTTCAGTTCTAATTAATGGGAGCCCGTCAAAGGATTTCACGTGTCATCGTGGTCTTAAACAAGGAGATCCCCTCGCCCCTTACCTTTTTATCATTGTCATGGAATCCTTACGTGTGTCTTTCACAAAGGTTATCGATGAGGGATTATTTCATGGTATTCAGCTTCCAGCTTCTCTTTCTATCTCGCACCTTTTTTATGCTGATGATGCCATTTTCCTGGGGGAATGGTCCGATGATAATATTAATGGTATCCTTCATATTTTGAATTTTTTTTCCTTGCTTCTGGTCTGTAAATTAATATCAATAAAAGTCAGTTGATGGGAGTTGGTTTTTCACGTGAGAAGGTGCACCAGGCAACTCTTTCTATTAGCTACGCCGTTATGGACAGTTGCTTTAGATATCTTGGTGTGACTATTGGACATAATCATGCACGTTTAGATGCTCGGGAGGATACTATTCTCAAACTTAGAGCTCGTCTTTCCAAATGGAAGGTACGTACGTTATTCATTGAAGGGCGTTTAACGCTTTTAAAATACGTGCTTGGTGCGTCCCCGACTTATAATATGTTGATTTTTAAGGCTCCTCGTGGTGTGTTGAAAACTATGGAATCTATTCGAAGCCGTTTTTTCAGTGGCTTTAACCAAAAGGGTAAAAAGATCACTTGGGTGGCATGGAACAAGGTTCTCGCGTCCAAAAAGTGTGGGGGTCTGGGAGTTTCCAGTTACTTCTCCCTTAATCAAGCTCTTATCCTTAAATGGGTTTGGCGGTTTGTCTCAAATGATGGTTCGTTATGGTCTAAGGTAATTCGGGCGTTATATGGTTCTTTGATTGATTCTCATCCGACTACCTCATCTTCTAACTAGTGTTCTATCTTACAGGAAATTCAAAGCCTTAAAGGGCATGGGTTTGATTTTTGGTCTCATTGTAGAAAAAGAATTGGTAACGGCGATAGCACTCGATTTTGGCTTGACTGTTGGCTAGGGGATAAACCATTATCCATGGCTTTTCCTCGTATATTCGCGCTGGAGCTTGACAAATATATCTCAGTGGGAGATAAATTAAACGGTCTGTTGCATACGTCCTTTCGTAGGTATGTTCGTGGAGGTGTTGAATCGTAACAGTTGGATGGGCTTATAGCCCTTCTTGATTCGGTCTCTGTTTCAAGTGCGAATGATAGATGGGTGTGTGATTTGGCGAGTGATGGTAACTTTCGGGTCAAGGATATCCGTAGCTTCATTGACGACTTGGTGTTGCCTTCTACTAATGTTCCTACTAGGTGGGTGAATATTATTCCGATCAAGATTAACGTTTTTATGTGGCGTGATCGTCTCGACTGTTTACCTACTAAAGCCAATTTGGTTTAGAAAGGTATTCAAATTGATTATACAACTTGCTACATTTGTTCTCAAAACGAGGAAGATTTGAGTCACTCTCTCTTTAGTTGTAATCTAGCTTGCCTGGTGCTTCGCCGAATATGCAGATGGTGGGAGTTAGATCTGTTGGATTGGTCCTCTTTTCAGGAGTGGCAGGATTGGTTTACTTCGATTTGTCTGCCTTCTTTTAACAAGAATCTACTGGAAGGTGTTTTTTCGGTTGCTTGGTGGTCCATTTGGAGGTTTCGTAATCCGTGCATGTTTGAAGTCCATACTCCTAAACGGGTTGAGATCTTTGATGGCATTGTCCTCTGTTCGTTTAATTGGTGTTCTAATAGATGTCGTAGTAGTATTTCTTGGTTAGATTGGCTTAAAAACCCCCATTGTATTTCTCCTTAATTTCTAGCTTCTCGCTAGCTAATAAAATTTTGTCGTTAAAAAAAAAGTTTTAATTCATTTTTGGTGAGTAAAAAAAAAGACAAGTAATTAGAAGTGTGTTATAAAATATAAGAAGCAAGTATATAAAATTTGATGAAAAGATGTGTTATTTTTAAAATTTTTTTAAAAGGTTAAATTTTGGAAAAAAAAAGAATAAATGCAAAAAAAAACCCGATAACATGTATCAATTCAACGGATAGTTTTAAAAAAACCGAAAAATAAGTCGGTTCACGCTGGCTGGTGAGAACGGCTTCATGGCGCGAGCCACAGTGCGGTGCGCCGAAAGCTGACTCGCGCCAAAACCTTTGACACCAGTCTACCAGCTAATATACCTCGTTCTCAAATAAACAATTATAATATATAGTAATTTTTGCCGCTGACGACGTCGTTTGCCAGTGTCGTTTCATTTATGCATGGATGTCGTTTGGAAACCAATACTAAAACAAATAAGCCCAGCACATGAATAAAAAATAAAATTTATAAAATAGTAACAAAAACAACCTTAGGCTTTTAACTATTTATATTTTTTGGTATAACAAAATTTATTTATCAAATACGGAACGTATATCTACCGATTCTTTTGGGGAAAAAATACCGTCGAAAGACCTTCTAATTGTGAACCAAACAAGTATAATATTGCAATGCTTTTAATATACGTATGATTTTATTAAAAATATCGAAACTCAATACACATATAATATTTTATTTTTCTTATCGAAATAGTCCTTGAATTTATTAGTTCCCGCAAGGATAGTAATTAAAACGGACAATCATTAATATGATTGGTTCACTCTTATCGTTGGTCGTGCACCTTATCGCGAAGCGCGGGTTATATACCTCGTTTAAATCATTTATCAACACGGATAGGTTTTACAATTATATTGGTTTTAACTTTTAAGAGTGGGTATGTTGGATCTCTAACACCCGAACAAAATTTGGATTTCTTCTAGTTTTCGTTAATATTAGTTACTAATCTCTATATCTTCTTTGCGGTTGAAAAATAAAACAATGTAAAGAGGAAAAAAACATGTTTATTATACTGGCATATAGTCATTTCTTTGTCCATAGTAATCCGTATAATGTTGTGTGTCTGCTTGAAATGTCGAGCAAATCATTTTGTCCCTCACAGTGTACTACAAACTCCAGAAACCCTATTGAATGATTAGCATTTCTGGTTTCCCAAAAATAATAGATGTTGAAAGTCATCATCTTCTTTTTTTTGGTCAAATTTAATTAGGGGCGTTGTTATTGGTACCCTACTCTAGTTACTCTCTGTATATTTGATGTTAGCAGTGAGCAGTAGAACTGAGCGATTATTTTTACAGCTCACTGTTTATTGTTTAAACTTTTTAAAAAAATATTGAAAAATTAATGTTCCTGAAAAATTAATGTTCCTGAAAAATTAATAATAATCAAAACACTCACCGCTCGTTTTGCTCAACACTCATTAAAAATCAAAATGATTTTCCTCACCGCTTCAAAAAGCTCCAACATCACTTCATGCCAAATATACCCGCTGTATTGATAGAATGAGATAGTTTTTATATTTTTTTCTCGTAGTTTTTACACTTCATACTTTTTTAACTGTAAAACTTTATAGTTTTTGTTCAACATTTTTTTGACAATTTTGCTCAATTTATTAACAAAAGAAGATAGCTTCCTGCTTTGTAATTTTTACCTTTTATTATTTTTAACATATCAAACTTTATGTTTATAGTTTCGTTTTCTTTTATTTCAAAATTTTACAATACAAACAAAACTGTAAAAATAAAAAAATAAAAAAAATATATTTACGTATTAATATCACATTAGGGGGTACCAACAACAAACCTCTGATCTACATATATGGTATTTAGCAAAGTCGAAAAAACAAATCATACTCACTTATTTAGATAGATATAAACTATTTTAGTTACTACATATGTTTTGTGTAGATTAAGATTTTTAATCAATAGTCAAGATACAAGTATAAACGCAGAAATGCACTGTTTCTATGAGTCTCATAATTGCATAATTTAGCAATTTAGACTAAAACTTTGAATACTACTTTTTCTTTTTCATATTTTAGAACCAAAAACTGTATACTGTTTAAATTTTATTAGCAACAATATTGGTTTACATTACTGCAGCTGATGTGAAATTTAAAAGAAAATGATAGTACTAATCTTGTCTGATATGATTCTTCGAGCTAAGAAGGCTATACAACACAAGCTGTTAAGGAATCATATTTAATAACCCACTCTCAATACTATAGTTTATACTTTTTGGATCGGCAAACCACCAAAATAATAACTCAGTCTGTCTCATAATTATATTTCAACGATAAAAAATATTTTGTTTAAAAAAATAAAATTTATTCTAATTTTTTTTTATTTCTTTTACATAATTTCAGTTTTATTATTAACAAATTAATTTATATATCTTTTAAATATATAATTAACGTCTCAAATAAAGATAATATAATAAACTTAATTTAACTTTTCTATTTATCTTTGAAATTAGATAATTAATTTAAAACAAAATAAAAAGAAAAAATAATTATAAATATGAAACAAAAAATAAACTATAATTATAAGACGAAGATAGTACTTTATAATCTAAGAAAAAAGTCGTTGTTAATCACTATGAACCGAGAGTATTTGTTGTTAGTGTTTTAAAGCCTAAATTGACCAGCACAGCCAGTTAAATTGGTTGAATTATGATTCGATTAATTTCTCAAACCTCAATTTAAAAAAACAACACTTAGGGTGTGTTTGGTAGAAAGAAAAGGAGATAGAGAAATGGAAATGCCCAATATTTCTCTTGTTTGGTATGCCAAGAAAAAAATAGGTGGAGAATTAGTTTTCCCACCCTATTCTCCCTAGTGCAATTTCATGTGGTGTTATTTCCCTCTCAAATTGAATGGAATTTGTTTTCTTTACGTATTTATCTAACAAAGAACAAATATCACTAATTTTACTAACTGATCCGGGCATATATAATGAAGTTGGACTAGTTTATATTTTTCGTAAAGTCATTTAAAAAATAAAAATTTATGGGCCAGTCGAGTTGACTCAAACCCGAGTTAATCAACATTTCTAAACCGTGTCTTAATCGGGTTCGGTTCGTGTTGACTTTTTTGACAGCCCTAATCAAAATATTTACAAAAAATCAAAATATTTAAAAAAAATCAAAATAAATATAAATTTGCGCATTTCTCAGGCTAAAGTCTCTGTTGTTACCAAACAGTAGAATCAAACAAAATTCTCTACTGAATTCTATTCTCTGAAATTCTATTCTCTGCTTTAATTCTATTCTCTAAAATTCTCTCTACCAAACGTGCCTTTAATTGAATCATGAATAGATAGTTTGACCAGACAAACTAAAAAACTGTTTTTAAAACATTGGTTATTGTTAATCACTTTCAATCAAGTCTAAGAAAAAAGTTGAAAGGTAACAATGAAAAAAGTAAATCAGATGAATAGTAGGGCTAGTCTATACTCTATACTACTACTCTTCCTTCCTTCCCTCCCTCAAATAATATATATAGATGTATGTGAACAAACAACAAAGCCTAAAGTTTCCACACATTAGATAACAAAAACAAAGAGAGTATGGCTTTAGAAACACTTTCTTCCAATGAACTCCTAAACTTCATAATCTATGACACCATTTCAGCAACCCCTTTTACCTTGAATGACTCATCTTCTCAAAACACCACTAACTCAAACACCTTCTTCTACAATCTCCTTAATCAAAACCCTAACCCTAACCCTAATCCACTATCTCAAGAACTTGAAGGTGCTGACATGGAAATTATGAGTCCTAACTCTTCTTTAACTACAACCACAGAGAAGATGTCTATGGCTGTTCAAGCTTATTGTGGAGGCAGAAACAACCCTGAAAAGAACTATTGTGATAATAACACCAAAAGTATTCATAATAATTTAGGGGTTCAAAAGAAGAAAAGAAGAAGGAGGCCTAGGGTTTGTAAGAACAAAGAAGAAGCTGAAACTCAAAGAATGACTCACATTGCTGTTGAAAGAAATCGTAGGAAACAGATGAATGAACATCTTGCCGTCTTAAGGTCCCTCATGCCGGAATCTTATGTCCAAAGGGTAATATTTTTTTTATAAATATTTTATTCATTACTTACATATAGTATAGTTTTTTTCTTTAGATAAGATTGTCCAAAAACATTTTAAATATACAGATTTAGATTTGAATTATCTTCAAAAAGAAATCTTGAAAAGCTCTTTTTCAATTTACCTTTTTGGTGTTATGCAAATTTCCAAATGTTGTTAGCTAGAAATGCAATGCCTATATATCCATAGATGTTTCTTTTTCTTTATCAAAATTTTCATTTTTTGTTGATAATGTTGTCCAAACATGAGGTTAAGTTAGATTAAGTATGTACATGAACTAAATCTTAAACCGACAATTACTACTCATGACTGGATTAGTATCATTAGATAAGCCAAAGGTAGGAATCTTAGACATCTCTCTCTCATGGTACAAAATCTTAAAACACTGTGATTAACAGTGTTTGATCTCTATAAAAGCATTATCTTCTTTTTAGAGATCCCTTTTCTTGTCAATTTGTCGGATTCAATGAACAACAATAACATGCCAAAGTTTTGCAGTTTCATATGGTTGACTTAATAATTATTTAGACGTACATCAATCAGTACTAACAACAAAAAATTTTGTTTGCGTAATGACGGTTATACCCTTTGTTTTCGTTCGATTATCAGGGTGACCAAGCTTCCATAGTTGGTGGTGCTATAGAGTTTGTCAAGGAGCTTGAACATCTTTTGCAATCTCTTGAAGCTCGAAAGTTTATGACGAATCAACAACGAACAGAAGATGACGATAACGGAGGGCATGATAGTAATTTCACTAAGTTGTCATCAGTTGCACCTCCATTTTCACAGTTTTTTTCATACCCTCAGTACACTTGCTCTCAAATTCCAAACAAGTACACTTCTAAAAGCAAAGCAGCTATAGCCGATATCGAAGTTACTTTGATCGAAACGCATGCCAATCTTCGCATTTTATCGCAAAAACGCCTCGCTCAGTTGTCGAAAATGGTGGCCTGTTTTCAAACACTCCATTTATCTGTGTTACACCTCAATGTGACCACATTGGACCCTTTGGTTTTGTACTCCATAAGTGTCAAGGTACGTAAAAAGAAATCTTATATTGTACTTTAACATACAACCCACATTTGATAACACCTCATAAATGAAAATGCATAGTATTTTTAATCAAGATTTGCATAACTAGGCACAAAAACAAATCACTGTTCATGTGTATATCGCTCATGCAAAAGTGTGTAGATGAAAATGACTTTACATTGGATGACTCGACGATGCAAAAACCAGCTTTTGAGATACTACTAGTACTTTCCTTTTTTATCATTAGACACAAATTTCTTTTTTCTTGGAAAATAAAACTTTCATCATGGTCAAGGCAAAAAATACACTAAAGGGTCCATCAGTTTTACTTTTATCAACTTTTTACAATGTTCAAAGTTCAAATCTAAAGGTCTATGAAGTGTTTGGGAAGTTATATTAAATATTTCTCTTAATAAATACTTTTCGACTAAATATTGTGAGCTAATTTATAAAAAAGGTAATTAGTATCAAATTTTTTTGTGATTATTTATTAAAAATTCTAATCAAGACTTGATTAATCCAAATTTATTTGTAATTTCGAATAACAAAGTCTTTTAGGATTTTTGGATAAATAAACATAAAAAGTCTTGATACTACTAAACTTTTTGTATCCAGATGCATTAAAATTTTTAACATTTTTTATAAAATTTTTTTATATATTTAAAAGGTATGTCTCGGGTATTTTTGGGAATTCCACCAGGTATTACCTAATTTGTTAATGTTTTGGAAATGATGGCTAGAAAAGGATGTTTGTTTCCATAAACCGATGTTGTTTCCTGTTTTTTGTTACTTTGTCATAAAGTTAAGGAAATATTCAACACAATCTGTAAAATTTGTTTGAAAATTGATGAAAACATTACTATATTTTGATGTAAAATAATATATGTAAACATGCAGGTGGAAGAAGGATGCAGACTCAATTCAGCAGACGAGATAGCAGGTGCAGTCCACCAGATGCTCAGAATTATTGAGGAGGAAGCTACCCTATCTCTTGTTGATTCTAGATAGAAAAATGGTTATTTGTGTTTTTACCGTTTTACCCTTTTGGGCGTTGTAAAATCACCATAATGCCACCACCCTTTCTCCCTCTAGCTTGCTCTTGGTGCATAGTACTAGGATTTGCTATTACCTTGAATTTCAACTAGTTCAATTAGATGTTTTCGTAAATAATGATTTGGAATTATTTAAGTTGTTTATTGATGAAGAGTGAATGCATTTTTTTCTTCTTCTAAAGAATGTTAACATTTGCAAATTAGTGTTATTTATTTGTGATCAGATTAAAACTAACTATATACGAATTACCTTTAATTTAACTCTTGGTAAATTAATATAAATAAAACTTATTTTTATTTAACTGATACACAACTTATTAAACAAGTAAATGACACAAAGAATTTCTAACATTTTATTATTTAGAAAATTATATCTTATTATATGCAAAACTAAACTACAATAAGAACTTAATAGATAACGTGATATATGTGTGAGTAGGGTGAGAATCGGGTCAGGTTGGGCGGGTTTTGGTAAATCGGGTCGGGTTAAGATTAAAATAATTTACCCGAACTTGACTTGATTTGAACTCGGGTTCGGGTCAACCCGAATTCGGATAAATTATTAAAAAATATATATTTTTTTAATAGAATTTATATTTAGTTTAAATTTTAAAAATAAAAAATTATTATTCGAGTTGACCCGAGCCCAAGTTAGACATATACTTGATATCCAAACTGATTTCAAATTCGGGTTAGTCGAGTTGACCCGACTAACCTGAATTAAAATTTCAACTCGAGTAACCCGACCCGAATATACTCGGGTCGGGTCGAAAATATTGCCACCCTTATATATGAGCTTCTCACTAATAAGTCATATTAATCTTAGGTTCTTAACGATTAATCAACTAAAGAAGAATAACAACAATGAGTTTATAACTTAAGTGATTATCGTATTTGGAGAAGAGAATATGTTTACGAACGTCTAACCATTTAATGCATAAATTTATTCTACACCTTTACAATGTCTGCTATCTATATACCTAGGGTTTGGAAAAGACAATGTAGCAGATGTGCAATTCTTCTTACATCGTTGAAGGTACTAAGGTACATTTTGTAAAACATATTCTAAATATAAGGACAATGCATATTACGTAAGTCAGTACCCTTATCTATCTCTAAAAGGTAAGTTTGATATCGTGTGTTGTGCTTTAATTATATCTACTAATTATCTCACCCATTCTTCAACATTTTTTTAGGTAAAGGGTTTTCCCGATAAATTTTATTACTAAAAAAAATAGTTAAATACATAGGTTGTAGGTGAATCCTACATCTTCGCCTGTTAAATAGGCAAAAAACTTCTTATAAAAAAAACACATAAAATTACTGCAAAGTCACATAAAAATAAAGAAAAATAATATTTTTTTCCCCATAGCCTTTGATTCGAAGATTATCAACAATAATCAAGATACCACCCGAAATATGCTTCAGTCTTCATAGCTCTTCCGGAATTCACCATGGCTGAGGAGATCGTAAGGGCTAAGTAAGATTATTGCCACAACTCATTGAACTCGTCACATTCTTCTTTGTATCATGTATATCATTCTTTGAGTGTCGCCTCACTGATTACTCGAGTCTTTCTCTTAAACTCAACCTGAGAATCTTGAATTTAACTTACTGAGTGACTATTCACTCAGTGACCTTTTTATGTTTAAAGTTTTTTACACTTAGGCTAATAGTTATTCAAATTCATAAGTGAGATCATTAGGCAATGAATTAACTTATCAATCTTTTCCTATTTTGATAAAAATATCACCTAAGTTATTTTCATTATAAGTGAGAAAATATAGCTTCTTCCTTTTAATGAAAAATAGAAAGTAATGAGGATCTTTGATAAAATAAGTACTTTTTTTTAATTCATTACATTACCATATCAGTCTATCAGAGAGTATAACACTAAGATACAAAGTACTTTTAGTGATCATAGTCCAATGAATTCCATCACTAATTTCTTTGTCAATATGAGCTTCTCTATGTCTGGTCTTCTTTGAATAATCTCCATGAGCTTTCTTGCAAACCTCTTGTTCTTTTTTGATACAAAGTGTGTAGCCGTTGCAAGATAAATAAAAAGAGACTTAGTGGTCACTTTATAAATATCGCTCGTCCTTTAGAATGCTTTATTAAAGAAGATACCTCATTGAGGTTCTTCAATCACCATTTCATTCATAAAGGGTACATTCTCACGGAGATATTTTCTACACTACATACCATGGACCTTATTCTTGAGCTCTAGATCAATCATCTTTCGTTTCTTGCTTCTTGATTGGCAATGGTCTTGCTTAACCAATGAAAAATATCTAGTGATCCCAAGTTGCTTCTTGATCTGTTCAAGCCTCTGATACTTGTTTCACAAAGACTTCATTAGATCTGGCTTACACTTGTTGGTTTGGTCTGAATGATCCTTCCCAATTCATCCCATTCACTAAGGTTGTAGTCACCAAACCTAAAGGATGTTCGAACCTCAAAGTTTCTCTCATCATTATTTCTATACACTGTCATAACGACAGCCTTAGATTTGGGAATGATCTTGACACTTGTAATAGGTTCAAGATGTCTTCTTTCGGTGGTGATCTAGACATATTGATCAAACAATTTCTTCTTCAAGTCATCACTCTGTTTTGGCTTTTTCAGTTTAACTGTCTGGATGTCATTCAATTCCTTTTCTTGTTTCTTAACAAATGATTTACCACCCTCCATGATATGAAGCTTCTTAGGATCACCACCTGATTCCTTTACAACAAACATAGAAACTTTCAAAATGCAAGGTGCATCATCAAGCCTTGCCCACTCAGTTTGATCATATCCATCTTATCCATGTGATCTAGAATTTGTTGTTCAGTTAGTTGATATATAAATCCATTGATTTCATAATCAATAAGGATTAGAGCACGCATTAGGATCGGTTTAAACTTCCTGGAAAGCTTTAACTAACTTGAGAGATTAAACTTCAATCTCAGTGACAACTCCTTTTCCTTTGTCAACACTTGGAGCGATGATTGGTTAGACCAAAACTTGAGGGACAATGATAATAGAGCTTGATGTTGTTAGTCTGACAATTGTTATTGGTATGGGTCGAATATCATGAGGTATTTGCTCATTAGTTTTGTGTACATTAGAAACTACAAGTAACTCAACCTCAATATTTTTTAGATGAGCTCTCAGGTTTTTCATGGTCGTCATTGGCCATTGGTTATGGCTCCCCTTAGTGTGAGAAGGAGTCTCATGTCGCGTGAGCATATTCTGTGCTAATTCCTCCCCCGAAACTAGCATTCATCTCAACGATGGTTACTTTATGTAGTTGTATTGAGATTGAGGAGGAAAGAGTAGAAATTCCCTTAAACGCCTAAAATTTTTCAATCATCATCTTTTTCGTGTTAGCAGTGTCCGTTAAACCTTGTTTCATTAACTTTGTCATGCGATGCTAAGTGTGCAGTATAAGGGTTTAAGGCATAAAATAGCTACGTACTTTCTTAAGTGTATCGATATGATACGTGTACTTAATTTATTATCTATATGGTACGTGTACTTTAGCAAACCGGCTAATATGGTACGTATACTCATTTTGCTACCTGTTTAACCGGAAATTTGCTTACGTGGCAAATGATTAACGATCGTTTGCATCAAACATTTGCACTGGTAGTCCTTAATACTAATGGGCGTTTGTTTTTGTTTTTTAAACTTTTCCAATCTTTTTTTTATGAATTTTTTTTCGAAAATTAATTTTTTTTCCAAGAAAACAAATTTTTTTCCAAGAAAATATTTTTTTTGATTTTTTATCATAAGTTTTTGTAACTACTAGTATTGGAAAAAAAAATCTTATTTTGGAAAAAAAATCTGAATTTTTTTTTGAAAAAATATTATGAAAAACATTCGAATTATGAGAGGTTGTAACTTTATCCCATCTAAACCAACCCAATATATATTTCTAACTTTATCCCATCACATGGATTTTTAATTTATCTAACTTTTCTATCCACAAGTATTAAAATACATCATCTGGATTTGCCTTATGTACATCATCTGTATTTGCTTTATGTGAGGAACCTTAATCTCATTGCTATACTAACCATGGAAACGAAATACAGTTTAGATGGGATAAACATATCCAACTCATCAATAGAAGCGAGCAAAATCCTTAATCTTCCAACTCAAGATCAAATAAATCCATCATAAAAAAGATACATTCCCAACCAAATTATAACAACAAAAATGAAGATATTACAAGATCCATCAACAAAAATCATACCCAAAGTATCCATTTTCATAATTCTATCATCTTCAAAACCTGAATCGAATATTCAAACCCTTTCCCATAGCTACCGCCAATCACCATCGCAAGTGTCTATTGTGGCAGATTCACCGGAGCTTCGGACAAAGAACATGGCGGCGACAGTTGTGATCAAGATTGTGATGGTGATGATTTTGTAAAGATTGATAGATACCCATGAACTGGCTGTGGTTGGAATAATTTGTTTTCTGAATAATTTCTGAATGAAATAATGTTTCAAATATTTTTGTATTCAATTATACTTTTGAAGTTCCTGATTTGTCAAAGATATGATTTGTGTGTGGTGTGAATATTGTGATTTGATAAATATTCGTTCTCATTTGGGAAAACTGGGTTTCATTTCTTTGATGATTTACATAAAGGGGCATTATTTATATATATGGCCAGGTCATCATGATTACTAAAAAGAAAGTCATATTGTTAGCCGGTTTTATCAGTAGTCGGTAATAATGTGGCCATATCAACGCGAAACACAAAGTACACGTACCATATAGATAATAAACTAAGTACACGTACCATATCGATACATTTAAGAAAGTACGTAGCTATTTTATACCTTAAACCCGCAGTATAAAATCCACATATGATGACAACTCAACATATAACGCTTCTATAAACCCACATATAATCAAAGTGTTTTGGCAACCCAATGGGCTAGAGAAATTACTCCTTTCGTTTCAAAATTAGTGTCTTCTGACAAAAAGCAAATAGTCTAAGAAAGTTGTAATTAATAGAGCTTTCTTATTCATATTTTTTTGACAAAATGATAGTTTTAGCGTTAGTTAATTAATTAAAGTCTTTTTTAAATCTTGTAATGATAATTTTCAACAAAGTTAATATAGTAAACTTAATTAAACTTCTTTATATATTTTACATAATAAATAATTAATTTAAAACATTAAAAAAAGATAAACAATAAAAATAAAATAAATGTAATTTTTTTAAAAAAATAAACAATGACTCGTGCTAAAAGTCATTCAACTTGAGATGTATACGTCAATTCACAGCTTTTGTGAAAAGTTTTGAAGAATCACATTTTCTAAAACTTTGCACTTTGAAAATAGTCAATTTATTTATGATGCATCGAGTTTTAATCAGCATTCCATCTTAATCATTCTTTTGTTTAATCTGCCAAAAGAATAGTTTATAACTAGAATATAGTGATGATATTTTTTTTTTTTTTGACATTTGTTTGGTTAAGGGTTATAAATTATATAAAGTCAGGAATCATATTCACAAAATTTGTGCTTCTCTCTAAGTGGATGAATTAATAAACTGATTTCTTAATTTTTCATCACCTATATAGGCCGGGTATGAATCCTGTGGTTTATACCCACTTTGACCATTTATTAATAAGTGTTTATATTACCAATATTATTTCATTAACATGCTAACACATTAATTTCTGGACACTAATTAATGTACTAAAAATATTTCTAAGTGCCGAATTTTATGTTCCTTTTTTACTATGTATTAATGATCCTTAAAATATTTTAATTACATTTTTAATTTTAGCGTCAATTTCATTCAATTCAAAAACATATTTTGTTTTACTCGCAAGAGAAAAAAAATATTGAAACAATCAGGGAATAAACATTTGGGTGGGTCTAGTTCGGATCGGTTTTTGATCCGATCCGGTTTTATCAGGTATGATCGACGGGATTTTGGTAGGATCGAACCGGATCGATCAGACTGAGGTCGAATTAGTCCAAAACCCCGAACTGAAACTATACGGTTCGGTCCGGTTTTTCGGTCCGATCCCAGTCACCGGTCCAGATGCTCAAACCTAATATTGCGTACTTTAATTTAATAACTAGCATGGTATCTGCGCAATGCAGCGACGGGTATCTGATGACTATTGTTTTTCGAGCAAATGTTATATCTTTACTTATCAAGTTTGTATGTAGATAAAAATCTCCTTATCTTAATAGTATAAAATAAATATTGATATGTTACTTTCTTATTAAAAAAATGTTTAAGAATTAATTTTTTAAAACTTTTATATTTAAATAAAATGTGTAAATACTTTATAGAGTAATATAGATATAGATATAGATAATATGTACCTTTCTTCGTTTGCATGTTGTCACGCAACCTTTGTATACGATCATAAAGCACGATTCGTGTTTGAAGAATATGTTTGTAATTTTAAAAAATTAATTAAAATAATAATTATTTAACTAGTGAGTTATAATATAATAAGATAAAACTTAATAACTAATATTAATGATTAGTAATTAATGATTAGTAATTAATGAAGTAAAGTAGGATGGTGGGTGAGTTTCCTATATAGGCCGGGTATGAATCCTGGGAGCCTTGTTCTTTTTGGAAATTGTTGACTGTAATTCAATGTCTACCTTAGGGTTTTATTCGAGAAAGATTGTTTATTAATAACGGAAAACAAATGTAATAAACTAAGTAGTATTCAACAAAGTTAAGAAGATAAAAGTCAATGGAAAAAGGCAAAGAGAAAGACAAATAGTAAAGCATAAATTCATTTTTCTTTTTGTATTATCTTCAAATTTGCATTTCTCAACACATGCAAAGCCAAAACTTTTGGGAAGAGGAAAACTGAAAAGCGGTTGTTACTTCAGTGTCAAGCATGCATATATCCATGTTTTGGTCTTCAAATACTGGCAAAAATGACTGACAACTTGTGTTGGAGGAACAAAATATATCGTATAAGTTATTACTAATTTCTTGAGTTCTTCCATGATCATAGTAACATTTATATTGTAGAAACTCAAGAATGGCTCTAAAGCAGAATTCAGACATATACAACATATGCATGTGTTGACTTGTATGCTCATACTACTTCATAAGACATCAACAAAAGCTTTCATCCTTGAATTTACCCTATCCAATTCAAAGCTGAATCGTATGCACTTATCATAAACTAAAGAGTTATTTACGGCAGAAGCCCTTTACAAAGTTTCTTGTCCAACAGAGACCCTTTTAAGAATACTTTACGAAATTGACCCTGTTCTCCGCGCCTCATTTAAAGCGGAGCAAATAATGCACACGTGTCAGCATCTAATTCAACCAAAAAAAAACAAAAAAAAAAAAACAAAAGTTTTCCGCGCCTAAAACCAAGCGGAGCAAGGTTTGTTGGGTGTGCGCTTATTTTCAACCAATAACTTTGTCTACTGGCCCCATTTATTTTTTCACAGTGAACAACCAAATTCAATTTGTTATAGAAATTTTCAATACTAACCCTTAATTTTATTTAATTATATGTTTTTTATATATACAACTTTATTCTTTCAATATTTATCAAATATATATCGAATTCGTTAATAAAAATAATACTGTTGCGAAAGGCTCTAAATTACGAACAAAACGAGCCCAATATTGATATTCTTTTGACGTACGCATAATTTTATAAAAAATGTTAAAGTTTGATATACATATATATCTTTACGTTTTTTATTTCGTACGTTTACGTTTCATAGTTTTCTATGTAATATTTTTAAGTTATAATTTAAATTTTTATTTTTACATAATAAAAAGGTGTGTTTAAACTCAATATTGATATGCTTTTGACGTACACATATCTTTATAAAAAAAATATCACGGTTTGATATACATATATATAAAACATAAAACTTTAGCAAAAATATTTAGCTTTATATAAACACACCTTTTTATTATGTAAAGATAAAAATTTAAATTATAACTTAAAAATATTACATAGAAAACTATGAAACGTGAACGTACGAAATAAAAAACGTAAAGATATATATGTATATCAAACTTTAACATTTTTTATAAAATTATGCGTACGTCAAAAGAATATCAATATTGGGCTCGTTTTGTTCGTAATTTAGAGCCTTTCGCAACAGTATTATTTTTATTAACGAATTCGATATATATTTGATAAATATTGAAAGAATAAAGTTGTATATATAAAAAACATGTAATTAAATAAAAATTAAGGGTTAGTATTGAAAATTTCTATAACAAATTGAATTTGGTTGTTCACTGTGAAAAAATAAATGGGGCCACTAGACAAAGTTATTGGTTGAAAAAAAGCGCACACCCAACAAACCTTGCTCCGCTTGGTTTTAGGCGCGGAAAACTTTTGTTTTTTTTTTTTTTCTTTTTGGGTTGAATTAGATGCTGACACGTGTGCATTATGCTTTAAATGAGGCGCGGAGAACAGGGTCAATTTCGTAAAGTATTCTTAAAAGGGTCTCTGTTGGACAAGAAACTTTGTAAAGGGCTTCTGCCGTAAATAACTCTAAACTAAAAAGGCCAACTCTAAATTAAAATAGGCTGCACAAAGATAATAAAACCTTTTTAACCTATAAAGCATAGAAAGAGGGACTATATTATCCTTTAGACAAGAATATATGTAAGTGTACAAGCATGGTCCTTTAATTAAAAAGCATGTGCCCGTAAATTGACATATCAACACCAATGTCACCATCTTCTTGTAACTAGCTGCTTCTTTACAACTCACTAGATATTCAAACTCTATCAAGTGACCTGTGCCCTTTGGCCCAATGAGTTCTACATCTTTAGTGTTTTTTTTTAAAATAATGCATATAGAGTATCATATAGTAATGTTAGTTTACTTTGTAGACCAAA
Source organism: Glebionis coronaria (assembly GCA_025667525.1). NCBI lineage: Eukaryota > Viridiplantae > Streptophyta > Magnoliopsida > Asterales > Asteraceae > Glebionis > Glebionis coronaria. Next base: position 38,289,127 of record CM046874.1, on the reverse strand, counting down.
AACCTTAAACACCAAACTCCAAACCGTTTCAAATAAAATGACTATGTGTGCACGTTTTATGTTTTCTTCCATTTTAATTAATCAAGATTTTATCTATTTTTATTAATCATGTTTATGTTTATGATGATTATGTCTTTTGTTTTTTTTTTCTTTTGTTATACTACGTTAAATTAACTATTATTTATTTATAATTGCATGAAAGTTATAATGTGATCTTCTTGTGTTTATTGATTTATTGTGTGCACGTTAGGACCTACAAAACCAGACTAAATCTTCATATCTTAGATGTTGATATGTCTAGGGAAACGTGGGTGATTAGATAATGCCGCAACTATGGAGGCATGCTATCTGGCCGTATTTGGGCTTTGCTTCGACCATAGAATGTACTTGTGTGCTGATTAGGCGGATATATTTAGGTGCTTGTTAATGAATGTGCAAATGATTAGATCTAGGATTTGTCTTTGATTATAGGTTTATGATTTTGTCACATCATCGATTATATGGGTATGTATCAAGTGAGGAGGATCAAATATACCTCGCCATACCACTATGCTAGGTTTTGCTTGTTTCGCACATGACTTGTAATTAATACAAACGAAAACATTTACATATTTAATCAACATGGCGTGACGGATAACATCATAACAAACACATTAAAAGAATATTTTAGTGAGTAATGCAAGATTACGTAAACACATTTTATTTAACTGGTGATATTATATAACATTCGGTTAGATTATAATGGTAGTCAAAACCCCTTCCTATACCCCAACAATTTTACTGCTTTCATAAAATACAAAAATGCAGAAAGAATCTCCTTCCAACCTCTAAAGATTTGTACGTTCGACACTGACCTCACACACTATTCTCGAAGAGAACGATAACAACCCTAGTCCTTGCCTATACTATATCTACATGATCGGTTACAGTGCCCGAGAGGTTGTAAAACTCCAGTGGAAGGGAACCTCACTCTTTTTTAACCGGAAGAAGGGTGAGAACCTGATCGCATTAGTATCCTTAAATTTTGCCTACCTAGTATACGACTTGTTAATAAGCGTAGATTGAATAGGTTGTAGTCAACACAAAATTTAGATCAACATGTAAACCTCTTTACATTTCATTTGTTCTTCACATTCGTGTCGTATATAACTTTTTTATGACATAGGTCCAACGAATGACCATATAACTTACAAGTTGAACATCTAGTTAGTTTCCACTCGCACTCAACTCAAATATAATGCAAGATACGTCTCTTACCATCAATTTTAAGAATTTTTACAACAAGAGTATCTTTCAATTCAACATAACTTTAAGATCAATCATTACTCTTGCCAATATATTAATAATAACAATCAATCCATCCCCTACGGATGTCGTGATAGGGATATCATGGACTTTAATCTAAGCAGGGACATTCTTCCAGTCTTTTTTAGACACATTCGTCATAGGTGACCACTTGCGAAGAATTAATGACATATTACGAATCAACCATGGTCCATTCTAAAGCATTACTTCCATACCCATAATGGAACTAAATTTTAAGAAGAAAATCATTTTCAAGTTCATCATAGTATAAACAAGACCAAATCTACTCCACACAATTTTAGATACTTTTTAACCACTTGATTCACATCTCTCTTGCCAAGAAAACCCCATGAACTAAACTCTCGAATTGCCAATTGACCTCTAGGAGTAAGTTTATGGATATAGCAACATCAACCCTATTATGATTATAGGTGATTAAATGTAAGAACTTTATCATATCTCTTACTTGGTGAACCATTTAGAAGATTAGTGTGAGAAACATGCTCTATACTATTCGATTTGGCACTCGTAATCACATTAACCAAACCACCACGCCTATATTTGATGAGATATTGTTAGGACGAGCACCAACCACTTTAGCGGATGTATTAGGGTACTAAATGTGTTTGATAATCCACAAAATGATACATTGCAATAACTTGACCATTGGCATTCAAAGGTGATAAGTGTTCACCAATATCTCCCAATAACACGAGCTTACCTTCAAACATATGATGATCAATATTACAAATCTTAGCTACTATTATATGCGTGTCCTCCTTATTCATACTAGCATGATCGTCGTTACTCTTTGATGAAGAACCTACAATCATCGATCCGCTTGTCTCCTTACTCTCATCCCGCTTACTTCACCCCATCTCCCTTCTAAATCTAAGATTCCTTCTTCATTACTACACCATCAAAACAAACTCGAAGTTCCCACGCAACCTTAGTTTTTTTGGGTAAAGAGTTTCCCTGATAAATTTATTACGGAAAAAATAGTTAAGTACAAAGGATGTAGGGAAATCTCAAATCTCCGTCAGCTACATAGGCATCCAACCTTATATGAACAAACACAGAAAAAAGATAGAATACAATGTCCCATAAAACAAATAGATATATAATGCTTCATATGGCCTAGAACCCTCATTTCATAATTACTAGCTATAGACTATACAATATTCGAAATATTTTGACCTGCATATATATTATCATCGTATAGGTCCTAATAGGCATCATAAATCCCAAAAAAGCCCATGCATTGTTCCAGCAGACTATTCTTTACATATCTCATATTATACGATTTAGTAGCCAAAAATCTTGCTATAACATTATCTATAGGTTTAACTACATCTTCTTCATCAAGACCACTTGAATATTCAATCTTTTTCCTAACTAATGGCTTCCTTTTTTCATCCACAAGAGTAAGTTTCTCTTCAATAATTTGTCTTTCAAGATTAGTTGTATTTTCAATGACAAGGGTAGTACTAATACCACTAGATTCTACATTGAAAGGAATCCCGAATTGTCCACTGAACCAATCAACATAGAAGTTCCCCAATTTGTACTCAAATCATCATCATCATTTTCAACTAAGTTAAGCACATCAAAATGATTAGAGTTACTAACTTCTTTACTAGGATCCACATCTTGCTTATTTCCACCTCTTGTATTGCTAGTCTTCTATTAAACCGATCAATATTCCTGGTTACCAGGTTTAAAATGCACTTTAGGGCCAAGTGACACACCCTTAGAGACATGCTTACGCTTCTTCAAATTTTTTGCCCTATTTGATCTCGTAGCTTTAGGACATTTATCTAACACATGAAAAGTCATACATCTCGAACATCTAGGAGGTTCCCACTCATACTTAATATAAGTAATCAAATAGAAACTCTCGCCATTAAGTTAGGCATAACCACCACAACATATCTTTCAACTCCGCATCGGTACAAAGCTTAATTATTGCTCTATCATAAATTTACCTATCCCATGTTACATACACATTTCAAAGGTATAAGAGTCAAGGATCAAAAGAGTATCAAGTTTTTTAGCAATTGCACTTAAACCATCCTCTCTAAATGACGTCATAAGGGATACCATGCAATTTAACCAAAACTGGTATCACACTAAGATCCTTTTTTAATAAATTCAGTTGTAGGATAATTGGATTATTTCGAATAAACTAGGGATATTTCAAGCATAACATTAATATCATCTATAGAAACTAGAAGGGGGGGGGGGGGGGGGTTGAATAGTTTCTCTTCGATTGGTGACCAAATTAAAATTTCTTTCAATTTGGTTTGTATCAAAACTATCTTTTACTTAAAGCTAAGTTGCATAATGATTAGGTTCAATTGAAAAGCACTAGCAAGAATAATAAGCAAGTATAATGATAATGAAATAAGTAAAGAGCAAGGAAGGAAACAACCTAGTGAGAAGACACCAAGATTTATAGTGGTTCGACAACGAGGATCTATCCTCGTTTCTACTCCACTCCTCGAGTACACCTACTCGAGATTTCCACTATATCCACAAGCTCCCTTCTCGGCGGAGAAAACCTTACATCGTTGCTTACATTATTTTCCGACACTAAGCTAAATGTCGAGACCTAATCTTTAGCTAGGACCAATCTACACGACGTTGCCTACTTCACAATTTAACAACACAAGGCTAGATGTCGAGTTCTAATTCTTAAGGTAGAACCAATCTTCACGACGTTGCCTACTTCACCATTTTACGACACAAGGCTAGATGTCGAGTTCTAATCGAAAGCTAGAACCAATCTTCACGACTCTTCACTTTGAAGCTAAGTGAGAACTTCACACAACACAACTACTAATCACTTTAAAGTTTAGTGAGAACTCACAAGACACAACCACATCACTTTATAGTTTAGTGAGAACTCCTAATTGTTGGGAATAAATTAAGGCCAGATCACTTAAACGCTGACAAGAACAACTCAAGCGTTGACAAGAGCAAAGTGAGCGCTGACAGCTTAAGCGTTGACAAGTTAAAGTCAAGCGTTGACAGATTGAAGACAAGCACTGATGGAAGATGTGAGCTACACGTTTATTATGTTCTAGAATACTTCTAGTAAGGATAGAAACGACAATGTATTTTCTATGTTTATCTTTACCTAGAATAGTTGATACGTAGCTTATTGTACAAGGCTTCTTAGTCTATAAAAGAAGGCCTTTAGGTTAATGTTTAGTATCAAGTTTTCATTAAGTTTTCATTCGTAAACATCTTTCATTGTAAGCAAGTTCGACATTCATAATCAAAGTGAAAGTTTTGTTTACATCTTGTGTTCTTGTTTAAGTATTAAATTCCGCATAATACTTAGATTCACAAAGCATATAACAAAGGTTTCTCTACGTGTTATACTTGATCTAATCTCGTATACACAAAGCTAATCGATCTAAGTTTGGGATCAACAAGTGGTATCAGAGCTTGTTGAGGAACTTTTGATCTTTGAAGAACACCAGAACGATATACGAACACCAAAACCCTAATTTTCTCAAAACCCTAAAAACATCATGTCTGAAGCAATAACCTCCTCCTCCTCATCCTTACCAAACATCAAGATTCCCATGCTTGATGCAACCAACTTTGACTTATGGAGGTTCAACTTTGAACAATATCTGGGGATCTTTGACTACACACTCTGGGACATCATTGAATATGGAAACTCATTCAATAAAGCTCAAAAGATTCTGAATGCCATTGCGATAAGAACAGCTGTTGAAGGATGTCCTGATGAAGATAAGAAAGAAAAACCTGGAGATGGTAGAGCTGTAAGTGATGAAGATATTGCAAAAAAAAGGGCTGACATGAAAGCCCTAAATATTCTGAAAGTGTCTTTGGGACAAGAAAATCAGCACAAATATAGAAGCTATGAATCTGCTAAGGATCTTTGGGAAGCAATTGAAGTTGCATATGGTGGTAATGCAGAAACTAAGGAAGAAAAGAAAAAGCAACTTCTGCATGATTATGCTGTCTTCAAAGCTCAGCCCAATGAGAAACTGAGCAGTGTGAGAAGCAGATTGCTTGACATCACAAGCAAATTGTCCTTCATGGGGACACAAGTTGGTGATATTGACACCAATGCTACTTTTCTGAAAAGTCTTGGTGAGACATGGAAGATTGAGGCAAGATCTATTCTTGCCAATAATACTCACAAGAGCTCTTCGTTTGATGACATCTACAACAAACTAAGACTGTTGGAAGATGAAACTCTTTCAAGCAAAGCTATCACTAGTAACATGGCCTTCTTCTCTCATAGTGAAGGTCAATTCAATCAGAAGGACTCTTTTATGCATCCAGTTACTGGATCATCATTTGTCAGCGCTGGGACAAGTCCTGTCGACGTCTCTTTTTCAGACGCTGACACATTCATAAATGACTCCCCAAGAGTTAAACCTGCTGGTTTGGATTTGGATACTGTTTGTGCTTACATTGCTTCTTTGCCCAATGGTTCAGTGATTACATATGAGGACCTTGAGCAGATAAGTGATGAACACTTGGAAGAGATGGACATCAAGTGGAACATGGCTCTTGCTAGTATAAGAGCAAATAGGTGGAATAGAAGGTTCAAGAAGAAGATGACCTTCAATGCTAAAGACACTGCTGGATTTGATAAATCCAAAGTTGAGTGCTACAACTGTCATCGCATGGGGCACTTCATGAGGGAATGCAGATCTCCTAGAAGATCTGATGCTGGTAAACCCTCAAGTCAGGTTGTTAAAGCTCAAGACTCCAAAGCCATGGTTGCAGTTCAAGGAATTGATGGTACTGGATGGGATTGGAGCTATCTGGCTAAGGATGTTGAAGAGGACAAAGCTTTGATTGCTGATATTGAAGAAGAAGAGCATGTTGAATATGCTCTCATGGCACACTCCTCCTCTTCATCTGATAATGAGGTATATGATGATGCTTTTTGTAGCAAAGGTTGTAGGTTAAACACTGACAGACTTAACAAAGAAGTGTTAAAACTAAAAGAGGATATGAGCACTGAAAGGTGTAAATTATCCAATTACCAACTAGCTCTTACTGAAACTGAGAAAACCGTTTCTAAATACAAGAAAATGGAATTTGATTTAAAAGATAAGATAAATATCTTAAAACATGAGCTAGAGGGTAGTATGGATATTAGAAATATCATGTCAAAGGTCAATAAAGACCTACATGCTAAGTTAGATGAGGCCATTAAGAATAAAGATAATGTTGACCTCAAGAATCAAAGATCTGATAGAGCCACCCAAGCCCTAGGAGACTGTGTAGCTAAACAAAGAGATCCTAAGGATATGACTGGGCTTGGGATGAATGAGAATGATTACTCTCTGGTTCCACCACCAGCTGGTGACTTCTATGGTGTCCTTAGAAAGGATTTATCTTGGACTGGTATACCAGAATGCCAAGAAGAGGAATTCATTCCTCCACCAAGAGTTGTCACCCCAGTAGAAGAGTATCAACAAAAACTGACTGACCTAAATGAGTGGAAGAAAGCTAACCCTACTTTATTTGTTAAGGGAGGTTTGCTATGTGAAAGTCCCAATGAATCCCCACCCATTAAGGTTACTCACCCAGTTACTGGTGAAGCTGTTGACCTAGGCTCCAACACTGTTATAAAACCTACCATTAAATATGCAGAGATGTATAGGAATAATAGGTCACCCAAGAGCCAAGTTAACAATCATGGAACAGGTTTCTTTGCTTCTAGACCTAAGAATGTGTCTAAGAAAGCCTGTTATACTTGTGGTAGCTTTTCACATTTGGCATACAAGTGTGTCAACGCTCCCAAAGCCAGCGCTGATAGGAACAATTTCAGCGCTGATAGGAAGAAAGTCAACGTTGTTAGGAAGTCAAACGTTGTCAGACCCAGACCTTGTGTGCAGCAAAGTCCACAAGTGATTAGACCAGCCCCATTCTTTACTAGAAGGTCTAACACTCATGGACAAAGACCTTTTCAAAAGACAAACACCTGGTCAAATAGGCAATGGGTTCCTGTAGCAAACCCTAGGTTCAACGCTGACAAGCGTAATTTCAGCGTTGACAAGTCAAAATCCAACGCTGACAGAAACGTGACCAGACCTAAGTATTTGCAGCCACAAGGTAAGGGGTCTAAAGCTTCTTCAAGCTTAACATGGAGACCCAAGAAAGATCAAAACCCTAATAATAATGGAATTTCAATGACTTGCAACAGGTTTAATTATATTTCAAAAGTCATTACAAAACCAATTGGGGTTAACTGGGTATTTCATCCTAAAAGGGATGAGGATGGGGTTGTTGTGAGAACTAAGTCTGTTCTTATTGAACAACCAGATGAATCCAAGTCTTCTGAGACTTGGGTTCCCAAAGAAAACTAATTTGTTTTCTTTATGTGCAGGGCATTCAAAAGCAGATCAATGATTATGGATATTGGGATAGTGGATGCTCAAGGCACATGACAGGAAAGGAAGACTATCTGACGAACTTCTCTCCTATTAAAGATGGTGATAAGGTATACTTTGGAGGGGGCTACGGCACCATCACAGGCAAAGGAACCCTTCTCACCAATAATCTATGTTTTGAGAATGTCTTCCTGGTAAAAGAACTGGACTATAATCTGTTTAGTGTATCACAAGTGTGTGATAACAAAAATAAGGTTCTTTTCACTGATACTGAGTGTTTGGTGTTAAGCAAGGATTTTAAGATCCCTGATGAGAAGTACATTGAGTATAGAACACCTAGGCATAAGGACATATATAATGTGAATTTAAATGGAATTAAAGTGAATACAAATATGTCTTGTTTTTATGCTAAGGCCTCAGTTGATGAAAGCAATTTGTGGCACAGGAGACTAGGGCACAAAAATTTTAAAAATATAAATAGACTTGTGAGGATTGGTTTAGTTGATGGTTTGCCTGAAAAGGCCTTCCACAATGACCACTCTTGTGTCGCATGTCTTAAAGGCAAGCAGCACAAGGTCTCATTCAAGTCCAAGCAGGTGCATACTAGTTCCAGACCTCTTCATATGCTTCACATGGACCTCTTTGGTCCAACTAATATAGAAAGTTTGAATGGCAAGTCATATTGTTTTGTTGTCACTGATGACTTTTATAGGTTTACTTGGACATTCTTTCTAGCTATGAAGAGTGACACAGCTGATGTTCTTATTGAATTTATCACTCAAATTGAGAAAAGGTCTGGCAATGAGGTTAAGATGCTTAGGAGTGATAATGGTGGAGAATTTAGGAACAAGAAGCTAGATGATTTTTGTGCCAGGAAGGGAATTACTAGGTAGTTTAGTATTGCTAGAACCCCACAACAAAATGGGGTTGCTGAAAGGAAGAATAGAACCCTAATTGAAGCAGCCAGAACAATGTTGGCTGATGCTCACTTTCTCATAGCCTTTTGGGCTGAGGCTGTTAATACAGCATGCTATGTGCAAAATAGAGCATTGGTTAACAAAATTCAGAACAAGACACCTTATGAGTTACTTTGGGGAAGAAAACCTAATATTGGTTTTCTCAGACCTTTTGGATGTCATGTAGTCTTCTTAGACACTAGTGATGCCTTAGGGAAATTTAGTGCAAAAGGTGATGAAGGTTACTTCATGGGGTATTCAGTGTAGAGCAAGGGTTATAGAGTTTATCTTAAGGAGGACAAACGTATTGTTGAAAGAGTACATGTTAGGTTCTTAGAGAATAAACCTAGTGATCCTGAAAGTGGTCCTAATTGGTTGTTTGATTTGGAACCCTTATCTAGAACTTTAAATTATATGCCTGTCACTAATCCAGACATTGTGAAGGTAACTTCAAATGTTGTGGAGGAACAAGTTGTTCATGTTTCAGGTACACAGGTTGACGAGAGGGTTGGATCACAAGCAGAAAAGGCATCTCCTACATTTGAATATGTCACAATTCCCATTTGGACTGATGCTTTTGCTGCTGCTGCTGCTGCTGGACAAGATAATGGTGGTTTCCAAATACCACCAAATACAAACATGCATGGTTCTTCAGGCGCTGACAAAGGAAAATCCAGCGCTGACAAGACCAATTCAGACGTTGACAACAACATTTCAGGCGCTGTCAGCCCTGACGCTGACAACCAAGATTCAAACGTTGACAACACTTATGGGCATCTTTTCTCTTCCAATTTTGAACAAGGTGGACCTTCCAATGTCCATGAAGAGATTCCTGTTGCTCAAAGAGAGTCTGATGAAGAAGATATTGGCAACATAGAGCGTGAAGTTGAGGACACCAGACTTTTTGAAGGAGGAGTTCTCACTTCCACAATGAAGAATCACCCCCCATCTCAGATCATTGGTGATGTTATGACTCCAGTTCAGACAAGAAGATCCCATCAAAGTCTTGGTGGATTTATTGCCAATATACACAAGAAGGTTGATACCCCTCTTGTACAAGCATGTTTGTTTGCATGTTTTCTGTCACAAGAAGAACCCAAGAAGATATTTGATGCTCTCAAAGAACCAAGTTGGGTGGAAGCAATGCAGGATGAGCTTCACCAATTTGCTATTCAGGATGTTTGGGAGCTGGTTGATTGTCCTAGATATGTCAGACCAATAGGGACAAGATGGGTTCTCAGGAACAAAAGAGATGAAAGAGGTATTGTGGTCAGAAACAAGGCAAGGTTAGTGGCTCAAGGTTATACACAAGAGGAGGGGATAGATTATGAAGAAGTCTTTGCACCAGTTGCAAGGATTGAAGCTATTAGGATTTTTCTAGCCTATGCATCTTGCATGGGCTTCACAGTCTATCAAATGGATGTAAAGAGTGCATTCTTGTATGGCACCATAGTTGAGGAAGTTTATGTCATGCAACCTCCTGGTTTTGAGGATCCACGGCATCCAGATAAAGTGTATAGAGTCAAAAAGGCTATGTATGGCCTTCATCAAGCCCCTAGAGCATGGTATGGTACTTTGTCCACTTACTTGGTGGATAATGGATTCAAGAGGGGCACCATAGATCAGACACTATTTACAAAGAAGAAAGGTAAAGATGTGTTGCTTGTGCAGGTCTATGTTGATGATATCATTTTTGGGTCTACTGATCCAAAGATGAGTGAGGATTTCTCCAAGCTCATGACAGACAAATTCAAGATGAGTGCTATGGGGGAGATGAACTTCTTTCTTGGTTTACAAGTTCAGCAGAAAGAAGATGGTATCTTCATCTCCCAAGACAAATATGTTGCTGAAATCTTGAAGAAGTTTGGCTTTTCTCCACATGAAAAGAGGGCTTCTACTCCTATGGATAGAGAACACCCTTGGGGAAAGATTGGAGATGGGAAAGATGTTGATGTCAGGCATTATAGATTCATGATTGGATCCTTGATGTATCTTACTGCTTCCAGACCTGATATCATGTTTGCTGTGTGTGCATGTGCACGCCATCAAGTGACTCCCAAAGAATGTCACCTTTATGCTGTGAAGAGGATCTTTAGGTACCTAAGATGTTTCCCTACTCTTGGTTTGTGGTACCCAAAGGATTCACCATTGGAGCTGATTGCATATTCAGATAGTGATTATGGTGGTGACAAGTTTGATAGGAAATCCACAACTGGTGGATGTCAATTTCTTGGGAGCAGATTAATATCTTGGCAATGCAAGAAACAAACAGTGGTGGCTAACTCTACAACTGAAGCAGAATATGTGGCTGCAGCAGCATGTTGTGGTCAAGTGTTGTGGATTCAGAACCAGCTGTTGGATTATGGGTATAACTTCATGCATACTAAGATATTTGTTGACAATAATAGTACTTTATGCATCATTAAGAATCCTGTGCATCATTCTAAAACTAAACACATAGAAATTAGACACCATTTTATAAGAGATTGCTTTGAGAAACGTTTAATACAACCAGATAGGGTTGACACTGAGGAAAATGTGTCAGATTTATTAACTAAACCTTTTGATGCTGGAAGATTTCAGTACTTGGTAACAAGTATTGGAATGGTTAATCTCACTTAAGTATGTGTTTTGGATTCTTTTTGTAAAAGTATGTACAGGATGATGCATTATTATTATTGGTCTTATTGATAATTTAGATTTTCCACTATATTTTTCTAAGACTGACAAAGGTTGTTTGAACACTGATAAGTGTTTTTGCAACGTTGTCAGCAATATAGTTGTCTAACGCTGACAAAGCTTCCTTCAACGCTGTTATGTGTTATCGGGGCGTTGTCAGCAACAATGTTAGTTTTGTGGTTTTCAATCTAAATGTGCAGATGGTGTTAGCAGTATACCATTGGATACAGAGTTGCTTATGGATCAAAGGAGAAGCATTTGGACATGTTTTTGTTTATGGATGATGGTTGGAATGTTTCATTCCTATCTTGACATAAATTTTTTTATGTTCATGCATATTTTTAGCAAACTCTTTGTATCTTTGTTTAAGGGGAGGTTTTAGGAACCTTTAGGATTTTTGGGTATCCATATGATACTCTTATCACAATTCTAGATTGTGTCCACAGGTGAGTATGGGTTAGTTTTACTAAACCATGAGGCACTGTAGCATGTATAGTATATCAACTTTGCATGCTGCCAAGACATTTTTGGCCTAGAATTAGTCGTGGTCTGTTGGGAGACTTGGGAATCATTTTGATATGGGATTTACCTTGGAGTAACAAGGATTTTATAAGGTAACTTGGTTGTTAAGAATTTTGGTTAGCAAGGGACACTAGAGGACTGTTATGTCTATCTTGCTTATGCAAGTGTGCATAACTGGACAGTGCTTGCCGCCCTATAATAATTATCAGCTTTTGGTTATTTTCTCTAGGATAAATTACTTGTTAAGGTCATTTTTCACTTTTTAAAACAATTTTATTTTTGGACGCTGACAAGATTTTTCCAAGCGTTGTTGTGACCAAATTGGACGCTGACATGGCTTTAGGCGAACGTTGACAAGATTATAGCCGTTGGGCGTTGATGGGTTATATTTGACCGTTGACACTCAATGGGACCTACCCAGTTGTTACTTTTTGACATATTTTCAAGCCGTAATTTTAGGAGTTGTTACTTTCATTAAATGCATGAGATAACTTATAACTTTTTCAATATTTTCATGATTAGTTTTTGAAAATCTTTGCCTATTTTTGGGCCAATCACATGCATTCATCCACTCCTATAAATTTGGCTCCTATTTTTAAACAGGGTATCTATAATTCTTGTCTAACACTTTTCTCTTATCAACCTTCATCTTCTATACTTCAAATTAACAGCTTTCATCAATGGCACCAAGATTTAACTCAGCAGAATTGGATTTGGGGTTCAAGTCTCAACACAACATGATTGCTTATCTTGTTGCTGATAATACTTTGTTCCCTCAATACACACAAATGGTGGCGTATTTGAACGCATCCCCATTAAGGTATGCTCTTTCTCATGCACCACTCATTCCAGTCACACACATTAAACAGTTTTGGAACACTGTCAGTTCCTCAACAGTTAATGGAGTGACCACATTAACTTCTATTGTTCATGGGAGATCTTGGGTGGTTACTGAGGCCTTGGTACGCCAGGCCTTGCATCTTGATGATGCTGATGGTATAACCATTCTTCCCATAACTGAAATAGAACAAGGGCTTAGGGCTTTGGGATACCCTATTCCTGATGAAGGTACTCTTAATAAGTACCATAAGCAGGAATTTCCCCCAGCCTGGAAGTACATCATTCACATTCTCCTTCAATGTTTGAGTCCCAAATGTACTGCACACAATGAGATCAATAGATCTATTGCAACTGCTATTGTGTGTATTGCAACAGGGCAAAAATATAACTGGTCTAAAATGATTTTTGAAGGAATGTGTAAAAACAAGGGGACAAAAATGACTTTAGCTTATCCCCGTTTTCTGCAAATGATTTTTGATGATCAAAGATATTGTTCAAGGGATCACAGTGATTTTTATAAAATCCCTGAACAAAAGAAAGCTATTTTTACCAAGATGAATTCACCACCTCATAGGGACTTACCTTTAACCCCAGCCATGCTTGCTGTTATTGCAGCAGCACAACCCCAACCAGACCCCCAACCTCATATTGACCCTCACCCACAACTTGAACCTATCCCTGAACCTTTACCCTCACCTGAACAAATGCAACTTGACCAAGAACCCTTTGACGCTGACACATCTAATGTGGGCGTTGATGTGCCTATTTCCAACGCTGACACCCATCCATCACAATCCCAAACACCCCTTAACCAACCCACATCTACCCATTCTTCCACACCATCTTCCACACCACCTGAATATAGGTTGATTAAACGCCAAAGGACTGCTGGAGTGTTCTCCTCTGGTGGTCCTAGCCATGAAGCAGAGAGAATCACCACCACAAGTGTGGCTGGTGACCTAGATGAGGCTGGGACTATTGGTTCTGGCTTAGAAGCTGGCCAAGGCAGTCCCACCATAATTAAGTCCTCATCCATGCCTAATGAACCTGACTTGGGAGGTCAAATCCCCATTTCAGAAGAGGGCAGACTGGAACCAATGACTCTTTTGGAATTGACGGCTGTCTACATTAGCTTGCAAAAGCAGAATGCAGATTTAGTACAAATTGTCAGCAACCAAGGCCTTGAACTCAAGGAATTGAGGGAGAGGATTGTTGTTTTGGAGAGTGATCATGCAAGGAGAGGTATGGAGGAGTCTTCCAAAGGGGAGGAAGATCAAAGAAATCTGAGTGATAAGAGCAGTCAAGATGGTCAATCATTGGATGTTGCTGAAGCTCTTACTACTTTGAAGGAACAAACAGGTTTTGATACGTCCTTAATCTCTCCAACCAATCTAAATTTATCATTTACAGCAATGTTGAGAGAGGTTACACAAGGCGCTGAGGGAAAATATTTGAGCGTTGACAAGACAAGTTTGGACGCTGATAGAAGTATTTTGAGCGCTGATAGAGGAAATTTGGGCGTTGACAGATCTGTATATGGAGGTGATGTATTCCAGTCATCATCTATCATCAAGGATGTTCCTACTCAGGTATTACCATCTACCTTACCAACAATTGCACCATCAGATAAGGGTAAGGGTAAGTTGGTAGAAGAAATTGTTCCAAAGAATGCAGCTCAGGTTGAATTTGATAGAAGATTGGCTGAGCAAATGATGGAACAAGGTGAAAAGGAAAAGTCACCATTTGTTGTGGCTTCTGAAGAAGAAAGTGATGGAGCTAGCTCAGACTCAAGTGTGATGATTATTGAACCAGAAAGGCTTGAGTATGGTGATGAGCTTGCTAGGGAAAAGCTGAGAGATTTAAAGTTGCAGATTGATTTTGATATGCCAGAGGTGGTTCAGATGTACAATTCTTGGGAAGAAAGCTGTATGGATAATCCAGACTTGACCATTTCAGATCAGATATGGGGTTTGGAAATTCTTCTTAGAGTTCAGAAGGATTGTAAGGTGATTTTGAAGCACAAGGCAAGCAACATTCTCTCTGAGTTGAAAAGGGATAGAAGGAAGCTCTACTTTATGTTGCTCAGATGTCATGGAGTTGGATGGACACATCAGAAGTTGAAGGCTTTGACATTTGATGAGTTGGAACATAGGGCTTATCCTATTTGGGTGAAAGTGCAGGAAGAAAACACTTTCAGACTTCTTTCAGATGAAAGAAAGGAGCAACTTGCAGAAGAGATGGAAATCAAGAAAGCTATGATAGTTCCCAGACCAGTGAAGAAGGGATTTACACTTGAGTTTCCAAAAGATATGAATCAACTATATCCAAGTGAAGCAGTTATTAGAAAGAGCCTCAAGCTCTCCCCATTAGAAGCTTCAGATATGGTGCATGTGTTACCACTAGATTCCAGGAATCCAATTGTGAGTTATGATGAAGATGAATGTGGATTCTGGAAAATTGGAAGATATGGCAAGGAGGTACACACTTTTACCACTCTCATATCTTTATTTGCAAGTTGTGATAGAGAAGACTTGGTGGACCTTTGGAGGTTGCTAGAGACCAAGTATGAGGCTGAAGCACCAACTTCAGCTAATGGAATAAAACTTTGGACCACATTCAAAAGAATGTGTGGGACAAGTGAGGAAGATCCTGAAATATGGAAGGATCTTGAAGATGATCTCAGTGGTCTTCAATGGAGGTTATATTCAGCTACTGGTGTATATCATTTGAGTTCTACAAAGTTTGTTGAGTATTTACTTGTAGATGCTCAGTATTTCATATCCAAGGCTGTTTTGGAAAAGATGAAGGACACCCAGTTGGAGATAGACTATACAAGTGACGTGGCAAAGAATTTGATCAGATTTATTTATTACCAATATGATAAGGTTTGTCAGACTCCTCCAAGTTCTTAATGTTTATTCAGAAACTTGATCATAAGAGTGGATATCAAGTTTAGGGGAGGATTGTTGGGAATAAATTAAGGCCAGATCACTTGAACGCTGACAAGAACAACTCAAGCGTTGACAAGAGCAAAGTGAGCGCTGACAGCTTAAGCGTTGACAAGTTAAAGTCAAGCGTTGACAGATTGAAGACAAGCACTGATGGAAGATGTGAGCTACACGTTTATTATGTTCTAGAATACTTCTAGTAAGGATAGAAACGACAATGTATTTTCTATGTTTATCTTTACCTAGAATAGTTGATACGTAGCTTATTGTACAAGGCTTCTTAGTCTATAAAAGAAGGCCTTTAGGTTAATGTTTAGTATCAAGTTTTCATTAAGTTTTCATTCGTAAACATCTTTCATTGTAAGCAAGTTCGACATTCATAATCAAAGTGAAAGTTTTGTTTACATCTTGTGTTCTTGTTTAAGTATTAAATTCCGCATAATACTTAGATTCACAAAGCATATAACAAAGGTTTCTCTACGTGTTATACTTGATCTAATCTCGTATACACAAAGCTAATCGATCTAAGTTTGGGATCAACACTAATCAAATCTATTACAACTCAACTAGACTTATCCAAGTACACACATGTAGCTTGGATTTACACAACACAAATCCAAGCAAACACATATGCAATGGATGTACACAACAAATCTAAGTATTCACAAATAACTTGGATGAACACAACTAGTCCAAGTATTCATAAATACATTGGATTGACCTAAAACACAAAGGTATCATGATGAATATGACTAGCTCATAAATTTATCTTTATCACTACACTAGTGAGTGAGTGATCTTCTCATTGGACATGGTAAAGGAGGGGATCAAGAGGATAATCATATGTAAACATCCTTAACAAATTAAGTGATCATTTACTAATGATTATGCTATAGAAAATAGAAAAAGGGCTGAGAAAAACGTCCAAGAGGCTTGCTGGAAAATGAGATTTGACCCACTATTTAAAGGAGACAAAGTTACAACGGATCTATAACGGCTACTGTGCGCGGTACCTTATCTCACCCCGCGGTACCATATCGCTAAGGTACCGCGTAGGTACTTAAGGTACCGCCACTAGACTCCGCTCCGTTTTTTGTCTTTTAGTGGGGTGGGAATATCTGAGGTATTTGAACCCTTCAAAGGATATTCTAACAGCATTTGGAATATGCCATTTTCAAATTTTCATTTTCCATTTTAATAAAACATTTTCTAAAAAAGAAAGTTTATTAAAAAGTCTTTTGTCTTATTAGCAAAAGTGAGTTTTAAGGATAATCATTTTGATGATCACTAAGTATGATTAAGAAAGGTTAGTGATATGATTATTACCTTGATGATAGTGTTAGTTAAATAATTCATTTTGTGTTTCTACACTAAATGTGTTGTATGGTTTGTTGTGATCAAAACTAAGAAAGATAAGTTAACACTAATAATGTTTTTAGGCATTACTTGCATTAACAATCTCCCCCTTTTGATTACGACAAACGATAAACTCATTTACGTATAAACACAAACTATGGAATTATTAACTAGTATATCACTATCATTTCTCCCCCTTTGTCGTAGCAAAAAGGTTAGCATAAGTCTTTGAAGTGCATCTAACTTTGCTAGTAGCTCCCCCTTGGTGGTTGCTCCCCCTTGCTCGGGGCACCAAGTTTGTGAGCTAAGGTGACATGTTACACAAAGGTTAGTAGAAAGGAAAGAAACACCAATGTATATATGATCACTACCTACTAAGTAACTTGAGAGGGAGAAAGAGAAGAAATCTCAAATTAGAAGCAAGTATTTTGCTAAGTATGTCCAAAGAGGTAATTGACAAAATCAAACTTCAATAAAATGAAGATGATAAGCTTGTCAATGGGTTAAAGCTTTAGAATTGATGGAATCACCCATAAGAAATTGTAAAAATTTAACCAAGATCAACTCAAAAATAGAACTAATTAGATAGCACACAAATAACACAAAAGTTACAAAAAAAAATAATACAACAAAGAAGATAGTCATACACATAGTATGAGTATCTAAAAGCAATAAATATGGAAAATAAACCACTAAGCATAAGCTAGTCTAATAGTGATATTTTCCAAGATTGCTAAAAATAAAATAAAACTAAAAAGACGACGATGCATCATTCGAAGTTTTGTCCACCGGAACGAAAACTTGAATAGGAGGTCGAGTGAGGAGGAATTCAAGAAAATTTAACTTCTCATACACATGAGCAAGTTCAATTTGTTGAAATCGGCAACAATCACACGAGGATCCATGATGCAACACAAAATCGTTTGATGGGGGTATGGCATCAAACTTAGGGTTTGGTGGTGGTGGGGTAAGGGGTTTGGGAATGTTTTCACAATGCCTTGTGAGGTTTGGGAAGGTGGAAAGGTCATTGAGTTGGGGGGTATTGAAGGATTGTGGAGGTGGTGGAACATTTTATTTTGCTCCGGTGATGGGGTTTATGGTATAAGTCTCATTCCAATACTTGATTGGAGAGAAGGTAGGGTTTTTGGGTGGTTTGGACGAAGATGGTTCATTCTTCTTAACCCAAACGGGTCGAACCGAGATTTTCGGTTTCTTTGAAAGCTTGGATGAGGAAGCGTTAGGTGAGTGGGGTTGTGACAAAGAAATGTCAAGGTTAGGAATGTAGGAGTTAGGCATTGTGAGAGTGTGAGAATCATATCTCAAGGTTATGTGAGAATGAATTCTCAAGGTTGGGAAGGTGTGAGAATGAAATCTCAAGGTTGGGGTATAAGTAAAATGTAATCAAGGTAAGAATTTGAATACAAAATGTGTATTGTCAAGGAATGTTTAGTCAATTTGAGTAAACAAGGAATCTTGACTGGGAATAGGGTTTTATAAGTTTTGACCAAAAAATTCGTCAAAAGCCACATTCTGGCCGCGGTACCTTATATGGGCCGGCGGTTCCATATCACTAAGGAACCGCGGGTCCTTAAGGAACCGCGTCCAGTGGACTTTAAACCATGTTTTTTCCTGGGTTTTGGGAAAAACTAAGATTTTTTCAAAAAGTTGCAAATCTTGGAATTTTACCTCTATTAGAACCAAAATATGCTAGGGTTGCATAAAGCAACACATTCACAAAGAATGTCTTGACAAAGGATGACAAAATAATTTAGATATCATTTTGAACCAATTTTAGTCAAGTTTAGGGGTTGTGATAGATTTAGGTTCAATTTTAATCTCAAATTAAAGTTGATTAGTGTGCACAAAAGGATAGAATCACACAAAGCTAAGTCCATAAGTCAACAACATGAAACATTCATTAGTGAAACAAGTACAAAGATAAATAAAACTAACTAATACATAGCTAGCTTATCATTAAATCTAGATAAGTAGTTTTCTTAGGCTTGGTTTTGTTGAAAACTCTTATTAAGACAACTCCATCATTCATCTCCTAGGAGGAGGCATGGAGAACAAAGTAAGCAAGAAATCTTGCAAACCCCTATGTAGTCCATACATATCCATCCTTAGGTTTTGGATGAGGAAGTGGTTGTAGAGACAACATGGACATCTAGGACCATGAGTTTGTTGAAACCCAAAGTAAGGATCACCCAAGAGGAGGGAAGGAGGGACACCCAAAATTGGGATGTTTGAGCTGGGTGGAGGTGGAGGAGGCAAGTTCTCCAAGGGTGATATGGGTGAAAGTGGAGGCATGTTCCCCAAAGGGGAAATGGGTGAATGTGGAGGTAAATCCTCCAAGGTTGGTGAAATGGGTGAGTTGTGAGGGGTAAATGGTGAAGTCACCAAAGAGTCATCAAAGTCATTCCCAAAAGGAATGCTTTGGATTGGTTGAGGTTGTGTGGCCACTTCCAAGGGTACACTTGGAGTGAAGGGTGAAGAAAGCTCATTCATTCTAGAATTGAATGAAAAGGAGGTAGAACCAATGGAGTGGTTAGTACCATGGGTGGAAGAAGTCTTGCATGGTGCAAGAGGTGGGGAAGGTGATGAAGAAATGAGGATAGGAGCATTCTCATTCTTAGGTGTGTGGAAAGGTGAAGAGTTAGGCTTAGCTACCTTAACCCTTATTTTGAGTGTTTTTCTTAGGGTGGAGGTCTTGGAAGTGTTTGAGGTTTTGGTACACACCATGGTTGATTAGAGTGGTTTAAGGTTTAGGGAAGTATGTTTGATGTGTGAAGAACATGGCAAACAAGGTGGGTTTAAATGGTTGAGGGGATGATCCAAACTAGTAATGGGTTAACATCATTTCAGGTGAATAATGAATTTAGATACCCTAGTTTAGGAAATGTGCATTTTATTACTGAAAATCATGCAAGGTTTACACAAAATTAAGAAAATAGTGTAAAGCAAAGATGTTGTCGTGCACAGTGGCCGGCGGTTCCTTATCTAGGACCGGCGGTACCTTATCGATAAGGAACCGCGGGTCGATATGGAACCGCGACCAGAAGGTTTTCAAAAATTTCCCATCCCAGTTTTTGATAAACCCAGATTTTTCCCAAAAGTTTCACAAGCCAAAGTTAACTACAGATCATAATCTAATAAGCTAACTATCATATGGCATGCACAAAGCTATGTAAAACACAAACATGATGGCATAATAAACGTTTAGGATCAAAATAAATTGTAATCCAAATAATTAACATAAGTAAATAAACACCTAAACCAAAGTGTTAATAAGCAAATGTTTAAGCTGCAAAAGATAACCAAACTTTGACACACTACAAAGTCTTCGGCTATGTTTGGCAAGAGCTTTTTTAAAGCTTTTTCAGAGCTGTTAGCTTTTTTGTTAAAAAAATAATCTAATAGCTCTGTTTGGTACAACAATTTTTAAGAGCTGTTAGCTTTTTATTTTCACCAAGTAGCTCTTAAATAAAAAGCTGTCTGATACAGCTTTTTAAATTGTCAAGAGCTGTTAAAACTGTAGATTACTGATATACCCTCCAACTATATTATAATTTATTTAAATATGTCCTTTTAAGTCATTTTACATTATAATTTTTACAGTTAACAGCTAATATACCAAACACTTCTATTAAAAATAGAGCTTTTTAGTAAACAGCTTACAGCTAACAGCTTACAGTTAACAGCTTTCAGTTAACAGCTTACAGCTTACAGCTAATTTTACCAAACATAGCCTTCACCTCCTTTTCTTGCTTAAATGCTTGATCATTTTTCCCAAATACTTGATTCCCCTTCTTGACTCAATCCGGTGTTCATGCAAATCACCTCGGGTTCGAAGATTTTGACGGTAAAGTTCCTCCAAATTGAGATTATTAGGAACTTCACTAGAGGAATGGTGGGGAGGGGAAGCAATGTCATATAAACCATCCACGAATGAGTTTGTGGAGTGGTGAGAAGAACTCGAAGAGTCAATGGGAGCACTTGTGCCAATGCCATCACCATCACTTGTTGGCATGTCCATGTCCTCATCACTGAACTCTTGTTAATCGGATTTACGGTCAGATCTTGTCTTTCTCTTATACACCTCTCGAATAGGTAGCATGACCCGTTTGACCGGATGAAATTGAGAAAGATCAAGATTTGGAAAATCACGGCCAACCCTTTTAAAAAGGCGAGTGAGAAGCATTGCGTAAGGGAGGTTTGTTTTAGGCTTGTGAATAGCATAATTGATCCGTTGAGCGATAAAATATGCCAAATTGTAATTGGTGTTGGTAAAGATGCAATATAACATATGCACTAAACACGCCGGAACATGATCCCGGTTTCCACCAAGACAAAACACATTTTCCCTAATGATATTGGTCCATTGAACCATATTATCATTAAGGTCGCTCAAGAGAACCTCATGACGTTTCACCGAACGTACCTTAGTATGAAGGCTTCTCTTAACGGGTCGATTACGCTTTTTGGAGACAACGTCGACAATGAAGTCAAGATCAATTTCCTCATGATCATTTGGAGGACAATTGTCGGATTCAAGGAGAGCACTAAGCTTCCATTTATCCGTGAAGCGACAAGTGCCTACAAATGGGACATCAAGAATTTGACCAAACACTTCGAGAGAGTATTGAATGAGTTGATCTTTCAAGATGAACCTAACAAATATTCCATCATTGTTTTCAATGACAGAGTATGTGCTAAAGAACTCCAAAAGGAATCGAGGATAGATGTCTTCCTTAATGTTCAACAAACAATCAAATCCAATGTGTTCAAACATGGACTTGATGTAGACATAATTCTTGATATCCTCTTGGACAACTCTACCCTCATGAAAGCAACAGGATTGGAGAGAGGAAAAAGTATGGGCAAGGTGAGTTGAGTGACAAAAGTCGGATAGGTTTGGCATATACTGTTTGGTGAGTTGATGATCCTTTTGGTATTGTGAAGGCATGATTAGTACCTAATTATAAACACAAGACAATATTTCTCCAATCACTCATATGAAAATCAAAAGGAAAACGAAAAATGAAAATGTGTTATATCAATTTCTTGACAAACATAGGATTGAATCCATATCATTTTCATGTTCAGAATGTGTTTATTCCATCATTGACCAAGAACACATGATCTATGTTAGATCAACAATGGATTAAAACATTGGTTTTTCAAAACAAGGTTTTTAGGTAAGCATTAACAATGTCATTACCTAATTGTTCATGGGTTCATCTCAAATCCATCCTTCAACCAAACTCATTTAGCTTAATTTCGGATTTGTTCTACAAGTGGGTTTTAGTGAAATCTTAATGAATATGAACCTAAGGAATCATAGTAAAATAACTATGTCAACCCATATTCCTATTAAGGTTTTAATTCAATTTCAATTTTAAAAATCCCCAATTATGAAAGGATGAACCCTAGAACAAAATAGATGAAATTGAAAGAAAATACTTACAATTAATTGATGTTAGATGAAGGATGAGTGAAACCCACAACTTGGAATCAATTAATTTGAGTGATTGAAGGTTTTGGAAGCTTCAACAATGGTGGAAAAGGTAAAACCCGTCGGCTGTGTGTTTTTGGGAGAAAGAGAGAGTATGGTTTGAAAAAGAATAAAAAACACAAACTGGCACTCTGACAAAAGTTACTGCCCGCGGTACCTTATCGATAAGGAACCGCGGGTTTGAGCCGCGGAGATAAGGAACCGCCTGTAGAGGCAGGTTTCTATCTCTGAAAAACGCCAAATTTTGAAAATCCAGTTTTTCTAAAATACTTAAAATTAAATCATGAGCCTTTTAGAATATCATTGGATCATCATAACACTAAGAAATATGCCTTAACGAAGGATTACGAGTTAAATCAAGATCGAAAAGAACCGAAACGGACAAACGACTACTCGTAGCAAAACGACTAAGTGGAGAGAAATCAAGGGAAGTGAATCAAGACTAGGATCAATGCTCAAGGGATTAATGACAATCTTCAAGTAGTTGAAACGAAGAGCTTGTATCATATATAGTGTTTTAAGACGTGCCTTTCCGGCGAAACGATAAACGGATTTGGTAATGAATGAGCACAAAGCAATTATTCAAGTCTAAACTAAGATCACTTTCAATAATAGTCTTAGTCTAAACTAAAATATGAGCAAAGTATTAATTCACTTTCTCTCCCACAAAGGGCCTACTTACCGTATGGGTGCAAACCATGGAAATCATGCTTGATACTTTAAGCTTCTACTAACTCACTCTACATCACCATAGTGAGTCAAGTATCCAAGCAATGAAGGTTTGAGAGGATAAATAAAAGAAGCACAAACCACAAATAAATGTCAAGGCTAGGATGCCTAGAACAAGCACATAGTCAAGCAATGATCAAAAGAATGATCAAAGGGCGTGTGGAAGAACGAAAGCGTACCTTGGCCACAAAGAGCAATCCATGAAGGAATAAGTGCTATGCCCAATCAATGACTATGATGAGTACTAAGTCTTCAAGGACTAGTGTCATTCCCAATCATCTTGGTATCATCATTCAAAGATGTTAAAGATCAATGAAAATGATTCTTCTACAAGTGCAAGTAACTCAATCCACAACCAATTAAGTGATTGATCTTCATGAGTACCTACACAAAGCAAGATGCAAACTAGTAGATACATTTCAAGAGTATATCTAAAATGCATAAAGGCTACTAATTTAAGTGGGATGCAATGTTATCAATTACAAGACCTATTTTTCAAAGAAAATATAGTTTTGACCAAAGAGAAACTTTAGTACAACTAGACCTTCTAATTTGAGGAGACAATGGATCGATCCAAGTTATAAAGTACAATATACTTCAAAGATCTTGAGTGACCATCGCTCTGATACCAATTGTAGAAACTAGAAGGGGGGGGGGGGGTTGAATAGTTTCTCTTCGATTGGTGACCAAATTAAAATTTCTTTCAATTTGGTTTGTATCAAAACTATCTTTTACTTAAAGCTAAGTTGCATAATGATTAGGTTCAATTGAAAAGCACTAGCAAGAATAATAAGCAAGTATAATGATAATGAAATAAGTAAAGAGCAAGGAAGGAAACAACCTAGTGAGAAGACACCAAGATTTATAGTGGTTCGACAACGAGGCTCTATCCTCGTTTCTACTCCACTCCTCGAGTACACCTACTCGAGATTTCCACTATATCCACAAGCTCCCTTCTCGGCGGAGAAAACCTTACATCGTTGCTTACATTATTTTCCGACACTAAGCTAAATGTCGAGACCTAATCTTTAGCTAGGACCAATCTACACGACGTTGCCTACTTCACAATTTAACGACACAAGGCTAGATGTCGAGTTCTATTTCTTAAGGTAGAACCAATCTTCACGACGTTGAATACTTCACCATTTTACGACACAAGGCTAGATGTCGAGTTCTAATCGAAAGCTAGAACCAATATTCACGACTCTTCACTTTGAAGCTAAGTGAGAACTTCACACAACACAACTACTAATCACTTTAAAGTTTAGTGAGAACTCACTAGACACAACCACATCACTTTATAGTTTAGTGAGAACTCCTAATCAAATCTATTACAACTCAACTAGACTTATCCAAGTACACACATGTAGCTTGGATTTACACAACACAAATCCAAGCAAACACATATGCAATGGATGTACACAACAAATCCAAGTATTCACAAATAACTTGGATGAACACAACTAGTCCAAGTATTCATAAATACATTGGATTGACCTAAAACACAAAGGTATCATGATGAATATGACTAGCTCATAAATTCATCTTTATCACTACACTAGTGAGTGAGTGATCTTCTCATTGGACATGGTAAAGGAGGGGATCAAGAGGATAATCATATGTAAACATCCTTAACAAATTAAGTGATCATTTACTAATGATTATGCTATAGAAAATAGAAAAAGGGCTGAGAAAAACGTCCAAGAGGCTTGCTGGAAAATGAGATTTGACCCACTATTTAAAGGAGACAAAGTTACAACGGATCTATAACGGCTACTGTGCGCGGTACCTTATCTCACCCCGCGGTACCATATCGCTAAGGTACCGCGTAGGTACTTAAGGTACCGCCACTAGACTCCGCTCCGTTTTTTTGTCTTTTAGTGGGGTGGGAATATCTGAGGTATTTGAACCCTTCAAAGGATATTCTAACAGCATTTGGAATATGCCATTTTCAAATTTTCATTTTCCATTTTAATAAAACATTTTCTAAAAAAGAAAGTTTATTAAAAAGTCTTTTGTCTTATTAGCAAAAGTGAGTTTTAAGGATAATCATTTTGATGATCACTAAGTATGATTAAGAAAGGTTAGTGATATGATTATTACCTTGATGATAGTGTTAGTTAAATAATTCATTTTGTGTTTCTACACTAAATGTGTTGTATGGTTTGTTGTGATCAAAACTAAGAAAGATTAGTTAACACTAATAATGTTTTAGGCATTACTTGCATTAACATCATCCATAGAGCTAAACTGGAAGAAAAATAACTTGGTAAACGAGTTAAACATTGATTTAACCAATAAAATATTTTACTCCAATTCTTCCTAATATAGTTAGCAACAACATGGTAAGCCACTATTTCCCTAATTAGAAACCATAAGTGAACTTGGCATACCGTTCACTAATAGCCCGGAAATACTTCAACGAGACAACCACCTCAGCCCCGTTTTCCGTAAGTGTAATAAGAGTACGAAAATTTTCACATTTATCCTACTTGATTCACCAGTAAATAACTTGGCATACGAGATAGGCCCCGTTTGATTTAGTTTAGCATGGGTGAATCATGAATTGTAATCGAAATTGAACCAGAGTAACATTTGTGTAGATTGGGAGTAGAACTCGACGTCTGCTCCACATTTGCATCCTGCATATAATCAATACTCCTATCACCAGTCACCATCTCTGACGTCTAATTGCCTAACCCACTCAAACCAGTTTCCGCTCCATCAGAAGGATTAACCGAAAACTTACTCTCGCCCCTCTTCACTTCAAAAAACCCACTCGCCATCCCTAACACATACAACAACTATCCAACCATAGCATCAATTGTAAACTCGAATCAGGTTCGAACAAATAATCAACATAATAGAAAAAAAGTTTAAAACCCTAAAAGTGCATGAACTCTAATCAACCAAAATCGACAAAGTATTTTTTTTATTTTTTTTTATTTTTTGGTAACCGTGATTTCTGACTCATTGGCCGACTAATCCACGGGGTTTGAGCCCACCGCCACACAGACTCAAACCAGGTAAAGCCCTCCCTTTTCAAGAGGTTGACGTGGCCACTTCAAAGTTGTTTGCACCTAGTGGGAATTGAACTTGAGACCTCACATACTTTGGAGTGATAGCCACAAATTTTTTTGCCACTAGGCCACCCTCGAATGGTTAAAAAACACTATATAGGATTAAAAACACGTTATTGAACAATAAAATGGTATGGGAACTTATCAAGACGCGAACACGAGAAACACAGAAACACCCCCCCCCCCCCCCCCCCCCCCCCCCACACACACACACACACATACACATAAAGAAATCGATTGAAACCTTGATACAAAAACCTTAGTTGACAAGAGTTCGTAAGGATTCAAGATTGGAAGAAAGTGATAATTAAGAAATGAGTAGAATACTAATGGATTAGATGTAGTAGACGAACAATAAAAGCACCCCGTTAACTTACGCTACAAAATGACCAGTGGTAAGGTTTACAAAGAAAAAATAGTTCTAAGCCTATACCAACCTATAGGTTTAAAGGTTGATCACAGGACACGATCCTAGAAGCATCAGTCGTACTAAACCGAGAACAATAAGAGTAAATAAAAAATTGTTCAATTAATTAAACACTAATGAGTATCCAATCGATCACATCCAAACACTAACCTAAATTGGTTGCGGATTGAACAAAACCGGTTAAATTAATGGAATGAGGATCGATTTAAGTTAAAAGCGATTTAAGGTTTAGGGGATGTTTACTTTTCCATTTATGCCTCTTAGTGGGAAGAGAAGTGGGCCCAAATCTCTTTGACCATCTTGTTCCTCACTCACATTAAAACCTCCATCTTCCCACTAAGAGGCTAATTAAGAGTCTAATATGATACCTAATAAAAAAAGAAACAACCCCTTAGTCTACCTCCAAGATCCGCCACATGAAGGACTTGAAAAAAGCTAGATACATGATTGGATTCGTCTATGAGATTTTTTTGGCCAGACAAAATTATGTGATCAGCTCCAAGTATATGCTTTCTTTAAATTATTGAGTTTAATCTGTAATAAGCTCAAAGGTACAATATGATTTGTATGTACTCTAAAATCACATGGCGCAAAACAGAGAGTTAGAGAAAGTGTTGAATGTTGATCATGATGAAGCAGCACGCCACTTTTGAGTATATGATTACAGCTTAAAATAGGTTGAAAACTAAATCCATTTCTTTCTATTTAAAGAAAGTGGAAATCTAGCACCGTTAACCTTAACTTAAAGGTAGTTTGTCCGTTCTATTTCATTGCAATCAAGTAGTAATGAAAAATAACAGGAACACAACACCACATGTATTAGTCCCTCGAAACAATTAAGAAAACAGATTCTCGATTTTTATAATCAGATCGATCAGAACCTTTGAATGAACAATTCCCGATTACGCATAAGGGCAAATATATTATTGCATGAAAATTGACAATGACAATACATAATGTTTTTGGATATTTCTTTTGGGGGAAAATTTATTGGCATTTTCATATCATTTCATTTTTTTCATTCTCTTTTCACACCTGTTTCTATTATAAAGAAAAAAATAACGAAAACGACGACACATATACTATTTTCATTATTGAATAACTAGAAACAACAATAATGAATCAGTTTCATGTGCTATGCATGCATTTCTTTTTAGCTATAATTCCCTCTTTTTGTTTCTTCTTCCTTTACATAATTATATGGCACTTAAAACTCATTATATGTAGAATGTGTTGTAACTATAACATAATCACTACACCATGTTTTTAGTAGTTAAATAAAAGGATATCCGAATATTACATTGTGCAAGGTTTTTAACATAATCACTACACCATTGTTTTAGTTGTTAAATAAAAGGATATCCGAATATTATATTGTGCAAGGTTTTTAGAAAAAGTGGTGGTATTGTATCTAAGCTGAATAAAGAAGATGTAGTAAAACTCGTGAATAATGATATGGTGAATTTTCTTGCTTTTAAAAGGTAAAATATAGGATATAAGACTAATAGTATGTGGAAATAATAGAACGAATTTTATGATGGCGATAACTATGATCTATTACCTATATGATGATCTAAATATTCTTGGCAATGTACAATCTATATCTGACAATCTTAGAATCGAATTCCATAGAAGTGCAGATGTAAAATTTACTTACATTCTTATTATTTAATTGCTTTTAGTAATAAAATTTACAAAAAAAAAAACTATTTACCTAAAAAACGTGTTACACTAATTATATATATGTATGTGTACGCACTGTAAGTTGTAAGCGCGTATTAGATTGTCTCAATAGAAGCTTAATTTGCGCCTATATGGTCCAAGACTCCAAGGGATGTATTCATGTATTCATCCCGACTCTAATACAGTCATCTGCTAAATGTTGTAAACTCGTGCATGAGAGGTGGAATTGTTCAAGTAATTAAAAGGTGTAGGGCTACGATCAGGAATTAAAAGTATGTTAACTTGAAAACACTAATAACTCTCGATCTAGAATGACGTAATGAGGACCTAGACCCACCTACGAGAAGATCTTGTAAATATATCATGCATGTGAAAATCATGGAGCTAAAAATCGCCATTATATATGAGGCTACAAATTTAGAATTTCGCATATTTAAATGTTTTTGTCAATCATAGTCTATCTTAATAATTAGATATTTGTCGTTCATATTTTTTAAGAGTAACTAATTTGTGCCCGAACATGTCAAAGTAAAAAGTTCTACATGATCAACACCCTCTTGTAATCTCATTTACGTACTAATGGAATATATTTTTTTAGTGTCTAGCATACATTTCTTCACTTACAACTGTTTTCAAGATATGGATAAACATTCTTACGTGTTTGTACAGCGTCATATGTACTCTAAAATCAAAGGATATGGTGATTGAGATCTTAAACTAAACTAGGTTATAATGACAATGTGAGTAATAATTTCTTTTTGATAAATAAGCATACCTTATATTATAGTACGTAGTAATACGTATGCACACATATACGTACAAATGTCCTAAAATGTAATTCTAATATACAAGGAGAAACAGAAGGGAAATAAGAAAAATATACACTAGTAGCAAGTGAAGTTCTATTAAAGGTTACTCTCAAAAAAATAATTATGTATAAAAGAGGTAGGTGAATCTTACATCTCTATCTATTACATAAGCAAACAATTTTGATCGAAAAAAATATTATAAAATTACTATAAAGTCACATTAACAATAAAGAAAACTAAAATTTTTTGCTTTTGCGGAGTCTGATTTCATCATCATATAGGTAATAATCATCAACAAAATTTTGTAAGAATATTTTCAGTGTTACAACAGACTATTAGTCCCATATCCTATATCTAAGGTTATTGAAAATATTGACATATCATTATCCACATTTTTAACTAAATCGTCCTCATTAAATTCACCTGAAATTCCCCATGTTTATTAACCGGGTTCTCTTGATCATCCACAAAAATAAATTTACCTTCAACAATCTTTTTTTTAATCTTATCAATTTTCTCAATAATTAAGATATGACTAGTATCCGAACAAGGAATACCATCATCAGACATAAATCCACCAGAAACATCATCTAACCCACCGAATTAGAGGTCCAATCATTCATACCCAAATCCTCATCATATTTAATAGAATTAAGTGTATCAAAAGAATATGAGTTACTAATCTCTTTACTTAAACTAACTTTTGTACTAAACTCTGAAACAACTTACTTTTTCATACCACTTGAAGTAGTATTCTTCTTGCCCACCATTTGATATTCATGAGTAATCTTAAGACCAACGGGTTTAAAGTTTACCACATGACGATTCGACATTCACGAGTAACCTTAGTAGCAAGTGAAGTTATGTATAGGACAAATGACACTAATATCAAATTAAAAGATCATTTCTAGTTAATAAAATAAACGCATGATATTCGTTTCTTGTATAAAAAGAGCCCAACTTATTTTGTTTGACCGATTTAGTTATTTTCGTTAAATACTTACCAATCTTTCGTTATATTTTACATTTTACATCCACTATCGTTTATTGGTGCAAATATTACGATATTTAATCAATACAGTCTCATTCGTTTTGTTGATGACAAACATGTAACTTATAATACATAACTTAAAATATAAAACTTACTAGTAATCATATTTTGTCTCAACATACATTCATCAACTCCTCTCAATGTCTCGAGACCTTGTATGCTACAACACATGTTCGAATATGTTTGTTATGATGCATTATGACGAGACCTTATCAAACAATTTAGAATTTTAAAATACTTTTAGTGTCATACATTTGTTTACACAAAAGAACTTACCTTTTTAAGTAAGTTTATACATTTGTTTAAATGTATTATCATAAAACACATAAATCATGCATAGCATCATCAAAATTTTCTAAATCAGGAAATATATTTTGAAAAGATCTTACTTTTATTTGGAAAGATTTTGTGCAAAATCTAAAATTTTGACTTTTTGCCCAAGGACCCCTTTTTATAAGGGAAAGACTCTTTAGAAGGGGTGCGTGAGATTCGTGGGTGGCTGTGAATTTTTTCTATAGATCAAAACTTTTTGTTCATCCATTTCTCACATCTATCACACATCACTTTAAGACGTAGTCTCTCCACCATTTAGATCAGTAGTTACGTATTCATAAACACTCTCACTATCATGATCATAATGCTTCTAACTTTCATTTTTTGTAAGCATACTCTCGTAATGATCCTCTAAAGCAAAGCTTCAAGATCTTGCCTCATCCACCACAAGCATACATATAAGTAGATCATTCACAACAAGCTTAGGGAACTTGTGATCTTTGTCCATTGAAGGTTTCATATCAATGGAAATACACTTAGATTAACAAATGTATCCATTATATACTTATGTTCTGGATCATCATTGTACCATCACTTGTATGAGAAATTAGATTATATGGTTTATATGTTTGTGCTATAAATAACAAGGTTTGTTATGTTGATCCATAAAACAAAACTGGGCTGGTTGTACCCGTACCAGAACTCGGTATCAAACTTTGTACTAGAAAAATGTATATGTTAGGTTGGTCTTACCTGGAACTAGAACTCGATATTTAGCTTAGTACCAAAAAAGTGTAAATAACGTTCTAAAATTTTCTCCGCCGGATAAAGGAGCTTATTGATCTAGTGAAGTAACTCTCGAGTTGGGTACTCGAAGAGTTGAGTAGGACGGAGAGGAGATCCGTGACCTAACCACTATAAATCCTCGTGTCTGGTTTGCACTTTCCTTTACTTCTCCCTTTAATTTTATACTTGCACCATATTATGTTTGTGTTGTGGATTTGATGATTATGTTTGTGTTATGTCAATATGTTTTACTCTATGCTTTATATTATCTATAGTCATAGATTATATTTGATAGTTTTCATATTACGTCAAACTTGATCGGATAATTGATACAAGAAAATAAAGATTTTAAAAGGAATCTTATTCATCCCACTTTACGATTTCCACAATTGGTATCCGGTCCATGTGGTTCTTATTTTCAAAACAAATGGTTTTTAAAATAGAGTACGATCCATGTATCAAGATACCTTTAAAGTGAGATATGATATGAAAAGTATTTCCTTGTTTAATGTTTGCTAACTTTTGTTAAGCATACTTTGTTATACTAACTCGAAAAACTTCTTGAAAAATAAAAATATAGTTTTTAAAAGAGTCTGTGAGTGTAGTCTTATGTCCTTAAAGTAATTTACCTAAAAATATTGTTTTTAAAGGAGTTTTTGGCACAACTCCTATTTTTGTTGAAAACCCAACTTTTAGATAAGTCACACAAGTAGATATGATATTTAATGATGTGGAATATATGTTTACTATTAGGTCTAGTAAGTCTTACACCTTTCCGTTATGTAAAAATACAAGTTTTTAGAAAAAAAATGTATTATGTCATAGAGAGGTAGGATACCTTCGCTACAATGTACGGATCCCTTTAAAAGGGTCCGTCAAATCCTTGCATATGTGTTGTAGTTTTAGCCAACTTTAAAAATTCATAACTTTTTTAATTGTAAATTCGTAGAAGTTATGCCACCTATCAGTTAATTAAGTCTAATTTCATATAAAATACTATTCGGTTCTAATTAATATTTTAATATAGGTAAACAAATCAAATATAATAGGGAATCTAAAAATATCAACTCATTTTAGCATGAAATTTCCATCTGATCTTTTTTTTCGTGTCAGAAATTTCTACTTGACTTGTCTATGAAAGATGTTGTATGTTACATTATAAAAAAATCATTAAGTCATATAAAGGAAGCTAATCAAGCTTGGTATACATTGATGAGACTCTAATTATACATCTGTTTGTACCCTAAAATAGGCTTAAAATGCATATGCTTGTTTTCTTTGTTTATGTATGTGAAGGCATAAATATCGAGAAATCACTTGAAATTCATCAAAACAAGACAAAATGAACACGAGGATAGAAGACGTATAAGAAAATCGAAGCCGGATGTCGTTTTACAGGTTTTGGAACCTTAGGAAATCAAAACTACCAAAATACCCTTGAAGATTTAAAGAAAATACCAAAAGGACCCTCAAGTTTCTCAAATGTTCACTTTATACCCTTGATAAATCAAAAACTACATAAAGGGTCCCTAATGTTTGGAAGTATTACAAAACAAGTCCTTGGAATCATCCATATCAACTACAAGGACTGAAAATGTCATTTTCCAAAGTTAAATGAATGTTATTTTGGCTTAATGAATGTTAGCACAATACAAAAAGGTTGTATCTCATTTTTTTAAAGATGTTTAAGGGACTAAAGTTGTCAACTAGCCAAACTTGACTCAGCTATTAGTCAAACAAGTTAGAGGGAACAAAATGTCATTTTGGAAAGATGAAATACAAAGGAAAATGGTTGTATTCGTTTTCTACAAAGAGAGGGACTAGTTGTGAATTCTTCAAATTTTAAACAAAATTAAACTAATCAAAGAGTGGGAAACATGTACCGTTTTACCTAAAGTGGATCAAGATCAACTTAATCACTCGTTCTTCACATAAACCCTAAGCTACAACAAACCCTCCCATGTGCCTGAAAACCTTGCCACATAAGCCAGTGGGACCTCACCAGCTCAGTTTGTAACGAGATACCTATGTTTGACTGACAAAAAATACTAATCAATGGTTAGATTCACTTGGCGTGCTCACCACAATACAAACAAAGGCCAAGATCAACTGTACACTTCTGTATAATCACTTAGCATCAAGAAACTTCAAGAAACTCCATTTTAAAAGTGGCATATTATGAGAATGATTCTAGGACAGTTTAGGGATTTAATTCGACTAGGTCTATGGTTTATGTAACCATCTTCACTTGTATATATAGTAGCAGTTGTAGTAGCTTAAACATTGTTCCAAAATTTACCTTTCACTTATTTGTAATTTAATACAATTTAATGAAACAAAATTTGAGTTCCATCTATTAAATTCTCTCTGTTTTATTTACATGTTATTTAAATTTTTACATTTTAAATTTTATGTCATTTAAATTTCTGCTTATCAAAAAGGATTTCAAGATATTGTATACTTTTTGAGAACCATCACACAATAAGTTGGCTTATTGTGCTTAGTTGACTCGTAAGTTGATAAGTTGGATTATTGTGTTGTGTTTATTTCTGTCAAACTTATTTTTCTTGTAAAGTTCTTATTTCCAAACTGTTTTCAGAAAATTCAAGTTTGTGAATTTATCTTGTAGTTTCACTGTAGCATAAGCTAAATACATAGCTTACTTGACGAATAAGTTGTGTATTCTAGCTTATGCTCTTTTTATCTTTCCTTTATTCTTGTGTTCTAATTTTAGGTAGCAATAAATTTAATTCAAGACCTTTTTTGGTCGGTTGTAGACCAATCAACAAAGGGCTTATAAGCTCATATCATTACCCGATTTTTGGAGAATAAGTTCAAAAAGGGTCTTAGTTAAGATTGTGGAAAGATTAGAATGAGGCAACACCAGAGACTAAACACAAGTACTTCCTATCCTATTTTCCTTTTTTTTTTGTCTAAATTGCTTATTTGACTATTTCTTATTTAAGATTATTTGTTTTTATGCTTCTTGTTTATTTTGTTTGTTATATTGTTTATTTTTCTATGTATGTTCTTAATTTGCTTTGTTATGCTTTGAATTTCATTTTTGCCTTGTTAAAATTGTTTTTTGAGTCCTAGTGGGGTGTTTGGATTAATCTGTTCTAGGCTTAGAAAACCTAGGGTTGGGGTGATAATCTCTTGCACACATTTATTAGACTTAGTTTAGCTTAATTTATGCTTAATTGCGGTTTCTTAAAGTAGAAATCAAATTTGAGTGGCTTTGTTACTTTCTGTCTTATAAAATCATTAGGATAGTGGCTTTCTTTGTTAACAGTATTTGTTATCATTTCTTGGTGTTTTAAATTTGTTATCAGAGGTGTTTATACCTCGATAAATCTTAGTGTATAGATACTACTAGGAAGGCTTAGGAATTCATGACTTGGTCATTTTTGACCAAGTTCATGTAAATCCATACCAACAGCTTTATTTGTCTTAAATTAGAGTATTAAGCTTTGATTCTTAACACACATCTAGTTTAGGTGATAAGCTTTAACTGTTTCAAGTTTATTTTAGGTTTCATAGCTTCTAGGTAGCTTATTCATTAAGCTCAAAAGTAGTATATCCAACTTGTTTTAGTTGTCACTGTAGCATAAGGTAGTTCTCAATTTATCTCATTTTGATTTATGCTTGATTTTTAGTCTATGTGTTGCTTGTTTGTGTTATTGTGTGTTTTTGACGCTTATACTAACTCTCCAATAACCCAACTACTTATAGGGGCTTGTTGAGTTTTCCAAAAAGATATATTAGCAAAAAGTTGGTGGTAGGACTCAAGGGGTTTTATTTTATTATATTTTGTACAAAACTGGCCAGATAAGCTATTATTAGCTTATTTCCATTTTCTAGCTTATTGAAACCTGCAAACACTTTATTTTTGTAGTCAGTCCCTTTTATTTTCTTTAGTTTTCTTATTTCCAGCTTTGTGTCATTTTTCATTTTAGTTTTTCTAGAAAACGTAGCTTATTTCTTTTAAATTTTGTGCTTATTGCAAATTTTAGCTTATTGTGATTAGCTTAATGAACTTTTTCATATTTATGTGTCTTATTTACCTTGTTTCCAAGCTCTTTGCAAAAATTCAACCACTAAGGTGCTCAAAAGAGTCTCTCCGACTATTTTGTCCTTTAGTAGATTTGTATAACTGTTTATTCCAGCTTATTTAGTAAACCATTTTTCTAAATTTCTATATGCATTATATTTTTATAGTTAAAAAAGTCATCATTGTCAAGTTTCAGCTTATAAGACAAAGTGGTTAGCTTTTTGGCCTTTTCCACTTAAGCATATAACTTAATTAATAAGCTCACGTTTATTTTATTTTTTTGCAAATTTCTTTCTGATTATACTTTGTTTTGCCAAAAAGGTAATTTTGGTCCAAGTTCCAACTTATAAGCTTAAGTTTTGAGTTTATTGGGATTTAAGGCCTATTAAGCTACCTTATAGCTTATTTGAAAGGCTTAAGGACTTTTCTCAGCTTATTTGGGAGTTGTGAACTTGCTTAGAATTAAATTTTGAGTGGAGTAGCACTTTTATTTTTTTATTTTTTTTGCAAACTTTTTTTATTGGACTAAAAAGTCCAATAAGCTTTTCATCCATTTGGGTTTGGGCTGTTTTTAGGCCCTTGAGCATTTTAGTCAATTTTATTCTCATACTTGTTTTATATAGAATTGATTTTGAAAATGTTATTTTTTTGTTTTTTAAATATTTTATTATTATTTTTCTCGATTTACATGATCCAGTAATTCATTTTAGCTTTTAATCGTCGTAGTTTAGAATCGTTTTTTATTTCAAATCTTCTTTTGCTAAACTCGTAACTAATCCAAAAACGTGTTTAAAGTGACCTAACTTTCTCCCTGACTTACAACGAACCCCAAGGTTTTTGTTTTTACGTTTTTGACCCTCGTATTTCTCGTATCAAACATATACCTACCTAATCGCCTATGTGACAAACTCATAAATCTAGAATCGTCATACTAGTTTTTACCCATTTGACATAGACCCTCATAATCGCCTATGTGAAAAACTCATAAATCTAGAATCACAAACAAACCCTAGATCTACTCATTAACACGTTCTCCAAAATGTTTTATTTTTAATATGGTCTGCATGAAATTTTTTCTTGCCTATGTGACATTGTCACACTACTTATTTGTTATGTGTGCACTTATATAGTTTCAAAGTACTTTTGGTATGATAAACATTTAGAGGTCTTTTTATCCTAAAAAAAATCACAATTATTGTGTTAATTTATAGATAGGAATGCTTATGTGTCTAATCTTAACAACAAAACCATTTCACAATGCATTAATGTCATGATTGCTTGTGTTGATGTGTTAGGTGGTGATTTTTTTGTCTTGTAGTCGAATGTGTTGTTATCTTATGCTATTAAAATCTTTTTTTACTAACTCACTTGTTTTGTAGGCTGATAACAAATCGTTATCTCACTGTATTTTAAACTTTAAATGCTCTTTTGTCTCCATCTTAATCTATTTATTTCTACACAAATTAGTTGTGGGACCAGTAGTTTGAACTTTGAAGTATTAAGAAATAAGTTTAAATGCTTAGAGCATCATGCATCAAGTCTTCAATGACTTGATGCATTTAATGCATTTAACCCACAACACTATAATAGTTAAAAGCTTGGAAGAAAGACTTGAGGTTTATCAAGTCTTATAGAAAAGCTATTCAAAAAGTTTTGATTGCAATGCATAAAAACCATTTAAAAGACTTTGTAAAAGAGTAAAAAGCTATTCCTCATTTGAGCTATTGTGGGTGCTCTTAGAACATGAGCAATGGGAGAAGTCTTTCAAAGACTTTTTATGATTTTATCAAGTCTTTTGAAGGCTTTTTGCCATTGCATGTATAGCTTTTTGATGAAGTTTTACACAAAGACTTGGTGAATACCAAGTCTTTGATAAGATTCATAGTTGTTCATTGTATGTGATAATAATGGCATTAAATGCATCAAGTCTTTAAGACTTGATGCATTGTAGATGCTTCCATTTGAGCTACTCTTTTTAGCCACTGACATGGTATGCTAGTTGTAGAACTACGGACCCCTTTGGGTACAAAGGCGGATCCTTTAGAAAGGGTCTGTCGGATTTGCGTCTCTTTGTAATCAGCTATGACAATACGTCATTTATTGCATTTTGCGATCTTTTAACCGGTGTTTTAAAAAAATCTCGTTATTCCTTCTTCTTTTCAAAATCACCACCACCACTTAGGTATAACAATACTTCAAACTCACATGCCTCGTGATACGATTATCTTATCTCACATGAATAGAGAAGATCTACATACTTCAACGATAAAGCTCATTGTATGCTAACGAACACCCATAGTAACATCAATAAGCTAATTGCTTTCGTCGACCAAAATAACCTCCTAAACACTTTATTGTCATTCTTAGTGTTAACACATATCATGCACATCATTGTCAGTGCAAACGACATTTTAATCAAAACCATCATCCCCAACATTTGCTCAACTCGTTGGTGTATCCAACACTTTTCGAGCATATAGTAATTAGTATGACATTAATTTTTAAGCTAAGTTTGTAACATCTTTTCACCTCTATGCTTAATATGGGAGTCTTTCTATTTATGTTCCTATTCTGTGAAAATTTGAAGTTTTTTTCAATGCAATGATACATAAAAATGTTACTTGCATTTTTCGGTCTCGCTTTGTTTTGATTACAACTATATATAAAAACAAGCATTTACAAAAACAACGAAAATCGAATTATTGAGTTCAAGTATTTTTCATTTCATCAATTATCAATTAAGGTATGAATAAACAAGTTATTAACATAACTAAGTGATCAAGGATATATATTATCTTAAAACTCACTTTTATTTAAAAGTGAAAAATATTTTTTATAAAGTTTATTTTTAAGAAAATATTTTATTAAAATGTAAATTAGAAATTTAAATATGGCATATTTCAAATGGTTTAGAAATATCCTTTTTGGATAGAAACTATACCGGATGGGACTTCACCACTAAAACACAAAAAGGAGCAGAGTTTACTGGCGTGGATCAAAATTGGGGGCCGCGGATTGATATCGATATGGAACTGCATGCCTATTTAATGAACCGCAGACAGATATGACCGTTGGACTATTGTCTTATTAATAGTGGACCATTTTTAAATTTTCAATTCACATCTTTTGCACACAAATTATCAGATTCAATCCACCTTCTTAAATCACTCAAATCCTTGATTATTTGGTTGATTACTACTTGTTTAGAAGTGAATCTTTCTCCTCCCCTCTCATCCTCTCAAGTGCAAATAGAAGAACACTTTCATCCTTGAAATGTTATGTCAAACTCAAGATCCATTGAAGATCAAAACTCGCTTTCTTTATTGTATCATTGTGAAAATCCAAATTGTTGTGTGTATTTGGAAGTTGTGTATGTATTAAGGTTAATACTTAGGCCTTAAAGTATATTGGTGTAGATTGGTCCTAGCTAAGATTAGGTCTCGACTTTTAGCTTAGAGTCGGAAATTGGTTAAGCGACGTGTATGGTTTCTTCACCTTTAGGAGCTTGTTGATTAGTGAACTCTCGAGTAAAGAGTACTCGAGGAGTGGAGTAGAAACGAAGAGCGAGCTTCGTTGCCGAACCACTATAAATCTTTGGTGTTAGGTTTGATCTTTCCCTCCTTTATCTTTTTTCATTCGTTATTCTTTATTGCATATACTTGTAATTATTAGTTTAGATCCGCTATCTATTGTTCATATTGTGCATAAGATGAATTCACATAAATCACTTAAGTTTAATTTTTGAAAAACCGATATTTGATCATTTTAACTTAAGAAACTATTCAACCCCCTTCTAGTTTTTACTGGTTTGCTCGTATTTCTTTGGATAAATAATTTGTATTACCCTGTCGTAGGATGATATTATTGCTTGTATCTCGTGTTATAATAATTCGTTTAGACTTGTGTTGGTCGATTAATTGAATTATCTAGTTATATTACCCTCATTCGCACATTCATCAAATTTTTAAATCTACATCTTGCATTATCATCACCATTTTCTGGCACCTCTCACAAAGTCATCATGTATGGTATTTTAAGTGTTCCATCAAATATTTTGTTTATCGATATTGAGTCATCCACCATGTCATCTTTACAAGGAAAATCACCATAAGACTTACCACAATAACCACAACCCAACATTCATAGGCATACTTGCTAATTATGTCAAAAGTCAAGTGAATTTCGTAATAAAATGCGTCTAGTTACCAAATACATCTTTACATTCCCGAACAAATCCTCCGCCAAAACCAACAATGATGATGCAAGTAGTAGGATATTATTTTGGGCTTTTTTTTTATCCTATATCATTTTTCTAAGGTGTTTAGTTATATGACCTCGACATCTCATTTATATTACTTCATAGGAAGACGAAATTGATACGACGGTAGTATCGGGATAGGGCACCACTATAACGTGTGTTGGCTCCGTAAGAAAGAGAGACAAAAAGACTTAGACAATTATTTTAATTAATTTGATTGATTGAATGATAAGTGATTACATTGGGAGACCTTAAGTACTAGTTATAAGATAAACATAAAACATAAAAGATACTAAACAGATAAACACAAAACATAAACATATACCCCAACAATAGAAGATATTCATGCATAACATTCCTCACTCCTTCGAATTCACCTTGCCCTCAAGGTGACGTCTTTAAAAACACTCTTGATTCCCGGGTCCCAAATTTTGAGACGTTTCCTAAGCATTTGCACATTCTCAATCAACATGTTGTGTGGCTCGAGTAGTAACGATATCTGGACTCCTGTTCTAAAGTCTTTTCGTTCGGATGAAATAAACCACATAACCCTCTTTGACGATTCATCAATAACAAGATGTGATTCATTAATCACAAGTCGCGATTCATGAACCATAAGCTGCGATTCATGAACCATAAGCTGCGATTCATCAACTAAAGGCTGCGATTCATTAGTAGGCTGTTGCGATTCCCCAACAAGCTGCTGCGATTCCCCAACAAGCTGAAAGTGATCTTTTTTAGGTCCGGATGTAACATTTCCCAATTCTTCTGGTGCAACTTCTAGTGCAACGCTTGATGTTGTAGAAGAATCAACCGCTTTCTTTTCAACGGTCTGCTTTTCTTCTACAATTGCCTCAAGTCGGGTCTCTACTATACGGGCTAAATAGAAAGCTTCGCCTAATGTTGTAGGTTTCAGGTAAAACCTTAACAATTCTAGTTGTAGCTTCGGTTTTAGTCCGGATATATAAAACGAGGCTAGTAAACTTTCAGAGATACCCGTTACTCGAGTTATAAGATACTTAAACTCACTTTGATATTCAACCACCGTACCCATTTGCAAGAGTTTAGATAATGCATCCCGATCGCTAGTGTTTGACGCCATAAACAATAAATCGAATTTTTTTTTTCCTGATGAATACCAGGATGAACAATGCGTGAATAGTACCTGGATGAACAGTGTCGTGAATAGTCCCGGATGAACAGTACTCTGATGAACAGTAGATGTGATCAAAAACGAATTGAGGGCTCTCAATGAAAGCACCAATTGATACGACCCTCTCGGGTAGTATCGGGATAAGGCACCACTATAGCGTATGCTGGCTCCGTAAGAAAGAGACGAGAAGACTTAGAGATATTTCTTTGACACAAAACTATGATCTTTATTGATTGCACATTCGGTTTATATAATACCGAATTAAGGATAAGTACTTGTTTCACAGGATAAATCAAGAACAGAAAAGATATATTCTAAACACAAAGTATATCCTAAATAATAGATAGATATGATAGTGAAATCACATCTCCACATAAAGCTGGCGTCTCAGAAATATACATTACACTAATATTTTCTTTGTAGGTTCGTCGTTTTGTTATGTAACGGATGAAATTGCGTAGGTTCATCGTCATGTATATTTGGTTGTATATGGCATACTCATCTAAGGATGGAGTTTACATCAATTATCTAAGGATGTGACATGTTGATAAAACTTCTATTCCACTAAAATTTACTTTTGCAAACAAGAAGGAAAATTCCTCAAAACACTCGTATTTCATCGTCTATATATGTTGTTATATATATGACACATTTGTCTTAGGACGAAGCTTCTATTACACTAATTTTTTTTTTAAGATTCATCCTGACACCCTATGTTACGCATGAATATCTTCTATTGTTAGGGTATATGTTTATGTTTTGTGTTTATCTGTTTAGTATCTTTTATGTTTTTGTTTATCTCATAACTAGTATTTAAGGTCTCCCAATGTAATCACTTATCATTCAATCAATCAAACTAATCAAAATAATTGTCTAACTCTTTTTGTCTCTCTTTCTTACGGAGCCAGCACACGCTATAGTGGTGCCCTATCCCGATACTACCCGAGAGGGTCGTATCAATTGGTGCTTTCATTGAGAGCCCTCAACTCGTTGAGGGTTTTTGATCTAGTGTTCAAAAAAAAAATTGTTCACCAGACATACTGTTCACGTCGGTACTGTTCGGGATCAGTAAAAAAAATGGATTTTCGGTTCATGGCATCGGGAGGCGACAACGAGCGGGACACGAAGGAGGCGTTATCGAAACTTTTGCAAATGAGTACCGTATATGAATATCAAGGTGAGTTTGAAAGTCTTATAAGGCGAGTAACGGGCTATTCTGAATCTTTACTTATCTCGTTCTTTACCTCTGGACTTAAACTGCCATTACAACGTGAGATGTGGAGGTCGAGACCTGCAACTTTAGGTGAAGCCTTCGCCTTAGCAGGGATCATCGAGGCCCGGTTTGAAGAAAATAATAATCAAGTAGTGGATAA
This sequence comes from Glebionis coronaria, assembly GCA_025667525.1. Lineage (NCBI taxonomy): Eukaryota > Viridiplantae > Streptophyta > Magnoliopsida > Asterales > Asteraceae > Glebionis > Glebionis coronaria. The sequence goes on along the minus strand of CM046874.1, from coordinate 38,246,941 downwards.
TAGTGTTGGTGATCAGAAAGATCTTAACCTGAATGATAAACAGGAAGAGAAAAAGGATGATGATCAAAAGATTGAAGATAAAACTGTTGAAGATCAACAAGTTGCTGAAACACGTGATGAAAACAATGATGATGTTGGCTGTACGAGACAACATATTGAAGATGAGGCCTGGTTTCTCTCTTATGAAAATGACTACCCTAGTGATAATGAAAAGAAAGCAAAATACTCGAACACTAAAAGCTCACAAGAAAATGGGCCAGAACAAAGTGACGATTTATGTTTATGTGACCAACATCTTCTTTCCAAAAGAATATTGATGAATGAGGCTGAGTTGAATTTGGGGTGCCTAGATTTTGGGTGGAAGAACTTAGTTTCACAAACAGATAAGTTTATTATGCTAACTAAAGGTCTAGGTAAAACTAGTGTGGTTGATAAGGAGGATTTGTGTATAAATGTTCAACATGGTTCATCAGTACACAAAATTGGTTTGACAATCAATAGTAATGTTGTGGATTATGGTAGCGAGGTCCGCGACAACGGGTGTTTAGAAGTATATAGGCTGTCCTTTATGTCTCACATCAAAACTATTATGTGGTTTAAAACGAACTCCTTATTTATTCAAGAAAGACTTTGGGATCCCGGAATCAAGAGTATTTTTCAAGACCACCTTGAGGGCAACGTGGATTCGAAGGAGTGAGGAATGATACGCCAGCTTTATGTGGAGATATTATTTCACTATCATATCTATCTATTATTTAGGATATACTTTGTGTTTAGAATATGTCTTTTCTGTTCTTGATTTATCCTGTGAAACAAGTACTTATCCTTAATTCGGTATTATATAAACCGAATGTGCAATTAATAAAGATCATAGTTTTGTGTCAAAGAAATATCTCTAAGTCTTCTCGTCTCTTTCTTACGGAGCCAGCACACGCTATAGTGGTACCTTATCCCGATACTACCCGAGAGGGTCGTATCACCTTAGAGCAAGGGGGAGTTTTCATCAAGTATTTATAAAGCGCATCTTATACACTATGTTTTTTAAATAAGAAAAAAACATAATGCATTGATTGGAACTCATCTTTGATACATTTTTTTGCCTTATGTATATGATAATAAGAAAAAAACATATATATGACACTTTGGTTGTTTAAACTTAACTTTTATTTATTAAAGATCGTTAGTAAAGCTTTGGTTTGATTTAATAAATATAATAAATATATTTAATAAATAAATTAACCCTTTACGTTATGTGTACAATCTCGTGTTCTCGAGTTCGATCCTATCTCACGACTATTAATTTTAAATCCATAAACTTTCAATTGCATCATATATATACATCTCATTTTATATGACTTCTTAGGAAGACGAAATATACATTACACTAACATTTTCTTTGTAGGTTCGCTATTTTGTTCTGTAACGAATGAATTGTGCAGGTTCATCTTCATGTATATTTGGTTGTATATATTAGTGAATAAATATGGCCCGGCCTGGTTTGTGGGTTTAGGGTCCATTAGGGTTTACAGGATTTATACTTTATAAATGCCTGATGAATAAACATATGGGGGTTTTACCTTCCTACATGGTATCAGGCCATACCCCGATCCTAAAACAAAAACAAACTTCCGCTGTTCCTGTCCATCCCTCACCAATTCTCATCTACCGATCTGAAGAAAAAACAAAAAAAACAAAAAAAACAAAAAAAACAAAAAAAACTTTCACTGCCACTCTATCGTTTTTTCTTCTTTTCCTTGTTTGCTTGCAGCCAATCATATCTTCCCACAAAAAAATAAAAAATAAATGGTGACGGTGGTTGCAACAAAAGAAGTGTTGAGATACTTTCTATGTGGGTATCTTTTATTGTTATGTTATCTTTGTTCAACCAATGTGTAAAAAAAAAAGTTATTGTTTAACTTTCAGTTGATTGTTTGTACTACAACTCTGATCTAACATTTTTAAAAACTTTCGATCTGTCGCTCAACTTTACAAAATAACTAAACTTGTTTGTTTCATTTTCGTGTGTTGGTGATTTGTGCAAAGGTCATGAATCCACACGATTGTCTATTTGGTTGGATGTTTGTGCAAAGGTCACAATCCACCGTTGACGTTTATGAAGATGAATCAGAGGTTGTGCAGGGCTTTGTTGATTTGTGTTGATCTGGTTGGAGATTAAAAAGATAATGGGAGATGTAAGGCCTTATTAATTTTTTAATTTTCATGTTTTATTTTGTTTCTTTTCTACACTCCAGTTCGAGCTTTTGCGATTTAGCCGCTCGAACTGCGAGAGAGTATTAGTGAATAAATATGGACCGGCCCGGTTTGTGGGTTTAGGGTCCATATACCTGATGAATAAACTTAATATGTTATGGGAGTTTAATCATCTAACAGTATATGGCATACTCATCTAAGGATAAAGTTTACATCAATTATTTAATGATATGACATGTTATATAAGGATAAAAATTTTGTTGCACTAAATTTCGTTTTGCAGGTTCATTTGATGCCCTCAAACAAGGAGGGAAATTCATCAAAACACTCATATTGCATCGTCTATATATGTTTTTTTATATGACACATTTGTCTAAGGGCAAAGCTTCTATTACACTAATTTCTTTTTGTAGATTCATCTTGACGCCCTAGAGCAAGGGGGAGCTTTCGTCAAGTATTTATTGAGTGCATCTTATACACTTTTTTTTATATGCCTTACTCGTTCAAGGACGAATATTGTTTTGCACTACTTGTTTTTCTTTTGTTTTTAGTTTTTATAACTCACGTCTCAAATAAACGGGAGGAACCGTCAAAGGGAGCATGCATTATCATCATTTTTACTTTTCTACACTTCTTTGTGTTTCAACAAAATGAAAAAGAAGATAGTCTGACATAGCCTACCCACTTGTGGCATTCGCTAGTGTATTTTTTTTCTTCTTCATCATATATTTCTCCTATTGGTTCATTATATACGTTGCACAAAACTAACCCCAATGCAACTTAACCCTTTTAATTTGATCCATAAATTCGTTGGTGACGAATAACAATACCCTAGAGGTGCAACTACATAAGGGTTGAAGTAGACAATCTGACTTCACTAGGGATGATGCAAGCTCGCCTTTTTAGGGAGAAACAAAATTTAACTCTAAAATATACGCCTTTTTGTTTCGAAAAAAGAGAGAAAAAAATATAACATGGAAAAGGAATTGTTTTAGATAAGAAAAAAAAAAACATAATGCATTGATTGGAACTCATCCTTAAGCCTGATAATTTTTTGCATTATGTATATGATAATAAGATTAGAGAGGTGATTTACACACTCGATGATTTGATTTGTACACTTTATTTTGTTGTCTTTTGATACATGTACTGCTTAATCATTTAGTGGAGTGTTCAAATTAAAACATAAATATTAAGGGTATAAATGTTATGACAGAATAATTTAAGTGTGCAAATCAAATTATATAGTGTGCAAATCACCCAAATCGGATAACGAGTGGACTAGTGGAGTTAAACCCTTCGTACAGTCGATAATTTTAGGCAACAAGTTAAGATGAGAAAGAAGTGATTTATAGACATTAGACATATAGCAGCAAGCAGTTGCTTCTTCATGTGTTGGAATGCTTACTTACGCCCCACACTCGTCAATAATAACTAACGTCTAACAAAGCCAAATTAACCCCACACAGTTTACACACACACACACACAAGTTTCAATATGTACGTTATCTTCTTGGTAAACATACAAAACTTAACCAATGAAAGCAAAGTGCCTCTTCGTCGTTTTTATAATGCCCTGTGACAGAGGGAACTCAAACACATGGCTTTAATTTGCTACCTTCAAAATAAAACTAGTATCATCCATTCGCATATGTATGTGGGTTACTATATAAAATATATGCACACACACAAGCATAGATATGATAGACACACTTATTGTTATTCATTAAGGGTGGACCAAAGAGTGTTTCTTAGGACAGATGTTGTGATTCACGTAGATTTTCATAGTGTAATTCTAGGTCAAAAGTATCGATGTTTAAATTCTGAAATGCACCATTGAAATGATCAATAAACCTGTTATTATAATCAGCTGGTCTCAAATAATTGAATACTGATTAAATTAGAGATAGTTCCTTATACTTAAAGGTAAGGTAAAGTACCTATTACCTAATATAATCTTCTACATGTTATGAGATCTAATACCGTTTAAGATGATGTATGCGAAAGCTGAGACGTAGATAACCATACATCTACATAAGGTAAAGAGGTTGTTCCGGTTCTATCAAAAGTAAAAAAGAAATTCCCATCTTACAAAAAGTAACGATCGAACCCTTGACTTCTGTTTCTAGAAATAAAAGAGATAATCAACTAAACCAACTTTATTATTATAGTTCTTCAAATAAAATTGTACTACAATAATGAATTATCTCAGAAGCAGAGGCGGATTAAGAGGTGTGCAAGTGGTGCCGTTGTACCGGGCCTCCGCTTGAAAGGGGGCCACGTTTTTTACTTATTATATATAAAATACGTTATTTGTTAAAAAATATGAGTTATGCATGCAAGTCAAGTTTAATGAAATTTCTCTCTAATTTAGTAATGTAACGGGGCCTCTTAATCGTTATTGCCTAGAGCCTTCAATAACAATAGGCCGGCCTTGCTCAGAAGAGTTATTTTTCAATTACAATTGAGGAACGTTTTAGTAAATAAGCAAATAAGGTAGATTAGTGTGCATGAAACGAAAGATTAAAAATATCAAAACAGTAGGAGATAGGACCAACGGGTTTTTGTGGTAATTCCAATATAAGATTGGCATATATAAAGATAGTAATTTGTATGTATGCTAAATTGCTAATAACGTCTCTCTCTTCATTAAGGATTGTGTCATTTTGTGATATTCCTTTGTTGGCATGCATACGTTGTCACTCTCCAAGGCTGGCCCAACTTCATGCATCACTATTTGTCATGTATCAATCACCTATACTTCATCAATATAATCATATGTAATCACATTTATAAGTTTATTACTGAAAGAGGCATTGCAACTTACCAAACCAACGGAAAATGAGATTTTAAAATCCATTTATAGCTTCCAAATGAAGCCATCAGACTGAATAAGCTAATATTTTTAGTTAAAAAAGTTGAATATACTTCACAGAAAAGATCATAATGGTGTGAAAAGCTTAATGAAAAACTAATAAAAAACAGATTATAATACACATAAATAATGTGTGAAGTAGAGTGATTAGATGTGGTTCAACACCATTAGTCCATTTACTAACTTTAGCCTTAGACTGAATACTATGAAACTAAAAAACCTCAACCATATTAACGAGTAAATACCGAGACATACTTAGGCCCCGAGCCAAGATATGTTTGACTATGCTTAGAAAGTGTACCTTAGTATACGTTAGGATGAAATCAGAACTAAATATGAACGAGTGTATAACTTTTTCTAACCCTAACATTAGTACTTTGATGGTCCGAATGCTTTTAAGATGATATAAAAATATGGATATTTTCTTCAAAAATTAATATTACATCTAAATAACCCCTGGGCGTCCTGGAAGCTCCTGAACCCCCCTGCGTTCATCCATGTGTTAGTCTATATCTAGTGGCATATGCTAACGAGTGTTAATGGTCCAAACTAGAGAGTAGTGTGTTAGTGCTATACTATGACTCTATGAGAACAGGTTAAATGAATTAGTGATCGAGCATCTCCACGAAATTGGTTTTAATTAGAAGGTAACGAGCCGAAATCCATGTATTTGAGAGTCTTTAGATGGAGGGGAATATGTTACTCCTCTTTAGCATTTTCAACACCATCAGATGAGGAGCCTTATTCAACCAGTGGCATATATCATCCAAAAGGTCGATTAGTGGTAAACCAATTGTGATTGTGTCGTGACGACACACAAGTAGATGGAATACCTTGTAGAATCGTAACGGAGTTGATGATTGTACTGTTGGCCGGTTCCGAGAAAGAGTGGTCCTCTAGTTCTACCCTAAGACAATGAGTGATAAAAGAGGTACAGTAATACTTTTGCCTTGCTGGGGCAACCATGAGTTGACGACAAGTAAAGGATAAACATATACATCCGATGGTGAACCATAAATTCGTAATTGTCAACTTCTTGATCGCTAGTATGAAACCGACAACTAGATTTGTAATTTCAAAGTTTAGGATTGAGCACAAAAATCTATTTATCGACATAGATAGAGATTCTTGGTGCCATAGCAAGCGTCTTCAAAGAACTTAATTACATGCCCTTTAAGCATTACAGAAAAACTTTTTTTTAACGGCTAGTTAGTTGTTACTGATTCGAGCTCGAAATAACATCTAATTGGTAGTATGCAAAACTTGAACCTTTCGCTTTTGGGATAAACCCCACTCCTGCTAACCATTACACAAAACCTAGTGACTTATTTGAAGTATAATATTGAGACTAACATATAAATATGATGTTTTTTAATACATATAAAAGATGGTTTAACACACATGAATCATAATACATGTAATGTAACTTGTTCAAGATGTTGATCTTCTGATAATGTCAATTTGATCCAGGATAATATTTTTTGGGTAAGAAGGTAACTTGGATGTGTGAAAAGGTTTTGGTTAGGTTGAGAAGGAAGAAGGGTTAGAACATAGGAGGGGGACAATCACTTTAGACATGTGCCTGCAACTGTTGCTTGTCTGCATCACTGTTACCTATTTTTTTGATACCTCATTAGATATTACGGACTCGGTGGTTAGTAAACATTTTTTTTTTCTCATAGAGCTGATATATATCAAAATACATATTTGTTTATAAGTTCTAGCATTGATATAAGGTATATGCAAATTTTGAAGGGTAAAGTGGTAATTTTACAACACAGAATCGTCTCAAAATACACATAATACTCGAAATTAAAAAGTTTAATATACACAATTAGAAAAAAAAAGTTTAGTACACACAACCATAAAAAGTGGTAAGTTTACTATATTTTTGAGTGATTTTCCTTTTTCTAAACGCATAATTAAAATCTTTATTTTAATAGCATTTAGGAGCAACTAGTTTTTCTAATAACATCCAAACGCTTTATCAAGACAAACTATTAATGCTTAAAATTAAGAGTAGCGCTGATCGCACATGCGGCAGCCAGTTCAACGTCAATTTAGGTTTCTCTTTTGTAAACCACACTAAAACCGAATGCTCTTAGAAAAGAGATCGCACACATAACAAAAAATAACCCCTCAAAAATAAATAAATAACAAAAACACACAAACAAACTAAAGAATTTGCTCGCTCCTTTGACAGACCGAAACAATTGAAACAAAAGCATTGGACGCGTTTCTTTTTTCATGTGTATTGGGGGAACGCGTCGCAATGGATGGTGATCGAAGTCGACCAACCGTAGAGGTGACCATGCGTTACGTTCAGCCTAACTAGTGTTTATAATAACATTTAAACGCTTTATTAAAACACAATATTAATGCTTAATGCTATTGCATTCCATTACTATTTTTTGCAATCTCTATTTTCACCAAACATACCACAAAAGAAAAACTAGGTTTTTACATCTCTTAATCACCTTTCCAAAGAATTTGGTTTTCATTTAACAACTCATCTCTTCTTTTGTTCTTAAATTGTTCGATTTGGAATGTGATCTTTTTAGTAAACATATTAATGAGACGTGTGACAATCGAAGGCTTAATTAAGAGTAAATAGTACTCGTAGTACATTTTAAATATTTATGAAAATGATATATTTCACAAAGTCCAAAATCTATGAACCGGACAAGGTTAATGATTATCGCCTATCGTGTGTTTGTTTGGTTCATAATTTTCTTTGAAATCTTTTAAAAGCCATAATCCATTTCGGTATGAGAGCTTATGAAATCACTGATCACTTTGACATTTTCTTGGTTTGTTAGGCTTATAAAAACAGAAACATACAAAAAGTTTTGTTGAAATCAATTTAATACACAGAATAACGAAAGCGAGAGATGTGTGTTTTATCCATAACGACATCAATTCACAAGATCTCGACTAGATTACACACAGTCAATCTTTTTTTATTTCTTTTATAAAAAATTTCTTTATTTTTAAATTTAAATATTTGTTTTTATATTACATACCAACATCAGACAATGTTTGTGCAAAGTTGCGGATATGCACTTTACAGCTGCAGTGAAAGTGCTATCCTCTTCTGGTGTAACTCCATACTCGGATGATACTATTAAAGCCTTGGAGGCTAAGTATCATTACAAGCCACCCCCATCCCTGCCCAGCAACACACTTTTTGAGTCTCTTCTTGTAGAAGAGATTGATTGTGTCTTTGGTTGCATAAATTTTTTTCCTAAAGGTGCTTCATGCGGGAGAGATAGTTTGAGGACACAACATATATTAAATGCTATGTGTGGAGAGGGTTCTGCTACTGCCACAGATCTCTTAATGGTCATCACATCGGTCGTTAATTTATGGCTAGCAGGGAAGTGTCCGTCTATTTTGGCAGAGTTTGTTACATCTGCTCCTCTCACGCCTCTACTTAAACCTGATAACGGGATTCAACCTATTGCAGTGAGCACCATATGGAGACGTTTGGTTTCCAAGGTTGTTATGAAAGGTGTGGGTAAGGAAATGTCCAAGTACCTTGGTGAGTTCCAGTTCGGAGTCGGAGTGTCGGGTGGCGCTGAGGTTGTTTTACATAGCGCCAATAGGGTGTTAACTGAATACCATAATGATGGGTCTCTTGCAATGCTCACTGTGGACTTCTCAAATGCATTTAACCTTGTGAATAGATCGACACTACTTCATGAAGTTAGCGTGAGGTGTCCTTCTATTTCTTTGTGGGTAAATTTCTTATATGGTCAAACAACGAGGTTGTATATAAGAGACACGCATATTTGGTCTGCCACGGGAGTGCAGCAAGGCGACCCATTGGGACCTATTCTTTTTACTCTTGTCTTGCACCCGCTTGTACATAAGATCAGAGACAGTTGCAAGCTTCTTCTGCATGCTTGGTATCTTGGTGATGGAAGCATTATTGGAGATTCAGAAGAGGTATCCACGGTGTTAGACATTATAAAGACGACTGGTACAGGTTTGGGTCTTGAACTTAACATCAAGAAAACAGAGATTTTTTAGCCCTCTTGTAATGGTACGAAGCTTCGGGAGGGTTTATTTCCGGTTGATATTCGTAGGCCGTCTTTGGGTGTGAAGCTTCTTGGGGGAGCTGTTAGTAGAGATGCAAATTTTATTAGTGGGTTGGCTATGAGGGGAGCCGTAAATGCTGTTGACTTGATGGGACTTCTTCCACAACTTCATGACCCGCAAAGTGAGCTCTTTTTGCTTCGTTCATGTATGGGTATAGCTAAACTTTATTTTGGTTTAAAGACATGTCAACCTATACACATGGAGGAGGCGGCTTTGTTTTTTGACAAAGGGTTGCGTGGTTTAATCGAAAATATATTGCTTTTTGGAGGACCTTTTTTGGTGACTTGTAGTGGAGACTTGCTTCTTTACCCATTCGTCTTGGTGAGTTGGGCTTGTACTCAGCAAAAGTGGTATCCTCCTATGCTTTTGTGGCCTCGAGGGCCCAATATCGGGTGCTACAAGACAACATCTTACGTGACAGTGGCATATATGGTATGGAAAATGATTACGTTTCTGCTTTGGCTTGTCTTCGTAGACGATTCCAAGCTTTGATTTTAGTGTTTTCGCTAAAAAGGACACCGCCTCATCTAAAGCCCAAGAAACATTGGCGTGTGCCCTTTTTAGTGAGATGGTCAAAGATATGGAAGCCCACTTTGACATAACGGTTAGACAGAAAGCATTTTTCGAGTGTCTGCGCGCACTACATGCTCAAGATTTTCTACAAGTTATCCCCATAGACTGGCTCGGTCAACATATGTCGTCGGTGGAATAACGCACTATCCTTAAGTATCGCCTTATGATTCCATTATTTTCGATTGATGCCATATGCCCTATTTGTCGCAAGAAATACTTGGATTCTTTTGGGGAACATGCGGTTCATTGTAAAGAACTTTCGGGCTTCAAGTACCGACATGATTTTGTTAGGGACGTTCTTTACGACATATGTAGGCGTGCCGGGATCTCCGCCAAGAAAGAGGCACCTGTGAATTTCTTAACCGACCCGTCAGATGGAAGATCCACACTCAGACCCGCTGGTGTTTTGGTTTTTGGATGGGTTTGAAGTAAATATGTGTGCGTTGATTTGACAAGGGTTTCTCCTCTCGTGGTGCTAGGCAGTCGAGATTTTACAGCGGGTCAGGCTGCTATAAAAGCCGCCTCGTGCAAAGTGACTAAACACGAGAAAGCATGTGTTGAAAATCAACACGTGTTTATTCCTTTCGTGTTTGATACACTTGGTTTCCTTGCACCTGAGGCGGTGGAGCTACTTACCAGAATACAACGTGTTATGAATAGTAATGTTTTGACTCCTAATCCCACAAACGTTGTATTTATTAGACTTGATTTTGCTATACAAAAAGGCTAGCGGCGCAGCTTGTTACCCGTTTGCCTTCTCCTAATATGTAAATTATAATTGTTTATTAAATAATTATGATATAAAAAAAATTAAATATATTAAGTTTTAAATATATTTTTATTGTTATACGTTTTTCATCAAAAATATTATGCAAGGCAAAACAAAAATGTTTAAAATAAAGTTAAAAAAGATATTTTAAAAAGTTAGGACATGACATTTGTTTTGAGACGGAGCGAATATCATTTAACACATGAAAGCCTAATTAATATTCATGTACTATAAAATAAGAGTAACTTTATTTCTAAAACAAAACATTGGACTGATGTTATACCATATTGTTTTTCTGTATGTCAACCGTTAAATATGGGTGTGACTTTCACCATTTGATCTTCATTTTCAAGCGTATGCAATATAATGCAAACGTATAAAAGTAATTTAAATTTAGGTGATACAAGTCCGAACGATGTAGGCCTGGCCCAACAATCTACTAATGGATAAGTCAACTTCAAGTGTCAACTTCTTAACATTTTGGTTACCATCATATGCAGCCAGCCCATTTTATAACCATTTCTTCATTGATGGTTATAAATCAACGGTACATAAGCTCGTTTTTCACTAACATACAGGGTTGTAAATGAACTGAACGTTCAATAAACATTTCATGAACCATTCAGCTAAAAGATCGTTTATGTTCGTTTATTTATTAAATGAACGAACATGAACATCATTTTACGTTCGTTTAGTTAAATGAACGAATATGAACAAAAGTCGCGTTCGCTCATTTTGTTCGTGAACGTCCGATTATGTATTCATTAACGTTCGTTTATGTTCATTTATATGTTTATGCTCGTATATCATATCTTTTAACTGTGTACTTTTATAATTAAGATGTTTAAACAAAACAAAACCTAAAATACAAAATATTATGCATAATTTGATAAATTATATTTTTTTTCTTCGTTCATTTATGATCGATCGTTTATATTCATTTAAGGTTCGTTTAGTTTCTTAATGAACGAACATAAACGAACATGAACACCTCATTTTCTTAATAAACGAACACGAACAAGAAAACTCGTCCGTTTAAGCGTCCGTGTTCGTTTATTTATCCGGTTAATATTAAATGAACGAACATGAACAAGGCTTCGTTCATGTTGGTCCGGTTCGTTTACAGCTCTACTAACATGTAAAGAATTTAGTTTACACTTTGCGCAAAATTCTATATCGCAGTCTAAGCGTGAGCTAATTTGTTGAGTTATTTTCCTAAAGGTGTCATCACATTTTCATTTTGTTAGTTTATCGCCGACAAACAACATGGATACTAGCGCGGAACCTCGAGAACAGATGAAGAACACACAACAATGTATGTCGAAAGAAAAGTAAACACAATGTAAGATCCTTAAGGGGTGATTAGTTTTATTGAAAGCACGACGTGTCAATACCCTTCCCCTTTACCTTTTCTATAGAGATTAAGGAGAGGTAAATCGGACACCTACAGGGAATCAAAGTCGGTTGTCGAATCATATACAAATAAGGAAACATACACAAATTGGGCTTGGGAGACAAGCAAATCTAATCGACCCTTATTGCTATCCTAATGAACTAATATTTAACTTAAGACTCTGAGCACGCGTACACCTATGTGTAAGCTAATATGTAGAACAAACATAATAATTTCACCTTAAGCTTCACATTAGCCTAAACCAATGTAAGTTTATGGAATTTAATTTTAATGACATGTGATAGGATCGAACTCGAGATTACGGGATTACACACAATACATAAAGAGTTAATTTAATAATAAATGTATTTTATATATTTACTAATTAAGACGAGCTTTAAACATTTAACGATCATTAAGTTTTAATAGTTAAGGACTAAACGAATAATGTGGATAAAAATACAAGAGAAAAGAAGGTTTCAGAATCCCCTTTGAGGGTGTTTCCGATCGGCTAAAGGGCAAAAGGGGAAAAGGAAACTTTGTTTCCTAATTCTAATAGGATTACTAAGCCTGGGCTTCAATATAATCTAAAACTATATGTAACTGGTGGCCATAAGGGTTATTTTCAGAAGTGTTGCAAAATTAAAAAGTTTTTCTTGTAGTCAATATAGGATTTGTTTCCTCCAAATTTATTTTGGAGTTTAATACAGTTGGGCCCCTCGTGGGATTAGTAAAATGTTTGTGTGGCCCCACTAAAAGTCATTCTTATCTATGTTTTGAAGTTTTAGTAATCTTGCTTAATCGAATAATCAAGAAAAAGAATAGTTAATTAAGGAATGACTAGGATCCATGTCCTCATTAACATTGTATTAGAAAGAAAGGATAATAATAATGATGAATCATTAATAAGGTTTTATCGAGGAGACCTTACTTGATTTGTACTAGAGGCATCGACGTGTAATTAGACGCTAACGATGTGATCACACTATTAAAATATGTCCAAGTGTAGTTGTAAGTTTATGGACTTTAATTTTAATAGACGTGTGTTAGGATCAAGCTCGAGATTACAGGATTGCACACAATACGTAAAGAGTTAATTTATTAATAAATTTGTTTTATATATTTATTAATTAAAACGAGTTTTAAACATTTAACGGTCGTTAAATTTTAATAGTTAAAGACTAAATGAATAATATGGATAAAAATAAAAGAGAAAAGAAGGTTTCAGAATCCCCTTTGAGGGTGTTTCCGATCGGCTAAGGGGAAAAGGGGGAAAGAAAACTTTTTTTCCTATTTCTAATAGGATTACTAAACTTGGTCTTCAAGTTTAGTACACTATAAATACCCATGGAATTTGTCATTAGTTTTTATCCCTTCCCTCTCCTTTCTTCTATGCGATCGGCCGAACCACCCCACCTAAGGGTTTCGGTTTGATTTTTCCACTTTGCGTATTGCTCGTTTATACGTACTAGTTTTATGGTTAGCTAGATATTATACATGTGCACAAGAACGTAATATAATCTTACTATAGATTATATCTTGGATCGATTAAGAAAATGGTAATGGGTTAATCATTGATCCTCAAAAACCCTAAATTGGAGATTTGTTCTTATTCGTTGGAATCGCATTGCAAAAGGTACGTAACCCTAATCGATTAATTATGAATGTGTTATTGTATGGTCTTGTTTAAACCGCTTCCGCTATTAAGTGCTTTGAGCTTTACTTGTGTTTTTATAATTGTTATGAACTACATAAAGCATCAACCAACACTCAGCAACTCCAAATAGTGTTGTAGCTTGAGTCCATGTACCACCTCCGTCAGGGCATCCACAACATTGTGTTTAGTACCCACATTCAGAACTTCAGCCTTCTTTTCTTCCAAGACCTCTTTGATAAAATGATAACGCACGTTGATATGCTTAGTCCTTTCATGGAAAATATGATTTCATGATAAGCGAAGCGCGTCCCGATTATCAGAATTAACTATAACAATGTCAAGTTCCACGCCCAACTCTTCTAAGATTCCCCTTAGCCAAATAGCTTCCTTCACAGCAACATCCGTAAGGGCCATATACTTCACCTATGTAGTTGAAAGAGCCACCTCATGTTGTAATGTTGTATTTTATCTTACAACACATCCTTGTACTAAAAATGTCTAACTACTAATCGACCTATCTTTATCCGGATCTTTAGCGTAGCCTGAATCAACAAAACCTGTTACGTCCACTTGGTTGCCACAATTGTTAATACACCAAACCTACATTCACATTGACCTAGAAATATTTCATAATCCACTTCACTACTTCTCGTTGAATTTTACATGGATTCACCAAATATATGTTAACAGGGACGGAAGTTGACAAGTATTACTCGAGGGGCGAGACTATAACGTATTTATTTTAGGGGGCTAATTTACATTTTTATTAAAAATGCTAAGCACCAAAAAGTATAAGGGTTAAAAATATACTTGTTGCAAAAAAAAATTGGAGGGGTCGGAACCCCTCTTAGCCCTCACTATGTTCCGTCCTTGTATGTTTACTAGACTTACCGCATATGTTATGTTTGGCCTCGTGCAACCATCAAGTACATCAAACTTCCAACCGCATTTGCATTAGCACCCTACTCATCTTTTCAACATCACATGCTAAACACACAATCAATCGTTTTTTATTACTCTTTACGTCTCAAATGTATCTTGCAGGGTTGTCTCATCGATTTTAGTGGCCCTGTGCCGATATTCGAAATTACACCTTTGAAAACGATAATGTTAACATATGTAGAGAAATTATTATTACCGTGATGCAGATCTCTTTAAATCACCTACACGATAGTGGCTAAATAAAATGATTTAACGTAAAATCATACTATGTATTTTTAATTTTTTATTGATTTCCAAAGAAAATGAACCAGAACCCATTCTTGCTAAAAAAAACCAGAACCCATTCAAAAAACAAATGAAAATGTTTAGGATATGGCAAATAATTATATAGAGAAGATTTGGGCCAATTAAAAGTGGCTGAGTTGAGATCCCTTTAGAACCATGTCATATTAAAGTATAAAAGAACATATCTCAACCCTTAATTTGATTTCAATCCAATGGTTGTTAACCTTTCTCTCATCCATATATAAACCCCTAAAATAACCCTTACCATTCATTTCTTAACACATATACTCTCTCTTAAAAACACACATCCCTTTCTCTTGTCAAACCATCACCAGAAAAACCAACAACCGCCAGAATATAATAAAACACCATTGGAGTTCATCTATATCGATATTCCCCGTACCTACACGCGCAGTTAGTTAGATTCCATCACGATGTCACCTCCCTCAGTGGCAATAGCGCGAGCGACGCATCTGAACACACCTCCACCTCCGACGAATTGTCCAAACCATGACTATATTAAAATTGCATTTCTATTTCTCAAATAAAACATATCATATTCATATAACTTTTCAACTTTAGGTTATCAAAAAGATCTTTTTTTTAATCTTGTATTATGTGCCTCACCGTCATCAATGAAATTTCTAATTTCATTATTGAAGTTTTAATCTCTATCTCTCGACTAGAAATACCATCGATTCAAGAGAGGATAACATACTTTTTAATTAAAATAACTCGTTTTACTTGTAGCTTTTTTTGGAAGAACTAATATTTAAAGAATGAAGTGAAATTTGTGGCTGAAATTGCATTCGAGGTAGTCTTGTAGAATCCAAAGAAATTGATATATTATGAGCTTGTGGGGCGACTCTTTGATCTGTCGTGGGTTCGTTATCGTACCATCGTCGACCCATCGTCAATTATTATTTCGTCGTTCGTCGCGCGCCGCTGATCCAACAATGATCGAAATCAATTAAATAAAATTTGAAAGAAATAGATGTTTTTTACCTACAAGATGATGGACCACAAATTACAGATGTATAAGATGTAAAACCTGTAAATTTCAGGTTTTGAATATGACATCATTGTACACGTCACATCATGATATCTATATATATTACCACCTTTGCATGAAATCTTTTGAGCAATCATATGCATCATACATGAGCATAGATCATTTAAATCATCAGAACATGGAAACATTTGATCACATGACATTTTATTATGATTATGAGTATTTAATCATAAGGACATTTGTATGACTACATTATATGAGCATACAAGGCTTTAAACAATCATATATTGGGACTATTAAGTCACCTGGAACACTTGATCATAAACATACATCATATTGATTTATAAAAATCTAAACTCATGATCACAATTAATAACACTTACCAAGTAAACTATTTTATGCATCAAAATATATATTTATATATTTTCCTCACCTCATAAACAATACTACGATACGACATCAATTACTTTTTATTATTAAACATTACAAATATCCAGTCTAACTCATTTTCACTAAGTGTCTTTCATTTAAATGAAGTAAATTATACTTTTATTTAATTATGACTATACTTTCACCAAGGATCTCAAAACTTAACCTAAATGAATTAGGACTTGGACCTACTTCTACTAAATTATACCTAGACTCCTAGTAACCATACCAAGACAATAAATTTGAACCTAAAACTACCATAGACTTATATCCTAGCCGAATACTATACCATACACAACTATACTTACCTAGAACCTTTTTCAAATATACATTTGACTTTATAAACCTTGTACAACACACTCTAATTAAACCTTACACTATTTGGGGTCACTTCACACCCTTTTGACTAGCCAAAACCGTCAGCCTTTTTTTAAAACAAGACAATGTGTACATTGCTGCATTTAAGGAATGTACTATGTATATCTAATCCTAGGATATGCAAGTAGTAGAAACAAAACACCTAGCACATATACACATCCCTTTAGACGTGTAGAAAACCCACATCACACAAACCATTTGCTATGTACATCACTTCCTTAATTATAAACACTATACAAGTCCATATTGTTCCCTAGACATGCATGTTTACGACGGCTAGGGGCTTCCCAAAAGCCAATTGTACAAACAAGTTCATTAAAACCTTAGTACCTCATAGTACCTTGCAAATCACCTCAAATCTTGGCGACTTCTCTTTCTTGTCGTGGCTTCACCCTAGACCACATCCATCACCTTCACTTTGATATTTAGCTAACACATTAGACTAACTTCTCACTTACTTCACTCCAAATTCGGATCATCAACTCCACATAGCACCTAGACGCAACAAACTCATACATACACAGTTACTACACCCTAAATCTTGGTTCCAAGACATTAAAATCTAGTCTACACAAGATTCATAGCATTCAAGACAAGTCAAAGACCTCCTAGGTCACGTTTAGGACGAACCCGACGCACAAGAGCCCTAATACTTGATCAATCCACCATCTCTTCTTGTAACAAGTAAGTATGAGACCTCCTTAACTTCATTTCAATCTTTTCATACCTCCCTTTACTTGTTATGCATATATAAGCCAAGGAAACAAAACTATGTTTGCATGCATACGTAAAATACCCTAAGCCAACCCACCATCAACATATAAGCTCACGGCTTATATGGTTTTCGTGGGCAAGTATGCTTCAAAACACTATGAACTAGTAAGAACCATGCTTAAGGAAACCTAATGTGAGCCCTAGTTGAATAACTAGTACTATATACAAACGATAAGCCCAAACTAGTTGAATAACTAGTACTATATACCTATAAGTAAGCCATAGGTCTCGGCTTAATTATAAGCCGAGTGTAGCCTTAGTGTAATAAGCCCATTTAGATAGGTGTAATTGTTTAGGAGCAGAAAACTTGTTTATAACTTGGTACACTAAATAAACTATCTACCATAAGCTTATATAAGCTGAGACATTTAAGCTCATATAAGCCGAGTCACATAAGCCCATAAGCTTATTTAAGCCCAACACATATAAGCCATATAAGCCCATGCATAAGCCCATGCATAAGCCCAAATTAACTAGTATAAATTAGTATGCTTAATAAAATTTGTGGAAAACTAGACAAGCCCAAAGGTTAGCGCGTTAGGCCCATGAAGCCCAAACCGAGACCCTATTGGGCCAACCAAGCCCAAAACTATGTTTGGGAACTTTTCGTGCCTTTATTGTCACTTGGTGAAAGTTAGAGTAAAAAATGTAACATAATAAAACATGTATATATATTTCGTGACTTTAAAGAAGTTCGAGGACCAAAATTACCATTTCTGAAAATATAGGGTGCGTTTGTATTTAAAACGTGAACTAACCAAAACATAGGGACTAAATGTGTCACTTTGGAAACTTAATACAAGCCCTAGCCTTTTTATTAAATATTTCGAGACTTAAGGGGCTAAAGGTGTCACTTTGGAAACTTAATACAAGCCATAGAAACCTTATTATATGTTTTCGAGACTTAAGGGGCTAAATGTGTCATTTTGGAAAATTAATACAAACCCTAGAAACATTAATATATATTTTCGAGATATGAGGGACTAGTTATGTCATTATTCAAACTTAATTCGAGCCCTAACCTCTATTTTAATGTATTTCGAGACTTGAGGGGGGGTGTTTTGCCAATTCATAAAGTTAAACCGAGCCCTAGGGACTCGGTTTGTAATTAATTCAAAACTAGGAAACCCTAGGGACCAAACCTGCCATATAACGAAAGTATTATAAGCCCTAGGGGCGTGTTATGAAAATAAAGTTAACGAGCGAGGACTAACGAGGTGAAATGCTTTACGAACTAAACTTTTAGGATTACTTTGAAGGCTATTATGTTACGAGGACTTACAAGTAATTTTAATTTAATTAAAAGTATTAATAAATTATTTTATTAATAAATCAAATTAAGCCATTTAAATAATTAAATAAATTATTAAGATTTATTTACGAAACTTTGTAAACAGATAAATCTTATTAAATATGTTTAGATCCTTAAGAAAATTAACTGGAATATATTATTTTCTTACAATTATTTAAATTAAATAAAAATCTATTTAATTTATTACCCTTTTATTAGACAATCTAAATATATTTTTAGAAACTAAAAATATATTATTTACAGCTCACTATAAGTGTAAATACTTAAACAATCGTAACAACTTATTAATTCGTGATCATGCATTTTCATTAGTTACATTTATCGTGCATTATTATTTTGCATCTATTGAGTCATCTAAATTATTTAGGTAATTTCATCACTTCGTGATCATGTCAGTTTATTCAGTGTCATCATCACTACATCATTACCACTGAGGTGAGTTCATGGGCCTATCTTTACTGTATTTATAACTGGGGGAGAAAGCATACTTAACTTTTGATATGCAAACATTCACGGGTAACATCTACATATAACAACTTATTGCCTATTGTTTGTCCCATTCCCGTGGACTATAATAGTTAGTAGTGTAGCGCGAAATGTTATGAATAGATCTATTGGGGTATTGACAACACCCCGCCTGCGTGACTTGCTATCACGAAACGCTTAGGCCAAGCAACAGGTTTATTTCATTGTCGGACTGAGGGAAACAACATCAGGATAGACCCAATGGGCGTACTGAGCATCATGTCTAGCTTCTATTACAAGGCAATAGGAACTTCTATAGTATTGGTTGTGATTGTCCTACTATGATCGTGGTGTTTGGCATATCAATTTTTATTTATTTAATTAAACCTATGAATTCACCAACCTCGTGTTGACCCCCACATTTTATTTTATATGTTTTCTCAAGAAAATAAGCAGGTTCATGCATTGGATTCCAGCATCATTGAAGCATCATGTTACCAACGGCCTGGGATATTTTTCACATTATTAATAAATGCTATTTTAAGACAAGATACTAAATGTGTACAATTTAATTCATATGATATGTTTTTAAATGACTATTATGATCATTGTTCTATATACTGTGTGTTATCGATCCACCAAAGTAACACCCTACGTATTATTCTGCTGCATTTGACCATTATGGGGGTGTTACAGAATGGTATCAGAGCGCATAGTTATAGAGAACCAGATCAAAAACAAAAAATTTTAAATAATAAAAATTTAAACTAGACTATAACTGAAATTTTAAATCATTTAAAAAGAAAATTGATTTTTGGGGACCCCTTATAGTTAGGCATATAGCATATAGAGCATGCATATTATGTGAACTAACTGTACACTGATTTATAACCTCCGAGTTATTAAGTCACATAAGTATCTACACATATTTTTAACAAGGATTGTTAAAAAGAGACATAAACCGCATTGCATATGCATTTTGAAAACTTTTTGAATTGTGTAAGCTAAAACTTACTCAACTTTGAAATGCTACTATTTTCAGATATCATGAAAACACCTACCATCGTGACTACTTTTGAGGAGTTTATGGTTCCTACCATCGCACCGCCATCTCCGACATCGGTACTTGCCGGACATGCATCTGGCACCGAGTCCAGAGATGACCAGCCTGATGGAGTTATCATCCTATCAGATTCTCCTACCCCATCACCACCTACTATTTCTCCTACATCACCATTACTGGTTGTACTTGCATCTTCACATAGGGAGGCAGATCAGGTTGTACCTATTCTACCACCCTTGCCACCACCTTCTGCACTCCACTCTTATCCCACCAGTGCCTTGTCACCTCGTAAGATGATTGTTGGTTTTTTTAGTCAACTTCCCTTTAGGAAAAAGTAAGCAACTAAAAATAGCGGAAAATATCGAACAAATGACTTTTAGGAAAAAATCAAGTGTTAATGACCCAATCAAATAAAAAGAGAGAAAGTTCGTTTCCCAAGGAGGTATATGTGTGTGATTTAACTTGTACAAGATTTGAGATTAATATTTGGTTTAGAAGGGGATTAGAAGAGAAAATGACGAAGTCGTAAAAAATAAAAAGAATTAACTAAAAATCACTATTAGAAAGTTAAGACGTAGAACCTAAAAAATTACCAAAAATAAAATAAATTCTAAAAATTACCAAAAATTCACCAAAAATCAAAAATAATAAACTAAGAGTTTACCAATTATCAAAACTTTTTCAAACCTTTTAAATAATTAAATATTCAATTTTTAAATGCTAATTAAAGCCCTAAAAATCAAATAAATTATCAAAAAGCCCAAATAAAGATTCTTCAATTGATAAACTTCTAAAATGACCTAAAAAGATTAAAAACTATTTTTAGAAATTTTAAAACTAATAAAAACTATTTAAAATGAATTAAAAACTATTAAAACTTCAAATAATTATAAAAATTAATCTATAAGTGATAAAATTATTCTAAAAGTTGCTAAATTCCTATTTTAATGTATTTAACCTAAGAAAAATGTAAAAAGTTGGAAAATGTGAAATTTTAAAAATAATAAAAAAAATAATAATTAAATAATATTAAAAATCCAAAAATTATAAAAAATTCTAAAAACTTGCAAACTAGTTTATTTTAACCTAAATAATCAGAAAATGAAAGTGAAATTACCAAAATACCCCTAATGGGCCCCCAAATGGGTCCAATCCTAAAAACAGTCAACACAAAAGTCAAACGCTGACAAATTATAGTCAAGCGCTGATACGTTGAAATCAAGCGCTGATAAGAACAAAGTAGGCGCTGACAGACTTAAAGAAGTGTAAAGACTTGTTTTTCACCCTGCTGGTCAAGGTTTGAGTGCAAACCTTGTGAATCAAAGCTCACCAGTTGGGTAAACTTGATGTGTTTTGGCACAAATAAGCCAATAAGCCAGTGGGCTTATAAGCTGTGAACAAAGCAATCCAAATAGCCAAATATCCTCACAAGCAGCAAACAAATAAGAACCAAGCAGCAATACAACAAGGCATACACTAGGCAAACCAATGCAAGCACAAAAAAGTTACTGATGAACAAAGCACAATATGCAGAAACAAGTTGCTGATATACTTGACACTTAATCCAATTTCAAGCCTCAAATCCTTCTACCCTGGTGTGATTAGCTATGATTTAGCACTAGTTACCCTTAACCTATGCTCAGATCTAGGTGTCCTCAAAATCCTAGCCAATTTTACCAAGTTATGAAGTTTTTAGAGCCAATCTATGAATCAACGTGTTTAAGCACACAAAACCTGCAAACAGATGCACAAATACTCCCAAATAGCAGATACCAAAACTTGCATACAACACACAAGCATAAAACAAACGCTGACAAGTTTAAATCAAACGCTGATAGGAGCAAATCAGACGTTGACAGACTTATGCAGTAATCCCAAACAACCCTTAATCAAGCAGTTATCATACAAACTTCTGATTTTAACTAATAACCTACTGATTTTAATGATCAAAAACACTTAAACAATAGCAAATAACACAATCAAACTCAAAAATCACCAGCACAAACACCAATACTCAAAATCAAAGCACCAAATCAAAAACAGTCATAAGCATGAAATTTTTAGGGGAATCTTAACAAGGGATTATACCTGCCTTCCACAACATCCTAGGAAGGCCAGCAATGCTCCTTGGACCTTGTTCAACAACTAGAACAAGACCAAGGTACTTCAACAAAGGTGATGCAACACTGCCTTGGTTGATGGTTCAAAGTAGAACCTCAAGGACTTTATATCTTCAACACAAACAGAAAACAACTCAACCAAGGGATCTAATCCCTTCACAAGCTTGGTGTCAACAAGCTTGTAAGAGCTTACAGCTAGTGGTCAAGGGTTAGTACACAAAATAATCAAAACAGAACCTAGGATTTCAAGGTTTTCAAACCTTAAAAACCTTATGAAACAAGACGTGCCTTAACCACAAGATTAAGGTAGGCCTTCACAATCAAATGGAACTCAGATTTTAGCTTCTCCAACACCAAACTTTTATAAATAACAGATTAAAACTTAGAATTTTTAAGAAATTTAAACTTTATTTCATAAAAAGGAATTACAAAGATTGAAAGCTAAAATCTGGAACGAAAGCTCTCTCACATGTTGAGGAGTCTTTTTATAGGCAAATGCCAATGCTACACTATTCATAAACCCTAGATGTGAAATTCCCTATTTGTCCTTCTAGACGAATCCTTGGTGTGAGCTGTTTAAAATGATCCTGGATGTTCATTTCAGCTTTGGAATGAAGCAAACGTTGTCAGCTGTTGATCTTGACACGTCACATGACTTGGAGGCTAAGTTGCTTGCTGATTGGTGGAAAGGGTATTAGGGTGGGGTCCATAGTGAGTGGAGATGAGGGTTTTGTGTGTGGGATGGGTTCCTGCATGTGTGAATCAAACGTGTGCCTGGGTAATTTCATTTTACCCTTTGTTTAAGTTGGTGTAAAATCTGGGCTGTAAAGGTGAATAGTGACAAGTTTTGATCCGATATTAGGGGAAGTGAAAGTTGTTTGGCGCATTATTACGTTTGAATGTTTCAAATACACAACTTTAGCCCTTCCTCTTCATTTCTTTTGTCACTTGGATATAAACTTCTATCAGCGCCCATTTTACATGTATCAACGTTTCACAACTTGGCAATTTTGGCACAAAACTTTATAAAAAATGTTTCAAGGGTTATATTTGCCATTTTGAGATATTTCAAGGACTGATCTTGGACATTGTTGATCTTCAAAGGTCTTCTTTGTATCTTTGACTTCATGAGGGACCATAATTGACAAATTGATTTTGTTGAGGGACCAATCTTGTCATTTCTTCAAAGTTGAAGGACCTTTTTGCAATTTTGACAAACTTAAGGGACCAAACTTGTAATTATGAATATACAAGGGTTTTAAGTGTCATTTCTTCAATAAATGAGGATCAATCTTGTTTGTCTTCAAGTCTTCAAGGTATTTTGTTGAGAATTCCATGATTAGGGCCCGGTTCTTTGTACGGCTTCGTTTCTCGTGTCCGTTTTTCCTTGTAACTTGTGATCTTTTGTCTTTTTCATGATATCCATACCTAAAATACACAAGTAAACAAACACAAGCATATATATGGTATTTTATGACATTTTTATGCATTTAAAGCCCGAAAAGAACGATGAGATCATGTATAAATGCCATCTCATCACTCCCCCATACTAAGCTATTGCCGTGCCCTCACGCAATGCTAGAATAAAGTATCTAAGCATCACCAAAGTTCAATTTTATTAACCTTTATTGAAGAGTAAAAGACTTGCAACCAACTACGATGATGTGTAAAGACATAATGTATGATTTTCATCACCAAAAGGTGACTTTTAGGGTCAAAGAATAGAAACAAGTTAATGTCCCTTAGAGTAAACTTCGTCATCCTTGATTGTCATACATTCCATGCTAAGTGCAAAAACAAGATCATTGTTGGTACAAGTCACAATGCTAACACCACTCATACGTCCAAATTGTGTAATACTTTTTCTCCCCGCAATCCTAGTTATTATAAAAGGAAATGGGTTACTAGCATTTTTTATCTATTTGTCATGGATCACAAGTGATTCATATTGACTTATTTGAGTAGTTATTAGTCCGAAAGCAAAGTAGCACGATTTGATCAATAGTTAGCCGAAGGACAAAATCTTTTAAAACGGCTTCTCGTGTATCTCCTTAAGTTCATATCTTGGCATAACTCGTTTCACGATTTGAGACCTTTCTCGGACCGATATTTGGCATGTACTTCATACTTCAAATCTTGGGAAGACGTTCTTGAAATTATGGTCTTCTCTTCATATATTTGGAATTTCTTCACTTGACGTTTTTGAAAGATTCTTCATATAGGACCACGACTTCATCATTTTTCTTCAATCTTTACTTTGGATTTTGATATACAACGATCCGCCTCCTTTTCGGACTTGGATATATTTATCCTCATACCTTGTTAGGGTCTTTTTGGATAGACTTTCTCCATTCTTTAGGGGAGTAATTGCTTCTCGTCGTGTGTCTCGATCCTTCATATTGATTTTGGAATAATGATACTTCACATCATCTTTGGATCTTTAGCAAACATAGAGCTCCTCATGCCTTGTTAGGGCCTTTTTGGATGATCGCCAATCTTCGCGTCCCGCTTCAATAAGTTATGCCTTGGCTATGAACTCTATTCAACCCCGAGCAACTTTTAAACGATCTTGTGCTAGAGGCTAAGTGACCTTTCAAATCGTACGACCTTACTTATTGCAATTATGATTTATTCCTAATGCATTGATCTTATGGGAAGAAAAAGCCACAATTAAAAACATATGAGTTTTTGAAAGAACACTTTCATGTTCTACGTTTAGCATGATCACTTGTCTAACTCTATCATTTCTCGTTCTTCACTATATAAAGACCTCTAATTAAAGAGACTCGTGAATACTTAGCCATGCAAGTCAAAATTAAGCCAAATTTGGATTAGCTTTCATTAAGACTATATCAAATCAAAGTTTTGGGTTTTCAAGCCACCTATAGGATCTTGCACTTTCTTGGACTTTTTCAAGTTTAGAGAATGCGTTTTATAGTTCCCTTGATAAGTGACTTTCTAGAATCAATTATAGGAACTTGCGAAAAGTTCTTGTTCTTAACCCGAATGAATTAAGACTTTCGCGTTTTAGAGCTCCCTATATAAAAGTCTAGCAAAACTTGAATTGAGCGAGTTAAGGAATGTAAATGGCTCCAAATGCCCATCAAGTCAAAAATTAACTCTTATTCTACCCATCGGAAAATATACATTCGTGTCTTAAAAACACTTATGAAAACTAGGAAATTTTTTTAAATTTGGCCATTTTTAGCCTTATTAGCAAAACAAAACATTGAAAGTTGGAAAACGTGAGGGCGTAGCAAAGCAAGTACCTATTCACCCCCCATACTAAAAGTAAACATTGTCCTCAATGTTTCGAGTCTAAAGGTGGAGCACCCCCATACTAGAGACGAAGAGTCGAATGCTTAGGATCTAGCATGGAAAGGGTGATCAACAATATATCTAAAGCCGTTTATTAAGTATGCTAAAAGATAATTGTTAGAACAATAAAGGATATGTCATGGAATCGTGAAAAACTTCTTCAAACGAACGATGGAGGCTCACGTAAACGAACACGAGAGTCTTCAATCGTAGATGATGATGATGATCTAGATAACACAATCACAAACAACCACGAGACAACGAGTTGGAAGGGTACAAGTCCCTTTTTTAGTGAATAGTAAGCATAAAGATAAGCATGGGATCTCCCCCACGAGGCACCTCGTTTTTGATTACCGAGTCATGAGCTCGACTCGATCCCCTCAAAATGTGAACATTTAGGGAAAAACATGGTATGGTCAATTTTTGGCGGGGCTTACATGATAAACAAGGCCCAAAAAGCAACCGGTATAAAGGACTAAGTCCTTAGATGATGCAAAATACCGGGATCGAAAATGGCGTTCTCGTTTTCATTGGAAAAACAATTTAACACTACTTCAACATGTGCCATAAACTTAATGAGTTTGAAGAGAAGAGATGAGAAGTAGAAGGGTGAGACAATTGGTAAGACAAACGTTTGAGCTACTCGAGGTAGACTCGCACCAAGCAAATAGAAAGATTTTCCATTTATTGCATCGGTGGAAGACCGAGATTTGCCTTTATATGAAATTCCAGGATCGAATATCTCGTCCTCGGTGGACAAGGATGAGGGAACATAAGGGGCTTCCCCCATACTAAGACCACACAAAGCATCGTCAAAAGGAGTAGACGAGCTTGTAGCACTCAAAACACGGTGTGATGACGGAGTTAGATTTGTAGAAAAATCAATTAAATCACATTTAAGATCTTTTCTTTTTTTATCTTTTGAACTCTCCTTATGAAAACCCTTTTTGATTATGTCGAAAATATTCGGTGTTTCTAAGACGATGTTAGTTACACTAAAAATTCTCACATTTTGAAATCGTTTTGGTTTTGGTGGTGGCAAGTTCTCAAAACGTTTATCGACGAAGAAAACCTCCCCATCGGGGTCTACATATTCATCATCCGAAGGATCTTTCGTAGAAACCGGCAACTTATCAACATTTTTCAAGAATGAATGTTCGAGGTGAGGCGAAGGATTTTTCGATTCAAGTATTGACGGTTTCTTCTTTGTAGGCTTTACACTCATAACCTCCACCGGCGGAGGAAATGGTAAATTGTTTTTGGCGACATTTCCTAAAACTCTTGGTGAAAATTCCTTGCAAATGACATTGGTTGAATCACCATGGTTTAAAGTTGCAATAGAATAGACATGAGAAAGATTGGAGTTTTGTGTTGCATTGATGACAAGTTCTTCTTCATTAAAACGAAGGGTGATTTTTCGAGCATGAACATCGATAAGTGCTCTTGATGTATCCAAAAATGAACGACCCAAAATGAGAGGAACTTTTCGATCGATAGGAATGTCTACAACGATAAAGTCAACGGGATAGTAAAACTTTCCGACTTTAACGAAAACGTCCTCGGCTACTCCACATGCCATGATCGTAGAATGATCGGCCATCTCGATGGACATGTTCGAAGGAGTAAGAGCCGGAAGCGAAAGCGATTTGAAAATCTCGAGAGGCATTAAATTAATACTAGCGCCAAGATCGGCCAAGGCGTAGCATTCCTCCATATCTTGAATTGCACACGGAATTAAGAATTTCCCGGGATCACCGACTTTTTGTGGTATGCGGCTAAGAAAAACCGATGAACAACTAGACGATTGTTGTAACTTCTCTTTGTTGTTAAGCCTACTTTTGAAGTTTGCGGCAAATCGAGGCATCATGATAAGAGCGTCGGCAAAACTTATGTTAAAATGTAGATCACGAAACATTTTCATAAATAGCTCAAATTGATAATTGTTTCGTTCTTGTGCCTTCTCTTTGTTACGTCTCGAAGGGTAAGGTAAGGGTGGTGTGGGTTGGTCATTAGGCAACGGCCTTGGAAACTCGGGTTCCACAATTGGTATTGGTTCAACCGTAGGTGTGGTATGAGCGGTACTTCGTGGGATTGTAATATGCTCTTTTTCGACCATCACCTCGGGTTCTTTCTCGATTTCCTTCTCCTTAGAAGTACTTGTACGAGAGATTGGTTCCTTGAAAGTTTTACCACTTCGTGTAGCGACAACCTTCAATTCTCCCCTCGGGTTGTTAATGGTATCACTAGGAAGACCACCCGAAGAAGAGGGTTTACACATGATAGCTTCAAACATCTTAGCCATTCGGTCCTCAAATTTTGATTGCCTAGCATCCGCTTTTAATAACTCTTGCTTAATCTCATGTTGTCCTAATTCCATCTTTTGTTGGTTTTGTTGAAGACGTTGGACATTTCCTTCCATTTTGTTTGCATGAGTTTTAAGTTCATTAGCAAGTTCATTTTTAAGCTCGTTTTTCAACTCGGATCTTAAGCTAATCATCTCACGTTGCATATTATCAAATTTAGCATCATTTGCTTTTGCATAATCCAAAAATTCTCCTTGCAAATTTTTAGTGTGAGCATTTTGAAAACCTTGTGTAGTGTTTTGAAAATCACGGTTTTGGTTTTGATTAGAGATTTGTCCATTCCCACTTTGATAATTCCCTTTGTTGTAATTGCGTGTGTTGCCTTGGTAATTACCTTGGTTGTTGTTTCGATAATTATTAGCATTTTGGTTTGGTGGAGCTTGATTTGGACGAGAACCTTGGCCGTTTTGGTTATAAGTTCCCGTTGCTACATAAGCACTCGAAGTGTTACCATCCGCGGTAATGCACTCGGAAAGATCATGAGCTCCCCCACAAGATAAACAACTCTTAGCAACCGCTTTAACCGAAGCGGAATTGGAAGCTTCTTGAGCCTTCCAATGGGACATTAGATTAGCAAATCTATCAAAAAACCGATTTTCCTCATTAGCTTCATCATGTAAGGCGTTAATGCTACGAGACGATTGTGACGATGATGACGAACCCATATTGGCAACACTCGGTGTGTTACGAGGGCTATAAACCTTGGATCTATTTTCAATGATTTGTAAAGCCTCATTTGTCGTCTTGCACAAAAAATTACCACCCGCGGCGGCATTCAAATAATCTCGTTCATGATCATTAAGCCCATTATAAAAAGAATACACTTGATGCAATTCCGTAAAATCATGGTGTGGACATTCATGTAACATTTCTTTAAAGCGTTCCCAAGCCATTGAAAAACTTTCTTGTTACGTTGCACAAATCGTGAAATCTCATTTTTCAAATGTGTTGTTTTAGATGGTGGAAAAAACTTGTTCACAAACTTAGAAACGAGATCGGCCCATGTCAAAATCGAATTTGGTGGTTCTTTCTCGAGCCAAATTTTTGCGGGTCCATCCAACGAATATGGAAACAACATCATCTTAATGGCGTCATGTGGAACATCCTTAAACTTGCTAGTGGCGGTGAGACGGTTGAAATTCCTAATGTGGTAATGCGGGTTGTCTTTCTCGTGACCTCTAAACTTGTTTGCTTGCAACATTGACATTAAACCCGTCTTAATCTCAAAATTCTCCGCAAGGATGGCGGGAATCACAATAGCCTCTCCAAAACCCTCGGTGGGTGCTTGTAGCAACTCCATCATAGTACGATTAGCCATGACGACTTCTTGTTCTACAACAGGTTCAACAATTGGAGGTTCTTCAACAATCAACGATCCTTGATTTGCTTGCTTTTGAAGACGTTTACGAGCTCGTTTCGCTTGATTACGAGTGATCATAAACTACACGAAGAATGGGAGGTGAGCAAAGAAGATTCTTTTTGGTTGTTTTGTGGATTTTCAATTTTTTTGTGTTTTTGATGATATTTAATTTTTTTGGATTTTGGTGTATCTTCGTAGACAACAATCTACAAAATCTCTCCTCGAATCAAACTCTTGATTAAAGAAGCCTCAAAGGAATGAAAACGATCACGTGGAGTGAACGTCTTCCAATGACTTTAGAACTTTGGTGAAAACCAAATTGTTCAAGAGGGTTCAATCACAAAGAAACCAAGCAAATATAGTATACGTAATAATACTTTGGGCGGCAAAACCCTCGATTAGCCTTCAATGTCAAAATACTCACAAGCAAGCGGGGAAACGAGGCGGCGCGAAGCACTTAAGAGCCTTTTTCCTTAGGGTATATTTTATAATACCCGCCTTATACCCACCTTATAGTTTGTATTTTTCAAAATCGAGCTTCACGAAAGTATTTATCTATTTTTGCCTTTTCTTTTTGTTTGAGATTCGAATACAATAATTAGGAGATCAAATCCCAATTAAGGTTGTGTTTTCACACTTTTGGAGATATTGTATATTGATTGTGATACTTAATACAATATAGTAATATTTATACAAGAAAACCAAGAAAACCGATAATACGTGTTAAGGGAGTTCCACTAAACACAAATACTTATTATGGATAATATCAAAAACAAAAGCTTCCAAATTAAAGCACAACACACCTCCCCGGCAGCGGCGCCAAAATGATTGTTGGTTTTTTTAGTCAACTTCCCTTTAGGAAAAAGTAAGCAACTAAAAATAGCGGAAAATATCGAACAAATGACTTTTAGGAAAAAATCAAGTGTTAATGACCCAATCAAATAAAAAGAGAGAAAGTTCGTTTCCCAAGGAGGTATATGTGTGTGATTTAACTTGTAAAAGATTTGAGATTAATATTTGGTTTAGAAGGAGATTAGAAGAGAAAATGACGAAGTCGTAAAAAATAAAAAGAATTAACTAAAAATCACTATTAGAAAGTTAAGACGTAGAACCTAAAAAATTACCAAAAATAAAATAAATTCTAAAAATTACCAAAAATTCACCAAAAATAAAAAATAATAAACTAAGAGTTTACCAATTATCAAAACTTTTTCAAACCTTTTAAATAATTAAATATTCAATTTTTAAATGCTAATTAAAGCCCTAAAAATCAAATAAATTATCAAAAAGCCCAAATAAAGATTCTTCAATTGATAAACTTCTAAAATGACCTAAAAAGATTAAAAACTATTTTTAGAAATTTTAAAACTAATAAAAACTATTTAAAATGAATTAAAAACTATTAAAACTTCAAATAATTATAAAAATTAATCTATAAGTGATAAAATTATTCTAAAAGTTGCTAAATTCCTATTTTAATGTATTTAACCTAAGAAAAATGTAAAAAGTTGGAAAATGTGAAATTTTAAAAATAATAAAAAAAATAATAATTAAATAATATTAAAAATCCAAAAATTATAAAAAATTCTAAAAACTTGCAAACTAGTTTATTTTAACCTAAATAATCAGAAAATGAAAGTGAAATTATCAAAATACCCCTAATGGGCCCCCAAATGGGTCCAATCCTAAAAACAGTCAACACAAAAGTCAAACGCTGACAAATTATAGTCAAGCGCTGATACGTTGAAATCAAGCGCTGATAAGAACAAAGTAGGCGCTGACAGACTTAAAGAAGTGTAAAGACTTGTTTTTCACCCTGCTGGTCAAGGTTTGAGTGCAAACCTTGTGAATCAAAGCTCACCAGTTGGGTAAACTTGATGTGTTTTGGCACAAATAAGCCAATAAGCCAGTGGGCTTATAAGCTGTGAACAAAGCAATCCAAATAGCCAAATATCCTCACAAGCAGCAAACAAATAAGAACCAAGCAGCAATACAACAAGGCATACACTAGGCAAACCAATGCAAGCACAAAAAAGTTACTGATGAACAAAGCACAATATGCAGAAACAAGTTGCTGATATACTTGACACTTAATCCAATTTCAAGCCTCAAATCCTTCTACCCTGGTGTGATTAGCTATGATTTAGCACTAGTTACCCTTAACCTATGCTCAGATCTAGGTGTCCTCAAAATCCTAGCCAATTTTACCAAGTTATGAAGTTTTTAGAGCCAATCTATGAATCAACGTGTTTAAGCACACAAAACCTGCAAACAGATGCACAAATACTCCCAAATAGCAGATACCAAAACTTGCATACAACACACAAGCATAAAACAAACGCTGAAAAGTTTAAATCAAACGCTGATAGGAGCAAATCAGACGTTGACAGACTTATGCAGTAATCCCAAACAACCCTTAATCAAGCAGTTATCATACAAACTTCTGATTTTAACTAATAACCTACTGATTTTAATGATCAAAAACACTTAAACAATAGCAAATAACACAATCAAACTCAAAAATCACCAGCACAAACACCAATACTCAAAATCAAAGCACCAAATCAAAAACAGTCATAAGCATGAAATTTTTAGGGGAATCTTAACAAGGGATTATACCTGCCTTCCACAACATCCTAGGAAGGCCAGCAATGCTCCTTGGACCTTGTTCAACAACTAGAACAAGACCAAGGTACTTCAACAAAGGTGATGCAACACTGCCTTGGTTGATGGTTCAAAGTAGAACCTCAAGGACTTTATATCTTCAACACAAACAGAAAACAACTCAACCAAGGGCTCTAATCCCTTCACAAGCTTGGTGTCAACAAGCTTGTAAGAGCTTACAGCTAGTGGTCAAGGGTTAGTACACAAAATAATCAAAACAGAACCTAGGATTTCAAGGTTTTCAAACCTTAAAAACCTTATGAAACAAGACGTGCCTTAACCACAAGATTAAGGTAGGCCTTCACAATCAAATGGAACTCAGATTTTAGCTTCTCCAACACCAAACTTTTATAAATAACAGATTAAAACTTAGAATTTTTAAGAAATTTAAACTTTATTTCATAAAAAGGAATTACAAAGATTGAAAGCTAAAATCTGGAACGAAAGCTCTCTCACATGTTGAGGAGTCTTTTTATAGGCAAATGCCAATGCTACACTATTCATAAACCCTAGATGTGAAATTCCCTATTTGTCCTTCTAGACGAATCCTTGGTGTGAGCTGTTTAAAATGATCCTGGATGTTCATTTCAGCTTTGGAATGAAGCAAACGTTGTCAGCTGTTGATCTTGACACGTCACATGACTTGGAGGCTAAGTTGCTTGCTGATTGGTGGAAAGGGTATTGGGGTGGGGTCCATAGTGAGTGGAGATGAGGGTTTTGTGTGTGGGATGGGTTCCTGCATGTGTGAATCAAACGTGTGCCTGGGTAATTTCATTTTACCCTTTGTTTAAGTTGGTGTAAAATCTGGGCTGTAAAGGTGAATAGTGACAAGTTTTGATCCGATATTAGGGGAAGTGAAAGTTGTTTGGCGCATTATTACGTTTGAATGTTTCAAATACACAACTTTAGCCCTTCCTCTTCATTTCTTTTGTCACTTGGATATAAACTTCTATCAGCGCCCATTTTACATGTATCAACGTTTCACAACTTGGCAATTTTGGCACAAAACTTTATAAAAAATGTTTCAAGGGTTATATTTGCCATTTTGAGATATTTCAAGGACTGATCTTGGACATTGTTGATCTTCAAAGGTCTTCTTTGTATCTTTGACTTCATGAGGGACCATAATTGACAAATTGATTTTGTTGAGGGACCAATCTTGTCATTTCTTCAAAGTTGAAGGACCTTTTTGCAATTTTGACAAACTTAAGGGACCAAACTTGTAATTATGAATATACAAGGGTTTTAAGTGTCATTTCTTCAATAAATGAGGATCAATCTTGTTTGTATTCAAGTCTTCAAGGTATTTTGTTGAGAATTCCATGATTAGGGCCCGGTTCTTTGTACGGCTTCGTTTCTCGTGTCCGTTTTTCCTTGTAACTTGTGATCTTTTGTCTTTTTCACGATATCCATACCTAAAATACACAAGTAAACAAACACAAGCATATATATGGTATTTTATGACATTTTTATGCATTTAAAGCCCGAAAAGAACGATGAGATCATGTATAAATGCCATCTCATCATAAGACGAGGCGCGACTTTACTCCTGACTTGACCTTCGATGTAGGAGAAGGTTTGGGAGCTAGCCAGGCTAGACTTGGCGCTCTACAGGCACAGGTCGATGCTCTTGTAGCCCTACAGGAACAGGATACCGCACTCATCCATGCCTTACTTTAGGCGGACCAGCTGGGTCGCGCCGTACTTCAGGAGAGATTTAACTCTCTCTATTGGACTGTGGCTGGTGAGTCACATACCACTCAGAGTTCTTTGGGTATGACCCAGGGAACCATACAGTGGCTGTTGGATGAGGTTTCTTACCTCCGATATCGCCTAGCTTCACTGGAGGGTCACTCGTACGAGACCTACGCTGCCATACTCACATAGGAGGAGACCTTCAGGACCTTCATAGTGTGGATCCCATTGATCGTTAGACTCAATGGTTATGAACCATTATATCTAGGTTGATCATCGTTCATATGATAACATAGCGGAATAGAACAATGATCATAACAAGGTGTTTAGGCACAAGACACATAGAATTAAAACAATTGGGTTGCTCATTATATTAATAATAAACAACCACTAGACGTGTATACATTGAATCCCACGTCTAGTGCGACACACACTTTAGGTTTACATTGTGAATGAATGATATGAATAAAACCTAAGACTCTTGTTCCTTTTATAGTGGAAGGAACAGAATCTACAAGAGATAATATCAAATAAACATCTAAATCTTCTATTTCTATAGATATATACTGAATATATTATTTATAATATATCCAATATATTCCCTAAATAGAATTCTCCATCAGCGTGTAAACATCTGTCAGCGTCTCAACACTTTCCGTCAGCGTCTCAACTAGCCGTGTCAGCGGCTTTGACAAACGTCTTGATGTTTTATTCGTTTTGAGTTTCTGCCACATCAACTCATATAATTTTAGACCCAACAATCTTCCCCTAGTTGATGTCGGCAAAACTCTTTGTATATCTCTTGTAAGTTGTACATGATCTTCAAATTGCTTCCCCTCAAGTATAGCATGCGTATCTTCCCCTTTTTGTCACATCAACAAGGAAGTAAACAATGTATGCAATGTTGAAGATTCTCCAAAAGTAGCTCTGTTTAATGATCTTGAAGAAAAATAAATAAAGTATTCTTGATGTAGAAGTAAAATAACCCAATCTTATGTTCCATGTCTTGTTTATCCATGTGATGAAGAACTTATACCAGATTGAGAAAGAATATAAGTATACCTCGATCCCTTGTCAATATTCTCATCCTTTGTGAGACACTGAGCACGATAATGTAACTCCTTCAAGTGTTTATGACAAGTCTTCGTCACCAACCATGTAAAGCACGAACAAGTTATCTTTAAAGTGTGAGTGTCACAGGAAACACCACGACTTTAAGATATGATAGAACACAAACTCGCGAAAATCTTCTTCAATCATCAAACTTACCATAAGAATTCTTCCCCTTAAGCTAACACCTCTTCATGACGAATTTGAATGAAATAACATCTTCATACCATATGTAAAAGTGTTATGCTGGATAACTCTTTTGCAAGGCTATCCCGATTACATAGTTTAAATATCCATCAAATTCCCACGAATAATTGCTAACTCGCTTTAAAATCATTAATCCATTTAAAAATATCCGAGCCATAAATATCAACTTGATATTCTAAATAAAAACGGAGATTCCATGTACCTTTGTGTGTATAATCCCCTTTTTGTATGCTTAAAACGTACCAGTTTTCTCAAACAGCAGCAAACAGTATGTTGTCCAATATCCAATTCTGTCCAATATCTTCATCAGATGCATTGTCCGATATCGGACGAAACTTATCAGCGTTGAAATAGCATATATCGGACAACACTGTCAACTTGACAGTGTTGACTTATTCCTGTCAGCGTCGAAATCCTTCCTGTCAGCGCCTAAATAACAAACGTCAGCGTTAATCTTTGTCAGCGTTTTCCTGCTGACGTCATCTGCGATCTTCATGATTCCCATCCAGAAAACCATCTTCATAATAAACACGCGTTTGTATTTGCTGACCTTTGACTTGCACCCCATAATATATACACGATTGTTTGACTTGCACCCCATAATACTTCCATCCAATCACAACTTACTAACCGTGTGAACACATAAACCTCCACCAATAGGAATGAGGGACTCACAGAAATACCATAAACTAGCATGTAGAGGATCTAAAGTTCATATAATGAATATTAGGGTTTAAGCCGTGTGAATGCTAAATAGCCAAACCGTGTAACACAAATCCTTTGACCAATGAGAATTGAATAACCGTGTGAATGAAAGGATTTTCTACCAATTAGAATTGAGCTCCATGTGAATAATCTTGGATAAGCATGTAGAGAATCAGTAGACATCACTTTGTGCAGACATATATCGCCGTGAATAAGTTATCCAATCAGAACTCTAGCACCGTGTGAACACACGGTTGAAGAACCAATCAGATTCGCTTGTTGGAGAAACCAATTACGTCCTTGCTAAAAATCAGTCACACGTCCTTGTTACTGCTACGGTTATACGACCAGATCTAGGATTTTACTTTAAATCAGAAAAGTTTAAGCATTGAAAAACCTAGAACGAAGATTGTTTAATTCGAAACCCTAATTAGGGTTTTAAGCCTAATCAGATTCGAATTTAAACACCATAATGCATTATAACAGCCTCCAATTTCAATTCTTCCTGCTTTTTAAGTAGATCTAGGGTTTGAGGAACCCTAGTTCATGATTTTATGTAAAAGCAGAAAACTGAAAATCAACCATCAGCCAACTTCGACGCTTAATAACTTTTGCCTGGGGACAAAACTCGACAATCCCTCCGGTGCATGTTTAGATCTATGTATGTAGAACACACATATAAAATTTCGTGACGATCCAACGGTTCAATCAAAAGTTATGACCTTCTGAATACTGCTGCGCACACAAAAACGTCCAGAAAAATCCATACGAATTTTTCTTCTTCACGATACACGGACACCTCGTCGGACCTAGATATCAAGAGCCTTAGGCTCTGATACCAATTGTGGATCCCATTGATCGTTAGACTCAATGGTTATGAACCATTATATCTAGGTTGATCATCGTTCATATGATAACATAGCGGAATAGAACAATGATCATAACAAGGTGTTTAGGCACAAGACACATAGAATTAAAACAATTGGGTTGCTCATTATATTAATAATAAACAACCACTAGACGTGTATACATTGAATCCCACGTCTAGTGCGACACACACTTTAGGTTTACATTGTGAATGAATGATATGAATAAAACCTAAGACTCTTGTTCCTTTTATAGTGGAAGGAACAGAATCTACAAGAGATAATATCAAATAAACATCTAAATCTTCTATTTCTATAGATATATACTGAATATATTATTTATAATATATCCAATATATTCCCTAAATAGAATTCTCCATCAGCGTGTAAACATCTGTCAGCGTCTCAACACTTTCCGTCAGCGTCTCAACTAGCCGTGTCAGCGGCTTTGACAAACGTCTTGATGTTTTCTTCGTTTTGAGTTTCTGCCACATCAACTCATATAATTTTAGACCCAACACATAGACCTGGCAGATCTTCGTCACCAGGGAGTCACTGCAGAGACGGATCTTCTTCGGAGTGCCGATACTGCACGCCAGCTTCAGTTGCTCGAGACTATGAGATTCTCCCGGGAGACCAGGAGAGCTATGATTCGCATGCAGGATGATCGTGCACCCACACCACCGGCTGGACCATCCGCACCTGCAGGCATCCATACTAGTGTAGGCTAGATTTCTTTGTACATCATGACAAGCATTGATTTGCATCTCAGCTCGCATGATTTTTGTCTTTTGTACTTATATTTCATTTCAGTTGTATCTGTATCATTAGCACCTAACCTTAGTAGGTAAGTTATCTTTTGTTTTACTACAAACATGTGTACCACTATTTCAGACAGGATTGTTGTATCTCTGTCTTAGATTGGTGGTACTTGTATTATATTGTTATTCACCAGAATTGACATGTTATCATCTACTTGTTTGCTTGTATTTATATTGTTATGAACTCTTAACAGGTTATCCAATTTGTTATGAATTCTATGCATACAAATTTTCCATGCAGCTTAGTATAATAATCTTATTGATCAGCTAATAAATCTCATCTTTGTGTATTATAGAACAATGGCACAAAGAGTTACTCGACAGAATCCCGACGCTGCTCCCTCAGCGACTATTTTAGAAGCACAACTTAGAGTGCTTATCGGTCAAGGCATTGCTGATTCCCTAGCCACCAGGGAAACACATCCCAACGGGAACCAGGGAGACAGCCAAAACTCAAATGCCAAATATCGAAATGCCAGAGGGTGTACCTACCCCGACTTCCAGAAATGCAAGCCTAGTTACTTCAAGGGCAAGGAAGGGGTAGTAGAACTTATGCCATGGTTCGAGAGGACCGAGACTGTGTTCCGCATTAGTGATTGTACCGAAGAAAACAATGAGAAATTTGCCACATGTACTATTTTGGAACATGATCTCACCTGGTGGAACTCTCTATTTGCTACCCTTGGGCATGATGAAGCCTATGGGATGACCTGGACCGCATTGAAAGAAAGAAATATTGTCCTCGTGGTGAAATCAAGAAACTAGAGATTGACTTGTGGAACCTCAAATGCTCAAATCATGACATCACGGCCTACAATCATAAGTTTCAGGAGTTGACTTTGATGTGTACTCGAATGTTCCCTGACGTGAAAGACAAGATAGAGAAGTACGCCAGTGGACTTCCTGATTCTGTTCATGACAGTGTACTCGCATCGCGACCCACTACGGTCGAGAGTGCCATAGAGTTTGTCACAGAGTTGATGAACAAACGGGGACGTGATCAATTGCTTAGGCAGTTAGAGTACAGAGGAATGTTGATGAGAACTACCGTAGTCATCACCAGACCCAGCAACCAAAGAGACAAAACTTGGGTCAGGTCTGCAGTGCTGTTTCCTCAGCACCACCTCCATATGTAGGCAACAAGCCAAAGTGCTCCAAGTGCAATTTCCATCACTACCCTACTGCTGAATGTCGAAGGCCCAGGCAGGGCAACACACATGCTCCAGCCATCAAGAACAACTCCAGTACCAACTACAGGTCCAACAATGGCAACAGTCAGAACTTCCGCGGAAGTGGACATCAGGGAAACCGCCAGCACACTGGTAGCGGTAGTATGGCCCGTAGGGAAGTTCGTTGCTATGGTTGCGGGGAGGTCGGACACATCAAGCCTGAGTGCCCAAAGCGAGCAGTTAGGAACGAGAACAGAGGAGGAGCACCATCCAGAGTTTATGTTATAGGAGATACCAAGACCAACCCCGACTCCAATGTGGTTACCAGTACATTTCTTCTGAACAGTCGTTATGCAACTATTTTGTTTG
The DNA here is from genome assembly GCA_025667525.1 of Glebionis coronaria. NCBI lineage: Eukaryota > Viridiplantae > Streptophyta > Magnoliopsida > Asterales > Asteraceae > Glebionis > Glebionis coronaria. The sequence continues at coordinate 38,207,935 of CM046874.1, read as the reverse complement.
ATACGGGAGCCGATAGAAGTTTTATATCCAGCGAGTTTAGTAGTTTACTAGGCATTACTCCTTCACAGCTAGACGACTGTTACAGAGTCGAATTAGCAGACGGTAAAATCATCGAAACTAACACTATTGTAAGAGTTTGTACCTTAAATCTTCTAAATCATCCATTCAGTATTCATTTGATACCTGTAAATTTGGGTAGTTTCGACGTCATTATTGGTATGGACTGGTTAGCCAAATATCACGCAACCATTGTGTGTGACGAAAAGATAGTCCGTATACCATGGGGAAAGGAAAATCTAATTGTCCGAGGAGAAGGAAATTCAGATAGAACTGACACCAGACTGAGTGTTATCTTATGCACCAAAGTCTAGAAGTATATACTAAAAGGATGCCCTATCTTTTTAGCACGTATTTCAAAGACAGACAAAGAAGAGGAAACAGAGAAGAAACAAATCAAGGACGTGCCAATTGTCCGTGATTATCCTGAAGTTTTCCCAGACGACTTACCTGGTTTACCTCCGACTCGTCAAGTGGAATTTCAAATCGACTTGATACCGGGAGCTGTACCTGTAGCTAAAGCACCATACCGTTTAGCTCCGACCGAGATGAAAGAACTCGCTGAACAACTTTAAGAATTATCAGACAAAGGTTTTATCAGACCCAGTTCCACACCTTGGGGAGCTCCGGTGCTTTTTGTCAAAAATAAAGATGGTTCTTTCCGAATGTGCATCGATTACATGGAACTAAATAAGTTAACTGTAAAGAATCGTTATCCGCTACCACGAATCGACGACCTATTTGATCAACTACAAGGATCAAGTGTGTATTCCAAGATTGACTTGAGATCTGGATACCATCAACTGAGAGTCAGAGAGGAGGACATACCAAAAACAGCCTTCAGGACTCGTTACAGTCATTACAAATTTCAGGTCATGCCATTTGGATTGACCAACACACCAACCATATTCATGGACCTCATGAATTGATTGTGTCGACCGTATCTGGATAAATTCGTCATAGTGTTCATCGATGACATACTCATCTATTCCAAGAATGAACAAGAACACGGAGAACACCTTGCTCAAGTACAGAAATTTCTTAAGGAGGAGAAGCTATACGCCAAATTCTCCAAATGTGATTTTTGGATTCCTAAAGTACATTTTCTTGGTCATGTGATTGACAACAAATAAATTCAAGTAGATCCCGCCAAAGTCGAATCCGTAAAGGATTGGGCTGCACCCACTTCGCTAAAGGAAATTTGCCAATTCTTAGGTCTTGCCGGTTACTACCGGAGATTTATAAAAGGATTTTCTAAGATAGCTAAATCTATGACGAAGCTTACTCAGAAAGGCGTGAAATTTGATTGGGGAGAAAAAGAAGAAGCCGCATTCCAAACCATAAAACAGAAATTGTGTAGTGAACCTATCCTAGCCTTACCAAAAGGCAACGAAGACTTCGTTATCTACTGTGATGCCTCACACAAAGGCTTAGGAGCTGTGTTAATGCAGAGACAGAAAGTGATTGCTTATGCTTCAAGGCAACTGAAGAAGCACGAGCAGAATTACTCTACTCATGATATAAAGCTTGGATCTGTAGTTTTTGCCTTAAAAATTTAGAGACACTACCTATATGGAACAAAGTGCACAGTGCATACCGACCACAAAATTTTGCAACATATCCTAGACCAGAAGGAGCTGAACATGAGACAACGTCGCTGGATAGAATTGATCAGTGACTACGACTGTGATATCAAATACCACCCAGGTAAAGCCAACGTAGTTGCAGATGCACTAAGCCGAAAGGGAACTGATCCTCCCATGAGAGTTCGATCCCTAGTTATGACCATTAGCTTGGACCTACCCAAGCAGATATTAGAGGCTCAACTCCAAGCACAGAAGCCTGAAAACATTGGAAAGGAAGACCTAGGAGGAATGCTTAGGACAGATCTAAGAAAGGAGAAGTTAGAAACCAGAGCAGACAGAACGTTATGTTTACATGGGAGAAGTTGGTTACCATGTTACGGAGACTTGAGAAACGTGATCATGCACGAATCTCATAAGTCTAAGTACTCCATACATTCCGGATCCGAAAGATGTATCAGGACGTGAAGAAATTATATTGGTGGCCAAACATGAAGGCAGACATTGCCACATACGTGAAGAAATGTCTGACTTGTGCCAGAGTGAAGACAAACATCAGACACCATCCGTTTTGTTAGTCCAACCTGAGATACCGAAATGGAAATGGGACAATATCACCATGGACTTCATTACCAAACTTCCTACTTCATCTCACGGTTACGATACAATTTGGGTAACCGTTCGACCGACTCACAAAATCAGCTCCTTTCCTGCATCAGAGAAAATGACTCTCTAAACAAGTTGGCTAAACTATACCTCAAGGAAGTTGTGACTAGACACTGTATACCAGTCTCAATCATCTGTGATCGAGATGGTAGATTTACGTCAAACTTTTGGAAAGCTTTTCAACAAGCCTTGGGAACAAACTTGGACATGAGTACTGCTTATCACCCTCAGACTGACGGTCAGAGTGAACGAACAATCCAAACATTGGAAGACATGCTGAGGGCATGTGTGATCGAGTTTGGAAAAGGATGGGTCGAACATATACCATTGGTTGAATTCTCCTACAACAACAGCTACCATGCCAGCATCAAAGCAGCACCTTTTGAGGCCCTCTATGGCCGCAAGTGCAGATCACCCGTGTGCTGGGCAGAGGTAGGGGAATTTCAGCTGACTGGACCCAAACTGATCCAAGAGACTACTGAGAAGATCACTCTCATCAAACAAAGAATTCAAGCTGCACAAGACTGACAGAAGAGCTATCCAGATCGCAAACAGAAACCTATCGAATTCGCAATAGGTGACCGTGTTATGCTCAAGGTATTGTTGATCCCAAACTTAGATCGATTAAGCTTGTGTATACGAGATTAGATCAAGTTATATACGGAGAGAAACTTTGTTTATGTATAAAGTAATCTAAGTGTTATGCGGAATTAACACTTAAACAAGAACACACAAAGATGTAAAACAAACTTTCACTTGATTGATAATAACGAACTTGCTTACATTGAAAGTGTTTAACGTATGAAAACTTATTATTGAAACATAACCTAAAGGTCTTCTTTTATAGATATAAGAAGCCTTGTACAAGAGTCTACGTATCAACTATTCCAGGTAAAGATAATTATAGAAAATACAATGTTGAACTTATCTTTACTAGAAACAAACTAGAAACATAATACGCGTAGAATAAATCTTTCCATCAGTGCTTGTCTTCAACCTATCAACGCTTGACTTCTTCTTGTCAACGCTTGATATGTCAGCGTTTGTTTTCTTCCTATCAACGCTTGTTTTCCTCTTGTCAGCACTCAAGTGGACTGGCTTTATTTTATTCCCAACAATCCTCCCCTAAACTTGATATCTACTCTAGTAATCAAGTTTCTGAATAAACATTAAGAACTAGGAGGAATCTTACAAACTTGATCATATTGGTAATAAATATGTCTGATCAAATATTTGGCCACGTCAATTGAATAATCAATCTCTAGCTATACAAGTAAAGATAAATGATACAAAGGTTTTGACACCTAGTAAGAAAATTAAGATTCGTTGATGTATGTCTCTTCGAATTGATCCTGGTTAACTATGCGACTCAGTCGTCTTTTGGTGGAAACAAATAGTTGTGTCGTTGTAGTAATTTAAATTGTAAGACGTTAAAAGTAAATGACGGTTAATTAAAACTAAGACTAATTAAAACTTAAATTTGTGCAATATTAAAAACTTTGAAAATTAAAATAATTAAATGATTTAAAATTAAAGCGTGACGAAAATTAAATTAGACAAAGTATTAAAAATGTAACTTAAAAACAAAACAAAGAAAAATATAATTCTAAACCCCAAACCATCTGAATCCAGATCGGAATGCTGTCACCAATACCATCGGAATCCAGATCGGAATATAGGTACGAATTCTATCGGAATGTGAACCGTTGGAATGATTGAAACGGAATCTGTCGGAATAACACTTCGCCTATCGGAATGTTGAACAATCCTATCGGAATCTTAGATCGGAATGTCAGATCGGAATCACCTGTCGGAATGCAAAACCATCGGAATATGGCTAGTGAAATTTGGGCAGATCTTCATCTCAATGTAGCCTTAAGAGTCGTCGCAATCCCGATCGCAATGAGCGATCGGAATCTTGATCGGAATAAGGGGGAAAGAACCTATCGGAATGCTGATCGCAATCCTTCTGTCGGAATGCAAAACCCTCGACCGATTGTCACGATCGGAATGAGATGGTTTATCAGTCGCAATGTGGGAACTCTCCTTTCCGATGGAAGATGTATTCGTAATAAGCACAAGTACTAAATAAGCTGATTCTAATAAGCAGTAACAAATACTAAAACTTAGATGAAATGGAAATAGGACGAGATAATAAGCAACAAATTTGAAACCTTTTCAAAACACGGAATAAGAAAACGAAATAAACAACTTTTAGAAAAATGAAACTTTTTAGAGAACTTAGAAAAACAAATAAGCTAAGTATGAAACAAGCCAATAAGATTGTCAAACTTATAGCTTATCTTATACAAAAACTTACACAAAAGTAAAAAGGTAAACTTTTTAGTAAAATAAGCAAAGAGATTAAGCAACTTCTTGCTTAATCCGAATTTTAAAACAACCAAAAACAAGAGAAAGGTAGAAAGAGAATGATAAAAGTAAACTTGATCAAAGGTAAATAAAGATTAAAGGAAGAAAATTAAGAACACTTACTTGGAATTAGAATGAAGTAAAGTGCAAGACAAGTATTTAAAATGACATGAATTTAAAGAGCAAGTAATTAAAATGGTGGAAGACTAATTGTCACACTTAGCCAACAAAAACAAATGAATACACTAATGAACTATTTATAGGGGAGATTAGGGAGGTGCTTAGGAAGCTTCCTCCCCTCTTTCTTCTTTCTTTAGTTGCACCATTAAGTCCTTAGTCTTCTTAATCTTTTGACTTTAATGACTTTGTCTCGGGATTTCTTCAAACTCGTCTTGTAATTCTTCAATAAATTAGACTTGAGTTCTTCGGCTTTTGGTAAACTTCCGTCTTTTGACTTTTTCTTCGATAAATCTTCAGAATTGGTCTTGGACTTCCGTTCTTTTTGCACTCTTGACTTCTTGACTTCGTCTTTTTCTTCGATAAAAGCCCGTGAATGCCCGTGTTTTCTCCCTTTTCCACATTTTCGTCCTAAATCACAACAAAAACACAAACCACGCATAATTTCGACATAAATGATATAAAATACACGTTTTGGCTTCGTTATTTTGTAATTAAGTGGTAAAATGGATGGGTGTTTACACACCTATCAAAAAGTTCAACATTGTATTTTCTATAATTATCTTTAATAATCAAACTCCACCTATTATGTTTCTAAATCTTTCCATCAGTGCTACGTCACTTGAATAATCTTTCCATCAGTGCTACGTCACTTGAATAATCAATATCCAGCTATAAAAGTAAAGATAAGTAAACATAATACCCGTAGACTATTCTAGGTAAAGATAATTATAGAAAATACAAGAAGATGCTACATACTTATCCTGAGAGATGAAGATACCATCTTCTTTCTGCTGAACTTGTAACCCTAGAAAGAAGTTCATCTCCCCCATTGCACTCATCTTGAATTTGTCTGTCATGAGCTTGGAAAAGTCTTCACTCATCTTTGGATTGGTGGAGCCAAAGATGATATCATCAACATAAACCTGAACAAGTAAGACATCCTTACCAGCCTTCTTTGTAAACAATGTTTGGTCTATGGTGCCCCTTTTGAATCCATTTTCCACCAAATAAGTGGACAATGGACCATACCATGCTCTTGGGGCTTGATGAAGTCCATACATAGCCTTCTTGACTCTATACACCTTGTCTGGATTCTCTGGATCTTCAAAACCAGGAGGCCGCATAACATATACCTCCTCAACAATTGTGCCATAGAGGAAAGCACTCTTCACATCCATTTGATAGACATTGAAGCCCATGCAGGAAGCATAGGCTAGAAATATCCTTATTGCTTCAATCCTTGCAACTGGTGCAAAGACCTCCTCATAGTCTATCCCTTCCTCTTGTGTATATCCTTGAGCTACTAAACGTGCCTTGTTTCTGACCACAATGCCTCTTTCATCTCTCTTGTTTCTAAGAACCCATCTTGTCCTAATAGGTCTGACATACCTAGGACAATCAACCAGCTCCCAAACATCCTGAATAGCAAATTGGTGAAGCTCATCCTGCATTGCTTCCACCCAACTTGGTTCTTTGAGAGCATCAAAAATCTTCTTGGGTTCCTGTTGTGATAGAAAACAGGCAAACAAGCATGCTTGAACAAGAGGGGTATCAACCTTCTTGTGTATATTGGCAATAAATCCACCAAGACTTTGATGAGATCTTCTAGTCTGAACAGGAGACATGACATCCCCAATAATTTGAGAAGTAGGGTGATTCTTCATAGTAGACGTGAGAACTCCTCCCTCAAAAAGTCTGTTGTCTTCAATCTCATCCTCCAAGTTGCCAATATCTTCTTCAGACTCCCTTCCATAAATATTTGTATGAACCTCTTCATGTCTACTTGAAGGTTCACCTTGTTCAAAACTGGAAGAGAAAATATGCTCAAAAGTGTTGTCAACGCCTGAACCAAGGTTGTCAGCGTTTGGATCATCAACGCCTGAAATCGTGTTGTCAACGTTTGAGCCATCAACGCCTGAATTTGTCTTGTCAGCGCCAGATTTTCCTTTGTCAGCGCCTGAAGGACCATGCATGTTGTTAACTGGTGATACTTGGGGACCACCATTATCCTTTCCAGCAGCAGCAGCAGCAAAAGCATCTGTCCATATGGGAATTGTGACATACTCTTGTATGGGAGATGACTTGTCTGCTTGTGATCCAACCTCTTTATTAACCTGTGTACCTGAAACATCAACAACTTGTTCTTCCACAACATTTGAAGTTACCTTCACAATGTCTGGATTAGTAACAGGCATATAATTCAAAGTCCTAGATAGAGGTTCCAAGTCAAACAACCAATTTGGACCACTTTCAGGATCACTAGGTTTACTCTCTAAAAACCTAACATATACTCTCTCAAGTATACATTTTTCCTTCTTAAGGTAAACCCTATATCCCTTACTCAGCATTGAATAACCCATGAAGTAGCCTTCATCACCTTTAACACTAAATTTACCTAAGGCATCACTAGTATCTAGTACAACTACATGACAACCAAAAGGTTTAAGAAAACCAATATTAGGTTTCCTTCCCCAAAGTAACTCATAAGGTGTTTTGTTCTGTATCTTGTTGACCAATGCTCTATTCTGAACATAACAAGCTTGTAGAAACTAGAGGGGGGGGGGGGGGGGTTGAATAGTTTCTCTTCGATTGGTGACCAAATTAAAATTACTTTCAATTTGGTTTGTATCAAAACTATCTTTTACTTGAGGCTAAGTTGCATAATGATTAGGTTCAATTGAAATGCACTAGCAAAGATAATAAGTAAGTATAATGATAATGAATTAAGTAAAGAGTAAGGAAGGAGACAACCTAGTGGGAAGACACCAAGATTTATAGTGGTTCGACAACGAGGCTCTATCCTCGTTTCTACTCCACTCCTCGAGTACACCTACTCGAGATTTCCACTATATCCACAAGCTCCCTTCTCGGCGGAGAAAACCTTACATCGTTGCTTACATTATTTTCCGACACTAAGCTAAATGTCGAGACCTAATCTTTAGCTAGGACCAATCTACACGACGTTGCCTACTTCACAATTTAACGACACAAGGCTAGATGTCGGGTTCTAATCTTAAGGTAGAACCAATCTTCACGACGTTGCCTACTTCACCATTTTACGACACAAGGCTAGATGTCGAGTTCTAATCGAAAGCTAGAACCAATCTTCACGACTCTTCACTTTGGAGCTAAGTGAGAACTTCACACAATACAACTACTAATCACTTTAAAGTTTAGTGAGAACTCACAAGACACAACAACATCACTTTATAGTTTAGTGAGAACTCCTAATCAAATCTATTACAACTCAACTAGACTTGTCCAAGTACACACATTTAGCTTGGATTTACACAACACAAATCCAAGCAAACACATATGCAATGGATGTACACAACAAATCCAAGTATCCACAAACAACTTGGATGAACACAACTAGTCCAAGTATTCATAAATACATTGGATTGACCTAAAACAAAAAGGGTATCATGATGAATATGACTAGCTCATAGATTCATCTTTATCACAACACTAGTGAGTGAGTGATCTTCTCATTGGACATGGTAAAGGAGGGGATCAAGAGGATAATCATATGTAAACATCCTTAACAATTTAAGTGATCATTTACTAATGATTATGCTATAGAAAATAGAAAGAGGGCTGAGAAAAACGTCCAAGAGGCTTGATGGAAAATGAGATTTGACCCACTATTTAAAGGAGACAAAGTTACAACGTATCTATAACGGCTACTGTGCGCGAGACCTTATCTCACCCCGTGGTACCATATCGCTAAGGTACCGCGTAGGTACTTAAGTTACCGCCACTAGACTCCGCTCCGTTTTTTGTCTTTTAGTGGGGTGGGAATATCTGAGGTATTTGAACCCTTCAAAGGATATTCTAACAGCATTTGGAATATGCCATTTTCAAATTTTCATTTTCCATTTTAATAAAACATTTTCTAAAAAAGAAAGTTTATTAAAAAGTCTTTTGTCTTATTAACAAAAGTGAGTTTTAAGGATAATCATTTTGATGATCACTAAGTATGATTAAGAAAGGTTAGTGTTATGATTATTACCTTGATGATAGTGTTAGTTAAATAATTCATTTAGTGTTTTACACTAAATGTGTTGTATGGTTTGTTGTAATCAAAACTAAGAAAGATTAGTTAACACTAATAATGTTTTTAGGCATCACTTGCATTAACAATCTCCCCCTTTTTGATTACGACAAACGATAAACTCATTTACGTAGAAACACAAACTACGGAATTATTAACTAGTTTATCACTATCATTTCTCCCCCTTTGTCGTAGCAAAAAGGTTAGCATAAGTCTTTGAAGAACATCGAACTTTGCTAGTAGCCCCCCCTTGGTGGTTGCTCCCCCTTGCTTGGGGCACCAAGTTTGTGAGCTAAGGTGACATGCTACACAAAGGTTAGTAGAAAGGAAAGAAACACTAATGTATATATGATCACTACCTACTAAGTAACTTGAGAGGGAGAAAGAGAAGAAATCTCAAATTAGAAGCAAGTATTTTGCTAAGTATGTCCAAAGAGGTAATTGACAAAATCAAACTTCAATCCAATGAAGATGATAAGCTTGTCAATGGGTTAAAACTTTAAAATTGATGGAATTACCCATAAGCAATTGTAAAAAATTAACCAAGATCAACTCAAAATAGAACTAATGAAATAGCACACAAATAACACAAAGGTTACATAAAGAAAAATAAAAAATACAACAAAGAAGATAGTCATACACATAGTATGAGTATCTAAAAGCAATATATATGGAAAATAAACCACTAAGCATAGGTTAGTCTAATAGTGATATTTTCCAAGATTGCTAAAAATAAAATAAAACCAAAACGACGACGATGCATCCTTCGAAGTTTTGTCCACCGGAACGAAAACTTGAATAGGAGGTCGAGTGAGGAGGAATTCAAGAAAATTTAACTTCTCATACACATGAGCAAGTTCAATTTGTTGAAATCGGCAACAATCACACGAGGATCCATGATGCAACACAAAATCGTTTGATGGGGGTAAGGCATCAAACTTAGGGTTTGGTGGTGGTGGGGTAATGGGTTTGGGAGTGTTTTCACAATGCCTTGTGAGGTTTGGGAAGGTTGAAAGGTCATTGAGTTGAGGGGTATTGAAGGATTGTGGTGGTGGTGGAACATTTTCTTTTGCTCCGGTGATGGGGTTTATGGTGTAAGTCTCATTCCAATACTTGATTGGAGAGAAGGTAGGGTTTTTGGGTGGTTTGGACGAAGATGGTTCATTCTTCTTAACACAAACGGGTCGAACCGAGATTTTCGGTTTCTTTGAAAGCTTGGATGAGGAAGCTTTGGGTGAGAGGGGTTGTGACAAAGAAATGTCAAGGTTAGGAATGTAGGAGTTAGGCATTGTGAGAGTGTGAGAATGGTATCTCAAGGTTATGTGAGAATGAATTCTCAAGGTTGGGAAGGTGTGAGAATGAAATCTCAAGGTTGGGGTATAAGTAAAATGTAATCAAGGTAAGAATTTGAATACAAAAAGTGTAGTGTCAAGGAATGTTTAGTCAATTTGAGTAAACAAGGAATCTTGACTGGGAATAGGGTTTTAAAAGTTTTGATCAAAAAATCGTCAAAAGCCACTTTCTGGCCGCGGTACCTTATAGGGGCCGGCGGTTCCATATCACTAAGGAACCACGGGTCTTTAAGGAACCGCGTCCAGTGGACTTTAAACCATGTTTTTCCTGGGTTTTGGGAAAAACTAAGACTTTTTCAAAAAGTTGCAAATCTTGGAATTTTACCTCTATTAGAACCAAAATATGCTAGGGTTGCATAAAGCACCACATTCACAAAGAATGTCTTGACAAAGGGTGACAAAATAATTTAGATATCATTTTGAACCAATTTTAGTCAAGTTTAGGGGTTGTGATAGATTTAGGTTCAATTTTAATCTCAAATTAAAGTTGATTAGTGTGCACAAAAGGATAGAATCACACAAAGCTAAATCCATAAGTCAACAACAAGAAACATTCATTAATGAGGCAAGTACAAAGATAAATAAAGACTAACTAATACATAGTTAGGTTAATATTAAATCTAGATAAGTAGTTTTCTTAGGCTTGGTTTTGTTGAAAACTCTTAATAAGAAAAATCCATCATTCATCTCCTAGGAGGAGGCATGGAGAACAAGGCAAGCAAGAATTCTTGCAACCTCCTATGTAGCCCATACATGTCCATCCTAAGGTTATGGATGATGTAGTGGTTGTAAAGACAACATGGACAACTAGGACCATGAGTTTGTTGAAAACCATAGTAAGGATCACCCAAGAGGAGGGAAAGAGGGACACCCAAAATTGGGATGTTTGAGTTGGGTGAAGGTGGAGGAGGCAAGTTCTCCAAGGGTGATGTGGGTGAAAGTGGAGGCATGTTCCCCAAAGGGGAAATGGGTGAGTGTGGAGGTAAATCCTCCAAGGTTGGTGAAATAGGTGAGTTGTGAGGGGTAAATGGTGAAGTCACCAAAGTGTCATCAAAGTCATTCCCAAAAGGAATGCTTTGGATTGGTTGAGGTTGTGTGGTCACTTCCAAGGGTACACTTGGAGTGAAGGGTGAAGAAAGCTCATTCATTCTTGAGTTGAATGAACAGGAGGTAGAACCAATGGAGTGGTTAGTACCATGGGTGGATGAAGTCTGTCATGGTGCAAGAGGTGGGGAAGGTGATGAAGAAATGAGGATAGGAGCATTCTCATTCTTAGGTGTGTGGAAAGGTGAGGAGTTAGGCTTAGCTACCTTAACCCTTATTTTGAGTGTTTTCCTTGGGGTGGAGGTCTTGGAAGTGTTTGAGGTTTTGGTACACACCATGGTTGATTAGGGTGTTTTAAGGTTTAGGGAAGTATGTTTGATGTGTGAATAACATGGCAAACAAGGTGGGTTTAAATGGGTGAGGGGATGATCCAAACTAGTAATGGGTTAAAATCATTTTAGGTGAATAATGAATTTAGGTAACCTAGTTTAGGAAATGTGCAGTTTATTACTGAAAATCATGCAAGGTTTACACAAATTTAAGAAAACAGTGTAAAGCAAAGATGTTGTCGTGCACAGTGACCGGCGGTTCCTTATCTAGGACCGACGGTACCTTATCGATAAGGAACCACGGGTCGATAAGGAACCGCGGGTCGATATGGAACCGCGACCAGACGGTTTTCAAAAATTTCCCATTCCAGTTTTTGATAAACCCATATTTTTCCCAAAAGTTTCACAAGCGAAAGTTAACTACAGATCATAATCTAATAAGCTAACTATCATAAGGCATGCACAAAGCTATGTAAATCACAAACATTATTGCATAAGCAACATTTAGGATCAAAGAAAATAATAATCCAAGCATAAGTTAATACATAACCAAATGAAGAGAAGAAAGACATGAAATCATCCTGGATGAGTGTTGCAAGTTATCATGAGCAAAGTATCTAATTCCTTGATTCACTTCTGAGGCGTTCTTGAAGAAGATGATTAATATAAAATTGATAATCGGAATCAATTTCATGGAATGAAGAAGTTGAGATAGAAGAAGTCATGAAGTTGAAGAAATTGGAAGGAGGATTGCTAAAAGACTCTTCTTGAGAGGTGTTTTCGACTTGACTCGAGTTCACATTGATCTCGGGTGAAATGTTTGTGGAAACCTTGGTTTCCGGATCTTTTAAGCTACTAGGAATGATCATTGTTCATATGATTAACATAATCAAAGCGGAATTAGAACAACAACCATTAACAAGGTGTTTAGGCACAAAACATGAATTAAAACAATAGGGATGTTCATTATATTAATAACAAACATCCACTAGACGTGTATACATTGAATCCCACGTCTAGTCGACACACACGTTTAGGTTTACATTGTGAATAATTGAATGAATAAACCTATGCAGGGTGTGTGTTTATATACTACACATAACCCTCTTTACAAGAAATCTAATTACACTAGGAGTCCCTCCATCTTTTGCTAATAAGTCCTCCTTGTTTTATGAAAGGGCTCCATATTCTTGTAAATCTTTATAATTGCATATAAGTCCTTCTTGTTTCATTATTCTTGATTTGTCTCATCAAATTAATTCCCAACAATCTTCCCCTATTTGATGATGACAAAACCAATCTTCAAATCTTGATCTTTTACGAATGAAACAAGCTTCCCCTTAAAGTAAGATTTCTTGTAAAACATATCACCACATAAAAATAAGTTTCATACCTTGATTTGTGAATCTTCTTCCCCTTTTTGTCTCATCCAATAGGGGTCTTCTAAAGATAAACAACTAATAAACACTTCCCCTTGAGTGGTGCATGTAAATGAATCACGAACCATGTAGACTCTAATTGTAGATTACGAATGAAGAAAAACGAATATAACCTATTTGTTGAAGAAGTGGAATCTCCCAAGCTTAACCTATGACCCTTGGTTCCTTTTATAGTGTAAGGATTAGGGTTTACAAGAGATAAGAATGAATAAACAAGTAAATCTTCTATTTAAATAAACTTATGCAGAATATCTTTTGCATGTTTATCTAAATAGAAGCTTCCATAAGCTTCTTTGTCTACGTTTTGTCAATGCTTGAATTGCATGTGACAATGCTTGAATTGCTCTTGACAATGCTTGATTCCATCAACGCCTAGATTGTACATGTCAACGCCTGGAATGCTCTTGTCAACGCCTAGACAAATACTTCACGTTTTCTTCATTTTTGAGTTTCTGCCACATCAACTTTTTGACCCAACAATCTTCCCCTAGTTGATAGTGGCAAAACTTCTATGTGTATCTCTTGTAAGTTGTACATGATCTTCAAATTGCTTCCCCTCAAGTATAGCATGTATATCTTCCCCTTTTTGTCACATCAACAAGGAAGTAAACAATGTATGCAATGTTGAAGATTCTCCATATGTAGGCTCTGTGTAATGATCTTGAAGAAAAATAAATAAAGTATTCTTGATGTAGAAGTAGAATAACCCAACCTTGTGTTCCATGTCTTGTACTATCCATGTGACTAAGAACTTATAGAGGAGGATATAAGTAGACCTCGATCCCTTGTCAATATTCTCATCCTTTGTGAGACACTGAGCACGATAATGTAACTCCTTCAAGTGTTATGACAAGTCTTCGTCACCAAACATGTAAAGCACGAACAAGTTACCTTTAAAGTCTATGGCACTTTAAGATATGATAGAACACAAACTCGCGAAAATCTTCTTCAATCATCAAACTTACCATAAGAATTCTTCCCCTTAAGCCAACACCTCTTCATGACGATTTTAATGAAATAACATCTTCATACCATATGTAAAAGGTCCTTAATGGATAACTCTTTCACAAGGTTATCCCGATTACATAGTTTAAATATCCATCAAATTTCATGAATAGTTGCCAACTCGCTTTAAGATCATTAATCCCTTTCAAAATATCCGAGCCATAAATATCATCATGATATTCTAAATTATAACGGAGATTCCATGTACCTTTGTGTGTATTTTCCTCCTTTTTGTGTGCTTAAAACGTCAAATTTTCTCAAACAGCAGCAAACCTTGTGTTGTCCAATATCCTCTTCTGTCCAATATCTTGGTCAGATGTATTGTCCAATATCGGACAATACTTATCAGCGCTTGAAATACCATATATCGGACAAAACTGTCAACCTATCAGCGTTGACTTATTCTGTCAGCGTCAAAATTCTTCCTGTCAGCGTCTGAATTACAAACGTCAGCGCCAACTATAAACCTTGTCAGCGTCCATTCTTATCAGCGTCAAACCATACTCTGTCAGCGTTCAAAATACGAACATCAGCGTCTCGAGCTTAGTCAGCGTTTTAGACATGCTTTGACAGTACTTGAAAGATAAGTATCAATGTCTTTAAACATGTCATGATCCACAATCAATATTATTGACCTTAATACTTCCTCGTCTCTTTCTGCCCACGTGAAGACCAAACTTCTTGTCACTTTTTCTTCTGTTGCATTCAAAGAATAATAATAAAGTACACACGTCCTTTAATAGCTCCATATGTGTTGACTTTATCAAAATCTTCACGTGATTACTTTTGTTAGGAAATACTTAAAAGTTTATAACCAATATCCTTCCAACCGTAATTCCTACAAAATAGGAGGACAACCAATCATGATCCTCTTACCGTGTGAATGCATAAATATTCCACCAATAAGAAACGAGCTTCACACTTATCATGCATCCACATCCGAGTATCATGCATATTTATCAGCATTCCATATTGTGACTTCTTTAATTCCCGCAGCAAATATCAACAGAATAAAAAGTAATATCTTACCAAAGATTCTCAGATCTCATAAGTTACGTATGTTTAATCTTCCAAAAATAAGTATCAACTTTCTCTTCCTTGATATTCTTTTCACACCAAACCATGTGCAATCATATTGATAGAACTGCTGCTTGCCATTCGGAAGACATATAACCAACTTGTTGCTTTCTTTTCAGCCTTAGAAATCAAGCAGTGTTGACCTGCAATTCTTTAACCCACGTGACCAGCTTCATATAAAAACAAGCCAAAGATATGTCTGAACATGGTGACCATTTGTGGATTACTATTGTAACCAAATCTCTAAACGGATAACAGAAGCAACCATAACCTTCAACAGCTTGTACATGATCTGCTGCCATTTTCTTTAAACAGTGAACTTTTACCAGATCTAGGGTTTAAAATTTTGAGCACGAAACCCTAATTAGGGTTTGTAAATAAACCTTAGATCAAGTGTTACCTTGAATCATAACAGCCACAAACTGTAATTCTTCCTGCTTTTAAGTAGATCTAGGGTTTGAGGAACCCTAGTTCATGATATTATGTAAAAGTAGAAAACTGAAAATCAACCATCAGCCAACTTCGACGCTAAATAACTTTTTCCTGGGGATAAAACTCGACAATCCCTCCGGTGGATGTTTAGATCTATGTATGTAGAACACACATATAAAATTTCGTGACGATCCAACGGTTCAATCAAAAGTTATGACCTTCTGAATACTGCTGCGCACACAAAAACGTCCAGAAAAACTCCATACGAATTTTTCTTTTCTTCTCCAAACACGAACACCTTGTTGGTCCTAGCATCATGAGCCACGAGGCTCTGATACCAATTGTGGAAACCTTAGTTTCCAGATCTTTTAAGCTACTAGGAATGATCATTGTTCATATGATTAACATAATCAAAGCGGAATTAGAACAACAACCATTAACAAGGTGTTTAGGCACAAAACATGAATTAAAACAATAGGGATGTTCATTATATTAATAACAAACATCCACTAGACGTGTATACATTGAATCCCACGTCTACTCGACACACACGTTTAGGTTTACATTGTGAATAATTGAATGAATAAACCTATGCAGGGTGTGTGTTTATATACTACACATAACCCTCTTTACAAGAAATCTAATTACACTAGGAGTCCCTCCATCTTTTGCTAATAAGTCCTCCTTGTTTTATGAAAGGGCTCCATATTCTTGTAAATCTTGATAATTGCATATAAGTCCTTCTTGTTTCATTATTCTTGATTTGTCTCATCAAATTAATTCCCAACAATGTTCCCTTGAATGGGAGATATGACACGATCAACGGAGTGATAAGGTGACGAGAGAAGAGATGGAAAGTCAATAAGGACTCTTCTAAGAAGACGAGAGAGAAGCATTCCGTAGGGAAGACTTGACTCAGACTCAAGAAGAACAGATCTAATTCTTCTAGCTATGAAAAATGCGAGATTGTAAGGAGTTGTTGTAGCAACACAATACAACATATGTGCAAGACAAGCGGGTATTAAGTCCCGATTCCCATCTAGGCACATTGCATTTTCCCTAATGATTTCGGCCTAAGGAATCAGGAAATCATTAAGATCGCTAGTAAGTAGTTCCCAAAGGGAGAGATTTCGAACAAATCTTTAAGATTTACCAAGAATAGGATGTTCACGAGGTTTAGAGATGACATGAATGATGTCCGAAGATGATGGAAGCATAGTCACATAATGAGCATCAATAGGGGCCGATTCTAAAGAGTTAATACTCCAAGCGTCGGTGAATCGACATTGACCATTAGATGGCACTCCAAGAATATCACCAAATTCTTCAAGAGTGTAAATAATGATTTTCCCCATAATGGAAAATCGTATAGACAAACCACTATTGATGCTTATCAATGTGAATGAGCTAAAGAACTCCATAAGAAACGAAGGAAATATTGGCTCATCAATATCAAGAAGACAATCAAACCCAATAGACTTAAACATGGCACGAATAAACTCATTTGCGAAAAAGGAACAAACGATGCGTCCTTCATGAAAACAACGATGTTCAAGAGACTTAGACGAGTTTTTGTGAGAGTGAATCAAATGAGGGTAAGAGGGCATGTATGATCGTGTTCGTTCGTGATCTTTTTGATATCTTGAAGACATGATAAGTACCTAAACACGAAAAACAATCTTTCCAATCACTCATATGAGAATCAAAAGGAAAACGAAAAATGAAAATGTGTTATATCAATTTCTTGACAAACATAGAATTGAATCCATATCATTTTCATGTTCACAATGTGTCTATTCTATCATTAACCAAGAACACATGATCTATGTTAGATCAACAATGGATTAGAACATTGCTTTTTCAAAACAAGGTTTTTAGGTAAGCATTAACAATGTCATTACCTACTTGTTCATGGGTTCATCTCAAATCCATCATTCAACCAAAATCATTTAGCCTAAATTCGGATTTGTTCTACAAGTGGGTTTTAGTGAAATCTTAATGAATATCAACCTAAGGAATCATAGTAAGATTACCATGTCAACCCACATTCCTATTAAGGTTTTAATTCAATTTCAATTTTAAAAATCCCCAATTATGAAAGGATGAACCCTAGAACAAAATAGATGAAATTGAAAGAAAATACTTACAATTAATTGATGTTAGATGAAGGATGAGTGAAACCCACAACTTGGAATCAATTAATTTGAGTGATTGAAGGTTTTGGAAGCTTCAACAATGGTGGAAAAGATAAAACCCGTCGGCTGTGTGTTTTTGGGAGAGAGAGAGTTTGGTTTGAAAAAGAATAAAAAAACTCAAACTGGCGCTCTGACAAAAGTTACTGCCCGCGGTACCTTATCGATAAGGAACCGCGGGTTTGAGCCGCGGAGATAAAGAACCGCCTACAGAGGCAGGTTTTTATCTCTGAAAAACGCCAAATTTTGAAAATCCAGTTTTTCTAAAATACTTAAAATTAAATCATGATCCTTTTAGAATATCATTGGATCATCATAACACTAAGAAATATGCCTTAATGAAGGATTACGAGTTAAATCAAGATCGAAAAGAACCAAAAAGGACAAACGACTACTCGTAGCAAAACGAATAAGTGGAGAGAAGTCAAGAGAAGTGAATCAAGACTAGGATCAATGCTCAAGGGATTAATGACAATCTTCAAGTAGTTGTAACGAAGAGTTTGTGTCATATATAGTGGTTTAAGACGTGCCTTTCCGGCGAAACGATAAACGGCTTTGGTAATGAATAAGCACAAAGCAATTATTCAAGTATAGACTAAGATCACTTTCAATAATAGTCTTAGTCTAAACCAAAATATGAGCAAGGTATTAATTCACTTTCTCTCCCACAAAAGGCATACTAACCGTATGGGTGCAAACCATGGAAATCATGCTTGATACTTTAAGCTTCTACTAACTCACTCTACATCACCATAGTGAGTCAAGTATCCAAGCAATGAAGTTTTGAGAGGATAAAAGAAAAGAAACACAAACCACAAATAAATGTCAAGGCAAGGATGCCGAGAACAAGCACATAGTCAAGTAATGATCAAAAGAATGATCAAAGGGCGTGTGGAAGAACGAAAGCGTACCTTGGCCACAAAGAGCAATCCATGAAGGAATAAGTGCTATGCCCAATCAATGACTATGATGATTACTAAGTCTTCAAGGACTAGTATCATTCCCAATCATCTTGGTATCATCATTCAAAGATGTTAAAGATCAATGAAGATGATTCTTCTGAAAGTGCAAGTAACTCAATCTATAACCAATTAATTGATTGATCTTCATGAGTACCTACACAAAGCAAGATGCAAACTAGTAGATACATTTCAAGAGTATATCTAAAATGCATAAAGGCTACTAATCTTAAGTGGGATGCAATATTATCAATTAAAAGACCTATTTTCAAAGAAAACATAGTTTTGACCAAAGAGAAACTTTAGTACAACTAGACCTTCTAATTTGAGGAGACAATGGATCGATCCAAGTTTCAAAGTACAATATACTTCAAAGATCTTGAGTGACCATCGCTCTGATACCAATTGTAGAAACTAGAAGAGGAGGGGGGGGGGGGGGGTTGAATAGTTTCTCTTCGATTGGTGACCAAATTAAAATTACTTTCAATTTGGTTTGTATCAAAACTATCTTTTACTTGAGGCCAAGTTGCATAATGATTAGGTTCAATTGAAATGCACTAGCAAAGATAATAAGTAAGTATAATGAATTAAGTAAAGAGTAAGGAAGGAGACAACCTAGTGGGAAGACACCAAGATTTATAGTGGTTCGACAACGAGGCTCTATCCTCGTTTCTACTCCACTCCTCGAGTACACCTACTCGAGATTTCCACTATATCCACAAGCTCCCTTCTCGGCGGAGAAAACCTTACATCGTTGCTTACATTATTTTCCGACACTAAGCTAAATGTCGAGACCTAATCTTTAGCTAGGACCAATCTACACGACGTTGCCTACTTCACAATTTAACGACACAAGGCTAGATGTCGGGTTCTAATCTTAAGGTAGAACCAATCTTCACGACGTTGCCTACTTCACCATTTTACGACACAAGGCTAGATGTCGAGTTCTAATCGAAAGCTAGAACCAATCTTCATGACTCTTCACTTTGAAGCTAAGTGAGAACTTCACACAACACAACTACTAATCACTTTAAAGTTTAGTGAGAACTCACAAGACACAACCACATCACTTTATAGTTTAGTGAGAACTCCTAATCAAATCTATTACAACTCAACTAGACTTATCCAAGTACACACATGTAGCTTGGATTTACACAACACAAATCCAAGCAAACACATATGCAATGGATGTACACAACAAATCCAAGTATCCACAAATAACTTGGATGAACACAACTAGTCTAAGTATTCATAAATACATTGGATTGACCTAAAGCAAAAAGGGTATCATGATGAATATGACTAGCTCATAGATTCATCTTTATCACAACACTAGTAAGTGAGTGATCTTCTCATTTGACATGGTAAAGGAGGGGATCAAAAGGATAATCATATGTAAACATCCTTAACAATTTAAGTGATCATTTACTAATGATTATACTATAGAAAATAGAAAGAGGGCTGAGAAAAACGTCCAAGAGGCTTGCTGGAAAATGAGATTTGACCCACTATTTAAAGGAGACAAAGTTACAACGGATCTATAACGGCTACTGTGCGCGGTACCTTATCTCACCCCGCGGTACCATATCGCTAAGGTACCGCGTAGGTACTTAAGGTACCGCCACTAGACTCCGCTCCGTTTTTTGTCTTTTAGTGGGGTGGGAATATCTGAGGTATTTGAACCCTTCAAAGGATATTCTAACAGCATTTGGAATATGCCATTTTCAAATTTTCATTTTCCATTTTAATAAAACATTTTGTAAAAAAGAAAGTTTATTAAAAAGTCTTTTGTCTTATTAACAAAAGTGAGTTTTAAGGATAATCATTTTGATGATCACTAAGTATGATTAAGAAAGGTTAGTGATATTATTATTACCTTGATGATAGTGTTAGTTAAATAATTCATTTTGTGTTTTACACTAAATGTGTTGTATGGTTTGTTGTAATCAAAACTAACAAAGATTAGTTAACACTAATAATGTTTTTAGGCCTCACTTGCATTAACAAAGCTGTATATACAGCCTCAGCCCAAAAAGCTATAGGAAAATGAGCATCAACCAACATAGTCCTGGCTACTTCAATTAGGTTTCTATTCTTTCTCTCAGCAAACCCATTTTGCTGTGGGGTTCTGGCAACACTAAACTACCTAGTAATCCCTTTCTGGGCACAAAAATCATCCAACAGTTTATTTCTAAACTCACCACCATTATCACTCCTAAGCATTTTAACTTCATTACCAGTTTTCTTTTCTATTTGAGTAATAAAATCAATTAAAGTATCAGCAGTGTCACTTTTCATAGCTAAAAAGAAAGTCCAAGTAAACCTAGAAAAGTCATCTGTGATGACAAAGCAATATGATTTACCATTCAAACTCTCTATATTAGTTGGACCAAACAGGTCCATATGCAGCAAGTGAAGTGGTTTAGAAGTAGAGTGCACCTGTTTAGACTTAAATGAGACCTTGTACTGCTTGCCTTTAAGACATGCAACACAAGAGTGGTCATTATGGAAATCCTTTTCGGCAAACCATCAACCAAGCCAAGTCTCACAAGCCTGTTTATATTCTTAAAGTTTATGTGCCCTAGTCTCCTGTGCCATAGATTACTCTCATCAACTGAAGCTTTAGCATAAAAACATGACATATTATTATTCATCCTAATACCATTAAGATTCATATTATAAATGTCCTTATGCCTAGGTGTTCTATAGTCAATATATTTCTCATCTGGAATTTTAAAATCCTTGCTTAACACCAAGCATTCAGTATCAGTAAACAGAACTTTATTTTTGTTATCACAAACTTGTGATACACTAAAAAGATTGTAATCAGAAACACGTTTTCAAAACGCAAGTTCTTGGTGAGAAGAGTTCCTTTGCCTGTGATAGTTCCATATCCGCCTCCAAAGTAAACTTTATCACCATCCTTAATGGGAGTAAAGTTTGTCAGATAATCTTCCTTCCCAGTCATGTGCCTAGAGCATCCACTGTCCCAATATCCATAATCATTGACCTGTTTTTGAATGCCCTACACATAAAGAAAACAAATTAGTTTTCTTTGGGAACCCAAGCCTGAGCAGACTTGGATTCATCTGGTTGTTTAACAAGAACAAACTTAGTTCTCATAATAACCCCTTGTTCATCCCTTTTTGGAGAAATACCCAGTTAACCCCAATTGGTTTTGTGATGACCTTTGAAATATAATTAAATCTGTTGTAGGTCATAGAAATCCCATTAGAATTAGGGTTTTGATCTTGCTTAGGTCTCCATGTCAGGCTAGAAGAAGCTTTAGACCCCTTACCCTATGGTTGCAAATATTTAGGTCTGGCAACGTTTCTGTCAGCGTTGGATTTACCCTTGTCAACGCTGAAATTACCCTTGTCAGCGTTGAACCTAGGGTTTGCTACAGAAACCCATTGCCTATTAGACCATGTATTGGTCTTTTAAAAAGGTCTTTGTCCATTAGTGTTAGACCCTTTTGTAAAGAATGGGGCTGGTCTAACAACTTGTGTACTTTGCTCCACAAAAGTTTTGGGTCTGACAGTGTTTGACCTTTTGACAGCGTTGACCTTGGAAGCATTGACACACTTATATGCTAAATGTGAAAAGCTACCACAAGTGTAACAGGCTTTTCTAGACACAACTCTAGGTCTAGAAGAAAAGAAACCTGTTCCATCATCACCCAACATTGTATTTTCACTAAATCTTTCCATCAGTGCTACGTTACTTGAATAATCAATCTCCAGCTATACAAGTAAAGATAAGTAAACATAATACGCGTAGACTATTCTAGGTAAAGATAATTATAGAAAATACAAGAAGATGCTACATACTTATCTTGAGAGATGAAGATACCATCTTCTTTCTGCTGAACTTGTAACCCTAGAAAGAAGTTCATCTCCCCCATTGCACTCATCTTGAATTGTCTGTCATGAGCTTGGAAAAGTCTTCACTCATCTTTGGATTGGTGGAGCCAAAGATGATATCATCAACATAAACCTGAACAAGTAAGACATCCTTACCAGCCTTCTTTGTAAACAATGTCTGGTCTATGGTGCCCCTTTTGAATCCATTTTCCACCAAATAAGTGGACAATGGACCATACCATGCTCTTGGGGCTTGATGAAGTCCATACATAGCCTTCTTGACTCTATACACCTTGTTTGGATTCTCTAGATCTTCAAAACCAGGAGGCTGCATAACATATACCTCCTCAACAATTATGCCATAGAGGAAAGCACTCTTCACATCCATTTGATAGACAGTGAAGCCCATGCAGGAAGCATAGGCTAGAAATATCCTTATAGCTTCAATCCTTACAACTGGTGCAAAGACCTCCTCATAGTCTATCCCTTCCTCTTGTGTATATCCCTGAGCCACTAAACGTGCCTTGTTTCTGACCACAATGCCTCTTTCATCTCTCTTGTTTCTAAGAACCCATCTTGTCCCAATAGGTCTGACATACCTAGGACAATCAACCAGCTCCCAAACATCCTGAATAGCAAATTGGTGAAGCTCATCCTGCATTGCTTCCACCCAACTTGGTTCTTTGAGAGCATCAAAAATATTCTTGGGTTCCTGTTGTGACAGAAAACAGGCAAACAAACATGCTTGAACAAGAGGGGTATCAACCTTCTTGTGTATATTGGCAATAAATCCACCAAGACTTTGATGAGATCTTCTAGTCTGAACAGGAGACATGACATCCCCAATAATTTGAGAAGTAGGGTGATTCTTCATAGTAGACGTGAGAACTCCTCCCTCAAAAAGTCTGTTGTCTTCAATCTCATCCTCCAAGTTGCAAATATCTTCTTCAGACTATCTTCCATCAATATTTGTATGAACCTCTTCATGTCTACTTGAAGGTTCACCTTGTTCAAAATTGGAAGAGAAAATATGCTCAAAAGTGTTGTCAACGCCTGAACCAAGGTTGTCAGCGTTTGGATCATCAACGCCTGAAATGGTGTTGTCAACGTTTGAGCCATCAACGCTTGAATTTGTCCTGTCAGCGCCAGATTTTCCTTTGTCAGCGCCTGAAGGACCATGCATGTTGTTAACTGGTGATACTTGGGGACCACCATTATCCTTTCCAGGAACAGCAACAAAAGCATCTGTCCATATGGGAATTGTGACATACTCTTGTATGGGAGTTGACTTGCCTGCTTGTGATCCAACCTCTTCATTAACCTGTGTGCCTGAAACATCAACAACTTGTTCTTCCATAACATTTAAAGTTACCTTCACAATGTCTGGATTAGTAACAGGCATATAATTCAAAGTCCTAGATAGAGGTTCCAAGTCAAACAACCAATTTGGACCACTTTCAGGATCACTAGGTTTACTCTCTAAAAACCTTACATGTACTCTCTCAAGTATACATTTTTCCTTCTTAAGGTAAACCCTATATCCCTTACTCTGCACTGAATAACCCATGAAGTAGCCTTCATCACCTTTAGCACTAAATTTACCTAAGGCATCACTAGTATCTAGTACAACTACATGACAGCCAAAAGGTTTAAGAAAACCAATATTAGGTTTCCTTCCCCAAAGTAACTCATAGGTGTTTTGTTCTGTATCTTGTTGACCAATGCTCTATTATGAACATAACAAGCTGTATTCACAGCCTCAGCCCAAAAAGCTATGGGAAAATGAGCATCAGCCAACATAGTCCTGGCTGCTTCAATTAGGGTTCTATTCTTTCTCTCAGCAACCCCATTTTGATGTGGGGTTCTGGCACCACTAAACTGCCTAGTAATCCCTTTCTGGGCACAAAAATCATCCAACAGTTTATTTCTAAACTCACCACCATTATCACTCCTAAGCATTTTAACTTTATTACCAGTTTTCTTTTCTATCTGAGTAATAAAATCAACTAAAGTATCAGCAGTGCCACTTTTCATAGCTAAAAAGAAAGTCCAAGTAAACCTAGAAAAGTCATCTATGATGACAAAGCAGTATGATTTACCATTCAAACTCTCTATATTAGTTGGACCAAACAGGTCCATATGCAGCAAGTGAAGTGGTTTAGAACTAGAGTACACCTGTTTAGACTTAAATGAGACCTTGTACTGCTTGCCTTTAAGACATGCAACACAAGAGTGGTCATTTGGAAAGCCTTTTCAGGCAAACCATCAACCAAGCCAAGTCTCACAAGCCTGTTTATATTCTTAAAGTTTATGTGCCCTAGTCTCCTGTGCCATAGATTACTCTCATTAACTGAAGCTTTAGCTAGTATAAAAACATGACATATTATTATTCATCCTAATACCATTAAGATTCACATTATAAATGTCCTTATGCCTAGGTGTTCTATAGTCAATATATTTCTCATCTGGAATTTTAAAATCCTTGCTTAACACCAAGCATTCAGTATCAGTAAACAGAACTTTATTTTTGTTATCACAAACTTGTGATACACTAAAAAGATTGTAATCAAGTTCTTTTACCAGAAACACGTTTTCAAAACGTAAGTTCTTGGTGAGAAGAGTTCCTTTGCCTGTGATAGTTCCATATCCCCCTCCAAAGTAAACTTTATCACCCTCCTTAATGGGAGTGAAGTTTGTCAGATAATCTTCCTTCACAGTCATGTGCCTAGAGCATCCACTGTCCCAATATCCATAATCATTGACCTGTTTTTGAATGCCCTGCACATAAAGAAAACAAATTAGTTT
Source organism: Glebionis coronaria (assembly GCA_025667525.1). Taxonomy (NCBI): domain Eukaryota; kingdom Viridiplantae; phylum Streptophyta; class Magnoliopsida; order Asterales; family Asteraceae; genus Glebionis; species Glebionis coronaria. The sequence goes on along the minus strand of CM046874.1, from coordinate 38,182,528 downwards.
TCTTTGGGAACCCAAGCCTGAGCAGACTTGGATTCATCTGGTTGTTCAATAAGAACAGACTTAGTTCTCATAACAACCCCTTGTTCATCCCTTTTTGGATGAAATACCCAGTTAACCCCAATTGGTTTTGTGATGACCTTTGAAATATAATTAAATCTGTTGCAGGTCATAGAAATCCCATTAGAATTAGGGTTTTGATCTTGCTTAGGTCTCCATGTCAGGCTAGAAGAATCTTTAGACCCCTTACCTTGTGGTTGCAAATATTTAGGTCTGGCAACGTTTCTGTTAGCGTTGGATTTACCCTTGTCAATGTTGAAATTACCCTTGTCAGCGTTGAACCTAGGTTTTGCTACAGAAACCCATTGCCTATTAGACCATGTATTGGTCTTTTGAAAAGGTCTTTGTCCATTAGTGTTAGACCCTTTTTGTAAAGAATGGGGCTGGTCTAACAACTTGTGGACTTTGCTCCACAAAAGTTTTAGGTCTGACAGTGTTTGACCTTTTGACAGCGTTGACCTTGGAAGCGTGGACACACTTATATGCTAAATGTGAAATGCTACAACAAGTGTAACAGGCTTTTCTAGACACAACTCTAGGTCTAGAAGAAAAGAAACCTGTTCCATCATCACTAACTTGGCTTTTAGGTGACCTACTATTCCTATACATTTCTGCATACTTAATACTAGGTTTTCTAACTATGTTTGAGCCAAGGTCAACAGTCTTTCCAGTGATTGGGTTTGTTACTTTGATAGGGGTCGACTCATTTGGACTATCACAAAGCATGCCACCCTTGACAAACAAGGTAAGGTTGGCTTTCTTCCATTCATTCAAGTCAGTCAACTTTTGCCTATACTCTTCAACTGGGGTAAGGACTCTTGGTGGAGGAATAAATTCCTCTTCTTGGAGTTCTGGTAAACCAGTCCAAGATAAGTCCTTTCTTTGGACACCATAGAAGTCCCCAGCTGGTGGTGGAACAACAGAATAGTCATTCATCCCAATCCCAGTCATGTCCTTAGGATCCCTCTGTTTATTAACCCATTCTCCTAGGGTTTTTGAGGCCTTATCAAATCTCTGAATTTTAAGGTCAACATTATCCTTATTCTTGATAGCCTCATCTAACTTAGCTTGTAATTCAGAATTGACCCTTTCCATGATATTTCTAACATCATTACTAGCATTTAACTCATGTTTTAAGATATTTATTTTATCTTTTAGGTCAAATTCCATTTTCTTACACTCCTCAACTGTCTTTTCAGTTTGAGTGAGAGCAATTTGATAGTTAGACAATTCGCATCTCTTAGTACTCACATCACTTAACAATCTTAAAACCTCTTTGTTACGTTTTTCAGTATTTAAACGACAACCGTTACTACAAAAAGCATCATCGTATACCTCATTTTCTGATGAAGAGGAGGAGTGTGTCATGAGAGCATATTGAACATGCTCTTCTTCTATCTCAGCAACCAAAGCTTTATCCTCTTCTCCATCCTTAGCCAAATAGCTCCAGTCCCATCCAATACCATCAATTTCTTGCACTGCTACCATGGCCTTAGGATCCTGAGCCTTAACAACTTGGCTTGAGGGTTTTCCAGCATCAGATCTTCTTGGAGATCTGCATTCCCTCATAAAGTGCCCCATACGATGACAATTGTAGCACTCAACCTTGGATTTATCAAATCCAGCAGTGTCCTTTGCATTAAAGGTCATCTTCTTCTTAAACCTTCTATTCCACCTGTTTGCTCTTATACTTGCAAGAGCCATGTTCCACTTTATATCCATCTCCTCCAAGTGCTCATCACTTATTTTCTCAAGGTCCTCATATGTAATCACTGAACCATTGGGCAATGAAGCAATGTATGCACACACAGTATCCAGATCCAAACCAGCAGGCTTAACTCTTGGTGAGTCAATTTTGTATGTGTCAGCGTCTGAATGTGAGGCGTTGACAGGACATGATCAAGCGTTGACACATGTTGATCCAGTAACTGGGTGCATGTATGAGTCTTTCTAATCAAATTGCCTTCACTATGTGAGAAGAAGGCCATGTTGCTATTGGTAGACTTACTTCCATGCTCCAAAAGAGTTTCATTCTCCAACAGCCTCAATTTGTTGTAGATATCATCAAAAGTAGAACTTTTATGAGTGTTATTGGAAAGTGTAGATCTTACCTCAATCTTCCACGTATCACCAAGGCTTTTAAGAAAAGTGGCAATAATGTCAACATCACCAACTTGTGTCCCCATGAAGGACAGCTTGCTTGTAATGTCAAGCAGTCTGCTTCTCACACTGCTAAGCTTCTCATTAGGTTGAGCCTTAAAAACAACATACTCATGCATGAGTTGCTTCTTCTTCTCTTCCTTAGTATCAGCATTACCACCATATTCAACTTCAAGGGCTGCCCAAAGGTCTTTTGCAGACTCATAACCTCTGTATTTGTGCTGATTTTCTTGTCCCAAAGAGAGTTTCAGAATGTTTAGGGTTTTCATATCAACCCTTTTCTTTGCTATGTCTTCAGCAGACACAGCTCTACCATCATCAGGTTTTTCTTTCTTATCTTCTTCTGAACATCCTTGAACATCTGTTCTTGTAGCAATGGCATTAGCAATCTTTTCAGCTTTATTGAATGTGTTTCCATATTCAATAATCTCCCAGAGAGTGTAGTCATAGATCCCCAGATATTGCTCAAAGTTGAACTTCCACAGCTCAAAGTTGTTTGCATCAAGCATGGGAATCTTGATGTTGTGGTTTGAGGAGGAGGAGGTTGCATCTGGAGTGGACATGATGTTTTTAGGGTTTTGTGAAAATTAGGGTTTTGGTGATTTTAGGGTTCTTGTGTTCTTTAAGATCAAAAGTTTCTCAACAAGATCTGATACCACTTGTTGATCCAAAACTTAGATCGATTAAGCTTGTGTATACGAGATTAGATCAAGTTATACACGTAGAGAAACTTTGTTTATGTATAAAGTAATCTAAGTGTTATGCGGAATTAACACTTAAACAAGAACACACAAAGATGTAAAACAAACTTTCACTTGATTGATAATAACGAACTTGCTTACAATGAAAGTGTTTAACGTATGAAAACTTATTATTGAAACATAACCTAAAGGTCTTCTTTTATAGATATAAGAAGCCTTGTACAAGAGTCTACGTATCAACTATTCTAGGTAATGATAATTATAGAAAATACAATGTTGAACTTATCTTTACTAGAAACAAACTAGAAACATAATACGCGTAGACTAAATCTTTCCATCAGTGCTTGTCTTCAACCTATCAACGCTTGACTTCTTCTTGTCAACGCTTGATCTGTCAGCGTTTGTTTTCTTCCTATCAACGCTTGTTTTCCTCTTGTCAGCACTCAAGTGGACTGGCTATATTTTATTCCCAACAGGTATCACCTTGGAAGGGCGTTGTACGATTTAGAAAACGTGGGAAATTAAATCCATGTTACGTAGGACCCTTCAAATGATCGCCAGAATCGGTGAAATCGCTTATCGTTTAGAGTTACCCAAGCAGTTGAGCCAGGTACACTCTACATTCCATGTCTAAAACCTGAAGAAGTGCTACGTGGACGAGCCGTTAGCCATGCCATTGGAGGGAGTCCACTTTGATGACAAACTCCAATTCATAGAAGAACCTGTTGAAGTCATGGAAAGAGTAGTCAAGAAACTGAAGCGAAGCCAAATCCCATTAGTTAAGATACGTTGGAACTCTAGGAGAGGTCCTTAGTTCACCTGGGAACACGAAGACTCATTCAGAGCGAAGTATCCACACCTGTTCACCTAAGCAGTAACGTCATCTTAAGCTTTAAGGACAAAGCTAAAATAACGAGATAGTGCTGTAAAACTTGTAAATTTTAAGTTTTGACTATGGCATCATTGTACACATCACCTCATGATATCTATATATATTACCACCTTTGCATGAAATCTTTTGAGCAATCATATGCATCATACATGAGCATACATCATTTAAATCATTAGAACATGGAAACATATGATCACATGACATTTTATTATGATTATGAGTATTTAATCATAAGGACATTTGTATGACTACATTATATGAGCATACAAGGCTTTAAACAATCATATATTGGGAATATTAGTCACCTAGAACACTTGATCATAAGCATACATCATAGTGATTTATAAAAATCTAAACTCATGATCACAATTAATAACACTTACCAAGGAAACTATTTTATGCTTCAAAATATATATTTATATATTTTCCTCACCTCATAAACAATACTACTATACGACATCAACTACTTATTATTATTAAACATTACAAATATCCACTCTAACTCATTTTCACTAAGTGTCTTACATTTTAAGAAAGTAAATTATACTTTTATTTAATTATGACTATACTTTCACCAAGGATCCCAAAACTTAACCAAAATGAATTAGGACTTGGACCTACTTCTACTATATTATACCTAGACTCCTAGTAACCATACCAAGACAATAAATTTGAACCTAAAACTACCTTAGACTTATATCCTAGCCGAATACTATACCATACATAATTGTACTTACCTATAACCTTTTTCAAATATACATTTAACTTTATAAACCTTGTACAACACACTCTAATTAAACTTTACACTATTTGGGTCACTTCACACCCTTTTGACTAGCCAAAACAGTCGGCCCCTTTTTTAAAAACAAGACAATGTAGAGCCCTAAAATTAAAAAAACAAAATGGCCACCCACACACAAAACCCTAAAAATGGTCGCCCCTTTTTTTGAATCTGATTCTTTTCTCTTGCTTGCTTTCCTCATCTTCTAGTGTGTATATTGGATTGAAGTTTCTCATCTTTATTCTTTCTAGTCACGATCTATTACGCCTGTGGTGTTTTAGGGTTTTTTTGTTTTGGTCTATTCCTTAACGAGATAAATCTTATTCACTCCAAAGGTGTGATTGGTTCGTCTATAGACTGGATCAAGGTTGAGGATTCTACTTTCTGTATATGCACGTGGGTGAAGGATCTAGTAGGGTTTCGAATTAGGGTTTCATTAGGGAAACGGTAGTTTTTATTCTGTCATTGTTTTATTTGGTGGTGTGGTGTTTTCGTGTATGTGAGGGTGATGGCAAACGCCTGTGGGGAAATTGATGTAGGAGCGTTTATGGTGCGTATGCAAATATTGAAAGAAACCAAAGTGGCTGATTTATCACAACCTGTTTTGATTGAATCTAGGGTTTCACAGGAACTGCCATCTAATATCGATGCTGCTAGGGTTCTTGAGGAATCAAATGGTGTTCAAAGTGGTCCCACGGATGATGAACAACATGGTCAGGTACCAATGCATAGTCCTTGTGATACAAGTATTGAGATGCGACCAGGGATGCTTTCAGATCAGAATAAAGATGGTCATGTTACGGGTAATAACAAGGAAGAGAATAGATCGATAAGGGATCAGAATGTTGATCAGAAGATGGGTTCATTTGCATCGGTCCTGCAAGGCAAGGCTGTTCAGAACATGGCTGTCCATAATAAGCCGAGTTTAAAGGTTGTGCAGATTTCAGAATTGCGATGTGAGGAGCATGTTGAGGGAGCTCGAATTGCAATCCCGTATGATGCTGTTGAAGCGATTGAATCACGTTTTGCGCACACGTTATATGGTCATTTTATTGGTAAACGGTTAGCTTTCTCGCTTGTGGAAAACTATGTTAAAAATACGTGGGCTCGATTTGGTTTGAAAAGTGTTCAACTTCATGAAGATTTTTTCCTTTTCCAATTTAATTCGCAAGAAGGAATGGAAGCAGTTCTTGAAAATGGCCCGTGGTTAATTAGAGACGTGCCTATTTTCTTGAACACATGGTCGCCGACTACTGATTTGCAAAAGGCGGAGATCAAGAAAGCACCGGTGTGGGTTAAACTTAATCATGTGCCGATTATTGCTTATTCGGAGGTTGGTCTTAGTCTTATCACTACCCAAATTGGTACACCCATTATGCTTGATTCTTATACGAGTAATATGTGTGCTAACTCATAGGGTCGTAGCACCTATGCTCGTGCTCTTATTGAAGTTTCAGCTGATGTTGAGTTACTGGATTCGATGGTAATTGTTGTTCCTAAAGGTCGTGATAAAGGTCATTCTTTGGTTACGATTGATATCGAGTACGAATAGAAACCACCTAGATGCTCTACATGCTTGATTTTTGATCATATTAATGATAGGTGCCCGAAATTGCCTAAGGAAGTAGTCGCTCATGCTACTAGTGTTGTGGTAGATGATGGGTTTGAGGTGGTTAAGAATAAGAAGAATAAGGGTAAGAAGAAGCAACCACAAGTTGCAAGTATCAAGTTAACTAAACCGGCTCTTAATCTTCAGTTTCGTAATGTTGAGAGGGGTGAGACCTCTAAAGCTACGGGTAAGAATCCTAAGCCGGCTGCTCCTATGCTTAAGAATGGTTTCTTGAATAACAAAGCCTCGAGTTTTGTAGCTAAGATTAATTATAAGGAGAAGAGTTCTCATAATTCTTTTAGTGCTCTTTGGGATAAGATAGATGATGGTACAGATTGGGAGGATGGTTTTAACACCAAGGAAGATGTGGTTAATGCTAGTGATAGTGAGGTTGAAGAAGTCATATCGATTGATGATCGGCATGGCTCTCGTCAGCCTGATGTTCGCTCTAAGTGTTAATTGTGATGTCGTTTTACTTTCATTGTTCATGAACCTTTAGGTGGTTTTTTCCTATTGGTGTTATTTGTTTTGTAATTGTTTAGTAGGATCATATGGCATGTCATATGATATAGTGGTTATTCAAGCTTTTGCTTGAGGTTAATGTAGCATTGCAGCTACATTCCATTGTACTTCAACGCTTTTGGGAATATATTTTACCGGGGTTGATTCCCCTTTACCCAAAAAAACAAGACAATGTGTACATTGTTTCATTTAAGGAATGTACTAGGCATATCTAATCCTAGGATATGAAAGTAGTAGAAACAAAACACCTAGCACATATACACATCCCTTTAGACGTGTAAAAAAACCACACCACACAAACCATTTGCTATGTACATCACTTCCTTAATTATAAACACTATACAAGTCCATATTGTTCCCTAGACATGCATGTATGCGACGACTAGGGGCTTCCCAAAAGCCAATTGTACAAACAAGTTCATTAAAACCCTAGTACCTCATAGTACCTTTCAAATCACCTCAAATCTTGGTGACTTCTCTTTCTTGCCATGGCTTCACCCTAGACCACATCCATCACCTTCACTTTGATATTTAGCTAACACATTAGACTCACTTCTCACTTACTTCACTCCAAATTCGGATCATCAACTCCACATAACACCTAGATGCAACAAACTCATACATACACATTTAATACAACCCAAATCTTGGTTCCAAGACATTAAAAGCTAGTCTACACAAGATTCATAGCATTCAAGACAAGTCAAAGACCTCCTAGGTGACGTTTAGGACGAACCCGACGCATAGGAGCCCTAATACTTGATCAATCCACCATCTCTTCTTGAAACAAGTAAGTATGAGACATCCTTAACATCATTTCACTCTTTTCATACCACCCTTTACTTGTCATGCATATATAAGCCAAGGAAATGAAACTATGTTTGCATGCACACGTAAAATACCCTAAGCCAACCCACCATCAACATATAAGCTCACCGCTTATATGGTTTTCGTGGGAAAGTATGCTTCAACACACTATGAACTAGTAAGAACCATGCTTAAGGAAACCTAATGTTAGCACTAGTTGAATAACTAGTACTATATACAAACGAAAAGCCCAAACAAGTAAGTTATAGGTCTCGGCTTAATTATAAGTCGAGTGTAGCCTTAGTGTAATAAGCCCATTTAGATAGGTGTAATTGTTTAGGAGTAGAAAACTTGTTTATAACTTGGTACACTAGATAAACTATCTACCATAAGCTTATATAAGCTGAGACATATAAGCTCATATAAGCCGAGTCACAAAAGCCCATAAGCTTATTTAAGCCGAACACATATAAGCCATATAAGCCCATACATAAGCCCAAATTAACTAGTATAAATTAGTATGCTTAATAAAATTTGTGGAAAACTAGACAAGCCCAAACGTTAGCCTGTTAGACCCATGAAGCCCATACCGAGACCCTATTGGGCCAACCAAGCCCAAACCTATGTTTGGGAACTTTTAGTGCCTTTATTGTCACTTGGTGAAAGTTAGAGTAAAAAATGTAACATAATAAAACATGTATATATATTTCGTGACTTAAAAGAAGTTCGAGGAACAAAATTGCCATTTTTGAAAATATAGGGTGCGTTTATGTTTAAACCGTAAACTAACCAAAACATAGGGACTAAATGTGTCACTTTGGAAACTTAATACAAGCCCTAGAAACCTTATTATATGTTTTCGAGACTTAAAGGGCTAAATGTGTCATTTTGGAAACTTAATACAAACCCTAGAAACATTAATATATATTTTTGAGATATGAGGGACTAGTTATGTCATTATTCAAACTTAATTCGAGCCCCAACCCCTAATTTAATGTATTTCGAGACTTGAGTGGGGTGTTTTGACAATTCATAAAGTTAAACCGAGCCCTAGGGACTCGGTTTGTAATTAATTCAAAACTAGGAAACCCTAGGGACCAAACCTGCCATATAACAAAAGTATTACAAGCCCTAGGGGCGTGTTAAGAAAATAAAGTTAACGAACAAGGACTAACGAGGTGAAATGCTTAACGAACTAAACTTTAAGGATTACTTTGAAAGCTATTAGGTTACGAGGACTTACAAGTAATTTTAATTTAATTAAAAGTATTGATAAATTATTTTATTAATAAATTAAATTAAGCCATTTTAGATAATTAAATGAATTATTAAGATTTATTTACGAAACTTTGTAAACAGACAAATCTTATTAAATATGTCTAGATCCTTAAGAAAATTAAATGGAATATATTATTTTCTTATAATTATTTAAATTAAATAAAAATCTATTTAATTTATTACCCTTTTATTAGACAATCTAAATATATTTTTAGAAACTAAGAATATATTATTTACAGCTCACTATAAGTGTAAATACTTAAACAATCGTAACAACTTATTAATTCGTGATCATGCAGTTTCATCAGTTAAATTTATCATGCATTATTATTTTGCATCTACTGAGTCATCTAAATTACTTAGGTAATTTTATCACTTCGTGATCATTTTATGCCAGTTTATTCAGTGTCATCATCACTACATCATTACCACTGTGGTGAGTTCATGGCCTCATCTTTACTGTATTTATAACTGGGGGAGAAAACATACTTAACTTTTGATATGCAAACATTCACGGGTAACATCAACATATAACAACTTATTGCCTATTGTTTGCCCCATTCCCGTGGACTGTAATAGTTAGTAGTGTAGCGCGAAATGTTATAAATAGATCTATTCGGGTATTGAGAACACTCGACCTGCGTGACTTGCTATCACGAAACGCTTAGGCCAAGCAACAGGTTTATTTCATTGTCGGACTGAGGGAAACAACTTCAGGATAGACCCAACGGGCGTACTGAGAATCATGTCTAACTTCTATTACAGGGCAATAGGAACTTCTATAGTATTGGCTGTAATTGTCCTACTATGATCGTGGTGTTTGGCATATCAATACTTTTATTTATTTAATTAAACCTATGAATTCACCAACCTTGTGTTGACCCCCCACATTTTATTTTATATGTTTTCTCAGGAAAATAAGCGGGTTCATGCATTGGATTCTAGCATCATTGAAGCATCATGTTACCAACGGGATGAGATATTTTTCACATTATTAATAAATGATGTTTTAAGACAAGATACTAAATGTGTACAATTTAATTCATATGATATGTTTTTAAATGACTATTATGATCATTGCTCTATATACTGTGTGCTATCGATCCACCAAAGTAACACCCTACGTATTATTCCGCTGCATTTGACCATTATGGGGGTGTTACATAAGATACATGTATATCACATGTGATTCGTGTGTGAATCACATGTGATTCGTTTGTGAATCACATGTGATTCGTGTGAGAATCACATGTGATTCGTGTGGGAATCACATGTGATTCTTGTGTGAATCGTATGTGATTCGTGTGTGAATCACATGTGATTCGATTCACAAGAGAGCACTCGAAAATTTTAGGAAATTTACCAAAAACAAAACATGTGATTTGTAAAAGACATGTTATCAAATCAAGTATAAATCACATGCAAATCACATATGATTCACGTAAAAATCACATGTAATTTACCTAAAAAAACATTTATTTTAACAAAGTAAACATAATACTAAGGTAGTTATCAGAAGACTTGTTAACTACACTAATCAATAAGATATCTTGATACTTGTTTTTAAACACATGCATAATCCAAAACATATTCAAAAAATACCATGAACAAGTATTAGACTACTTTTGTACTTCAAAAATAAAATCCAAACTAACATATACATGCAATTAACAATTACATCAAACTCTATCTGTGTTATATCATCATCACTTAAGATGCTTGGCAAATTCAAACATCCTATACACGTGTACATTCGTTTGGTGTACTCGAACTTCTAACTATTCACCCTAAATATCTTTCAACACGAAAGCACTACAAAAACAAACATAAATTAAAATTAATTTAAGGTAAATTTACATGTGTTTTGTTTTTGAATTACACATGATTCACGCAAAAAAACATGTGATTCGCGTGTGAATCACACGTGATCCATGTAGACACGAATAAGTTCTTGGACAACTTATCTTAATGTTAAAATCATTACTATTTATACCTGAAAGTATCTGCTTAGTAACATCTACCCGAGATGAAACAAGGTCGGGTTTTGCAGCTGGAACATTGTTTGCTGTTGGTGTCTCACATAGAGCAGCTTGTGTAGCTGGATTTGGTGCCTCTCCACCTAAAACAGGTAGTATCACAATACGAAAACTAGAAATTATATTTGAGAGATGGCGTACTACTTTTTTGGTAACTAATAAATAAGTCATTTGGTAGAGGGAGAATAATAACATTAAGACATACCTGGTGAGTGAACCTTCTGTCAGGACTACCAAATATACGAGCCATACCAAAGTATGCAAGTTTTAACTGTCCACCAGGTACAAATTATTTAGTTTCATATATTCGTACCAAGAGAAGTTACAGGAACAAATTACCAAGTAGATTTGTTTAAGAAACTAAATCAAGCCCGCCAAAAGAAGTGATTTCTTGATGAAACTGACCTATATAAAAACCCATTTCTTGTCGTAAACAACAATTCCTTTCAGTGCCATTTGAATATATGACTTTGTCTTGGTGGTTAAAAGAACGATGATCCCATCACAAATTACAGCTACAAGGTTTGTTTCCATGAACTAAAAACAAGATACAAGTTCCCTTTATGAGGGAAAGATTCAACCAATTTGATTATATTTCCAGTGTTGGTTTCAAATCGGATTTCTATAGTTTCATGTGACCTTACATGAAATTGGAAAGGATCTCTCTTGTATCAATCGATCAATAAACACAAACAGATTGTGGCTTCTTCATGCATTACATTACACTTGAGATATGAATACAATCGGATTAAAAAACAAATTGGATTTGCTTTAATAGCAGGTTTCTTTGCCCATCAAATTCTTTCCTACCGGGTGTCACTACAACAATTTTGCATGTTAGGGACGACTTAGTCGTTCCTAGGGTACCATTTTTTCGACCCTAAACACTTAGGGACGACTTGTTCGACCCAAGATAGTAGTGCCAAAAAATTCGACCCTAGATTTCTAGGGTCAATATATCCTTTGAAACCTAGGGATGACGAAATGGGCCCCACAGCCTTTCCGTTGAAAATATGACTCACTTGGGGACGACTTTTCTTCTAAATTTAGGGTCGAAAAAGTCGTCCCCAAGTTTTTAATAAACATAAACTTTTTTTAATTTTTAATAAAAAAATCTTTTTTTAATAGTTAATAAAATAACTTTTAGAAAATCGTTTTTTAATAATTAATAAAATCATTTTTAGAGAAAAAAAGTAAGTAAATATAAAGTTAGGGACAACTTTTTCGATCTTAAGTTATAAGAAAAAATTGTCCCTAAGCAAATTAGTTACCCAGATTATTAAACTTAGGGACGACCAAGTCGTCCCTAAGTTTAATAATCTAGGCAACTAATTTGCTTAGGGACGACCAAGTCGTCCCTAAGTTTAATATCTGGGTGATTTTTGTAACTTTAGGGACGACTTAGTCGTCCCTAGATGTACCTGGGGGTAAAAAAACTGGGCATTTTGCAGTTTCCAGATTTTTTCCGGAACTTTTTCCGGACAAAATCTATAATTCAAAATGGCAGAATTCGGCAAATCCACAATACAGAATAATAACAAATCAATAAATGTTACTATACCATATTAAGATAAATTAATCCAATGTTACGATACAATATTCATCAAATACACGTATGCATACTAAATCAAATGTTTCACACGCTACAAGTCTCAAACTTTATTACACATGCATAATAAGAAAAAAATACTACTACAACCTCTACTCGTCCTCCTCATCCTCGTTTGCTGAAAAGTCACTTTGCTGCTCGTCATCCCCCTCGTCACCCCTCTCGTCATCCCCTGATAAGTCGTCACCACTGTTTTGGAGATCCTTATCTCGACCCAACTCGTCAACGGACCGGTAATCGTCCTGATGAGGATTAATGATTACGCGAGAACCTCCGGGTTGGGAATGTGAAGTAGAGCCGATCTCATGAGTTGAGTTTGAGACGGGACGATAACAACGGTTAAATGTATTGTTGGTGACGGGAGTCATAGGAAAAGTGTCGGTATAGGGAGGTTGGAGTGGTTGGAGTTGGTCGGGAAAAGGTGGTCGGAATGGGTCGATGGAAGGAGGTTGCAATGGTTGATTAAAAGGATAGGGGTTGGACTAAGTGAGCCCAATCAGGAGCTAGGGGGCATAAAACAGGGTCGGGACGGGGGTACTAAAGTAGGTGGGTTAATTGGGTGATCAGTATTTGATGAGTTGTAGTTCTGGAAAAACTCACCCAATGCACTCTGATATTGCGTCATATGCTGGTACGACGCTTGACCCCATTGTTGCGCCGCATCTGCCTTTAACGCTGCCAAGTAATATTTCACTTTTTAGTTCGTAATTTCCTAACTCAAAATGAAATGATTGTCCAAAAGTTTTCAAGTTCACAAATTGTATTTGGTTTTAGATTTTATAAGATTTTTGGTAATCTAGGTCTAATTCAACAAAGCACGTAAAAAGTTGTAAAAATATTATAACTATGTAACCATACTATTCTAAAACAAATTGCACTTACCACAATTAATGCAAATTGTACAAGTATTTAATGCATACATTGTAAATCTACTAAAAATGTAAAGTATGTAAAGTGCAAGGACTGAAAATGTAAATTTTCAAACTAAAAGGACTGAAAATATAAATTGTAACAAACTATAACCAATTTGTAACAAACTTGTAAAACTGCCAAACAGAATTGTAACAAATCTCAAATTCCAGGTACCTTAATGTGAAAACCCTAAAAATTTAACTAATAAAAGCTGATTACAAACTTTCCTAAATTTTAGGGACTAAATGGCAATTAAAACAAGATTTTAAGTAAAAACGGGTTACCAAGTAAAATAAGCTCATTTGAGCTTATTTCTCAATCTTAAAAGCTCTAATTTGTTGCAAAAAGCTTAAAATCAGATTATACCTAGTCAGCTCTAAGAAAATTAACCAAATCGACCTAGAACACAAGATAACTTTTTGGAATAAGCTCAAAATAAGCTACCAGCTTATCCAGACAATCACTACTCGATTTTTTTAATGAAAATGATAGAACAAGCTTTAAGAAGAATGGAATGTCAAGAATTATTGAAAATCATCAAGTGAATACACTGAAATGTGAAGTTAATCAAAATTGGGATTATTTGACTTTTTTTGACCAGATTTTGACAAAAAGCTGAAAAGTTCCAAATCCACTTAGAATCACTTGGGTAACAAGAATATGCAATAAAATCACAAGTTTGATGAAAAGAATCAGTGGGAAATGATAAGTAGTTTAGTCTTTATCACATAAACTTGCATTTGATCTAAGGCTTATTCAAGAGCTTATTTCTAGCTTATTTTGGAGAACTTTATTGTCTACCTTGGTTGTATGGAAAGTTTATATGTTCAACTAGACTCAACAACAAAAATCATCTCCTAAGTTCAACTAACTACGGATTGGCATGCATTTGAATCTAGCTTGTTTTGACTGTATAAGTGAACCCAAAGTATTTAAGAGCAATTTTCCTTTTTGACTATACGATTGACTACAAAAGGTTGCAAGTTTACTTGTACTAGTCTAGTGAGTGGTTATAAACTCTAATCAACCACTTTCATCAACTGAAACAAGAAATCTCATCTGATCCAAATACCACTTATCAGATTAGAGCAAAGATAAAGCTATGAGAACTAAAATAAGCTAAAAGATTATGAAAACTAGCACTCACAACAAATCAAGTAGCTGAAAATGAGCAAGTAACATGCATCACAAAGTATTCACACTAGGTAAACAAGAATAAGCATGTAGTAAGAGTATTAGAGGAATTCACTTAAAGAAGAACTTATTGAAATGTTTGAAGGATACTTTGGTGATGAAGTGGAGTGTTGAGCTCACTTAATCTCTAACCACCACCCGATCTACCTTCTACAACAGCTACAATTCAGGATTCAGCATCATCATCATCAAATCACCCTGCTACACATGTCTGAAAAAAGAAATGGCTAGACTGTGAGCTGGAATAAGTCTGATCATGAACAAGCTACCATATAGAACTCAAATCATCTCCATTGTTCAATTATAACAACAAAATCAATCACAGGAATAGTAGGATAGAAGATTGTAGTTGAAATGAGAGTGAAAAGTAGATTTAGGTAAAGTGAACTTTCATTAATGGTGGAATTCTGTTACAATGGATCTAACAAACTAACAACCGCTCTCAAAGTGGTTGTCAATCACTTTGAGAGGTTTCTAACAACTTAACTACTAACAGAAATTGAGAGAAATTTCTAGGTGTGTATGTTTTGCACACTTAGCTACATTACATCAAATGAATACAAGATAGGGGTATTTATCGAGTGAAAAAGGAGTGAGGATGAATTGGTGACGTGTCGATAACCAATCACCAGCTTCCACGTGTCTTCAATTCGATAATTGTGATTTGCTGATGAAGAACACATTTGGGCTTTTTTGATACAATGAATTTTAGCTTAATTGGTTGACTGGGTTGGCTTCGTCTTGCTAATGCGAGCACTTTTCATGTTAAGCACTTCGCATGAAATTCAATCTATCAATATCCACGTTCTGCGAGTATGACACGTGTGATGTGTTTATTGGGTGAGTGAAAATCACATGGATCATTATCCGTTTTGGTGAGTTATGATTGCAGGACCAGGCAATGTTGTGATTCGCCCCACTTGTTCTCTCTCCTTATTTATTAATCTGATGTGGTGATCCATGTATACTATACAAAGCCCTCTTATTGGTTGATGACATAGCACATGGATTGAATATATATTAACTTTCAACTTTGGCAGTAATAGTCCTTGTACGCAGATTTGTGTTTTGAGCTAGAATCTTCATAATCTTGACAATTCTGATCCTTTTAACTTTGAACTTGAACACAAATGATCCGTTGACTTGTTGACTTTGTCTTTGACCATGTGTGACTTTGTTCTTGACTTTTCCAACTTTGCACTTTTAGTCCTTCTATTTTGAAAGTTTTTAAGAAAGGTCCTTTGACTTTGTTTGACTTGTCCCTTTTCATCCTTATTTTGTCTTTTCTTCATCAATAATGGCTTGATTTCCTTGGTTGCTTCATATTTGTATCTTCCTACCTACACAAGCACAAACAACAAAGTATACCCATAATACTGCTTTTATAAATCAAAATCAGGTATTTTACTTTGTGTTTTAGGGTTAATTATGATATAATTAATATGAGATTTTACTCATATCAAATCCCCTACACTTGATCATTTCCATGACCTCATGCAATGCCACATTTTAAAGCACCAATTTAAACTTTTCTCATAATTAATCCACCTCGGCCAATATGGAATGCATTTACACTACTCTACACTATATGATGTATGATTTTGATTTTTACAATGCAATACAAAGAAAAAAAATTCTATTTATATTTTTTGGATTTTACTTGAAATGGTTTTGATGGACATAACTCATAAAGAAATCAAGGACTTTAATTAGGGCTTTGGTACTATGAACACTTATCACCCTTAAGTTTCACTTTCCCCATACCAAGCTTAAAAACAAGATCATTGTTATCCATAAGTGAAAGTGCATCGACTTATTCATACAAAATAATTGTGTACTATTATACCCCCACTTATTATGCCTCTAAGACCGGTTATTATTTGAGCAAATTGCTTTTGGGCGAATTTGTCATTATTAAAAGCGTGAAATATAAGAAGTGTAAAATATCAATAAGGAAGCACGGTTTTAATCCTAAGTAACCATCTTATCCATTACTCGAAAAACCGCCCACAATTAATATAAGTCCGACCCAAAATAATAAGTCATTCGTTTTATGTGTAAGATCCTTATGTCATGCATTAATAAGTAGCTACTCACTCGCTAAGAAAAGAAAAATAAAACTCACGCAATAATTTATATCCGCCGCCTTTTTGAGACCTTGGATCTTCAATCCCGCAACCTGTCAAGGTAATATTGGATCGGAGAAACTATTAAATCCCCGCAACCCTTGTGAGAGTAATATTGGAATTCAATAGCTACTATAATTAACACTTCACTGCCCCTCTTGGGAGTCTTGTATAATTATTATTTTTTTCCTTTTCGTTTTCTATTTTTTTTTCTCTAGCCACTCATTTTTTTTCATAAGCCGCTCTTATTTTTCTTTATTCCTCACATAAAAAGTTGAATAGAATAAAGGAAAAACACCCGCTAAGTATTAAGCATGACATAAAACGTTCTAACTTAGAATCTTAAGACGTACTTATACCAACCACAAATGATTAGTAAAAAATGCATAAGAGACTACAAACCAATTAAAACCGTTCTTGATTATTTATTAACATATATACATGCGTTGATAAGAAAATAAAGGTTACGAAAGGGGATATAATGCCACAATTAATTGATATGAGGTTTATCTACCCCTTAACACTTACTTCAAACTCTATCATCTCTTGTTCTCTATAGTTTAAAATCTCAAATAATGAGACTAGTGGATGCTTAGCCTAATAAACCAATAAATGTATACATGGTTAAGGCTACTAGCTAGAGTAAGCTTAGATAAGCAAACTCGGGTTGAGTCAAGGTATCCATGGCGGGCCTAATATGTCAAAGAAGTCTAAATTTGCTAAACCATATCCTTTATTATATTTTTTCCTTTTTATATATTTTGATGAAAAATAAAAGAAGAATATATACAATGCAAATGTATTATGCAAATGTATTATGCAAATGAAAAATGATTAATGCAAAATTTATGAATGCATATTTTTGGTGGCCAAAGTAGATCAAAAATTTGAAAAATGTTTGAAAAATTAATTTCCAAGTTATCATGAAGTCAATGACAATTTTAGGTAAGGTCACTTCAATAGAAAACCCCCTACACTTAAGATAAACATTGTCCTTAATGTTTACGAGTATTAGAGTAAACTCCCCTACACTTAGGACATTGATAACTTTACTTAACCAAAGCTAAGGAAAGGTCTACTATAGTGAATTCATTTTACGCACAAGTGGTTTGAAAATCACAATAGTAACGAAGTGAACCCGATACAAGGGCCTCCTTCATAAGCTCCAATGCATGCATTGAGAGAGCAACCCTACAAACATCAAGAAGACAAAAGAGAGGCACCCCCTACACTTATGCTCATCTATATACCCTTTATTCCTATCCTACCACACTCTAGTCTAAAAGAGCTAATCCTAGTTATTGAAGCTTGATTTATGGAGTCTCTAGCTCGACTCATCCTACACTTAAAAGTGTCTATGGAAAACCTATCATAGAGAGTAAATGATTTACCCTTGTTAAAAAAATCTCCATGATAAGGTATAACAAGTTTTCAAGTATACAAAACTCCATAAATATCCACCCGGATTAAATACATAATTGCAATCCCACTTATAACACAATCCAAAAGGAAACATCCCAAGTAATGGTGAGGTAGGTGAGGTGTCATTCTCCATAAGTGTTGCCCATAAATTCTCCAAAGGATGATGAGGTGATACACTAAAATCTCCCATAAGTTTTCCTTTTATTGTATCAGGAGGATATTGAGTTGGCTTATCAATCTCTATACCAGGATCAAAAATCCTTTCCTTGATGGGAAAATAACAAGTGGTAGTACCCTTAGAAGATTCCCCCTTATATGTCACATCTTGAGAGAAAGGTTGTGGAACAATGGGTGTCAACAAACTCTTGGGAGAAACTACCATGTCTTGCTTTTGTTAGTCACTTTGAAAGGTTGAGGTGGGAAGGAGAGAAGGTAAGGTGTCTTCATACAATAAAGCATCTAGAAAGAGTATGTATCCCTCCTTATCGAAATACCTAAGAATGTACTCAAGAGGTGTATCAACCTCAAGAAACTCATCACTCTCATCAATGATAGAACCATCCTCATCACCATAATCATCATAGATTGGTATGTCAAAGATTGGTGACTCAACATGTATCTCATCAAAACCCAAGGGAGTGTGATCATCAAAGAATGGAGGCTCAAAAATGGAGAACTCATCATCACTATATTCATCATAAATTGGTATATCAAAAAGAGGTGGTTCATCATAACTAGAATCCTCATTGGCTTCCTCATTGTTGTGGAAAAGTGGGTTATCAAATGATGTTTCAAAAAGAGGACTGGAATGTATCACAAAATCACCAAAGTTAAGCTCTTGAGGTTCATGAATATCCAATGAGGAAGTAATGGAGGCTATAGTCTCAACATAGGGAGGATCATAATTCCCACTTGTGCAAGCTTCAAGAAAATATTCATCACAAACTTCATCAAGGATATCAACTTGATTCACCTCCTTATCAAGAACATCAATGTAATTAACCATCGGGGTCATTGGATTTATTAGAAAACTTCCCCATGTTAAACACAACTTTTTCATCTCCTACTCGCATTGTGAGTTCACCTTCCGCCACATCTATAAGAGTACGACCCGCTCTGAAGAAAGGCCTTCCAAAAATAAGAGGAACTCTCGGGTCCATATCATAATCAACAACTACAAAATCTGCGGGGAATGTGAATTTATCAACTCCAACAAAAACATCTTCCGCAATTTCCACCGGATAAGCTATTGAACGGTTTGCTAACTCAAGTGTCATTTTGGTAGGTATGAGCTCGGGAAGTGAAAGTCTTTTCCAAACCGACAATGACATCAAATTAATGCTTGCACCAAGATCCACAGGTGCCTTGAAATTCTCAACCCCCAGGAAATTACAAGGAATCAAAAACCGTCCTGGATCACCAAGTTTAGTAGGCAACTTCTTAAGCAACACCGCGGAACAATTTTTGTTCATGAAGCATTAGGCAAATCAACCAATTTCTCGTTGTTCGAAAGAAGGTCCTTAATCATCTTGGTAAACTTAGGCATATTAGCTAAATCCTCCGCAAAAGATATATTGATATTCAATTGCTTAATCATCCTCAAGAAGTTGGACACTTGTATATCATCTTTGTTCTTAAGCTTCTCCTTTCTCAATCTAGAGGGATATGGAAGAGTTGGTTTTGGTAAAGTTTGAGTGATGGTTATTGAAGGACTCTCTTTGTTGGTGTCTTCATTGATAGGTGTGGAAGGTGAAGGAGTAATAGGTGTAGGGTTTGAAGGTGTAGAACTAGAAGATGAAGGCTTGTCACAAGGATGAAACTTAAAAGGTGTCACCAAAGAAGGTTTAGGAGGAATTGAAGGATCATTGGTCTCTACTCCTTGTAGTGATGGCATTTACACTTACCCTTAGACTGGTTTGAGTGTTGGAGGGTAAAGCACCTTGTGGTCTTTGATTTAGAAGCAACATAAATTTCTTGTTAGTTTCCTCATGTATTTCCCTCATTCTCTTCTCATTGGCTTGAAACCTCCTTTCATTCTCTTGATTCATTTTGTGAATAAGCTCAATAGTGTTAAAATCATTTGGTACATTCCCTTGAAAGCCTTGAGGTTGGAAAGGTGGAGGTTGATTATAGAACCCTTGGTTATTGCCATGAAAGTTGTTTCCTTGATTTTGAAAGTTATTGGGTGCTCTATTATTGTTGTGCCCTTGGTAATTTCCCCTTGGCCCTTTATTTCTTTGAAGCAATTGTGGAGGATTTGGTTGGTTTTGGGTGGGTTGATGGGGTGGGAAACCGAGTGGAGCAAGGTAATTGTTAGACGTGTAAGAGAGATGGTTAGGGTTGATGTTAGGTTTAAAGTGCTCTCTTTGTTCATCTTGATAAGCATAGCTTTCACCTTAAAATTTTTGAACTTTAGCACATTGCAAATATAAGTGAGGTCCTCCACATGTTTCACAAGATAAGGTGATAGCATTGACATTTTTTGTAGAAGAATTGTTCAAGGAAACCTTCATAAAGTCTTGAATCATTGCTTGTTGCATCTTTTGACTTTGGTTCATTTCTTGAAGTTGTAAAAGGATTTTACTCTCATATGGTCTAGAAGCACCCTCTTGAACAACATGTAAATTCTCATCTCTTTGATTATCTGTTTGAACCATAGATTTTGTCTCAATGATATCCCATGCTTCTTGTGTGGATTTTGAAAGAATGTTCCCACCCGCGGTCGAGTTAAGGGAATCTTGATGGTGAGGTTTCAAAGCATTGTAAAAGGTGTTGATTTGATGAGCTTGGTTAAAACCATGGTTTGGGCACTTTCTCAACGACTCTTTGAACTCTTCCCAAGCCTCACTAAAGTTTTGGTCTTGATTTTGTTGAAAACCTATTATTTGGTTTCTCAAGGCGGTGGTTCGTGAAGGAGGAAAGAACTATTTCACAAATTTCTTCTTTAAATCCTCCCAAGTGAAAATGCTCATAGAAGGTTGCTTGTCTAACCAATTCCTAGCACTACCCTATAAGGAGAAAGGGTATAGGATCATCTTAATAGCATCAGGAGGGACCCCATTATACTTAAGTATATTTCAAAGTGACATGAATCTCTTGATATGTTCATGGGGATCATCCATGGGTCTCCCTAGAAAGGGAATAGAAGAAACCATATTGATCATGTTTGTCTTAATCTCAAAAGTGTTTGCGGGTATCTCGGGTGTAACACCCCCAAATTTATACAACTCAATACAGCGGAAGACTAGTTGGTGTTACGGGATAGCACATTACTCACATCATAGACAACGCATAAAAATCGCGTCGTTTAATAATAAAGCATTTCCATTCATAAATATAAAATTTACATAGGTCCCAAGTCATATTATTTCATACAAAGTTTTACAAAGTATTTGAATGGAAATTATTGTATAAGTGCGGGCCATGAATTCTTATCGTCTTCCCGAGAATTACCTTCAAGAAACTTGTGATAAACCAAGACCATCTTCAAGACCACCATTCTTCATGAACACCTTGTGGAAAATCAGCCCCAAGACACCAAGGAAACTCTTTTGTAGATGTTATGATCACCTCCAATCAATAAGTCTTCAAAAGGACATCATCTTATGCAAGAATAACATAAGATTTGTGGTTAAATTTGGATCAAATGGGTGTTTTGGTGTTGTTTTTGGACGGCAAAATTGAGAGAGAGATGAGGGAATGGAAGTTGTTTTCCATGTTAGAAATGAAGTAAATGGTAAAGGTTGATGGTTTTGCTAAGTTGGTGGAGTAGCTTTTAAGCTAAGCTAACAAGTGTTAGCTTAGTTGCTACAATGTTGACACATCACTTGTGTGGTGTCTTCTTTAGCCGTAGGTTAGTGGGGGTGGGGCAAAACTTGTTTTTGTCTCATCCCCAATTATTTACGGGTACTCCTCGATTCTGGTTTCCTCGATTTACGTGCCCTCGGGTTTTTTTACGAAAAACGTTTTTATAAATTATGAATCAACGGCACAAAACGAATCTAATAAAAATTGTCTCATCAAAAACAGAGTTCGAAAACGTAAATACGTAATCCTAAGGTTTCCGGTTTAGTCGTAAAGGACGTTAAAATAAAACCGTAAGTCCTAATCGTTTCTCGTAAATTTGTGAGTTTATGAACCAACACAAATTTAAAATTCCAAAATAATATTCACGGATAAATTTATTTTCTGAAATGTCGGACTGTCACCAAAGACGGTGTATGTAAACGTAAGCACGTAACGTTGAATCCTCCGGTTTAGACGTAGTCGATGCTACTTCAAGACGTAAATCCAAATTTCTTCCCAAAAATAAGTGAGTTCATAATATAACATTAAAATAATATTTTTAAATAATACTTGAGAATAAAATATCAACCATAAATTGACGGATTGTCACAACATTTACCCATAAACAGGATCTTTGTCCTCAAAGATCATCTTACCTTACTACTCGCTTCTTATAGAGTTAAAGCCATGTGGGTATTTCCTCCACATTCGATCTTTTCTCACAAGTGTAATTCATTACAATACGCGAGTTTCATCAAACATAACTATGGGAATAAGATCAGGCTTAATGTTGACTTACTTTCTCTATCCATGATGTTCACGGGTTTTTGATGAATGCAACTTTTCGCCGATCTAAACTTCATTAATGAATAGTCAGATTTTCACTTGATATGCATTTTATCAAGTTCGATATACGAAACATAATTCACGTAGCTCTTGAAGTCCTAGGGTAGATCCAGCTTATATGCCTTTTAAACCAATCTTTTACATCATCTCAATGGTCCCATATAACGGGGACTTATATCCCATGATCTTTCAGATCACCAATTCATTTTTCCATGGTTAAAATCTTTGGCATAACTTTGCTACCCATCTGGCACTTCAAGATCTACATTTCATATTCACATAACCTCCTGCCCACTACCGGCAGTCAATAATCAGATCCTAATTTTGACAATCATTTCAGGTCTCACGGGTCGGGTATTTTGTAAGGTTAGGTTTGTCATCATAGCAAACCTTAAACCTAAAAGACATGTCCAACTCACAGTGGGTGTATGTCGGGTGTCTTCATCTCAACTCCTGCTTACAGATGCTCTAATTTCTAAATCTTAACAAGATTCAATCTCGATCCTAATACGATAGTTATCAATGATAATATCTCCAAAGGAAAATGATTATGCGGTTTATTACCAAAGGTCAATCATTCAAATATAAAACAACACTTATAGTATTTTGTATCGTTACTTTACCTCGTCCCTTCGATTAGGGTGGTACATAGTACTCTCATCAAGGTTCGTTCTCAATGACTTCTAAGCAAATCTCTAGAAATTCGATGCGAAGTGAGGATCTTGATATAGATGATCGATACAGGCACACCATGTTTACATAACTCCTTTGAATACAAAAGAGTCTATTTCTTCATCAAGATTCTATCATTAACAAGAATGATATTAGCAGATTTGGTCAGTCTGTCGACGATGACCCAAATCGAATCAAATTCAGATGATGACCTTTGCAATAGTTAGACGTTTACTAATGTATGAGGCAATGTCTGCCTTCATAATCTGCCATTAGTACAACCTCTTCTGATAATGATACATTAAATCAGAAATGACAGGAATAGAATACTTATACTTACAGATTCCAACATAACTATATCTCATAATCCTCCATATTTAGACAATCACAAGCGGTCTTTTATACATTTAATGCCATAGGCTTCTCAAATCTAATGGTTCATATTAGCTGCGAACCCCTTTTTATTATCTATATTATCCTTTTTACAAACATTGTTTATTTTTATATTGTTTGGCAATTTATTTTGCACAATCTTAATGGATTCTCTATCCTTTCTATATTATGTGTCAGTAATTATATTCACCTTCCCTGATGAAATAAATATCATGTCCAAAATTTACTCAGAATTTCTTTCTTCATATTTTCTAAGTTTTAGTTTCTTCTTAACTATCATTTTTATCCGTTTTACTCAATCCGACGTCTAAAGCGTCAATAATTATTACAACTAATTAAATAATAAATATTCAATTTTTATGAAGCGTAAACGTAAAGATTTTAAATTTCTTAGTCCGTCTAATTATATGAAAATGTTCAAAATAATTTTTAATTTAATTAACACGATTTTTGTTGATTTATCAAAAATAATTAGTAGGGTTCGTAAATGTTCGAAAAATCTTTGTTTATATTTTGGTCAAAAATTTTATTAATTGAAAAGAAAAATTTGTCGTTTCAAATTTCAAGTTATGGTTTAAATGTTTTCCTCAATTCCGCTTAGGTTGTTTTGAGGTATGAGCAAACATTTACCCCTAAACAGGAGTTTAGTTAAATGATTTGTGTATAAGGGAATAATCCCTTAAAAATCCTTTGTTAAAACATTTGTCAAAACATATTTGCACTTTCTTTTTGGTAAGGCCAAAAGTCTTAAAAGGGCTCTTAATTTTTGAAGAGTCAATATAGATTCCATTATCTTTTAATCACACGGTCAATTAATGTAAAGGATTAAGTCTTAAATCATATGTTAAATATTCAAGGTACAAATTTTCACTACTCGGCCGACTCAGTGCATTCTACAAATAATTATTAACTCATTCTTATTCTTATAAATAAACAAATGGTCCTTAATGATCACAAGCATGAATTTATCAAATTACAGCCTACACACGTGATTCATCAATTTATGAATGCTACTCGTGCATTAGTCAATCCAAACGTCATTACGTGAAACTTATAATGTTCATTACAAGTTCTGGATGTAGTGATTGGAATAGATAATCTTCTTCGCGGACGCGAAGTTGATAATAACCATTCCGTGGATCAAATCTTTTTAAAACATACGCTAGAACCTTGTAAATGATCTAACAAATCTTCCATTTCGAGTTATGGATATCGTTTTCGATTGTCAATTTACTCAGTTCACAGTAATCTATAAATATAAGAAATAATAACACCATAGCTCTTCATGATGACGAGCTTGGTAGAATAAAATCTTTCTCCGACAACTCTCCCAGTTGTACGGTAATTCCTTTAATTCAGATGGTGCTGACGTACAGTGCACAAGCCACAGGTGCAGCACTGGGAATATAATCAATACCAATTTCAACTTGCCTTAATGGAAGAAGTCTAGGTAATTTACCAATAAATACCTCCTAAAGTTTCCGATAGTAGGAACATCTTTTAATAAATTCATATTAGGTTCTTTCTAGATTGCAAGATTTATGACTAGTTCATAACTATTCACGGTATACTTTTAAGTCTAAAAGCAGGATACAGCCACCTATCGGGAATTATTTAAATCACTTTTGATAATCAGCATCTTATCATTTAGGGGAATTCTACTCGAGTTCCCATCAATTAAGACAATGTCATCATGTCATAATCAATCAATCCATTCTACTGGCATTACCAACTTTTCAGTTTTATTGTCGTCGATAAGATGTGAATTTCTCAAAAGACTATTAATAACTCATAATCCTTCACAAGTTCAAGGATATCTGGAGACATAACTAGCCTTAAAAGAGTAAGGTCAACGCACAATCTACACGAGAGAATTTCAAATCAGATACAGACGAAAACATTTAACGAATATGAATATATCCCATGTTTTCATAATTTGAGTACGCATTCGAAAGCTCCTCGGATCGTTACGCAGGTCATTCAAATGAAATCTAATCAGAAGAAATGATAAGGACGTCAATACATCCAGTCGGGTATCAACACTCGGTAATCAGATACTTTTCCTAAGAATCTCACTACGGGAGAATTGGACAAGAAAGAATTGTCAATTGTCAAATAAGACAATTTCCACAGATGAGTAAATTCGACTCAGAAGAATAGATGCTACAGGCACATATGTAGGTGTCCCTAACACTATGTCCTTATTTTTCACTTCTTGCAGATCTCATAAAATTTAATCTTTCACAATCTTCAAAGAAAATTTAGTGTTTATTAATCAGTTTTATGGTGACTACTAATCAGCCTTGCATGGTCCCTTTCAAATTGTATGTAGGAGCGCAACTATATACAATTTCAAGATTAACGATGCAATACTCAGTTCGTCAAAATTTTATCATCATGTTTATAATAAAAACATTGTCATGCTTAATTCTTAAGTAAGAATCAAGAATAAATTTACAAAGATTTTCTTTATTATAAAATAGTTAAGTTTTCCAAGGTACTTTATAAACAATCTCATTTCGATAACATTCACTTATAAATCTTACTATGAATAATCCTTATAGTGATGAAAATTCACTTTTCCTCAATGGATACGGTTTTATCTTATAAAAACAATGAGTGATCTGCAAAAGAGTGATGAAAGCTTGTTCACCAAGAACTAACTACAATATGATAGGAAATGAGCTTTAGCCAAATAATCATGAGGTTCATGACCTAGATGGCACTCAGGAAGAATAATCCACAACGTAACTCAAATCAAGATGAGTACTTGTTCAATGGTTGCATCACTAATGCGAACATTAGGATGATGCAATAAAAGATAGATAACATCGATACATGTAGGATTTAGCAATCAAAGGTAGTCTTTTTCATTAATCACAAACAAGTCAAAATTGTACCGTAACACATTACGTGTCACTATGTCATCAAATTCTCAGAACTCATCCTACCAACTGATATCTCAGTTAAGTTAGGGATTTTTAAAAGATACCACAGTGAATACTAATCTACAAGAGTCATTAGGTGTTCCACATGTCCCGAAAGATCCATCGGTCCCAATTCAGAAGAAGATTTCTTCAATTTATTTCCTGGATACTGGGCATCCTCATTATTGGACAATAGCCCAGGAACAACTCTTAACACGAACTAACAATCATCAATCACAGAACTTAACGACTTCCTCTTAACAATTTCTTATTCCATACAAGTTAAATTTTACTTTATTCAAGTCCCAACCAACTTATTACAATTCGATATCCTACCTCATTCTCCAATACTTTTTATTTTTAGATCTTAATAGGACAATTAAAGCTCGTTATTATCAACACTTAATTTCCAATCCTATAATTCCTTTATCGATAATTATCAAATGAGTCACTAGTATGAAATGACTCACACATTCAATCAGACTTCTCGGAAAGGTACTAGTGGCATGAGGCTTTTGGGTAATGGTTCCAATGACAGCCTCAAGTGAAACATTTACCCCTTTCGATTTCAAATGACATCTTTCTAGGTGGATGACAACGAATCAGATGACATCTTTCTAGGTGGTAATGTTTTTTCAAACTCCACTCTATAAGGAAAGATCATCATGACATCGATATCAGTTTTAATCTCGCCAATTCTTTTTCAATATCACAATCAACTAATATCTACATTTCTACGAATATCAACCATTTTGTTGGGATCATAAATATCCACAACTTGGTTTTGATCTAGGATAGCTAGAATTCCTACGAGAATAGCTTCACTTAATTTACTAGGGGATTTAGGGTTCCTTGTGACAATCTACGTCGTATAAATACCTCGTATAAATATCAAAATAATTATCAAACGATCATGTAATCAAATTAAATCATATATATATATATATATATATATATATATATATATATATATATATATATATATATATATATATATATATATATATATATATATATATAATCCAAGTTATATATATATTAAAATAACACTTCTCAGTCTGGCCTTGTCGGTAACTCGGGAATTCTTCGGCACCGTTATAGTCAAAAGATTTTTAGACATTTTTAGAAAAATGTTTATAGTTAAAAGATTTTGAAATGTTTTATTCAAAACCTTGGTTTTAAAAATCTTTCGTTCTCTATAACGAGAGCTCTAGTACCAAACTGTAACACCCCCAAATTTATACAACTCAATACAGCGGAAGACTAGTTGGTGTTACGGGATAGCACATTACTCACATCATAGACAACGCATAAAAATCGCGTCGTTTAATAATAAAGCATTTCCATTCATAAATATCATATTTACATAGGTCCCAAGTCATATTATTTCATACAAAGTTTTACAAAGTATTTGAATGGAAATTACTGTTTAAGTGCGGGCCATGAATTCTTGTCGTCTTCCCGAGAATTACCTTCAAGTACCTGAGATAAAACATGTTAAAAGAAAAGGTCAGCGATAACGCCGAGTGAATTCATAGAGTTTAATAAAATCCATCAATATAACATCGGTATAAAATTATTATCGAAAATCATTTTGTACAAATCCATGTAGTAGGCCATAAAATAGCCAAAGTCATTTTATACAAATTCTTATCAAAAGTTATAATATAGGCATTTGCCTTCGAAATCATTATACGAGCCAATGTCGTAAAAACATCATACAATACGTTTTATAACGTTGTATAGATTAAATAAAAACCGTTATATGAATATGGTTATATAAAACCAAAACACGAACATAATATCAATAGTATGACCCCGTATTGCTAGTCAGGCAATACATCGTAATTCGGTGTGTATAGTAGTATTTCGTTAACTGGATTATTATAAGCCGCATGACATTGTTACCTTACTACAACAAACAATGGGTAGCTAGCCCGAAACTCATTTGCCCATCTAAATTAGCGTGTCGTCACAAAGGTCACGCTATGGAAATCTTCTCATACATAAATTCGCTTACCAATCAATGTGGCACGACGGGGATCAACCGTCAAGGCGCGAACTGGGGTGATCATCCCCAAATAGTACTATTATATGCATAAGCGTTTACCAAATCCCGGTAGTTCACAATTCATGCTAATGGGACTTTTAGTGACATAACCTAACTTTAATATTCCATTTAATTTCATCTATCGGGTCATTTAATCATTTATCGGGTCATACAATCATTCGGGTCCAAATCAATAAACAAACAATCGGGACAAATAGTGTCCTATTTTATAAAAACTAACATGTTATCTCCCTCGCGGGTTTATTAAAACATTTATAAAAACATTTAAAAGAGTGCGAGGCTATGAACTCACGTTGATGTGGGAAGGCGGGTTATCGGCAATTCGGACGTACGGTACGTGCTTCAATTACAGAAACCTAGACAAATAATACTCGTCTTAGACTCTTGTCCAATGACTTTATAAAATAACAATTATGTATACATATGATGATTATATATATATGATAATCAAGTGGGTTTATATATTCTCATTCACTCATTTTTGTGTTTATGTATTGGTAACTTCTTACTAGTTTACTAGTTTTACCGATTTACATGTTTTAGGCCCAATAGGCCCATTACAAGCCCAATATATTATATTAGCCCAATTATACTTTTATTATCAGTATCATACTTTACATGTTGGGCCCAAATGGGTTAAGCCCAATAAATAAGTTTATAAGTGTTTTAGCCCAATTTGTTGTATTATTAGTCTAATAAAGTTAACTTAACTCGTTAATGTCCGTATGTCATATAGTTCGGGTTTTTATCGGTTTTTACTTGTTATATATGTCTATATATCAGTATATGAGTTTATAAAAGTTTACATTAGACGGGTCCAACCGTCTAAGTTTTATTTAACAAAAACGTTAATTTTACGGCAATAGCCAAAAAGTCGGAAAAATCATGTTTATAGTTTTATAATTTATAAAACTTATCAAACTACCATTTTTATAAAATGTCCATTTATTTATCCTTATACATATTTATATAAATGTATTATATAAGTTAGTGGGTTTTTATTCACATTTTATACTATTTTTATTTGAGTGCTTATATAATACTATTATACTTTAATTTCCAAAATCTGATTTTTATTTTCATGTTCACCAAAACTGTCATATCTAGAGTTCTATATGGAGATAGAAGCTCAAATTTTTATGACATAAACTACATAATATGTGCTCCATTTAACTCTACTATAGCTACTGTTGAATCAGACTTTAAGTATTTTCTAAAAATCGTCCAAAACAGTGAACTCAGATTTGTACTCTAAACTTGTTTTGATCATATCTCACTCATCCTAATAATTTCATTGCATGGCCAACTCTCACATGTGTACAAGACATATTAATTACTGTATATCCATTAATCTATTCCATTTTATCAGTTCATGACATGGTTATTTACTGTTTTTATACAGCCTACCATTTAAACAAGATTTAACCATTTTACATGTAGTTTGTCCATCTTTTTACCCATGTTAATCCAATCTATCAACACCAAATCCCCACGTAATATTTTTAATCATCATATATCATCATACATATATACATTTAAGAAGAAAATACATGATTACATAATCAAAATTAACAAAAGGATGGAGAGGACAATCTTTATACCACCATGATGATGTAGGTTGTGATCAAAACATGGATTTTGATAAAGAAACTTGTGATAAACCAAGACCATCTTCAAGACCACCATTCTTCATGAATACCTTGTGGAAAATCAGCCCCAAGACACCAAGGAAACTCCTTTGTAGATGTTATGATCACCTCCAATCAATAAGTCTTCAAAAGGACATCATCTTATGCAAGAATAACATAAGATTTGTGGTTAAATTTGGATCAAATGGGTGTTTTGGTGTTGTTTTTGGACGGCACAGTTGAGAGAGAGATGAGGGAATGGAAGTTGTTTTGCATGTTAGAAATGAAGTAAATGGTAAAGGTTGATGGTTTTGCTAAGTTGGTGGAGTAGCTTTTAAGCTAAGCTAACAAGTGTTAGCTTAGTTGCTACAATGTTGACACATCACTTGTGTGGTGTCTTCTTTAGCTGTGGGTTAGTGGGGGTGGGGCAAAACTTGTTTTTGTCTCATCCCCAATTATTTACGGGTACTCCTCGATTCTAGTTTCCTCGATTTACGTGCCCTCGGGTTATTTTACGAAAAACGTTTTTATAAATTATGAATCAACGGCACAAAACGAATCTAATAAAATTTGTCTCATCAAAAACAGAGTTCAAAAACGTAAATACGTAATCCTAAGGTTTTCGGTTTAGTCGTAAAGGACGTTAAAATAAAATCGTAAGTCCTAATCTTTTCTCGTAAATTTGTGAGTTTATGAACCAACACAAATTTAAAATTCCAAAATAATATTCACGGATAAATTTATTTTCTGAAATGTCGGGCTGTCATCAAAGACGGTGTATCTAAACGTAAGCACGTAACGTTGAATCCTTCGGTTTAGACGTAGTCGATGCTACTTCAAGACGTAAATCCAAATTTCTTCCCAAAAATAAGTGAGTTCATAATATAACATTAAAATAATATTTTTAAATAATACTTGAGAATAAAATATCAACCATAAATTGACGGATTGTCACATCAGGTATAACAATAGCATCCGCATTTCCCTCTACATTTGATTGAAGGATCTCAATCAATAGTCTATTATCAACGGCGGCCATGACTTCTTGTGAGTTGATCAAAACACGATGCTCAGGATCAGCTTGATGGACAGTGTTGTTCTTGTTCTTTTTCTTCCTTTTGGTAGGAATGGGTTATACACCAAAAGGATATGTGCACGCGCTCGGGTGCGCATGCAACTCAACCCGAAGAATGAGAGAGGAGCTCTCGATCGACTTTGGAAAAGAAGGGATTATCCTATCCGAGGTTCAATAAGTAATATCAACAAGAAAGTATAATATATGTAAGTACTACTTGGGTGGCACACCACTCACCACTATCACTCTTGAAAGACCCACAAGGAAGCGTAGAAACGAGGCGGCGCGTAGCATTTAAGAGACTGCTACTTTAGAATATGTAATACACTCGCCTTATACCCCCCACACAGTGGCCTCTTTCTCAAGATCAAGTAGATTATGGTATTTATATATTGTGCCTTAATTTTGATCGATACACGTACTTAGGACCGGAACGCCCCCAAACACGGTGTATTGCAAAAACAATACTTATGGAAGTAGGTGGATTGGTTGTTCGTATCTACGTATATATATTTACATATAATAATATATCAAAAATATTTTTGTATTTATTGAGTTTTTAAGAAAATACTATATGTACGTAAAACCGAGTGAAACCAATATATACAATATATTTTTGGTGTAATCTTTTAGGAAAAAAAATTACTTTTTAATTTTTTTATGTTTTTGGGTTTAATTCTTAGGAAAGAATTGAATTTTGTGTGTTTTGTTTTTGATTTTTTTTATCTTTTTGATTTATGATACATAAAAGGAACGTTCACAAGGTGAACGGATCCCAAAATCCAATCGTAACCGTCAATCAATCGTCAATCGTAACGTAATGAACCGGCAGCGACGCCATTTAATATTTCACTTTTTAGTTCGTAATTCCCAACTCAAAACGAATTGATTGTCCAAAATATTTCAAGTTCACAAATTGTTTTTAGTTTTAGATTTTATAAATTGTTGGTAATCTAGGTCTAATTCAACAAAGCACGTAAAAAGTTGTAAAAATATTATAACTATGTAGCCGTACTATTCTAAAACAAATTGCACTTACCACAATTAATGCAAATTGTACAAATATTTAATGCACAAATTGTAAATCTACTAAAAATGTAAATTATGTAAAGTACAAGGACTAAAAATGTAAATTTTCAAACTAAAAGGACTGAAAATTTAAATCGTAACAAACTATAACCAATTTGTAACAAACTTGTAAAACTGCCAAACTGAATTGTAACAAATCTCAAATTCCAGGGACCTTAATGTGAAAACCCTAAAAACTTAACTAATAAAAGCTGATTACAAACTTTCCTAAATTTTAGGACTAAATGGCAATCAAAACAAGATTTTAAGTAAAAACAGGTTACCAAGTAAAATAAGCTTGTTTGAGCTTATTTCTCAATCTTAAAAGCTCTAAATTGTTGCAAAAAGCTTAAAATCAGATTATACCTAGTCAACTCTAAGGAAATTAGCCAAATCGACCTAGAACACAAGATAGCTTTTTGGAATAAGCTCAAAATAAGCTACCAGCATATCTAGACAATCATTACTCGATTTTTTTAATGAAAATGATAGAACAAGATTTAAGAAGAATGGAATGTCATAAATTATTGAAAATTATCAAGTGAATAAGCTGAAATGTGAAGTTAAGCAAAATTAGGCTTATTTGATTTTCGTTGACCAGATTTTGACAAAAAGCTGAAAAGTTCCAAATCCACTTATAATCACTTGGGCAACAAGAATATGCAATAAAATCACAAGTTTGATGAGAAGAATCAGTGGGAAATGATAAGTAGTTTAGTCTTTATCACAGAAACTTGCATTTGATCTAAGGCTTATTCAAGAGCTTATTTCTAGCTTATTTTGGAGAACTGTATTGTCTACCTTTGTTGTATGGAAAGTTCAGATGTTCATCTAGACTCAGCAACAAAAATCAACTCCTACATTCAACTAACTAAGAATTGGCATGCATTTGAATCTAGCTTGTTTTGACTGTGAAAGTGAACCCAAAGTATTTAAGAGCAATTTGCCTTTTTGATTATATGATTGACTACAAAAGCTTGCAAGTTTACTTGTACTAGTCTAGTGAGTGGTTATAAACTCTAATAAACAACTTTCATCAACTAAAACAAGAAATAACATCTGATCCAGATACCACTTATCAGATAGGAGCAAAGATAAAGCTATGAGAACTAAGATAAGCTAAAAGATTATGAAAGTTAGCACTTACAACAAATCAAGTAGCTGAAAATGAGAAATTAACATGCATCACAAAGTATTTACACGAGGTAAACAAGAATAAGCATGCAGTAAGAGTTTTAGAGGAATTCACTTAAAGAAGAACTTATTGAAATGTTTGAAGGCTACTTTAGTGATGAAGTGGAGTGTTGAGCTCACTTAATCTCTAACCACCATCCTATCTACCTTCTACAACAGCTACAATTCAGGATTCACCATCATCATCATCAAATCACCCTGTTACACATGTCTGAACAAAGAAATGGCTAGGCTGTGAGCTGGAATGAGTCTGATCATGAACACGCTACCATATAGAACTCAAATCATCTCCATTGTTCAATTAGAACAACGAAATCAATCACAAGAACAATAGGATAGAAGATTGTAGTTGAACTGAGAGTGAAAAGTAGCTTTAGGTAAAGTGAACTTTCATTAATGGTGGAATTCTGTTATAATAGAGCTAACAAACTAACAAACTCTCTCAAAGTGGTTGTCAATCACTTTGAGAGGTTTCTAACAGCTTAACTACTAACAAAAATTGAGAGAAATTTCTAAGTGTGTGTGTTTTGCACATTTAGCTACATTACATCAAATGAATACAAGCTAGGGGTATTTATCAAGTGAAAAAGGAGTGAGGATGAAGTTGGTGACGTGTCAGAACCAATCACCAGCTTCCACGTGTCTTCAATTTGATAATTGTGATTTGCTGATGAAGAACACATTTGGGCTTTTTTGATACAATGGATTTCAGCTTAATTGGTTGACTGGGTTGGCTTCATCTTACTAATGCGAGCACTTTTCATGTTAAGCACTTCCCATCAAATTCATTCTATCAATATCCACGTTCTTGGCTCGAGTATGACACATGTGATGTGTTTATTGGGTGAGAGAAAATCACACGGATCATTATCCGTTTTGGTGATTTATGATTGGAGGATCAGGCACTGTTGTGATTCGCCCCACTTGTTCTCTCTCCTTATTTATTAATCTAATGTGGTGATCCATGTATACTAAACAAAGCCCTCCCATTGGTTGATGACATAGCACACAGATTGAACATATATTAACTTTCAACTTTGGCAGTAATAGTCCTTATACTTGGCAGATTTGTGTTTTGAGCTAGAATCTTCATAATCTTTACAATTATGGTCCTTTTAACTTTAAACTTGAACACAAATGATCCCTTGACTTGTTGACTTTTTCTTTGACCATGTTTGACTTTGTTCTTGACTTTTCTAACTTTACACTTTTACTCCTTCTACTTTGAAAGTTTTCAAGAAAGGTTCTTTGACTTTGTTTGACTTGTCACTTTTCATCTTTCTTTTGTATTTTCTTCATCAATAATGGCTCGATTTCCTTGTTTGCTTCATATTTTTATCTTTTTACCTACACAAGCACAAACAACAAAGTATACCCATAATACTGCTTTTATAAATCAAAATCAAGTATTTTACTTTGTGTTTTAGGGTTAATTATGATATAATTGATATGAGATTTCACTCATATCACCAAGTAAGCCCGTTCCTGCGCCTCCTGATTCTGTTTCCTCGTCAGCTCCATCTCTTGCGCATGTTGTTCCATGAGTTGCTGGATTTCATCACGAGTGGGAAAATCCGGTCGAGCTAGAGGACCGCGTCTACGATAAGTTACAACAACAATTTTACATTATATAAAATAAGACATAAATATGAACAATTGATTTATATTTTGTTTTATTGAGGATATTTAACCTGCTAGAAGTGTTATTGTCACCACCCGGTAACTTCCTGCCTTATCCCGACACATTTTGCTTATTTTGACTAGGCATGATTGTAGCCATTATTTCTTCAGCAGACATGTACGGGATGATCTTGGATTTAACTTGGGCTTGGAGGGCTTTCATCTTTAGCTGGGAAAGAAAAAAAAACTGTTTAAAACAAATAAAATTAGTTACTAAAGCATGTAAGTTATATATTACTTACATATCTTTCCTCGTTTTATTTTTTTAAACGTGCCATTATTTGAATGCCCCTTCCTCCACAATTCAATCAGGTCCTCGTAGAGCCCTTCCTTGACTTTCTGTAAAATATCAAATAAATTAATAACGAGCTATAATAAATAAATAATATAAACGCTTTTAATAAAATCACAAAAATTATAAAGAGTCTTACGTATTCATTCCTTCCTTAGGCGAATGGTTTTTTGCCTTGAGTGGTCGGTACTGTGTTTTTGGAACGATTAACAGTATTAATCTCACTTCTTGCCACCCTACTTAGATGTGACCACCACTCAACCAAGTCAACCCAGTCATCTTTGGTTCTATGGTCCCACATTTTCTGCGGCGGTACATGTGCTTCTGCTTGTGCGAGCGTCTCATAAACTGAATACTATTGCTTCTTGATCCCGTTCATGTGTTTTCTATACAGCAACCTCAGTTCGAGTTCCAACGCAAGCTTAACCCGATCCAACACCCGATACACACCCTTGCCACACACCACCTGAGTATGATCATTGTACCATGGCTGGAGGTCGAAATATGTCTACATAAAAACATATGAATTTAAATAAACAAACAAATTAGACATAACACAAATATCTAAATGTCGATAACAATAACAATATAAGTAAAATAAACAATTTTGACCTCAAGTTTAGGAAGAATATGAACTTTATAAGAGTCTGGAATTTCGTCCCATTCGCAAGCAAGGGGAACTGTTCAGACTAATTCCCCATAAGGTGAGTCAACAGGGATGCATAATCGCCCAGAGTATGGAAGGTTTGCGGATCCTTAAAATTCAAAGCCAATTGTCAAAGGTCTTTCGTTATTTGCTCTGTACGCATTCCTTAATCTTGTACTATTGGTCTCAAAACGTTTATTTGAACCTACAAAAGATATGTTATTTACTCGTAAAAATTCAAGTGACATAAATTATAAATATCAGTGTTATAAAAAAAATATAACGATTTCTTACGTTGACACTGGGCCGGTACAGGACGTGTGGGCCGTCTGGGTGGATCACCACCAGCATCCCCAATGTGTGATCTAGGAGCTACACACACCATCTGTAAAATAACAAGTTCATATCAGTATACACATTTTATCAATATACACATTTTAACATATAAAATAATTTCATTAAAAAAAATTATACACAATTTAGTTAACCAATTAATACTAATACACAAATTCATATTAATATACACATTTTAACATATAAAAACATTTTCATTAAAATACAAAATTACACATTTAAACAAATAAAAATAACTCTTCATCATTTAAGCGTATAACAATTGTTTCATTCAAACTACAACTTAAGCATATAATAATCGTTTACAAAAAAAAATTACACATTAAAGCATATAACAATTGTTTCATTCAAAATACAACTTAATATCAATTGTCATCTTTAGAATCATCGCTAGATAAAACTTCTTCAACATCATTACTAGGGTTCACTTCATCATCATCAGACACTAAATCATCATCACCATCATCAACATCATCATCAACATCATCAATGACGTGTGCAACGACCTCATCTTCAATATTAATAATATCATCATCAACCGGTGGGGCGTCCACTTCCGTCGGTTGAGTATTTACACTCAAATCCGTAAGATCCAAATTAGGCAAACCAACAGACAGTGTAGCATTTGATGAACTGCTACCATGTATAACATCTTCATCGGACTCTGCCACATCTCAATGATAAACCTGTTCGACGACCTTCCAATGAAGCGGTCGTCTAGCAAGGTCTTCAAGGTAGAATACTTGTGTTGCTTGTGTCGGGAAAATGTGTGGGTTATTTTAGTGAAATAGCCTATCGGTCAAAATATGATGTATGCCTTGCTAAGTGTAAGAACGTCTGTTGCGTTTGGTGTAATTGGTAGGGTTAATTGTGTCAAACCATTTACATCGAAACAACAAACCCTTTCGGTCACCGATATAAATGAGCTCCAGAATTTCTTCGAGTTGACCATAATACATCTCTCCATCAAACCCCGGGTGTTGAAACTCCGCTGCATTGAGTGGCACGAAGTATATCACGTTCACGTACCACAAACTTCACATCGTTCACTATGAAAGCGGGGTATGTACATGAACTAATAGGTCCACATGCCAAAGAGAATACTCGTCACTATAACCCCCGCTCACTTTTTTTCACGAGTCTACAAAAAAGAGACACAAAGAGGTTTATTAGATGAGAAATAACTCCAAGGTAATATATCTAATGTATTTACCTTGTTATTAAACCACGCAGGAAAACTCATTTCCACATTATCAGGCGCTTCTCTGCAAAGGTTCATGATATTAGAAGAAGTCATCGAGAAAGAAGATTTTTCAAAATTATAAAATAAAAAAAGGAAGAAACATACTCGTTGTAAGCCGAGATGTCTGCTTCGAGTTCAGGACTGTTGTTAAGTATAAACCACGTAACTGCCTGCATGTCGTCATTAGTCATACGAGTTGGTTTGATTCCACCCGTCAGTGTGCATACGGTCCGGAACACCTCGAATTTATCTGGTTGTCCAGGAAAATCGTCTTCATTTCTGCCAAGGCGGTTAAATCTCGTCTCGACATCCTTAAGGTAACGCGAACAAAAAGTTAATGCCTCTTCTTCAACATAATACTCAGCAATAGAACCTTCAGGCTTTGCTTTATTTCGTACATAATTCTTTAGCTTTTTCATGTATCTTTCAAATCGATACATCCACCTGCCGCGAGTAACGGACCCTAGAATAGCCTCATCGGGTAGAAGTATAACCAAATGAGTCATTATGTCGAAAAAAGCAGGAGAAAAGATTTTCTCTAAATTAACCATCATAATGATCAATTTCTTATTTGCTTCTTTCATGTCCTGCATAGTCAAACTTCGAGCACAAAGTTGCTTAAAGAATAAGCAAATCTTGATTATAGGTTTTGCAACGTCTTTGGGCAAGTATTGTTGCACTCCATAAGGAAGTAACTGATGCATCATTATATGACAGTCATGAGATTTCAGGTTCGTTATATTGTCATCGTCAACGGTCAATTTTTTCTTGAAGTTGGATCCAAAGCCATCAGGTAGTCTGACTCCATTGATGAATTTACAAAAAAAGTTTTCTTTTTTCTGGAGTGAAAGATAACTTTGGATGAGACTTATCGAACTTCCCGTTATATTTTTTAACTAACCACAACTCCTTTCGGACTCCCATTTTTTACAAGTCTAGCCTTGCCTTTGGCGTGTCTTTGGATTTGTCGTTCTATAACAGGGTATTCAGTAAAGCCTCAAGGAAATTCTTTTCGATGTGCATGACATCGTAATAGTGTTTTAGTAGAAGAAAGGGCCAATACTCAAGATCACAAAAGATAGAACGCTTACTCCAGGTCAATTCAACATCTCGATTATGGGGGCAGATCTCTATAGCAATTGTTTTATGTTTCCCTGGTTTACGTTTAAAGACTTTACTAATCTGCAATTGGATATCAAGTTCTAAAAACTTTTTAGGTTAAGGCTTATGTTTGGGAGAACCGTAGAATTCCTTAGATTTTTTTCCTTTCTGGATGATTTATTCTTAACCATCTTCTGTAACCAACATAAACGATTTTGCTATTGAAACGCATTGATAAAGTGTCCACATTACAAGTAGGGCATGCGTGGTAGCCTTGCCCAGTCTACCTAGAAAAACTACTTCAAGCTGGAGAATCATTGATGGTCCATAAAACCGCCGCTTTAATTTTGAAATGAGTACCCGCAGCAACGTATTTTGTCCAGAATCCCTCCCATAAATATTTGAGTTCTTTAATCAGAGGCTGCAAGAAAAAATCAATGTCCTTTGTAGTTGATTTAGGGCCGGGAATTAACATCGTCAACATTAAAGAAGTTTCTTTCAAACACATCCACGGTGGTGTGTTGTATGTTGTCAATATAACCAGCCACATGCTGTAGTTTTGGCTCATCATGCCATAAGGATTAAAACCATCAACAACCAACCCTAATCGAACGTTTCTAGGGTCACAAGAGAACTCAATTGTCATCATGTCAAAATACTTCCATGCTTTACCGTCACAGGGGTGATTCATTTTACCGTCTTCCTTAGACTGTCCAGTCGCATGCCAAGTCATCCACTTTGCTATGTCTTTTATGTTGAACATACGTTGTAGTCTAGGTTTTATCGGAAAGTAACGCACCACCTTGTTGGAAACTAATTGCGTCCCCTTTTTTTCTTTGGGTTTTTCTATTTACTCGCATTACAGATTGGACATGTTTCCCTTGCCTTGTTTTCCGGTGATCCCCAGTATAAAAATCAATCATTTATACAAGCATGGATCGATTTGTATCCTAACCCGATCTTTTTGTATGTCTTTTTTATTTCATAGTATGAAGACGTGAAATTGTATCCTTTAATAAGGGAACATGCATTCTGGAGAGGAGCTAGAATTTTGTTAAACCCGGCATCAGTTATTTTGTGTAAAACCTTGATGTGCGAAATCTCTGATGTAAATTCCAATGTGCTCATATCACAACCCGGGTACAACTTTTGGGTAGACCTAGCAAGTAACTCTTCAAACTCGTTACTAGGACCCGATGTTTGGGTTGGTTGATGACCGGTTGTTTGAGTTGGTGGAGTTTGAGAGGGTGGAGTTTCAGATGGTGGATTTGGAATATTATTTGCAGAAATATCTTGAAGAACGCATCCATGTGAATGCGATCAGGTGAATGTGGTAATAGTAGAGGTAACAGAAGAATTGGTTTACCGTGATATATCCAAGTGGTGTAATGTTTGTCAAAACCGTATTCGGATATGTGTGCCTCAAGTTGGCTGAAGGTAACCAAAATTTCACGGTTACAACAACGACTACATGGGCAACAAAGCTTTTGTGAGATGGGGTGCAAAAATATCTCACAATCCTCGATGAATGCAAAAATACCATCCAAAAATTCATTGGAATTACGATTGGATACAGTGGTCCAACTATTATTTATTGCCATAACTACGTTGCAAATAAACATACTCAGGTAAATTATATTTTTATACGTAAAATGTCATACTAACCAAATGAATATGAACTCTTTTGTTTCTTTCTAGTGCAACTATGGAAGGCAATCCTAACCCACCTTTTGAATGTTTCGTCCCATATATGAATGCGTATAACCAGTTTACTATTTGAGAAAATTTCGGCAGCATTTTCCCTCTACTCCCCAAATATGCGTTTAAAGACATATTCGTAGGAGTAAAGGAGAAACACTGTCGAAATCATCTCAAATAATAAACCAGTTATACGCATTCATATCCTAAATGAGACAAAACATCAAAAAGCAGTCCCAAACAGGGGACTTTCCGAAATTAATTCCTAATAAATTAATTTTGGACGGGTTTTCTATAGGTTGATTAACTTCAGACGGAAATTTTCCGAAATTAATCGATAAAATCCTAAAACATTCCTAAAATTATTTACTACAAACGACTAACAATCCTATATCATATATATATAATATAATAAACATATGCATAATATTAATTACACACCTCGGTTCTTGGCTGTGACTCGGTTCCCTGCGAATGTGACTTGGGTCTCGGCTACGACAAACATATAAAAAAATTAAACTCGTGCATATTTCATATTAAGCGAAAATCCCGATATAAGCAAAAACAAACACTCACCTTTGGTGGTGGCTACTGCTGTTGCTGCTGGCGCGATGGTGGTGGTGGCTACTGCTGCTGCTGATGTGGTGGTGATGTTGCTGTTGACTGCCGCAACGGTGGTGGTGACGAATTAAACTAGCAAAAAAACAAAATTAAACTACATATAAGCTGAAAACATTTAAGCTGAAAACATATAAGCTGAAAAAGTATAAGCTGAAAATATAAGCCAAAACAACCTGTCGTGGTGGTATTGCTGGCGTCGGTGGTGGTGGTGGTATTGCAGCCGACTCAAAATTAAACAAATTAAATATATTATCAAATTATCATTA
The DNA here is from genome assembly GCA_025667525.1 of Glebionis coronaria. Taxonomy (NCBI): domain Eukaryota; kingdom Viridiplantae; phylum Streptophyta; class Magnoliopsida; order Asterales; family Asteraceae; genus Glebionis; species Glebionis coronaria. The sequence goes on along the minus strand of CM046874.1, from coordinate 38,140,861 downwards.
TGATTATCATTATAACAAAATTAAAAAAATTATCATTATTATTATAACAAAGTTAGACAAAATATCATTACATTCTAACAAATTTAAACAAATTATCATTAAAAATATAAAAATCAGTTACCTTTATATAGATTGGTGGGTCGGATTGGTGGTGGTGGTGATGGGTTGGACGGACTGGTGGTGGTGATGTGTCGTGCTCGTGAGTGTGGTGGTGGGAGGGAGTGGTGGTGATAGGTGGGAAGAACTAGTGGTGATGGGTGGGACGGAGTGGTTGTGACAGAGATGAGACGGAGGTCGATTGGTGGTGGAGATGAGACGGAGTAGTTCGATGTGTTTTTTTTAACAAAGAATGAGAGAAAGAAGATAAGATATACCTGATCTATATCGTCACTTAGGGACGACCTCCTCTTTGTAATTTAGGGACGACATGGTCGTCCCTAAGTGAATTAGTATTATTATTAATTTTTGATAGTTTAATACTTAGGGACGACTTTGTCTTTGAAACTTAGGGACGACTTAGTCGTCCCTAAATTTTGGGGACGACCAAGTCGTCCCTAAGTACATACCGAAAAAACTAAACCCCATAGCGGGTGATTCAAATTTTCGCCAAAAGTTTCCAAAAATTGCTAAGTGTTTGAGGGTTTTTTTAGGGACGACTCTGCTATAATATTTAGGGACGACCAAGTCGTCCCTAAGTGTTTTTCATATATTTTTTGCATTACACCTTTTATGTAATAAAATTAATATTAAAAGTTAATAATAAAAATTAATAATTAATATTAAAATATACGTTATACTTAGTTTGTAATAATAACAATTGAGAAATACTGATGAGTCGATATGTTACGGTTATACGTTATAGGTTCAACTGATGAGTCGATATGTTACAATTATACGTTAGAGGTTCAAATGATGAGTCAATATGTTAGGGTTATACGTTATAGGTTCAACTGATGAGTCGATATGTTACGGTTATACGTTATAGGTTCAACTGATGAGTCGATATGTTATGGTTATATGTTAGAGGTTCAACTGATGAGTCGATATGTTAGGTTTATATGTTATAGGTTCAACTGATGAGTCGATATGTTACGGTTATACGTTAGAGGTTCAACTGATGAGTCGATATGTTACGGTTATACGTTAGAGGTTCAACTGATGAGTCGATATGTTACGGTTATACGTTACATGTTCAACTGATGAGTCGATATGTTACGGTTATACGTTGGAGGTTCAACTGATAAGTCGATATGTTACGGTTATACGTTAGAGGTTCAACTGATGAGTCGATATGTTAGGGTTATACGTTATAGGTTCAACTGATGAGTCAATATATTACGGTTATACGTTAGAGGTCTAACTGATGAGTCGATATGCTAGGGTTATACGTTAGAGGTTCAACTGATGAGTCGATATGCTAGGGTTATACGTTATAGGTTCAACTGATGAGTCGATATGTTACGGTTATACGTTAGAGGTTCAACTGATGAGCAAACATGCTAGGGTTATACGTTATTGGTTCAACTGATGAGTCGATATGTTACGGTTATACGGTAGAGGTTCAACTGATGAGTCGATATGCTAGGTTATACGTTAGAGGTTCAACTGATGAGTTGATATGTTACGGTTATACGTTAGAGGTTCAACTGATGAGTCGATATGTTACGGTTATACGTTAGAGGTTCAACTGATGAGTCGATATGCTAGGGTTATACGTTAGAGGTTCAACTGATGAGTCGATATATTCTGGTTATACGTTAGAGGTTCAACTGATGAGTCGATATGCTACGGTTATATGTTAGAGGTTCAACTGATGAGTCGATATGCTATGGTTATACGTTAGAGGTTCAACTGATGAGTCGATATGCTACGTTTATACGTTTGAGGTTCAACTAATGATTCGATATGCTAGGGTTATACGTTATAGGTTCAACTGATGAGTCGATATGTTACGGTTATACGTTAGAGGTTCAACTGATGAGTCGATATGCTAGGGTTATACGTTAGAGGTTCAACTGATGAATCGATATGCTAGGGTTATACGTTATAGGTTCAACTGATGAGTCGATATGTTACAGTTATACGTTAGAGGTTCAACTGGTGAGTTGATATGCTAGGGTTATACGTTATAGGTTTAACTGATGAGTCGATATGTTACGGTTATACTAGAGGTTCAACTGATGATTCGATATGCTAGGGTTATACGTTAGAGGTTCAACTGATGAGTCGATATGTTACGGTTATACGTTAGAGGTTCAACTGATGAGTCGATATGTTACGGTTATATGTTAGAGGTTCAACTGATGAGTCAATATGTTACGGTTATACGTTATAGGTTCAACTGATGAGTCGATATGTTACGGTTATACGTTATAGATTCAAATGATGAGTCGATATGTTAGGGTTATACGTTATAGGTTCAACTGATGAGTCAACATGTTAGGGTTATCTGTTAGAGGTTCAACTGATGAGTCGATATGTTACGGTTATACGTTAGAGGTTCAACTGATGAGTCGATATGTTAGGTTATACGTTATAGGTTCAACTGACGAGTCGATATGTTACGGTTAGACGTTAGAGGTTCAACTGATAAGTCGATATGCTAGGGTTATACGTTAGAGGTTCAACTGATGAGTTGATATGTTAGGGTTATACGTTATAGTTTCAACTGATGAGTCGATATGTTACGGTTATACGTTAGAAGTTCAACAGATGAGTCGATATGCAAGGGTTATACATTATTGGTTCAACTGACGAGTCAATATGTTACGGTTATACGTTAGAGGTTCAACTGATGAGTCGATATGCTAGGGTTATACGTTAGAGGTTCAACTGATGAGTCGATATGTTATGGTTATACGTTAGAGGTTCAACTGATGAGTCGATATGTTACGTTTATATGTTAGAGGTTCAACTGATGAGTCGATATGTTACGGTTATACGTTAGAGGTTCAATAGATGAGTCGATATGCAGGGTTATACGTTATAGGTTCAACTGATGATTCGATATTTTACGGTTATTCGTTAGAGGTTCAAATGATGAGTCGATATGCTAGGGTTGTACGTTAGAGGTTCAACTAATGAGTCAATATGCTAGGGTTATATGTAATAGGTTCAACTGATGAGTCGATATGTTACAGTTATACGTTAGAGGTTCAACTGATGAGTCGATATGCTAGGGTTATATGTTATAGGTTCAACTGATGAGTCGATATGTTATGGTTATACGTTAGAGGTTCAACTGATGAGTCGATATGCCAGGGTTATACGTTAAAGGTTCAACAGATGAGTCGATATGTTACGGTTATACGTTATAGGTTCAACTGATGAGTCGATATGCTACGGTTATACGATAGAGGTGCAACTGATGAGTCGATATGTTACGGTTATACGTTAGAGGTTCAACTGATGAGTCGATATGTTACGGTTATAAGTTAGAGGTTCAACTGATGAGTGGAAAAGCTAGGGTCGACTAACTCGTCCCTTAATGTGTCGACCCTAAATTTGGCGGGAAATGTTGGCGGTAAATGCTGGCGGGAAAATGTTGGCGGAAAGCTAGGGTCGACTAAATCCTCCCTAAATGTGTCGACCCTAAATTTTTATCTTTATTTATGGTAGCTCTTATCCTCACAAACTCTTATCCTCTCCTACCAAACTCACCACCACCACCACCCGATTTTGCATAAGATGGATTCGCTTGAAACTTATAAGTGTCGATGTGGAAAGGGATATATAGTGTTAAGACAGTCATATCAACGTCATAGCTTTGGTAAACTTTACTATGCATGTCCTCTTTCGAAGGTAAACAATCTAATATTTTATTTATGTAATACGTGTGATTATTAAAATGACATGTCATGTTATTTCTTTACTTTGTAACAGCCAAAAGAAGAATATTATGGATGTAAATATTTTAAATTGAAGGATGATTTTGAGCTCGAACTCTGTATAAGATCTTCTCCTGGATCTTCAACACCTCAAGGTTCACATCCAAGTTATTCTACAGGCCCTTCTCAATCTGCACCCACTGAGTGCTCAAATTGTAAGATCAAAGATCTAAAGATAAAGATGCTAGAGGCAAGACTAGAAATGGAAAGGCATCCTGAAGACCACGCATGTCAATCTGTTGCAATACTTCAAGAGCTTTTAAATGAAATGGAAAATCTTAGCTTTGAGTAGTAATCTGTTTGTTATTTTAATGTGTTAATTTATATTTTATTATTATGTGTTAATCTGTATGTTTAGTTTGAACTAGTTTGTGATGTGTTTTTTTTTTCGTATTTATGAATCTATTATCTTTGTAATATATATGTTTAATTAAGCGTGTGTTTAAGTGTCCGTGTTGAATATATCTAAAGTTTTTTCTAAATATGTATAAAGTTTTTTTAAATAAATATAAAAGTTTTTAAAAATATATTTAAAGTTTTTTTTAAATATGTATAAAGTTTTTTTTAAATATGTATAAAGTTTATTTAAATATGTATAAAGTTTTTTTAAATATGTATAAATTTTTTTTAAATAAATATAAAGTTTTTTTAAAATATATATAAAGTTTTTTTAAATATGTATAATGTTTTTTTAAATATGTATAAAGTTTTTTTAAATAAATATAAAAGTTTTTTTAAAATATATATAAAGTTTTTTTAAATACGTATAAAGTTTTTTTTAAATATGTATAAAGTTTTTTTTAATATGTATAAAGTTTTTTTTAAATAAATCTAAAAGTTTATTTTAAATATATATAAAGTTTTATTTAGGGACGACTTTTCTATGTAATTTAGGGTTGAAAAAGTCGTCCCTAAATATATCCATATAATTTATTACCGGGTTATTTAATTTATTAGCGGGTTATTTAATTTTTTTTGGGAAAATTTTTAGAAAATTTAGGGATGACTTCCCTATGTAATTTAGGGTCGAAAAAGTCGTCCCTAAATTTTTTCAATATATTTTCCCCTTTTAATCTAATACTTTTTACAGAAAATTAATTATATTAATTTTAAATAATTTTAAATAATAAAATGTGATTAAAAAAGAGAAAATTATTTTTTTTTATTTTAGGGACGACTTGGTCGTCCCTAAATTACACTTTGTCCCCACAGCCTTCCATTGACTTGATTTTTCTTGGAAAAGTGGTGGGCCTCCACTCATTTTAGGAACGACTTTGTCGACCCAAAAAAACCTGAACCCTAAACTGTAGTTTTGTTGTAGTGTGTGGCGTCCAATCTATGGTGGTGGATGACAGCGGTGGAATGCGACGGCGATGTTGCGGCGGTGAGCGGTGGTGGGTAGGTGTGTGTGTGTGTGTTTTTCTAACAGGTGGGAGTGTGTGGGTGGGTGAAACTGAAAGAGAATGAACATGTGTATTGTGGTAGAAAATGTGAAATTAAAAAAATAATCTGGGTACTACATATTGACTGTAGGATTTATTTTGAAATGAAGGGCTAGGATCTGATTATTTGTTTTTTTTTTGTTGCACCTTCTTGTGGAACTTTTGTCTTAAAAGCGAATATTACTAAATAATGTACCACAAAAATTAATGTACATGTAATCTTGGGCCTAATGAGATTAGATGTTTGAAGTTGGGCTAGAAATTTGGAGGCCCTCTAGAAGATGAGGCCCTGTGCATATGTACTTGTTGCACTTGCCATTAGGTGAGTCTACCTTTAGAAGACATAACAAATAAAAATGTTACACAAAATTCTACATCGCAGCCTAAAAAATGTGCTAATAAGTTGAGTTATTTTTCTGGGTGTCATCACATTTCCATTTACGTTTCATTGCCTAACAAATGATATATGTTACAAGTTTATTGTATGCATTGATGTTACGTTTGAGTTGAATGAATTTACATTTATCTTTCCTAATTCGAATAAAACGATAACATTTACTACCATTATATTTTAATTCCCCGCATGGTATCATTTCCTCGATTTCAGAAAGGAGTGAAATGCCTTAAAAACTACATGTAGAGTACCATTTGCAAAGTTGTATCAAGCATTGTAATCAATTGTTTTCAACTTATAGACTACTATTAGCAATCAGAAAAATATAATGTCTATACGTATTATACAAGATACATATGCCGGACAGCATATATGAATGTCGATTCATTGTGTAATGAATACTTGAAGGAACCCACATTCGAACCAAAAAGTCCGAAAACAAGAAATTTAAGGGAATGAGATTCGATCTCAACCCAAGTTAAAACACAACAGATTAGCAATCTAACAAAATTGATCCTTCAGATTTTGAAATCTTCCAAACATACTAGGAGAAAACCTAAGCAGGCACACTAGAAGATTTTAAGTTGTTTCCTTTCCATCCTTTAATGAACAAGTAGCCACTGGAAAATGATCTTTTCATCATACTATGGCCAACATCACCACACTTTTGGTAAATGCTATCTTCATTCATGACTAGTTTTGATGATCCAATGCCATCCTCAATATGGAACTCGTTTGAGACCATTTCTTCTTGTAGATCATTAACAACTAAGATATCAGCTATGGATACGCGGGTTTGACACATGTAACTCATGGATACCGATCTTCTGACCTCTCGTTCACCTGCATCTTCTATAATTTCGATTATAGCATCACGGCCACCTAGATCACTGGGGACTCTCCTAGACGCAAACACCTCAGGCTCAGGAGGAGGTGGTGACAATGGTGGTGGTGGCGGTGGTGGCCGTGGTGGTGATGATGGAGGTGAAGTATTTAACATGGCTTTAACGCAACTTACATTAGCTCTACATAGCGGACAATTTGAATGACTTGTGAGCCAAGTATCAATGCAATTGACATGAAAAGCATGACTACATTTAGGCAAAAGTCTAAGCTTCTCATCTTCTTGAAATTCTCCTAAACAAACCGAGCAATCTATACCCGAAACCAAGCCATCTTCTTTTTTGTACTTGCAAATCTTAATGGAATTTATAATACTCTTATCCAAACCCTTACTCGGAATATTCCAAGGCCCAAGATTCAAAGGGTCATCCTCCATGTTAAAATCATCCTCATACAATTCCAAATCCGAGTTTTCTTGATTTTGAACCCCTCTTCGTCTCACAGATTCAGAAGAAACATTATTAACAATACATAATCGTGAGATTATAACATAGTAACTAATTAAAAGACAAGCACTTCCAAAAACACCAATGATTATGATCACAAGTGGCGACAGTGTGGCACCACTTGGATCGTCATCAGAAAACCCTACAGGCGGTGGAGGAGAAGGGAGGACGACGTAGTTACACCATTGGGGGCAATATACGTTGCAAATGTTCTGTGAACAATCTGGATTGTTCACATATGGCACCCATGTTGTTGGGCTATCCATAGACCCCATAATTGGAAAACCTGTAAGCAAAAATTACTTGTACCACAAGTAAAGCCTAATAGAATACCATGCAAATTAAGAACATCAAGAACACAATATAGAGTGATGTATTATACACCTTAAGTGCAAGAAACTTCGCGATCGGGCATCTATGGCGACACGAGCTAGAAACATGTGAGAATTGAACAAACACAACAGAAGCAAGTGAAGCATAGAATTTGGTTTTAAAATAGAGAATGGAGGATTGAAAAATTAATGAAAACAACATGAGATCAAGGGACTTAGTTGGAAAGTGGGATTAAAGTAAAGAATGTGCTTTTGGTGTGGGGATAATATGGATGTGACTTTTTTTCCTTCAAGTAATTCTCTTTTCCTTTTGTATGGTTTCTTTTTCTTTCTTGTGCTCCTCTTGTATAATTCTTTTATTATTTTCATGCCAAAACTTGTCTCTTGATTAAAGTTGGTGTATGTTTTAGTGATGTTGGAAGGGGCATCTTTCAAAGTGATAAAAAGCAATTTACTACTTTATCTAGTTCAATAGTATTAGAACAACCCCATGTCACAAGGTGTAACTTACGTGTACACGCATATATATGACATAGATCAATGACAATTTGCCGAGCAATAGTTAAGCAGACAATATGAATTCTAAACTATAATTGCATAGTATAAAGATGAGCAATGAATGACGATGCATACACATGCATGCATATGTAGATACACACATACGCAGATACGGAACTAGTACACAAAACGAACGGAACAAGTGCACTTAAAATAAGCTAAACAATATTACATAGTTAACATTACGGAACTAGTACTTTTATAAACCAAGTACATCTACCATAAATCTAACAAATATCGTAATTTTTTAACATACTTAATATTACACAACAAAAATTCATGGATGTCTCAAGACCCCCAAAACCCACCCTTATTCCGTCCCTGCACATACGTATACATGTTATACATTCATATATGCATAGTTTTCTTTATCTTATCTATTTCGAATTGATTTTGTTTGATATGATCTCCAATATATTCATTGACTTTTCTAAAACCTTAAATAGTGTATATAGCCTAGATAGGAATATTGGTTTAGGGACTTGGAATTATTTTTTGAGCTAAATGCTCTAGTTCGAATCAGATACCGTTTGACAAATCTTTGTGTGATATAAAACATACAATCAACATCACGGAAAGCATAAAACATGCATTTTAGGGAAATAATATCCTCAAGCTTTATAGAATAGTTTCAAACTTTTTCCATCAGAAGAAAGAAGGTCCATTCATTAATCCACTTGATCAGTAAGAAAATCACGTCGTACATGCTAAGCAGTTGATCGATGCTTCTTGCTTATAAGATATGGATTTTGGTTGGATTTTATATGATACTGAAAGTTGAACTAAAAAATGAATTGATAGTGCTGGAGTGAAGTTGAAAAGTGAAGGCATAAAGGAGAGGATGATAATACAAGCACTGTGGCATAATTATGAGAAGCTAATGTTTTAAATTTGAAAATATTAGATTGATTAATCAAGTAGATCTAAGTAATGATGTTACTTAGTGTTTCCAACATATCATGTGCCAACAAGCATATATTCTTAGTTAAACTTACATTAGAATTGTTCAAAAAGAGAATTTTAGTTTCAAATATGTGTAATATTAACAATGATGAAATACTTAGATATAGATGTGTCATTTCTACTTCATCGTTTATATATATAAGAAATGGTTGGGATCGGATAACTAAATATGTGACTAATTTTGTGCCTAAGCATGTGTTCATCACGATTTAAAAGGGGCAGATTGGTGAATAATATATGGCTTGTTTTGGCTCAAACTAAACTGTAACTTGTAAAACGACTCGTCTGCCCACACTTCGGCATGTCTATCGATACACATATGTAACAGACGTATTGGCAAGTGTTATCGTTTCTACGGAAAGTTAAATTTAAACCTAGAAGTTGATAGTGTTTGTATAATAGAGGGAAAGATTATTGTGTTGTCTAAGGAAACAAGGAGTCAAAAAGAAAAAAGAAATGTGATGGAAGGAGACTAGCTTGGTAAAGGAGTCGCATTTTGGGCCCATAAATTGAGTGGATTATTAGTCATCAACAATTCAAAACTAATTAAGCTGATTTTTTGTCCAAGATTTGATTCACGTATGAGTTAAGCTAATGAATATTGGATTAGATCGAATATATAAATTACTTTTTTTCCATATACATGCAATGCCGATCAATTAAACGTTATACACGTTACGTAGTATTTGCAAGATATCAGGAAGTCGTTCTAGTTGGAGTAGAAGTTCAACGAGTATATATTACGTAACGTGTATATCTTCGTGTGTAAATTAGATGATAATTAGGTTAGGTGAATGCAATTCTAGTTATAGTCTATCGTTTATTGGTTAGTGTATATATATATGGTGGAGGGTAGAGATACTCGTTGTAACAAATTGGAGTCTTGAGTGAGTTTTTTCAATAAATAACTTATGTATGTTTTGGCAGTACATTTGTGTCGTGTTTGTTTTGTGTTTCTGTTGCATACCCTCTCATTACTACAATGGTATTAGAGCCTCGAAAGATTCCTGGAGATTTGTAACCGTGTGTAAAGGGTTTACAAATAGCACTAACAGTGAGCGAAACCTATGACCCCGTTGGTTAAGACGTGGACTGGTTGATCAACGAATAAGGGTTAAATAAACCATTAAAACAATCGATTTATAAACATGTGATTGTGTGGGGTTTAAGTCGTGCTTCGTAGTGATTCGTGGAGGATTGTTGTCGCATCAAGGGTTACAATCAGAGTATGACTATCACTATATACAGATTATCTTCTTTGTTAGAGCAGATTACATCAGCAAGTTACGAATAACAACCCTAACAGGAAGTCAACTCATAGCATGTGAATAAGTGAAGGGTTATAAGTCGAGTGTTTAGTGAACCTGTGATTAGTGTGTGTTATTAGTAGGCTGGGCTAAAAACTTCAAATGTTGTTTGATCAGTTCTAAAAAAGATCATAGCCTTATTTAAGATCTCTTGGGCAAATGAGTGACACAATTTTAAACTGTTGATTTTCTCGTTTGTTTTTAGTTGGGTTTAAGTAGGATAAAATGGGTAACCGTTGATAGCCCTTCACGTACTCAACACGAACCAAGAATAAATCCAAGCCGTGTAAAGGACTGGATAAACGTTACAAACTTATTCGCGATCCAAACAAATACTAAGTATGTCGGCTGGTACCTCATAATCCCAAGCAAAAGAAACAACTTTGCCGTTTCAATGTTCGGTATTAACACCAATGAATTATACCATATGGAGGATGTATATGGAAGTATTTCTTGAAATCCATGAAGTATGAGATGTGGTAGATCCGGGCTTTGCCGGGTTTGTTGTTTTAGTTGATTCCATAAGATTTGGTGTCGTAATAGAAAATTTGAAAACCGTGAAGGATATTCGGAAAGCGACAAAAACTCGTAACTTATGGGATGATCGTGTGAAGGAAGCTAGGCTTCAAACCCTAATTATAGAGTTCGAGAATCTAAAGATGTCAAATAACGATAGTATGGACGCATATGCCGCGAAGTTTTCGGGTATTGCTTCTAAGTCAGCTACACTTTGAGAAGTCATGTCAGAACACAATATGGTAAAGAAGTTTCTCACCATTCTTCCTAGACGTTTTATCCATATCGTGGCAACCCTAGAGCAAGTTTTGTACCTTAAAGAAACGGGGTTTGAGGATGTGTTTGGACGATTGAAAGCGTACAAAGAAAGAGTCAAAGAAAACGATAAAGTAAACGATTCTTAAGATAATTAGCTTTATGTGACGGAATATTCCAACAGGAATAATGACTCAAGCAAAGAAAGAGTGAGTGGCTCATACTCTCGAGGTCGTGGTCGTGTACAAGCTAATGGACGTGGCAATGATCAAAACCATGGTCAACATCACTCCTTTAGAAACCGTGAATATAAGTAAAAGGGCAACCTTAGCAACGTGACCTCTCATATATAAAATGTTACCGTTGTGACGAGTACGGACACTTTGTTTCAAGATGCCTTCAACGAAACCGAAACCATGAGGCATACCTTAATGAGTTGCAAGAGGAAGATGTGTAATTATGAGGAAGGTACGTTTTTTATGATGAACCATATTCAAGAGACGATTTTCATGAATGAATAAAAGTATACTCCGTTAAAGATCAAAACCGAGGAAGATGATGTGTGGTATTTTGACAACGATTTAAGTAATCATATGACAGGTAATTATTCTTATTTTTTTAAATTAAATGAAAATGTAACTGTATACGTGTAGGTTTGGAGATTGTTCGTGTGTTAGCAGAAAGGGAAAAGGCTCGGGAGAACAAAATTTGTTGAAAGATGTCTATTACATTCTCGCTCTTCGATGTAATGTGATAAGTCTCGGACAAGCGACAATATTCGGTTATGAATTAGTATCCGATCTAATTCTTAACCATGCTAGATTGGGAAGTTTACTTACAAAGGTCATCGCCTTTATGAAGCTCAACTAAAAGTTGGTATAAAAGATACAAAACGAAGCGGGGGAATCAGTAGAGGAAGAAGATGAAACTAATGGAGACCAACAACGTGTTAATGAATTTGATGAAGTCTCTACGTCGTTAGCTCGACTCGAGACCATACGACTATTGATTGCTATCGCATCCGAGAAATAATGGAAGAATCGGAAAATGGCTCTTCTAAACAGTGATCGAAAGGAGGTCAATGGTACTTTAAAAGAAATGGGTTTTCTACAATGTGTCCACAAAAATGTGGTCTATAGAAAGGTGCCCAATGGAGAATTAACAATTGTTGCGTTTAATGTGGATGATTTATTCGTGACTAGGATGAGCTTAGACCTCATAAATAAGTTCAAAATGAGAATGACGTCTCAATTTGAAATGTCGGATTTTGGTGAATTAACTTGCCACTTAGGTATCGAAAAGTATCACAAGAAAATGAGTGTGTCAAGATCAAACAGAAGAGATATGCAAATAAGATATTAAAGGAAGCTAGTATGAAATATTTCAAACCAACTTTATTTCCAATGAACCGGGACTCAAGTTTTCAAAATTAGGGGATGAACCAGAAGTTGAAGCTACCCAGTATCATTATGTTATCTCTTGCATACTCATCCAGATTTGGCTTACTCAGCTGGTGTGGTTAGTCGATACACGCAAGGTCCAAGAGAATCACATGATCGTGCTATCAAGCAGATTCTACATTATCTCAAAGGTGCAACTTCGTTTGAAATTAAATACAAGCAAAATGATTACATGAGACTATCTCTCTACATCACCAATTACATAGCGTTCACAAAAGCAAACTACGGTGGCGTTATCTTTGTGTGAATCTAAGTTCATGGCAGCCACTGTAGCTATTTGTAAAGTAATTTGGCTAAGGGAGTTAATAGCGGGAGCTTGGAGAATGAGCATGTATTTAGAGAGAATCAAAGAGTAGAGCCGTTAATGAAGACCTTGGTGCGCATAAGGTTCAAGAAGATGAGATCATTACTTCGTGTGCAAACGTTACCCTTGCACGCAGTGGAGCTTCTGAATAGAATTTAGCGAGTTATGAATAGCAACGTTAAGATCCACAAATGTGATTTTTTATAAAATTAGTTGTGCAATTCAAAAAAAGATTACATTGTAGTTTGTTGCGCTCTTGCCTTTTAACTATATAAATAATATGATTTAAATTAATATCTTAAGAAATATATAAACTAGAAAAAAAATGGAAATTAATACATTACTTTGAAGCACTCGGTTGAAAACTATAAGCTAATAAATGAAATGAAAATCAAATTTATTAGACATGGATTTGCATTCATAGACAGTTTAACATACTTAGAGTACTAGGAGTTATTCGGACCTAAACTTGGTGTCAAAAGGAAAAATGAATACCACGTAAGTTAAAGTGTGTTTGTCATCGGAATTCTTTTGGCATCACATTTTATGTGATAATGGTTGTGGCCCAAAATGTTGTGTCAAAAGGTGTTTTTGTTTATTTATTTAAATACATAGTATAAGTTATATAAAAAAATATACATTTGCTTTCATTTATATTAATAAATATACATTATTTTTATTAATGACTAACAATACAAACAAAAAAGACAAACTGTATAACTAATATATCCTCACACAAAAAACATCTTCTTCGTCATCTTCTGAGTGCTACAAAACAAAAAAGGGAAAATCAATTAAAAATACATTAAACTTACCACTTTTTATGGTTGTGTGTAGTCAACTTTTTTTTCTCATTATACTAACGAACTTTTGAATTTCGACTTTTGTGTGTGTGTAGTGGGTGACGTGCTAAACCCTTGACCGGTTGGTTATCCACAAACTTTTGCACCGTTAGTCCAACTTCAATAACACCGTTATTTTAGACAAATTTAACAGTTAAATAAAAAGGATGATATTGTCATTGCATATGTTTGCCTCTACGTTCTTTTTTCTTGAACAAAGCCTTTACGTTATTTTCTTTCAATTTTCAAACAAGATGTAGTTTTATTTAATTTCTTATTAAGAATATATATATATATATATATATATATATATATATATATATATATACTTCGAAACACTGACCTTTATTAAATATTTATACTCATTTCAAACAGAAATCTTCACTTTCAAACAGAAATACAAAACATATACTCTTAAATCTTTATACCCATAAATACAAATCTTTATCAATCATACTAAAACTAATCAAAACCGTGACCCTAATTTAAATACAATAAAAGAAAAACACTTAATCCCCAAATCATTAAATTGAAAATATTCAAATTCCTTAAATCCAATTCCAATTCGTACAACAAGAATGAAAACCATAGATCTTGTTGTTTAACCAAATTATAGATCTGGTTGTCGGTGACGGATGGTGACTGGTGGTGACGGGCAGTGACATAGAGTCATGGATGCGGGTGTTATGATGGTGGTGGCATCAGCGCTGCTTCTCCCCAAATCACAAATGAATCTCAAAATGAATGGTGACAGGTGCTTTGATGGTGGCGGCAGCGGTGTTGCTTCTCCGTCCAGATCCGGCGGCGGCGACAGCATATGAAGATGTGTTGAAGTGGATTTTTTTAATTAGTTGATGAGGATGACTGCATGTGTAAAATTGTAATTGATTTGGATTGTTTGGTGGGTGGGGGTAGAAGATGATGAAGTTGAGGAAAGATAATGAGGATTGATGTTTAATTTGTTTTTATGTGTGTAAAAAAACTAGAAGATGGTACAATGAATCTCGTAAATGAAAGTTTATAGAATCTTTTTTTAACATAAGTTTATAGAATCTGGTAAGGATGTTATTGGAATGTAGGATTATTAATAAATTTGCCAATAAAAAAGATCGGTATTAAAAATAATACTGTATTATTTATTTTATTATTTAAATAAAATGTTCGCTTTTAAAAAAATAAAATAAATAATAATAATAATAATAAATCAGTTTATTAAAACAGTAATAATAATTTGTTAAAAAAATAACAATAATAATAATAATAATAATAAAAGTTATAGTAAAAAGAATTTTAATAATAATAATAATAAACAAATAAATAAGATGATAACAAATAATAAAATAGATTTTTATTTTTTAGTTGACTAAGTTAGTAAAGAGGACTATCGTTGTAATAAAAATAGACGATCGTTAGTGTAGCCTGCTTCATGTAGGATTAACAGGTTTAGCAGGTCATCCGTTACACATAAAGATCGAAATTCAAAAGTTCGTTAGTATAATGAGAAAAAAAAGTTGACTACACACAAACATAAAAAGTGATAAGTTTAATGTATTTTTAGGTGATTTTCTCAAAAAAAAAATATTAACACACACACACAAGCATCAAACATAAAACAAATTATTTTCAAAAAATACAAAACCCAACTCACATAAACACACAAAAAAGAACAAATTAAGGAAGAAAACTTACCAGCCGAGTTGGTGTTCTTGGTGTCACCACCTTTGGCACGAGGTCTGGTGTGGTGCACCAAGGACGGGCTCACGCCAAAGGGCTAACAGCCACTGGCCAGCCATCGTTCCCCTACTCTTAGACGTACACTATAAACTTGTGTTTAGTACCAATGGGTTTTGGCTTAGTTATTATCCATCTCTAAAAAACAAATGGGATAATTGGAGAGATTTTGTGGATAAAAAATGAAAAGTTCAAGTCACGGTTCCGACTACTCACACTTTCTTGTTACTTTTGTGATACAAATGAGTCAATTGGAGAGAAATTATACGTAGAAAGTAAATGGTTGAAGTCACGGCACCAGACTACTCACATCTTTTTGTTACTTTTGTGATAACTAGACGAGTATACATACATATCAACGAGATTTGAAAACTACATATAGTTATAGTGATAATTTTTCAGTTTTGTTACTTAGTATTGCTAACTTTATTTTATTTTTAGGAACAAACACAAAGGAAATAAACTAAAATATAAGCATCGTAAAATCTAGTTTGATATTTTAGACACTAGTTTTAATGTCCGTGCACGTTCAAGACATAAACATAAAAAATAAATTAGGTCATAATTTTGCTATTGCGATTTTATGCATATTATATAGGGGTGGCAATTCCGGTCGGGTTTGGGTTAGCGGGTTAAGGTTGTCAGGTTGGCGGGTTAGAAAATCCCAACCCAAACCTGACCCATTTAAATAATCGGGTCAACTATGTCAATCCTAACCTGTTTACAGATAAGCTGAACCTAACCCATTAAACCCATATATATATATATATGGGTTGGTGTTAAATAGGTTACATAGGCTAAATAGATTAAACGGGTTTCGGGTTGACTCATTTAACAAGTTTTATGTATACAAAATAGGCAGATTACACGTGTTAACATGTTAAATGGGTTTAGGTTCGACTCGTTTAACCTAGTTAACACGTATGATAACATATTAATCATTTTTAATATAAAGAAAAAAAATCTTAAACGGGTTGTCAGGTCGACCCGCTTAATTTAATTCCAACCCAAACCTAACCTGTTTAATAAACAGGTCAGATAGGTCGACCCAAACCTGACCAAAGATTTAGTATACTCAACCCGAACCTGTTAGTTTTCGTGTCGGTTTCACGTCGGGTCAGAAACTGCCACCCCTAATATTATATGTTTGATTATGTTGTTGTTTTACTGTACACCGTGTAAATTAATATAAACTCACCCAAATATTTATTTTTTGAATTTCATACTTTTTTACTTTCGATATTTTTATTCTAAATAGTTATATCTTAATTATTAATCAACAAACCATTTACATCAACCTTACACGTATACGATTTATAAATTTATGATTTTGTAATGCTTAATTTTAGTATACAAAACAATGTTATGATTTTAATACTTAAATAGTTACGATGCTCATGGGCCACGAGTTTTTGCATTATGTAATAAAAATATTAATTGATATTTTGTATAAATATTTGTTGCATAAAAGATTTGACTTTGTCTCATTGAAATTTCAGCTATCCTTTTCTAGACATTGTGTATTTACCAACACATAACGACGTTTAAAAAATATATGTTGTTGTAACAAGGATGAGCTTGGGTACAGGAAAAACAGTTCGGTACCGACCCGTACCGGTAACGGTTCTTATTTCTCGGGACGGTATCGGTACCATAAAACCCGTACAAAAAAATCGATACAACTAAAAATCGGCAAGGTACCAAAACGGGAAATCCTGATTTTAATACCAATTATATAGTCTATATCTTATCTTACTATAGTATAAAGTATTTTGGACATTTTTATTTTTAAAAATCTGAAAATGAACACATTTAAAATTGGCATTTATGAAAAAATTTATTTTGTAATTGACTTTATCTTCTTTTCTAACAAACTTTTAAACTACCCATCTTTATTTTTATAATTAAATATTTTTCATCTAATTATTTTTTTCATAATTTAATTTCATCATATTTTCTACAATTTTATGCTTTTTGATTTAATATCCATTTTGATACTCCCTCCGTCTCAAAATAAGTGTCCATTTCTTACTTTCGGAGTCTTTTTTCCGTAACTTTAACCACAAATATTTTTGTTTATATTATATAATACTTGATAAAAGTTATATTGATGAAAAATACATTTGAAACTATATCCATCCATATATATTACACCAACTGTTATATAATACACAAAAAATAATTATGTTTAAAGTTGCAAAGAAAATAATTCGAAAGTTAAACATAGACACTTATTTTGGGACGGATGTAGTATGTTTTAATTAATTTTTAGTGTTTCTTATTTTTTGAAAGTTTATTTTATTTTGATTTAAATTTTTTACAACTTTAATATTTGAATACAAATTTAACGGACAAGAGTGATAACATGTGTCACATTAAAAATCGTCATCGGATACTCGCTGCCGCATAACGCGAATACCATGCTAGTATATGATTAAAGGGTAATGTCATTAACAACAATTCTAAAAAACTAGATTATTAGCACGTGAAACATGCATGCTAGAGTATAAGCAATCTAGATATATGAATAAGGATGGAGCTGGACATGCAGATAACGTTTCAAGGTGATGATCACTCCTAAGCTTTTTTCATCAAATGTTTCATGTGTGTTTTTTTTTGGAAAAATTGTTTGGAAATACGTTTTTGTAGTTAGAAAGTCTCGGTCACACCAACAATATAGTTAAGGGCTCGTAGTATAGTTTTAGTAACACATTAAGTTAGCCCGACCCATGAGCATGTTCATGGGTCGGAGGCCCAAGTCCATTTATGGACATGGGTATATAAACCCATTTCCTTCATGGAAAGGGGTGTTGGTTGTTTCACTTTGTTAATGCAAGTGATGTCTAAAAACATTATTAGTGTTAACTATTCTTTCTTAGTTTTGATCACAACAAACCATACAACACATTTAGTGTAAAACACAAAATGAATTATTTAACTAACACTATCATCAAGGTAATAATCATATCACTAACCTTTCTTAATCATACTTAGTGATCATCAAAATGATTATTCTTAAAACTCACTTTTGTTAATATGACAAAAGACTTTTTAATAAACTTTCTTTTTTAGAAAATGTTTTATTAAAATGGAAAATGAACATTTGAAAATAGCATATTCCAAATGTTGTTAGAATATCCTTTGAAGGTTTCAAATACCTCAGATATTCCCACCCCACTAAAAGGGATAAAAAACGGAGCGTAGTCTAGCGGCGGTACCTTAAGTACCTACGCGGTACCTTATCGATATGGAACTGCGGGGCGAGATAAGGTACCGCGCACAGCTAGCCGTTATAGATCCGTTATACTTTGTCTCATTTAAATAGTGGGTCAAATCTCATTTTCCAGCAAGCCTCTTGGACGTTTTTCTCAGCCCCCTTTCTAATTTCTATAGCATAATCATTAGTAAATGATCACTTAAATTGTTAAGGGTGTTTACATATGATTATCTTCTTGATCCCCTCCTTTACCTTGTCCAATGAGAAGATCACTCACTGACTAGTGTTGTGATAAAGATGAATCTATGAGCTAGTCATATTCATCATGATACCCTTTTTGTTTTAGGTCAATCCAATGTATTTATGAATACTTGGACTAGTTGTGTTCATCGAAGTTTTGTGGATACTTAAATTTTTTGTGTACATCCATTGCATATGTGTTTGCTTGGATTTGTGTTGTGTAAATCCAAGCTACATGTGTGTACTTGGATAAGTCTAGTTGAGTTGTAATAGATTTGATTAGGAGTTCTCACTAAACTATAAAGTGATGTAGTTGTGTCTTGTGAGTTCTCACTAAACTATAAAGTGACTAGTAGTTGTGTTGTGTGAAGTTCTCACTTAGCTTCAAAGTGAAGAGTCGTGAAGATTGGTTCTAGCTTTCGATTAGAACTCGACATCTAGCCTTGTGTCGTAAAATGGTGAAGTAGGCAACGTCGTGAAGATTGGTTCTACCTTAAGATTAGAACTCGACATCTAGCCTTGTGTCGTTAAATTGTGAAGTAGGCAACGTTGTGTAGATTGGTCCTAGCTAAAGATTAGGTCTCGACATTTAGCTTAGTGTCGGAAAATAATGTAAGCAACGATGTAAGGTTTTCTCCGCCGAGAAGGGAGCTTGTCGATATAGTGGAAATCTCGAGTAGGTGTACTCGAGTAGTGGAGTAGAAACGAGGATAAAGCCTCGTTGTCGAACCACTATAAATCTTGGTGTCTTCCCACTAGGTTGTCTCCTTCCTTACTCTTTACTTATTTCATTATCATTACACTTACCTATTATCTTTGCTAGTGCATTTGAATTGAACCTAATCATTCTGCAACTTAGCCTCAAGTAAAAGATAGTTTTGATATAAACCAAATTGAAAGTAATTTTAATTTGGTTACCAATCGAAGAGAAACTATTCAACCCACCCTTCTAGTTTCTACAATTGGTATCAGAGCGACGGTCACTCAAGATCTTTGAAGTATATTGTACTTTGAAACTTGGATCGATCCATTGTCTCCTCAAATTAAAAGGTCAAGTTATACTAAAGTTTCTCTTTGGTCAAAACTATGTTTTCTTTGCAAATAGGTCTTTTAATTGATAATATTGCATCCCACTTAAGATTAGTAGCCTTTATGCATTTTAGATATACTCTTGAAATGTATCTACTAGTTTGCATCTTGCTTTGTGTAGGTACTCATGAATATCAATCACTTAATTGGTTGTGGATTGAGTTACTTGCACTTGTAGAAGACTCATCTTCATTGATCTTTAACATCTTTGAATGATGATACCAAGATGATTGGGAATGATACTAGTCCTTGAAGACTTAGTACTCATCATAGTCATTGATTGGGCATAGCACTTATTCCTTCATGGATTTCTCTTTGTGGCCAAGGTACGCTTTTGTTCTTCCACACGCCCTTTGATCAATTTTTTGATCATTACTTGACTATGTGCTTGTCCTCGGCATCCTTGCCTTGACATTTATTTGTGGTTTGTGTTTCTTTTCTTTTATCCTCTCAAACCTTCATTGCTTGGATACTTGACTCACTATGGTGATGTAGAGTGAGTTAGTAGAAGCTTAAAGTATCAAGCATGATTTCCATGGTTTGCACCCATACGGTTAGTAGGCCCTTTGTGGGAGAGAAAGTGCATTAATACCTTGCTCATATTTTGGTTTAGACTAAGACTATTATTGAAAGTGATCTTAGTCTATACATGAATAATTGCTTTGTACTTATTCATTACCAAAGCCGTTTAACGTTTCGCCGGAAAGGCACGTCTTAAACCACTATATATGACACAAGCTCTTCGTTACCACTATTTGAAGATTGTCATTAATCCCTTGAACATTGGTCCTAGTCTTGATTCACTTACCTTCACTTCTCTCCACTTTGTCGTTTTGCTACGAGTAGTCGTTTGTCCGTTTCGGTTCTTTTCGATCTTGATTTAACTCGTAATCCTTCGTTAAGGCATATTGCTTAGTGTTATGATGATCCAATGATATTCTAAAAGGCTCATGATTTAATTTTAAGTATTTTAGAAAAACTTGGTTTTCAAAATTTGGCGTTTTTCATAGATAAAAACCTGCCTCTGTAGGCGGTTCCTTATCAAGGCGGCTCAAACCCGCGGTACCTTATCGATAAGGAACCGCGAACAGAAACTTTTGTCAGAGCGCCAGTTTGATTATTTTATTCTTTTTCAAACCAAACCCTCTCTCTCCCAAAAACACACATCCGACGGTTTTCTTGTTTTTCCACCATTGTTGAAGCTTCCAAAACCTTCAATCACTCAAATTAATTGATTCCAAGTTGTGGGTTTCACTCATCCTTCATCTAACATCAATTAATTGCAAGTATTTTCTTTCAATTTCATCTATTTTGTTCTAGGGTTCATCCTTTCATAATTGGGGATTTTTAAAATTGAAATTGAATTAAAACCTTAACAGGAATGTGGGTTGACATGGTTATTTTACTATGATTTCTTAGGTTCATATTCATTAAGATTTCACTAAAACCCACTTGTAGAACAAATCCGAATTTAGGCTAAATGATTTTGGTTGAAAGATGGATTTGAGATGAACCCATGAACAAGTAGGTAATGACATTGTTAATGCTTACCTAAAAACCTTGTTTTGAAAAACCAATGTTTTAATCCATTGTTGATCTAACATAGATCATGTGTTCTTGGTTAATGATGGAATAGACACATTGTGAACATGAGAATGATATGGATTCAATCCTATGTTTGTCAAGAAATTGATATAACACATTCTCATACTTTTGATCTTTGATTTTATTTTTCATATGAGTGATTGGAGAAATATTTTCTTGTAATTATTTAGGTACTAATCATGCCTTCACAATACCAAAAGGATCATCAACTCACCAAACAGTATATGCCAAACCTATCCGACTTTTGTCACTCAACTCACCTTGCCCATACTTTTTCCTCTCTTCAATCCCGTTGCTTTCAGGAGGGTAGAGTTATCCAAAAGGATATCAAGGATTATGTCTACATCAAGTCAATGTTTGAACACATTGGATTTGATTGTTTGTTGAACATTAAGGAAGACATCTATCCTCGATTCCTATTGGAGTTCTTTAGCACATACTCCGTCATTGAAAACAATGATGGAATATTTGTTAGGTTCATCTTGAAAGATCAACTCATTCAATACTCTCTCGAAGTGTTTGGTCAAATTCTTGATGTCCCATTTGTAGGCACTTGTCGCTTCACGGATAAATGGAAGCTTAGTGCTCTCCTTGAATCCTACAATTGTCCTCCAAATGATCATGAGGAAATTGATCTTGACTTCATTGTCGACATTGTCTCCAAAAAGCGTAATCGACCCGTTAAGAGAAGCCTTCATACTAAAGTACGTTCGGTGAAACGTCATGAGGTTCTCTTAAGCGACCTTAATGATAATTTGGTTCAATGGACCAATATCCTTAGGGAAAATGTGTTTTGTCTTGGTGGAAACCGGGATCATGTTCCGGCGTGTTTAGTGCATATGTTATATTGCATCTTTACCAACACCAATTACAATTTGGCATATTTTATCGCTCAACGGATCAATTATGCTATTCACAAGCCTAAAACAAACCTCCCTTACGCAATGCTTCTCACTCGCCTTTTTAAAAGGGTTGGCCGTGATTTTCCAAATCTTGATCTTTCTCAATTTCAACCGGTCAAACGGGTCATGCTACCTATTCAAGAGGTATATAAGAGAAAGACAAGATCTGACCGTAAATCTGGTCAACAAGAGTTCAATGATGAGGACATGGACATGCCAACAAGTGATGGTGATGGCATTGGCACAAGTGCTCCCATTGACTCTTCGAGTTCTTCTCACCACTCCACAAACTCATTCGTGGATGGTTTAGATGACATTGCTTCCCCTCCCCACCATTCCTCTAGTGAAGTTCCTAATAATCTCAATTTAGAGGAATTTTACCGTCAAAATCTTCGAACCCGAGGTGATTTGCATGAACACCGGATTGAGTCAAGAAAGGGAATCAAGTATTTGGGAAAAATGATCAAGGATTTAGGCAAGAAAAGGAGGTGAAGACTTTGAGTTGTGTCAAAGTTTGGTTATCATTTGCAGCTTAAACATTTGCTTATTAACACTTTGGTTTAGTTGTTTATTATCTTATGTTACATGTTTGGATTATTATTTATTTTGATCCTAAATGTTGCTTATGCAATGATGTTTGTGATTTACATAGCTTTGTGCATGCCTTATGATAGTTAGCTTATTAGATTATGATTTGTAGTTAACTTTGGCTTGTGAATCTTTTGGTAAAAATATGGGTTTATCAAAAACTGGGATGGGAAATTTTTGAAAGCCCTCTGGTCGCGGTTCCATATCGACCCGTGGATCCTTATCGATAAGGTACCGCCGGTCCTAGATAAGGAACCACCGGTCCTAGATAAGGAACCGCCGGCCACTGTGCTGACAACATCTTTTGCTTTACACTGTTTTCTTAAATCTGTGTAAACCTTGCATGATTTTCAGTAATAAACTCCACATTTCCTAAACTAGCTTATCTAAATTCATTATTCACCTAAAATGATTTTAACCCATTACTAGTTTGGATCATCCCCTCACCCATTTAAACCCACCTTGTTAGTCATGTTCTTCACACATCAAAACATCCTTCCCTAAACCTTAAACCACCATTGTCAACCATGGTGTGTACCAAAACCTCAAACACTTCCAAGACCTCCACCCCAAGGAAAACACTCAAAATAAGGATTAAGGTAGCCAAGCCTAACTCCTCACCTTTCCACACACCTAAGAATGAGATGTTTCATATCCTCATTTCTTCATCACCTTCCCCACCTCTTGCACCATGCAAGACATCATCCACCCATGGTACTAACCACTCCATTGGTTCTACCTCCTCTTCATTTAACTCAAGAATGAATGAGCTTTCTTCACCCTTCACTCTAAGTGCACCCTTGGATGTGACCACTCAACCCCAACCAATCCAAAGCATTCCTTTTGTGAATGACTTTGATGACACTTTGGTGACTTCACCATTTACCCCTCACAACTTACCCATTTCACCAACCTTGGAGAATTTACCTCCACACTCACCCATTTCCCCTTTAGGGAACATGCCTCCACTCTCACCCACATCACCCTTGGAGAACATGCCTCCTCCACCTCCACCCAACTCAAACATTCCAATTTTGGGTGTTCCACTTTCCCTCCTTTTGGGTGATCCATACTATGGGTTTCAACAAACACATGGTCCTAGTTGTCCATGTTGTCTTTACAACCACAACATCATCCATAACCTTAGGATGGATATGTATGGACTACATAGGAGGTTGCAAGAGTTCTTGCTTGCCTTGTTCTCCATGCCTCCTCCTAGGAGATGAATGATGGAGTTTTCTTAATAAGAGTTTTCAACAAAACCAAGCCAAAGAAGACTACTTATCTAGATTTAATGTTAAGCTAGCTATGTATTAGTTAGTTTTATTTGTCATTGTACTTGCTTCCTTCATGAATGTTTCATGTTGTTGATCTATGGATTTAGCTTTGCGTGTTTCTATCCTTTTGTGCACACTAATCAACTTTAATTTGAAATTAAAATTGAACCTAAATCTATAACCTCTAAAAACTTGACTAAAATTGGTTCAAAATGATATCTAAATTATTTTGTCACCCTTTGTCAAGACATTCTTTGTGAATGTGTTGCTTTATGCAACCCTAGCATAATTTGGTGCTAATAGAGGTAAAATTCTAAGATTTGCAACTTTTTGAAAAAGTCTTAGTTTTTTTCAAAAACCTGTAAAAACTTGGTTTCAAGTCCACTGGACACGGATCCTTAAAGCCCCGCGGTTCCCTAGCGATATGGAATCGACGGTCCCTTTAAGGTACCGCGGGCAGAAATCAGTTTTTGACTAATTTTTAGTCAAAACTTTTAAAACCCTATACCCTGTCAAGATTCCTTGTTTACTCAAATTGACTAAACATTCCTTGACACTTCACATTTTGTATTCAAACTATTACCTTGATTACATTTTACTTATACCCCAACCTTGAGATTACATTCTCACACCTTCCCAACCTTGAGATTTCATTCTCACACAACCTTGAGATTTTATTCTCACACTCTCACAATGCAAAACTCTTACATTCCTAACCTTGACATTTCTTTGTCACAACCCCACTCACCCAAAGCTTCCTCATCCAAGCTTTCAAAGAAACCGAAAATCTCGGTTCGACCTATTTGGATTAAGAAGAATGAACCATCTTCCTCCAAACCACCCAAAAACCCTACCTTCTCTCCAATCAAGTATTGGAATGAGACTTATACCATAAACCCCATCACCGGAGCTAAAGAAAATGTTCCCCCACCACCACAATCCTTCAACACCCCTCAACTCAATGACCTTGCAACCTTCCCAAACCTTACAAGGCATTGTGAAAACATTCCCAAACCCATTAGCCCACCACCACCAAACCCTAAGTTTGATGCCATACCCCCATCAAACGATTTTGTGTTGCATCATGGATCATCGTGTGCTTGTTGTCGATTTCAACAAATTGAACTTGCTCATGTGTATGAGAAGTTAAATTTTCTTGAATTCCTCCTCACTCGACCTCCTATTCAAGTTTTCGTTCCGGTGGACAAAACTTCGAATGATGCATCGTCGTCTTTTTAGTCTTTTATTTTTTTAGCAATCTTGGAAAATATCACTATTAGACTAGCTTATGCTTAGTGGTTTATTTTCCATATTTATTGCTTTTAGATACTCATATTGTGTGTATGACTATCTTCTTTGTTGTGTCTTTTTCTTTTATGTAACCTTTGTGTTGTTTGTGTGTTATTTCATTAGTTCTATTTTGAGTTGATCATGGTTAATTTTTACAATTGCTTATGGGTGATTCCATCAATTCTAAACTTTAACCCATTGACAAGCCTATCATCTTCAATGGATTGAAGTTTGATTTTGTCAATTACCTCCTTGGACATACTTAGCAAAATACTTGCTTCTAATTTGAGATTTCTTCTCTCTCTCCCTCTCAAGTTACTTAGTAGGTAGTGATCATATATACATTGGTGTTTCTTTCCTTTCTACTAACTTTTGTGTAGCATGTCACCTTAGCTCACAAACTTGGTTCCTCAAGCAAGGGGGAGCAACCACCAAGGGGGAGCTACTAGCAAAGTTCGAAGTGCTTCGAAGACTTGTACTAACCTTTTTGCTACGACAAAGGGGGAGAAATGATAGTGATAAACCAGTTAATAATTCCATATTTTGTATTTCTACGTAAATGAGTTTATCGTCTGTCGTAATCAAAAAGGGGGAGATTGTTAATGCAAGTGATGTCTAAAAACATTATTAGTGTTAACTAATCTTTCTTAGTTTTGATCACAACAAACCATACAACACATTTAGTGTAAAACACAAAATGAATTATTTAACTAACACTATCATCAAGGTAATAATCATATCACTAACCTTTCTTAATCATACTTAGTGATCATCAAAATGATTATTCTTAAAACTCACTTTTGTTAATATGACAAAAGACTTTTTAATAAACTTTCTTTTTTAGAAAATGTTTTATTAAAATGGAAAATGAAAATTTGAAAATAGCATATTCCAAATGCTGTTAGAATATCCTTTGAAGGTTTCAAATACCTCAGATATTCCTACCCCACTAAAAGACAAAAAACGGAGCGTAGTCTAGTGGCGGTACCTTAAGTACCTACGCGGTACCTTAGCGATATGGAACCGCGGGGTGAGATAAGGTACCGCGCACAGCTAGCCGTTATAGATCCGTTATACTTTGTCTCCTTTAAATAGTGGGTCAAATCTCATTTTCCAGCAAGCCTCTTGGACGTTTTTCTCAGCCCCCTTTCTAATTTCTATAGCATAATCATTAGTAAATGATCACTTAAATTGTTAAGGATGTTTACATATGATTATCCTCTTGATCCCCTCCTTTACCTTGTCCAATAAGAAGATCACTCACTCACTAGTGTTGTGATAAAGATGAATCTATGAGCTAGTCATATTCATCATGATACCCTTTTTGTTTTAGGTCAATCCAATGTATTTATGAATACTTGGACTAGTTGTGTTCATCCAAGTTATTTGTGGATACTTGGATTTGTTGTGTACATCCATTGCATATGTGTTTGCTTGGATTTGTGTTGTGTAAATCCAAGCTACATGTGTGTACTTGGATAAGTCTAGTTGAGTTGTAATAGATTTGATTAGGAGTTCTCACTAAACTATAAAGTGATGTGGTTGTGTCTTGTGAGTTCTCACTAAACTATAAAGTGACTAGTAGTTGTGTTGTGTGAAGTTCTCACTTAGCTTCAAAGTGAAGAGTCGTGAAGATTGGTTCTAGCTTTCGATTAGAACTCGACATCTAACCTTGTGTCGTAAAATGGTGAAGTAGGCAACGTCGTGAAGATTGGTTCTACCTTAAGATTAGAACTCGACATCTAGCCTTGTGTCGTTAAATTGTGAAGTAGGCAACATTGTGTAGATTGGTCCTAGCTAAAGATTAGGTCTCGACATTTAGCTTAGTGTCGGAAAATAATGTAAGCAACGATGTAAGATTTTCTCCGCCGAGAAGGGAGCTTGTGGATATAGTGGAAATCTCGAGTAGGTGTACTCGAGGAGTGGAGTAGAAACGAGGATAGAGCCTCGTTGTCGAACCACTATAAATATTGGTGTCTTCCCACTAGGTTGTCTCCTTCCTTACTCTTTACTTATTTCATTATCATTACACTTACCTATTATCTTTGCTAGTGCATTTGAATTGAACCTAATCATTATGCAACTTAGCCTCAAGTAAAAGAAGTTTTGATACAAACCAAATTGAAAGTAATTTTAATTTGGTCACCAATCGAAGAGAAACTATTTAACCCCCCTTCTAGTTTCTACACACTTTTCTATATACATTTTACACATTTTCTCTTATCTTTCTCTCTCTACTTTCTCTCACTAGAAACATCAACATCACTTGTGATTCTAGATTACCCATATTCTACAATTGGTATCAAGAGCCATGGGATGAAATAGAGGTGTGCTTTGTGTTGTTCTTGGTTTATTAGTTGTGGTTCGTGAGTTTTTATAGTATAATACCCAAGTTCCAATTTTTTTGTGTTTTTGTTATTCCAAGTGAACTACATATCTTCTACATAGTTGTGGTAGGGATTTGGGTACTTTGGATTCGTTAAAATCACGAGTTTCTAAACAAAAATCTCGTTTTTATTCATTTTTTGTGAAACAGTCAGATTTTTTGTGAAATATTTCCTCAAAACATTTCGCAATAATTAGGGTATTGATTATTGCGAAATCTATTGTTTTGTTGATTATTGCGAAAACTTCAAATTGTGATTATTGCGTCATCCTGCCTGTGTTGTATATTGCGAAATCTGTTGTTTTGATTATTGCGAGACTTGGTGCTTTGAGTTATTGCGAAAAGTTGTGTTAATTCTTGATTATTGCGAGAAGTTGACTAAATATTGCGAAATCTCTAAATTTGGATTATTGCGAAAAGTTAGCCGAATATTGCGAAATCTCCAACTTTGGATTATTTCGAAAAGTTAGCTGAATATTGAGAAATCTCTCAATCTTGGTTATTGGGAGATTGTTTGGAATGGGATATTGTGAAATTTGTAATAGGCAATTATTGCGAAATCTTTTTCAATTTTTGCACGACTTCAAGGATGTTAGACTTTGCATTTATTTGAAGATTTTCACAACATCACACAACCAAAGAATAATAACATATCGTTTCAACAACCACAAACACTTTACCTTTATTTCGTTGCTCGATCACTTGGTAATCTTTTTTCAAGTGATCACAAAATGAATCCTCACTCATTAATGCCGACCATGACATCGCTTACTGGCCTATCTATCATATCGGGTACCGATACCCGTCCACCGTTGCTTATCAAAGAGATATTCGAAGCATGGCAGGGTCGCATTAAGTCATATATCATTGGTATACCCAGTGGGAGGCTTATGATCAAATCCATTGAGCAAGGTCCATTTGATTGGGGCACTATTACTGCAAATGATGTGACTCGGCCAAGGGAATTTTCTGAGTTATCGCCTGCCAATCAACTAGTTGTCGATGCGGATGAAAAGGCTGTTCAGACTATTCTTCAAGCTCTTCCACCAGATATTTATCGAATTGTAAGTCAACACAAGACAGCGAAGGAACTATGGTATCGTTTGACGGTTTTTCTACAAGGGACTTCACTCTCTAAGCAGGAACGAGAGTGTCAATTTTATGATATTTTTTATAGGTTCACATACACACTAGAGGAAACTCTTCATGACTACTATTGGCGACTCACAACATTGATGAATGATTTGAACACTTATAATCTAACGATTGCTCAATTTCAGATCAATACCAAGTTTTTGAATACGTTGCCTCTAGAGTGGAGCCACTACGTCACTGATGTTAAACTGGTAAGGGATTTGCATAAGTAAAATCTAGATCAACTTTATGCTTTCTTGCAACAACACGAGAAGCACGTGCTCATGAAACGTATGTCTCGAGGATCTTATCCTGAACCATTTGCGTTATTGGCAAATAATCAAATTTCGTCATATAACAACACTCATTATGCTATGGGACAACACTCCTATCACCAGCCTGCCTTTCAAACCCCAAGCTATCTACAATACTCGGTGTTACCATAACCACCTACGTCACATCAACAATATCAGCTACCAGCACCATCATCACAAAGAGAATCATATCCATCACCTTATGCTCATCAACCATATCTTTCTCATCAGGCACCTACAACTCCTGCTATCACCTATCCGGCACCTACAGCATGTCACACAAGCTACTCATAATAGGTCAGTACTCCTTCAAGTGCAAATGTAGCCCCACCAGCACCAGTATTGTATTGTGATGATGAGGTCCCAATTCCTGAATTCAAACACGGTGATAATCCTACTGAAGTGTTAGCTGCCATGTCTGCCTATATCACTCAAACATTGAGCAAACGAGCATATAGAGGAATTCCTACCACCAAACAATCAGTTGAGGAATTCTTTAAACTCTCGTCAACAAGATACTATTCAAGATGGAAAAATCATGGTTCAACATATTCAAGGGAGACAAAGTTCATCTAACACCGGTACAAGAACTTACAACACTGCTCCAAGGGGAAATACTACTGGCAAGTTGAAGATGATTACATGTTACAACTGCAAGGGGGAGGGACATATGGCTAGGGAGTGTAAGCAACCCAAAAGGAGAAGGGATGCTTCATGGTTTCAGGAGAAGGTGATGTTGGTCAATGCTCAAGCAAATGGCCGTAAGTTAGACGAGGAGGAGTTATCGTTTCTTGCTGATCCAGGAGTTACGGATAATGAAGGACAAACAGCAGCTTTCACTCATAATGAAGTTTATCAAGCAGATGATCTCGATGCATACGATTCTGACTGTGATGACTTCAACACCGTCAAAGCAGCTCTTATGGAAATCTCTCAGTTTATGGCTCATATCAACTATCTGAGGTACCAAGTGTTCCCATTGATAATAGTATTCCACCACATCAAGTTGGGCAAGAGTCTTAGTATCCGGAAGAGCCACTAGTAGTGAGTAATTCAAATGAAGAGACAAACAATGATAGAAATATCACTGCAAGTCCCCAGACTTTGAGTGAAATACAACTGAGAGATATTTCGCATATGGATTCCCCTGCTCAACGAGATTTGGTAACGGTTCCAGCAACTTTGATTAGCCAAATGAATAATGCGGTCCTTGAAACCCTATGTGTTAACACGACCTTATAAATTGAGCTTGCTTTGTATAAGGAAAAGGTTCAAACCTTGGAATTAACTCCCTCGACCAATACCTTAACTAATTCTGAATTTGATGAGTTTAGAAAACTTCAAATGGATCATTTACAAGAGATTGAACATTTAAGAGAAAATCTTTCAAAAGAAATTAAAGAGAAAGAGTCAGTCGTCACTAATTTTCAAAAACTTAAAACGGATTTCGAAATTCTCGAGTCTAAAAAGGTTGAAACAGAAATTAATGCATCTAATCAAATTAAAAAGATTGATAATTTGCTTTTGAAACAATACTCCGCCTCACACATAGTACATTTGTTTGATTTATCTTTTAAGGAATTTAACTTATCGCGTCTACAAGACCTTCCACCTAACCCGGGTTACGCAAAGCAAGCTCTTATCCACAACCCAAGACTTTACGATGCAACCAAATTAGGAAAGGTATTAGATCCGATTGTTATTCCGGATGATCCCGAGTATATATATCACTAGTTGAAGAGAACCGGTCAAAAATGCTTTTGAAACATCCTAAGTTTGATTATGATAGCTTAATCAAGAGTATTCAAAGACGAATTTTAGAACTCGCTTTAACATACAAAGGGAATTTATCGATACACTAACTTACGTGTCCACCAAAGAGAGCCCTAGTACATTTTCTACACTTGTTAAACAAGATGAACCTAAGAAAATTCCAAAGGTTCTTCCACCGGTAAGTACAGTATTGTTAAGTTTGAAAGAGCTTAAACGATATTTTACCCGTTTTGACAAGGTCATTACGGAATGTACGATTCCAACGGCTCAAACCGAAGGAGAATGGGCTTTCGAACATGCGAAAGCGGTGTTTGAGAATGAGATCGTTCCGTTTGTATAAAATCCTAAAGAGGGTTTTATATCTCTCGATGAAAATCTAAATTTTGAAATGAAAGAAGTTCAAAAAGTTTTCCGTGAAATGGATGATGCTTATGAGCTACATTTAATTGAGAAAGAAAAGATTTTGTCCGAATATGATCAATTCTTGGAACAAGTGGTGTCTCTTGATGTAATGAATATTGTGATAATTAATTGTGCTAATGCGGTTATATCTCTTGTGAATAAATGTGATGATGTGCATGATCTCTCTGTGCATATTGTTGAGATTGTAAATGATGTGGTAGATAATCAACCTTGTCACGAATTTGACGCTGATTTTTATAGCTTTAAGATTCTTATAATACACTTTCAAAACGTTTTGATGAGCTTTAAAAACATTGTATATCTCTTGAAATAGAACAACAATCAAAAAATAAAACTCTTCTTTTAACACATGAATGTGAACACAATGTTCTGACGAGTGACAAGGTGATTAAGGCATTAGAGGAAGTTATTATGAGACTTAAGAGAGAGTCCTCAGTAGAGAAAATGGAACTAGAGGCTGCAGAGAATAAAAACCATGCCTTGGAAAATAGAATCGTCTATATTCTAGGGGGCTTGAACGAGCAAAGCAGGGATTTTCACTACTTTATGGCTCACTAGAAGAACCCTTCGCTTTTAATGCGACAGAGCATAGGTCACTTGTTGACCAACTAAACTAAAAGTGTGAGGAAATCTCTGACTTATATTTTCAACTCATAGACAAAAACATGTCTTAGCTGACTTATAGGAAACACTTCAAATCAAAGGACAAGAAGTTGTTGATAACGCAGCTACAATCTCCATACCGTCCTCTAGTGCTCCAAAAACCAATGAAGTAGTGATTTTTAAGAACCCGTACCATAAGAACAACCCTTTCACATATATGGATTATATGAAGAATGCAATTAGGCATGTGCACCTTAAGAGGGACATCTTAGATGACTTATATGAATCTGATTCCACAAACAACGATTATAACGCTGCTCATTTAAACATTGAGCGGGTTCAATGTTGCTTAGCACATCTTAATTTCATCGGTCAACTGGGATCTACACCACTCAAAAAACAACCCATTACCATTTCCATTACTCCATTCAACAAAACCCAAGGAGCTAAACCTTCTCTAAGTACACCCAACAAGGCTGAATCAAAATCTGCCACTAATGTTCCCTTTCCTTCTACAGGAGTAAATGTTTCTACTAAGGCTGGATCTCAAGTAAAGAAAGCTAGGATCAAGCCTTCCACTAGTAGGATTATGAAGAAGAAATTAGAAGCTCACCCTAGGAATGTTATTTAAAATTTGAATAAAATGAATCATGTCGCTAAGACTAAAGGCCATGCGGTTATGCAGCCGCCTAAGTGCAAAGTGAATTTTGATTTAAGATGTTGGAGTTTAATGAATGTATGTTTTCTCAGCGTCATGATTTATGCCTTGTTGATCATGTAAATGAAATGTATGCCATTAGGAACAACCTTGAATGGATACCAACGGGGACGAAATTCACCCAATTTGGATGGCAATGGAAACCCACTGGTAGGACCTTCACTGCAAATGGAACTAAATGCCCTTTAACTAGGATCACATCCACTGAAGTTAGGTCTCAGCGTCCTTTAAATAAGAACTCTAGCACTAAGAACTGGAAAAAGCGCCCTTTAACTAGGTCTACTTCCACTATTGTGCCTACTAGTGAAGAAGTACCTTAGGATCTTAGACAACTAGAATCTAAGCCGACAACTAGGAAGAAAATTGGAAATCTAAGAAACCTTATTATAGCAAATCTAAGATAATTGTATATGTACCTGCTAACATAGAGGAATAATTAGATTCCGATACATCGTCTTTGTCTGGTGATATTTTCAGGTGGTCTAAATCATCCTCTGGTACTTGGACTCTGGGTGCTCAAAGCACATGACCGGAGATCGCTCGATGCTCAAAAATTTAGTCAGTAAGTTTCTAGGCACGGTTAAATTTGGTAACGACCACATTGCATAGATCATGGGTTATGGTGAATATCAGATTGGGAATGTTACGATTTCAAGGGTGTATTATGTGGAAGGACTCGGTCATAATTTATTCTCAGTGGGACAATTTTGTGATTCAAACCTTGAGGTTGGTTTTCGACAACATACTTGTTTCATTCGTGATTTTGTAGGAAACGATCTGTTAAAAGGCTCTCGAGGGGATAATCTCTACATGTTGTAAATTCAAAATATGATGGCCGCTTCTCCCATATGTCTTCTATCCAAAGCATCTAAGACCAAGTCATGGTTGTGGCATCGACGTTTATCTCATCTTAACTTTGACGCTATTAACCATTTGGCTAAAAACGAACTAGTTCATGGTCTTTCAAAGCTCAAGTTTAACAAGGATCATTTATGTTCTGCGTGTTCATTAGGGAAAAGCACCAAGAAATCTTACAAACCTAAAGCTGAAGACACCAATCAAGAAAAATTTTATCTTTTACACATGGATCTTTGCGGGCCAATGCGTACATCAAGTGTGAGTGATAGAAAATACGTCCTCGTCATTGTGGATGATTTTTCGAGGTTTACATGGGTTACGTTCTTAACATCTAAGGATCAGGTACCCACTTATATCATTAAGTTTCTCAAGATGATCAAAGTACGTCTCAATGCTACTGTCCGCCGAATCTGTACTGATAATGGAACAGAGTTATTGAATCAGACTATGTGGAATTATTATGAAGAAGTGGGTATTTCACATGAAACATCAGTTGCTCGCACTCCACAACAAAACAGTATCGTGGAAAGACGTAATCGTACACTTGTGGAAGCTGCTAGAACTATGTTGATTTACGCAAATGCTCCTTTATTCTTATGGGCAGAAGTTGTAGCAATCGTATGTTATACCCAAAACCGCTCTATTGTTCGTAAGCGCCATGGAAAAACACCGTATGAGCTTCTTCATGAATGAAAACCCGACTTACATTTCTTCATGTGTTTGGTGCACTTTGTTGCCTAACCATCAACATTGAAAATTTGGGCAAACTTCAACCGAAGGCTGATATAGGAATTTTCATTGGTTACTCACCCGCAAAGAAAGCTTACCAGATCTATAACCTTCGTCTTGGCAAGATAATAGAAACTATGGACGTCGATTTTGATGAGCTGACAGCGATAGCTTCTGAGCAACGTAGCTCTGAACCCGCGCTTCATGAGATGGGAACCGGTACTATTAGTTCTGGATTAGTTCCCAACAATCCTACTTCTCCATCATTTACACCACCTAAAAGGCCCGAGTGGGATGAGTTATTTCAACCGATGTTTCATGAATTCTTTGATCCTCCCAGTGATGATGTTCCAGCTCCTGTAGTAGTAGCTCCGATTCCCGAAGTTGTTGCTCAAGAAAATGGAGATCAATCAGATGCATCTACACTCACTATTGAACCGGATGCATGATGAGACTGCTTTTATACATAGTCTCATCGTCCAAATCGGGCTTAAAATGCATAAAATATCATTAAAACTGCCAAATATATGCTCGTGTTTGTTGCTTGTGTATTTTAGGTACGGATATTGAGGAAATGGCAAAAGATCACAAGAATCATTCAATAACGAACACGGGAAACGAAGCCGCACAATGAACCGGGCCCAAATCTGGAATTTCCAAAAATGACCTTGAAGTTTGAAGATTGTACAAGTTTGGTCCCTCAAGAATTGAAGACTTGTCAATTTATACCCTTGCAAATCTCATTTATTGCATTTGGGTCCCTAAATTATCAAGAATTTACAAGTATGGCCCTTGAAGATCTCAAAGTTTACAAGTTTAGTCCTTGTTTCCATAACTTAAACTTGGAAGGACTGAAAATGCCAACTGCCCAAACTTGATTACAAAGGAAAAAGAGTTTTGTTGATGTTTATACAAAGTGAAAGAACAAAAGGAGTCAAGGGGCCTTTACTGCCCAGACAACCTAAGATATACCCACCACTCATAAGCCTCCACGTCACCAACCTTAAACAAACCACCAATCACACACTCCCCTCCTTCCATGTCACCTCTCCACTCACCAAAACCTGTTTAAATTAATTAACTCGTTTAAACGAGTTAATTCATTATTAAATTTCCCTCCAAACAGATTCTGTTCACCCACCATCCCTAATTTTCCCCTAATTCACCCACATAAACCCTAATCCCATTCCTAACTAAATCAAAGGGGTTTTGTTCAAAAGCTTCCAGATGGTTAATTCACCTCAACCTAAACCCAAACCCACTCAAATATTCCCTCCCAACACACCCATGTGTTGGGTAGGACCCTCCCCTGCCCATCGTTTTCACACCAAAACCCTAAACCCGACAAAATGAACGGCTGGATTGGATTTCTTGGTCCCAAAGGGTTGTCCAACGACTCAGATTACTCCACAAACAGCTATACAACAGCATGCACTCACATGTGGTGATTTGACCAAGATTCGAATTTTTCAAAGGGCATTTAGGGGAAATCAGCAACTAGGGTTTTGCACATTGTATTATTTTAATCAGTATTCTAGAATAGTCCTAGTATTAGTATAAATAGGGAATGTGCATGTACATTTCCTCTGGTTCCAGATTTTGCTCAAAAATTGTAATCCCTTTTTAAATTAATTAAAAGTTTGGTATTTTCTTGTGATGAAATTGTAATTCCTTTTTACTTGTTTTAAAAGTTGGTGTTTTTTGTGAGTAAAATCTGAGTTCCATTCAAATTTGTTCAAACATTTTATGTTTTGAATTTTCAGAAAAAGTTTCTGAAATTGATTTTTCTTGGTGAAGACTTGTTCTAAATTTGGTTTTCTAAGTTTTGTAAGAAGTTTGTTAGGTGTTTTGAAAGGAGAGAATTGATAAGAATTATTTGAAAAAGGTTTTTTAAGGTTTGAAAAAAATCAGATTTTTGGATATATTGTTTGCTCATTTGATCTTAGCAGGATTGAAGTGCTTGTTTGACCAAGAGGTTCTGCACAGACCCGGGTCTGTTGGAGGTGGCTAAGCAGCCATTGTTGGGCCTGGATGTAGGCCCAACAAGGTAGTCCCTTGTTTCCCTTTTTAGTTTTCATAAATGACTGATTTTGTGTGATTTGTATGATTTTACATGAAAGTTGTTGAAGGATTGTAAATCTTGCTTATGTTTCTAGAGAGAGAAAGAGATAGAGAGATGGTGGATTTCACACAAAGCTAGAGAGAGAAAGAAATGTTTACTATGTAAAAAATATGAAACCACACACCCTCTCCATCAAAGGAGAGGGTTTATATACCCAAGCCTTGTGATGGGCTTGGGCTTACATTGTTGGGCCGGCCTACACATGTTGTAGGCTAGGCTTGGCTTTGTTTGTTTAATAAAGATGTCTAGACTACGAGCTACTACTAAGTATATTGTCGGAGTGACCGAATCTTCCTAAATACGTAAAAACGTATTTCTAACAATCTCCCCCTAAGGGAGGTCACTCCAAACAAGGGCGTTACCCAAGTTACAATAATAAAATAAACCTAGCATACTATGCTTGTCTTGAGCTCGTAGTCTTCGTCTTTCTTTTCTTTTTCTTTTCTGGTGAACATGCTGATGTGATCTTTGATATCAGTCTTGAGCATTAATCTCTTGCCTTGATCTCGTGCATCCTTCACTTGTGATCTTCGCCTCTTCGTGACCTCACGTCCCACATACTTATGCCTTAGTAATTCTTGAAAGCTTCAGAGTTCGATACAACGGAAGACTTAACTTTTAGGCTTTCTTGAATTAGATGAGGTATTAAGTGCATAAAGTATAAGCATGCGGGGACGACTTCTTCTCGGATTCCGCAACGCCACCGTCTTCAAATGCCGCAACATAAGTAGACACGAACGAAATGGCTTTGAACATTTCATTCTAAATCGGTAGCATTTTACCTCCGGTCGGTGAAGACCGTTGGACGATATTAGATATCGTACCCGTGACGGATAGTTTCAATTAAGTAACTTCCTGACAGGATTTCGCGGGTAAACCCGTTCTCTTTATTCGACCGTCCAAAGCTGACTGCGAACATAAAGAGTGAATCATTTGGATAAAGATATCCGCATGATTTGAAGCCGTCAATTCATGTTCCTGGAACAAGTGAAATTCAATTAAGAACCACACCATCGTTGCTTTCCAGTTGTCACGATCTTGATTCGTATAGAATCTTGCAAGTTACCTACCAAGTGCTATTTGAGGTTAACACTAGAAGGATTTCCACTCATCACTGTGAACACTAAGGTATCACTCTGAGTGTTCTGGCAAGATCACTAAGATATTGCGTAGAGGCCTGGAATGTGTTTAAATTCAGTTAAGAATTAAACAGCTGTTGCTTTCCAGTTATCACAAGTTTGATTCATAAAGAATCGCACAAGTCACCTACCATGAGCTTTTTGATGTTCGCTCAAGAAGGATTTCCATCTTCATTGTAAATACTTTCGTATTACTCGGATGTTCAGGCAAGATCATGAAGATTTTGCGTAGGACTCTTAAGATCTTACTTTTCACAGTGTGTGAAGAAGCAAGGAATTATGAAAGTGTGTCCTAATGAGATATTTGATGATCTCAAATGGCTCTAGACTCGATCGTGCACTTTGGATTTTAGTGATCGGAGGCTGGTCCACCTTTTCAATACCAATTTATTCGGAGTGAATAAATCGATAGATAACGTGTTGTCTCCGTGTGATTAAAACAAATATCTTTTAAGAGATATCTGAGTTAGCTGGGATGGGTTGTGCATTGCATCACTGGGTCCATGATGTCTGTCTTCAATATCGAGAATCATTAAAATGATCTCAATAGCATATGTATTGACCCGGTTTCTGCCTAAAGTTGTAAGGAGGGATTCTTTCTTTACACCCTTTATCTTTACAATTCTTTTTCATTCTTCAACCCCTTCAATGCTTACCAATACGTCATAACTAGCACCTTGTTGTGATTGTTGCAGTGCTAACTTAAGTACTTGGTCGGCATTCAGCTACGTTCACATTCTTTCTCCACCTTTCCTAAGGACTACTATTTCTAGCTATGGAATGTCCTTGGGAAGATTCCTCCGGTTCTGGAAGAATCATAGGACTTAACCTATCCTACCATCCTTATGTCACCACAATCTTCATCGTCCTGAAATAAATAGGTTTTGGGTAAGTATATGTCACCATGAAAATCCATTTTGATATAGAAAATCCATTTTGCTCCCCCTTAACATATGCCACGATATTCGAAAACATTTCGCATATGTAGAGATGAGCCAGCACATTAAGTCAAACCATTTGTGATAATATCCCATATTAAATCACATTTTCTCCCCCATATTAAAAATATTAACCCAATCGATGTTTTTAATATCAATTGATTTAATGAAGTTTTAACAAAGGTTTTGGGAAGAAAAATGCGAGTCCGTTTTATCTTCATGACATCTATTTGTAACATGATCACATATTCACCATATTAGAAAAGAATTGACAAGGTTGGACCTGATAGATGAGAACATCATATGATAAGATCAAATGGTTCTTGGCAGCATATGTTAGTCGCCTCGTCACGTCTGAAGTCATCTCTTGACACCACATGTACGATTGGTATTGTTGTCTTGACACCAACTTGTGAACTTGACACGTTCGGCATCGAAGATTCTGAATGCTTGACAATTGCTCCCCCTCAATTGTTGACCCGTGTTCTATTGAAAGAGCTGTAGTCGTCGGTTGAGTAGTCGCATCGTCGAGTATGTAGATACCAATTGTAGATTGCTATGGTTGTAGAGATGATAGCTTCATAAAAACAAGACTTCTCTTGTTTTAACAAATAAATGCACTGAAACGTACATTGATTTGTGTTAGACCAAGTTATAAAGTAAACTTGATCCCTTACAAGGTTTTAAAGTAAACCTTGCCCGAGAAAATTAATTCCTGTTGTGAGCCAAAGCTTTCATAAGAAATACTTGACTTTAATGTGAAAACCGGGTTGCAGTCTGAAATAACTACAAGCCATTTAGGCATGTTTTATGAAATATTTACAACTTTTGTACGAACTCTATTTATGGCGCCGTGTCGATATTAATCAACATTTCTAAGGCCGTAAATATTATCGTACCAAAAGACATGCCTTTGAAAAATAAAGTAAAAATATTTTTGGATTTTTCTAGATTTTTCAATTTTTATGGTTTTTATATGGTTTTATATTTTTGTATTTTGCTTTTGTGGATAAAAATATAAACAATATATACAGATGATCACCAAGGATACGGAGAATAGTTTTACCACCACTATTCTTTCGCTTCATCTGCTAGTTCCTTAAGAGTCTCAGGCGAGAAGGTTTTCATTCCTAGCTTGTCGGCCAAAAATTCAATTCGAGCGCGATCTAAAGCCTTCGTGAATATATCCGCCAATTGATACTCAGAT
This sequence comes from Glebionis coronaria, assembly GCA_025667525.1. NCBI lineage: Eukaryota > Viridiplantae > Streptophyta > Magnoliopsida > Asterales > Asteraceae > Glebionis > Glebionis coronaria. The sequence goes on along the minus strand of CM046874.1, from coordinate 38,100,969 downwards.
CGGACAAAGTAAAGCTCGATTACTCCATTTTCCACTTGCTCCTTGATGAAGTGGTAGCGAGTGTCAATATGCTTTGACCGGGAGAATTGAACGTTGTTGCAGCATAAGGCAATTGCACTCTTGTTGTCACAGTACATCGGAATCTTGTTGAAACCTAGACCATAGTCGGTTAATTGCGATCTCATCCAAAGAATTTGAGCACAGCAACCGGACATAGCTATGTATTCTGCTTCCGTACTTGAAATTGCAGCGCTTTTCTGCCTTTTCGATGCCCAACTGATTAATCGATCTCCTAGTAGTTGCAAAGTTCCACTCATGCTACGCCTTGTATCTTGACAACCCGCGTGATCCGCATCTGCATATGCCATTAGTGCAATAGAAGAGTCCTTCGAATACCAAAGTTCCCGATTAATGGTTCCTTTAAGATATCAAAAGATCCTTTTAACAGTAGCTAAGTGTAACTCAGTAGGCCTAGTTTGATACCTGGCACACATACATATAGCAAACTGAAGATCAGGTCGGCTGGCTGTGATATACAGAAGAGTACCAATCATTCCACGATAAAGTGTCGGATCAACTGCAACTCCATGTGGATCTGCATCAAGCTTAGTTCGTTCCACCATTGGAGTATCCACGGGGTCGCAAGATTCCATCTTATACTTCTTAAGCGATTCAAGGGCATACTTGGATTGATTGATAAAGATGCCTCTGGGACTCTGAGATATCTGAAGACCTAAGAAGAATGATACCTTGCCCATCATTGACATCTTAAACTTGGAAGACATGAGTGTCCCAAACTCATCCGATAAGGTTTGGGTCGAGGCTGCAAATATAATATCATCAACATATATTTGTACCATAATCATATCTTTACCTCGTTTCTAAATGAATAGCGTGGGATCCACCTTGCCTTTAGCGAAGCCTTGCATAATGAGGAATTGTGACAAAAGATCATACCATGCGCGAGGAGCTTGCTTCAACCCATAGAGAGCCTTCTTAAGCTTGTACACATGATTAGGATAATTAGGATTCACAAAACCATCCGGTTGTTGAACATAGACCTCTTCCTTGAGTTCACCATTAAGAAATGCCGTCTTCACATCCATCTGATAGACGACCATATTCATATGGGCTGCATAAGCGAGGAATAGTCTAATAGCTTCCAAACGGGCAACAGGTGCAAAGGATTCCATAAAGTCAATGCCCAATAATTGCTTGTATCCACGAGCTACTAGACGATCTTTGTTCTTCAATATTCCGCCTAACTCATCGAGTTTCACCTTGTAAACCCATTTCAAAGTGAGTAACTGCACTTGATCCGGGCATGGGACAAGTTCCCAAACATCAAGACGTATGAATTCGTTAAGTTCTTCTTGCATAGCTTCTATCCAACAGGATTGAGTAAAAGCTTGTTGCCATGTCTTAGGTTCAACTTCAGTGAGAAAAGCATCAAAGTGACAAAACAGTGCACTTTCTTGTAACTGACTTCGTGTGGATACTGGACGATTAGGGTCACCAATAATAGAATCTATAGGATGATCCTTTGTCCACTTGCTGTCATGTTCACGAATCCGTGGATTGGAGTAAACTGTAGAAGGAGCTTCCTCTGAGGTGGACGACCCGGCTTGATTAGGGTCGGGAATAGATACACCAAAGAATGGAAGTTCACGCATTTGAGCGAATTCCAAATTGTGATCATCATCATCCTCTTCATCATCAATAGGCATGACATGGGTAGTTGAAACATGTGTTGGTTGAGAATTACTTGTTGAAGGTATATCTTGACCAATTGTTGGTGCAGATGTATCTGGTTGTGCAACGGTTGCTGGAGCGACAACTTCGGTTACCGGAGCTATTACTTCAGGTTCTGGAGCAACAATACTTGGAGGAGTAAAGAATTCATCAAAGAACGGTTGAAACAACGTATACCATTCCTTCCTAGTAGGTGGTGTAAATGATGATGAAGTAGGGTTGTTTGGGACAAGACCAGAACTAATATTACTGGGTCCCATTTCATGAAGTGCGGGTTAAGAGCTGCTTTGCTCAGAAGCCATCGCTGTCAGCTCATCAAAATCAACATTCATAGTTTCGATGATATTGCGAGAGTTACGGTTGTAAATTCGGTATGCCTTCTTTGCGGGTGCGTAACCAATGAAAATACCAATATCAGCCTTCGGTTGAAGTTTTCCCAAATTGTCACCATCATTATTTGGATAGCAAAGAGAACCAAATACATGAAGATATGATAAATCTGGTACTTTTCCATGGAGAAGCTCATAAGGTGTTTTACCATGGCGTTTACGAATTAGTGACCGGTTTTGGGTGTACACTGCTGTGGATACTGTTTCTGCCCATAAAAACAATGGAGCCTTTGCGTAAATTAACATCGTTCGAGCAGCTTCCATAAGTGTGCGATTTCGCCTTTCAACGACACCGTTTTGTTGTGGAGTGCGTGCAACGGATGTTTCATGAGATATACCAACTTTTTCATAATAATCACTCAATATTTGATTCACAAATTCGGTTCCATTATCTGTACGAATGCGTCGGACAGTAGTGTTGAGACGCACTTGAATCATCTTGAGAAATCCGATGATGAATTTAGGTGCCTCATTTTTTGCTTTCAGAAATTTCACCCATGTGAACCGAGAGTAATCATCGACAATAACGAGGATGTACTTTTTGCCACTAAGACTTTCAACACGCATTGGCCCACAAAGATCCATATGCAACAGATAAAGTTTCTCTTGGTTGGTGTCTTCCGTCTTGGGTTTGTAAGATTTCTTAGTGCTTTTCCCCATTGTACACGCGGAACACAAATGATCCTTGTGAAATGATAGTTTAGGAAGACCACGAACAAGTTCGTTTTTCGCCAAATGATTAATAGCGTCAAAGTTAAGATGAGATAACCGTCGATGCCATAACCATGACTAAGTCTTCGATGCTTTGGAGAGAAGACATACGGGAGAAGCGGCCATCATGTCTTGTAGAGACAACGTATACAAATTATTCCCTCGAGTACCTTTCAGTAAATCAACCCCTTCCAAATTACGAATGAAGCAGGTATGCAATCGAAAAGCAACTTCTAGGTTTGCATCACAAAATTGTCCCACAGTATATAAGTTGTGACCAAGACCTTCCACGTAATACACTCTTGAAATTATAACATTCCCAATATGATATTCACCGTAACCCATTATCTTTGCAATATGATCATTCCCAAATCGAACCGTACCAAGAAACTTGCTGACGAAATTTCTGAGCTGAGAGCGATCTCCGGTCATATGCTTGGAGCAACCAGAGTCCAAATACCAGAGAACAATTTGGACCACCTGTTTTCAACCACAACAGTAGACAATGCATTGGAAACTATTGGTTCCGAAGTGTTAGCATATACAGATATGTTATTATCAGAATTGCTAACATTTGTGTTATCCTTAGATTTCCTGCGTTTTCTAATGTGAGTTTTAGCACTAACAGGTTTTACTGTTCCAACTTTCTTAGGTTTTGGATTATTAGCGGGCACTACAGTGGGAGTAGACCTATTTAAAGGGCACTTTGTTCCTATAGTAGTGTCGGTGTTCCTAGTTAAAGGACACGCTTGTGTTTTGGTAGCCTTGGTACTCCTAGTTAAAGGGCACGCTTTCTTCACTTCAGTGGGAGTAATCCTAGTTAAAGGGCACATATTTCCTACTATAGTGAAAGTTCTACCAGTGGGACGCCACATCCAGCCAACTTGGGTTAACACTTTCCCAGTCGGTTTCCATTCTAATCCATTTTTTCGGGCATACATCTCATTCACATGGTCAATAAGGCAAGAATCATGACGACTAGAAAACATACATTCATTGCAATTCCAACATTTCAAATTTGAATTCACAGTAGGCTTAGAACGTTGCACAACCGCAGAGCCTTTAGGTTTAGCTACATGATTCTTTTTATTCAAAACAGAAATAACATTCCTAGGATGGGCTTCTACTTTCTTCTTCACTTGACTACTAGATGGGGGCAAGATCCTATCATTCTTCTTGTTTCTCTTAAGCTTAGATCTTTGAGCCTTAGTAGTGGTGCTTACTCCTGTAGAAGGCAACACGGGAATATTAGAAGCTGGTTTTAATTCCGCCTTATCTTTAGTGACCAATGTTTGAGAAGGTTTAGACCTAGGGCCCTTGTTAAGTGGTGTGACAGCTATTAGGTTCCTTTTGATTGCACTAGAGGACGAAGCTGAGACAGTGGCTGCGTTATCCACAACATTCTTACCTTTTAGAGTACGAAGTGTTTCCTTTAACTCAGCCAAGACCAGATTTTTATCACAAATTTGTTCCCTCAAATCAGATATTTCCACCGACTTTCGATTCAATTGTTCAATCAATGATTGATTCTGTGTAGTGGTATCAACACATGCGGGCTGTACTGAATCGAAGAGTCGTGTATTTTTCTGTTTTAAGTTATCAACTTTGGACAAAATCTTGGAAACTCGATTATCTAGATCAAGTCTAAAATTCTCAGCGGCCTCAAGTACGTTCACACAGTTAAGCTCCTTAGATTTCTCTATTTCTATCGGCAAAGAGTTAGCAACTTTGTCACTTGGCTGACGCTGTTTTGATTGTAAATTCAATCGAAAATTCTTTTCAAAATTTGCATCATCGATATTAACACCTTCGAATGACGTTTCAAAGATTTCTTGAATAAATTGTTGCTTGCATTCAAGCGAAATACAATGTGTTTGAATCTCATCAAAACGTTTTGAAAGCGAAGAATATAAATCTTGAAGCTTTAAAAATTCAGCGTCAGATTCGTGACAAGTACTATCAACCACATTATCCACAGATTCAACATTATGCACAGTAGAATCATTATCAACACATTTATTCACACAGACGGAAACTATATCATGAGACATCACTTGCTTCAGAAGCTGATCATTTTGGCATAAAACTCGTTCTATTTCAAGTAAACTGTTTTCATAAGCATCATCCATTTCATTGAAAACACGTTTAACTTCTTCTATTTCCAAATACAAATCTTGATCAAGATTACTAAGACAAGCTTTAACATTCTTTACAAACGGAATAATTTCGTCTCGGAACGCAGCTCTAGTGTGCTCAAAGTTCCATTCACCTTCCGTTATGGCCGAAGCCGTCGTACGTTCCAAAATGACCTTGTCAAAATCGGCTAAGTGTTGGTGTACCGCATTTAAGTTAACGGACGTCTTACTTACCGGTGGAATTAACTTCGTTAAATCCTTTTTGACAAGTGTAGGAGACGTACTGGGAGGGTTTTCATTTGACAAACTTTGGGGCACAAGAACTGTCAATTCAGCTAATTCCTTTTGTAAGCGAATGCGGGTCTTTAGAGAAAATTGATCTTTGTTATGTTGATCATAATCAATTGTATGGAATTTTGAAAGCATTTTAGAATGAGTTTCATCCGCAAGTGACTGTGTCGCGTCAGAACTACGAACAAAAGGTGCTTCTTTAGATTTGCCAATTATTGTCATATCATAAAGACCGGGAATATATTCCTGAGCTTGTTTTGCATAACCGGGATTAGGTGGTAAATCTTGAAGACGCTTAAGTTCGAATTCTTGAAATGATTTAGTTAAAAGATGAACCTTTTCTGTGGAAGCGTATTGTTTTAAAAGCTGTTGTTCTTTGAATTTAAGAAGTTTGGTAGCATTAATTTCCGATTCAAACTTTTTAGACTCGAGAGTTTCGAAATCCATTTTAAGTTTCTGAAAATCATTGACAACCGACTCTTTTGCTTTTAATTCATTGGAAAGATTAGCTTTTAATGATTCTATTTCTTTCAAGTGTTCAATCTTTTCAAAACGAAATTGGTCAAATTCAGAACATGTTATTTTCTCTGCTTGAGGGACCATTTCAAAAGCTTTGACCTTTTCTTTATGCAACGCAAGCTCAGCAGTTAGGGTGGAATTCGTATCTACGGATTGTCTGAGGGCCATATGCATTTGATCAATAATATGTTTAGGCACCATGACCAAATCATGTTGAGCATAAGATTCCATACCCGTCGTAGCATTTGGTTGAGGTTCACTCAAATGTGTAGGTTTGGGTACCACATCATTTGAATTACTAGTTCCCGAATGCTGTTCGAGGTTGTCATTTTCATGCCCAACTTGATGTTGGTTATCATCAATATTATTAGATGTGGTTGGTACCTCACTGATGACATCAGAACCGTAGTGAGAGAGATTAGCAACGAGAGCAGCTTGGGCAGAGTGAATGTCATCACAATCCGAATCGTATGCATCAAGATCGTCCGCTTGATAAGATGCATTAGAAGTGGAAACGACTGCAATGCCTTCAGTGTCTGCTGCCCTTGGGTCTGCAAGAAATGCTAACTCCTCTGAATCCAAAATCTTCCACTTAGACTGAGCATCAACCAAATACATCTTCTCACGAAACCATGCATCATCCCTTCTCCTTTTCGGCTGAGTGCATTCCCTAGCCATATGACCTTGTCCTCGGCAATTGTAGCAAGTCACAACCTTTTTAGGACCACTAGGACTTCCATTTCCATTAGCTTGAGAATTCACAGCTTGATTGTTCCCAGTCCTTGTAGGAGGTCCATATGAATTTTGCCTTCTCTGAATAGGTTGCACCGTCACTTGACCATCTTGAACAGTGGCTTGTTGTCGAGGATTTGAAGAGGTGCGGAGCTGATTGTTTGTTGGTGGAAATCCTCTAGTTGCAACAAGTTTTGACAAGTAAGCAGTGAGATGGTTTAGAACATCAACTGGCGTATCATTTGGAGTAAAGACCGGTGCTTGGATTGGTGGAAGTTCATTAGAGTAGAAAGCTTGTGCTGGTTGTGCTTCTATTGGAAAATATCCTTGCTGAGGAGTATAGCCCAATGAAGAAGTGTTGGCTTGTGATGGTGATGTCTGATATTGTGGTTGCTGCGGAAAAGATTGTTGATGAACACCTTGTTGATATGCTTGCTGTGGCATCACTAGTGGTGGATAAGATGGTTGTTGTGGTTGCTGATAGTTGTGTGGTGGTGTCTGCTGCAAGTATGATGGTTGCTGATAAGTATAAGCCATGTTTTGTTGAGAGGCATACATTGCAAGTGGATCATGAACTTGAGGTGTAGACAACCGAGCCTCGATCACATGGCATTCGTGTTGTTGAAGAAAAGCTTGAAGTTGATCCACATTGGTGTTATGCAAGTCCTTAGCCAATTTAACATCCGTCACGTATTTTTTCCATTCTGAAGGAAGAGTGTTCAAATACTTGGTGTTCAATTGAAAGGTAGGAATTGTCATGCCATAGATATTGAGCTCATTCAACAATAGGGTAAATCTCAGATAGTAATCATTGAGAGTCTCCCCTGGCACATAGGCAAACTTATCAAAAGTATCATAAAGCTTACACTCTCGTTCTTGTTTAGTTAACGAGGTGCCTTGCATGAGAACACGAATTCTATCCCATAACTCTTTGGCAACTTTATGTTTGCTGACGAGTTTGTAGACATCTGGAGGAAGGGCTTGGAGAATGATGTTTGTATCATACTTATCACATTTGTCTTGAATCTTCATATCTCCAGTCAATTCACCCGTTGTGCGAGGACGAGTAGTTGTACCTTCCGTCACAGTACCATAATCTAATGGTCCATTGAGCACCGATGCCCAAATGAGATGTCCATTCTCCTTGTTCAACATATAAAGTTCCATTCGGGAAGCCCATTCCTCATACATAGTCTTCACCAACATTGGTGGACGATTATCCGTACCCGAGAGGATGGACTTATCCGTAAGAGATGTGTACTCCATTTAAATAAGTTAAGATTTACAAACTTTGATCGATCAATGAAAGAAAGTAAATGTGTTTGTTGTTGTGAGTTGAAGTCGAGAAACAATGTTAAAATCCCCTAAAATATGTTCTCAATAAACCAAAAATTCCAAGTCAAAATTACACATCGAAATTTTTTAAGGAATAATTTTGTTATCGGAATAGTGATCGGAATAGTGATCGGAATGATGATCAGAATGAGTTATCGGAAAACCTAATCGGAATACTTAATCTGAATACCAATCTGAATAGCTATCGGAATGATGTGATCGGAATACCAATCTGAATACCAATCGGAATGCTGTGATCGGAATACCAATCTGAATACCAATCGGAATGCTGTGATCGGAATACCAATATGAATACCAATCTGAATACCAATCGGAATACCAATCTGAATACCAATCGGAATGCTGTGATCGGAATACCTAAACCCTATTCCGATTACACTGATCGGAATGTACTATAAACCTCTTTCCAATGACCAGATCGGAATAATTTCCACTTTTCTCGGACAAAACTCAACCAATTCGTGATTTTAAGCCAAAAAATGATCAAAACACCCAAAAATTTGGTGTTTTTAGCCAAAGTAACTATACCAAATCCCTACCACAACTATGTAGAAGATTTGTATCAAGAAAAAACCATCAAAAACACAAAAAAAAATTTTGGACGTGTGAAAATGGATAAAAAATGGCGTATGAATCAAGAACACAAACACATGAACAATACAATCATCCCATGGCTCTCTGATACCATTTGAAGGATTATAAATCTTGCTTATGTTTCTAGAGAGAGAAAGAGATAGAGAGATGGTGGATTTCACACAAAGCTAGAGAGAGAAAGAAATGTTTACTATGTGAAAAATATGAAACCACACACCCTCTCCATCAAAGGAGAGGGTTTATATACCCAAGCCTTGTGATGGGCTTGGGCTTACATTGTTGGGCCGGCCTACACATGTTGTAGGCTAGGCTTGGCTTTGTTTGTTTAATAAAGATGTCTAGACTACGAGCTACTACTAAGTATATTGTCGGAGTGACCGAATCTTCCTAAATACGTAAAAACGTATTTCTAACAGTTGTTCATATGTTTGTTTAAGTGAATGATATTGCTCAATTGTTGGTAATATGCATGCTAGAAGTTTTAAAAATCAGTTTGGATAGGTTTTGACTTGATTTGCTTTGGAAAAATATTTTCAGAAAATATTAAGGGGTGTTTGGATTAAGGCTTAAAAGGGTTTAAATGGCTTAAACTTTGCTTGTAAATCTGTTAGAATCACTCATTAGGTAGTGGATAGGTGTTATTGTTACTTGTTTTTCAGTTTGGTAGGTCTTAAGTCACATTTGCAAGCTTAAAATTGTGAAAACATAGCCTAAACCAGTAAGTCATTATTGTGCATGATTTTGGTGGAATTTTTTCATATAATCTTGCAAGCCTGATAGGTTATAGGTCTAGTTAGGGTTTGCTATCATTTATTTGTCACTTGATTGGATTGTATGCAAGTTCTAAGCCATTGAATCTCATTTTTATGCATGTAATCTTGGCCTACTGTTCATCAGACACCAACAAGCATTAATCAGAAACTTTGAGTGCTTGTTTTGCTTGATTTTGCTAAGTGACTTGTGATTTTTCTTGTTGAATTGACTTCCTACAACCCAACTGGTTGTGGGAGTGCCCTTTGTTCCAAAAGAAATCAAGCCAAAAGCTTTCCTAAGCTTAATCTGTCACCAGACCTGAAAAATACACTATCAGTGGGAAAAAGGTTTCCCCTGCTAGCTCACAAGTTGGTACTGCTATACAAAAAGACAAAGCTTTTGACATGTCACTTTCAGTAATCTTGGAATTTTATCTTTAGTGCTCCAAAATTAGAATTAGGGTTTGTAACCAATTCCAATATTTTTCTTATTTAATTTAGGATTTTTCTGTTTAGGTAAAAATTTTATTACTGTTCATTTGCTATTTTTCACAATTTTTAGCTAATTTTAATACTTTTTAATATTCTGTTTTTGGAATTTAGTGGTAAAAATTCTTAATTTTCCTAGACTTAGAATAATATTTTAAGGTTTTTGGTTTAAAAATATTCTACTGTTCATCTTTTTATTATTTTTTAGAATTAATTTAAGTTAATTAGGGCTTTAAATTAAACTAGTTTTGCCTTTTAGTGGTAAAATTAATATTTTTCAAACTTTTTCATTTTTCTACTGTTCATTAGAGTATTTTAGGATTTTTAAAATTGGTAGATTATTTTTAGCATTATTTTATTATTTTTTTATTATTTTAGTTTTAAAATAGTTTTTAGTGATTTAAAAAATAAAAAAATAGTATTTAAAAATTAGGAAAAATACTTTTTAGTGTTTAGATAATATAAGTAAGTTATTTGTTCAATAAAATCATATTTTGGACATTTTTATTAATTATATTTAATTTTAGGGCTTTAATTAGCATTTAAAATTGAATATTTAATTAATAAAAGGTTTTAAAATATTTTTATTATATTTTTATTCTTATTTATATTATTTTAGACTACTTTTAGCTTTTAATTAATTTTTAGGTTTTAAAATTTTTGATTTTGTAGTTTTTACGGTTTTACGTGAACGCTTTTTCGTCTTAGCTCGATCCGTCTTCGTAACCGTCATTTCTTTCTTATTTCTATTTTCTCTTCTTCTCATAAAATTAAAATCATCATTAATCAATTCATTACACAACACACGTGCCTCCTCGAGAACGAACTCTCCTTTTTGGGTCATTCACGCACGGTTTTCCTAAACCGTCGTGCTCACTTGCCCTATATTTTAGTTGCTTGTTTTTCCTAAACCAAGTATCTAATTTTACAACTATCAAAATGGCGCCGCTGCCGGGGAGGCGTGTTGTGTTTTGATTGAACCATTGTTGTTTTTATACTAACCATAATTAGTATTTTTATTAGTAGCACTCTACTAATACGTATTATCGTTTTTCGGTTTTTGTGTGAATACTATTACTATATTGTATACGTAGAACAATAAATTCACAAGTACTCCAAATATGTGAGATATCACAACCTTGACTTGGGAGGTCATTACCCAATCATTGTATTCGGATCTCAAACCAAAGAAAAAAGGCAAAAATAGATAAATACTTTCGTGAAGCTCGATTTTGAAAATACAAACTATAAGGTGGGTATAAGGCGGTTGTATTTCACGACCTAAAGGAAAAAGGCTCTTAAGTGCTTCGCGCCGCCTCGTTTCCTCCGCTTGCTTGTGCGTATTTGATTTTAAGAGTGAATCGAGGGTTTTGCCGCCCAAAGTATTATTACAGATCATATATATTTTCTTGGTTTCTATTGATTAAACCCTCTTGAACGATTTGGTGTTCCACCATCGTTCTAAAGTCATCGAAGGCGTTCACTTCACGTGATCGTTTTCATTCCTTGAGGCTTCTTTAATCGAGAGATTTGATTAAGGAGGAGATTTGTAGATTTGTGTCTACTTAATACATTCACCAATTTCCAAAAAAGTTAATACCATCAAAAACCACAAAAAAATTTGAAAAATACAAAACACCAAAAAGAATCTTCTTTGCTCGTCTCTTCATTGTACGTGACGTTTATGCTAACTCGTAATCAAGCAAAACGTGCACGTAGACGAAAGAACAAAACTCCCACTCCAACTCATTCTAGTGAGGAGTCTCCTATTGACGAACCCATTGTACAAGAAGCACCAACCATGGCGAATCGAACTATGATGGAGTTACTTCAAGCACCCACCGAGGGTTATGGAGAAGATATTGTGATTCCCGCTATCCTTGCGGAGAATTTTGAGGTGAAAACGGGTTTGTTGTCGATGATCCAAAACAACAAATTCCGTGGTGATGAGAAGGAGAATCCCCACAACCATATCCGCCAATTTAATCGTCTTACCGCCACGTGCAAATTCAAGGATGTCTCGAATGACTCGATTAAGATGATGCTTTTTCCGTATTCCTTAGCGGGGCCCGCTAAAATTTGGTTAGAGTAAGAGCCACCCAATTCTATATTGACGTGGAAGGATCTCGTTTCAAAATTTGTGAACCAATTTTTTCCGCCCTCTAAGACTACGCATTTGAAAAATGAGATTTCTAAATTTTCACAGGAATCAAATGAAAGTTTTTCAACGGCTTGGAATAGGTTTAAGGAGATGTTGCATGAATGTCCTCATCACGGTTTTTCCGACTTGCACCAAATAGACACGTTTTACAATGGACTTAATGATCATGAAAGAGATTATTTAAATGCCGCCGCGGCTGGTAATTTTTTGTGTAAAACGGTTGAAGAAGCTTTGGTCATAATTGAAAATAGGTCTAAGGTTTATAGCCCTCGTAACACACCGAGTGTTGCCAAATTGGGCTCGTCATCATCTCGTAGTATCAATGCTTTACATGATGAAGCAAATGAAGAAAATCGATTTTTTGATAGATTTGCTAGCCTTATGTCCCATTGGAAAGCTCAAGAAGCTTCAAATTCCGCTTTGGTTAAAGCGGTTTCTAAGAGTTGTTTGTCGTGTGGAGGAGCTCATGATCTTTCCGAGTGCATTACCGTGGATGGTAACACTTCGAGTGCTTATATAGCCACGGGAACTTATAACCAAAACGGCCAAGGTTCCCGCCAAAATCAAGCTCCACCAAATCAAAATGCTAAAAAACTATCGAAACAACAACCAAAGTGGTAATTATCAAGGCAATCAACGCAATTACAACAAGGGTAATTATCAAAGTGGAAATGGGAAAATTTCAAACCAAAACCAAAACCGTGATTTTCAAACTACCACACAAGGTTTTCAAAATGATCACACCAAAAATCTTCAAGGAGAGTTTTTGAATTATGCTAAGGCAAACGATGCTAAGTTTGACAATATGCAACGTGAAATGGTTAGCTTAAGATCCGAGTTGAAAAATGAGCTTAAAAACGAACTTGCTAATGAACTTAAAACTCATGCTAATAAAATGGAAGGGAATGTCACACGTCTCCAACAAAATCAACAAAAAATGGAGCAAGGACAACATGAGATTAAGCAAGAGTTGTTAAAAGCGGATGCTAGGCAATCTAAGTTTGAAGACCGAATGGCTAAAATGTTTGAAGCTATCATGTGTAAGCCCTCTTCTTCGGGTGGTCTTCCTAGTGATACCATCGTGAACCCGAAAGGAGAATTGAAGGTTATTACTACTCGTAGTGGTAAAACTTTCAAAGAACCCATTTCTCGTCCAAGTACTTCTATGGAGAAGGAAAAAGAGAAAGAACCCGAGGTGGTGGTAGAAAAAGAGCACATTACAAGCCCACAAAGTACCTCTCAAACCACACCTACGGTTGAACCAATACCAACCATGGAACCCGAGATTCCAAGGCCGATGCCTATGCCTATGCCCCAACCCACACCACCCTTACCTTACCCTTCAAGACGAGACAAGGAAAAGGCACAAGAACGAAATAGTTATCAATTTGAACTTTTTATGAAAATGTTTCGTGACTTGCATTTTAATATAAGTTTTGCCGACGCCTTAGTCATGATGCCTCGATTTGCCGCGAACTTCAAAAGTATGTTGAATAACAAAGAGAAATTGCAAAAATCGTCTAGTTGTTCTTCGGTTTTTCTAAGCCGCATACCTCAAAAAGTCGGTGATCCCGGCAAGTTTTTAATCCCATGTGCAATTCAAGACATGGAAGAATGCTATGCCTTGGCCGATCTTGGTGATAGTATTAATTTGATGCCTCTTGAGATTTTTAAATCGCTCAATCTTCCCAATCTCACTCCTTCAAGAATGTCAATCGAGATGGCCGATCATTCTACGATTCTAGCTTGTGGAGTTGCCGAGGACGTCTTTGTGAAAGTTGGAAAGTTCTACTATCCCGTAGACTTTATTGTTGTTGACATTCCTATCGATCCTAAAGTTCCGTTAATTTTAGGTTGATTATTTTAGTATACCTCGAGAGCACTTATCGATGTGCATGCAAGGAAAATCACTCTTCGTTTCAATGAGGAAGAACTCGTCATTAATGCAACCCAAAACTCCACTCTTTCTCATGTGTATTCTATCACGTCTTTGTACAATGTCAATCCCATCAAAAACATTTGCAAAAGAATTTCAAAAAGAGTTTTAGGAGTTGTTGAGAAAAATGAAGTTCCGTCCCCTCCGCCGGTGGAGGTTAAGAGTGTTAAGCCTACGATTCCAATCTCAAATGATTCTTCGGATGATGAATATGTTGATCCCGATGGGGGAGTTTTCTTTATTGACAAACGTTTTGAGAACTTACCACCACCTTTACCAAAACGGTTTTCAAATGTGAGAATTTTTAGTGTGACTAACATTGCTTTAGATACACCAAATATTTTTGACATAATTAAATCAGGTTTTCACAAAGAGAGTTTAAAAAATGAAAAAGGAAAAGATTTTGAATTGAATTTAAAAGATTTTTCTACAATTCTAACTCCGTCATCACCACGTGTATTGAGTACTACAAGCTCGTCTTCTCCTTTTGACGATGCTTTGTGTGGACTTAGTGTGGGGGAATCCCCTTATGTTTCCTCCCCTTTCTCCACTGAGGACGAGATATTTGATCCTGGAATTGCTTATATAGGGAAATCTCGGTCTTCCACCGATGCAATAAATGGAAAATCTTTCTATTTGATTGGTGCGAGTCTACCTCGAGTAGCTCAATGTTTTTATGACTTACCCATTGTCCCACCCTTCTATTTCTTCTCATCTATTTTCTTGAAACTCTTTGAGTTTTTGTTGGCACACGATGAAGTGGCGTTGATTTGTTTTTCCAATGAAAACGAGAACGCCATCTTCGATCCCGGTATTTTGCATCATCAAAGGAGTTAGTCCTTAATACCGGTTGTTTTTTTGGGCCTTGTTTATCATGTAAGCCCCACCAAAAATTGACCACACCATGATTATCCCTAAATGATCACATTTATGGGGATTCGAGTCGAGCTTTTGACTTGGTTATCAAAAACAAGGTGCCTCGTGGGGGAGACCCATGCTTATCCATGTACATATTATTGCTTTCTAATTAGTTAATGTTAGGGGATTTGTGCCCTTCCAACCTTTGTTCCGTGGTTGTTTGTGCATTGTGGTTTTTAGATCATGATCTTCACGATTGGAGCCTCTCGTGTTCGTTTTATGGGAGCACTCGATCGTTTGCTTTGAAGACATTTCTCAATATCCAAATGATATATCCTTATTTGTTCTAACCTTAGGTTTTTAGCACACTTCATAAACGGCTATTAATTTAATGGTTACACCCTTTCCATGCTAGATTAGGCATTCGACTACGTCTCTAGTATAGGGGTGTTTGCACCCCTAGACTCGAAACATTGAGGACAATGTTTAACTTTAGTATGGGGGGGTGAATAGATACTTTCCTTGCCAAACCTTCACGCTTTCCAAAGTTTATCTTTTTGTTATCGTTTTTGTTGCAAAATAAGGCTAAAAATGGCCAAATTTTAAATTTTTCTCATGTTTTATAAGTGTTTGAAGACACGAATGTAGGTTTTCCGATGGCGAGAATAAGAGTAATTTTTGACTCGACCGTGCGTGTTGAGCACTTAGCTTTGATTCCTTAACTACACATTAGGCTAAGTATCTTAATTGAGGACGAGAAATGATAAGGTTAATTATAAGTTACTATGCTAAACGTAGAGTACTCGTATTCTTTCAAAAACTCATGTGTTCTCGTTATTTGTTTATTCTCCCTTCGCACGTAAATATTTTTTGCTTAATAAATATTGACTTAGCGGTTTAGTTAGGATTGTTTGGTTTCTAGTCTTTTCTAGTAGCTTCCGTGTAATTAAATTGAGAAGACATTAAGGTATCGCCAGCGTCACGGTTTTGAAGTATTGGCACCCTAATAATCGAAAGCTTCACCCAATAATAAGATTTCAAGTGCTCACCTAAATCTAGCAAACAATTTGAAGCCCCACAAGGCCGAAAAATCTATGCAAAATTGAAAGTGAATCAAGCCTTAATCTTCGAAGCTTTAAAGATCCAAAATTCGCTTTAGCGTGAGGATATACGTCTTTGGCTAATAAAACCAACGATGAGGCGGATAATAAAAGGCAAGGCAAGACCGAAGTCATAATAAAAGCTTCATGGCGAAGTTGAATAAAAGATGGAGGTAAACCAAAGATAATAAGGCCCTTCCGTTAGGGGGCGTATAAAAGTCTTGGTAATAAGTCTCATGTTCAAAACCGTTATAAAACCGTGTTTATCGATTCTTCTTGTCAACTTAATTTTTTGACATCGTTGTCTATTATGAGGGGTTATTGATTTGATGGTCTTAGTTACACCGTTAGGACTCTATTTTTAGACCTAAATCTCTATTATCGCATAAGTCAAACAATGTATCCTCGTGAAACATTCAAGACAAAATAAAATATAAGAGATACAACTTAGGAATAATGGGAGGATAAGTACGTGATTAGGGCATATGAGTAGTGTTAGCATTACTAACTTATAATGACAATGATCTCGTTACACGCTTGGCATGGAATTAAGGTGAAAATCGAGGACGATGAAATTATTTCTAACAAAGCATTCACGTGTTCTTATTCTATGAACCTAAACGTCCCATTTTGCGATGAAAATCATACATTATGTCTAAAACACAAGTAGCAATAATAGTAGTGTAGCTAGTTTATCATTTCAATAAAGTGAATAAAAATGAATTTTAGAGGTGCTATGATACTTTATTCTAGCATTGCGTGAGGGCACGACAATGGTTTAGTATGGGGGAGTGATGAGACTGCTTTTATACATTGTCTCATCGTCCAAATCGGGCTTAAAATGCATAAAATATCATTAAAACTACCAAATATATGCTCGTGTTTGTTGCTTGTGTATTTTAGGTACGGATATTGAGGAAATGGCAAAAGACCACAAGAATCATTCAATAACGAACACGGGAAACGAAGCCGCACAATGAACCGGGCCCAAATCTAGAATTTCCAAAAATGACCTTGAAGTTTGAAGATTGTACAAGTTTGGTCCCTCAAGAATTGAAGACTTGTCAATTTATACCCTTGCAAATATCATTTATTGCATTTGGGTCCCTAAATTATCAAGTATTTACAAGTATGGCCCTTGAAGATCTCAAAGTTTACAAGTTTAGTCCTTGTTTCCATAACTTAAACTTGGAAGGACTGAAAATGCCAACTGCCCAAACTTGATTACAAAGGAAAAAGAGTTTTGTTGCTGTTTATACAAAGTGAAAGAACAAAAGGAGTCAAGGGGCCTTTACTGCCCAGACAACCTAAGATATACCCACCACTCACAAGCCTCCACGTCACCAACCTTAAACAAACCACCAATCACACACTCCCCTCCTTCCATGTCACCTCTCCACTCACCAAAACCTGTTTAAATTAATTAACTCGTTTAAACGAGTTAATTCATTATTAAATTTCCCTCCAAACAGATTCTGTTCACCCACCATCCCTAATTTTCCCCTAATTCACCCACATAAACCCTAATCCCATTCCTAACTAAATCAAAGGGGTTTTGTTCAAAAGCTTCTAGATGGTTAATTCACCTCAACCTAAACCCAAACCCACTCAAATATTCCCTCCAAACACACCCATGTGTTGGGTAGGACCCTCCCCTGCCCATCGTTTTCACACCAAAACCCTAAACCCGACAAAATGAACGGCTGGATTGGATTTCTTGGTCCCAAAGGGTTGTCCAACGACTCAGATTACTCCACAAACAGCTATACAACAGCAGGCACTCACATGTGGTGATTTTGACCAAGATTCGGATTTTTCAAAGGGCATTTATGGGAAATCAGCAACTAAGGTTTTGCACATTGTATTATTTTAATCAGTATTCTAGAATAGTCCTAGTATTAGTATAAATAGGGAATGTGCATGTACATTTCCTCTGGTTCCAGATTTTGCTCAAAAATTGTAATCCCTTTTTAAATTAATTAAAAGTTTGGTATTTTCTTGTGATGAAATTGTAATTCCTTTTTACTTGTTTTAAAAGTTGGTGTTTTTTGTGAGTAAAATCCGAGTTCCATTCAAATTTGTTCAAACATTTTATGTTTTGAATTTTCAGAAAAAGTTTCTGAAATTGATTTTTCTTGGTGAAGACTTGTTCTAAATTTGGTTTTCTAAGTTTTGTAAGAAGTTTGTTAGGTGTTTTGAAAGGAGAGAATTGATAAGAATTATTTGAAAAAGGTTTTTTAAGGTTTGAAAAAAAAATCAGATTTTTGGATATATTGTTTGCTCATTTGATCTTAGCATGATTGAAGTGCTTGTTTGACCAAGAGGTTCTGCACAGACCTGGGTCTGTTGGAGGTGGCTAATCAGCCATTGTTGGGTCTGGATGTAGGCCCAACAAGGTAGTCCCTTGTTTCCCTTTTTAGTCTTCATAAATGACTGATTTTGTGTGATTTGTATGATTTTACATGAAAGTTGTTCATATTTTTGTTTAAGTGAATGATATTGTTCAATTGTTGGTAATATGCATGCTAGAAGTTTTAAAAATCAGTTTGGATAGGTTTTGACTTGATTTGCTTTGGAAAAATATTTTCAGAAAATATTAAGGGGTGTTTGGATTAAGGCTTAAAAGGGTTTAAATGGCTTAAACTTTGCTTGTAAATCTGTTAGAATCACTCATTAGGTAGTGGATAGGTGTTATTGTTACTTGTTTTTCAGTTTGGTAGGTCTTAAGTCACATTTGCAAGCTTAAAATTGTGAAAACATAGCCTAAACCAGTAAGTCATTATTGTGCATGATTTTGGTGGAATTTGTTCATATAATCTTGCAAGTCTGATAGGTTATAGGTCTAGTTAGGGTTTGCTATCATTTATTTGTCACTTGATTGGATTGTATGCAAGTTCTAAGCCATTGAATCTCATTTTTATGCATGTAATCTAGGCCTACTATTCATCAGACACCAACAAGCATTAATCAGAAACTTTGAGTGCTTGTTTTACTTGATTTTGCTAAGTGACTTGTGATTTTTCTTGTTGAATTGACTTCCCACAACCCAACTGGTTGTGGGAGTGTCCTTTGTTCCAAAAGAAATCAAGCCAAAAGCTTTCCTAAGCTTAATCTGTCACCAGACCTGAAAAATACACTATCAGTGGGAAAAAGGTTTCCCCTGCTAGCTCACAAGTTGGTACTGCTATACAAAAAGACAAAGCTTTTGACATGTCACTTTCAGTAATCTTGGAAGTTTGTCTTTAGTGCTCAAAAATTAGAATTAGGGTTTGTAACCAATTCCAATATTTTTCTTATTTAATTTAGGATTTTTCTGTTTAGGTAAAAATTTTATTACTGTTCATTTGCTATTTTTCACAATTTTTAGCTAATTTTAATACTTTTTAATATTCTGTTTTTGGAATTTAGTGGTAAAAATTCTTATTTTTCACTTTTAACAATTTTCCTAGACTTAGGATAATATTTTAAGGTTTTTGGTTTAAAAATATTCTACTGTTCATCTTTTTATTATTTTTTAGAATTAATTTAAGTTAATTAGGGTTTTAAATTAAACTAGTTTTGTCTTTTAGTGGTAAAATTAATATTTTTCAAACTTTTTCATTTTTCTACTGTTCATTAGAGTATTTTAGGATTTTTAAAATTGGTAGATTATTTTTAGCATTATTTTATTATTTTTTTTTATTATTTTAGTTTTAAAATAGTTTTTAGTGATTTAAAAAATAGAAAAATAGTATTTAAAAATTAGGAAAAATACTTTTTAGTGTTTAGATAATATAAGTAAGTTATTTGTTCAATAAAATCATATTTTGGACATTTTGATTAATTATATTTAATTTTAGGGCTTTAATTAGCATTTAAAATTGAATATTTAATTAATAAAAGGTTTTAAAATATTTTTATTGGATTTTTATTCTTATTTATATTATTTTAGACTACTTTTAGCTTTTAATTAATTTTTAGGTTTTAAAAATTTTAATTTTGTAGTTTTTACGGTTTTACGTGAACGCTTTTTCGTCTTAGCTCGATCCGTCTTCGTAACTGTCATTTCTTTCTTATTTCTATTTTCTCTTCTTCTCATAACAATAAAATCATCATTAATCAATTCATTACACAACACACGTGCCTCCTCGAGAACGAACTCTACTTTTTGGGTCATTCACGCACGGGTTTTCCTAAACCGTCGTGCTCACTTGTCCTATATTTTAGTTGCTTGTTTTTCCTAAACCAAGTATCTAATTTTACAACTATCAATGCGCCATCCCCCAGTAATTCTCAAACTACACCTGAATCAATACCCCCACTCGTTCCTACTGATGTTGAAGAGGATCACACTGATCACGATTTGGAATTTGCTCACATAGAAGAGCTTCCATACTTTGGTTTACCAATATCCGAAAACCCTAACGTTGCATCTACCTCAGAGGAAGCTCCTACAACCGTTTACTCTAGACCCCACCGGATTGAAAATCACAACACCAAATGGACAAAAGATCATCTAATCTGAAATATTATTGGTGACATCGAAAGACCAGTCTCTACACGCCATCAATTACAAGAACATGCATTATATTGCTACTTTCATTCCTTTCTCTCTCAGATTGAACCTAAAATATGGCAACTAGCTATGACACAGTCATGTTGGATTGAATCCATGCAAG
Organism: Glebionis coronaria; assembly: GCA_025667525.1. Lineage (NCBI taxonomy): Eukaryota > Viridiplantae > Streptophyta > Magnoliopsida > Asterales > Asteraceae > Glebionis > Glebionis coronaria. The sequence continues at coordinate 38,080,536 of CM046874.1, read as the reverse complement.
AGGAACTTAATGAATTTCAACGACTTGAAGTATGGGAATTAGTTCTGTTACTCGACAACGTCAATGTTCTTACTTTGTTATGGGTATACAAGGTCAAACTCGATAAGATGGGTGGAATTTTAAAGAACAAAGCAAGACTGGTTGCTCGTGGTTACAAACAGGCATTGGGTATTGAATTTGAAGAATCATTTGCTCCCGTTTCAAGATTGGAGGCAATCAGACTATTCCTTGCGTATGCTGCTCACATCAACATGATCGTCTATCAAACGAATGTTAAGATGGCATTTTTGAATGGTGAACTAAGGGAAGAGGTCTATGTTAGCCGGCAGAATGGATTTGTGACCTAAGAGTATCCCAATCATGTGTACAAGCTCAAGAAGGATCTTTATGGGTTGAAACAAGCTCCACGCGCATGGTACGATCTGTTGTCATCATATCTTATCTCGGAAGACTTCTCCAAAGGCAAAGTGGACCCAACATTGTTCATTCTCAAGGAAGGCAACAACATGATACTGGTACAAATTTATGTTGATGATATAATATTGGCTGCCACTACCCAACAATTGTCCGACCGTTTTGAGAAAATCATGTCCACACGTTTTAAGATGTCGATGATGGGAAAATTTTCATTTTTCTTAGGGTTACAAATTTCAGACTGCAACCCGCCTTTCGCATTAAAGTCACGTATTTCTTTTGAAAACATTGGCTCACAACGGAAATTAATTTTCTCGGGTATGTTTACTTTAAAATCATACAAGGGATCAAGTTTACTTTATAACTTGGGCTAACACAAATTAGTGTACGCTTCAGTGCATTTATTATAGCCCTATATTTTATATAGTCGAACAAGAATGTAATCGGTCATCTTAGTCGTTAAAGGTCTTGTATTGTAATAGGTTAGTCGGGGAAAACCAGGCTTGGAATATAAGCTAATATTGTATAAGTTAGGGGCGTAAGCTCAAGCAAATCCAAGCCCGGCCCATGAACAAGCCCACTAAACGTAGGATATATATACCCTCTTCCATGTGTGGAAGAGGGTGTTGATTCATAATTCTTTCTCTCTCTAGTTATGGTTTAACCATCAAAATCTCTACTTTCTCTCACTAACTTCTTCTCTTTCTCTAATATTGTATGTTATGGATTAGAATGGGATTAACATTTGGTATCAGAGCCTTATAGTGGATAGGTGATTGAAGATCCGTGGTTTATGTTCTTATTGATTTTGTGAGGTATTTGATCCATAATCCTTGATCCAATTTTTTTTTTGTGTTTTTTATGGTTTATTTTTGATACAAATCATCTACATAGTTGTGGTAGAGATTTGGTAATGTTATTTTGGCTAAAAACACAAAATTTTTGGGTATTTGGATCAATTTTTGGCAAAAAGTTACGGTTTTTACAAGTTTGCTCCGAGAAAAGTGGTTTCTCGATCAACAGTTGGATATTCGGAAAAGGGTTTTGATTATCCGAAAACTGGGTTTTTTTCCAAAATAATATTTTCGGAAAAGGGTTTCTTTTTACCGAAGATTTGTTGTTTATCCGAAGATTTAATCCGAAATAGGGGTGTTTATTCGAAAAACAGCATTATTCCGAAATAGTGGTGTTTTATCCGAAGTTTTTTATCTTTCCGAAAAAGTAGTGTTTATCCGAAGATATATTCCAAAAAAGGGCTGTTTTTCCGAAGATATTATCCGAAAAGAGGTGTTTTTCCCGAAGATTTCACTTATTCCGAAGAAATCCAGTTTTTCCGAAAATACCATTTATCCGAAAATCTTCCTTTTATCCGAAAATCATCATTTATCCGAAAAATCAACTTCTTCCGAAAAACCCATTTTATCCGAAAACTCACTTATTCCGGAAAACCCATTTATTCCGAAAACCCAATTTTTCCGAAAAAACTCAAGTATTCCGAAAAACCTCATTTATCCGAAGACTACTCATTATTCCAAAGATTGTCAATAATTCGAAGATCAACCTATTTTCCGAAGATTTCAATTATTCCAAAGAAGTTCAAATTTTCTGAAAATACTCAATTATCCGAAAATAGCAATTTTTCCGAAAAAGTGAAATAGTGTTTTTGGCCTTGGAATTTTTGGTTTCTGGAGAGACAATTCTTAGGGGATTTTAACATCTTTTCTCAACAACATCAATTACACCTCATCACAACACATCCACTAAGATCCTAATCCATTTACAATCATCGACAATGTCTAACAACAATATCAGCAATGCGACTGCAAATCAAATTCGTTTGGAACAAGGTGGCAATGGGAATCCACCTGTGCTCACTGCCGATTGTTATGTTCAATGGAAATCTCGCTTTCTCAGATTTCTCGATGGGAAAGAGAACCGAACTGCTCTTCATCACTGCCTTGAGAATCCACCTCCAGTTTTTGAATTCAGACCCATTACCACACAAGTAGAGGATGGTACTTCATCAACTACACGAGCCATGGAGAATTTCGATACTTGTCCTGCTGAGAAAAAGAAACTCCTCCAAGCTGAAGCTGATGTTGTGAACTACATACTCACTGGAATTGATAACGATATCTATTCCACGGTTGATGCATGTCCTAATGCTATGGAAATGTGGAATGCAATTCATCGATTGATGCAAGGTGAGTCAATCAACGTTCAAGATCTCGAGACTAATTTACTTTGGGAGTTTGGAAAATTCACATCCGAAGATGGTGAATACATTGACTCATATTACTCGAGATTCTACAAAATGATGAATGAGCTTGTTAGAAATCAGTGCACCATCTCCAATCATCATGCCAATGTTCAGTTTCTACTTCAACTCAAACTGGAATGGCAAAGGTTTGTGACTTTGGTTAAACAAAGGGAAGATATCAAGACCATCTCCTATCACAAACTTTATGATATCCTGAAACAACATCATAATGAAGTGAATGAACTAAGGGCTGAAAAGGCAGAACGATCTGCTAACTCTATTGCTTTTGTGGCTGCTACTTCAACAAAACCCATACACCGTCAACAACCACCTACTCATTCCTCAAAGTCATCAAGTTCATCCACCAAACCTCCAGCTACTGCTAAAAAGGCAAAAGCAATTGTCCCCACTCCACCTCCAAAGTATGACGCCGAGTCAGATGGAGAGAGTGATGATGAACAAACTTCAAGGGACAAGAAGATTGAAGAACTCATGTCTTTACTCACCACAACTTATAAGAAGATATACAAACCTACCAACAACAACCTCAGATCATCATCCAATACTCGATATAAGGAAGTTGATCATGCACCTAGGTATGATCGTGAGGCTAGGTATGATAATCAGAGGATGTCGAATCAAGTTGGGGCTAGAGATACTGTAGGCACTCCGGTTGTGCAGAAGACTGGGATTCAATGCTTCAATTGCAAGGGATTTGGGCACATGGCTAGGGAATGCAAGAAGCCAAAACGGGTTAAGGATTCGGGATATCACAAGGAAAAGATGTTGATGTGTAAGAAAGAAGAAGCAGGAATTCCACCCACAACAGATGAAGTTGACTGGCGTGATGACACTGATGATGAAGGCGATGATCAAGAGTTAGAGGCACATTATGTGTACATGGCAAAGATTTAAGAAGTGCTTCCAGAGACTGCTGACACTTCTGGACCTATCTTTGATACTGAGCCAATTGAAAAGCTCGTCGAGATCATTCTCTTCATAATGGACTCTGGGTGCACAAAGAACATGACGGGCAATCTCAAGCTTCTAATTAACTTCGTGGAGAAGTTTCTAGGTACGATAAGGTTTGGAAATGATCAGTTTGCACCGATACTTAGATATGGAGATTTGGTTCAAGGGAATATTACTATAAAAAGGGTTTATTACATCGAGGGACTGAATCACAATTTATTCTCGGTTGGTCAATTTTCTGATGCGGATTTGGAAGTGGCTTTTCGGAAATCTACTTGCTATGTTAGAGACTACGATAGGAATGACCTTCTTACAGGTTCTCGTGGTTCTGATCTCTACACAGTAACTCTTCAAGACAGATCTTCAACAAATCCAATTTGCTTAATGGCTAAAGCTTCATCCTCACAAGCATGGTTATGGCATCAACGATTGTCACATCTCAACTTTGACACCATCAACTTGCTTTCGAAGAATGATATTGTAACCGGTCTTCCTAAGTTAAAATTTGTCAAAGACCATCTTTGTTCTTCTTGTGAGTTGGGGAAAGCAAAACGGAAGTCTTTCAAAACAAAGACTACCCCAAGCTCAAATGGACGATTGGAACTTCTACACATGGCTTTATGTGGTCCCATACGTGTAGAGAGTATTAACGGAAAAAAGTACATTCTCGTGATTGTTGATGATTACTCTAGATACACATGGAATTTTTTCTTAAGGTCCAAAGATGAAACACCAGAGGTTCTCAAAAACTTTCTCAAGATGATACAACGCAATCTTCATGCTCAAGTCTTAACCGTAAGAACGGATAGGGGTATTGAATTTTTGACCAAGAACTTGCAATATTACTTTCAAGAAGAAGGCATCGAACACAAACGTCTATTGCTCGAACTCCTGAACAAAACGGCGTTGTCGAAAGACGGAACCGTACTTTGGTTGAGGCTGCTAGAACAATGCTTTCTGCTTCAAAATTACCGCTATTCTTCTAGGCTGAAGCAATTGCAACTGCCTGTTATACTCAGAATCGTTCTCTCGTCATCCCTAGACATGAAAAGACACCTTACCACGTCATCAATGGCAGGAAACCTACTGTCAAATTCTTTCACGTATTTGGATCTTTATGCTACATTCTTAAAGACAGTGAAAATCTTGACAAGATGAAAGAAAAAGGTGATGCATGTATTTTTGTGGGGTATGCTACATTGTCGAAAGGATATCGGGTCTATAACAAGAGAACAAAGATTATTGTCGAAACAATTCATGTGAACTTTGACGAATTGCTACAAATGGTACTTGAACACAACAGCTCAAGTCCCGCACCTCATTGTCCAGCAATGGCACCTACACAAAACAGTGTACGTCCCGTGCAAGAATGTCAAGAAAGTACTTCTACAGCAAACTTGACGGATACAACACGAATGAATGAGTTGGTTGATTTATATGATCCAATGTTTGAAGAATATTACTATGGAAACAATCAAGTTGTGTCAAAGCCTTCCACTGGCAATACCGCTGATGCACCCGAACAAAGTCAACAAGACACAACTACATCTACTTCAGCAACCGTTGCTCAAGAGACAATTCCAGTGGATACTCAACAAACTCAAGAAACTGTCATACAACCAACATCACCAACCGTCAAATCTAAAGGAGGAAACAACAATCAAGCAGTCGATGCACAACCTGACGAAGAAGAATTTATCAATCCATTCGGTACACCGGTACACGAAGTCGGAGAGTCTTCTACTCAACATGTTGATCCGTCCAACATGCATACATTCTACCAAAGATATACATCCACTCACCATTGGACTCATGATCATCTATTGGAGCAAGTAATTGGAAATCCTTCACAACCGGTTCGAACACGCAAACAACTCAACACCGATGGCGATGTGTGTATGTATGCACTCACCGTGAGTTCAACTGTATCTACAAACATCAAACAAGCCATGACTGATCATGCGTGGATTGAATCAATGCAAGACGAAATTCATCAGTTTGAACGACTAAATGTTTGGGAACTTGTTGACAGACCTTATGGAATTTCGCTTATAGATTTCAAATGGATCTGGAAAAACAAACTGGATGAAGAACAAACCATCATCAAAAACAAATCTCGTCTTGTGGTTAAGGGATATCGTCAACAAGAAGGGATAGATTTTGATGAATCATTCGCTCCAGTTGCTCGTTTGGAAGCTGTCAGGATATTCCTTGCTTATGTTGCACATAAGGGCTTCAAGGTTTTTTAGATGGACGTTAAAACTGCTTTTCTCAACGGTCATTTGAAGGAACAAGTGTATGTGAATCAGCCGGAAGGATTCATCATCCTGACAAAGTCTATCGTCTCAAGAAGGCAGTATATGGACTTAAACAAGCTCCAAGGGCATGGTACGAAGAACTATCCAACTTCTTGGTTTCCAAAGGATTCTCCAAAGGTTCTATTGATCCTGCTCTATTTATTAATAAATATGGGGATGACATACTGCTAGTGCAAGTTTATGTTGATGACATTATTTTTGGTTCTACGAACCCAAAACTTTCAAAACGTTTTGAAAAATTAATGCACAGCAGATTTGAAATGTCAATGATGGGGGAGCTAAAATTCTTTTTTGGCCTCCAGATTCAACAATCCCCACGTGGTATCTTCATAAAACAAGCTAAGTATGCTCAAGATATACTTAAAAAGCATGGTATGAACTCATGTGCTCGCGTTGGTACACCACTGTCGACCAAATCCCTTGACGCTGATTTGTACTCATATCCCGTAGATCAAATGTGATATCGTAGTATGATCATGTCACGTATGTACCTTACAGCCAACAGGCCTGATATTCATCATGCCACATGCTATTGTGCATGATATCAAGCCAGACCTACTCAAAATCACCTCAAAGAGGTTAAACGGATCTTTCGGTACCTTAAGAATACCATTCACATGGGACTCTGGTATCCGAAGGGAACCGGTTTTAATCTAACATCTTTTTCAGATTCTGATCATGCAGGTTGCCTTGATAGTCAAAAAAGCACTTCTGGTAGCGTACAATTTCTAGGGGAAGACAAACTTGTGAGCTGGTCGTCAAAGAAGCAGGATTGCACCTCGCTCTCATCAGCTGAAGTAGAATATGTGGCTCTATCCGCGTGTTGTGCTCAAGTCCTCTGGATGAGAACTCAACTCACGGATTATGGTTTCCACTTTGATAAAATACCTATGTATTGTGACTCAAAGTCGGCCATAGCCATCTCTTGCAATCCGGTTCAACACTCCCGTACCAAGCACATCACAGTCAGATATCACTTCATCAAGGAACAAGTGGAACGTGGTATCGTGGAATTATACTTTATCAGAACTGAGTACCAGATAGCAGACTTGTTTACTAAAGCCCTATCCCAAAATAGGTTTCAGTATCTCGTTGACCGTCTTGGTATGAAGTACATGACTCCAGAAGATTTGGAGGTTTTGGCAAATGAAGTTGCTTGATATTCTCTCATAATGACTCCTAAGCGCATCACAGCTTAGGACTCGGACCTCAAATAAGGAAAGTTTATCACCGACGATAACTTACGCTTCTCAACGAGAAATTCATACTTCTCGGTCATGAACTTCTCATAAAAACATTCAAAGTTTTTAAGCTCATGAAAAACGACTTCTAAGTAAATGTCAGCTTAGAACTCGAACTTCAGCCTAAGGAAAGTTTATCACAGATGATAACTTATCCTCCACAACGAGAAATTTATTTTTCTCGGTCATGAGCTAGTCACAAAACAATCAACGTTTTGAGCTCATGAAAATCGGACCTGAAAGGGAAGTGTACATTTCAGTGCGCTTTCCCTAAGCAATAGAAGAAAAGTCTTCTATCATGTTTATTTTAAAACCGTTGAACACAATTTTTCAAGAATTTATCAAAAGGTTTTTCTAAATCTTTCAAAATTGTGTGTTCAACACTCCTTCCTCATAATATGGTTTTTATATCTCAAAATTGTCATATGTTATTTTGATCAATTTTTGAGGGGGAGCGTTTTAAAATCAAGCCTTTTTGATGTTGTTGGGTACATCTAAGAAATTGTCATATTTTATGTATCCAACATATTCTGAAAATGGTTTAAAACTGACATAAGTAATAACTTATATCGGACAAGGCATCCCTACTCCGTACCTCAACATATTTGTGGTGTTGTTTTTTCCAAAATTTTGTCAAATTTTTTCTCAAGACACACATATATTGTTGAGAGGGAGCGACCCGACTGAAAAAGTTCCATGATTCATGCGTGCACACATGTTTCTCTCCCAACGATTTCAGAAATTGTCATATTTTAATCAATTGGTATCTCTAATATTATATTTTTATATTAGAGATAGGGGAGAAAATGTGACTAAAATGTAATATATCTCAACAAGTGATCTTAAAGACTCAAGTCCAACTCTTTCCTTCACATGCCAAACTACTTCGTATATCGATGCATGTGTGTAGGGTGAGTTTTTCGGAAATGTAAAACTTTCAAGTGTTAAAAGTTTTGATTTTTATCAAACACTTTGAATGGTTTTCAATGGTTTATGGTTACGATCTATACCCAAAACAACCTACTATCCACGACGGAACGATGGAGTCAAAAGGTGGTTTAGGATAGGAAACTAAGTCCTATGATCAAACCATAACCGGAGGGATCTACCCAAGGACATCCCATAGCTAGAAATAGTTGTCCTTAGGAAAGATGGAGTTGAATGAAGCTGAATGCGGACCAATTACTTAAGTTAGCACTAGAACAATCACAACAAGGTGCTAATGATGACGTATTGGTAAGCATTGAAGGAGTTGAATATTCTATGCAACTTAGGTAGAAACCGGGTTAACACATGCATTGAAGACAAGTGTCATGGACCCAGTGATACGATGCACAACCCTTCCCTAGCCATTCGAGTTTCTCTCAAAAGAAACTTGTCTCATTGTCACGGAGATCAACACATATCTATTGACTTTCTCACTCCGAGTTAGTTAATATTGAAAGGTGGCAGTCTGCTCCAGCCTCCGATTACCAAAATGCACTTATCGAGTCTAGAGTCAAAAGAGATCTATCTATTATCTCATTAGGACACAATCGAGTCCTACGCATTATCCTTGTGATATTGCCAGAACATCTGAGTGATACGGTTCACAATGAAGATGGAAATCCTGCTTGAGCCAACATCAAACAAGCTCATGGTAGGTAACTTGTGCGATTCTACACAAATCAAACTTGTGAAAACTGGAAAGCAACTAAGTTTGGATTCTTAATTGATTCAAACTTGATTCCAGGTTTCTTCGCAAAATCCGTGTGATCTTGCCAGAACATTCAGAGTGACACTCTTTAGTGCTCACAATGACGAATGGAAATCCTTCCAGTGTCAACATCAAACAGCACTGCGTTAGGTGACTCGCAAGATTCTTTAAGAATCGAGCTTGTGACAAACTGGAAAGCAACAATGGTGCGATTCTTTTAGAATCAAACTTGTTCCAGGAATTCTGAATTGACGACTCTAATCAGACGGATAATTTATCCTTATGATTCACTCTTTACGTTCGCAGTCTGCTTGAGATGGTCGAGTAAAGAGAACTGGCTACTACCCGATCACAGGTACGGTATCTGATACCGTCTAACGGTCTTCACCGACCGGAGGTAAAACACTACCGAGTTAGGATGAAATGTTCAAGCCATTTTATCCGTGTCTATATATGTTGCTCCATATCAAGAAGGTGGCGTAGCTGTGTACTAACCGATGTCGATTCACTAACTTCTTCTCTTTCTCTCTCTAGTTATGTTTTAACCATCAAAGCCATTTTATCCATGTGTGGAATAGGGTGTTGATTCATACTTCTTTCTCTGTCTAGTTATGTTTTAACCGTCAAAATCTCTCTACTTTCTCTCACTAACTTCTTCTCTTTCTCTCTCTAAATATCATTAATATTGTGTGTTATGGATTAGAATGGGATTAACAATTTATTTGTTAAAATAAGAGAAATCTTATTTCCACCAGAATCATTTCTTCAAAAACATTAAACGGAAAATGTTTTCATGGGCAGTTGACTCTTTAAACAACGACTACATATCTTTAAATAGAAAACGGGTCATTGTTTAAGGGGGAGAAAATATCACATCATCTTGGAATTTAAATTGGTCTTCAAAAGGTTTTCTGAAAAATGCAAACGGTTAATGTCTTTTGTCGTATCTTATGTGCTAGGTGATTATGATCTTTCTGTGCTTTAGGATATATCTCACTTGCCTTAAGTCATTAAGTTTAGATGCGTTAGTCGAACAAGATAACGGCCGTTAAGTGTGGAGTTAACAAAATTTGTTTACTTACAAGTTGGATTACTCTTCAAACAAGGGGGGCTATTCTTGCAATTTATCAAAATAGATTATTAATTTGACTAGGTCAAACTATCCCCCCCCCCCCCCCCCGTTTTCCTATTTCCTTCTTCGAAAAAACAAACACACAAACACTTCCTTTTTTCTGCCATTGATAAACATCTCACAGAACATCGATTTCTATCCTACTGTGTCGATCTAGCAAATAAGGTACTCATAACTTGTTTATTTAAGTGATCATATTCCTCTCATATCAGTTAATTATAACATATAACTTTGATTAAACCTAGATCTTGAATTAGGGTTTTTCAAAAGTTTTTAATGCAAAAATGAAATTGATAGATGGGAAGTGATCATATAATTCGTATAAACATAGGTGTATTCTTATATTTGCTCAGTATAGCTTAAAACATCGAAATCGAACCTAATTGTTTGAGTCTCGTAATATCCGCCTGGTCATTGCAGAATGTGTAAATTCTTGGTTATTACGAAATGTGACTTTTGGACATTGCGAAATGTCTAGCTTTTGGCAATTGCGAAATGTCCTTTTGGATATTGCGAAAAGAGACTATGGTTATTGCGGAATATCACTTTAGGATATTGCGAAATGTTGTGTTCTAGACATTGCGGAATGTCTGTTCTTGACATTGCAAGATGTTGATCTTTGGATTTTGCGAAATGTATACTCATGAGATATTGCGAGATGTTAGATTTTTGATATTGCGAGATGTGTTTTTCAGATATTGCAAGATGTGCCAACATAGTCATTGCGAAATGTGGTTGTTAGATATTGAGAGATGTGAGGTGTATAACATTGCGAAATATGGATTAAGATGAGATTGCAAAATGTTGACTATTTTCACTTTGTGTAATTGTGTTAAACTAAGTTTAATTCTGAAGAATTGTGATAATCTTTAACGTATTTCTAACAAATTCGACATCATTTTATATTGAATACTTTAATAAAAATGACATAGGATTAAAACACAAATAACTTAAAACAAGCAAAATGTTGTAATGTGACATGATGTATGTTTCATGCTAAGTGTTTACATGCTTTATGATATATATGTATTTGTATGTATCAGTTGCATGTGTCTTCTCTAAAGCAGGAAAAGGTTGATCACTAAAGAGCAACAAAGTGCATTAGATCTATCACTTGTTCCACAAAGTGAAAGATTGCCTCTCGTAGAAAACAACTTACTTCTGATCCTACCTTCCCGACATTCAAGATAGCTATGGACATCTTGGACGTATCTCCAATCAAGACTGCGTTAAGAGCAACAACATCTGTTCCAGAAGTCTACATGCAGGAATTTTGGGCATCAGCTTCTATCTCAAAGGGCAAACAACTATCTAAACAAAAGATTGAATTCAAGATCAACAAATAGCCAATGACGCTTCAGTTGAGCCACTTCATAAAGATCTTTAAGTTCCCTCGCGCTGCTCAAGGGGAAGAGTATGATGCAAACCGCAACAAATCAGAAATTCTCAAGATACTTCGATCACTGAATAATGAGGGATATCTACGTACCCTATCTCAGTTTCACACAACACAAGTTGGGAAACCTTGGAAAGCTATTTTCACTATCCTTATCCGGTGCTTCACTTTGAAATTCAGTGGATCAGATACCATGATACCTCCTCAAGCTTCCATATTTTAGGGTCTCTACACTAGAGCCAGCTTGGAATATACTTTATTACTTTGGGAAGAATTCTGCTTCCAGTTTCTCAATACTAAGAAGAAATCCGAGCATCTTCCATTTCCACGCTTCACAAAGCTTATCATCGATCATTTCATGAAGACTGTTTCATCTATTGATAAACGTGGAAACTTGTTTTATCACACTCCAGCAAAGGACTACCTGATGGAACACATGAACATTGATGGTTCATCCACAAAGTATTCATTGAGTCCAACTCTAGTACCGAATACCATGATTAATGAAGGGATCAAGGATATTCAAGCATACAAGGATATGCTCAGAGATATTGACATATAGGTAAATAGGTCAAAGGAAGATCCTTCAGTCTAGCAAGAAAAGGTAAGAGAAAGAAAGCAATTTCCAAACGTCAAAAGACATCTTCTTCAAAGGCTAAAGCCAAGGACAAGGGCAAAGAGAAACTTCGTGATGAGGATGAAGAAGAAATGATATGTGTGTGAACACCCATCCTTTTTACCACTTAATTACAATAATAACCGAGCCAAAACGTGTATTTTATGTCAATTATGTCGGAATTATGTGTGGTTTGTGTTTTTGTTGTGATTTAGGACGAGAAGGTGAAAAGTGGAGAAAACACGGGAATTCACGGGCTTTTATCGAAGAAAAAGACGAAAGACGAAGTCAAGAAGTCAAGAAGTCAAGAGTGAAAAAAGAACGGAAGTCCAAGACCAATTCTAAAGATTTATCGAAGAAAAAGTCAAAAGACGGAAGTTTACTAAAAGCCGAAGAACTCAAGTCTTATTTATGAAGAAAATTCAAGACGAGTTTAAAGAAATCCCGAGACAAAGCCATTAAAGTCAAAAGATTAAGAAGATTAACAAAGATTAAAGAAGATCAAGGACTTAAGCATGCAATTAAGGAAAAGAAGAAAGAGGGGATGAAGCTTCCTAAGAACTCCCTAATCCTCCCCTATAAATAGAACATTAGGATAATCATTTCATTTTGTTGGATAGCTTGACAAACTATTTCTTCCACTTTAATTTTGTGCACATTTACTTTTCATGTCCATTTAAATACCTTGTCTCGCACATTAAATACATTTAATTTCAAGTAAGTTTTCTTTTAATTCTTGTCAATCTTTATTTTTATTGTCAATCTCCTATCTACCTTTCTTTATTTGATCTTTAATCTTTATCTTTAGTGTTCATGTTCATGTTCTTATTGTATTGATTTGATTTAAGTGGGTTTTGATTATCTTGATCATTATTGTTAGTTTTGATGATTTGTATTGTTTGTTTATGATTAGTAGATGTTATTGTTTAGTTTGATTTAATCTTGTGGTTGATTTTGATTAGTTTAGATTAGATTCGAGTTCTTTTTTGTCCTCCGTGTTCTTCGCTTTTATTGTTTTTCCAGGTACTGTTCTTCCCCAGTTATTTCGGATCAAGGAATTTGGTTAGTTTATTCCGGATCAAAAGGTTATTCCGAGTGAAGGATTTGTTGAAAGTTTATTCCGGATCAAGGGTGTTCATCCGGAATATTAGACATTCCGGATCAGAAGAGTTTATTCGGAATAATTTATTATTCTGGATCAAACCGTTCATCCGGAATATCAGAGATTCCGAATCAACATAACATTCCGGATCAACCTAACATTCCGAATCAAGGAGATATTCCGAATCAAAGGCTTCCATCCGGAATAAGTGACATATTCCGGATCAAGGAGTTTTATTCGGAATAATATTCCGGATCAAGCACAATATTCCGGATCAAGGACCAACATTCCGAATCAAGACTTTATTCCGGATAAGTGACATATTCCGGATAAAGGATTTATTCCGGATCAAGGTTTTGGTGAATATTCCGAGTGAAGAAGAATCATTCCGAACGAAGGTGACATTCCGGATGAGTGATTATTCCGAACGAAGGATTATTCCGGATGAGCTGTTTTCAGGTTCTTTTTAGTTTCTGTTTTTAATTTAATTCTCAAGCTTTACTTTTCCCGCCTTTTTACTTAGTTGCACTTTAAGTTTATTTGCCTTAGATTTATTTTAGCCTTGCCTTAGTTTTAAGTTTTAGTTGCGTTTTAAGTTTGCCTTAGTTAGATTTAAGTTTGCGTTATTTATTTTAAGTGCCTTTTAATTTTCGTCACGCTTTTAAATACTTGCCATTTATTTTAATTAGATTTAGATTTATTTTAGTTTTCTTTTACTTTAATTGTTTTGCACCTTTAATTACTACAACGACACAACTATTTGTTTCCACTAAAGAACGACTGAGTTGCATAGTTAAACCAGATCAATTCGATTAGACCAATACAACGAACTTTAATTTTTATACGGGCAAAAGCCTTGTATCAAATGGCGCCGCTGCCGACTCTTTTCGTAAAGATTAACGGTTTTCTGTGAGAGACGCGTTGCTTTTTGGGATCCGTTCACTTGTGAGCGTTATTTTCTTGCTTAAAAAAATTCAAAAAAAATCATAAAAATTTAAAAAATTCAAAAAACCATAAAAATTAAAAATTTCAAAAATCCAAAAAGATTTTATTTTTATTGTGTATATATATTGTCTTTGCGTTTGGTATTGTTTTCTTTTGCCTTTGTAGGTGTACGCGTACTAGATCTTCTAATTATCAAGAGCCCGAGACTCGAGAAGATTTAAGTATGGCAGGTGTTAACAACAACAATAATCCACCGCACCTCAACAATAACAACAATGTTCTTCCACAGCACGATCTTCGGACAATGGAAGAGCTTTGTCAACCTACCATGTTTGGACGAGGAGGACCGATTGCGCCGATGCAAATCACGGCTCCGGAGTTTTTGTTGAAGCACCACATGATTCAGCAAGTGCAAACTAATCCATTCGCCGGAATGCCTGATGATGATGCCAACAAACACCTCGACAAATTCATTACAATCACCCAAAAGCATGAAGTTGCCCGGTGCCACAATGGATGTTCTTCGCCTACAACTCTTCCCACATAATTTATCACACCACGCCGAGAAATGGTTTGATCGTCTCCCGAAGAATTCCATTCATGCTTGGGATGACATGACTTAACGCTTTTTGTCGCGCTACTTTCCACCATCCATGGTCACGAGCCTTCGCAATCAAATCAGCGGTTTCATGAAAGACCCCGATGAATCTCTTTTTGATGCTTGGGAAAGATATAATGTTTTGATTGATCGTTGTCCAAACCACAACATGCTCCCTGTGACCTTAATTCATACTTTCTACAACGGATTGACTTTTCGTGATCGTGATACGATTAATGTAGCCGCCGGTGGCACATTTATGAAAAGGAGACCCGAGGAGTCAATGTTTCTTCCACTTCAGCAAACCCCGACATGACCGAATTCACCCACATGATGACCGAAATGAACAAAAATATCTTGCTTCTCGCTACAAACCAACAACAACAAGTTAGAGCGGTTGCCAATCCTTGTGAAACATGCGGCGGTCCACACTCATACACTGATTGTCCTTCTACACAAGGAAATCCGGAAAATATGTATGCAGCTTATGGTAATTATTCACCGGAAAATTACCAAGCTCGACCTCAAGGGGATAGAAATTTGCTGAGTTACCGATCCAACAACTATCTTTCACCCGGTTTTTCTCCTCAATACCAAAACTCCGCCAATAATTACAATAGAAGCAACCAAATCCCACCAAGAGCTTCAAATCCTTCTTCTTCTTCTTCGAGTTCTCTCCCTTCAAACACCGTCACCAATCCGCGAGCAAATGTGAGTGCTATTACTACCCGTAGTGGAGTTACCATAGTAGGACCACCTATCCCACCCCCATCATCTACACCTCCTCCACCACCATTTATCCCTACTCCTCCTACACCTAGTATTAGTACACCATTACCGTCTCTGCCTCGTCATGACGATGTCCCCAAGAAGAACCCTTCAATATCTCAACCTTTACCTACACCTATACCATCACCACTCAACCCTAATATTCCTTATCCATCTCGCTTAGGCAAGACCAAAATGCACACAAAGGATGACATTCAAGTGTCGAATTATTTGAAGATGATCTCTCAAATGACTTTCAACATTAGCCTTGTTGAAGCACTTGTCCACATGCCGAAATTTGTCAAATCATTCAAGGAATTGCTTAACAAGAAGGAGAAGTTGATTGAGCTCGCCAACACACGCTTAAATGAAAACTGTTCTACAGTTATTCTTAAAGAACTTTCGGAAAAACTTGGAGATCCCGGTCGTTTTGTGTTGCCTTGCCTTTTCAACAAAACCGAAGAATTTACTGCCCTAGCTGATCTCGGGGCCAGTATTAATCTTATGCCTTTGAGTGTTTGGAAAACACTATCATTACCCGACCTTACTCAAACAAAGATGACTCTTGAACTTGCAAATCGCACTCTCGCTTACCCCGTTGGTATTGCCGAAGACGTGTTCATTAAAGTTGGCACATTTACTTTCCCGGTCGACTTTGTTGTTGTTGATTATGAAATGGACCCTCGTATTCCTTTAATACTTGGTCGGCCATTCTTGAGAACCGGACGAGCTCTAGTCGATGTTGCCAAATGTGAGTTAATCTTAACAGTCGGGGATGATGCACAAGTTTTCAAAATGGGGAAGCTTACAAGAAAATCCTATGGCCGAGAATCAGTGAATATGATTAATGTGCTCGATGATTTTGTCATCTACAACAATCGTCTATTCGATTCGTGCATTGATAATCCACTTTTTCAAGATGATGTGGATGCTTCTCTCTCCAATTTGGAACCTTCACCCATTTATGATTCTCCACCGATCTTTGATGCTTATGATGATGATTCTAGCTCATATTCGGATGATTATGATGATATTACTTCCGAGTATCCCGACATGCCCATTTACGATGATTTTGATGAGGTCGATACTCTTTCGAGTGATTCTTCACATGATGAAGATCCTCCGCCATCCATGCTTAATCTTACTTTGGATGATTACTCATTTGAGGAAGACTTCTCTACTTTTCTTAATACTTACTTCCCTCATGAGAGTGATGCTCCTCCTTTAGATTTTGAAGATTATCGTCTTGATCCTACTTTGGATTTGAAGAAAATTCTTTCAAAGGAGAAGCAACCGGTCGACACCACCATCCGCAGCACGTATGATTTAACACCTCTTTGTCCACCTTCTAAGGACGAGGTTGTGCATCTTCTTCGCGGATCTTCTTCACATTCTGCTGAGCCTGAGTGCTATTTTCCCCTAAAGGAAAAGGTGTTCGACCCCGGTATCGATATTCTTCAACCATCTCAGTATCCGTCTGATGAAATAAAAGGAAAAATCTTTGGAATTTATGATGATATGCTTGCACCACCTCAACCTTGCTAACACCGTGCTCCATCTTTGCTTAAGGGAACCTTGCCTACTCTTCTTTGGCTTGCCTTGTTCGCCTTAAGCTTGTGCTATTTGATTGACGAAAACTATGTCTTTGATCCCGGTGGATATGTTTAATGCTTCTTCCTATGATAATCAAGGTCGAGTCAAGCTCACGACTCGGTAATCAAAAATCAAGCGCTTCTTGGGAGGCAACCCATGTATCTATCTTTTAGCTTTCTTTATCCTAAGTGTAGGGGAGACCCGTTGGTGTTTGCTATTTCCTCTCTTCTTCTAATCAGGGATTCAAGCGCTCAATGATCCACTCTTGATGACTTTTGACGACTCGTGATTCCGTGTTCCCATTTTCCCGGTTCTATCCTAAACTCTTTTCGATTCACTATTTTATATTTCTCAATATTAAAATAGGAATCTCGTTAGTTGTCTTTTCCTTAGCGAGATTTAAACAAAGTGCACAATGTCCTAAGTGTAGGGGAGTTTACTCCCACATGCTTAAACATTGAGGACAATGTTTATATTAAGTGTAGGGGGGACTTCTATGGAAGTTAAGTGGTCTTTTCCTTGTATTTGTCCTCATTTTAACCGGAAAATCAATTTTTCGACATTTTTCAAAATTTTTGATCTATTTTGGCCTATTAGTTTTTACCTTTGTATAGTTATTTTCTTTCTTTGCTAGAATAAATTTTTAATAAAGTGGTTTTAATTTTCAAACGTTGTGAATCTTTTGACTCAACCCGAGTTTACTTGTCTAAGTTTACTCTAGCTAGTATCCTTAACGTGTTTAAGTCAAGTTTTGCTTGGCTTTTATATAGGGAGCTATAAAACGCGAAAGTCTTAACTCTCACGGGTTAAGAACAAGAACTTTTCGCAAGTTCATATAATTGATCCTAGAGAGTCGTTTATCAAGGGAACTTTAAAATGCGATTTCTAAACTTGAAAGAGTCTAAGAATTTGCAAGATCCTATAGGCGACTCGAAAACCCAAAACTTTGATTTAATAGGCTAAGCATCCACGAGTCTCATTCCTTGAGATTTTAAACTGTGGAGAACGAGAGATGATAGAGTCAATTATAAGTTTGGTATTCTTTCGTGAATTTATGTGAGTTAATTATAAGCCTATTCTCCCATCGCTTACTAATAAATTTATCTGCAATAAATAAGGTTGTACGATTTGAAAAGTTTCTTAGCTTCTAGCCCAAGATCGTTTAAAAGTTGCTCAGAATGGATTAGAGTTCATAGCCAAGGCATAACTTTTTGAAGCGGGATGCGAAGATTGGCGAGTTCGAAAAGGCCCTAACAAGGCATGAGGGCTACATTTTGTTGCTAAAGATCCAAATTGATGTGAAGAATCATTTATCAAAAGATCAATATGAAGGATCAAGACACACGACGAAAAGCAAAAACTCCCCAAACGTCATGGAGAAGTCTATCCGAAAAGGCCCTAACAAGGTATGAGGATACATAGATCCAAGTCCAAAAAGGAGGCGGATCGTTGTCTATCAAAGTCCAAAATAATGATTGGAGAAAAATGAAGAAGTCGTGGTCTATATATGAAGAATCTCTCAAAACTTTAAGTGAAGAAATTCCTATTATCAAGAGAAGACCATTATTTCATGAACGTCTCTCAAAGTTTGAAGTATGAAGTCGCTGCCAAATATCGGTCCGATAAAGGTCTCAAATCGCGAAGCGAGTTATGCCAAGATATGAACTTTTTGAGGTCCCGAGAAGCAGTTTTAAAAGATTTTGTCCTTTAGCTAACTATTGATTAAATCGTCCCACTTTATTTTCAGACTTAATAACTATCGAAATAAGTCAACAATGCATCCTCATGATCATTGAAGACAACAATAAAATATAAGAGATGCACCTAGGAATAAAGAAGTCTAAGTAAATAATTGGCCCACATGAGTTTGTGTTAGTTTGCTAACTTATAATAACAATGATCTCGTTTTTAAGCTTGGTTTGGAGAAAGTGAAAACTTAAGGATGATGATCATTCATGACATTTCCAAAACCCAAGGTATGCTTTTGATTTCTTTACTTGTTTTCTTATTTTGTATCTCTTTAATAAAGGCCAACGTGGATTGATTATGATGAAAAGTGTAAACGTGCTTTGTAACTAATGCATTGCATGAGGACATTGCAATGGTCAAGTGTAGGGGATTTGATATGTGTGTAAACACCCATTCTTTTCACCACTTAATTACAATAATAACTGAGCCAAAACGTGTATTTTATGTCAATTATGTCAGAATTATGCGTGGTTTGTGTTTTTGTTGTGATTTAGGACGAAAAGGTGAAAAGTGTAGAAAACACGAGCATTCACGGGCTTTTATCGAAGAAAAAGACGAAAGACGAAGTCAAGAAGTCAAGAGTGCAAAAAGAACGGAAGTCCAAGACAAATTCTGAAGATTTATCGAAGAAAAAGTCAAAAGACGGAAGTTTACTAAAAGCCAAAGAACTCAAGTCTTATTTATGAAGAAAATTCAAAACGAGTTTAAAGAAATCCCGAGACAAAGCCATTAAAGTCAAAAGATTAAGAAGATTAACAAAGATTAAAGAAGATCAAGGACTTAAGCATGCAATTGAGGAAAAGAAGAAAGAGGGGAGGAAGCTTCCTAAGCACTCCCTAATCCTCCCCTATAAATAGAACATTAGGATAATCATTTCATTTTGTTGGATAGCTTGACAAACTATTTCTTCCACTTTAATTTTGTGCACATTTACTTTTCATGTCCATTTAAATACCTTATCTCGCACCTTAAATACATTTTATTTCAAGTAAGTTTTTTTTTAATTCTTGTCAATCTTTATTTTTATTGTCAATCTCCTATCTACCTTTCTTTATTTGATCTTTAATCTTTATCTTTAGTGTTCATGTTCATGTTCTTATTGTATTGATTTGATTTAAGTGGGTTTTGATTATCTTGATCATTATTGTTTGTTTTGATGATTTGTATTGTTTGTTTATGATTAGTACACTACTACACAAAACGCTAAAGAGACCTCCTTAAAAAGACTGGTTATGAAAAAACATGTCTCTATGACCAAAAATGGTGGGAAGGGAATGCATGGAAACCGGTTTTCTTTAAAAAAACCAGTCTCCGTAATGTGAATTCTAAAGAAACCGGTTTTTAAGATGCAACCAGTCTTTTTTATAAGAGTAAAGACACTGGTTTTTACGTAACAACATGTCTCTATGTGTTTCTTTTACGGACACCAGTTTTTATAAAAAAACTAGTGTTTTTACACATTTTAAGACATTGGTTTTTAAAAAACCAGTCTTGTTTTATTTTAATAGATTATGGTTAATTTTTTTTTAAACATAAAACCTGTCTTTATGTGTTAATGTTAAGGACACCGTTTTATATCAAAAAAACTAGTGTTTTTAGACATTTAAAAACACGAGTTCTTTTAACAACCAGTCTTTTTTATGTAAATAAATTTTGAGCTTAATTTTTTTTACATGCTACTTTAACTAGCATGCCATTTAGGAGCTTATTTTTTTTAACAAGCTCTCAAACTCTGTCAGCCAAACGAGACTTATTTTTTATAATAACTTTTAAAAAAAAAACAATACGATAAGCTCTGATAAACTTATGCGCTAAACATACCCTTAATGGATAAAAATACAAATAAGAATGGTGAGGTTTTGTGAGGCGGCAAAAGAAATACGTGAGGCGGTTAAGAACAAATTTGGGAATTTTAAAATGAAATTTTGCACCGGGTCTCACGCTAAATTAAATCTCAATCATGTTTTCACGGTTTAAAATCTTTGACTTCTTTCATAATCTAATACTCCAATATCAACGTGGGATATGGTTTCTGGTCCCAATCCACATGGTTATCTTAATTTCTTGTATTGCCAAGCCAATGACTACTCGAGTTTGATGTCAATTTTTATTGTGTGATTAATTAGTTCTCCCTTTTTGTGTGTGAGATCTCATCATTGTTGCAGTTTTTGTGTACCATCATTTATGAAAAAAGGAATTGGGTTTAAGATCCACAAACCATAAGTGACGAGGAATTGGGTTTAAGATCACAATTGACGAACTACAGGTAAATTTTTAAATTTTATTTCAAGGTTCGGAGATGTTTTTTCTTTATTAAACCATGATTGGTTATGTTAAAAAAAAACCATGATTGGTTGATGTTTATTTACTTTTTTTACTCATCTTTTTCTTCTTAACCTCTTCCACTAAAGCATTTGTTTCGATTACATGCCTCCTTTCAAGGTCCTATAATGTCACTTGGACTAATAAAACATTATAAGAGTCTAAAATTTCACACAGGTATTTATCATTTTCTTACCAAGTCGCGATTATACTTTTATTCTGAAAATTTTACTGTACAATTTGTTGTAGTAGGTTCTTTACCTATTTAGTCATGGCTGCCTTTTGGACCTGTTATATATTGAAGAGAGTCTACGAAACCACAAACATGAGGCTGCATATTGCATCCGTCACCAGCACCATCTTATCATCCGAGAGTGATTTTTTTTATATTCAATGAGGTAGTTGGTTCGGGTTTCACCAGATCTATGGTCGACGGTTTTCATCAGACCTTATACGGTGTGTGTCGTTCTTCAGGTGAGAACCACCAACGAAAGGTGTGTCCGTCTATAGCAATAACCAGTAGGTGCGTCTTAGTCTCCACATAACACCACCGCATGGGTGTTTGGCTCAGGCAGAAAAACACCATCAGTGGATGTTTGGTTTTGGCAGAAAACGCATAAGGTGCGTTTGGTTTAATAAGTGACTTAGTATGTTATAATAATAATAAAGTGATTTAGTATGTTATAATTGTCTAAAGTGATTTACTATGTTATCATACAAGGTTTTTAGAGGTACTATATTGTTAACACGCCATTGTGATTATTTTCAGTTAATAAATAACTGTGATGTAGTGATGTGGAGATTAGTTGATTGAGCTTTTAGGGAGATTTTAGAAGCGGTGAGTCGTGAGCATTGAGCGTTGTGATTTTTAATGCTGGTTTTCCAAGCAGCAATCAGCTTTATCTTTTATTAAGTAGAATTTAGGAGCGTTGAGCATTTAGGAGTTGTTTTACACATTATGATTGCACCTACAGCTATGTTATCAAACGTTTTCTTATGGAATTAAATGCTCATAGCTGCTTACAGCTACTACCACTTTTTGCCAAACACACCATGCATCAGTTTGAATAGAGAGTGTTGGCTGATAAGTATGAAGTATGTAATTAGTAACAATAAATTGATGGTGCATTGCTTCTTATGTTAAAGGTGTTTTATAAAAAGCTTCGATTAAATTTCAACGCTTGGAAATCTTTGCTAGATAAGAGTAGTTTCTGGTGACCAATGTAAATAGAGACGATGATGGATCTTATGCCCAGTGTGTGCCTTTTAAGCTTCCAATAATGCATGATGTGAACCAGAAATGTTAGAAATACGTTTTTACGTATATTAGAAGTATCGGTCACTCCACAATATTATTAATGTTGTAATAGCTCGTAGTTAACGAATAGTTAATAGTTACTTATTTAGTTAAGTAAGAACCGGTCCATGGGCTTGTCATGGGCCGGACCAAGTCCATTAGTGACTTGGAAGTATAAATACCCCTTTCCTCCTTGGAAAGGGGTTGGTTGTTGAACATTTCTTGTTTCCACTTAATGAAATAACACATAGTTTTCTCTCACTTTCTCTCTCTAGTTTCTCTCTCTAGAAATCATCAACCCCTTCATAGATTCATAGGTTATCAAGATTCTAAATTTGGTATCAAGAGCTATGGGGTGATTTAAGGTAGTGATTTGTGTGGTTTTTTTAGTTTTTGATTGTATTAGTGTTCTTTAAGAAGATCCATCTTGATTCTTGGTGTTTTTGGTGTTTTTGTGATTGGGATTAGTGGATAAGTATTAGTTTTTACTTATTATTGTAGAAATCACAAAACTTTTTGGGTTATTTGGTAAAAATCTGGGTTTAATCTTGGTTTTTTTGATCGACTGTTCATCACGAGCAACCTTCTGTTTACCCAGACAAACTTCCGGACCAAAAAGTTCCGGATCAACCAAAGTTCCGGATCAACCAAAGTTCCGGACGAAAAAGTTCCGAACCAAAAAGTTCCGGATCAACCAAAGTTCCGGACGAAAAAGTTCCGAACCAAAAAGTTCCGGATCAACCAAAGTTCCGGATCAACAAAAGTTCCGAACCAAAAGTTCCGAACGAAAAGTTCCGGATCAAGGAAGTTCCGAACCAAAAGTTCCGGATCAAGGAAAGTTCCGGATCAAGGAAAAAGTTCCGGATCAAGGAAAGTTCCGGATCAAGGAGAAAGTTCCGGATCAAGGAAAGTTCCGGATCAAGGGAAAGTTCCGGTTCAAGGGAAAAGTTCCGGATCAAGGGAAAGTTCCGGATCAAGACTTCCGAACCAAAAGTTCCGAATCAAGGTATTTCCAAGTCAAAATCTTCCGAATCAAACTTCCGAATCAACAAAAAGTTCCGAATCAAGGGTTATTTTACTTGTTTTTTGGACGATTTTTTAGAGGATTTAATCTTGGTTTCTTACAACAAAAACTCAACACAATTCACAAGCTTTACTTCACTGCTCGATCAACCGATAATCTTTGTCTCTTTGAAGTGAACAAAATGAATCCGAATTTAGTAATGCCTCAGATGACATCACTTACGGATATTTCCGTCATTACGGGAACGGATAATCGCCCGCCAATGCTCATCAAAGAAGTTTTTGAAGCATGGCAAGGCCGGATGATGTCTTACCTTAAGGGAAAACCGGTATATGGGAGGCTTATGGTTAAGTCAATTTTAAATGGTCCACTTGACTATGGTACCATCGTGGTTAACAATGTGACTCGACCAAGAGAATTTGAAGAACTTACACCAGCTCAACAACTTGTTGCCGATACAGACGAAAAGGCTCTTCAAACCATTCTTCAAGCTCTTCCCCATGACATCTATCGGATGGTAAGTCAGTATACGGTGGCAAAGGATTTATGGGAACGTCTAAAGGTGTTGCTAGAAGGTACGTCTCTCACCAAACAGGAAAGGGAATGTCAGTTGTATGATCTGTTTGATAGATTCGCGTACAACCCAGGGGAAACGCTTCACGATTATTACTTCAGGTTCACCACTCTCATGAATGATCTGAATGTATACAATCTCGTGATTGCTCCATTCCAGGTTAACACCAAATTCTTGAATACTTTACCTCAAGCTGAATGGGGTGAGTATATTACCGATGTTAAGTTAACCAGGGATTTGCATAAGTGCAATTTGGATCAACTCTATGCTTTCCTTCAGCAGCATGAGAAACATGTGATCATGCACCGTTCGCCTCGAGGTATGTACCCTGATTCCTTAGCTTTGATGGCGAATCAACCAAGCTTGTCTCACAACAACACTCCTTATATCTTGGGACATCAAGCCTATCATCCATCACCTTACATGACACCAACCTTCCCCCAATACTCGATTCTACCGCAACCACCCACCTCACATCAGCAACAATATCGGTTCAATGCACCTTCACCACACTATGCTTCAAAACATCACCCAGCAAGTATTGCACCTTATGCTCAATCTTCATATTCTTCTTATCAAGAGAATGCAGCATATCCAACAAGCTACCCTGATCAAATGAGTATTCCTTCTAGTGATTATGCAGCTCAACATGACCAAGCAATGTATTGTGATGATGATGATGAAGTCCCCATTCCTGTGTTCAAACAAGGAACTGACCCAGTTGAAGTGTTAACCACTATGTCTGCTTATCTCACAAGGACTTTAAGCAAATGAGGATTTAGGGGATCAGCTCCGACTAACAATCAGTTGAGGAATTCATCCAATTCTCGCCAACAAGCTACTATTGAAAATGGCAGGGTAATGGTTCAGCCTATTCAACCATATCAGGGGAGACCTACCACATCAACTACCAATGCTCGCACGGTCAATCAGGCTCCAATGGTCAATCCTGCTCCACGGGCTAATTCCACAGGCAAGTTGAGAATGATTACATGCTACAATTGCAAGGAAGAAGGTCACATGTCCAGGGATCGCAAGAAACCCAAGAGGAGAAGGGATGGTCAATGGTTTGTAGAGAAGATTTATCTGGTAAATGCTCAGGCACAAGGAAGGGAACTTGATGAAGAGGAGCTTGCATTTCTTGCTGATCCAGGGATTGCTGAACAAGACACTGTCACCACACAGAATGCAGCATACCAAGCAGATGATCTCGATGCGTATGACTCAGACTGTGATGAATTTCAATCTGCAAAGGCTGCTCTCATGGCAACTATCTCCAGCTTAGGGCCAGAAAAGAGATCTGAGGTACTTATTAATACCACTGATAATACCACTGATGCTAGTATTCAACCACATCAAGTTGTGCAAGAGAGTGCTGATTCGAATGAGTCTTCGGTGGTGAGTCTTT
Source organism: Glebionis coronaria (assembly GCA_025667525.1). Taxonomy (NCBI): domain Eukaryota; kingdom Viridiplantae; phylum Streptophyta; class Magnoliopsida; order Asterales; family Asteraceae; genus Glebionis; species Glebionis coronaria. Next base: position 38,055,111 of record CM046874.1, on the reverse strand, counting down.
CAAATGAGGAGACAATCAATGATAGTAATATCAATGTGAGTCCCCAGACTTTGAGTGAATCACAACCAGGAGCCATTTCGCATACGCCTACTCCTGCTCAACAAGATTTGGTCATGGTTCCTGCTACATTACTTAGCCAAATGAATGCTGCACTTTTAGAAACCCTAGCTATGAATAAGAATTTGTCTGATGAGCTTGCATTAAGCAACGAGAAAGTTCAAACTTTGGAATTAGTGCCTTCGTCTAGTGTTCTAACAAATCCCGAATATGATCACTTTCGAAACAAACAAATGGGTCACTTGCAAGAAATTGAAAACTTAAGAGCAAATCTTTCTAATGAACTTAAAGAAAAGGAGTTAGTAGTCACTAATTTTCAAAAACTTCAAACGGATTTTGAATTACTCGAGTCTAAGAAGAATGAAATGGAGATTAATGCTGCTAATAAGATTAGAAGTCTAGATTATTTGCTTTTAAGACAATACGCTGCTTCTCAACTAGTGCACTTATTTGATGCTTCGTTTAGAGAATTTAACTTATCACGTCAAAAAGGCCTTCCCCCTAACCCACGGTATGCAAAACAAGCTTTGATCCATAGTCCTAGACTTTATAATGCAACCCAATTAGGATTGGTCTTAGACCTGATTGTTATTTTCGATGATCGCACAAGTAAGGATCTAGTTGATGAGGATCGGTCATACAATTCTGCAAAATATCCCGAGTGTGATTATTTTAAAATGAATCAGGAGCTTGCTAAAACGGATTTTAGAATTCGCTTCCATATGGACAAAGATCTCATTACAGCACCAACCTACATGTTGAATGAAGAAAACCCTAGTACATTTCCTACACTTGTCAACATGGAATGTCCTAAGGAAATTCCAAAGGATCTCCCACCTGTTAGCACTGTATGGTTAAACTTGCAAGAGATTAATCAATACTTTACTAATTTTGACAAGGTCATTTTGGAATGTACGACTTCAAATGGCCTAAACGCCGGAGAATGGGCTTTCGAACACATGAACGAGGTGTTTAAAAATGAGATCAACCCATTTGTCGAAAGTCTAAAAGGAAGTTTTGCATCTCTTAAGGAAAATCTTGAATTTGAAATTGGAGAAGTTCAAAAAGTGTTTTATGAAATGGACACCGCTTACGAACTACAACTAATTGAAAAAGAAAAGATTTTAACCGAATATGACCGATTCTTGTCCGAAGTAATCTCGTGTGATGTGCTTACTACTGTAAATGTTAATTATTCGAATGAGCTTACATCCGCTATGATTAACTGTGATACTGTGCATATATGTGATGATGTTTGTGATCTCTCTGTAAATGTTGCTGATACTGTAAATGAGGTAGATAATCATTCTTGTCACGAATCTAATGCTGAGCTTTTAAAGCTACAAGATTCTTACAATTTACTTTCAAAACGCTTTAATCAACTAGAACAACATTGTATATCTTTAGAATTAAAACAACAAACTCAAAATGAGGATCTTTTGATAACAAATAGTTGTGAAAACGGTGTTGAGACGAGTGACAAGATGATTGCAATTGTTAAGGCATTAGAGGAAGAGATTATGAGATTGAAGAGAGATGTGTCATCAAATGAAACATTAAAATTGGAACTAGAGGCCGCAGAGTCAAAAAACCAGGACTTAGAAATTAGACTTTCGTCTATTCTAGGGGAGATGGATCGTGCAAGACAGGGAATGTCTCAACTTTATGGTTCACTAGAAGAACGATTCGCTTTTAATGCGGCACAACAACAATCTTATGTTGAACAATTGAACCAAAAATGTGAGGAAATCTCTGACTTAAACATCATGCTCATTGACAAAAATATGGTTTTGGCCGAGTTAAAGGAGACACTTCTTCTCACCCGACAAGAAGTTGTTGATAACTCAGCTACCGACTCTGCACCGTCCACTAGTGCTCCAACAACCAAGTCAGTAGTGCTTTATAAGAACCCGCTTCATAAGAGAAACCCGGTTACCTACGATGATTATATGAGGAATGCCATTAAGCATGTAGATCTTGATAGGGATATTTTAGACGATCTTTATGCCTTAGATCACTCAAGTAGCTACTATTATTCGGCTCATGAATATATTAAGCGAGTTCAATATTGCTTAGCATATTTGCAATACATAGGTAAACCAGGCTCTGCACTACTTACTAATAGGCCCATTGCTGTAACTCCATTTAATAAGACTCCAGGAGTAAAACCGTCATTGGCACAATCAAGTAAGGCACCTTTAAAATCTGTTGCTAATGTTCCCACTTTGCCTTCAACAGGATTAAAAGAGACTACTAAGGCTAAAGGATCGCCACTCAAGAAAGATAAGATCAAGCCCTCCACTAGTAGTGCCAAAAAGAAGAAAGTAGAAGCTCACCATAGGAATGTTAGTTCAGTTTTAAATAAGAAGAATCATGTTAAGACTAAAAGCTCTGCGCCTGTGCAGAAGCCTAAACCATTCGTGAATTCTAATTTGAATTGTTGGAATTGTAATGAATGTATGTTTTCCCAACGTCATGATTTGTGTCTTATTGATCATGTGAATGAAATGAATGCCATTAGGAATGGTCTTGAATGGAAGCCAACGGGCAGAACTCGTGCCTAAGTTGGTTGGCAATGGCGTCCCACTGGTAGGACCTTTACATTAGATGGAAAAATGTGCCCTTTAACTAGGAATGCATCCATTGAGGTTAGGTCCGAGCGTCCTTTAGTTAGGCACACTCGCACTCAAGTATGGAAACAGCGCCCTTTAATTAGGTCAGCTCCCACTATAGTGCCTATCAGTGAAGAAATACCACAAGATTTAAGCCAACTAGAATCTACACCACCAACTAGGAAGAAGAAGGCTAGGAAATCTAAGAAACCTAGAGTTGGCAAATCTAAGATTATTAAATCTGTACCTGCTAATAACAAGGAACACTCAGATTCCGATACCTCTACATTGTCTTCGTGTGGTGATATTTTCAGGTGGTCCAAATCATCCTCTGGTATTTGGACTCCGGTTGTTCAAAACATATGACCGGAGATCGCTCGATGCTCCGAAATTTCGTCAGCAAGTTTCTTGGTACGGTTAAATTTGGTAATGATCATATAGCAAAGATAATAGGGTATGGTGAATATCAGATTGGAAACGTCACGATTTCAAGGGTATACTATGTACAAGGTCTTGGTCATAACTTATTTTCAGTAGGACAGTTTTGTGATTCCAACCTAGAGGTTGCTTTTCGACAACACACTTGTTTCATCCGCAACTTGGAAGGAAAAGATTTGTTGAAGGGATCTCGTGGTGCAAATCTTTATACGTTGTCCCTACAAGACATGATGGCCGCCTCTCCAGTATGTCTTCTCTCTAAAGCATCTAAGACCAAGTCTTGGTTATGGCATCGCAGATTATCTCATCTCAACTTTGATGCTATTAATCATCTGGCTAAAAACGAATTAGTTCGTGGTCTTCCAAAGCTTAAATTTCACAAGGACCATTTATGTTCCGCGTGTTCAAGGGGGAAAAGTACCAAGAAATCTTACAAGCCCAAAGCTGAAGACACCAATCAAGAAAAACTTTATCTTTTGCATATGGATCTTTGTGGGCCAATGAGAACTGAAAGTGTGAGCGGTAAGAAATTCATTCTGGTTATTGTGGATGATTTCTCCAGGTTTACATGGGTTAGATTTCTACGTACAAAGGATGAAGCACCGAAGGCTATCATCACTTTTCTGAAATTCATTCAGGTACGTTTGAACACTACTGTCCGCCGTATTCGTACAGACAATGGAACAGAGTTCGTCAACCAGACTCTTCGTGATTACTATGAAGGAGTTGGTATTTCACATGAAACATCCGCTGCACGCACTCCACAACAAAACGGTGTCGTTGAAAGACGGAATCGTACGCTTATGGAAGCTGCTAGGACTATGCTTATTTATGCGAACGCTCCATTGTTCTTGTAGGCAGAAGCGATATCTACTGCATGTTTCACCCAAAACCGTTCTATCATTCGGAAACGCCATGGAAAAACACCTTATGAGCTTCTACATGATCGTAAACCCGATGTTTCATTCTTTCATGTGTTTGGTGCTCTTTGTTATCCAAACATTAATAGTGAGAACTTGGGCAAGCTTCAACCGAAAGCCGATATAGGTATTTTCATTGGTTACTCACCCTCCAAGAAAGCATACCGAATTTACAACCGTCGTCTTGGTAAGATTGTAGAAACTATGGACGCAGATTTCGATGAGCTGACAGCGATGGCTTCTGAGCAACACAGCTCTGAACCCGCGCTTCATGAGATGGGAACCGGTGCTATTAGTTCCGGATTAGTTCCCAATAATCCTACTTCTACATCATTTTTACCACCAACTAGGCCCGAGTGGGATAAACTGTTTCAACCGTTGTTTGACGAATTCTTTGATCCCCCAAATGATGAAGTTCCAGCACCCGTAGTGATAGCTCCAATTCCTGAAGTTGTTGCTCCAGCTAATGAAGCTTTATCAAATGCATCCTCAATTAACATTGAACCGGATGCACCTTCACCAAGTAATTCTCAAACTACACCGGAATCGTCACCCCTACTTGTGCCTAATGATGTGGAAGAGGATTCTATTGATCACGACTTGGAATATGCTCACCTACAAGAGCTTCCTTTCTTTGGTGTAGCGATACCTGAAAACCCTTCAGCCGCGTCTACCTCAGAAGAAGCTCCTTCTATTGTTCACTCCAGACCACCTAGGATTGAAAACCATAGCACTAAATGGACAAAAGATCACCCAATTAGGAATGTCATTGGAGATCTAGATCGACCAGTCTCTACACGCCATCAATTACAAGAGAGTGCACTTTATTGCTACTTTGATGCATTTCTCTCTGAAGTTGAACCTAAAAATTGGTAGCAGGCTATGACCCAATCATCTTGGATTGAAGCCATGCAGGAGGAACTAAATGAATTTCAAAGACTTGAAGTATGGGAATTAGTTCCTCTCCTTGACAAAGTTAACATCCTTACTTTGTTGTGGGTTTATAAGGTTAAATTTGATGAGATGGGTGCGGTATTGAAGAATAAGGCTAGATTGGTTGCTAGAGGATATAAACAAGCCTTGGGTATAGACTTTGAAGAATCTTTTGCTCCTGTTGCGAGATTGGAGGCTATTAGACTATTCCTTGCGTATGCTGCTCATATGAACATGATCGTCTATCAAATGGATGTGAAGACGGCATTTTTGAACGGTGAACTAAGGGAAGAAGTCTATGTTAGTCAGCCGGATGGGTTCGTTAGCACGGAGTTTCCTAATCATGTGTACAAGCTTAAGAAGGCTCTCTATGGGTTGAAACAAGCTCCACGTGCTTGGTATGATCTCCTTTCAACATATCTCATCTCGGAAGGCTTCTCCAAAGGCAAAGTGGACCCCACTCTATTCACTCTCAAGGAGGACAACGACATGATTCTGGTACAAATTTATGTTGATGATATAATATTTGCTGCCACTAACATAGAATTGTCAAATCGCTTTGAGAAGATAATGTCCACACTCTTTCAGATGTCAATGATGGGGAAAATATCATTTTTCTTAGGATTACAGATTTCTCAAAATCCCAGAGGCATCTTTATTAATCAATCCAAATATGCTCTAGAATCTCTTAAGAAATATAACTTTGAAAATTGTGACCCCGTGGACACTCCAATGGTGGAGAAATCCAAGTTAGATGAAGATAGGAATGGGACTATTGTCGATCCAAAACTTTACCGTGGGATGATCGGCACCCTTCTCTATCTGACTGCTAGCAGGCCTGATTTGCAATTTGCTGTATGCATGTGTGCCCGGTATCAGGCTCGGCCTACCGAAAAGCACCTACATGTTGTGAAAAGGATCTTTCGGTATCTAAAAGGAACACTTCATCGTGGTCTATGGTATCCGAAAGATTCCTCTATTGCTTTAATATCATACGCAGATGCCGATCATGCTGGATGTCAAGACACGAGGCGTAGCACTTCTGGATCTGTGCAACTCCTTGGAGATAGATTGATCAGTTGGTCTTCAAAAAGGCAGAAAAGCGCTGCAATCTCTAGCACGGAGGCTGAATACATCGCCATGTCCGGTTGTTGTGCTCAAGTCCTTTGGATGAGATCACAATTAACTGACTACGGTTTGGGTTTCAACAAAATCCCGATGTATTGTGACAACAAGAGCGCCATTGCCCTTTGCTGCAACTATGTTCAACACTCCCGGGCCAAGCACATAGACATTCTCTACCATTTCATTAAAGAGCAGGTGGAGAACGGAGTGATCGAGCTGTATTTTGTCACTACTGAGTATCAGCTGGCGGATATGTTCACCAAAGCCTTAGATCGAGGACGAATCGAGTTTTTGATCGACAAGCTTGGCATGAAATCATTCACTCCAGCGACTCTCAAAGAGTTGGCAGAAGAATCAGCTGAATAGTGGTGGTAAACTATGAAGAGTATCCTTTGTTCGTGATCATGTATATTATCGTAAATATATAAACCACAAAAAGAAAATACAAAAATATAAAACCAACAAAAAAAACCATAAAAAATATAAAACCTACAAAAACCATAAAAATTATAAAATCAAGAAAAACCAAAAATATTTTTCGTTTTTAAATCGGGCATGTCTTTTAGTACGGTAATATTTACGGCCTTAGAAATGTCGATCAATATTGACACGGTGCCATAAATAGAGTCCGTATAAAAGTTGTACATTTTTAAAACATGCCCATTATCGCTTGTAGTTATTTCAGACTGCAACCCGGTTTTCATATTAAAGTCACGTATTTCCTTGGAAAACGTTGACTCACAACGGGAATTAATTTTCTCGGGCATGATTTACAAGCCAAATCATGCAAAGGGATCAAGTTTACTTTACAACTTGGTCTAACACGAATTAGTGTACGTCTCAGTGCATTAATTTGTCTAAATAAGAGAAATCTTATTGACACCACGAATCAATCTTTTTCAAGATACAAATTGGAAATGCTTTCATCAATATTTAACTATTTAAACAATGACTACAGCTCTTTAAATAGAGAACGGGTCATCGTTTAAGGGGGAGAAAATATTAAATCATCTTCGTCATTAAATTGATTTTCAAAAGTGATTGTGAAAAATTAATGGCTAAATGATAAATGAGTGGTATTGCTTTAGAAAATGACTTGTGCTCGTTCAAGGTGATAGGACTTGCTTTAGATTTTGGAGATTTGAAAATAGGTTGCGATTGCTAAGTTGTGTGAAAGTTAATAGTGGCTAAGTTTAACAATGGTTAGAAAAAATGAAAAGTGATAAACCAAAAAGGAAAAGGAGTGAAAATGTAGGGTAAAAAGTGACATTTTGAGAAAGTTGTCAAAATTTTGACCTAAGTCAAAACTTAACCCCCCCACCCCCCCCCGTCCACTTTACTGTTTCACTGTTTCTTCATTTCTTGCCGCCATTAAACACACACACAAGCTTACAAAACTTGCGTCTCAATCATCCAAATCTGTTCCATTCGATCTTAGAAGGTAATTACATCCATATTTAAACTTATAATTCGTCAAATTCATCATCTAAATCTTGTTAATTGATTCGGGTAGTAAACTTTATCAGATTTAGGGTTTATTTGCCTATTTAGGATTAATTGTTTAAGATTTTTGGTGGGTTTTGCTCGGAATAGCTTTAGATGATGTGGTGTTGCCTTAGATTGCTTTAAATCTCACAAACGCGCTTAGAATTAATCATCATAGCTACGTTTGAAAAGTTCCGGATGAACATGGATATAAACTTCCGAATGAAGGAATTTTCTGAAAAACTTCCGAATGCAGGAAAGTTCCGAACGAACTTCCGAATGAAGGAAGTTCCGAATGAAGGACTTCCGAATGAAGGAAGTTCCGAATGAAGGACTTCCGAATTAAGAAGTTCCGAATGAAGAACTTCCGAATGAAGAAGTTCCGAATGAAGAACTTCCGAATGAAGAACTTCCGAATGAAGGACTTCCGAATGAAGAAGTTCCGAATGAAGAAGTTCCGAATGAAGAAGTTCCGAATGAAGAAGTTCCGAATGAAGAAGTTCCGAATGAAGAACTTCCGAATGAAGAAGTTCCGAATGAAGGACTTCCAAATGAAGAAGTTCCGAATGAAGGACTTTCGAATGAAGAAGTTCCGAATGAAGGACTTCCGAATGAAGAAGTTCCGAATGAAGAACTTCCGAATGAAGAAGTTCCGAATGAAGAACTTCCGAATGAAGAAGTTCCGAATGAAGAACTTCCGAATGAAGAAGTTCCGAATGAAGGAAAGTTCCGGATGAAGAGTTGTTTGATTTATAGTTGTTTGCATGTTCTAAGTACTTGGTGAAATATGTTATGCTTAGAAATAAGAATGATACATATCTATTTATTTTTGTGCATCAACCTTTCATGTCTTATCTTAAGCAGATACAATGACTAATCCAACAGTACAAGCAATCCAAGACTCTAGAGAAGCCGCAATTGCCGAAGCACGAACACTCAAGTTCATACCAAACAACCACTGGCTAAAACCAGTCTCAAAATCCACTCACCATGGTTTCAAAGTCGCCATAGCAATTCTTGATCAATCTCATTTCAAGAATGCTTTAAGGAGTACTGCCTCGGTGCCTTATGATTATATGTATGAGTTTTGGGCTACCAAGGAAATCACTTCAAACAAGATCACCTTCACTCTCGACAACAAACAGCAGACACTTACTGTATCAGACTTCCGTAAGATATTTGGCATTAGGGATTCACCCAAAGGTATGGTATTTTCGAGGGATCCTACTAAAGACGAACTCATGGAGTTATTCGATGCTATTGGATGTCCTGACATACGAGTTGCGTCTGAGTTTACCACTGCTAAAGTAGGACAACCTTGGAGAGCATTGTTGGGTATTCTCAGTAGATGTCTTACACCAAAAACAAGTGGGCATGATGCTTTGCGCAGTCCAATAATGAACATCTTCCATGGGATGTACAAAGGCGCAAATGCAGATTATGCTTTATTGTTATGGGAAGAATTCACCTTTCAACTCTTCCATAACAAGAAGCTGAAGACTAATTTCTTCGCTTACCCTCAGTTTATCAAGCTTATCATTAACTATTGTATGAAGAATGATGTTACAATTGATAGGCGTGCAGCAAGTCGTCATCACACTGAAGAGGCTGATCATATTGTAGATTTAAGGCATGAAGGACCATCTGGTGGTGTGATTCCTGGTCCTATTCCCGATTACCTTCTGACGGATAGAATTAAAGGTTCTGCTGATTACAAGCTACTGCAGCTAGAAATCAAGAAGCTAAAAGCAAGCCTTCAAACTGGAGAAGACTCGTCTACTACGGTCAAGAGTAAAGGTAAACGAAAGCAACCAGCTGCTTTACCTGAACCGAAACCAAGAAGAAGAAGACTAAGGTTAAGAAAGGAAAGGGTAAGGCTGATGAGTTAGTTCTACGAGACGAAGAAGATGTTGTTGATCCCACTCTTGATAAGGCTGAAAGGAAAATGATGAAAATAGCTATTGAAAGGAGTAGGAATGATACGGGCGGTAGTGGTTCAGGTGCAAGGATAAATATTGAAGAAGAGTACGAGGAGCCAGATGATATTGATGAGTTTGGGTCACCTGAACGGTATTCTACTTCGAAGGAGCCATCAATCCCTGTTTCAGCAAGTGTTGAAAAGGAGTCTGGTGCTCCTACAATCATGGTGTCTACTCAACCGTTAGTTACTCAACCTTTAGCAACTCAACCTCCACCAATACAACCCTTACCAACCAGACCGGCTTCTACACCATTCCTTCCACCACCAATAATTCCCATCCTTAGTACCATAGTAACAACCGAGCCTCTTCAATCAACCCAGAGCAGCTCTGCAACATCTACAATGGCTGCATTGGTGATGGCCGAAATGTTGGATAAACATACGGATAATCACAAAAGAGAAATGGATGAACTTCGCCAAGAGCTACATAGACGAGCTCAAAGTGAAGAAGCATCTAGGAAAGCCCAAGAAGAGATGCTTGCTAAGTTCGCTGCAGATATGGAATTGACGCGAAAAGCTCATGCAGAAGAACTAGCTCAGGTTAAACAGGCTGAGGCTGATAAGCATGCTGCACGTATCACTAGATTTCAAGCGATGAGGGATAGATACAAGGAGCAGAAAGAAGCACTTGAAGCTTCTGTTGAAGAGAGAGTAAAAGAATCCGTTGAATCTATTATGCCAAAACTGCGTGATGAGTTGAAGACACTCGCGGCTGATAATTTGATGATCAAGTCATCCAATCCTTCTGAATCCGCCTACAAAATTGCTTATGACTTGACGGATTTTGAATTGAAGAAGATCCTGAAAGCTCGAATGAGGGAACTTGGATCGTTTGATAAATCTAGGATTCAACGGGCTATCTACAAATCCCTGAATGACGCTATCATGGAGGATGATAGGTTATTTAAAACGTTTGGAAGTGTGGTACCATACCACATTCTACCTGAGGAAGAAAGGGAAGAAAGTGAAGAAGAAGAGGGTACTGGTGAAGATGAAGGTGGAGAAGAAGAAGAAGAAGAAAAGGATGATGAAGATGACGATGATGGTGATGATGATGAGGATGAGGATGATGATGATGATGATGATGATGGCAATGATGGTGGTGATGGTAATGAGGAGAGTGCTAAAGGGAGCAACGAGGATAACGATGAGGATGATGATGGGGGTAAACAGCCTAAAGAGGGAGATAAGGTTACCAGTTCCAAGAAACCTGCTAAGTCTGGAACCAAGTCCAAGAAAGATGCAGCGCAGAAGGACAAATCAACATCATCGGAATCAAGACGATCTAAGTGGCGCCACGATGTGAATGCTACTACAGCGTCATCGATTCCTGGTACTCCTATTGCTGTATCTATACCTGTTACCACTAACCCTGTTAGTCCTGTTGTTGTTGCTCCTGTGATTGCAGAATCAGTAACCGAACCTGAAGCTGCACAACACTCACCCGTTCATGACACCACCGAGATGCCTGAATCAGAACCAGCAAATGTTCGCGTTTCTACTCCTCTACAACAAGCACAACAATCTACGGTTCCTGAACCAAGCACACGAGACTGGGCAGACACGTTGGAGATTGACGAGACTGCACCGCCACAGGCTTGGATCACGGCAGCGGCGCAATATGATCCAATCACGGACGCTGACAGAGATGTTCTATATCTCCGTATCCGTAGTCCGATTGACTTGTGTGCATTTCTTGCTCATGAGTATAAGACTTCGGTTACTCCGTCTTTGGTAAAGAAAGCACTTAAGGATAAAAGACTTCGCGCCAAAACCAGGTTAACCCAAATGGAGTTCGAGTACTATGCTGATGAGATCCTGAAAGCTCTGAATACCGTTCAACGGCCAGGTCTTCATGATTCAGAAAGAGCTCCACCTCCACTTGATCCTACTCAAGATAATCAGATTGCTCTCGACTTTTTCGTCACCTATGATCTTGATATCTTCTGAAGGGTTCATCAAAGTACGCAACCTCCTTGACCTTGCTGAAAGCTGCCAACTGGGGGACAATACCCTGGATCGAGGAAAAGGTAAACCGACTCTGGGTCCCAAGGGTAACTCGTAATTATGATATGTATGCTGTTATAGGTGCATCTCATTGGGACGAATGAGTCCGAAGAGCGTACAGGGGTTGCTGTCTAGTCAATTCAGGAAGTAACGTTAGATCTGATATCCGCATCTCCAGCATCTTAGGGCTGAAAACTGAAGCCAAGAATGGCTATTATCATGTGACGGAGAATCGTTTGAAAAGGGAGGATGACAGAGAATACAAAATCCAGCAGGGAGATTTTTCTATCATTCGCCTTGAGGATATCGAAGATATGTTGCTTCTAATGACCCGTGATCAACTCACACATATTCCTCGTGAAGACCTCATTGGCTTGAATACAGCACTTCGTATGTTCACACGAAGCTTTGTTATCAAGAAACGAGTTGAAGATCTTCAGTTGGGAGTCGAAAGTTACCAAAGGAAGCTTAACCTAACCCGTCCAGTGAATCAAGTGTTACCTCAACATGTCAACAGATGTCCCTATACCGGCATTTCTGTTCCGAATTGTGGGATTTTCTACTTGAACAGTCGAGGATTGATGAAGTTTATGAGGGTGGGTGAGCTTTATAAGTACAGTGATGGGACTCTCATCTACGTCAGAGAAAAGTTGGATCATCTCAATTCGGGTGGGACTTTGCCAGAGATGACTGAGGATTGGCATCAGGGTTATCGGCAGATGGCGAAGTATGTGATCAAGAAGATCGATCAAAAGCTCCGTGAACGTAGATTGATGAGGAGCTTGGAAAGATTCGTTGGTGGAAGACCATATTTAGTGCACCACAAGCTACTGCAACGATCCATTTAATGGGTCGTACATTTCAGGTCCACTTTATATTGGTTTTCAATTGTGAATATGTATATTTGTGAATATTGTGCTTGTACGGCTTGATGTAGTGTTAAAGTATGATAATTTTTTCAAAAATTTCTCACGAGATTCTAAATCTTTCAAAATATATCATACTAAAGCACTACAAATATCCCTTATTAATTTAAGGGGGAGCATGAACATGTTCTATGGCCAAACATCGATTTCATTTTTACCCAAAGACCGGTTAATCCATTCAATATCCCAAATATTAATGGTTAACATTTTGGATAAGGGGAGAAAATGGGATTAAGGAGATTTAAATGATACTTGGCTAAAAGATGAAAAAGACTTAACGATTATCCAACTTAATATGTGTAAAGCACGTGTTAAGGGGGAGCGTTTTTGATGATCAAAAACACCTAAGATACGAAACTTTTGATTTCAATATCACAAGTACTTTAGGTGATTTTCAATGATTTTTCATGGTGGCAATTCCTTCCTAAAACACGTGTTAGAAATACGTTTTTACGTATATTAGAAGTATCGGTCACTCCACAATAATATTTATGTTGTAATAGCTCGTAGTTAGAAAATAGTCATTAGTTACTTATTAACTTAAGTAAGAACCGGTCCATGGGCTTGTCATGGACCGGCCCAAGCCCATGTTTGCTTGGAACTATAAATACCCCTTTCCACCATGGAAAGGGGTTGGTTGTTGTCATTTGCTAGTTTCCATTTAATAAAATAACACATAGTTTCTCTCACTTTCTCTCTCTAACTTTCTCTCTCTAGAAATCAACAAACCCCTTCATAGATTCATAGGTTATCAATATTCTACATTTGGTATCAGAGCTATGGGGTGATTTAAGGTAGTGATTTGTGTGGTTTTTTAGTTTTTGATTGTATTAGTGTTCTTTAAGAAAAATCATCTTGATTCTTGGTGTTTTTTGGTGTTTTTGTGATTGGGATTAGTGGATAAGTATTAGTTTTTACTTATTATTGTTGAAATCACAAAACTTTTTGGGTTATTTGGTCAAAATCTGGGCTTAATCATCATTTTTTAGTGTTCGACTGTTCATCGGAAGAAGTTTCTGAGCAAAAGTTCCGGATCAAGAAGTTCCGGATCAAGAAGTTCCGGATCAAGAAGTTCCGGATCAAGAAGTTCCGGATCAAGAAGTTCCGGATCAAGGAGTTCCGGATCAAGGAGTTCCGGATCAAGGAGTTCCGGATCAAGGAGTTCCGGATCAAGAAGTTCCGGATCAAGAAGTTCCGGATCAAGAAGTTCCGAACCAAGAAGTTCCGGATCAAGCCAAAGTTCCGAACCAAGAACTTCCGGATCAAGCCAAAGTTCCGAACCAAGAACTTCCGAATCAAGAAGTTCCGGATCAAGCCAAAGTTCCGAACCAAGAACTTCCGAATCAAGAAGTTCCGGATCAAGCTAAAGTTCCGAACCAAGAACTTCCGAATCAAGAAGTTCCGGATCAAGCCAAAAGTTCCGAATCAAGGTAATTCCAAGCCTAATCTTCCGAATCAAACTTCCGAATCAACAAAAAGTTCCGAATCAAGGGTTATTTTGCTTGTTTTTTCGACGATTTTTTAGAGGATTTAATCTTGGTTTCTTACAACAAAAACACAACACAATTCACAAGCTTTACTTCACTGCTCGATCAACCGATAATCTTTGTCTCTTTGAAGTTAACAAAATGAATCCGAATTCAGTAATGCCTCATATGACATCACTTACGGATATTTCGGTGATTACGGGAACGGATAATCGCCCGCCAATGCTCATCAAAGAAGTTTTTGAAGCTTGGCAAGGCCGGATGATGTCTTATCTTAAGGGAAAACCGGTCTATGGGAGGCTTATGGTTAAGTCTATCTTAAATGGTCCACTTGACTATGGTACCATCGTGGCTAACAATGTGGCTTATGGTTAATACCACCGATAATACCACTGATGCTAGTATTCAACCACATCAAGTTGTGCAAGAGAGTGCTGATTCGAATGAATCTTCGGTGGTGAGTCCTTCAAAAGAGGAGACAAACAAGGATAGCAATATCAATGTGAGTCCCCAGACTTTGAGTGAATCACAACCGGGACCCAGTTCGCATACGCCTACTCCTGCTCAACAAGATTTGGTCATGGTTCCTGCTACATTACTTAGCCAAATGAATGCTGCACTCTTAGAAACCTTAGCTAAGAATAAGAATTTGTCTGATGAGCTTGCCTTAAGCAATGAGAAAGTTCAAACCTTGGAACTAGTGCCTTCGTCTAGTGTTCTCACTAATTCCGAATATGATCACTTTAGAAACAAACAAATGGGTCACTTGCAGGAAATAGAAAACTTAAGAGCAAATCTGTCTAATGAACTTCAAGAAAAAGAGTTAGTGGTCACTAATTTTCAAAAACTTCAAATGGATTTTGAATCACTAGAGTCTAAGAAGAACGAAATGGAGATTAATGCCACTAATAAGATTAGAAGTCTAGATTACTTGCTGTTAAGACAATACGCTGCTTCACAACTAGTGCACTTATTTGATGCTTCATTTAGAGAATTTAACTTATCTCGTCTAAAAGGCCTTCCCCCTAATCCACGATATGCAAAACAAGCTTTAAGACATAGTCCTAGACTGTATAATGCAACTCAATTAGGATTGGCTTTAGACCCGATTGTTTTTCCCGATGATCGAACAAGTAAGGATCTAGTTGATGAGGATCGGTCATACAATTCTGCAAAATATCCCGAGTGTGATTATTTTAAATTGAATAAGGAGCTTGCAAAAACGGATTTTAGAATTCGCTTCCATATGGACAAAGATCTCATAACAGCACCAACCTACATATTAGATGAAGAAAACCCTAGTACTTTTCCTACACTTGTCAATATGGAAGGTCCTAAGGAGATTCCAAAGGATCTTCCACCTGTTAGCACTGTATGGTTAAACTTGCAAGAGATTAATCAATACTTTACTAATTTTGACAAGGTCATTTTGGAACGTACGACTTCAAATGGCCTAAACGCCGGAGAATGGGCTTTCGAACATATGAACGAGGTGTTTAAAAATGAGATCAATCCGTTTGTCGAAAGTCTAAAAGGAATTTTTGCATCTCTTAAGGAAAATCTTGTGTTTGAAATTGGTGAAGTTCAAAAAGTGTTTTATGAAATGGACACCGCTTACGAACTACAACTAGTTGAAAAAGAAAAGATTTTAACCGAATATGACCAATTCTTGTCTGCAGTAATCTCGTGTGATGTGCTTACTACTGTAAATGTTAATTATTCGAATGAGCTTACATCCGCTATGATTAATTGTGATGCTGTGAATATTTGTGAGGATATTTGTGATGATGTTTGTAATCTTTCTGTAAATGTTGCTGATACTGTAAATGAGGTAGATAATCATTCTTGTCACGAATCTAACGCTGAGTTTTTAAAGCTACAAGATTCCTACAATTTACTTTCAAAACGCTTTAATCAACTAGAACAACATTGTATATCTTTAGAATTAAAACAACAAACTCAAAATGAGAATCTTTTGATATCAAATGTTTGTGAAAACGGTGTTGAGACTAGTGACAAGATGATTGCAATTGTTAAGACATTAGAGGAAGAAATCATGAGATTGAAGAGAGAGGTATCATCAAAGGAAACATTAAAATTGGAACTAGAGGCTGCAGAGTCTAAAAACCAAGTCTTAGAAATTAGACTTTCGTCTGTTCTAGGGGAGATGGATCGGACAAGACAGGGATTATCCGCTCTTTATGGTTCACTAGAAGAACGCTTCGCTTTTAATGCGGCACAGCAACAATCTTTTGTTGAACAACTGAACCAAAAGTGCGAGGAAATCTCTGATTTGAACATCCTGCTCATAGACAAAAATATGGTTTTGGCTGAGTTAAAGGAGACACTTCTTCTCACCCGACAAGAAGTTGTTGATAACTTAGCTACCGACTCTGCACCGTCCACTAGTGCTCCAACAACCAAGTCAGTAGTGCTTTATAAGAATCCGCTTCATAAGAGAAACCCGGTTACCTATGATGATTATATGAGGAATGCCATTAAGCATGTCGATCTTCTTAGGGATATTTTAGACGATCTTTATGCCTTAGATCCCTCAAGTAGCGACTATTATTCGGCTCATGAATATATTAAGCGAGTTCAATATTGCTTAGCATATTTGCAATACATAGGTACACCAGGTTCTGCACTACTTAATAATAGGCCCATTGCTGTCACTCCATTTAATAAGACTCCAGGAGCGAAACCGTCATTGGCACAATCAAGTAAGACACCTTTAAAATCTGTTGCTAATGTTCCCACTTTGCCTTTTACAGGATTAAAAGCGACTACTAAGGCTAAAGGATCGCCACTCAAGAAAGCTAAGATCAAGCCCTCCACTAGTAGTGCCACAAAGAAGAAAGTAGAAGTTCACAATAGGAATGCTAGTTCAGTTTTAAATAAAAAGAATCATGTTAAGACTAAAAGCTCTGCGCCTGTGCAGCAGCCTAAACCATTCGTGAATTCTGATTTGAATTGTTGGAACTGTAATGAATGTATGTTTTCCCAGCGTCATGATTTGTGTCTGATTGATCACGTTAATGAAATGAATACTATTAAGAATGGTCTTGAATGGAAGCCAACGGGTAGAACTCGTGCCCAAGTTGGCTGGCAATGGCGTCCCACTGGTAGGACCTTTACATTAGATGGAAAAATGTGCCCTTTAACTAGGAATGCATCCATTGAGGTTAGGTCTGAGCGTCCTTTAGTTAGGAACACTCGCACTCAAGTATGGAAACAGCGCCCTTTAATTAGGTCTGCCCCCACTATAGTGCCTATCAGTGAAGAAATACCTCAGGATTTAAGCCAACTAGAATCTACACCACCAATTAAGAAGAAGAAGGCTAGGAAATCTAAGAAACCTAGAATTAGCAAATCTAAGATTATTAAATCTGTACCTGCTAATAACAAGGAACACTCAGATTCCGATACCTCTACATTGTCTTTGTGTGGTGATATTTTCAGGTGGTCCAAATCATCCTGTGGTATTTGGACTCCGGTTGTTCAAAACATATGACCGGAAATCGCTCGATGCTCCGAAATTTCGTCAGCAAGTTTCTTGGTACGGTTAAATTCGGGAATGATCATATAGAAAAGATTATGGGGTACGGTGAATATCAGATTGGAAACGTGACGATTTCTAGGGTATACTATGTAGAAGGTCTTGGTCATAACTTATTCTCAGTAGGACAGTTTTGTGATTCCAACCTTGAGGTTGCTTTTCGACAACACACTTGTTTCATCCGCAACTTGGAAGGAAAAGATTTGTTGAAGGGATCTCGTGGTGCAAATCTATATACTTTGTCCTTACAAGACATGATGGCCGCCTCTCCAGTATGTCTTCTCTCTAAAGCATCTAAGACCAAGTCATGGTTATGGCATCGCAGATTATCTCATCTTAACTTTGATGCTATTAATCATCTGGCTAAAAACGATTTAGTTCGTGGTCTTCCAAAGCTTAAATTTCACAAGGACCATTTATGTTCCGCGTGTTCAAGGGGGAAAAGTACCAAGAAATCTTACAAGCCCAAAGCTGAAGACACCAATCAAGAAAAACTTCATCTTTTGCATATGGATCTTTGTGGGCCGATGAGAACTGAAAGTGTGAGCGGTAAGAAATTCATTCTGGTAATTGTGAATGATTTCTCCAGGTTTACATGGGTTAGATTTCTACGTACAAAGGATGAAGCACCAAAGGCTATTATCACCTTTCTGAAATTCATTCAGGTACGTTTGAATACCACTGTCCGCCGTATTCGTACAGACAATGGTACAGAGTTCGTCAACCAGACTCTTCGGGATTATTATGAAGGAGTTGGTATATCACATGAAACATCCGCTGCACGCACTCCACAACAAAACGGTGTCGTTGAAAGACGGAATCGTACACTTATGGAAGCTGCTAGGACCATGCTTATTTATGCGAACGCTCCATTGTTCTTGTGGGCAGAGGCTATTTCTAGTGCATGTTTCACCCAAAACCGTTCTATCATTCGGAAACGCCATGGAAAAACACCTTATGAGCTTCTACATGACCGCAAACCCGATGTTTCATTTTTTCATGTGTTTGGTGCTCTTTGTTATCCAAACATCAATAGTGAGAACTTGGGTAAGCTTCAACCGAAAGCCGATATAGGTATTTTCATTGGTTACTCACCGTCTAAAAGAGCATACCGAATCTATAACCGTCGTCTTGGCAAGATTGTAGAAACTATGGACGCAGATTTCGACGAGCTGACAGCGATGGCTTCTGAGCAACACAGCTCTGAACCCGCGCTTCATGAGATGGGAACCGGTGCTATTAGTTCCGGATTAGTTCCCAATAATCCTACTTCTACATCATTTCTACCACCAACAAGGCCCGAGTGGGATAAACTGTTTCAACCGTTGTTTGATGAATTCTTCGATCCCCCGACTGATGAAGTTCCAGCACCTGTAGTAATTGCTCCAATACCTGAAGTGGTTGCTCAAGCTAATGAACCTTTATCTAATGCATCTACAATTCACATTGAACCGGATGCACCTTCACCAAGTGATTCTCAAACTACACCTGAATCATCACCCCTACTTGTGCCTAATGATGTGGAAGAGGATTCTACTGATCACGACTTGGAATATGCTCACTTGCAAGAGCTTCCTTTCTTTGGTGTAGCGATCCCTGAAAACCCTTCAGCCGCGTCTACCTCAGAAGAAGCTCCTTCTATTGTTCACTCCAGACCACCTAGGATTGAAAACCATAGCACTAAATGGACAAAAGATCACCCAATTAGGAATGTTATTGGAGATCTAGATCGACCCGTCTCTACACGCCATCAATTACAAGAGAGTGCACTTTATTGCTACTTTGATGCATTTCTATCTGAAGTTGAACCTAAAAATTGGCAGCAGGCTATGACCCAATCTACTTGGATTGAAGCTATGTAGGAGGAACTAAATGAATTCCAGCGACTTGAAGTATAGGAATTGGTTCCTCTCCCTGACAAGGTCAACATCCTTACTTTGTTATGGGTCTATAAGGTTAAACTTGATGAGATGGGTGCGGTATTGAAGAATAAGGCTAGATTGGTCGCTAGAGGATATAAACAAGCCTTGGGTATAGACTTTGAAGAATCTTTTGCTCCTGTGGCTAGATTGGAGGCGATTAGACTATTCCTTGCGTATGCTGCTCATATGAACATGATCGTCTATCAAATGGATGTGAAGACGGCATTTTTGAACGGTGAATTAAGGGAAGAAGTCTATGTTAGTCAGCCGGATGGGTTCGTCAGTACGAAGTTTCCTAATCATGTGTACAAGATTAAGAAGGCTCTCTACGGGTTGAAACAAGTTCCACGCGCGTGGTATGATCTCCTGTCAACATATCTCATTTCGGAAGGCTTCTCCAAAGGCAAGGTGGACCCCACACTATTCACTCTCAAGGAAGGCAACGACATGATTCTGGTACAAATTTATGTTGATGATATAATTTTTGCTGCTACTAACATAGAATTGTCTAATCGATTTGAGAAGATAATGTCCACACGCTTTCAGATGTCGATGATGGGAAAAATTTCATTTTTCTTAGGATTACAGATTTCTCAGAATCCCAGAGGCATCTTTATTAATCAATCTAAATATGCTCTAGAATCTCTTAAGAAATATAACTTTGAGAATTGTGACCCCGTGGACACTCCAATGGTGGAGAAATCCAAGTTAGATGAAGATAGGAATGGGACTATTGTCGATCCAAAACTTTACCGTGGGATGATCGGCACCCTTCTATATCTGACTGCTAGCAGGCCTGATTTGCAATTTGCTGTATGCATGTGTGCCCGGTATCAGGCTCGGCCTACCGAAAAGCACCTACATGTTGTGAAAAGGATCTTTCGGTATCTAAAAGGAACACTTCATCGTGGTCTATGGTATCCGAAAGATTCCTCGATTGCTTTAATATCATACGCAGATGCCGATCATGCTGGGTGTCAAGACAGGAGGCGTAGCACGTCTGGATCTGTGCAACTCCTTGGAGATAGATTGATCAGTTGGTCTTCAAAAAGGCAGAAAAGCGCTGCAATATCAAGCACGGAGGCTGAATACATCGCCATGTCCGGTTGTTGTGCTCAAGTCCTTTGGATGAGATCACAATTAACTGACTACGGTTTGGGATTCAACAAAATCCCGATGTATTGTGACAACAAGAGCGCCATTGCCCTTTGCTGCAACTATGTTCAACACTCCCGGGCCAAGCACATAGACATTCGCTACCATTTCATTAAGGAGCAGGTGGAGAATGGAGTGATCGAGCTGTATTTTGTCACTACTGAGTACCAGCTGGCGGATATGTTCACCAAAGCATTAGATCGAGGACGAATTGAGTTTTTGATCGACAAGCTTGGCATGAAATCATTCACTCCAGCGACTCTCAAAGAGTTGGCAGAAGAATCAGCTGAATAGTCGTGGTAAACTATTCAGAGTATCCTTTTGTTCGTGATCATGTATATTATCGTAAATATATAAACCACAAAAACAAAATACAAAAATATAAAACCAAGAAAAACCATAAAAAATATAAAACCTAGAAAAAACCATAAAAATTATAAAATCAAGAAAAACCAAAAATATTTTTCGTTTTAAAACGGGCATGTCTTTTAGTACGGTAATATTTACGGCCTTAGAAATGTCGATTAATATTGACACGGTGCCATAAATAGAGTCCGTATAAAAGTTGTACATTTTTAAAACATGCCCATTATGGCTTGTAGTTATTTCTGACTGCAACCCAGTTTTCATATTAAAGTCACGTATTTCCTTGGAAAACGTTGGCTTAGAACGGGAATTAATTTTCTCGGGCGTGATTTACAAGCCAAATCATGCAAAGGGATCAAGTTTACTTTATAACTTGGTCTAACACGAATTTGTGTACGTCTCAGTGCATTAATTTGTTAAAATAAGAGAAATCTTATTGACACCACGAATCAAATTTTTTCAAGATATAAATTGGAAATGCTTTCATCAATATTTGACTCTTTAAACAATGACTACAGCTCTTTAAATAGAAAACGGGTCATCGTTTAAGGGGGAGAAAATATTAAAATCATCTTCGTCATTAAATTGATTTTCAAAAGTGATTGTGAAAATTAAGGGCTACATGGTAATTGAGTGGTTTTGCTTTAGAATACGACTTGTGTTCGTTCTAAGTGATAGGCATGGCTTTTAGATTTTGGAGATATGCTAATAAATTGTGTTTGCTAAGATGTGTGTAAGTTAAACAAGGGATAAGAAAAATGAAAATTTTAGACAAAAAGGAAAAGAATGAGAAAATGTAGGGACTAAAGTGTTATTTGTTGAAATTTGTAAAATTTTTGACCTAAGTCAAATAAAACACCCCCGCCCCCTCTTTCCTTCTCACTGTTTATCTTCATCTTTGCCGCCATTGTTACACACACACACACAAGAAATCAAATCACTCGTTTAATCCATCTAGATCCTGTTCTTTCAACAAATAAGGTAAATAACATCAATTATTTGAATTCTAATTCATTTAAATCATGCAAATCCAACTGGTTAATTCAGATAATCTATTTAAATCTAGTTAGGGTTCGTTCGCCCCAATTTAGACTTAATTGATTACGATTTGTGGTGGGTTTTATGCGGATTAGCGTTAGATGATGTTTAAATGCCTTAGTTTACCTTAGAAATTCACACACGCGAATAGATTAATCATCATAAACTGTGTTTGAAAAGTTCTGGATGAACTAGGATAAGAACTTCCGAATGAAGGATTTTTCTGAAAAAACTTCCGAATGAGGAAGTTCCGAATGAAGGACTTCCGAATGAAGGAAGTTCCGAATGAAGAACTTCCGAATGAAGGAAGTTCCGAATGAAGAACTTCCGGATAAAGGAATGTTCCGAATGAAGGAATGTTCCGGATGAAGGAAGTTCCGAATGAAGAACTTCCGAATGAAGGAAGTTCCGAATGAAGAACTTCCGGATGAAGGAAGTTCCGAATGAAGGAATGTTCCGGATGAAGGAAGTTCCGAATGAAGAACTTCCGGATGAAGGAAGTTCCGAATGAAGAACTTCCGGATGAAGGAAGTTCCGAATGAAGGAATGTTCCGGATGAAGGAAGTTCCGAATGAAGAACTTCCGGATGAAGGAAGTTACGAATGAAGAACTTCCGGATGAAGGAAGTTCCGAATGAAGAACTTCCGGATGAAGAAGTTCCGAATGAAGGAAAGTTCCGGATGAAGATGTTCCGAATGAGGAAAAGTTCCGGATGAAGAGTTTGATTCTTATTGTTTGCATGCTATATATGTACTTGTTGTATTATGTTATGAAATGTGTTATGCTTAGAAGTAAGAATGATATATATCTATATGTTTTTGTGCATCAACCTTTCATGTCTTATCGTAAGCAGATACAATGACTAATCCAACAGTACAAGCAATCCAAGAATCTAGAGACGCCGATATTGCTAAAGCACGAACCCTTAAGTTTATTCCCAACAATTACCGGCTGAAGCAAGTCTCAAAATCCACTCACCATGGTTTTAAGGTCGCCATAGCCATCCTCGATAACTCTCATTTCAAGAACGCCCTTAGGAGTACAGCCTCGGTGCCTTATGAGTATATGTATGAATTTTGGGCTACCAAGGAAATCACTTCAAACAAGATCACCTTCACCATCGACAACAAGCAGCAGACACTCACAGTTTCAGACTTCCGTAAGATTCTTGGTATACGGGATACACCCAAAGGCATGTCATTCTCGAGGGATCCTACTAAAGATGAACTCGTGGAGTTATTTGACGCACTTGGATGTCCGGAAATACGAGTTGCGTCTGAGTTTACCACTGCTAAAGTAGGACAACCTTGGAGAGCATTGTTGGGTATTCTCAGTAAATGTCTTACACCAAAAATAAGTGGCCATGATGCTCTGCGCAGTCCGATAATAAACCTCTTCTATGGCATGTACAAAGCTGCAAATTCAGATTATGCTTTGTTGATATGGGAAGAATTCACCTTTCAACTCTTCTATAACAAGAAGCTGAAGACAAACTTCTTTCCTTATCCTCGGTTTATCAAGCTTATCATTAATTATTTTATGAAGAATGATGCTTCTATTGATAGGCGTGCAGCAGGTCGCTATCACACTGAAGAAGCTGATGATATTGTGGATCTGAGGCATGAAGGACCGTCTATTGGTGTGATTCCGGGTCCTATTCCTGATTACCTTCTCACTGATAAAATTAAGGGTTCTGCGGATTACAAGTTACTACAGATAGAAATCAAGAAGCTGAAAGCAAACCTTCAGACTGGAGAAGACTCGTCTACAACGGTTAAGAGTAAAGGTAAACGCAAACAACCAGCTGCGTTACCTGAACCCGAAACCAAGAAGAAGAAGACAGAGGGTAAGAAGGGAAAGGGTAAGGCTGATGAGATGCGTCTACGTGACGAAGAAGACATTGTTGATCCTACTCTTGATAAAACTGAGAAACAAATGATGAAGATAGCCATTCAAAGGAGTAGGAAAGATACTGGCGGTAGTGGTTCAGGTGCAAGGGTAGATATTGAGGATGAGTACGTGGAACCAGATGACGTTGATGAATTTGGGTCACCTGAACATTATTCCACTTCGAAGGAGCCATCAATCCCTATTTCAGCAAGTGTGGAAAAGGAACCTGGTTCTCCTACGATCATGTTGTCAACTCAACCCTTAGCAACTCAACCTCCACCCATACAACCCTTACCAACCAGACCGGCTTCAACACCATTTCTTCCACCACCTATAATTCCCATCCTTAGTACCGCAGTAACAACCGAGCCTCTTCAATCAACCCAGAGCAGCTCTGCAACATCTGCAATGGCTGCATTAGTGATGGCCGAAATGTTTGACAAACATGTGGATACTCACAAACGAGAAATGGATGAACTTCGCCAAGAGTTGCAAAGACGAGCTCAAAGTGAAGAAGCATCTAGGAAAGCCCAAGAGGAGATGATTGCTAGGTTCGCTTCAGATATGGAGTTGACTCGAAAAGCACATGCAGAAGAACTAGCTCGGGTTAAGCAGGCTGAGGCTGATAAGCATGCTGCACGTATCACCAGACTTCAAGCGATGAGGGATAAATACAAAGAGCAAAAAGAAGCACTTGAAGCCTCTGTGAAAGAAAGAGTGCAAGAATCCGTTGAATCCCTAATGCCTAAACTGCATGATGAGTTGAAGACACTTGCTGCTGACAACTTGATGATCAAATCATCCAATCCTTCAGAAGCCGCCTACAAGATTGCTTATGACCTGACGGATTTTGAATTGAAGAAGATCCTTAAGGCTCGTATGGTGGAACTTGGGTCGTTTGATAAGTCTAGGATTCAACGGGCTCTATACAAATCCCTGAATGATGCTATCAAGGAGGATGATAGGTTATTCAAAACGTTTGGAAGTGTGGTACCTTATCACATTCTACCTGAAGAGGAAAGGGAAGAAAGTGAGGAGGAAGAGGGTACTGGTGAAGAGGAAGAGGAAGAAGAAGGAGAAGAAGAGGAAAAGGATGACGATGATGGTGATGATGAGGACAAGGATGAGGATGATGATGACGAGGATGAGGATGATGATGATGGCGATGATGGTGGTGATGGGAATCAGGAGAGTGCTAGGGGTAGTAACGGGGATGACAATCAGGATGATGATGGGGGTGAACAACCGAAAGAGGGAGACAAGGTTACCAGCTCCAAGAAAACTGCTAAGACTGGAACCAAGTCCAAAAAGGATGCAGCACAGAAGGACAAATCAACATCGACGGAATCAAGACGAACTAAGTGGCGCCACGATGTGAATGCCACTACAGCGTCATCGGTTCCCGGTACCTCTATCGCTGTATCTTTACCTATTACCACTAACCCCATTAGTTCTGTTGTTGTTGCTCCTGTGATTGCAGAATCAGTGACGGAACCCGAAGCTGCACAACACTCTCCAGTTCACGACACTGCCGAAATGCCTGAAACTGAACCAACAGATGTTCGCACTTCTACTCCTCTACAACAAGCACAAAAATCTACGGTTCCTGAACCAAGCACACGAGATTGGGCAGACACGTTGGAAATAGACGAGACTGCACCACCACAGGCTTGGATCACGGCAGCAGCACAATATGATCCGATCACAGATGCTGACAAAGATGTGTTGTATCTCCGTATCCGCAGTCCTATTGACTTATGTGCATTTCTTGCTCATGAGTATAAGACTTCGGTTACTCCATCCTTGGTGAAGAAAGCACTGAATGATAAGAGGCTTCGCGCCAAAACCCGGTTGACCCGAATGGAGTTTGAATATTATGCTGATGAGATCCTGAAGGCTCTAAATACCGTTCAACGGCCAGGTCTTCATGAATCAGAAAGAGCTCCACCTCCAATGGATCCTGCTCAAGATAATCAGATTGCTCTTGACTTCTTCGTCACCAATGATCTTATGTATCTACTGAAGGGGTCATCAAAGTACGCAACCTCCCTGACCTTGCTGAAAGCTGCCAACTGGGGGACAATACCCTTTATCGAGGAAAAGGTAAATCGACTCTGGGTCCCAAAAATGAATAGTAATTATGATATGTATGCTGTCATAGGTGCATCTCATTGGGACGAACGAGTCCGAAGGGCGTACAGGGGTTGCTGCTTGGTCAATTCTGGAAGCAATGTTAGATCCGACATCCGCATCTCCAGCATCTTAGGAATGAAAACTGAAGCCAAGAATGGCTATTATCATGTGACGGAGATTCGTTTGAAAAGGGAGGATGACAGGGAATACAAAATCCAGCAGGGAGATTTTTCCATCATTCGCCTTGAGGATATCGAAGATATGCTGCTTCTGATGACCCGAGATCAACTCACACATATTCCTCGTGAAGACCTGATTGCTTTGAATACAGCACTTCGTATGTTCACACGAAGCGTTGTCATCAAGTCACGAGTTGAAGATCTTCAGTTGGGAGTCGAAAGCTATCAAAGGAAGCTCAACTTAACCCGTCCTGTGAATCAAGTGCTACCTCAACATGTAGAAAGATGTCCCTATACCGGCATTTCTGTCCCGAATTACGGCATTTTCTACTTGAACAGCAGAGGTTTGATGAAGTTTATGAGGGTGGGTGAGCTCCACAAGTACAGTGATGGAACCCTTCTACAAGTCAGAGGAAAGTTGGAGCATCTGAACTCGGGTGGGACATTGCCAGAGATGACGGAGGATTGGCATCCGGGTTACCGGCAGATGGCAAAGTACGTGATCAAGAAGATCGATCAAAAGCTCCGTGAACGTAGATTGATGAGGAGCTTGGAAAGATTCGTGGGTGGAAGACCGTATTTAGTGCACCACAAGCTACTGCAACGATCCATCTAATGGGTCGTATATTTCAGGTCCACTTTATATTGGTTTTCAATTGTGAATATGTAAATTTGTGAATAATGTGCTTTAATGGCTTGATGTAGTGTTAAGGTATGATAATTTTTCAAGAATTTCTCACGAGATTCTAAATCTTTCAAAATATATCATACTAAAGCACTACAACTATCCCTTATTAAATTAAGGGGGAGCAATAACTTGTTCTATGGCCAAACATCGATTTCATTTTTTACCCAAAGACCGGTTAATCCATTCAATATCCCAAATATTAATGGTTAACATTTTGGATAAGGGGAGAAAATGGGATTAAGGAGACGTAAGTGATACTTGGCTAAAAGATGAAAAAGACTTAAAGATTATCCAACTTAATATGTGTAAAGCACGTGTTAAGGGGGAGCGTTTTTGATGAATAAAACACCTAAGGTACAAAACTTTTGATTTCAATATCACAAGTACTTTAGGTGATTTTCAATGATTTTTCATGGTGGCAATTCCTTCCCAAAACACGCTTAATTCACGACGGATGTGGTGACAAAAGGGTGGTAGGAATAGGTTTAGTCCAATGATTCATCAGAGCCGATGGAATCTTCCCAAGGACAATTCCCTAGATAGAATTAGAAGTCCTAGGAAAGATGGAGAAAGAATGTGAACGTAGCTGAATTCCGACCAAGTACTTAAGCTAGCACTGGAACAATCACAACAAGGTGCTAGTGATGACGTATTGGTAAGCATTGAAGGGGTTGAAGAATGAAAAAGAATTGTGAAGATAAAGGGTGTAAAGAAAGAAGCCCTCCTTACAACTTTAGGCAGAAACCGGGTCAATACATATGCTATTGAGGTCATTTTTGCTAATGATTCTCGGTATTGAAGAAAGACATCATGGACCCAGTGATGCAATGCACAACCCTTCCCAGCTAACTCAAATATCTCTCAAAAGGTATTTGTTTTAATCACACGGAGATCAACACGTTATCTATTGGTTTATTCACTCCGAATAGACTGGTATTGAAAAGGTGGCACTCCTCTCCAGCCATCGCTCACTAAATCAAAACGCACAATCGAGTCTACAGCCAAGAGATCATCAAAAGTCTCATTAGGACACTTTCCATTTATTCCTTGCTTTCTCACACACTGTGAAAAGTAAGAGATTTTCATGAGTCCTACGCAATATTCCTGTAATATTGCCAGAACATCCGAGTAATACGTAAGTATTACAATGAAGATGGAAATCCTGCTTGAGCCAACATCAAACAAGCTCATGGTAGGTTACACGTGCGGTTCTTTTAGAACCAATCTTGTGAAAAACTGGAAGGTAACAGTGGTTTAACTCTTAATTGAACTTAAACTCGTTCCAGGCCTCTTCGCATTATCATATGATCTTGCCAGAACACTCAGAGTGACTCTTTATTGATCACGGTGACGAGTGGAAATCCTTCTAGTGTCAACATCAAACAGCACTTGGTAGGTGACGTGCAAGATTCTTTATGAATTAAGCTCGTGACAACTGGAAAGCAACGATGGTGAAAATCTTAATTGAAATTCACTTGTTCCAGGTTTCATGAATTGACGGCTTCTAATCACAAGGATAATTTATCCAAGTGATTCACTCTTTATGTTCGCAGTCAGCTTTGGACGGTCGAATAAAGAGAACGGGTTTACCCGCGAAATCCTGTCAGGAAGTTACTTAATTGAAACTATCCGTCACGGGTACGATATCTAATATCATCCAACGGTCTTCACCGACCGGAGGTAAAATGCTACCGAATTAGAATAAAATGTTCAAAGCCATTTTATTCGTGTCGTTGCTGTGTACCTGTTAAAGACGGTGGCGTTGCTGTGTACCTGTTGAAGACGGTGGCGTTGCTGAGTACCAGTGAAGACGGTGGTGTTGCGGTGTACCTGTAGAAGTCGTTCCCACATGCTTATGTCTTTCTGCATCAAAGTTTAACAAAAATTCAAGAAAGTACAAGATAAAGTCTTCCGCTGTACCAAACTCTGAAACTTTCGAGAATTCAACAAAAAGACATAAGTGTGTGGAACATGGAGTCACGAGAAGGCAAATTCACAAGAGAGGCAAAGATCGCACGTGAAAGGCCAAAGAACAATGCTCTCAAGCCAAAGCCAAAAAGATCAAACCAACATATTCACAACAAAAGAAAGAAAAGAAGAAAAGACTACGAGCTAAAGAACGAAGACTTAGTATAGTATGCTAGGTTTAGAATTTTGTAAACGTGGAGTGACCTCCCTTAGGGGGAGATTGTTAGAAATACGTTTTTACGTATATTAGAAGTATCGGTCACTCCACAATAATATTTATGTTGTAATAGCTCGTAGTTAGAAAATAGTCATTAGTTACTTATTAACTTAAGTAAGAACCGGTCCATGGGCTTGTCATGGACCGGCCCAAGCCCATGTTTGCTTGGAACTATAAATACCCCTTTCCACCATGGAAAGGGGTTGGTTGTTGTCATTTGCTAGTTTCCATTTAATAAAATAACACATAGTTTCTCTCACTTTCTCTCTCTAACTTTCTCTCTCTAGAAATCAACAAACCCCTTCATAGATTCATAGGTTATCAATATTCTACAACACGCTTAATTCACGACGAATGTGGTGACAAAAGGGTGGTAGGAATAGGTTTAGTCCAATGATTCATCAGAGCCGATGGAATCTTCCCAAGGACAATTCCCTAGATAGAATTAGAAGTCCTAGGAAAGTTGGAGAAAGATTATGAACGTAGCTGAATGCCGACCAAGTACTTAAGCTAGCACTGGAACAATCACAACAAGGTGCTAGTAATGACGTATTGGTAAGCATTGAAGGGGTTGAAGAATGAAAAAGAATTGTAAAGATAAAGGGTGTAAAGAAAGAATCCCTCCTTACAACTTTAGGCAGAAACCGGGTCAATACATATGCTATTGAGGTCATTTTTGTTAATGATTCTCGATATTGAAGAAAGACGTCATGGACCCAGTGATGCAATGCACAACCCTTCCCAGCTAACTCAAATATCTCTCAAAAGGTATTTGTTTTAATCACACGGAGATCAACACGTTATCTATTGGTTTATTCACTCCGAATAGACTGGTATTGAAAAGGTGGCACTCCTCTCCAGCCATCGCTCACTAAAATCAAAACGCACAATTGAGTCTAGTGCCAAGAGATCATCAAAAGTCTCATTAGGACACTTTCCATTTATTCCTTGCTTTCTCACACACTGTGAAAAGTAAGAGATTTTCATGAGTCCTACGCAATATTCCTGTAATATTGCCAGAACATCCGAGTAATACGTAAGTATTACAATGAAGATGGAAATCCTGCTTGAGCCAATATCAAACAAGCTCATGGTAGGTTACACGTGCGGTTCTTTTAGAACCAATCTTGTGAAAAACTGGAAAGAAACAGTGGTTTAATTCTTAATTGAACTTAAACTCGTTCCAGGCCTCTACGCATTATCATATGATCTTGCCAGAACACTCAGAGTGACTCTTTATTGATCACAGTGACGAGTGGAAATCCTTCTAGTGTTAACATCAAACAGCACTTGGTAGGTGACGTGCAAGATTCTTTATGAATTGAGCTCGTGACAACTGGAAAGCAACGATGGTGAAAATCTTAATTAAAATTCACTTGTTCCAGGTTTCATGAATTGACGGCTTCAAATCAAAAGGATAATTTATCCAAGTGATTCACTCTTTATGTTCGCAGTTAGCTTTGGACGGTCTAATAAAGAGAACGGGTTTACCCGCGAAATCCTGTCAGGAAGTTACTTAATTGAAACTATCCGTCACGGGTACGATATCTAATATCGTCCAACGGTCTTCACCGACCGGAGGTAAAATGCTACCGAATTAGAATAAAATGTTCAAAGCCATTGTATTCGTGTCGTTGTTGTGTACCTGTTAAAGACGGTGGCGTTGCTGTGTACCTGTTGAAGACGGTGGCGTTGCTGTGTACCAGTGAAGACGGTGGTGTTGCGGTGTACCTATAGAAGTCGTTCTCACATGCTTATGTTTTTTTGCATCAAAGTTCAGCAAAAATTCAAGAAAGTGCAAAATGAAGTCTTCCGCTGTACCAAACTCTGAAGCTTTCGAGAATTCAACAAAAAGACATAAGTGTGTGGAACATGGAGTCATGAGGAGGCAAGTTTCACAAGAAGGCAAAGATCGCACGTGAAAGGCCAAAAGAACAATGCTCTCAAGCCAAAGCCTAAAAGATCAATAAACATATTCACAACAAAAAGAAAAGGAAGAAAAGACTACGAGCTAAAGAACGAAGACTTAGTATAGTATGCTAGGTTTAGAACTTTGTAACGTGGAGTGACCTCCCTTAGGGGGAGATTGTTAGAAATACGTTTTTACGTATATTAGAAGTATCGGTCACTCCACAATATTATTAATGTTGTAATAGCTCGTAGTTAACAAATAGTTAATAGTTACTTATTTAGTTAAGTAAGAACCGGTCCATGGGCTTGTCATGGGCCGGCCCAAGTCCATTAGTGACTTGGAAGTATAAATACCCCTTTCCTCCTTGGAAAGGGGTTGGTTGTTGAACATTTCTTGTTTCCACTTAATGAAATAACACATAGTTTTCTCTCACTTTCTCTCTCTAGTTTCTCTCTCTAGAAATCATCAACCCCTTCATAGATTCATAGGTTATCAAGATTTTACAAGAAACCTCGTTGGCGTCGTAGGGACACTGAACTACAAAACACTTAATTTTCTTTTATGTTATGTTATAATTTTACTTATTCATTTTTGTTTGTTTTTTTATTTTTTAATAAATGATGGTGGCTGTAAGTTGGGTAAATTTATACAGTATATGAGCTTATACTTTATATGGATATAGAGCTAGTATGTTCAAAAAAAAGATATAGAGCTAGTTGTATATTCATGAAACGTAGAGCATGCATTCTATTTGTTGTAGACTTGTGCAGTTGTGCTGATTGATCCACTATTTTTATCATCTGCTTTACACTCTATATCATGAACTAGAGTTCTTTAACCATAATAATTACTTTGTCTGTCCAGGTTGTTCTAACGTGACTGAAGATGGACTGATTATATGACCTCATCTACAATAGCGGTTGAAACTCCGATCTCATAATTCTTATGCCCAGTGGAGCTTGGTTTACATTGTGGCGACAAGTTAAATAAAAACAAATTTGATTTGAAATATGTATTTGACAATTTTAATCCTTCCAATTAATAAAGTTCTCTTTATTTACATACATTTGTTGTTTATGACAATTCAAGTCCTATAATTTAGTTTTTTTTATATAATTCTTGTATTTACATTATTCCATTGTAGAGGGTTAAATTTGTAAAATTTGGAATTTAATAAAAATTCCAATTTTTTTTTAAAAAAAATTAAGTAAAAAGAGACTGGTTTTAAAAAAAAACACATTTTTTTACTCCATAAAAAGACTGGTTAGATGCTCTTAAAAAGACTGCTTTCTAGAGATTAGTATGGAGACCAATCTCTAAAGAGACTTGTTTTTATGAACATAACCAGTGTCTATTCTTTTAATAGAGACTGGTTTCAAAACCAGTCTCTTTATGTTTCGAGCAAGGAGATCCTCCACATAGAGACGTCCTACAAAATCAGTCTCTATTGCCTTTTTGGACCAGTCTCGATGGACTTTTTTGTAGTAGTGGTAGATGTTATTTGTTTAGTTTGATTTAATCTTGTGGTTGATTTTGATTAGTTTAGATTAGATTCGAGTTCTTTTTTGTCCTCCGTGTTCTTCGCTTTTATTGTTTTTCCAGGTACTGTTCTTCCCCAATTATTTCGGATCAAGAAATTTGGTTAGTTTATTCCGGATCAAAAGGTTATTCCGAGTGAAGGATTTGTTGAAAGTTTATTCCGGATCAAGGGTGTTCATCCAGAATATTGGACATTCCGGATCAGAAGAGTTTATTCGGAATAATTTTTTATTCCGGATCAAACCGTTCATCCGGAATATCAGAGATTCCGAATCAACATAACATTCCGGATCAA
Source organism: Glebionis coronaria (assembly GCA_025667525.1). Classification (NCBI taxonomy): domain Eukaryota; kingdom Viridiplantae; phylum Streptophyta; class Magnoliopsida; order Asterales; family Asteraceae; genus Glebionis; species Glebionis coronaria. The sequence goes on along the minus strand of CM046874.1, from coordinate 38,022,279 downwards.
CCTAACATTCCGGATCAAGGAGATATTCCGAATCAAAGGCTTCCATCCGGAATAAGTGACATATTCCGGATCAAGGAGTTTTATTCGGAATAATATTCCGGATCAAGCACAATATTCCGGATCGAGGACCAACATTCCGAATCAAGACTTTATTCCGGATAAGTGACATATTCCGGATAAAGGATTTATTCCGGATCAAGGTTTTGGTGAATATTCCGAGTGAAGAAGAATCATTCCGAACGAAGGTGACATTCCGGATGAGTGATTATTCCGAATGAAGGATTATTCCGGATGAGCTGTTTTCAGGTTCTTTTTAGTTTCTGTTTTTAATTTAATTTTCAAGCTTTACTTTTCCCGCCTTTTTACTTAGTTGCACTTTAAGTTTATTTGCCTTAGATTTATTTTAGCCTTGCCTTAGTTTTAAGTTTTAGTTGCGTTTTAAGTTTGCCTTAGTTAGATTTAAGTTTGCGTTATTTATTTTAAGTGGCTTTTAATTTTCGTCACGCTTTTAAATACTTGCCATTTATTTTAATTAGATTTAGATTTATTTTACTTGCCTTTTACTTTAATTGTTTTGCACCTTTAATACTACAACGACACAACTATTTGTTTCCACCAAAGAACGACTGAGTCGCGTAGTTAAACCAGATCAATTCGATTAGACCAATACAACGAACTTTAATTTTTATACGGGCAAAAGCCTTGTATCAAGAACCTACACCAGAAACTATGTCTGAAGACAAACAACTAAAAATTGTTCTTCAGCAGAGTATGTTGGAATCACTTGCTAAAACTGGTGGATCTAGATCCAAAACTGCAGAGGAATTGGCTCGTGAGGCGTTTGGAAACCCAGACACTTCAGATGAAGACGAAGAAGAGGAAATCAGAAAAGAAAAGACAACTAAGGGCCAACAAAATCAAGATGATGAAGAGATTGAAAATTTGTTCAACTTTGAAGACATGGACCAAAATCAGGAAGGTGGGGGAGAAGACGACATGGATACTGATCATGATGAACTCTACAAGGATGTCAATCTCAGCAAACCTATACCCACAACACCTTCACTTATTGTGCAAGAGGATGCTCATCTGACATTGAATCCTATCATTCAACAAACACCTTCCCCCCCCCTAGTAATTAGCACAATTGAGACAACCGTCCCCTTAATTGAACCGTCAATCTTACAACCAATACCAGCCACCTCCCAAACGATTGTTCCAACACCTCCACCAACAATCGTACAACTTGTACCATCCACCACCCAACCACCTGTACCAACCATCATCTGACAACCCGTACCATCCACCACCCAACAACCTTTACCAACCACCATCCTACAACCTGTATGAAACACCTCCCTACAACCTGTATCCACCACCTCCCTAAAAATTGTTCCTACACCTTCATCGTCAATAGTACAACCCGTACCTATCACCTCCAATTTATCCCTTACTGACAATATCATCTTATCCCTTCAACAACAGTTGCAAACACAAGCACAAGATCTTGTCGCACTCAAAGAATCATTTCGTAAAGGTCGTTCAGCAGAGATCAGAGTAGATAAACGTGAACGAGGATATATTCAAGAACTCCAACTCAAAATGAAAGACCTGGAACAAAATCATGACATATATATCAAAGAAAAAGAAGCCATTAATAATGAAAATGCAACATTCATCGACACCATTAATGATCATGTGACAGCTATTATCAAAAACGAAGTCACGTCATCTATCTCTCAGGAGCTACCAGCAATACTAACGAAAGGACTCTCAGACCTTGATTTGATGAAGACATTGCAGACTCGACTGAACAACATTGGGTCAACTAAAAGAAGACTCAAGACAAACTTCAGAAAGTTCTCGATAAAGCTATAATGGAAGCTACTCAACCATCAATAGGGTGTGATACTGATGTTTCCAAAACAACAAATAAAAGGAAGCGTCAGGAATCTGAAGATGAGGATGAGGATGACGATGGTGATGATGACGGTAAAGGTGATGATAAGGGTGATGATGATGATGAGGAGGAGGAGGAAGACACGGATAGGAATGAAGAAGAGGATAAGGATGAAGAGGAGGACGAGGATGAGGACGAGAGGAGGAAAAGGATGAGGATAGTGATGGGGATGATGATGATAATGGTGACGGTGATGGTAAAGATAAGAGTGATGGAAATGGTAATGATAACGGTAATGGTGATGATGGTAAGGGAGACGATACATGTAAAAATGACGATGAAGAAGAATCTGAGAAAGGTAAAGATGACGAGGAAGAAAGTGATGCTGGTAATAAAGAAAAAGTTCATGATGAGAATGTTGATCCCTTTGGTTGGATCTATATTCTGTTAAGAATTAGTATAGTAGTTTGTAATCAAACTAAAATACTTTGAGCACTCTTAATAACACTAAATAAGTTATGCGGAATCTAACTTATAAAGCACAGAAGAACATAATTACTTTTAACTATTTGATTCTCTTATTAATCGACTTGAATGAGGTACATAAAAGATATTGTACCTATGTCCCTCTTATAGAGTAAGGAACCCTAGAAACCTTAGAATATTCTATAAAGATAACTATATCTTAGACGATATATTATCAATATTCTAACTATTTAGGTATATCACATAAGATATACTCTAACTATAACTATGATATATCGTATACAAAGATATATTCATCCTAATCATCATAGCAGTACTTACTTTATAAGTAGCAGTACTTACTATGTACCGCGTTAATACTAACGGTACTTACATAACACTAACAGTACTTGGAATATACTAACGGTACTTGACACTTAACAAATAATTCCCAACAATCCTCCCCTAAACAAGAAATGATAACTTGTTGTCTTCTTGTTTCTCTTGTGCTGGATGTATTAAAAATACATGTCTTCAGTCTTTCCTTCATCCTTGGATTGAACTTGGTAATTTGTATTTGTATCCAACTGAATGTAGCCAAACACTTCAAATGTATATCTTCTTCTGATAAGATAATCTTCAAGCATCATGAGTATCACCTTTGTCTTCAAACTATGATCTTCTTGTGTCTTCTAAACATTCACTTATCTTTGCAGCATCAGTTATTGTCTTCTTGAGTTTAGTCTTTGAACTCTTAATCATGAACCTTTGTCTTGATTTGATGATGACAAAACCTTCTAAGTATTTTTCTTTAAATACTTCATTGCATGCAATCTTCATACCTGAAATAAAATAGTTAACAACAAACACCAATCTGTATTGGCTTCATGATTTTTAGCAAATCACCAGCTATCAACGGATTTTATAAATTCTTTACCAGTTAGTCGTACACTCTGGAATAGCCAATACTTTATTCACAAAGAATAAGGTGTAATGAAAACCTTACAATTTTTGGTAAATTGTCAACCATCAACGGATTTGATGAAGTCTTTACCTAGTACCGTTTGTCTAGGACTAGCCAACTCTTTGTCTCGAAACAAGGTGAGTTAGAACCATATAGTTTTTAGCAAACTATCAGCTTTCAACGGATTTGATAAGTCTTTACCACAACCGTTTGCTTATGGACTAGCCAGTTCTTATGTGTGTTAGACATGGTGAACTGAGAACCATTTGTGAAGTGTGAATGAAAGTAAAGCACTTAAGATTCTTTCTCAGCTTCTTCCTCATCTTTCAAATCCTTGATTTGTTGTTTAACCATTCTGATCAACTCCAAAGCATCAGCAGATTCTTCTGTAACTTCCAATTGTTGTTCTAACATCCTTTCCAACAATTTTCTCTTGAAAGGGTAAGTTTTCTCTTGCATCATATAATATGTAACATCATCTACATCCAAAATATGCAATGCACATGACCTGTAATATCTCTAGTAACTAGGAACCTGATTCTCTAATTCCTTCAACATTTCTTGATCATAATTATGTGGCTCATACATAAAGAGAAATTACCAGTATAATAGTGATACTTCAGTTTTACCTGCACTACCTTCTTGAACTAACCTTGAAAGATCTTGAATATCTTATCTGTCAAGAATGTGAAGAATATCCTCCAAAAGTCTGAATACTCTTGTTGTGCCATCAGTTCTCTGAATTCCATGAGCTTCAAGTCCTTGATCCATAGAGTAAATCCATTTAGTAATGGATGCTTTCTTTCCAAAAATCTCTGTATCAATACATTGATCTTCAAATTTCACAATCTTCAAGTACTTCTTTAAGCTCTCATCATCATCACTATCCTCTGCTTTTGATTTAGCTCTCTTAACTTTCTTCTTTGTCTTTGTTGACCTTTTCCTTTTAACACCCTTGGAAATTCCCTCAAGTTCTGTTGAACCCTCTTCCAAGTTTCTATGTACCGTCTCTTCAGTATGTACTGTTGACTGTGTATGTACTGCTTGTACATTTTCAGTCTGAGAAATATCTTGAGTTTCAACTCCTGTATTCATTCTTTGAGCAGTCTCTTCCTCCCTTGAACTTACCTTCCCCTTTCTATTCTTCCTCACATAAGTGGTCTTGATAGGTGGAGATGTGTTTGTAGGTTCAGCAGTACTTGGCTCAATTCTAGGAGTACTACCAAATTGCATTTGTTGTTGCATATGTCTTTTAAACTCTTCAACAACTTTTCTATCTGCTTCAGATCTAATCTCAACAAAATTCGATTCATTCATCTTCTTGATTTCTTAAAAATTATTCTTGACCAACTGAACATGAGTAAATCCCTTAACTTTCTTAAGAAAGTTCATCATCTTATTTCTAATCTGTATAGTAGTTGGAGGCTTAATCTTTTCTTTCCTTCTTTTTTCAGCAAAGAATCTTTGTTGCTCCCTTACCAGATCATCAATCAATCTTGATTTCTCTTCTTCATCATATGCATCTCTCTCTTCAGCTATCAATGAGTCTGCAAGAAGCTCACTTGCATGTATTTTAGCTTGAATCCTGTCATACTCTTGTATGTTCCATTCTTGTTGTATTCTTTTAGCTTCTAGTAATTCCTGCTTTGCTGCAAGTTCTTCCTGCAATTCATTTTCACGAATTTGTGCTTGCATTCTATAGGTAAATTCCTCATCATGGTCTATTTGATTAAATCTGTACATGACTTTGTTTATATCATCATCTGAATCACTTTCTTCTTCAAATTCTGATAATAATTTCTTCATCCCCTTATCCTTTGGATCAATCTTAGGTACCTTCTTCTTCAGCTTGGTAGCTCTTTCTTCATTAGCTTGCTGTTGAATAACTATACCTTTAGTAGGGTGTGAAGCTTGAACTTTCTTACCTTGATTTTGATTCTTTTTGGCAAGAACTTCTTGTTGTATCCTTTTCTCTACCTCTGCTTGTTTAGTCTTCTCAACTAAATTCTTCTTTCTTAAATCAAGCAGCAATTGGGCTAAAGTCTCATCTTCTCCAAAAGGAGTTTGACTTTCTAGTGAAGGATGATCACCAGCGGTACTTGCAATAGGCTTAGTTGGCTTAGCAGTACTTGGGTCTTCAACAATGTCAGCAGTACTTGCAGTCGGCTTAGTTGGCTTAGCAGTACTTGGATCTTCAACAATGTTGATTTCACCAGTATTAGACACACTTGTTTCTTCAATCACTTGTGTATCCCCAGATACTCTTTCTTCCATAGAAGTCATCATTTCAACTTGCACCTCTTTAGTCTTGTCTGATTCATTGCTCATTCTTGATCTAGATAGTACTTGCAAAGTCTGTTTCCTTTGAAACCATACTTGTCTTTGTGGTGATGGAGTTGAATATGCAGGAAACTAAATAGTAATTTCCTCCAACTTCTCATAGAAAGCACTCCAATTCGTTTGAAGTGGTGATTGAGGTGGTGGTGCTGGCTGAGTTACCAAAATTTCTTCAACTTGTGGCTCCTCATGAGTAGGCTGTGGTTCTTCATGCTGAATCTCCATGTTTGAAGGTCCATCCACACCAGTCTCTAAACCAGTTCCATCTTCATAAGTCCCCATGACATCTTCATCCAATTCAAAATTGATGTCATTTCCAGAGATCCTTGTCTGATTATCAGAAGAAGGTGGTTGTCCTTCATAATTCCTCCCCTGTTTGGTTGCATTCAGTTGCCTTTTCTTGTGGTTCCTGAATCTTTGCTTCTTGATTGCAGACTTCTGAATAGATCTATATTGCCTCATCCAAGGTGACATTTTGTTCCTTAACTTGAGTAGGCTAGCTTCCAATTCAACAATTCTCTTGTCTTGAACAAGCTTTTCTTTCTGCAATACATGTACCTGTTAGGACAAACTTGTACACAAAGCAGATAAATTTGCAACATCCACCACCTTTGGTGCTTGTGCTTGTGGTGAACCACTAGCAGCAATAGAAGCAGCAGGTGTGTGGATCATCTCATCAGTGTTTGGTGGAACACCAACTGTGACAATCCGTCAATTTATGATTGATATTTTATTCTCATATATTATTTGAAAATATTATTTTAATGATACAATATGAACTCACTTATTTTTGGGAAGAAATTTGGATTTACGTCTTGGAGTAGCATCGACTACGTTTAAACCGGAGGATTCAGCGCTACGTGCTTACGTTTACATACACCGTCTTTGGTGACAGTCCGACATTTCAGAAAATAAATTTGTCCATGAATATTATTTTGGAGTTTCAAATTTGTGTTGGTTCATAAACTCAAAAATTTACGAGAAGAGATTAGGACTTACGATTTTATTTTAACGTCCTTTACGACTAAACCGGAAACCTTAGGATTACGTATTTACGTTTTCGAACTCCGTTTTGAAGAGACAATTTTTATTGGATTCGTTTTGTGACATCGATTCATAATTTATAAAAACGTTTTTCATAAAACGACCCGAGGGCACGCAAATCGAGGAAACTAGAATCGAGGAGTACCCGTAAATAAATGGGATGAGACAAGTGGGACACTTGTCTCACACCACTCCAAAACCGGCCCAAACTAGCACCTCAACACACATGGTGTCAAGTTTTCACTTAAGAAGTGTACACTTGTCTAAATTAGCTTACAAAGTAAGCTACCACTAACACAAAACTAGCTACCAAAACCATTCTTGTCATTCTCAACATGCAAAACCACAAACTTTCCTCTCTACTCTCTCTTGGTGCCGTCCAACATCCCAAACAAAACTCCCATTTGATCCAAATTTCACCACAAATCTTATGTTATTCTTTCATAATATGATGTCCTTTTGAAGACCTATTGATTGGAGGTGATCATAACATCCATGGAGGACTTTTCTTGGTGTCTTGAGGCTGATTTTCTCAATGTGTTTATGAAGCATGGTGGTCATGAAGAAGGTCTTGGTGCATCACAAGTATCTCCATCAAAATCCATGTTTTGATCACAACCTACATCATCATGGTGGTATAAAGATTGTCCTCCTCAACTTCTTGTTATTTTGATTATGTAAACATGTATTTTATTTCCTATTGTATATGTATATGATGATTATATGATGATAAAAATGTTATGTGGGGATTTGTTGTTGATAATCATGGATAAAAAGGTGAAAAACCATAAGAAACAAGGTTAAAATCTTGGTTAAATTTGATGACTGTATAAAATAGTAAAGAACTATATGGTAATCTGATAAAATGATGATGTAGAATGGATTTACAGTAAGCTATGGGTCTTGTACACATGTGAGAGTTGGCCATGCAATGGAATCATTGTAATGAGTGAGATATGATCAAAACAAGTTTAGGGTATAAATCTGAGGTTACTGTTTTGGACGATTTTTAGAAAATACTTAAATGATGATTCAACAGTAGCTATAGAAGAGTTAAATGTAGCACATATCATGTCGTTTATGTGATAAACATTTGAGCTTCTATCTCCATATAGAACTCAAGATATGGCAGTTTTGGTGAAGATGAAGTTAAAAATCAGATTTTTGGAAATTAAAGAATAATACTATTATATAAGCACTCACATTTTAATATATAAAATGTAAAATAAAAACCCACTAACTTATAAAACTTATTTATATAAATATATATAAAAGGTTAATCAAATGGATAAATTATATAAATGGTGGTGAAATAATGTTTATAAGTAATAAAAACTATAAACATGATTTTTACGACTTTTTCGGCTATTGCCGTAAAATTAACGTTTTTGTTAAATAAAACTTAGATGGTTGGACCCGTCTAATGAAAACTTTATAAAACTTATACATACTGATATATAGACATGTATAACAAGTAAAAACCGATAAAACCCGAACTATAAGACATACGGACTAAATTAACATTATTGGACTAATAATACAACAAAAATAGACTAAAACACTTATAAACTTATTATTGGGCTTAACCCATTTGGGCCCAACATAGAAAGTATACATACTGATAATATAGGTATAAAAGGGATTAAAACAAGTTAAAGAACTTATAATAAGTTTATTGGACTTAAAACACGTAAATGGGTAAAACTAGTAAGCTAGTATAAAAGTTACCGACATATAACACTAAAAGGAGTAAACGAGAATATGTAAACCCACTTGATCATCATATGTATATAATCATCATATGTATACATAATTGTTATTTTCATAAAGTCATTGGACAAACGTCTAAGACCGAGTATTATTTGTCTAGGTTTCCGTGATTGAAGCACGTACCGTACGTCCGAGTTGCCGATAACCCGCCTTCCCATATCAACGTGAGTGCATAGCCTCGCACTCTTTTAAATGTTTTATAAATGTTTTATAAACCTGCGAGGGAGATAACATGTTAGTTTTTATAAAAGTTTGGACACCATTTGTCCCGATTGTTTGTTTATTGATTTTGGACCCGAATGATTGAATGACCCGATTGTATGACCTGATAAATGATTAATGGACCCGATAGATGAAATTAAATGGATTATTAAAGTTAGGTTATGTCACTAAAAGTCCCATTAGCATGAATTGTGAACTACCGGGAGTTGGTAGACGCTTATGCATTTAATAGTACTATTTGGGGACGATCACCCCAGTTCGCGCCTTGACGGTTGATCCCCGTCGTGCCACATTGATTGGTAAGCGAATTAATGTATGAGAAGATTTCCATAGCGTGACCTTTGTGACGACACGCTACTTTAGATGGGCAAAATTGGTATCGGGTTAGCTACCCGTTGTTGGTTTAGTAAGGTAACAATGTCATGCGGCTTATAATAATCCAATCACCAAAATATTACTAGACGCTCCGAATTACGATGTATTGCCTGACTAGCAATACTGGGTCATACTATTGATATTATGTTCGTGTTTTGGTTTTCATAACCATATTCATATAACGGATTTTATTTGAATTTATACGACGTCATAAGACGTATTGTATGATGTTTTTACGACATTGGCTCGTATAATGATTTTTAAGGCAATGCCTATATTATGATTTTCGATAAGGATTTGTATAAAAATGACTTTGGCTATTTTATGGCCTATTACAAAGATTTGTATAAAATGATTTTGGCTATTTTACGGCCTATTACAATGATTTGTACGAATTGATTTTTGGTACTAATTTTATACCAAAGTTATATTGATGGAATTATTTAAACTCTATGAATTCACTCGGCGTTATCGCTGGCCTTTTCTTTTAACATGTTTTATCTCAGGTACTTGAAGGTAATTCTCGGGAAGACGACAAGAATTCATGGCCCGCACTTAAACTATATTTTCCATTCAAATACCTTGTAAAACTTTGTATGAAATATAATGACTTGGGACCTATGTAACTTTGATATTTATGAATGGAAATGATTTATTATTAAACGACGCGATTTTTATGCGTTGTCTATGATGTGAGTAATGTGCTATCCCGTAACACCAACTAGTCTTCCGCTGTACTGAGTTGTATAAATTTGGGGATGTTACAGTTTGGTACCAGAGCTCTCGTTATAGAGAACGAAAGATTTTTAAAACGAAGGTTTTGAATAAAACTTTTCAAAATCTTTTAACTATAAACATTTTTCTAAAAATGTCTAAAAATCTTTTGACTATAACGGTGCCGAAGAATTCCCGAGTTACCGACAAGGCCAAGACTGAGAAGTGTTATTTTAATATATATATAACTTGGATTATATATATATGATGTAATTTTATTACATGATTGTTTGATGATTATTTTGATTTTTATACGAGGTATTTATACGACGTAGATTGTCACAAGTAACCCTAAATTCCCCTAGTAAATTAATCGAAGCTATTCCCGTAGGAATTCTAGCTATCCTAGATCTAAACCAAGTTGTGGATATTTATGATCCCAACAAATGGTTGATATTCGTAGAAATGTAGATATTAGTTGATTGCGATATTGAAAAAGGATTGGCGAGATTAAATCTGATATTGATGTTATGACGATCTTTTCTTATAGAGTGGAGTTTGACAAAACGTTACCACCTAGAAAGATGTCATCTGATTCGTTGTCACCCAATTCTTAAATTGAAATCGAAAGGGTGAATGTTGCACTTGAGGCTGTTATTGGAACCATTACCCAAAAGCCTCATGCCACTAGTACCTTTCCGAGAAATCTGATTGAATGTGTGAGTCATCTCATGTTAGTGACTCATTTGATAATTGTTGTTGTAAGAGATATAGGATTGGAAATAAAGTGTTGATTCATATTGAGATTGTATTGCCTTTACAAGGCCGAAGAATAAGGTTGTAAGTATTGGAAAATAAGGTAGGATGTCGAATTGACTATAAAATTGGTTGAAACTTGGATAAAGTAAAATTTAACCTGTATGGAATATGAGATTATTAATATAAGTCATTAAGTTCTGTGATTGAATTATAAGGTATTAATTGATTGTAGGTTCGTGTTAAGGGTTGTTCCTAGGCCATTGTCCACTAATGAGGATGCCCAGTGTCCTATAAATAAATTGAAGAAATCTTCTTCTTAATTGGGACCGATGGATCTTCCAGGACATGTGGAACACCTAATGACTCTTGTAGATTAGTATTCATTGTGGTACCTTTTAAAAATCCCTAACTTAACTGAGATATCAGTTGGTAGGATGAGTTTTGGAAATTGTATGACATAGTGACACGTAATGTGTTACGGTACAATTTTGACTTGTTTGTGATTAATGAAAAGACTACCTTTGATTGCTAAATCCTACATGTATCGATGTTATCTATCTTTTATTGCTTCATCCTAATGTTCGCATTAGTGATGCAACCATTGAACAAGTACTCATATTGATTTGAGTTATGTTGTGGATTATTCACTTTGTATTCTTGAGTGCCATCGAGGTCACGAACCTCATGATTAATTGGCTAAGCTCATTTCCTATCATATCGTAGTTAATTCTTGGTGAACAAGCTTTCATCACTCTTTTGCAGATCACTCATTGTTTTATAAGATAAAACAGTATCCCTTGAGAAAAATTGAATTTTCATCACTATAAGGATTATTCAAAGTAAGATTTATAAGTGATTGTTATCAAAATGAGGTTGTTTATAAAGTACCTTGGAAAACTTAATTGTTTTCATAATAAAGAAAATCTTTGTAAATTTATTCCTGATTCTTATTTAAGAATTAAGTATGAAATTGTTTTTTTATTATAAACATGATGATAAAATTTTGACGAACTGAGTATTGCATCGTTAATCTTGAAATTGTATATAGTTGCGCGCCTACATACAATTTGGAATAGACCATTCAAGACTGATTAGTAGTCACCATAAAACTAATGAATAAACACTACATTTTCTTTGAAGATTGTGAAAGATAAAATTTTATGAGATATGCAAGAAGTGCAAAATAGGGACATAATGTTAGAGACATCTACATATGTGCCCGTGCCATCTATTCTTCTGAGTCGAATTTACTCATCTGTGTAAATTGTCTCACTTGACAATTGATATTCCGTTCTTGTCCAGTTCTCCCGTAGTGAGATTCTTAGGAAAAGTATTTGATTATCGAGTGTTGATACCCGACTGGATGTATCGACGTTCTTAACATTTCTTATGATTTGATTTCATTTGAATGACCTGGGTAACGATCCGAGGAGCTTTCGAATGCGTACTCGAATCATGAAAACATGGGATATATTCATATTCGTTAAATGTTTTCGTCTGAATCTGATTTGAAATTCTCTCGCGTAGATTATGCGTTGACCTTAATCTTTTAATAGTAGTTGTGTCTCCTGATATCCCTAAATTTGTGAAGGATTATGAGTTATTATTAGTCTTTTGAGAAGTTCACATCTTATCAACGGCAATAAAACTGAAAAGTTGATAGTGCCAGTGGAATGGATTGATTGATTATGACATGACGAAATTGTCTTAATTGATGGGAACTCGAATAGAATTTCCCCAAATGATAAGATGTTGATTATCAAAAGTGATCTAAATAATTCTTGATGGATGATTTTATCCTGTATTTAGATTTGAAACTATACCGTGAATGATTGTGAAATAGTTATAGATATTGTAATCTAGAAGAAGTTATTATGAATTTATTAAAAGATGTTTATGTTATCTGAAACTTTAGGAAGTAGTTGTTGGTGAATTACCTAGACTTTTGCCATTTAGGCAAGTTGAAATTGGTATTGACTATATTCCCGGTGCTGCACCTGTGGCTTGTGCACTGTACGTCAGCACCATCTGAATTTAAGGAATTACCGTACAATAGAGAGTTGTCGGAGAAAGATTTTATTATACCAAGCATGTCATCCTGAAGAGCTATGGTGTTATCTTTCCTTATATTTATAGATTACCGTGACTGAGTAAATTGACAATCAAAAACGATATCCATAACTCGAAATGGAAGATTTGTTCGATCATTTACAAGTTTTTTTTAAGATTTGATCTGTGGCATGGTTATCATCAACTTCGAATCCGCGAAGAAGATTATTTATTCCAATCACTACATGCGGTACTTGTAATGAATATTATGAGTTTCACGTGATGTCGTTTGGATTGACCAACACACATGTAGCATTCATAAATTTGGTGAATCACGTGTGTAGGCTGTAAATTGATAAATTCATGCTCGTGATCATTAAGGACTATTTGTTTGTTAATACGAATAATAATGAGTTAATAATTATTTATAGATTGCCCTGAACTGGCCGAACACTGAAAACATGTACCTTAAATATTTAACATGTGATTAAGGACTTAATCCTTTACATAAAAGGACCGTTGGATTAATAATGGTAAGATGTATGCATATAGACTCTTCAAAAATTAAGAGCCCTTTTAAGACTTTGGATTTTACCAAAAAGAAATGGAAATATGTTTTGACAAATGTTTTAACAAAGGATTTTAAGGGATTATTCCCTTATACACAAACCATTTAACTAAACTTCTGTTTAGGGGTAAATGTTTGTGTATACCTCAAGATAACCTAAGAGAGATTGAGGAAACCATTTATACCATGACTTGAAATTTTAAACGACACTTTTTGCTTTTCAACTAAGAAAATTTTGACCAAAGTATAAACCCAAGATTTTTCAAACATTTACGAATCTTACCAAATATTTTCGATAAATCAACAAAAATCTTGTTAATTAAATTCAAGTTTATTTTGAACATGTTATATAATTGGTCGAACTAAGAAATTTAAAATTTTTACATTTACGTTTCATGAAAATTAAATAATTATTGTTAATTTACATGTAATAATTATCGACGCTTTAAAACGTCGGATTAAGAAAAACTGATAAAAATGATAGTAAAGACGAAACTAAAACATAGAAGATATGAAGAAAGAATTTTGAATAAATACGATTGTGATATTTATTTCATCAGGAAGGTGAACGTAATTACTGACGCATAATATAGAAAGAATATCTGAGTGAATTGTGGACATGATAATTATATCATCATGAGAAGTGAATATAGATACCGACGCATTATGTAGAAAAGATAAAGAACCAGTTAGGACATGTTCCTTAATAATGAAGGTGCAAAATAAATTGCCGAACAATATAAAAATAAACGATGTTTGTAAAAAGGATAATATAGAAAAAAAAAAAAAAAAAAAAGAGGGTTCACGGCTAATGTGAATCATTAGAATTGAGAAGACAATGACATTAAATGTATAAAAGGCCGTTTATGGTTGCCTAAATATGGAAGATTGTGAGATATAGTTAAATTGGAAAATCTTGTAAGTATAAGTATTATATGTATGTCATTTTTGACTAAAAGTATCTTTGTCTGAAGAAGTTGTACTAATGACAAATTATGAAGGCAGACATCGCCTCATACATTAGTAAACGTTTAGCTATTGCAAAGGTCATCATCTGAATTTGATTCGATTTGGGTCATCGTCGACAGACTGACCAAATCTGCTAATATCATACCCGTTAATGATAAATGCAAAAGAGTTATGTAAACATAGTGTGCCTGTATCGATCATCTATATCAAGATCCTCGCATCGAATCGAATTTCTAGAGATTTGCTCAGAAATCATTGAGAACGAACCTTGATGAGAGTACTATGTACCACCCCAAATCGAAGGGACGAGGTAAAGTAATGATACAAGGTAATATAAGTGCTGTTTTGTGTTTGAATGATTGACCTTTGGTAATGAATCGTATAATCGTTTTCGTTTGGAAAGATTATCATTGATAATCATCATATTAGGATCGAGATCTAATCTTGTTAGGATCTATATTAGAGCTTCTGTAAGCAGGAATTGAGATGAAGACATCCGACATACACCCATTATGAGTTGGACATGTCTCTTAGGTTTAAGGTTTCCTATGATGGCGAACCTATCCTTGCAAAATACCTGACCCGCGAGATCTGAAATGATTGTTGAAATTAGGATTTGATTATTGACTGCCGATAGTGGGCAAGAGGATATGTAAAGTAGACCTTGAAGTGCCAAATGGGTAGCGAAGTTATGCCACAAAAATTTAAACTTGGAAAAATGAATTCATGATCTGACAAATCATGGGATATAAGTCCCCGTTGTTTGGGACCATTGAGATGATGTAAAAGTTGGGATTGAAAGGCATATAAGCTGGATCTACCCTAGGACTTCAAAGACTGCGTAAATTATGTTTCGTAAATCGAACTTGATAGAATATCTATCCAGTGAGAATCTGATTATTCTTAGTAGAGCTTAGATCGGCGAAAAGTTGCATTCATCAAAAACCCGTGAACATCATGGATAGAGAAAGTAAGTCAACATTAAGCCTGATCTTATTCCCGTATTTATGTTTGATGAAACTCGCGTATTGTAATAAATTGCACTTGTGAGAAAAGACCGAATGTGGAGGAAATACCCACATGGCTTTAACTCTATAAGAAGCGAGTAATAAGGTAAGATGATCTTTGAGGACAAAGATCCTGTTTAGGGGTAAATGCTGTGACAATCCGTCAATTTATGATTGATATTTTATTCTCAAATATTATTTGAAAATATTATTTTAATGATACAATATGAACTCACTTATTTTTGGGAAGAAATTTGGATTTACGTCTTGGAGTAGCATCGACTACGTTTAAACCGGAGGATTCAACGCTACGTGCTTACGTTTACATACACCGTCTTTGGTGACAGTCCGACATTTCAGAAAATAAATTTGTCCATGAATATTATTTTCGAGTTTCAAATTTGTGTTGGTTCATAAACTCACAAATTTACGAGAAGAGATTAGGACTTACGATTTTATTTTAACGTCCTTTACAACTAAACCGGAAACCTTAGGATTACGTATTTACGTTTTCGAACTCCGTTTTGATGAGACAATTTTTATTGGATTCGTTTTGTGACATCGATTCATAATTTATAAAAACGTTTTTCGTAAAACGACCCGAGGGAACGCAAATCGAGGAAACTAGAATCGAGGAGTACCCGTAAATAAATGGGATGAGACAAGTGGGACACTTGTCCCACCCCACTCCAAAACCGGCCCAAACTAGCACCTCAACACACATGGTGTCAAGTTTTCACTTAAGAAGTGTACACTTGTCTAAATTAGCTTACAAAGTAAGCTACCACTAACACAAAACTAGCTACCAAAACCATTCTTGTCATTCTCAACATGCAAAACCACAAACTTTCCTCTCTACTCTCTCTTGGTGCCGTCCAACATCCCAAACAAAACTCCCATTTGATCCAAATTTCACCACAAATCTTATGTTATTCTTTCATAATATGATGTCCTTTTGAAGACCTATTGATTGGAGGTGATCATAACATCCATGGAGGAGTTTTCTTGGTGTCTTGAGGCTGATTTTCACAAGGTGTTTATGAAGCATGGTGGTCATGAAGAAGGTCTTGGTGCATCACAAGTATCTCCATCAAAATCCATGTTTTGATCACAACCTACATCATCATGGTGGTATAAAGATTGTCCTCCTCAACTTCTTGTTATTTTGATTATGTAAACATGTATTTTATTTCCTATTGTATATGTATATGATGATAAAAATGTTATGTGGGGATTTGTTGTTGATAATCATGGATAAAAAGGTGAAAAACCATAAGAAACAAGGTTAAAATCTTGGTTAAATTTGATGACTGTATAAAATAGTAAAGAACTATATGGTAATCTGATAAAATGATGAAGTAGAATGGATTTACAGTAAGCTATGGGTCTTGTACACATGTGAGAGTTGGCCATGCAATGGAATCATTGTAATGAGTGAGATATGATCAAAACAAGTTTAGGGTATAAATCTGAGGTTACTGTTTTGGACGATTTTTAGAAAATACTTAAAGGATGATTCAACAGTAGCTATAGAAGAGTTAAATGTAGCACATATCATTTAGTTTATGTGATAAAAATTTGAGCTTCTATCTCCATATAGAACTCAAGATATGGCAGTTTTGGTGAAGATGAAGTTAAAAATCAGATTTTTGTAAATTAAAGAATAATACTATTATATAAGCACTCACATTTTAATATATAAAATGTAAAATAAAAACCCACTAACTTATAAACCTTATTTATATAAATATATATATAAGGTTAATCAAATGGATAAATTGTATAAATGGTGGTGAAATAATGTTTATAAGTAATAAAAACTATAAACATGATTTTTACGACTTTTTCGGCTATTGCCATAAAATTAACGTTTTTGTTAAATAAAACTTAGATGGTTGGACCCGTCTAATGAAAACTTTATAAAACTTATACATACTGATATATAGACATGTATAACAAGTAAAAACCGATAAAACCCGAACTATAAGACATACGGACTAAATTAACATTATTGGACTAATAATACAACAAGAATGGACTAAAACACTTATAAACTTATTATTGGGCTTAACCCATTTGGGCCCAACATAGAAAGTATACATACTGATAATATAGGTATAAAAGGGATTAAAACAAGTTAAAGAACTTATAATAAGTTTATTGGACTTAAAACACGTAAATGGGTAAAACTAGTAAGCTAGTATAAAAGTTACCGACATATAACACTAAAAGGAGTAAACGAGAATATGTAAACCCACTTGATCATCATATGTATATAATCATCATATGTATACATAATTGTTATTTTCATAAAGTCATTGGACAAACGTCTAAGACCGAGTATTATTTGTCTAGGTTTCCGTGATTGAAGCACGTACCGTACGTCCGAGTTGCCGATAACCCGCCTTCCCATATCAACGTGAGTTCATAGCCTCGCACTCTTTTAAATGTTTTATAAATGTTTTATAAACCTGCGAGGGAGATAACATGTTAGTTTTTATAAAAGTTTGGACACCATTTGTCCCGATTGTTTGTTTATTGATTTTGGACCCGAATGATTGAATGACCCGATTGTATGACCCGATAAATGATTAATAGACCCGATAGATGAAATTAAATGGATTATTAAAGTTAGGTTATGTCACTAAAAGTCCCATTAGCATGAATTGTGAACTACCGGGAGTTGGTAGACGCTTATGCATTTAATAGTACTATTTGGGGACGATCACCCCAGTTCGCGCCTTGACGGTTGATCCCCATCGTGCCACATTGATTGGTAAGCGAATTAATGTATGAGAAGATTTCCATAGCGTGACCTTTGTGACGACACGCTACTTTAGATGGGCAAAATTGGTATCGGGTTAGCTACCCGTTCTTGGTTTAGTAAGGTAGCAATGTCATGCGGCTTATAATAATCCAATCACCAAAATATTACTAGACGCTCCGAATTACGATGTATTGCCTGACTAGCAATACTGGGTCATACTATTGATATTATGTTCGTGTTTTGGTTTTCATAACCATATTCATATAACGGATTTTATTTGAATTTATACGACGTCATAAGACGTATTGTATGATGTTTTTACGACATTGGCTCGTATAATGATTTTTAAGGCAATGCCTATATTATGATTTTCGATAAGGATTTGTATAAAAATGACTTTGGCTATTTTATGGCCTATTACAAAGATTTGTATAAAATGATTTTGGCTATTTTACGGCCTATTACAATGATTTGTACGAATTGATTTTTGGTACTAATTTTATACCAAAGTTATATTGATGGAATTATTTAAACTCTATGAATTCACTCGGCGTTATCGCTGACCTTTTCTTTTAACATGTTTTATCTCAGGTACTTGAAGGTAATTCTCGGGAAGACGACAAGAATTCATGGCCCGCACTTAAACTATATTTTCCATTCAAATACCTTGTAAAACTTTGTATGAAATATAATGACTTGGGACCTATGTAACTTTGATATTTATGAATGGAAATGATTTATTATTAAACGACGCGATTTTTATGCGTTGTCTATGATGTGAGTAATGTGCTATCCCGTAACACCAACTAGTCTTCCGCTGTACTGAGTTGTATAAATTTGGGGGTGTTACACCAACATTGTGAGAAGAAGATTGTGAATCTTCTAGGGAGTGGGAACTCTGGTGAGAAGGAGTTTGCTGAGAAGCACTAGCATTGCTAGGTTCCTCACCTTCTTGGTTGGCAGGTTGGGCTAACATATGAGCAAACAATGGTGTTACTATTCTTGTAAAGGCATTGCCTTGTTTGGTCAAGAAAGAGAAAGTTCTCTTTGTGAATGTAGGAACATCCCATGTATCAGTTAACTCTGGTAAGTTAGGTATTTGGTCACTAACTAAAGTCTGAATGAATCTAGGATACATTATAAACTTTTTAGTCCCTTCCAAATTCCTAGTCACGCCTTCAAAAATTAATTTTGAAAAATTAAAAACCCTGTTATTTGCTAGACAAACACCAGCTGATGCCAATGCAGCAGGTATTTGATCAAAAGATGTACTTTTGGAACTTAAACAGTGAATAATAGCATGAAAAAGCAATTTCCATTGAGGTGAAAATAAAGCTTTAAAGAAAGTAAGACTTTCCCTACCACCTCCATAGCCCATGGCTGCAAGGCCATCATGAATCTCTGTATTGTTAAGCATACTAAGTCCATTTTCATCATTTAATCTCAAACTTGCTCGTAGCAGTACCTCAGTTACATATATATTTCTATGATTCACCCTAGCCTTAATGCAAGGTTGACCAAACCGAGTACCTAATACAGCAGTATCCCAAAATTATTCAACAATGGGTATAGAGACAACTGGACTTACAGTGAGTGCAAAGCGAACATGACTTCGAGATAGGAAACCAAGCATCTCATGGAAACCAAGAGAGTCATCATTCGTAGCAAGATTTGCAACCAAGTTATGCTTAGAGATTACTTGTAAAGCAGCCATTAGTATTTTTGATGATCGAAAGATTAGAGAGAAGGTTATAGAATCAAGAGATAAAAATAAAAGATTAGGTGAATTAATTGTGTAATTGTAGTAAGTATTTAAGTAAATAACAAACCCAAGCACGAAGAAACCGCCAAATTTACAAAAGAGACCCTTAACGGTACAACGGACATGTAGCGGTACATGGAACATAAGCGGTACTTGGATTTGTGCTAGCGGTACTTGGAGTGACAACGGTACCTCACAATATTGACCCGTTCATGCTTTCCACTAACAATGTAACCTCTTTTATCTTTTTCTATTAACCTGCAATAACATCAAAAACACAAAACATAGACTATACAATAAAAATTTGTACAACTATTACCTCCCCTCAACATATGCAGCATGTTATTGGTTGAGCATACCAATGTGTGTCACCAAGAATTCGAATCTTTTTGCATCAAATTCCTTGGTCAACAAATCAGCTACATTGTTGTCTATATGAATCTTCAAGACTTGAATAAGCTTTCTGTCATAAGCGTCTCTTATAAAGTGATGTCTTATTTCAATATGCTTTGTCTTGGAGTGAAATACTGGATTCTTGACAATGCATATAGTACTTTCATTATCAATGTAAATCTTGGTGTTCATGAAG
The DNA here is from genome assembly GCA_025667525.1 of Glebionis coronaria. Taxonomy (NCBI): domain Eukaryota; kingdom Viridiplantae; phylum Streptophyta; class Magnoliopsida; order Asterales; family Asteraceae; genus Glebionis; species Glebionis coronaria. The sequence continues at coordinate 38,002,018 of CM046874.1, read as the reverse complement.
TTAAACCCATAGTCCAACAATTGATTTTGAATCCAAAGTACTTGTCCACAGCAATGAGCAACAGCTACATATTCAGCTTCAGTTGTAGAAGTAGAAATAATGGTTTGCTTCTTACATTGCCATGATATGAGTCTTCTGCCTAGGAATTGACAACCTCCTGTTGTGGAATTCCTATCATGATTTGCTCCAGCATAATCACTATCTGAGTAAGCTTCTAATTCAAAGGTGGAATCTCTAGGATACCATAATCCTAAATTGGATTGACTATTAAGATATTTAAAAATCTTCTTCACAGCATGTAGATGTGACACCTTTGGATGAACTTGGAACCTTGAACAGGCACACACAACAAACATTATATCTGGTCTTGAAGCAGTAAGATACATCAATGAACCAATCACTGACCTGTATAGATGAATGTCAACATCTTCTCCATGTTCATCTTTTGATAAAGATTTCTTGGCTTCAAAAGGTGTACTTGTACTCCTTGTATCCATACATGAAAATTTCTTCAAGATTTCAGCAACATATTTATCTTGGCTGATAAATATTCCGTCTTTCCTTTGTTTGACTTGCAGTCCCAAAAAGAAAGTTAGTTCTCCCATAGAACTCATTTGAAATCTTTCTTTCATCAAAGCTTCAAACTCTTCACACCATGTCTTCTTGGTAGAACCAAAAATGATGTCATCAACATAAACTTGAACTAAAATGATGTCCTTAGCATTCTTCTTGATGAACAGAGTTTTGTCAATGGTTCCTCTGCTATATCCATGTTCTAGCAGAAAGTTGGATAAGGTTGCATACCAGGCTCTTGGAGATTGATGCAGACCATAAAGTGCTTTGATAACCTTGTAGACTCTATTGGGGAATTTAGGATCTACAAAACCTGGAGGTTGTGAGACATATACCTCCTCTGAAATAGTACCATATAGAAAGGCACTTTTCACATCCATTTGATAGACTATAAATCCCATATATGATGCAAAGGCCAAAAATAACCTAATGGTTTCTATCCTTTCTACTGGTGCAAAAACCTCATCATATTCTATCCCTTCTTTCTGTCTATAGCCTTGAGCAACAAGTCTTGCCTTGTTCCTCACAACAACCCCTCTTTCATCCTTCTTGTTCCTGAAGACCCATCTAGTACCAATTACTCTTTTACCTGAGGGAAGATCCACAAGAATCCAAAATTTTGTAGCTCAAATTGTGTTAATTCTTCTTGCGTGGCATCTACCCAACTTTCTTCATCAAGAGCCTGAGAGATGTTTTTGGGCTCTACTTGAGATAAGAAACAGGCAAACAAACAATGTTGAGTATCTTTATGATTTTTCTCTGCTGTTGTTTGACATAACTCACTAGTGCATGAGTTTCAATATTGGTTTGCAGTTGTCTTCTGGTTTGTACAACAGATTTGGGATCACCAATAATCTATGTAGTAGGATGGTTGTTGACTTTATGAGTGGGAATAAAACTGACTGGAATTTCTGTTTCCAAATTGTTGAAATCAATTACTGCACCCTGCTCATCATAGGAAGCTTTAGAGAAGATTCCTTCAGCTGGACTAGCATATAAGTCTTCATCGTCCAAGGCTTGTAAAATCTCTTCTAGTGAGTCAACAGACTTGGCAGATTTTGACTTAGCATTACTTGCAGATGAAGTACCGTTAGGTGTAGTATGTACTGCTGAGTGTTGTGACTCAAAAGATTCTTCTCCTGAATGCTTATTAGCAAATGTAGCATTCTTTTCTTGATCTTGAAGCCTCTGAAGCTCCTGGGAGGCTTGATCATCACTTGATGGCATGGTTTGCTTCTTGGGAGTTACAGTCATGGGAGTAACAGTAGGCATGTTGGGCACATAGACATGAATATCATCATCTGATGAAGAAACATCTTCTTGAGTACCTACATTAGTTGCACTTGACTCCTTACCTACATTGTTAGTTTGACAATCCTTTTGCAAAGAATAGTAATCCATGGAGTTAGTTAGATAATCTAAATCAAACATCCAAGCATAACCTATTCCTGGAACATTGGGTTTATTTTCTAAGAAATTGACATGAGCATTTTCTTCAACTTTCTTAGTTGCCAAATTGTAAACCCTATATGCTTTACTTTGCAATGAATATCCTACAAGATATCCTGGATCAGACTTTCCATCAAACTTTCCCAAATAATCAAGAGTATTTAGTATAGACACATGACACCCAAAAGGTCTTAAATGACTTATGTTAGGCTTTACATCAGTCAAGAGTTCATAAGGTGATTTATTTTGAGGCTTGGTTACTAGGACTCTATTTAACACATAACATGCAGTATTGATTGCTTCTGCCCAAAAGATATTTGGCAAAAGTGAATCAGCCAGCATAGTTCTAGCAGCCTCAATCAATGTCCTATTCTTCCATTCAACTACTCCATTTTGTTGTGGAGTTCTAGGATTACTAAATTGTCTCTTAATTCCTTTAGACCTACAGAATTCATCAAATTCAGTATTCTTAAATTCTGTCCCATTATCAGTCCTGATGATTAATACCTGTTTAGTGAACTGCTTTTCAACTAAAATGATAAAATCCTTTAGTAATTCACTTGTTTCACTTTTAAGAGCTAAAAAGAAAACCCAACTGAATCTACTATAATCATCAGTTATGACTAGACAAAAGGTCTTATGACCAATGCTTCTGATAGAAACTGGACAAAACAAATCCATATGCAAAAGTTGCAAAGGTTTTGTCACATATTTAACAGTCTTAGTCTTACAAGAGGTTCTATGTTGTTTACCTTTTTGACAAGCAGTACATGTGAAATCATTTTTAAAATATTTGTTAGGTAGACCTCTAACCAAATTCCTTTTCACCAATCTATTAAGATTCTTGAAATTCACATGACCTAACCTTCTATGCCATAAATTTGACTCATCTAAAGAAGCCTTAGCTAGCAAACATGTAATACCACCTGTTGGAGTAATAGTATGAAGATTAAAGGTGTACATATTGTTGGGAATAAATTAAGGCCAGATCACTTGAGCGCTGACAAGAGTAATACAAGCATTGACAAGAACAAAACAAGCGCTGACAGCTCAAGCGTTGAGAAGATAAAGTCAAGCGTTGACACATTGAAGACAAGCACTGATAGGAAGATATACTCTACGCGTTTATTGATTTCTAGAATAGTTCTAGTAAAGATAGGAACAACAATGTATTTTCTATATTTATCTTTACCTAGAATAGCTGATACGTAGATTATTGTACAAGGCTTCTTATGTCTATAAAAGAAGACCTTTAGGTTAATGTTTGATATAAGTTTTCATTCGTAAACTACTTTCATTGTAAGCAAGTTTGATATTGATAATCAAAGTGAAAGTTTGTTTATATCATTGTGTGTTCTTGTTTAAGTGTTAAATTCCGCATAACACTTAAATTCATAAGCATATACAAAGGTTTCTCTAAGTGTATTACTTGATCTAATCTCGTATACATAAAGCTAAATCGATCTAAGTTTGGGATCAACAAGTGGTATCAGAGCTTGTTGAGGAACTTTTGATCTTAAAGAACACCAGAACCCTAAAAATCACCAAAACCCTAATTTTCTCAGAAACCCTAAACAACATCATGTCTGAAGCAATAACCTCCTCCTCCTCAGCCTTACCAAACATCAAGATTCCCATGCTTGATGCAACCAATTTTGACTTGTGGAAGTTCAACTTTGAACAATATCTGGGGATCTATGACTACACACTCTGGGAGATTATTGAATACGGAAACACATTCAATAAGGCTCAAAAGATTCTTAATGCCATTGCTGCAAGAACAGCTGTTGCTGGATGTTCTAAAGAGGATAAGAGAGAAAAACCTGGAGATGGTAGAGCTGTGGCTGCTGATGACATAGCAAAGAGAAGGGTTGACATGAAAGCCCTAAATATTCTGAAAGTCTCTTTGGGACAAGAAAACCAGCATAAATATAGAGGCTATGAATCTACTAGGGATCTTTGGGCAGCTCTTGAAGTTGCATATGGCGGCAATGCAGACACTAAGGAAGAAAAGAAAAAGCAACTCATGCATGATTATGTTGTCTTCAAAGCTCAACCCAATGAGAAACTGAGTAGTGTGAGAAGCAGACTGCTTCACATTACAAGCAAGTTGTCCTTCATGGGGACACAAGTTGGTGATGTTGACATTAATGCTACCTTTCTTAAAAGTCTTGGTGAGGCATGGAAGATTGAAGCAAGATCTATTCTTGCCAACAATACCTACAAGAGCTCCTCGTTTGATGACATCTACAATAAACTGAGGCTGTTGGAAGATGAAACTCTCTTAGAGCATGGAAGCAAGTCTACCAACAGTAACATGGCCTTCTTCTCTCATAGTGAAGGTCAATTCAATCAGAAGGACTCTTACATGCATCCAGTTACTGGATCATCATATGTCAGCGCTGGAACAAGTCCTGTCAACGTCTCCTATTCAGACGCTGACACATACAAGAATGACTTCCCAAGAGTTAAACCTGCTGGTTTGGATTTGGATACTTTTTGTGCTTACATTGCTTCTTTGCCCAATGGTTCAGTGATTACATATGAGGACCTTGAGCAGATAAGTGATGAGCACTTGGAAGAGATGGACATCAAGTGGAACATGGCTCTTGCTAGTATAAGAGCAAATAGGTGGTATAGAAGGTTTAAAAAGAAGATGACCTTCAATGCTAAAGACACAGCTGGATTTGATAAATCCAAAGTTGAATGCTACAACTGTCATCGTATGGGGCACTTCATGAGGGAATGCAGATCTCCTAGAAGATCTGATGCTGGTAAACCCTCAAGTCAGGTTGTTAAAGCTCAGGATTCCAAAGCCATGGTTGCAGTTCAAGGAATTGATGGTATGGGATGGGACTGGAGCTATCTGGCTAAGAATGTTGAAGAGGATAAAGCTTTGGTTGCTGATATTGAAGAAGAAGAGCATGTTGAATATGCTCTCATGGCACACTCCTCCTCTTCATCTGATAATGAGGTATATGATGACGCTTTTTGTAGCAAATGTTGTAGGTTAAATACTGAAAGACTTAACAAAGAGGTGTTAAGATTATTAGATGATATGAGCACTGAAAGATGTAAACTGTCTAATTACCAACTAGCTCTCACTGAAACTGAGAAAACCGTTTCTGAATATAAGAAAATGGAATTTGACTTAAAAGATAAAATTAATATCTTAAAACATGAGTTAGATGCTAGTATGGATATTAGAAACATCATGGAAAGGGTTAATGGTGAGATACAGGCTAAGTTAGATGAGGCTATTAAGAATAAAGATAATGTTGGCCTTAAAGTTCAAAGATTTTATAGAGCCACCCAGACCCTAGGAGAGTGTGTGGGTAAACAAAGGGATCCCAAGGACATGACTGGGATTGGGATGAATGATTACTCTTTGGTTCCACCACCAGCTGGTGACTTCTATGGTGTCCAACAAAAGGACCTATCTTGGACTGGTTTGCCAGAGCTCCAAAAGGAGGAATTCATTCCTCCACCAAGAGTTGTCACTCTAGCTGAAGAGTATCAACAAAAGTTGACTGACCTGAATGAATGGAAGAAAGCTAACCCTACTTTATTTGTTAAGGGTGGCTTACTATGTGAAAGTCCCAATGAGTCAACACCCATTAAGGTTACTAACCCACTCACTGGTAAAGTTGTTAATCTTGGCTCAAACACTGATAAAAACCTAGCATTAAATATGCATAGATGTATAGGAATACTAGGTCACCCAAGAGCCAAGTTAGCAATCAAGGAATAGGCTTCTTCTCTTCTAGACCTAAGGTTGTGTCTAGAAAAGCTTGTTACACTTGTGGTAGCTTTTCACACTTGGCATACAAGTGTGTCAACGCTCCCAAGGCCAGCGCTGACAGGAACAATTTCAGTGCTGACAGGAACAAAGTCAACGTTGTTAGGAAGTCACACGTTGTCAGACCCAAACCTTGTGTGCAGCAAAGTCCACAAGTGATTAGACCTGCCCCATTCTTTACTAGAGGGTCTAACACTCATGGACAAAGACCATTTCAAAAGACAAACACCTGGTCAAATAGGCAATGGGTTTCTGTAGCAAACCTAGGTTCAATGCTGACAAGGGTAATTTCAGCGTTGACAGGACAAATTCTAACGCTGACAGAAACGTGACCAGACCTAAATATTTGCAACCACAAGGTAAGGGGTCTAAAGCTTCTTCAAGCTTAACATGGAGACCCAAGAAAGATCAAAACCCTAATGATAATGGGATTTCAATGACTTGCAATAGATTTAATTACATTTCAAAGGTCATTACAAAACCTATTGGGGTTAACTGGGCATTTCATCCTAAGAAGGATGAGAATGGGGTTGTTGTGAGAACTAAGTCTGTTCTTATTGAACAACCAGATGAATCCAAGTATTTTAAGACTTGGGTTCCCAAAGAAAACTAATTTGTTTTCTTTATGTGCAGGGCATTCAAAGACAGGTCAATGATTATGGATATTGGGATAGTGGATGCTCAAGGCACATGACAGGGAAGGAAAACTATCTGACAAACTTCACTCCCATTAAAGATGGTGATAAGGTTTACTTTGGAGGCGGATATGGTACTATTACAGGCAAAGGAACCCTTCTCACCAAGAATTTGCGTTTTGAGAACGTCTTCCTGGTAAAAGAACTTGAGTACAACCTTTTTAGTGTATCACAAGTTTGTGATAACCAAAATAAAGTTCTTTTTACTGATACTGAGTGTTTGGTGTTAAGCAAGGATTTTAAGATCCCTGATGAGAAATATATTGAGTATAGAACACCTAGGCATAAGGACATATATAATGTGAATTTGAATGGGATTAAAATGAATAATAATATGTCTTGTTTTTATGCTAAGGCCTTAGTAGATGAGAGTAATTTGTGGCACAGGAGACTAGGGCACATAAATTTTAAAAATATAAATAGGCTTGTGAGACTTGGTTTAGTTGATGGTTTGCCTGAGAAGGCCTTCCACAATGACCACTCTTGTGTTGCATGTCTTAAAGGCAAGCAGCACAAGGTCTCATTCAAGTCCAAACATGTGCATACTAGTTCTAGACTTCTTCATATGCTACACATGGACCTCTTTGGTCCAACCAATATAGAAAGTTTGAATGGTAAGTCATATTGCTTTGTCATCACAGATGACTTTTCTAGGTTTACTTGGACATTCTTTCTAGCTATGAAGAGTGACACAGCTGATATTCTAATTAATTTTATCACTCAGATTGAGAAGAGGTCTGGCAATGAGGTTAAAATGCTTAGAAGTGATAATGGTGGAGAATTTAGGAATAAGAAGCTAGATGATTTCTGTGCCAGGAAAGGAATTACAAGGCAATTTAGTATTGCTAGAACCCCACAACAAAATAGGGTTGCTGAGAGGAAAAATAGAACCCTAATTGAAGCAGCCAGAACAATGTTGGCTGATGCTTATTTTCCTATAGCCTTTTGGGCTGAGGCTGTTAATACAGCTTGCTATGTTCAAAATAGAGCATTGGTTAACAAAATTCAGAACAAAACACCTTATGAGTTACTTTGGGGTAGAAAACCTAATATTGGTTTTCTCAGACCTTTTGGTTGTCATGTAGTAGTATTGGATACTAGTGATGCCTTAGGGAAATTTAGTGCAAAAGGTGATGAGGGTTAGTTCATGGGGTATTCAGTGCAGAGCAAGGGTTATAGGGTTTATCTTAAAGAAGAAAATTGTATACTTGAAAGAGTACATGTTAGGTTTTTAGAGAATAAGCCTAGTGATCCTGAAAGTGGTCCTAATTGGTTGTTTGACTTGGAACCTCTATCTAGAACTTTAAATTATATGCCTGTCACTAATCCAGACATTGTGAAGGTAACTTCAAATGTTATGGAGGAACAAGTTGTTGATGTTTCAGGTACTCAGGTTCATGAAAAGGTTGGATCACAAGCAGAAAAGACATCTCCTATCCTAGAATATGTTACCATTCCCATTTGGACAGATGTTTTTGCTGCTGCTGCTGCTGGACAAGATAATGGTGGTTTCCAAGTACCACCAGATACAAACATGCATGGTCCTTCAGGCGCTGACAAAGGCAAATCTAGCGCTGACAAGACCAATTCAGACGTTGATGGTTCAGACGTTGACAACCACACTTCAAGCGTTGTTAGCCCAAGCGCTGACAAACAAGATTCAGGCATTGACAACAATACTAAACATCTTTTCTCTTCCAATTTTGAACAAGGTGAACCTTCCAATTTATATGAAGAGGTTCATCCTCACGTTGATGAAGGAGAGTCTGATGAAGAAGATATTGGCAACATGGAGCGTGAGGTTGAGGACACCAGACTTTTTGAAGGAGGAGTTGTCACTTCCACAATGAAGAATCACCCCCCTTCCCAGAGCATTGGTGATGTTATGACTCCAGTTCAGACTAGAAGATCTCATCAAGGTCTTGGTGGGTTTATTGCCAATATACACAAGAAGGTTGATACCCCTCTTGTACAAGCATGTTTGTTTGCCTGTTTTCTGTCACAAGAGAACCCAAGAAAATATTTGATGCTCTCAAAGAACCAAGTTGGGTGGAAGCAATGCAGGATGAGCTTCACCAATTTGCAATTCAGGATGTTTGGGAGCTGGTTGATTGTCCTAGATATGTCAGACCTATAGGGACAAGATGGGTTCTCAGGAACAAAAGAGATGAAAGAGGCATTGTGGTCAGAAACAAGGCAAGGTTAGTGGCTCAAGGTTATACACAAGAGGAGGGGATAGACTATGAGGAGGTCTTTGCACTAGTTGCAAGGATTGAAGCTATTAGGATTTTTCTAGCCTATGCATCCTGCATGGGCTTCACAGTCTATCAAATGGATGTCAAGAGTGCTTTCCTCTATAGAACTATTGTTGAGGAAGTATACGTAATGCAACCTCCTGGTTTTGAGGATCCAGAGCATCCATATAAAGTGTATAGAGTCAAAAATGCTATGTATGGCCTTCATCAAGCCCCTAGAGCATGGTATGGTATTTTGTCTACCTATTTGGTGGACAATGGATTCAAGAGGGGCACCATAGATCAGACACTGTTTACAAAGAAGAAAGGCAAGGATGTGTTGCTTGTGCAGGTCTATGTTGATGATATCATTTTTGGGTCCACTGATCCAAAGATGAGTGTGGATTTCTCCAAGCTTATGACAGACAAATTCAAGATGAGTGTTATGGGGGAGATGAACTTCTTTCTTGGTCTACAAGTTCAGCAGAAAAAAGATGGTATCTTCATCTCCCAGGATAAATATGTTGCTGAGATCTTGAAGAAGTTTGGCTTTTCTCCACATGAAAAGATGGCTACTACTCCTATGGATAGAGAACACCCTTGGGGAAAGATTTGAGATGGGAAAGATGTTGATGTCAGGCACTATAGATCCATGATTGGATCCTTGATGTATCTCACTGCCTCCAGACCTGACATTATGTTTGCTGTGTGTGCTTGTGCACGCCATCAAGTGACTCCCAAAGAATGTCACCTTTATGCTGTGAAGAGGATCTTTAGGTACCTAAGATGCTATCCTAGTCTTGGTTTGTGGTACTCAAAGGATTCACCATTGGAGCTGATTGCATATTCAGATAGTGATTATCGAGGTGATAAATTTGATAGGAAATCCACAACTGGTGGATGTCAGTTTCTTGGGAGCAGGTTAATATCTTGGCAGTGCAAGAAACAAACAGTGGTGGCTAATTCTACAACTGAAGCAGAGTATGTTGCTGCAGCTGCTTGTTGTGGCCAAGTTTTGTGGATTCAGAGCCAGCTGTTGGATTATGGGTATAATTTCATGCATACCAAGATATTTGTTGACAATAACAGCACTTTATGCATCATTAAGAATCCTGTACATCATTCTAAAACTAAACACATAGAAATTAGACACCATTTTATAAGAGATTGCTTTGAGAAAGGTTTAATACAACCAAATAGGGTTGACACTGAGGAAAATGTGTCAGATTTACTAACTAAACCTTTTGATGCTGGGAGATTTCAATACTTGGTAACAAGTATTGGAATGGTCAATCTCACATAATATGTGTTTTGGAGTCTTTTTGTAAAAGTATGTACAGGATGATGCATTGTTATTGGTCTTATTGATGATTTAGATTTTCCACTATATTTTTCTAACACTGACAAAGGTTGCTTGAACGCTGACAAGTGTTTTTGCAACGTTGTCAGCAATATAATTGTCTAACGCTGACAAAGCTTCCCTCAACGCTGTCATGTGTTATCGGGGCGTTGTCAGCAACAATGTTAGTTTTGTGGTTTTCAATCTAAATGTGCAGATGGTGTTAGCAGTATACCATTGGATACAGAGTTGCTTATGGATCAATGGAGAATCATTTGGACAAGTTTTTATTTATGGATGATGGTTGGAATGTTTCATTCCTATCTTGACATAAATTTTTTTATGTTCATGCATGATTTTAGAAAACTTTTGTATCATAGTTTAAGGGGAGGTTTTAGGAACCTTTAGGATGTTTGGGTATCCATATGATACTCTTATCATAATTCTAGATTGTGTCCACAGGTGAGTATGAGTTAGTTTTACTAAATCATGAGGCACTGTAGCATGCAAAGTTGATATACTATGCATGCTGCCAAGACATTTTTGGCCTAGAATTGGTTGTGGTCTGTTGGGAGACTTGGGAATAATTTTGTTATGGGATTTACCTGGGAGTAACAAGGAATTTTGTAAGGTAACTTGGTTGTTAAGAGTTTTGGTTAGCAAGGGACACTAGAGGACTGTTATGTCTATCTTGCTTAAGCAAGTGTGCATAACTGGACAATGCTTGCCGCCCTATAATAATTATCAGCTTTTGGTTATCTTCTCTAGGATAAATTACTTGTTTAGGTCATTTTTCATTTTTAAAAACATTTTTATTTTTGGACGCTGACAAGAATTTTCCAAGCGTTGTTGTGACCAAATTAGACGCTGACATGGTTATAGGCAAACGTTGACAAGATTATAGCCGTTGGGCGTTGATAGGTTATTTTTGACCGTTGACACTCAATGGGACCTACCCAGTTGTTACTTTTTGACATATTTTTAGGCCGTAATTTTAGGAGTTGTTACTTTCATTTAATGCATGAGATAACTTATAACTTTTTCAATATTTTCATGATTGATTTTTGAAAATACTTGCCTATTTTTGGGCCTATCACGTGCATTTTTCTTCTCCTATAAATTTGGCTCCTATTTTAAACAGGGTATCTATAATTCTTGTCTAACACAATTTTCTCTTATCAACTTCATCTTCTTCACTCAAATTTAACAGCTTTCATCAATGGCACCAAAGTTTAAACCATCAGAAATGGAATTGGGGTTCAGGTCACAACACAACATGATTGCGTATCTTGAAGCTGATGATGCTCTGTTTCCCCAATACACACAAATGGTGGCGTATTTGAACGCATCCCCTTTAAGGTATGCTCTTTCTCATGCACCACTCATTCCAGTCACATATATTAAACAGTTTTGGAACACTGTAAGTTCCTCAACAGTTAATAGAGTGACTACATTGACTTATATTGTTCATGGGAGACCTTGGGTGGTTACTGAGGCTTTGGTACGCCAAGCCTTTCATCTTGATGATGCTGATGGTATAGCCACCCTTCCCATAAATGAAATAGAACAAGGGCTTAGGGCTTTGGGATATCCTTTTCCTGATGAAGGTACTCTAAACAAGTATCATAAGCAGGAATTTCCCCCAGCCTGGAAGTACCTCATACATGTCCTCCTTCAATGTTTGAGTCCCAAATGCACTGCACACAATGAGATCAATAGATCCATTGCAAGCGCTATTGTGTGCATTGCAACAGGGCAAAAATTTAATTATTCTAAAATGATTTTTGAGGGCATGTGTAAAAACAAGGGGAACAAATGACTTTAGCTTATCCCCGTTTTCTACAAATGGTTTTTGATGTCCAAGGTTACTGCTCAAGGGATCACAATGATTTTTATAAGATTCCTGAGCAAAAGAAAGCTATTTTTATGAAGATGAATTCACCACCCCATCGTGACCTACCCTTATCCCAAGCTATGCTTGCTGTTATTGCAGCAGCACAACCCCAACCAGACCCCCTACCACAAAATTGACCCCCAACCACAACTTGAACCAATCCCTGAACCTTTACCTTCACCTGAACACATGCAAATTGACTCTGAATCCTTCAACGTTGACACATTAAATGTTGGTGTTGATGTGCCTATTTCCAACGCTGACACACAACCTTCACAAACCCAAACACCCCTTAACCAACCCACATCCACCCATTCTTCCACACCATCTTCCACACCCCCTGAATATAGGTTGATGAAACGCCAAAGGACTACTGGAGTGTTCTCCTCTGGTGGTCCTAGCCATGTAGCAGAGAGAACTATCACCACAAGTGTGGCTGGTGCCCTGGATGAGGCTAGGACTATTGGTTCTGGCTTAGATGCTGGCCAAGGCAGTCCCACCATTATTAATTCCTCATCCATGCCCAATGAATCTGACTTGGGAGGTCAAATCCCCATGTTAGAAGAGGGCAGACTAGAACCAATGACTCTTATGGAATTGACGGCAGTCTGCATTAGCTTGCAAAAGCAAAATGCAGACTTAGTACAAGTTGTCAGCTCACAAGGCCTTGAACTCAAGCAATTGAGGGAGAGGATTGTTGTTTCGGAGAGTGTTAGTGCAAGGAGGGGTATGGAGGAATCTTCCAAAGGGGAGGCAGATCCAATAAATCTAAGTGATAAGGGCAGTCATGATGGTAATCAATGGATGTTGCTGAGGCCCTTACAACTTTGAAGAAACAAACAGGTTTTGATACGTCCTTAGTCTCTCCTACCAACTTAAATTTATCATTTACAGCTATGTTGAGAGAGATTACACAAGGCGCTGAGGGAAGATATTTGGGCGTTGACAAGGAAAATTTGGACGCTGACAGAAATATTTTGAGCGCTGATAGGACAAAATTGGGCGTTGACAGACCTGCACATGAAGGTGATGTATCCCAGTCATCATCTATCATCAAGGAGGTTTCTACACAGGTATCACCATCTACCTTACCAACCATTGCACCATTAGATAAGGGTAAGGGTATAATGGTAGAAGAGATTGTTCCAAAGGATGCAGCTCAAGTTGATTTTGATAGAAGATTAGCTGCACAAATCATGGAACAGGATAAAAAGGAGGGGTCACCATTTGTTGTGACTTCAGAAGAAGGAAGTGATGGAGCTAGCTCAGACTCAAGTGTGATGATTATAGAACCGGAAAGGCTTGAGTATGGGGATGAGTTGGCCAAGGAGAAGCTAAGAGAGTGGAAATTGCAGGTTGACTTTGACATGCCAGAGGTGGTTCAAATGTACAATGCTTGGGAAGAAAGATGTATGGAGAATCCAGACTTGACCATTTCAGATCAAATATGGGGTTTGTAGATTCTTCTTAGAGTTCAGAAGGATTGCCAGGTAATTTTGAAACACAAGGCAAGTAATATTCTCTCAGAGTTGAAAAGGGATAGAAGGGAGCTATACTTTATGTGCTCAGATGTCATGGAGTTGGATGGACTTATCAGAAGTTGAGGGCTTTGACATTTAATGAGTTGGAAAGCAGGGCTTATCCCATTTGGGTGAGAGTGCAGGAAGCAAACACTCTCAGACTTCTTTCAGATGAAAGAAAGGAGGAACTTGCAGAAGAAATGGAACTCAAGAAAGCTATGTTTGTTCCCAGGCCAGTGAAGAAGGGAATTTCATTTGAGTTTCCCAAAGATATGGATCCACTATATCCAAGTGAAGCTGTCATCATAAAGAGCCTCAAGCTCTCACCTTTAGAAGCTTCAGATATGGTGCAAGTGTTACCATTAGATTCCAGGAACCCAATTGTGAGCTATGAAGAAGATGAATGTGGGTTTTGGAGGATTGGCAGATATGGCAAAGAGGTAAACACTTTTACCACTCTCATATCTTTGTTTGCAAGTTGTGATAGAGAAGACTTGGTGGACCTTTGGAGGTTGCTGGAGACCAAGTATGAGGCTGAAGCACCAACTTCAGCTAATGGAATAAAACTTTGGTCCACATTCAAAAGAATGTGTGGACCAAAAGATGAGGATCCTGCAATTTGGAAGGATCTTGAAGATGACCTCAGTGGTCTTCAATGGAGGTTATATTCAGCTACTGGTGTTTACCATTTGAGTTCTACAAAGTTTGCTGAGTATCTACTTGTGGATGGTCAGTATTTCATATCCAAGGCTATTTTGGAGAAGATGAAGGACACTCAGCTGGAAATAGATTATTCAAGTGACGTGGCAAAAGATTTGATTAGATTTATTCATTATCAATATGAGAAGGTTTGTAAGATTCCTCCTAGTCCTTAATGCTTATTCAGAAACTTGATCATAAGAGTGGATATCAAGTTTAGGGGAGGATTGTTGGGAATAAATTAAGGCCAGATCACTTGAGCGCTGACAAGAGTAATACAAGCGTTGACAAGAACAAAACAAGCGCTGACAGCTCAAGCGTTGACAAGATAAAGTCAAGCGTTGACACATTGAAGACAAGCACTGATAGGAAGATATACTCTACGTGTTTATTGTATTCTAGAATAGTTCTAGTAAAGATAGGAACAAAAATGTATTTTCTATATTTATCTTTACCTAGAATAGCTGATACGTAGATTATTGTACAAGGCTTCTTATGTCTATAAAAGAAGACCTTTAGGTTAATGTTTGATATAATTTTTCATTCGTAAACTACTTTCATTGTAAGCAAGTTTGATATTGATAATCAAAGTGAAAGTTTGTTTATATCATTGTGTGTTCTTGTTTAAGTGTTAAATCCGCATAACACTTAAATTCATAAGCATATACAAAGGTTTCTCTAAGAGTATTACTTGATCTAATCTCGTATACATAAAGCTAAATCGATCTAAGTTTGGGATCAACACATATTTTCTTGCCTGGTTTCTTTTAGCAGTATTTGAGATTCCTTAGGCATCTCAAAGTCTTTAGACAACACCAAGCAGTCTTTGTCTGTGAGTAGCACCTTGTTCTTCTTATCACACATTTGTGATACAGAAAAGAGATTTAACTCATTCAATTCTTTTACAAAGAACACATCTTCAAATTCCAACTTTCCTGTGTTGATTTTCCCTTTGCCAGTGATTCTACCTTTGCTACCCCCAAAGGCTACTAGACCTCCTCTGAATTCTTTAAATTCAGCAAGAAACTCTTTGTTTCTTGTCATGTGTCTTGAGCATCCACTATCTACTATTCCTTTATCTTTTAATTCATCATTGAGATGCCCCTCAGTATCTTCATGTGAGAGAGCCATTAAACCAAGCTCTTCTTCTTCTTCTTCTTCTGCCCAATTCACCACTCCATCTACAGTAACCAATGCTTTGGTTCCTTTAGGACTCCAGCTGTTTCCTTTTGGAAAGCTTTCAGTTATTCTTGGACTGGTTCTATAGCTGTTCTTGGACTTCTAATTGCTAGTCTCAGCTTTATCTCTAGAGCATTCTCTTGCAAAGTGTCCATTCCTTCCACAGTTATAGCATTCAACTTTGGACTTGTCATATCCTAATGGCTCATTAGGATCAACAGTCATTTTTCTTCCAGTCTTCTTGAAAAAACTATTAGATCTTACTAACACCATAGCAACTTGCCATTTAAGATCCATTTCTTCAACATCAGCATCATCCATTTGGAACAAGTCATTGAGTGTTAATCTTGGCCTGTTGTCTTGTCCAGCAAAGAATGAGAAGGCGTCATTGTCACTAAACAATGGTGAAGACCTTCCATGTGGATTTTGAGAGACTATTGGACTGTTTTCAATACTTTGTGGGTAAGTACTGCTTGTAAGTCCTCCAGCGGTATTTGTGAAGTATGTACTGCTGCTAGATCCACTAGCGGTATTTTGAAAGTAAGTACCGTTGTTCCCATCTGACACAAAAGCCAAGTTAGACTTTGAAGTAGTTGTTGTCTTTACTTCAGTGCCTTTCACATCCATCTCATATGCTCTAAGATTGTTGAGAGATGATCAAAAGGAATTGTTTCCAAATCATCTCTTGTGATGAAGTGCATAGCCATTGCTTTCCACTCTGGTGGAACACTTCTTAAGAATTTTAGATTAGCTTCTTCATTAGGAATCACTTGTCCATAAACTGCTAACTGAATAAGCAACTTGCTGAACCTTCCATATCCACCATGTATCCTCTCTATACTGGTAATTGAGAAGTTATCAAATTCTTGCTTAAGAACAATCTTCTTAATCTTCTTAGATTTGTCATTGCCCCCAAATCTAAGTTTTATAGCATCCCACATAGCTTTAGCATCCTTATAATGATGAAAGCTTGGTAGAATGTCTTCAGAGAGAGCCATAGCCAAAGTAGTTCTGGCTTTTCTTTCTCTGATCTCTGCTTGTACCTCCTCAGCAGTCACAGCTGGTAGAACATAGCATGTATTGTCTGGCAACTAGTGTAGCTTCTTTGGTGTATTCCCATTCTTGATAACTTGCCACACAATGTGATCTGTGTGATTCAAGTAATGTTCTATCTGCATAGCCCATGTCTCATAATTGTCACCTTTGAGAACTGGGAGTTTAACAGCAGACAGAGTATGAGAAGGTGTTGGTGTAGAGGTAGCTACAACGTTCACGGCTTGAGCACCTTGTGCTGGTGAAGGATGCACAACTTGTGGTTCTCCCTGTGGCAGAATAGGATCAAGGTTCTGAACATCATCCAAGTGAGCATTATCACCATCTGGTTGAGACATTGAGATTTGGTATGTGTGGAGTGTTTGGGGTTGTGTTCTTCTTTTTCAGAGTTTCTCAACAAGCTCTGATACCACTTGTTGATCCCTTTGGTTGGATCTATATTCTGTTAAGAATTAGTATAGTAGTTTGTAATCAAACTAAAATGCTTTGAGCACTCTTACTAACACTAAATAAGTTATGCGGAATCTAACTTATAAAGAACAGAAGAACAGAATTACTTTTAACTATTCGATTCTCTTATTAATCGACTTGAATGAGGTACATAAAAGACATTGTACCTATGTTCCTTTTATAGAGTAAGTAACCCTAGAAACCTTAGAATATTCTATAAAGATAACTATATCACAGACGATATATTATCAATATTCTAACTATTTAGGTATATCACATAAGATATACTCTAACTATAACTATGACATATCTTATACAAAGATATATTCGTCCTAATCATCATAGCAGTACTTACTTTATAAGTAGCAGTACTTACTATGTACCGCGTTAATACTAAGAAACTTACATAACACTAACAGTACTTGGAATATACTAACAGTACTTGACACTTAACAAATAATTCCCAATAGAGAAGCAAAAGGAGAGTGAGAATGAGGATGATGATGAGGATGATGAAAACAAAGAAAGTAGTGAGGATGACTCGTCAGGAGTATCAAAAGGCAGTGATGATGGACTTAGAGAGAACCGTCGAAAGAATCTCCACAGCAACTTCATATCTACACAATCCACATCCAAAGACACAGGTAAGTCTACTGAACTGGTTCATGATTTTATTTCAACTACAGAACCTATGATCAAAGACGAACCTCCAGTATCAGTAGAACATCATTCTCCACCTCCCATAATCGATCAACATTACATCGATATGGATACTAAAGATACAAGTTTACTAGATCCGGAATTTACTGATATTGTCAACATCGACGAGACTGTACTGGAACAACCTTGGCTCGCACAAGTAGCAACTACACGAAAATTTTATGCTAAAGACAAGGAAGATTTCACACAGGTTCTCAATAATCCAATCGACTTTTCGGGATTCCTGGTGCATGTATATGGTGAACCTACCATGAATCCAAATCTTCTCAATAGGATACTTAAGGATTCAAATTTTTGGGCCAGTACGAATATCGGTAAAGATGAGTGTTAATATCATGCCATTTAACTCGTGAAAGCTATGAAATCAACGACTTTAGGTATTCAAACTCCTCCACTGAGTCCATTAACAGCCTCTGTCATTGCTGCAGCCAAGCACCTTTGAATGGATTACTTTGTCAGTCATGATCGCGACTATTTAGAAAAAGGCGCAAACAAGTATGCTACATCTTTAACCATGGGCAAGGCAGTACAGTTAGATGACGCTCCTTGGATTGAAGACAATGTTCCTAAGCTATGGAGTAAAGTAGTAATTATTTCACACGATCCATACGCGGAACTTGGCATCTCTCATTAGGGTAGAAAGAAGAAGTTAGTCTACAACTACTTCAATCGTCCTAAACCATGTAATCTTATACTTTCAGATCGTCGAATTAAAATTATTTAGGGAGGTACTATCCATCAGATATTCGGGTATCCTTGCTTAAAAGAGATCAGATTCAACGTGAAGACAATAAAGTATACACCATCAATGAAGGAGGATTCCAGTATCTGCGTCTTGAAGACATAGAAGACTTTTTACTTATACTGACTCAAGACAAGGTTCCTCACTTAACTCCTGAACTTGTTATTGACTTAAGCTCAGCCCTTCGCCAATTCACTCGTAAAGTCGTGATCAAGTATCGGGTTGAAGATCTATAACTTGGTGTAGAGAGTTATCAAAGAAAGCTGAATTTGCAATGTCCTCACACCACACCTTTGAGTCACTTCCATCAACACAAGAAGCCAAATATGAGTACTCTTGAACCAGAAATGGGAATATTTTACCTGAATGAAGCAGAAGTCGTGCAATACATGAGACTGTCAGAACTGCACAAGTTCAGTGATGGAACTCTCAAGCATGTTCGTGATAAGCTATTAATTCTCAATTCCAAACAACCTCTTCCAGAAGTGAAGTATGAATGGAAAGGCACGTTCATCAAGAGTGTCGTATATGTGATCAAGAAGATTAAGGAGAAGTTAAGGGAACGACGTTTGATCCGAAGTCTAGAACGATTCGTGGGTGGCAGACCGTATGAAGCTCACCATAGGCTAATGGAACGATCCACTTGACGTGTTGGTTGTACTATATATCAGGTCAACTCCATACCCTTATTTGTGAATATGTATATTTTGTGTATATTAGGCTTTTTGTGGCTTGCTGTAGTGTGAAAGTATGATATTTGTAGAAACTAGAGGGGGGGGGGGGGGGGGGTTGAATAGTTTCTCTTCGATTGGTGACCAAATTAAAATTTCTTTCAATTTGGTTTGTATCAAAACTATCTTTTACTTAAAGCTAAGTTGCATAATGATTAGGTTCAATTGAAATGCACTAGCAAGAATAATAAGCAAGTATAATAATAATGAAATAAGTAAAGAGCGAGGAAGGAGACAACCTAGTGGGAAGACACCAAGATTTATAGTGGTTCGACAACGAGGCTCTATCCTCGTTTCTACTCCACTCCTCGAGTACACCTACTCGAGATTTCCACTATATCCACAAGCTCCCTTCTCGGCGGAGAAAACCTTACAACGTTGCTTACATTATTTTCCGACACTAAGCTAAATGTCGACACCTAATCTTTAGCTAGGACCAATCTACACGACGTTGCCTACTTCACAATTTAACGACACAAGGCTAGATGTCGAGTTCTAATCGAAAGGTAGAACCAATCTTCACGACGTTGCCTACTTCACCATTTTACGACACAAGGCTAGATGTCGAGTTCTAATCGAAAGCTAGAACCAATCTTCACGACTCTTCACTTTGAAGCTAAGTGAGAACTTCACACAACACAACTACTAGTCACTTTAAAGTTTAGTGAGAACTCACAAGACACAACCACATCACTTTATAGTTTAGTGAGAACTCCTAATCAAATCTATTACAACTCAACTAGACTTATCCAAGTACACACATGTAGCTTGGATTTACACAACACAAATCCAAGCAAACACATATGCAATGGATGTACACAACAAATCCAAGTATTCACAAATAACTTGGATGAACACAACTAGTCCAAGTATTCATAAATACATTGGATTGACCTAAAACACAAAGGTATAATGATGAATATGACTAGCTCATAAATTCATCTTTATCACTACACTAGTGAGTGAGTGATCTTCTCATTGGACATGGTAAAGGAGGGGATCAAGAGGATAATCATATGTAAACATCCTTAACAAATTAAGTGATCATTTACTAATGATTATGCTATAGAAAATAGAAAGAGGGCTGAGAAAATCGTCCAAGAGGCTTGCTGGAAAATGAGATTTGACCCACTATTTAAAGGAGACAAAGTTACAACGGATCTATAACGGATACTGTGCACGGTACCTTATCTTACCCCGCGGTACCATATCGATAAGGTACCGCCTAGGTACTTAAGGTACCGCCACTAGACTCCGCTCCCTTTTTTGTCTTTTCGTAGGGTAAGAATATCTGAGGTATTTAAACCCTTCAAAGGATATTCTAACAGCATTTGGAATATGCCATTTTCAAATTTTCATTTTCCATTTTAATAAAACATTTTCTAAAAAAGAAAGTTTGTTGAAAAGTCTTTTGTCTTATTAGCAAAAGTGAGTTTTAAGGATAATCATTTTGATGATCACTAAGTATGATTAAGAAAGGTTAGTGATATGATTATTACCTTGATGATAGTGTTAGTTAAATAATTTATTTTGTGTTTCTACACTAAATGTGTTGTATGGTTTGTTGTGATCAAAACTAAGAAAGATTAGTTAACACTAATAATGTTTTTAGGCATTACTTGCATTAACAATCTCCCCCTTTTTGATTACGACAAACGATAAACTCATTTACGTATAAACACAAACTATGGAATTATTAACTAGTTTATCACTATCATTTCTCCCCCTTTGTCGTAGCAAAAAGGTTAGCATAAGTCTTTGAAGTGCATCGAACTTTGCTAGTAGCTCCCCCTTGGTGGTTGCTCCCCCTAGCTTGGGGCACCAAGTTTGTGAGCTAAGGTGACATGCTACACAAAGGTTAGTAGAAAGGAAAGAAACACCAATGTATATATGATCACTACCTACTAAGTAACTTGAGAGGGAGAAAGAGAAGAAATCTCAAATTAGAAGCAAGTATTTTGCTAAGTATGCCCAAAGAGGTAATTGACAAAATCAAACTTCAATAAAGTGAAGATGATAAGCTTGTCAATGGGTTAAAGCTTTAGAATTGATGGAATCACCCATAAGCAATTGTAAAAATTTAACCAAGATCAACTCAAAAATAGAACTAATTAGATAGCACACAAATAACACATAAGTTACAAAAAAAATACAACAAAGAGGATAGTCATACACATAGTATGAGAAAAGCAATAAGTATGGAAAATAAACCACTAAGCATAAGCTAGTCTAATAGTGATATTTTCCAAGATTGCAAAAAAAAAAAACTAAAAAGACGACGATGCATCATTCGAAGT
This sequence comes from Glebionis coronaria, assembly GCA_025667525.1. NCBI lineage: Eukaryota > Viridiplantae > Streptophyta > Magnoliopsida > Asterales > Asteraceae > Glebionis > Glebionis coronaria. The sequence goes on along the minus strand of CM046874.1, from coordinate 37,980,644 downwards.
TTTGTCCACCGGAACGAAAACTTGAATAGGAGGTCGAGTGAGGAGGAATTCAAGAAAATTTAACTTCTCATACACATTAGCAAGTTCAATTTGTTGAAAACAGCAACAATCACACGAGGATCCATGATGCAACACAAAATCGTTTGATGTGGGTATGGCATCAAACTTAGGGTTTGGTGGTGGTGGGGTAAAGGGTTTGGGAGTGTTTTCACAATGCCTTGTGAGGTTTGGGAAGGTGGAAAGGTCATTGAGTTGGGGGGTGTTGAAGGATTGTGGTGGTGGTGGAACATGTTCTTTTGCTCCGATGAGGTTTATGGTGTAAGTCTCATTCCAATACTTGATTGGAGAGAAGGTAGGGTTTTTGGGTGGTTTGGACGAAGATGGTTCATTCTTCTTAACCCAAACGGGTCGAAGCGAGATTTTCGGTTTCTTTGAAAGCTTGGATGAGCAAGCTTTGGGTGAGTGGGGTTGTGACAAAGAAATGTCAAGGTTAGGAATATAGGAGTTAGGCATTGTGAGAGTGTGAGAATGATATCTCAAGGTTATGTGAGAATGAATTCTCAAGGTTGGGGTATAAGTAAAATGTAATCAAGGTAAGAATTTGAATACAAAATATGTATTGTCAAGGAATGTTTTGTCAATTTGAGTAAACAAGGAATCTTGACTGGGAATAGGGTTTAAAGGTTTTGACCAAAAATTCGTCAAAAGCCACATTTCTGGCCGCGGTACCTTATGTGGTCCGGCGGTTCCATATCACTAAGGAACCGCGGGTCCTTAAGGAACCGCGGGTCCTTAAGGAACCGCGTCCAGTGGACTTTAAACTAAGTTTTTCCTGGGTTTTGGGAAAAACTAAGACTTTTTCAAAAAGTTGCAAATCTTGGAATTTTACCTCTATTAGAACCAAAATATGCTAGGGTTGCATAAAGCAACACATTCACAAAGAATGTCTTGACAAAGGGTGACAAAATAATTTGGATATCATTTTGAACCAATTTTAGTCAAGTTTAGGGGTTGTGATAGATTTAGGTTCAATTTTAATTTCAAATTAAAGTTGATTAGTGGCACAAAAGGATAGAATCACACAAAGCTAAATCCATAACACACCAACAAGAAACATTCATTAATAAGGAAACAAGAACAAAGATAAATAAAACTAACTAATACATAGCTAGCTTATCATAAAATCTAGATAAATAGTTTTCTTTGGCTTGTTGTTGTTGAAAACTCTTATTAAGACACCTCCATCATTCATCTCCTAGGAGGAGGCATGGAAAACAAAGTAAGCAAGAAATCTTGCAAACCCCTATGTAGTCCATACATATCCATCCTTAGGTTTTGGATGAGAAAGTGGTTGTAGAGACAACATGGACATCTAGAACCATGAGTTTGTTGAAACCCAAAGTAAGGATCACCCAAGAGGAGGGAAAGAGGGACACCCAAAATTGGGATGTTTGAGTTTGGTGGAGGTGGAGGAGGCAAGTTCTCCAAGGGTGAAGTGGGTGAAAGTGGAAGCATGTTCCCCAAAGGGGAAAAGGGTGAGTGTGGAGGTAAATCCTCCAAGGTTGGTGAAATTGGTGAGTTGTGAGGGGTAAATGGTGAAGTCACCAAAGTGTCATCAAAGATATTCCCAAAAGGAATGCTTTGGATTGGTTGAGGTTGTGGTGTCACTTCCAAGGGTGCACTTGGAGTAAAGGGTGAGGAGAGCTCATTCATTCTAGAATTGAATGAAGAGGAGGTAGAACCAATGGAGTGGTTAGTACCATGGGTGGAGGAGGTCTTGCATGGTGCAAGAGGTGGGGAAGGTGATGAAGAAATGAGGATAGGAGCATTCTCATTCTTGGGTGTAAGGAAAGGTGAAGAGTTAGGCTTAGCTACCTTAACCCTTATTTTGAGTGTTTTTCTTGGTGTGGAGGTCTTGGAAGTGTTTGAGGTTTTGGTACACACCATGGTTGATTAGGGTGGTTTAAGGTTTAGGGAAGTATGTTTGATGTGTGAAGAACATGCAAACAAGGTGGGTTTAAATGGTTGAGGGGATGATCCAAACTAGTAATGGGTTAAAATCATTTTAGGTGAATAATGAATTTAGATACCCTAGTTTAGGAAATGTGCAGTTTATTACTGAAAATCATGCAAGGTTTACACAAAATTAAGAAAACAGTGTAAAGCAAAGATGTTGTCGTGCACAGTGACCGGCGGTTCCTTATCTAGGACCGGCGGTACCTTATCGATAAGGAACCGCGGGTCAATATGGAACCGCGTCCAGAAGGTTTTCAAAAATTTCCCATTTCAGTTTTTGATAAACCCAGATTTTTCCCAAAGGTTTTACAAGCCAAAGTTAACTACAGATCATAATTTAATAAGCTAACTATCATATGGCATGCACAAAGCTATGTAAAACACAAACATTATTACAAGAGCAACATTTAGGATCAAAATAAGTAATAATCCAAACATGCAACATAAGTAAATAAACAACTAAACCAAAGTGTTAATAAGCAAATGTTTAACCATCAAATCCAAACTTTGACACAACTTCAAAGTCTTCACCTCCTTTTCTTTCCTAAACCCTTGATCATCTTTCCCAAATACTTGAACCCTTTTCTTGACTCCACTCGGTGTTCATGTAATTCTCCCCGGGTTCTAAGATTCTCACGATAAAGATGCTCCATATTGAGATCTTCAGGAACATCACTAGAAGGGTGAGGAGGAGGAGCTATGTCTTCAAAATCATCCTCGAATTGATTTGAGGATGGATGGGAGTTGCTCGAAGAGTCAAAATGAGAACTAGGACCGATGCCATCACCATCACTTGGTGGCATATCGGTGTCCTCCTCATCCGGATCTTGATGGTCGGATTTTCTCGAACCACGGTCACTTCTTTGCTTTCGTTGATACGCCTCTTGAATAGGCAACATAACCCGTTGAACCGGGTGAAAGCGAGAAAGATCGAGTTGAGGAAAATCTTGAACAACCCTTCTAAAGAGGCGAGTGAGAAGCATAGCATAAGGGAGGTTTGTTTTGGGTTTGGAAAGAGCATAATTTATACGTCGAGTGATGTAATATGCAAGATTGTACTTGGTGGAAGTAAATAGGCAAAACAACATATGCCCCATGCAAGCCGGGATATGATCCCGGTTCCCACCAAGACAAAACACATTTTCCCTAAGGATGTTTGCCCATTGGAGCATATAATTCTTAAGGTCGCTTGAGAGCACTTCATACCTATTCACATTTCGCACATTTGTATGAAGGCTTCTCACAACGTTTCCACTACGCTCTTTCGTGATGACTTCAAGGATGAAATTTAGATCAACTTCGGTGGTGTCATTTGGAGGTTTGTCGTTTGACTCCAAGAGAGCATCTAGTCTCCACTTATCTGTGAAACGACAAGTGCCTTCAAATGGCACACCAAGAATATCACCAAAGTCATCGAGGGAATATTGAATGATTTGACCATTCAACAAGAAACGGATAAAGATTTGGTCGTTGATTTCAAGCATGGAGTAAGTACTAAAGAACTCAAGAAGGAACAAGGGATAAATTACCTCGTCTATGTAAAGCAAACAATCAAACCCAATTAGCTCGAACATAGAGTTGATATAATTATCTCCCGCTATTCTTGAGTCAACAATCCTACCCTCATGGAAACAACGAGAGGAAAGGGATGGAAAAGCGTTTTGGAGTTAAGGGGAAACAAAGGTTTGAGAGATGTCGGGCATATAATCTCTAGTGAATTGATGATCTTTGTGAAATTGAGAAGGCATGATTAAGTACCTAAATACAAACACAAGACAATATTTCTCCAATCACTCATATGAAAATCAAAAAGGAAAACGAAAAATGAAAATGTGTTATATCAATTACTTGACAAACATAGGATTGAATCCATATCATTTTCATGTTCACAATGTGTCTATTCCATCATTGACCAAGAACACATGATCTATGTTAGATCAACAATGGATTAGAACATTGGTTTTTCAAAACAAGGTTTTTAGTTAAGCATTAACAATGTCATAACCTACTTGTTCATGGGTTCATCTCAAATCCAAAATTCAACCAAAATTATTTAGCCTATATTCGGATTTGTTCTATAAGTGGGTTTTAGTGAAATCTTAATGAATATGAAACTAAGGAATCATAGTAAAATAACTATGTCAACCCACATTCCTATTAAGGTTTTAATTCAATTTCAATTTTAAAAATCCCCAATTATGAAAGGATGAACCCTAGAACAAAATAGATGAAATTGAAAGAAAATACTTACAATTAATTGATGCTAGATGATGGATGAGTGAAACCCACAACTTGGAATCAATTAATTTGAGTGACTGAAGGTTTTGGAAGCTTCAACAATGGTGGAAAAGGTAAAACCCGTCGGCTGTGTGTTTTTGGGAGAGAGAGAGAGTTTGGTTTGAAAAAGAATAAAAAACACAAACTGGCGCTCTGACAAAAGTTACTGCCCGCGGTACCTTATCGATAAGGTACCGCGGGTTTTGAGCCGCGGAGATAAGGAACCGCCTACAGAGGCAGGTTTCTATCTCTGAAAAACGCGAAATTTTGAAAATCCAGTTTTTCTAAAATACTTAAAATTAAATCATGAGCCTTTTAGAATATCATTGGATCATCATAACACTAAGCAATATGCCTTAATGAAGGATTACGAGTTAAATCAAGATCGAAAAGAACCGAAACGGACAAACGACTACTCGTAGCAAAACGACTAAGTGGAGAGAAGTCAAGAGAAGTGAATCAAGACTAGGATCAATGCTCAAGGGATTAATGAGAATCTTCAAGTAGTAGAAACGAAGAGCTTGTGTCATATATAGTGGTTTAAGACGTGCCTTTCCGGCGAAATGATAAACGGCTTTGGTAATGAATAAGCACAAAGCAATTATTCAAGTCTAAACTAAGATCACTTTCAATAATAGTCTTAGTCTAAACTAAAATGTGAGCAAAGTGTTAATTTACTTTCTCTCCCACAAAGGGCCTACTAACCGTATGGGTGCAAACCATGGAAATCATGCTTGATACTTTAAGCTTCTACTAACTCACTCTACATCACCATAGTGAGTAAAGTATCCAAGCAATGAAGGTTTGAGAGGATAGAAGAAAAGAAACACAAACCACAAATAAATGTCAATGCAAGGATGCCAAGAACAAGCACATAGTCAAGTAATGATCAAAAGAATGATCAAAGGGTGTGTGGAAGAACGAGAGCGTACCTTGGCCACAAAGAGCAATCCATGAAGGAATAAGTGCTATGCCCAATCAATGACTATGATGAGTACTAAGTCTTCAAGGACTAGTATCATTCCTAATCATCTTGGTATCATTATTCAAAGATGTTAAAGATCAATGAAAATGATTCTTCTACAAGTGCAAGTAACTCAATCCATAACCAATTAATTGATTGATCTTCATGAGTACCTACACAAAGCAAGATGCAAACTAGTAGATACATTTCAAGAGTATATCTAAAATGCATAATGGCTACTAATCTTAAGTGGGATGCAATATTTTTAATTAAAAGACCTATTTTTCAAAGAAAACATAGTTTTGACCAAAGAGAAACTTTAGTACAACTAGACCTTCTAATTTGAGGAGACAATGGATCGATCCAAGTTTTAAAGTACAATATACTTCAAAGATCTTGAGTGACCATCACTCTGATACCAATTGTAGAAACTAGAAGGGGGAGGGGTTGAATAGTTTCTCTTCGATTGGTGACCAAATTAAAATTTCTTTCAATTTGGTTTGTATCAAAACTATCTTTTACTTAAATCTAAGTTGCATAATGATTAGGTTCAATTGAAATGCCCTAGCAAGAATAATAAGCAAGAATAATAAGCAAGTATAATAATAATGAAATAAGTAAAGAGAGAGGAAGGAGACAACCTAGTGGGAAGACACCAAGATTTATAGTGGTTCGACAACGAGGCTCTATCCTCGTTTCTACTCCACTCCTCGAGTACACCTACTCGAGATTACCACTATATCCACAAGCTCCCTTCTCGGCAGAGAAAACCTTACAACGTTGCTTACATTATTTTCCGACACTAAGCTAAATGTCGAGACCTAATCTTTAGCTAGTACCAATCTACACGACGTTGACTACTTCACAATTTAACGACACAAGGCTAGATGTCGAGTTCTAATCGAAAGGTAGGACCAATCTTCACGACGTTGCCTACTTCACCATTTTACGACACAAGGCTAGATGTCGAGTTCTAATCGAAAGCTAGAACCAATCTTCACGACTCTTCACTTTGAAGCTAAGTGAGAACTTCACACAACACAACTACTAGTCACTTTAAAGTTTAGTGAGAACTCACAAAACACAACCACATCACTTTATAGTTTAGTGAGAACTCCTAATCAAATCTATTACAACTCAACTAGACTTATCCAAGTACACACATGTAGCTTGGATTTACACAACACAAATCCAAGCAAACACATATGCAATGGATGTACACAACAAATCCAAGTATTCACAAATAACTTGGATGAACACAACTAGTCCAAGTATTCATAAATGCATTGGATTGACCTAAAACACAAAGGTATAATGATGAATATGACTAGCTCATAAATTCATCTTTATCACTACACTAGTGAGTGAGTGATCTTCTCATTGGACATGGTAAAGGAGGGAATCAAGAGGATAATCATATGTAAACATCCTTAACAAATTAAGTGATCATTTACTAATGATTATGCTATAGAAAATAGAAAGAGGGCTGAGAAAATCGTCCAAGAGGCTTGCTGGAAAATGAGATTTGACCCACTATTTAAAGGAGACAAAGTTACAACGGATCTATAACGGATACTGTGCGCGGTACCTTATCTTACCCCGCGGTACCATATCGATAAGGTACCGCCTAGGTACTTAAGGTACCGCCACTAGACTCCGCTCCCTTTTTTGTCTTTTAGTGGGGTAGGAATATCTGAGGTATTTAAACCCTTCAAAGGATATTCTAACAGCATTTGGAATATGCCATTTTCAAATTTTCATTTTCCATTTTAATAAAACATTTTCTAAAAAAGAAAGTTTATTAAAAAGTCTTTTGTCTTATTAGCAAAAGTGAGTTTTAAGGATAATCATTTTGATGATCACTAAGTATGATTAAGAAAGGTTAGTGATATGATTATTACCTTGATGATAGTGTTAGTTAAATAATTCATTTTGTGTTTCTACACTAAATGTGTTGTATGGTTTGTTGTGATCAAAACTAAAAAAGATTAGTTAACACTAATAATGTTTTTAGGCATTACTTGCATTAACAATATTCTTTCAAGAATTTCTCGCTAGATTCTAAATCTTTCAAAATATATCGTACTCAAGCACTACAACTAACCCTCAATAATTAGAGGGGGAGCATTAATATGTTCTATGGCCAACAAACGATTTCATTTTTACCCAAAGACTGGTTAATCCATTAATATCCAAAATATTAACGGTTAACATTTTGGAAAAGGGGAGAAAATGAGATTAAGGAGACTTGTAAATATACATGGCTAAAAATGAAAAAGACTTAATGGAAAATCCAATTTGATATGTGTTATGCACATGTTAAGGGGATCATTTTGATGTCAAAAACATTGAAGGTAAAAAACTCTTGATATTTATATCACAGGTACATCAGTGATTTTAAGAAATTTTCATGGTGACAAACACTTACCCAAAACACACTTAACTCATGACGGTTGTGGTGACAAAAGGGTGGTAGGATTAGGTATTAGTCCATTGATTCTTTCAGAAACGGGGGAATCTTCCCAAGGAAAATTCCATAGTTAGAATAGTAGTCCTTAGTAAAGATGGAGAATGGATTGTGAACGTAGCAGAATGTCGACCAAGTACTGATGCTAGCGCTGGAAAAATCACAACAATGTGCTAGTGATGATGTATTGGTAAGCATTGAAGGGTTTGAAGAATGAAAAAGAAATGTAAAGATAAAGGGTGTAAAGAAAGAAGCCCTCCTTACAACTTAGGCAGAAACCGGGTCAACACATCTTGAAGACAATAAAGTATCATGGACCCAGTGATGCGATGCACAACCCCTCCCAGCCAACTCAAATATCTCTCAAAAGATATTTGTTTTAATGTCACGGAGTTCAACACGTTATCTATCGGTTTATTCACTCCGAATAAATTGATATTGAAAAGGTGACAATCCTCTCCATCCTCCGCTCACCTAATCAAAATGCACTATTAAGTCTAGAGCCACGAGATCATCAAAAGTCTCATTAGGACACTTTTCAAAACAAGAAATTTTTTATGAGTCCTACGTAATATTCTTGTAATATTGCCAGGACATCTCAGTGATACGAAAGTATTACAACGAAGATGAAAATCCTGCTTGATCCTACATCAAACAAGCTCATGGTAGGTGATACGTGCAGTTCTTTAAGAACTAATCTTGTGATAACTAGAAAGAAATGATGGTTTGACTCTTAATTGAGATCAAACTTATTCCAGGGCCTCTACGCAAAATCCAAGTGATCTTGCCAGAACACTCAGAGTGGCACTCTTTAGTGTTCACAGTGATGAGTGGAAATCCTTCCAGTGTCAACATTAAACAGCACGACGGTAGGTGACAAGCAAGATTCTATTAGAATCGAGCTCGTGAAAACTGGAAAGCAACGATGGTGAATATATTAATTGAAACTCACTTGTTCCAGGTTCATGAATTGATGGCTTCAATCATGAGGATAAATTTTATCCAAATGATTCACTCTTTATGTTCGTAGTCAGCTTTAGATGGTCGAATAAACAGAACGGGTTTACCCACGAAATCTTGTCAAGGAGATCTTTAATTAGAGCTACCTGTCAAAAGTACAATATTTAATATCGTCCAACGGTCTTCACTGACCGGAGGTAAAATGCTACCGAATCAGAATAAAATGTCAAATCCATTTTATTCGTGTCTTATTATATTGCTGCATTTGAAGACGGTGGCGTTGGGGAGTACCAGATGAAGTCGTCCTCAAATACTTATACCTTTGGCACCAAATATTTCAACAAAATTCAAGAAAGCTCAACCTAAAAGTCTTCCGCTGTATCAACTCTGAATCTTTCAAGAATTCAACAATGTATACGTATGTGGGACATGAAGTCACGAAGAGGCGAACATCACAAGAAGGCGAAGATCGCACGTGAAAGGTTAAAAGAACATTATCTAAGCCAAAGCCTAATGGTAATCAACACATATTCACAAAAATGAAGAAAAAAATGAAGAAAAGAGAAAGTGGACTACGAGCACGAGAATGAAGATCTAACATGCTAGATATAGGACTTTGTAATTTGGAGTGACCTCCCTTAGGGGGAGATTTGTTGGACATACGTTTCTATAGTTAGAAAGTCTCGGTCACTCCAACAATGTAGTTAAGGTCTCGTAGTATAGTTTTAGTAACACATTAAGTAAGCCCGACCCATGAGCATGTTCATGGGCCGGAGGTCCAAGTCCATTTACGAACTTGGGTATATAAACCTCTTTCCTTCATGGAAAGGGGTGTTGGTTGTTTCACTTTTCTATATACATTTTACACATTTTCTCTCATCTTTCTCTCTCTACTTTCTCTCACTAGAAACATCAACCTCACTTGTGATTCTAGATTACCAATATTCTACAAAAATTGCTTTGTAAAAAATGAGTTTTTGCAAAATCTGGACATAATTTAATATACGTATATGTCATATGTATTCGTCGTAATTAGTAGCTTTGCGTTCTCTTCAAATAGAGCTTCGCAATGAGCTAAAGTATGTCCAAAACGGAGTTATTATGAATGAGATATCGTGTTTTAAAGTGGGACACGTGAAACACAAATGTTAGGAAATGAATTTATCCTACATCGCCTAGAAAAGGAAGTGAAAATGGGTTTATAAGGGAATCATGGTATTCAATGTCAAAATCTCTTTGGTTGGTTTTACTCCGACGCCAAAATGAGATTTTTTGGCCAAAATGAGTTCGAAGCTACTAAACTTGTGCGAGCCCGCGTGAACTACAGACACGAATGCAGCTCCGAAAGTTCGCCTATGCGCCTATCCTTTTGCTGCCAATTCGGGGTCTTACTTTCTTTCCAGAATATTCTGTAATCTATTTAGGAGTAGATTTAGCCTTATTGAATAAGTCTTAACATAATAAGTTTGTGTTTTATTTGATATATAATTCGTGTTATAGAAATAACATATTTGTAATTCAGATTATATTTAGCAGATGATCTTGTCTTGGTGACTAAGACAAATGTTCACTATATAATATATGTCTCATTTGGTTTTAATCATCAGAAAAACCGCAGTTTTTCTAGCTTTATCACTAAAATTATTCCAGCAATTCGTTGAGCAGAAACACGCAAAGCTTATGTGATCTTTCAAGCAAGTTTGTCTAGTCCATCTGTACAACAACTTTAAACGTTGTATCCTGAGAAACAGACAGTAAATATGTTTTAAAAAAAGCGTGTTAAACACGTGTCTCACCTTACTATAAATTGTTTTTTTATTGTTAATTATTTTGTATTATTTAATTTCTGTCAATTTAATTTCTATTATACCGTTTCCTTCATTTTTTACATACTTAAATCTCCACCTTTGCATCGATGCCATAAAACACGGCACGTTAACTTAATAGTTTTCAAATTTGTCCTATTTAATAAAATTTGGGATAAGAATATTTTAAGTGGCCATATCATTCCAGATTATAGTTTTACTTTTGCATTCGTCGCATATTCATTTTCTGTTTTAAAATACGGTACTCGTTTTGACATAGTACCGGATTCTCGAACCTGGTACCGGAATCTTTACGGGTACCGGTATACCTTTCGGTTCTGAGATCGTGACTCCATATTTTGTTCGACAAAAAATACGATACCTCGAAAATGATGCCGGTAAAGTATCAAAATGGCACTATACTCATCTTTATGTTTTAATATGTAAAATTTCGTCTATTTATCTTAATCTCACATCAATGTCTGAGCTCATGCATCAATTTTAATATTTATATTCATGCTAATAATAATAATTTACGTAGATTGTATTACTTAATTTTTTTAAGTGTCAAAATAGAAATAAACAATAATTTATGTCTTTATATGAATATTAATAATAATGTGTTTCGTTGATTTTTTTAATATTACATATATGTTGTATTTTTAAAATAGAAAATGGAAAAGAGTATAAAGTTAAAAGGTATGTTGTTTATTTTCTAAAATTACTAAAAAAATTGAAAAATTATAAGTTTACGTTTAAATCACTTAATTTATTTAAAATCCGATCACTAAAATTTTAATTAATCTCTCTCCTCTTTTAAGTTTAAATTTTAACAAATTTGACACATATATATTTGTGTGTTTTTAACAAATTTCTCCACCAAAATTTTTAATTTTAACTAAATTAAATTCAATTTTGACTTTGTTTTTCACTAATCACGTCACTTGATTTTGCTTATGTGCTAAAGTTAAATAATTTGATTGGTTCAATTTCTTTTTCTACAATACTAGTTTTAGTGCCCGTGCACGTACGACACTTGAACATAAAGGTTAAATTAAGTAATAATTTTGTTATTACGATTATATACATATATTATATATATGTTTTTTTTAACAAATCTAATGTTTATATGTTTGATTATGTTGTCTTTTTATTGTGCACCGTGTAAATTAATAAAACTCGCCTCAATATTTATTTTCGAAATTCATATTTTTTTACTTTCGATATATTTATTCTAAATAGTAATATGATAATTATTAATTAACAAACCATTTACATCAACCTTACACATACACGATTTATAAATTCTTAATTTTGTAATGCTTAATTTTATTCTATCAAACAATATTAAAATTTTAATTCTTAAATAGTTACGATTTTCATGAATCCCCAAGTTTTATATGATTTTTCATTATGTGATAATTTTAATTGATACTTTGTATAAATATTTGTTTCACAAAGATTGGACTTTATTTAACTGAAATACTATATATCATTTTCTACACATTGTGTGTTTAGTAACACGTAATGACCATGAAAAAATATATGTTATTGTAATTTATAGAATCCCATCTATTTATCTTCGTCTCACACCGATGTCTGAGGTCTTGCATTCATTTTGATATTTATATTCATGTAAATAATAATTTATGTAGATTGCATTGCTATACTTTGTTAAGTGTCAAAATAAAAAAAGAAAACAATTTGTGTTTTTATTTGAATATTTATAATCTAGTGATTCGTTGATTTTTTAATATTATATATGTTGTATGTTTAAAATATAAAGTCTAGAACATATAAAGTTTAAGGGGGTATTTTGTTTATTATATAAAGTTGCTAAAAAATATAGATTTTATAAGTTTACATTTAATTCCATCTAATTTATTTAAAATTCAACCAATAAAGTTTTATTAATCCCCTCATTTTTTTAAGTTTTTATTTTTATAAATTTGACACATATATTTTTGTGTGTTTTCATCAAATTCTTCCAGGAAAAATTTTAATTTTGACTAAATTAAAATCAAATTTGACTTTTTTCCACCAATCATATCGCTCAATTTTGCTTATTTGTCAAAATCAAGCCATTTGATTGGTCCAATTTTTTTCTACAACCTCCACTTTTCAATAAAATTCTCAAAAAGTCTAATTCTTTTATTATATAAACTAGTTTTAATACCCGTGCACGCACAGGACTTAAAAATAAAAGATAAATTAAGTAATAATTTCGTCATTTCGATTTTATATATATTATATATGTTTTTAAAAACATTTAATGTTTATATGTTTGATTATGTTGTTGTTTTACTGTGCACTGTGTCAATCAATATAAACTCACCTTCATTTTTATTTTTCAAAATTCATATTGTTTTTACTTTTGAAATTTTTATTCTAAATAGTTATATCTTATTTATGAATCAACAAACCATTTACATAAACCTTACACGTACACTATTTATATATTCATGATTTTGTAATGTTTAATATTATTTTATAAAACAGTATCGAAATTTTAATACTCAAATAGATATGATGCTTATGGACCCACAATGTAAAGTTTTACTTGATTTATTAATTAATATTTTGAATAAATATTTGTTGCACAAATGATTTAACTTTGTTTAAATGACATGTTAGCTATCTTTTTCTAGACATTGTGTGTTTAGTAACATATAACGACATTGGAAAATATATGTTGTCGTAATATGTAGAATCCCGTCTATTCATTTTTATCTTACACCGATGTCCGAGATCCTGCATTCATTTTTGTATTTATATTTATGTTAATAATAATTTACGTGGATTACATTGTTTAACTTTGTTAAGTGTCAAAATACATATAAACAATAATTAATGTTTTTATTTGAATTTCTATAATCATGTGATTTATTTATATTTTTAATATAACATATAGTTGTATTTTTAAAATATAAATTTAGAGGGTATAAAGTTTAAGGGGTATTTTGTTTATTTTATAAAGTTAATAAAAAACATGGAAAATTATAAGTTTACTTTTAAGTCCATGTAATTATATTTATAATTGAACCACTAATGTTTTATTAATCCACTCCACTTTTTTAAGTTTTTATTTTCACAAATTTGACACATATATCTTTGTGTGTTTATATCAAAATGTTCCATCAAAATCTTTAATTTTGACAAAATTAAATTCAATTTTGACTTTCCTCCACCAATCACATCGCTTGATTTTGCTTATGTGTCAAAATCAAGCCATTTGATTGGTCCAATTAATTTTCATACAGTCTCCACTTTTCACTAAAATTTTTAAAAATCTAATTCTTTTATTATATAAAAGAAGATTTACTTTTCATTAAAATAATCAAATAATCTAATTATTATATAAATAGTTTGGCGGCTTGCCAGTGCTTCAATCCCTAAACAAGCATCATGGGCCAAAATGTTACTCTGGGTCTCTGGCTACTACATACAGCAATATAATGAATTATTAGCATGAAAGAAAACCTAATACAATTCAAAATTTTCAACAATGGCATCCAGATTATACATTCGAACACATCGTTGCTTGAAGCATATGTTGAAGAAACATAAATTCTATAGCTTCTTTCGCTAGTTGGATGTCAAAACTGTTGTTCCATGGCTTCGAGTATTTTTTCCAACATGTTCTAGTCAATCAGATTAAGAGATTGGAAAGTACTACAATTCAGCATGTTATTCCTCTGAAGGGTTTTCGTTTTCCTCATTAGTTTCAGATTTATCACTAGACTTTTCACTAAACTTTAATATAATAGGCCTCCCAAGCAAATCCTGCACATAAATAAAGGGGTCCGTTATTCAACATATTACTATAACTCAGGGAAAAGCAAACACTAACTATATTTCTTTTGCAATTGTCGGGTTACCTTGCCATTCAAGGTTGATACCGCAGATTCAGCTTCCTCCTTTGTGGCAAACGAGACAAACCCATATCCAGCAGAGCTTCCTGAAGCGCTGAAAACAATCCTTGTAGACACAGGACTGAAGTCTGCAAAGAACTCTTTAAGATTTGTAGCCCTTGCTTTCCATGCAAGATTTGACACAAACAACTTATGGCGGGTTTCATTTGAGTAGGTTGGAGAGCGAGGAGGTGTAGGTTTTTTGAATGTCTTTGAATATTCAACCTTTATAATCCGACCCTCAACTTCCTGCGCCAAAAGAAATATTTCAACTTTAGAAAACCTAAACTGTACATGTTATTGGGAATCATTGAGATTTGATTTGTGCTCCGGAAGAGTGAACCAATGGTTTAAAACAGAGTAATGGAACAATTTTTTGAAAGTCAATCACTGCAGTCTATAAGAGTTCGCTGGGAATTGCAAGAGCCCGTAAAAAACCTTATGAAACTTTTCACTTTGATAGCTTGACAAATGATAATGGTACACTATGGATTATGAGTATCAGACAATAATCATAACACTCCTAACTAATGCTTAATTTTAACTTCTTAAACAAATCCGCCATGTTTTACTGCCTGTCCACTGAAATTCAAGCCTTCTACAAGTTAGCAAAATTTTGAGTGACCAAAAAGAAGTTAATTTGACCATCAGTGCAAGTCAAATGACGACAATTATACACAATTCTGATCTCTAGCTTACAGAATTCAGCACCGCAATTTTTTTCCTACTTCTAAAGATTCATGGGGTATCATGCATTTCAGCCCTAGCAAAACGCACCGCAATAAGCGGTGTTTGGATTAGCTTCTTTTTGTAATTGTGAATTTGTGACAATCTGATATAATCAGTTAATTCTGTTTTACTCTTTGCCAATGTTTTCCTTACTTATAAATCTACATGTAAATAACTAATACATAATCAGTGTCACTAATGTTACACTTGCTCCTTATTTTTAAAGGCCACTAACTATCTCGCGAATATACACTACAAATCTTCTTTTTTTCTCCGGGTAACCATGGTTTCTGACCTTTTCGCCGACTAATCCACATCCACTGTATTTGAAACCAACCACCACACAGACTCAAACCATGTTAAACCCTCCCTTTCAGAAGGTTGGAGTGGCCACTTCAAGGTTGTTTGCAATTGAACTCGAGACCTCACACATTTTAGAGTGAGTCACAAGCCTTTTTGTCACTCGGCCACCCTGGAGCGGTTATACACTACAAACCTACCTCACAACCATTCGGTCTAGGGAAGGATTTTCACATGGCATGAGATCCAAATCACAAATGGGCTATGAACCCTCTAGTTGTCGCACTAACTCCTAATTTGATCATTTTTTCCCTAGATAACTACAAACAAACAGAATAAGTTTCACTACACCAACCACTCGAACTCGTTATTCGCAGCTTAAAAACGCAATAAAAACAACAAAAACAGAACTTACATAGGAATCAAATTTGTCAATAACAGCAACAGCCTCTTCTCCAGAAGACATAGTAACAAACACAAACCCTCTCTTCCCATCTTCTCTTTTAATTATCTATCACAAAATAGATAAATATAAACACATATTTCCAACCTTATTAGTAGTACTAACAAAAGTGAGTTACTAAAAATAACCTCAACATCAGTGACAGTCCCACAGTCACTAAAGAAACTTTTAACATCAGAAGCACTAAAAGACCAAGGAAGCCCAACTACAAAAAGCTTCTTTTTCAACTCTTCTTTTTGGGTCTGCTGCTCTTCTTCAAGTGAAAGTTCATGTTGGGTGGTTGTTGTTGATGATGATGATGATAAGCAGCATTTTCGTGAAAGTGGAAGTGTGAGGGGGTAAAGATGTGTTTTGTGGAAAGTTAAGGGGGTGTAAGTGGAAATTGTGAATGAAAGAGATGAGTTTGTTGAATGTAAGTGGGTGTTTGGAGATGGTGGTGATGATGAAGGATGGAAATGTTGGAGGAGCTTCAGTGGTTTAAGTGCCGCCATTTTTGTTCTGTTCTTTAAGGATAAAGGTAATAAAAATATGTTTTTATTTGTTAGTGTTTTTATGTATGTTGGGTTGGGCTTTGACCTCTAGACATAATTTTAATATTTTATACAGTACATTATAAAAGCAGCCCAAGTCACTTCTTTTCAAATGAAAAACTTAGAATTTGTATAAGCTATTTAAGCCATGCTCGAAACTCAGAATTTGTATAAGCTATTTTTAAGTCATGCTCGAAATTGAAAAAACTCGAGATCAAGGTATCTCGGTCATTCATGAAAAGACCAAATATAGTCCTTATCTATTCTTTCCAGGAGAGGACGGGAGATTAATATATACTTTTTTTTACCATACATTAATCAATCAACTTTTTATTTTATTTTTTTAAAATTAAACTAGTTTTAATACCCGTACACGTACGGGACTTGAATATAAAAAATAAATGAGGTAATAATTTTGTTATTGCGATCTTATGTACTTATATATATTTTTACCTGATTTTTTATTATGTGATAATATTAATTGATATCTTTTTGGGTAAATATTAATTGCTATTTTATATAAATATTTATTGCACAAAAGATTTAAATTTATTTAAATGAAATTTTAACTATCTTTTTCTAGACATTTTGTCTTTAATAACATATAACGACCTTGAAAAATATATGTTGTTTTAATATGTAAAATCTCGTCTATTTATTTTCATCTAACACCGATGTATGAGGTCTTGCATTCGTTTTACTATTTATATTCATGTTAATAATAATTTACGTAGATTGCGTTATTTAATTTTGTTAAGTGTCAAAATATAAATAAACAATAATTTGTGTTTTTATTTGAATATTAATAATCATGTGATTTCTTGACTTTTAATTATTACATATATGTTGTATTTTTAAAATATAACATCTAGATGGTATAAAGTTTAAGGGGATATTTTGTTTATTTTATAAAGTTCCTAAAAAATATGGAAAAATATAAGTTTACATTTAGTTCTATCTAATTTATTTAAAATTCAACTATTAAAGTTTAATTAATCTGCTCCTCCTTTTTTAAGTCTTTATTTTTACAAATTTGACACATATATCTTTTTGTGTTTTTATCAATTTTTTCCACCAAAACATTTAATTTTGACTAAATTTCATTCAATTTTGACTTTTTTGGGCCAATCACATTGCTTGATTTTGCTTATGTGTCAAAATCAAGCCATTTGATTGGTCCAATTGTTTTTTTTACAACATCCACTTTTCAATAAAACTCTTAAAAAATCTAATTCTTTTATTATATAAAAGATATTTAATAAACGATAAACCGTGAAGTAATAAAAAATACATCATTTTAACAAGAATTAAATTATATTTCTAACTATGTACGAGTATATACTTTCGAAGAACTTGTTTTTTCTGAGAAAACATATATGATTCATATCACGGATCATATATGATTTTTTAATATCATATATGATTCGTGATACGAATCATATATGATTTTCTCAGGAAAAAAAAGTTCGTCGAAAGTATATACATATGCCCCTCGTTAGAAAGATGATTTAATTTTCGTTACGATAATATGTTTCGTTTTGCGTAACGATTAACGGTTTCTAAGATATTTAATTTTAAAAAATAGATATTTTTGGTAAATTAAAAAAAATAGATGTTTGTAATTGGTAGATGTGGTTTATATTTAAAAGAGTGTGTATACTGAACTTTTCCCTAACACTTACATGACAATATTAAGTTTGACAAAATTATATGAATGGTCTCTGTGGTTTGTCCAAAATTGCAATTTTCGTCCCTCAACTTTTAAAGTTGCATGGATGGTCCCTAACTTCGAAAAGAATAACACTCTTGGTCCCTTCTCTTAACTGGTGTTAAGTAACTCCGTTGGCATTTGCAACGTAAGTCCTTTTCGTTACCATTCGTTGCATCATCCATCATTTTCGAAAAAAAATAATTTTTTTAACTTTATATATTTTTAAAAGGGTTAAAAAATTAAAAGTTAATTTTTTAAAAAAGATAAAAGTTTAATTTTTCGAAAAAAAATAATTTTAAAAAACATAAAATTGATTTTTTTAGAAACATAAACGTTTAAGGGTTGAGCCAAATTGCATGTATCGTCCTAAACGTTACGAAAGTGCAAGGATCATCCCAGTTTAGAAACTTTAATGCAAGTTTCGTCCTTGTGGGAAATTTTTTTGGGATAAAACTTGCAAAATGGCTAAAACATTTGGGACGAAACTTGCAAAATAGTCAAACGTTTGGGATGAAAATTTGAAACATCATTTGATTTTAGGACGATATCAGCACTTTAAAAATATTTGGGACTAAATATATAAAATGGTCAAACTTTAAGGATGATTTATGCAATTCTCTCTAAATTTTATTTTATTTTCGAAAAAAAATTAACCTTTTTCGAAATGAAATGAAAAACAACGAACTTTTTTTACTATTTTTTAAAACTTTTTTTGATAATAACATAATTTGTTTTATGTCTTCGAAACTTAGTTTTTTTTAATTATATTTAACAAAAGTATTTAAAAAAAATATTTTTTTATTAAAATTAAACTTCTTCTTACATTTTAAAATTTCCATAAACTTAAATAAAAAAATAAGAAAAACTAAGCTTCGAAGACAAAAACAAATTATTTTATTTAAGAAAAAAGTTTTAAGAAATAGTTAAAATTTTTTTATTGTTTTTCATTTTATTTCGGAAAAGGTTAAACTTTTTTTTCGAAAATAAAATATATTTTTTTTTAATTTTATGTTTTAAAAAAAATAATTTTATGTTTTTTAAAATTTTTATGCTTTTTTAATATTTAAAATTTATAATTTTTTCGAAAAAAGTTAAACTTTCATGTTTTTTAAAAAATAAAATTTTACTTTTTAACCCTTTTAAAAATATTTAAAGTTAAAGAAATTAATTTTTTTTCGAAAAGGATGGATGATGTAACGAATGGTAACAAAAAGGACTTATTGTGCAAATACCAACGAAGGTTACTTAACACCAGTTAAGATAAGGGACCAAGAGTGTTATTCTTTTCGAAGTTAGGGACCAGCCATGCAACTTTGAAAGTTGAGGGACGAAAGTTGCAATTTTGAACAAACCACAGGGACCATCCATGTAATTCAATGCTCACTGGATAAATGTTAGTTGGCAATAAATAAACACAAAATTTATAGATTAAAATTAAAAATGCATTAAATAAACTTATAATTTATTATATATAAACATCATTTACTAGAATTAATATGTATTTTATACATTTTAATGTAATTTAGAAATTTTAAGTTCATTTATTAACCAAATCTTTGCCCAGTGAGCATTAATTAGCAAAACTCGAAAATATTTTATCCATGTTCAGTTTTGTATATAAAGTTGGCGGCATATCACTAACTCAACCAATGTGGGACTAATTGCTTTCCATGAAAAAGAAAAGAAAACATATAATATAGAGTTAACTATATTCTTTGTCTTTATGATTTTCCGAATATAACAGTTTAAAAGGTTCTAAAAAATAACGGATCTAGTGCAAATCCCGGTTAGAAAGCAAGGTATCGTTTGAGTCCCTTCGCTACAACTGACGTGGCGCTCGCTACAAACTCGTCGCGACCCTTGGTATCTTGCCGAAAACTCTCCAAACAAGCCCTCGTAGTGGCAGTTAAACAGAAAAAGACAAACACTTTCTTTTTTTCCCACCCGTCATATAACGGCTAAAATAATTTAATTTCAAAACTCTTTTTTAATTTACCTCCTTGTTCACTATAAGTACACTACTAACACATAACTTTTTTACACATAGTAGTACATTTTATTCTTTCGGCCATAGTCTCGTGAAAACTCCTCCTCTACTACGGCTCCTTGGGTCGGTTGACTCGCATCTGGTTGTGAAGGTGTGCCTTGATTCTGCCATTGACTCTCACATCTGTCCGGAGATATTTGTCTCCAACCCTTTCGTCCTCTACTCGGCCTGGGAGTAGCGGACTCATAGTAGTCGGAGAATTCACCTTCCTTTTCGCTTTTTTTTAACTCTCCCCATAAGTGAGGCGCGTCTTCACAGATCTTAGCTTCTTCTCGCGCTATTCCTCTTCGTGGAACTTTTCAGCTATTAAGGGTAACAACTGATCGTAATGTTTATTGCAAAAATCCCTGACGGTGGTGTCGGATGCTCGTGATTCAGGGTTTTTTGCGGGCTTGTTTGTATTCTCAACACCCGTGTTTCACACGGCGGACGTGGCAGGTGTTGGAGGATCTCGTGTCGTGGTGCTCATGTTTGGAATTAGATCTTTATGGAAAGCAGTTATGTACCGGGGCTCACGTATGGCGCCACTTGTTTGTACAATAATCGGTCGGGGTCGAGTACGGACCAAAGCACTTGTTGAAAGGTACTTAGATCCCTTGAGTTGTGGTAGATCTTGTACTATCAAGAGATGTGGTTGACGATTTCCTGCACAAGTAAAGTACACTATTAGTCCTTACCGTGGGAACGAACCCCACGATTAGACTTCGTCGTAAGAGTAAGTATTCATATCTTCCGAGGTTTATATGTGTGTAAAGATGAGTGAGAAAATCGTACCTCGTTTAGAGTGCAAGTAGGTACTATTTATAGAGGAAAGTATTGGGTCTTTCCTCATTTCTTGAATAGTACTTGGGAGTGGGACTTTGTGGTCCAAAGGCCCATTTGTCTGTTTGTAGTCTAATCGTGACCTACGGATCGGCTCTTTGAGGGCTTGTCCGCAGGGGTCTCGGACATGCTTGTTGGAAGTGTGTCCGGCATCGCGTTACGGGTTTGTTTGCTAGGAGCGGATCCGTTTGGAGCTTTAGCCATCGTGGTGGGATTTTGTGTACTTGGTTCTAGGCACAAGGTTTGTTGTATGGTTTTAGGCCCAATGGGCCGTGTCCATGTTATACGCCATCAACAATAAAGCATGATCTTCATCCTAGAATTTTACCTTAATATTTGCTAAATCAAGAATGATTTTGTTGAACTCATCCATATGCTCGAAAATCTTTCATCTAGTCGGCATGTAGAATGTTTACAACTTCTTCTTCAGGTAAAACTTGTTGGCCAATGACTTTGCATGTACAAAGTCTCGAGCTTTGACCAAACCCCCGTTGTAGTCGTCTCACTGGTAACCTCTCTCATAACCTTGTTACCTAGACACAAAATCATGGCACTATGAGCTTTCTTGTTGAGCTTAGATATCTCATCAGCTTCCATATCCGCGGGTAAAGCCACCATGGTTGCTTCACATTTATGTTGAATTAACAAAGCACGCATCTTGGTTCTCCATAACTCAAAATCACCAGTTACATCGAATTTCTCAATGTCAAACTTGGCTCTCGTCATTCTTTATCCCTTTGTTGATTTGCTAAACCTTATGAAAAACCATGGTTCTAAATAGCGCGCTATATCGCACGTTGTAGTGAGCTAGAGCATGAATCGTGGCCTATACGTTACGAAACAGACTAGAGCGTCGTCTCTAGGTGTATCCTGATAAAACGCAGCATAAAGCGTGATTTAGCGTGCTATAGCTCGTAGATTGGCGCTTTATTTTGAATCTTTTCGCAAATTTATTGGAATTGAGCTTGTTTATTAGTTTTGCGCCATTTATTAGACTTAGGCTTAGTAATTCTAATATGAATATAAATTTTTGAGTAACTAAAATCTAATTTTATTTTAAATTTGAATTAAAGTCTTGCACCATTTTGTATCATGTAAAGATAGTTATTAATTAACATATTTAATTTCTTATGTATACCGTCTTTTGTAAACTCGCTATATAAATATTAATTTATAAATAATTTGGGCTGCTATATATCACGCTTCAAAAAACGTCGTAGCTTCGCTATAGCTTATGTAGCTTGAAGCTTGGAAATACCGCTACGCTCCAACCTTATGAAAAACCCTCACAATCATAAATTAACAAAGTCCCCTTGTGTTAAAACCTTCAAACATAATACTACCCTTTTTCTATTTATTAAACCAAACAAACTTTGCAATATTATTTTAACTCTTGAACCCAATATATTAGTTTAGCCTAATAAAAATAAATAGACCCACGCTTAATACAAACCCTTCTCAGTTTTGCAATGTGTGTCGACCTTTTATAACAAAAAACCAATAATCCTTGTTGATTTTCTTCTTTCTTCCTCACTGTGTCTAATAACAACAATGAAAAAAAAACACCACACACAAATATTCGATCTTCTGTAACTTATTTGTCGATCTGAACTCGATCAACAAGAATGCTCACTTCACGATCGATCCTAGAACCAGAGAAACTTGTGAACCTGTCTTTGATACCACTTGTAGGAGATGAATCATACAACCTAGTTACTAGAAGCGGATAATGATTATTGAGAATAATACACACACCAGCAGTCGATAAAAAAGTAAAGAAGCACAATGTATAACAATATAAGGGGTTAGGGTCAACTTTTTCGACCCTAGAAGACAACAATTTGACCCTAGTGGACTAGGATAGACTATGTCGACCCTAGATTGTGGATACATGATTTTCGACCCTAGAAATCTAGGGTCGACTTTGCCCTTTGAAACTAGGATCGACAAACGGGCCCCACAGCTTTTCCGAATAATGGATTGACCAGGTTTAGGGTCGACACCATCTGTGTAAATTCGGATCGACATAGTTGACCCTAAGTATTTATAACTAATAAACTTTTTAACTAAATAAAAATACTTTTTCAATTAAGTAAAGTAAGTAAATAAAAATCTAGGGTCAACTTTTTCGACCCTAAGTTTCAAAGCCAGAGGTTGACCCTAGATTAATTATAAATTCTTTCTGTTAAAAATACTTTTCAAAAAAAATTATATAAAAATATAGGACAAGTCGACCCTAATTGTGAAGGAGAAGTCGACCCTAGAGGTTACAATAACAGTTGGAATACGCACTTAGGGTCGACTAAGTAGACCCTAAAAGTTAGAATCTTGAAATATATGAACATTCAAGGTCGAATTAGTCGACCCTAGAAGTACCTGGGGGTAAAAAAAACTAGGAATTTTTGCAGTTTTCAGATTTTTTCCATAAAAATCTACAATTCAAAATGGCAGAATTCGGCAAAGCCACAATACGGTATAATAACAAATCTTTAAACGTTACAATACCACAATACAATAAATTATCAAACGTTAAGATATAATATTCATCAAAACCACTTATATATATCCTAAATCAAATGTTTCACACACGCTACAAGTCTCAAACTTATTACACATAATAAGATATAGAGTTAATTACATTTTTGGTCCTTATGGTTTATCGAGTATAACGGTTTTGGTCCAAAAGTTTAAAAAGTAACGGATCCAGTGCAAAACCCGGTGACCCGTAACACTTTTGGTCCCAGTGTGGGACAACAACCGTTATACCTGGCAAACCATAAGGACCAAACATGTTAACGTTGGGACCAAAAGTGGTACGGGTCGTCGGGTTCTGGACTGGATCCGTTACTTTTAAAACTTTTGGACCAAAACTGTTATACTCAACAAACTATAAAGACAAAAAATGTAGTTAACTCTAAGAAATACTACCACTCGAACGTCTACTCGTCCTCGTCAGAAAAGTCAGGGTTAGGGTCAACTTGCTCGTCATCCTCATTTTGCTCGTCACCCCCTGATGGGTACTCGACACTGTTTTGGAGATCCCTATCTCGACCAAACTCATCATTGTTCTTAAAATCGTTCATATGGGGATTCATGATTAAGCGGGAACTTTTGGATTGAGAATTTAAAGTAGAGGCGATACAATGAGTTGAGTTGAGGACGGAACGATAACAATTGTTAAAGTTATTATTGGTGATGGTAGGGATAGGAAATGTGCTTGTATATGAAGGTTGGAGTGGTTGGAGATGGCCGATAAAAGGTGGTTCAGATGGTCGGTGAAAGCATGTTAGAATGGTTGATGAAAGGGAAGGGGGGGGGGGGGGGGGGGGGGGTTGGAGTAACTGAGCCTAATTAGGAGCCAGTTGGGGCATAGAACTAGGTTGAGGCGGGGGTACTAGGGTTATACGTTAAAGTTTCAAC
This sequence comes from Glebionis coronaria, assembly GCA_025667525.1. Lineage (NCBI taxonomy): Eukaryota > Viridiplantae > Streptophyta > Magnoliopsida > Asterales > Asteraceae > Glebionis > Glebionis coronaria. The sequence goes on along the minus strand of CM046874.1, from coordinate 37,956,222 downwards.
GGATGAGTCGATGGGTACTAGGGTCGACTCCCCTTTGTAGTTTAGTGTCGACTTTGTCGACCCTAAAAGTAATATATTTTATTTTTTTGATATCAGATAGATTCTAGGGTCGACAAATAGATATAAATTTAGGATCGACATAGTTGACCTTAAGGTTTGTGGTGCCTTAGGGTCGACAATGTCGACCCTAAATGTATACCGGGAAAACCAAATATCATGGCGGGTTGTTTAAAATTTTCACTAAAATTTTTCGCTAAGTGGTTGGAATTTTCGGGTAAATTTAGGGTCGACTTGCACTTGTAATTTAGGGTCAACAATGTCGTCCCTAACTGCTTTACATATACTTGACCTTTATACCTACTATGTAATAAAATTAATAATAAAAATCAAAATAAATTATTATAATTAATATTAAATAAATCAAAAATTATTTAAAATATTTATTAAATTATTTTGAATTAGTTAAATATTATTTTAAATAGTTGTAAATTATTTAAAATACTTATAAATTATTTATATTATAAATAATTAAAATTAATAATAAAAATCAAAATAAATAATTATAATTAATATTAAATAAATTAAAAATTATTGAAAATATTTATAAATTATTTTTAATTAGTTAAAAATTATTTAAAATAGTCTATGTACTAGGGTTATACGTTAAAGGTTCAACTCATGAGTCGATATGTTACGGTTATACGTTAAAGGTTCAATGGATGAGTCGATGTACTAGGGTTATACGTTTAAAGTTCAACCGATGAGTCGACATGTTACGGTTAAACGTTAAACATTCAACGGATGAGTCGATGTACTAGGGTTATGCGTTAAAGGTTCAACAGATGAGTCGATGTACTAGGGTTATACGGTAATGGTTTAACTAATGAGTCGATATGTTACGGTTATACGTTAAAGGTTCAACGGATGAGTCATTGAACTAGGGTTATACGTTAAAGGTTCAACTGATGAATTGATATGTTACAGTTATACTTCAAAGGTTCAGCTGATGAGTCGTAATACTAGGGTTATACGTTAAAGGTTAAACGGATGAGTCGATGTACTAGGGTTATACGTTAAAGGTTCAACGAATGAGTCGATGTACAAGGGTTATACGATAAAGGTTCAACTGATGCGTCGATATGTTACGGTTATACGTTAAAGGTTCAACAGATGAGTCGATGTACTAGAGTTATGCGTTAAAGGTTCAACAGATGAGTCTATGTACTAGGGTTATACGGTAATGGTTTAACTGATGAGTCGATATGTTACGGTTATACGTTAAAGGTTCAACGGATGAGTCAATGTACTAGGGTTGTACGTTAAAGGTTCAACTGATGAGTCGATATGTTACGGTTATACTTTAAAGGTTCAACTGATAAGTCGATATACTAGGGCTATACGTTAATGGTTCAACGAATGAGTCAATGTACTAGGGTTATACATTAAAAGATCAACTAATGAGTCGATGTACTAGGGTTATACGTTAAAGGTTCAACTGATGAGTCGCCATGTTACGGTTATACGTTAATGGTTCAACGGATGAGTCGATGTACAAGGGTTACACGTTAATGGTTCAACTGATGAGTCAATCTGTTATGCTTATACTTTAAAGGTTCTACAGATGATTCGATATACTATGGTTATACGTTAAAGGTTCAACGGATGAGTCGATGTACTAGGGTTATACGTTAAAGGTTCAACGAATGAGTCGATATACTAGGGTTATACGTTAAAGGTTCAAATGATGATTCGATATGTTACGGTTATACGTTAAAGGTTCAACAGATGAGTCGATGTACTAGGGTTATACGTTAAAGGATAAACTGATGAGTCGATATGTTACAGTTATACTTTAAAGGTTCAACTGATGAGTCGATATACTAGGGTTATACGTTAAAATTTCAACGGATGAGTCGATGTTTTAGGGTTATATGTTAAAGGTTCAACGGATGAGTCGATATACTAGGTTATACGTTAAAGGTTCAACTGATGAGTCGATGTAATAGGGTTATATGTTAAAGGTTCAACTGATGAGTCGATGTACTCGGGTTATTCTTTAAAGGTTCAACGGATGAGTCGATGTACTAGGGTTATACGTTAAAGGTTCAACGGACGAGTCGATATCTTACGGTTATACGTTAATGGTTCAACTGATGAGTCGGTGTACTAGGGGTCTACGTTAAAGTTTCAACCGATGAGTCGATGTACTAGGGTTATACGTTAAAGGTTCAACTGATGAGTCGATATGTTACAGTTTTACGTTAAAGGTTCAACGGATGAGTCGATATACTAGGGTTATACGTTAAAGGTTCAACGGATGAGTTGATATGTTACAGTTACACGTTAAAGGTTCAACGGATGAGTCGATGTACTAGGGTTATACGTTAAAGGTTCAACTGATGAATGTTAACTAACTGTGATGAATGTTAACTAATCGTGATGAATGTTAACTAATCGTGATGAACGTTGGCGGGAAAAAGTTGTCATTAAAACATTGGCGGGAAAATGTTAACCATTTTCCTCACTTTTTACCACAAACAGACAATATGTTATCGTTATAACCACATACACTCCTACCAACACAACCACCACCAGCTCACACACACACTTAACATCATAAACACATTATTATTATGAAGATTTTGGAGAATGAAGCTTTTCGGTGTAGTTGTGGTCATGGAGATGTATTTCTTCGAGAATCGTGGCAAGCTGAAACCCTTGGTAAACAATACTATGCTTGTCCACATTCACCCATGAAACCTCCAATTTCATATGGATGCAAATTTTTTATCAAAAGACAAACGAGTCAGACTACTAGTCATTTCTCTTGGAGCTTCATTGAGTTTTTCTCCTCCAAGCTCTTCTTCGAGACCTCAATGACTCCAATTTATTCTTCAAGCTCTTCAATGTGTGCAAACTCTGCACTTGAATGGAAAGATATAGTTACTCGATAAAACAGTAAAACTTTATAGCCATCCCGATAGGCACACAGTGGATTCAACTGTACTACTTCACGAACATTACGATGACATGGGGAACATTAGTTTGAACTAGTTTGTGATGTGTTCGTTTTCGTGTTTATGATTCTATTATCGTTGTAATATCTATGTTTAATTAAACGCATGTTTAAGTGTCCGTGTCGAATAAAATTACGTTTAAGCGTGTCTGTTTGTAAGTCTCTCATGTGTTTCTACAAGGGGTATGTGTAATATTAATGTTTGTTGTAAGAAAGTCTCAATGTGTAATCATCAAAGATTTTAGTTTGGATATAATTTGTTAAAACAACATTAGTAACTAGATTTCATTAAAAATGCTTTTAGAAGAACTATATTGTTCAATTGTCATCATTATATGCTAATTATGATTTACAAGTAGGACAATAGTTTTTTTATATAATAATTGTATTGTAAATAAAAAAATCAACTGGTCGATATTTTATAATTATAATATTTTTTTAAAAAATATATAAGGGTTTTTTTTAATATATATAAAGTTTTTTTAAACAGTATTTTTACATTTTTTATATTATTTTTAAAAAAAAATTAATATTAATTTTTAAATTTTTTTATATAAATTTTGTTATATAAGATTTTAAATGTTCAATTTTATATTTAAAAAACTAAGATTTTTATTATATATATAATTTTAAATGTACAATTTCTTTTAATCTTTAAGGTTTTTTAAGTAGTATTTTAGGGTCGAAATTGTCGACCCTAGATTATATATATATATATATATATATATATATATATATATATATATATATATATATATATATATATATATATATATATATATATATATATATATATATATATATATATATATATATATATATATATATATATATATATATATATATATATTAATTTTTTTATATAGTTTGATATAGATATTATATTAACAAAATAAATAAAGTTAAAAACTTTGGTCAAAATATCTAGGGTCGACATTGTCGACTCTAAATTTTTTATATATTAAACTTTTATTTTATGTTTTACTTAATTTATTTATAAATAATTTTAGATGTATTTTAAATGGTAAAACTGCGGGAAAATAATTTTATACACTTAGGGTCGACTTTTTCGACCCGAAAAGGTCGACCCTAAATATTTCCTTTGACTTTACACTTTTGTAGAACAGTGGTGGGCCTCGCGTTCATATAGGGTCGACTTGTCGACCCTAAATTATTCTCGACCCTAACCGGTTGTATTGTTGTAGTGTATATCCCTAACTGATTACCGATTAGTATTGAAAGAATGACGTGAGTTAACCTTCCTCCTCACCGCATTTTATGGAGGTGAGGGGGAAGCGACTCTTACAATGAGCTACGGGTTGAGTTTGGGACCAAGCAAATCTATCCGACCTTTATACTTAGCTAAGATAGGAAACTTTACAAATAACCTCTAGACATCGACATAGGCTAATAAAGACTAAATCATAACTCGGGACTAGCGATGTAACTTACCCTTCCTTTTATCTTTTTCTCCATAGTTGACAAGTGTTATTTTTTTCCGACTAATCCATTGGGTTTAAGATCGCCACACAGACTTAAACGATCTAAAAAAATTTCCTTTTAGAAGGTTGACGTTACCATTGAAAGTTGACGATCAGTGTTTCAAAATGAGCAAAAAGGTGTACAACAGATGACTTAAGTTTAACATCTGCGGCCATAATCTTGTTCATACATCAGATATGAACCTAAGTAACGTTTCACAAATTAAAAACGAAACACTTTTGTCTTGTATTCAAAAGATTGTACGTTCAAACGTTACAAATAATCATTTGCAAATGTAATACGTGAATTTTAAAGCCTAGAAGCATTCAAGCACGCTGTCGGACTAGTCGTTGGAAAATGTGGCGATAGAATGTACGATGAATACAGTGCTTGTGTGATAAAGCATTTACACGCTTTAGAGACGGCTTTGATATCTTATAATCTCCTTCAAACTAAAAAAGATGACAATTTATATCAAACAAACATGGTTTTTGGAAGCACAAGCATTAGTGACTTTCACTTTGTAATGTTTGAGCTTCTTGGTCCAGATAAGCCTGGACAAGCATTTGGTTATGGGACCGGAGTTACTAAATCTAAAATCACCAAGTTAAGTATGGATTTAAAACGATCAAGAAAAGAAAGCTTACTAGATGAAAATCGGCTATTGTTAGATAAAATTGAATCACAAGGACGGAAAATAGAGTCGCAAAACAATCAAATGAAGATTATGGAAAAAGATGTTAGTGACATTAGAGGGGAGTTGAATGTTTTAATGGCTGCGTTTAAAGAGCTATATCTTGCTACAACATCCAAAGATCAAGAGACATTCGATGACGCCCAGGTTAGATTTTAAGACATTTTATCTCATCATTTTCATATTTTCTAAATATAGCTATATCTTATATGTTAAAACTTTAAAAAAAAAGACAAGATATATTGTTTGAAAGCGGTTACTGGTAAGAAAGAGAACACACACACAAAGATGTACAGTAGGTATCATGAAACTGGGTACAACAAAGGGATGATTAACTAGTTTGCATTCCGGAAACCACACACAACCTACAAGTATTGGTAGCAAATATTTGAACAGTTTAGCATAGCATGAAGAGATGTGTAGAGTAACAAGAAAAACAGATAAACTATAATTGCATTTCAATTTTAATCCTTCCCATATGTCCTAAAGTATATGCACTTGAAAATAAAAAGATAAACTGAGCAAGTGCATACACTTCAGATTAATCGAGTCCACCCATAAAACGTACAGAATAGAGTGACTGCTAATACAAAGAAGAAAAAAAATTAGGCAGAATATAAAAAATTAGACATATTGAACTCCAGTGCATACTGATGGTGTTTTAATAGCATACCATGGCATGATGGATAGCTTTGGCGATATTTCACCTGCAACAAATTGTATGTAGATATAAGAAATAGACATAAAACACAAAGAGGATAAATAGGGACATCGAATATGCGAAGAACATACCCACAATAACGAAACAAATGGTTACTCGTATTGGTTAGTTGACCGTGCCTTACACATTTACGTTACAGCAAAATTATTCAAGATACCAGAATTACAACAGGGCATAGGTCAAACGGCAGTGGATAAGTTTAATGTCTTAGACTTTCAGGAGGACCAACAACAACAACAACAACACAAGCATAATCTACCCGATTTGTGGCAGAATTTGTGGCAATCTAGTATCCAAACATCTTCTAGAGGAGTTCATAATCGGCAGGTGAATCCTACATACATGCAAGAAGATTGATTAGATATGTCAAAAAGTAAGAAGATGAGGCTCGTACGAGAGATCGAAGTTGTGTTAGTTTTACTTGAAAACCCAAAAAACTATTAGTTTGTGGTATTAAATGTTAAATGTTTGATCAATAAAGTTTGTTAGTTTTACTTGTTTGTCGTACTGAATGATTATAAATTATTGCCAGAAAGTATATACTTGTTTGTGGTATTACAGATTTATGAAATATGAGATCTTTTATGTAATTTCTTGTTAGTTTTGAAAGTATATTTTTATGTAATTTCTGGTTAGTTTCTAGATACTATATTCACAAATATTCACAATCTGTCCACACTTATCCACACTTTGTCCACATTTTTAGGTGTGAATATTTCACAATGTTTTCACACTTTTAATTGTAGGAAACTTTTTAAATTTTGCCACACTTTTAAGTGCGGATATTCAAAGAGTGTTTCCACACTTTTAACTATGGAGATTTAGATAACATTTCCACATTTATATATGTGTTAAAATTAGTCACACCCCTTATTGCCACATATGAGCAAGTGTGAAGATTATAATTTTACACATTTTTAAGTGCGGACAATTGGCCTTTTAAATGTGGAGACTTCGACTCTTGTTTTGTAGTGAACATGGCTTTCAAGCATTCACATTTTCACGGAATCAATTTGAAAATGAATATCAAAATGTATTTCAAAACATGGGATATGGTAAAGCAATATTGAGGGTTCGGGATTCCACATGAATAATGCAGGGCTCGATGCTTTTGATCAAATTACCAAAGGTGGTGCCTATGTGTCTAGCCTATGACATGTTTGTGTACATTGTTTGAAATTTTCAGTACATTTTCATTGTTACATGTAAAAGATTGAATAATTTACTCCTAGCTAGGTTAAATCATCCACTTAAGTTGATACCATCCTGACAAAACACCATTTTTCAAACACAATCAAGTGATTTCCACCCTTTTTCAAAAGTGAAAGTGAAGTGATCAGAAAATGTGCCAAAAGCTCAAGGCCCACTTATAATAACCATCTCCTTATTCCTTTCTTCACTAGCTTTTATACATCAAAGATAAAGAACAAAAACATTTGTGTTCTAAAGTCTAAACCCTCTCAATAACTACCACCCTCCAAAACAAACATGGCAATGAGCAACAATGTCATTGGAGGCATCAACTTCGTGGCCATGTTGCTCTCCATCCCAATCATTGGAGCTGGAATCTGGCTAGCAAGCGAAGACGACAATGCTTGTATCCAAATCCTACAATGGCCCGTTATAGTTCTCGGTGTTTTGATCTTGGTTGTAGCCATAGCCGGGTTCATTGGAGGGTTTTGGCGAGTTTCATGGCTCCTTGTATTCTATCTTATTTCCATGCTTGTACTAATCATCTTGCTAGCTTGTTTGGTGGTTTTTGTGTACATGGTAACTATTAGGGGTGCGGGTCATCCTGAGCCGAGCCGAGCTTTCTTAGAATACCGGCTTGATGATTACTCGGGGTTTTTAAGACGACGAGTTAGAAGCAACTATAAATGGGATAAAATCAGAACTTGCTTAAGTTCTACTAGTTTATGTGCTGAATTAAATCAAACCTATCGCATGGCTCAAGATTTCTTCAATTCACACATTACACCATTACAGGTTTGTACTAATCACATTTTTATCATTTTTATCATTTTAATCACATTTTTATCATTTTAATTACAGTCAGGATGTTGTAAGCCTCCAACGCAGTGCGGGTATACTTTTGTAAACCCGACATATTGGATAAGTCCAATCAACAATGCAGCTGATATGGATTGCCTAAACTGGAGCAATGAGCAAACTGAGCTTTGTTATGGTTGCGATTCATGCAAGGCCGGGTTGCTTCAGAATCTGGAGAAGGAATGGAGGATGGCTAATATAATTTTGATCATAACGCTTGTAGCTTTAATATGTGTTTATTTGATCGGGTGCTGTGCATTTCGCAATGCAAAAACTGAAGATCTCTTTCGCAAGTATAAGCAAGGCTATACGTAATTAACTTGTTGATCAAGGCAAGAAGGTTTTTATGTAACTTGTTGATCAAGGGGGAGGTTGTTATGCCTAACTTGGGAATTTGGAGATCGATCTGTACCTTGTGAGATATTGTATTCCTCGTGAATTAGCAGTGAAAATGAGGTTTTGATTTATGGAAATGAACTTTGTTTAATGGGATTTGTGTTCGTTTTTTCTCAAAAAATATCAAATATTGTACAGTGCTACGTATTAATTACTATTTAAATAGTCGTAGAAAGTAAGCCAACAACAATTTGCGCCACTAAACTCTAATCCAAAAAATGTAGTACTTCAACACTGGTGACTGGTGCATAGTTACAGAAACCACTTTCGTAATAACAGGAAACATTAGTTCGTAAATTGTGGATGACTGCATCGGGTTGAGTGTCTTGATTGAGGGTAAAAGAAAGGAATAAAAGTGAAAAAAGAAATCATAAAGTAACGTGATTATAGGAGCACACCGAAAGTAATAATCATTTATATAATAATAATCAGAATGCCTCTGTAAATCTAAGAGCTCATGATAAAACGTCCCGCGGGAGATGTTTTTTTTTCACGACGTCACATGAAAACGAGACACACCTTATTGAGAGCCGAGTTTTGGAGTTTTGAGCCGTAGTTGCTAGCTGAGATGGTCACTTGAAAACGTCACCCTATTGCGCGAGGCACGCTACCGAGAGCTGAATTTTCGTGTTCTCGCGTCGTCATACACTTTTTTTTTGAAAACGTCACAAATATACTAGGAAACCACTACTTAGTGTTATGATGAGTTTTGATGTTATGATAAAAAGTATTGTTCATTTTTTATCCGCGGATTCGATGTTTCTAGCGTTCTAAATATCTAATTATGAAATGATAAATTTTAAGTGTTTATCATATACATATATCTTTTGGGTAGTCATTACATGTTTCAACTTTCAATGTTTGATTAGTTGGAAGAGTGGGGAACGGGTAGCTGGAGGCTGGGCCGGTAGTTTTTGGTGTCACCTTGTTATTGGCATATCACTCCTCGACTGGCGTCAGAGGGTCTCACGCCAACTCCACCTGCCGGCGCCAACACTGTTCATCTTTTTTTAAATTCAAATAATATAGCTGTTGGAGGGTTTTTTTTTGCAATTTAAAAAAAATATCAAAACTAGCTGTTGGTTTTGAAAAATATAGTCGTTAGGTTTTTTTTCAATTTATAAAACAAAACCCAAATCACTCTATAAATCAAATCCCAAACCTTTACATTTTAAATCTCATATATGTCTACTACTTTTAATTTTTTCATCACATGGATCATTACCAAAACACCGTCGACAAATAGAAAAAAATATTCTGGTAACGCTCATGAACGTTATGCTCGAGGCTTAACGGAGTATGAGACATTTGTGGCAATGTGTAATCAAGGAGCCGGTGGATCGGGGGTCGGGGCATAGGAGGACATATATACCTCGTGAACGAGAAGACGCGATTTAAAGATTGCTAGGTGACTACTTTGGCTATGCCGAAACTCCTACAAAATATACGGAAGAGAAATTCCGTCGAAGGTATCGTATGACACTACTACACAAACAACTTTTACCCACGAGATTTTTCCCACGGAACAAAAACCGTGGGAAATTTGACACCGCATTCCCACGGATTTCCCACATAAATGACAAAAAAATATTCCGTGGGAAATTTCCCACGTATTTCCCACAGAAGCATTGATCAAGTTTTCCGTGGGAAAGTTGTGACAAATTACCCACGTACTTCCCACGGATTGCAAATTATCCACGGAGTACAAAATTATTTTTGTTATTTTACACATCCGTGGGAAAACTGTGGCAAATTACCCACGGATTTCCCATGGTATACACATTATTATTACTTATATATCCGTGGGTAATTTACCCACGGATTTCACTCGGACAACGCATTTTTATATGTATTAATCCGTGGGAAATCCGTGGGTAATTTACCCACGGATTTCCCACAGACAACATATTATTTTATTATTATCCATCCGTGGAAAATTCGTGGGTAACTTACCCACGGATCTCCCACGGACAACATATTATTTTATTATTTATCCATCCGTGGGAAATCCGTGGGTATTTACCCACAGATTTCCCGCGGAATTCATAATATTTTATTAATTATACATCATTGGGAAATTCATGGGTAATTTACCCACGGATTTCCCACAGATTTCCCACGGAAAACACATTATTTTATTATTTATATATCAGTGGGAAATGTGTGGAAAATTACCCATGGATTTCCCACGGATTACAGATTTCCCACGAATTTCCCACATATTACCCACATATTTCCCACGGACTACCAATATTTTGTGATTTATACACCCGTGAGAAAGTTGATAAAATTTTATTCAATAAAACATAGAAATTACATTATAAAGTCGATACAAAGGTAAACAATAAAACATACGAACTATATTACAAAGTCAAAAAAACATACGAATTACATTAAAAAGATGATAAAACATACAACAATACCCTATCGACTACTCATTTGAACATCTCGTGTATAACGATACCCTATCGACTACTCATTTGAACATCTCGTATACACCGGACACTCCTTTGAACACCTCGTATCCAACGATACCCTTTGAACATATCGTATACAACGATACCTACTCCTTTGAACATCTCCTATACAACGATACCTTATCGAATACTAATTTGAACATCTCGTATACAACGATACCCTTTGAACATCTCGTATACAACGATACCCTTTGAACATCTCGTATACAACGATACCCTATCGACTATTCCTTTGAACATCTCGTATACAACGATACCCTTTGAACATCTCGTATCGACTACTCCTTTGAACATCTCATATACAACAATACCCTGTCGACTACTCATTTGAACATCTCGTATACAACGATACCCTTTGAACATCTCGTATCGACTACTCCTTTGAAAATCTCGTATACAACGATACCCTTTGAACATCTCGTATACAACGATACCCTATCGACTACTCCTTGGAACATCTCGTATACAACGGACACTCCTTTGAACATATCGTATACAACGATACCCTATCGACTGCTAATTTGAACATCTTGTGTACAACGCTACCTTATCGACTACTAATTTGAACATCGCGTGTACAACGATACCTTATCGACTACTCATTTGAACATCTTGTGTACAACGATACCTTATCGAATACTAATTTGAACATCTCGTATACAACGATACCTTATGAACATCTCGTATCGACTACTCCTATGAACATCCTGTATACAACGATACCCTTTGAACATCTCGTGTACAACGATACCCTATCGACTACTAATTTGAACATCTCGTGTTCAACGATACCCTCAACGATACCTTATCGACTACTCATTTGAACATCGAGTGTACAATGATACCTTATCGACTAGTCATTTGAACATCTCATGTACAACGATACCTTATCGAATACTAATGTAAGCATCTCGTATACAACGAAACCCTTTGAACATCTCGTATACAACGATACCCTTTGAACATATCGTATTCAACGATACCTACTCCTTTGAACATCTCGTATACAACGATACCTTATCGAATACTAATTTTAACATCTCGTATAAAACGATACCCTTTAAACATCTCGTATACAATGATACCCTATCGACTATTCCTTTGAACATCTCGTATACAACGATACCCTTTAAACATCTCGTATCGACTACTCCTTTGAACATCTCGTGTACAACGATACCCTATCGACTACTCATTTGAACATCTCGTATACAACGATACCATTTGAACATCTCGTATCGACTACTCCTTTGAACATCTCGTATACAACGATACCCTTTGAACATCTCGTATACAATGATACCCTATCGACTACTCCTTTGAACATCTCGTATACAACGGACACTCCTTTGAACATCTTGTATACATCGATATCCTATCGACTACTAATTTGAACATCTCGTGTACAACGATACCCTATCGACTACTAATTTGAACATCGCGTATACAACGATACCTTAACGACTACTCATTTGAACATCTCGTGTACAACGATACCTTATCGAATACTAATTTGAACATCTCGTATACAACGATACCCTTTGAACATCTCGTATCGACTACTCTTTTGAACATCTCGTATACAACGATACCCTTTGAACATCTCGTGTACAACGATACCTATTGACTAATAATTTGAACATCTCGTGTACAACGATACCCTATCGACTACTAATTTGAACATCGCGTATACAACGATACCTTATCGACTACTCATTTGAACATTGCGTGTACAACGATACCTTATCGTCTACTCATTTGAACATCTCGTGTACAACCATACCTTATCGAATACTAATTTGAGCATCTCGTATACAACGATACCTTTTGAACATCTCGTATCGACTACTCCTTTGAACATCTCGTATACAAGATACCCTTTGAACATCTCGTGTACAACGATACCCTATCGACTACTAATTTGAACATCTCGTGTACAACGATACCTTATCGACTACTAATTTGAACATCGTGTGTATAACGATACCTTATCAACTACTCATTTGAACATCTCGTGTACAACGATACCTTATCGAGTACTAATTTTAACACCTCGAAAACAACGATACCCTTTGAACATATCGTATCGACTACTCCTTTGAACATCTCGTATACAACGATACCCTTTGAACATATCGTATACAACGATACCCTATCGACTACTCCTTTGAAAATATTGTATATAATGATACCCTGTCGACTACTCATTTGAACATCTCGTATACAACGTTGCCTTATCCACTACTACTTTGAACATCTGGTATACAACGATACCCTATCGACTAATCCTTTGAACATCTCGTATACAACGACATCCTATCGACTAGTTATTTGAACATCTCATATACAACGACATTGTATCGACTACTCCTTTGAATATCTCGTATACAACAACATCCTATCGAGTACTCCTTTAAACATCTCGTATACAACGATACCCTTTGAACATCTCGTATCGACTACTCCGTTGAACATCTCGTATACAACGATGCCTTATCGACCACTACTTTGAACATCTAGTATACAACGATACCCTATCTTCTATTCTTTTGAACATCTCGTATACAATGATACCCTGTCGACTACTCCTTTGAACATCTCGTATACAATGATACCCTGTCGACTACTCCTTTGAACAACTCGTATACAATGACACCCTATCGACTACTCCTTTGAACATCTCGTATACAACGACACCCTATCGACTCATCCATTCAACATGCCGTGTACAACGATATTAGATTGAGTTGTCCATTTGAAATCTCATGTACAACGATACTTTTCGAACCATCCGTTTAACATCTTATGTATAACATTACACTCTTAACTCATCCGTTGAACGTCTCGTGTACGACGATGCCCTACTGACGACTCCGTTGAACATATCGTGTACAAGGATTCACTCCGACTGTTGAACATCACGTTTATGAAAATCATTTTGTCTATTGATATCTTTATGTAGGTATGTGGACGCGTATATGCGTAAAAATGTATATATATCAAAAAAATAAAAGGAAACAATCATGTTCGTGGGAAAGTCGTGGGTAATTTCCTACAGATTTCCTACCGATATTATAAATACGTGGGTAATTACCCGCATATTTCCCACAAAAAATATCCGCGAAAATGTAAGGTGTAAATTTGCTACGGATTTCCCACGGATATAATATTTTCATAATTTTCAGTTGTCCCGCTTATATTTTTCACCAAAAATAAAATTGTCCCTCCTCTATCCTGGTGATCCTCACATCCCAAATCTCAAACTTATCCTTACTCTATCTCTAAAACAAACTTATCCTCACATCTCAAATTGTCCCGCTATTATCCATTGCTAATCCTTGCTAGTCACCTCCCAACATTCATTAGGTATATCCTCGCCCGCCCTAGGTCATAACAATTTAAACTTGTTCCGATTTCCAGTTCCTATTTCCACAAAAATCAGTTTCTTTTTCATTTTTTCTTCAATATAACTATGGATCTGAGGCTATGTATTATTTAAAGAAAATCAAAATCAGTTTTGTTACTTTTAGATCTCGATTTGTGATTGGTCTATATCAATGTATGGTTTCGCTTTAATAGATGACGATAACTTTTATTGTCTCATTGAAATTAGCTTTGATAGATGAGATTTTGATTTCATAGATGAGATTTGATTATGGTGGTGCGATAGAATTTGAGATTAGCTTAAGTGTTTGGCTCATGGGCTAACTTAAATTTTGAAAAGCTAATAACCTCATTGGTATTATTAATTTCAAATTTGGTGCCTTATGGTGTTCAGCTGCTTGAGTTTATGGATTTGGGTGAGTTCTTATATAGTCTAATATAATTTTTGTTTATATATTCCTCTTAAAATTATTTTCAGTTGTGAGACGACACATATTTGTTTTCAACAATTTGCTCTAGCTCCAATCAGCTCAATCTCATAAAAAGGGCATTTAAAAGGTTGGTTGGTTAGTGTATATATACACCAGTGGACATGTTTTTTAGCCAAAAGATATGTTGCGCAATTTACCATAAATCTAAAGTTCAAAATGCCATAGCAGCAACATAAAAAGGGGTTTTCTTTGTGAGTATATAAAGATGAAATGTGTTTGATGGAAGTCTTGAAAGGATTTGGTTTGTCGTAGATTTTACAAGCAAGGTTGCAGAAATCGCTAGGCGCTAATGAGGCGGTCGACGACCTTCGAGGCGGAATTCATCTAGGCGGATTAGAATTTTATGCATATAAATATTATACATAATATGATGACATAAAATCTACTTCTAATTTCAAATAATTCGAAGTTTTACAAAATAGACAAATAAAACATAACAATTTAAGTGTTTAAAACTTCAAACGTTAACATATAATTCAATTGGTTCTAATATTATACGAAAAACCCATTATTTTATGTTTATAATCATTCGTTTATCTATTATTTTAAGATGTTAAGTTAAAATAAATATGGGCACTATATATTAGAAAGAAAACCCTTAATTTTTCGTAAAAAATATTGACTTTTTGTTGACTTTCTTGACTTTTTTGACCGCTGATAGGTGTGTAAACACCCATCCTTTTACCACTTAATTCTGGCTAAAACGAGACCAAAACACGTATTTAATATCATTTGTTTGGAATTATGCGTGGTTTTTGTGTTTATTGTGTTTTCAGAGCCAACCGGATGAATATTAAAGAAAACATGGGATTGCACGGGTTTTACCGAAGAAAAAGACTCAAGATAAAGTCTATTGTCCAAGAGATGCAAAAGATTTGAAGTCATTGGGCCTATTCGAAGATTTATCGAAGAAAAGGACCAAAGATGGAAGATTTACATAAGTCGAAGAAACTCAAGTCTATTAAACGAAGAAATTAAAAGACGAGTTGAATTTAATCGACAACAAATCCCGAATCAGAATCGAAAACGTCAACTTTTCTGAAAAGACGAGAAGACAAGAAGAACGGGAGAAAGCCCACTCACCAACCAAAAGACAAGGCTATATAAAGCCCACACCTCACACACTTAGTGGAAGTTTTTAGTTTTTCCTCTCCTCCCCTTTTTTCTCCCTTTTAGTTCGTATCATCACCAACACCACTAGGGTGTTTGGTGATCTTGATCTTTGATTTTTAATCTTGTAATTTTAATTCTTGTTTTGTGATTGTTACAACATTAATCATCAATACAAGTTCTTGTTTAATCTTTCCATTTCATCTTGTTCATCATCATCTTTTATTTCAAGTTTTCAAGTTTTTATTTGATTGATTTGATCTTCAAAAGTTGTTGGGTTTTGTGTTTTTGTTGATGGTATTTGTAGTTTATGGTTAGTAGATGCTTTGCGATTAGTTTATTTAAGTTTTTAGTGGAAAACTTGGTGATTTTTGAATCAAAATCGTTTTTCCTTGTTCTTCGGGTATTGTTACTGTTTTTAAGTTCCCAGACTTCCGGATGAACACCAGACTTCCGGATGAACACCAAAGTTCCGGATGAATACTAAAGTTCCGGATGAGTTAAAATCTTCCGAATGAGTTTTGTTTCTTAAAAGTTCCGAATGAGTTGTTTCTTAGAAAGTTCCGAATGAGTTTTGTTTAAAAAGTTCCGAACGAATTAAAAGTTCCGAATGAGTGTAAAGTTCCGAATGAATGTCTTTTAAAATCTTCCGAATGAATTAAAAAGTTCCGGATGAATGATTATTTTCCAAAGTTCCGAATGAAGGTTTCCTTTCCAAAAAGTTCCGAATCAGCCCAAAGTTCCGGATGAACCTAAATCTTCCGAATGAAGCGAAACTTCCGGATGAGCACCTAAATCTTCCGAATGAGTTTATGTTAAGAAAAGTTCCGGGTGAAACCAATCTTCCGAGTGAAAAGTTCCGGATGAGCAAAGTTCCGAATCAAGGTTAAAAAGTTCCGAATCAATTTCCTTTTAGTGTTACTGTTTTACTATTCTACTGTTTCCTTACTTTTATTTCACCATTCATATTTTAACTGTAATTGTAACTTTAATTTCAGTTTTCATTTTAATTTTAATTTCAAGTTTTTATTATTTGTTATTAAAGTAACTGTTTTTTTATTTGAGTTTTCATTTTAGTACATTTAAATTTTTATTAGATTAGAAAACCAAACCCTTTTATTTAGTAACCAAGAACAATCATTCCACTTAAGGCCGAGATCGATTCGAGAGGACTGAGAGACATAATTAGAACCCATACAAAAACATTGTATCAAATGGCGCCGCTGCCGGCTCTTCTCGTTAAGATCAAAAGTTTTTTGTGAGAACTTGGATTTTGGGATCCGTTCCCTGTGAACGTTACTTTTTCACAAAAATTTTCAAAAACAACTAAAAAATATAAAATTTTCAAAAATACAAAAAAATTAAAAAACAATAAAAACCAAAAATATTTTTGCTTTGTTTTTCTTTGTTCGTTCTTTTGCAGGTGTATACGCACTCGATCCACGTCATATCAAGAGCCCGAGCCTCTCGATCACTTAGACATGGCCGGTGTACCACCTCAACACAACAATAACAACAACAATGAGCCCCTTCCGGATAATCGCCCGATGATTGAATTGCTGCAAGCTCATGTCGATGGCAACACTGATCCAATTGTTATACCACTAATTGCAACCAATAACTTTGAGCTAAAATCAGGCTTTATCCAGATGGTCTCCGCTCAACCATTCTTGGGACGTACTATTGATGACCCACACGACCACATCAAGAGATTCTTGCAACTCACTAACACGGTCAAGTTCAATGGTATGCCACAAGAGGTTATCAGGTTACAACTTTTTCCCTTTTCTTTAGAGGGACAAGCCCGGCATTGGCTTGCTAAGGAACCGCCACAGAGTATTCTCTCGTGGACGGATTTGGAAACAAAGTTTATCAATTAATTTTTTCCACCCTCTCGTACTACCGCTTTGCGGAATGAAATCATAAATTTTGAACAAAAGTATGATGAGTCGTTCAGTGAATCTTGGGATCGTTTTAAAGATCTATTAAGAAAATGCCCACAACATGGTTTTACCAAAGTACATCAAATTAATACTTTTTACAATGGTTTAAGCATGAGTGACCAAGATTCACTGAACAGTGCCTCGGGGGGTAATCTATTGGCTAAGACTTCCAATGCTGCTTGGGATATCATTGAGAATAAGTCTCGTGTGCAAACCAAGAGTGTTAGGACCAATGTTGCTAGTGCTAGCACTAATGACAGCGACAAGCGACTTGACAAAATCACCACACTTCTTGAATCGCTCGTCACCCACACCGTCAGCAACAACAACAGCAACAACGCTAAAAACGCACAAGTTAACGCTGTCAGCCAACCTTGTGAGATATACGGTGGTCCTCACTTTTACACCACTTGCACCGCCACCCAAGACTACCCTGCTGAGAATGTGAATGCGGCATATGGCACCTATCCTCAATCTGCTTATCAAGCTAGACCTCAAGGTGACCGAAATTTGCTTAGCTACCGCTCCAACAACTACCTCTCACCACCCGGTTTTCCCCCAAACAACCCAAACCAACAACAAAACCTCAGTCGCCCACCTCAACAACAACAACAACCTCGACAACCATACATCCCTCCTCACAAGCAGCAACAACCACCTCAACGTAACAACCAAGTTTACCAACGACCTGCTTATCAACCACCCGCATACAATGCTCCTCCAAACCAAACCACTGCATTACACCAAGAGGTTGCAACCTACATGAGGACCAATGATGTGATTGTGGAAAATCTCCAACAGGAAGTGCGCAATTTGAAAGCAGACTTGGTCAAACAAGGAAACGATTTGAGAGCCGACATGAGAAACAATCTGGACACCCAAACGAATGAATTGAAGAACATGATGGCTAGTTTCTTCCAAGGTAATCAACCCTCTTCTTCGGGTACTCTTCCGAGTAACACCGTTGCGAACCCAAGAGGGGAGATGAAAGCAATCACCACTCGAAGTGGTAAAGGTACCAAGGAACCCGAGCTTCCTATACCTCCACCGGTGGTTGTGACTAAGGAGAACGAGTCACCTGCTCCTATTCCTCATCCTCCTATTTCCCCAATTTCTCGCCTCCTTCACCTTCTACCCCCATTTCCCCACCACCCGTGGTTGTGAGTGATCCTATACTCCCAAAGCCTTCCTCTTCTTCCAATATACCTTATCCATCTAGGTTGAGGAAAGAGATGTTGGGTCAAAAAGTTGATGTGGCAGAAACTCAAAATCGAAGAAAATATCAAGTAATATGTTCAAGCGTTGACAAGAGCAATCTGGGCGTTGACAAGAGCAATTCAGGCGTTGACAGAAAGTCAACAAAAGTCAAACGCAGTCAAAAAGTCAGACGCTGAAGGATATTGAAGATTTGATGGAGAATTCTATTTAAGGAATATATTGAGTATATTATTTATGATATACACAATATATAGTTTATCTAAATAGAATATTTAGATGTTTATTTGATTTGATCTCTTGTAGATTCTGTTCCTTCCACTATAAAAGGAACAAGAGTCTTAGGTTTTATTCATATTATTCATTCACAATGTAAACCTAAAGTGTGTGTCGACTAGGTGTGGGATTCAATGTACACACACCTAGTGATTGTTGATTATTAATATAATTAGCAATCCATTTGTTTTAATTCGTGTTCTTTGTGTCCAAACACCTTGTTATGATCATTGTTCTTATTCCGCTATGTTATCATATGAATGATGATCAACCTAGATATAATGGTTCATAACCATTGAGTCTAACGATCAATGGACTCCACAATTGGTATCAGAGCCTAAGGCTCTTGATATCTAGGTCCGACGAGGTGTTCGTGTATGGTGAAGAAAAGAAAAATTCGTATGAGTTTTTCTGGACGTTTTTGTGTGCGCAGCAGTATTCAGAAGGTCATAACTTTTGATTGAACCGTTGGATCGTCACGAAATTTTATATGTGTGTTCTACATACATAGATCTAAACATCCACCGGAGGGATTGTCGAGTTTTATCCCCAGGCAAAAGTTATTAGGCGTCAAAGTTGGCTGATGAGTGATTTTCAGATTTTCAGATTTGCATGAAATCATGATTTAGGGTTTCTACAAACCCTAGATCGGTTCTATACAGAAAAGAAGACATGTTGTTATCTTTGGGGAATTAGTTCTTCATGGACTGGTGATGAACCCTAGCAACATGTTTGCAGCAAAGATTGAAGATATGCTGAAAATTAGGGTTTCAATGCTCATTCTACAAAACCCTAGATTGATCGATGCTGTGAAGTCTTAGATCATGATTTAGGATTTGAAACCCTAGAATTATGCAGTCATTATCCAAGGAGGGAAACAGTAACATTGTTGTCTGTATAATGTTATTATCTGCATAAGGAAGAAAACAAAAGGATGTGAGTTGCTGTCAAGATAGAGACGTATGTTGGTATACGTTTTATGTATTCGTGTCCAGATGGAGTCACGAATAAAAATATCAGAAGAATAGTCAGACTTGGATACAAAATTAAGGAATTATTCTTTCCTGATTTTTAGGATCTCCTATGTTTATTTAATCAAGTCGACGTATGAAAAGAAAAGGAGGACATCACGTATGGCTTCAAGAATGTTTTTTGGCTATTTAAGATATGTGTTCACACGGTTGAGGATTTTTCATTGGTTGAAACTATGGTGTTCACACGAAGTTTCTGTCTACAAGATCCATATTGATGCGTTCACACGATGCAAAAGATTCTATTGGATGATGCATGTGTGTTCACACGATCTATTCAATCTGTATTCACACGGCCCTAATACTCTACATGCTAGTCCATGGTAAAGTCACGTAAGGTTAAAACTAGGAATTGATCCTATTGGTGCACAAGTCTGTGTTCACACGGTTTAAAACTTATGATTGGCTGAAGCATGCACATATATTGGACTTGCAATTTGAGTCCACGCAGTTAAGAGATTCTGATTGGAGGAAAATACTTGTTTTCACACGGTTCAAATGTATTTTGACGTGGAAACTTTTGACAAAGTATTTTGACGTTGACACTTATGCATTCACAAATGTATTTTGACATTGACAAAGTTTTGAAGCAACATTGACAAGAAAGAGTGAATGCAACGTTGACAGAGTATGGTTTGACGCTGATAAAGGTTGGCGCTGACATTTGTAATCCAGACGCTGACAGGAAGAATTTTGACGCTGACAGAATAAGTCAACACTGATAGGTTGACAGT
Organism: Glebionis coronaria; assembly: GCA_025667525.1. NCBI lineage: Eukaryota > Viridiplantae > Streptophyta > Magnoliopsida > Asterales > Asteraceae > Glebionis > Glebionis coronaria. Next base: position 37,935,203 of record CM046874.1, on the reverse strand, counting down.
GTCGTCCGATATATAAACTTCAACGCTGATAGGTATTGTCTGATATCGGACAATACATCTGATGAAGATATTGGACAGAATTGGATATTGGACAACACACTGTTTGCTGCTGTTTGAGAAAATGGGTACGTTTTAAGCACACAAAAGGGATGAAAATACACACAAAGGTACATGGAATCTCCGTTTTTATTTAGAATATCAAGTTGATATTTATGGCTCGGATATTTTTAAATGGATTAATGATTTTAAAGCGAGTTAGCAATTATTCGTGGGAATTTGATGGATATTTATACTATGTAATCGGGATAGCCTTGCAAAAGAGTTATCCAGCATAACACTTTTACATATGGTATGAAGATGTTATTTCATTCAAATTCGTCATGAAGAGGTGTTAGCTTAAGGGGAAGAATTCTTATGGTAAGTTTGATGATTGAAGAAGATTTTCGCGAGTTTGTGTTCTATCATATCTTAAAGTCGTGCACTTCCAGTCATGGACTTTTAAGGTAACTTGTTCGTGCTTACATGGTTGGTGATGAAGACTTGTCATAACACTTGAAGGAGTTACATTATCGTGCTCAGTGTCTCACATAGGATGAGAATATTGACAAGAGATCGAGGTCTCGTTATACTTGGTGGAGTATAAGTTCTTTATCACGTGGATAGTACAAGACATGGAACACAAGGTTGGGTTATTCTACTTCTACATCAAAAATATTATAGTTATTTTTCTTCAGGATCATTACACAGAGCTTACATATGGAGAATCTTCAACATTGCAACATTGTTTACTTCCTTGTTGATGTGACAAAAAGGGGAAGAAATACGTGCTACACTTGAGGGGAAGCAATTTGAAGATCATGTACAACTTACAAGAGATACACATAGAAGTTTTGCCACTATCAACTAGGGGAAGATTGTTGGGTCAAAAAGTTGATGTGGCAGAAACTCAAAATCGAAGAAAATATCAAGTAATATGTTCAAGCGTTGACAAGAGCAATCTGGGCGTTGACAAGAGCAATTCAGGCGTTGACAGAAAGTCAACAAAAGTCAAACGCAGTCAAAAAGTCAAACGCTGATGGATATTGAAGATTTGATGGAGAATTCTATTTAGGGAATATATTGAGTATATTATTTATGATATACACAATATATAGTTTATCTAAATAGAATATTTAGATGTTTATTTGATTTGATCTCTTGTAGATTCTGTTCCTTCCACTATAAAAGGAACAAGAGTCTTAGGTTTTATTCATATTATTCATTCACAATGTAAACCTAAAGTGTGTGTCGACTAGGTGTGGGATTCAATGTACACACACCTAGTGATTGTTGATTATTAATATAATTAGCAATCCATTTGTTTTAATTCGTGTTCTTTGTGTCCAAACACCTTGTTATGATCATTGTTCTTATTCCGCTATGTTATCATATGAATGATGATCAACCTAGATATAATGGTTCATAACCATTGAGTCTAACGATCAATGGACTCCACAAGAGAAGCTGAAAAGCAAGGACGATATTCAGGTTTCGAACTTCCTTAAAATGTTCAAACAATTGAATTTTAACATCTCCTTCGCTGAGGCTCTCGCTCACATGCCTAAGTACGCGAAAATGTTTAAAGATCTTCTGAGCGACAAGGAAAAGCTCCTCGATATTGCCAACACCCAACTTAATGAGAATTGATCTGCAATGCTCTTAAGGAAATTGCCAACCAAGCTTGGTGATCCGGGTCGTTTCTTAATCCCTTGCAATTTCCCAGGAGTAGAGAATTGCATGGCCCTAGCCGATCTAGGTGCCAGTATTAATCTTATGCCTCTAAGCGTTTGGAAGCAATTATCTCTCCCAGAGCTAGTCCCCACCAAAATGACTTTGGAATTAGCTAACCGTACGGTTGCTTATCCAGTGGGGATAGCCGAAGACGTCATTGTAGGAGTCGACAAATTCACCTTCCCTGCTGATTTTGTTGTCGTCGACTACGAGATGGACCCCCGTGTGCCACTAATTGTTGGTCGTCCATTCTTGAGGACCGGTCGCACTCTCATCGATGTTGAAGTCGGTGAGCTTATCATGAGAGTGGGTGACGATAAAGTAGTCTTCAACATGGGAAAGTTGTCTAAACAGCCTTATTCATATGAGAGTGTTAATTGTATTGACGTTCTTGATGAGGCTTGTGAAGAACACTTTAATGATGCTTGCATAAGTATTCCTACCTCTCTTCCCAATGTTGAGACCGTGTCCTCTATTGATTCATCATTGTCTCTATTTGGAGATAGTGATTTATTTTGGAACAATCTTGAAGATACCATGGGAGATGTGAACTTATCTACTGATGATTCTCCTACCGATGGGGACGAAGACATGCATTTCTTTGAAAGCCTTCTCAACGAAGACAATCCGTCTCCTTCATTTCCCACGGTCATTGCTATCGATACTCCGACTTTGAATACGCCTCCCGTCGAAAATACTCTGGATTTGGAACTTAAGGAGTTGCCGCCCCATCTTGAGTATGTATTCCTTGAAGAAGAGAAGAACTCACCAGTCATCATTGCTAAGGACCTAAAGGAAGAAGAAAAAGCCCGACTTATCACCGTGTTGAAAGATCATAAGAAGGCTATTGCTTGGAAGATTTCTGATATCTGTGGAATTGATCCTCACTTCTGCACACACAAAATTCTCATGGAGGACGACTTTAAGCCCACAATTCAAAGCCAACCAAGGGTGAATCCAAAAATCCATGAAGTCATCAAAACAGAGGTTATCAAACTTCTTGATGCGGGTATGATTTACCCTATTTCGGATTCACCATGGGTTAGTCCAATCCATTGTGTGCCCAAGAAGGGCGGAATCACCGTTGTTCCCAATGAACACAACGAGTTGATTTCCACTCGTCTCATTACTGGGTGGAGAGTTTGTATAGACTACCGCAAACTCAATGATGCCACGAGAAAGGATCATTTCCCTCTACCTTTTATGGACCAAATGCTTGAACGATTAGCAGGTAATGAATATTACTGCTTTCTGGATGGTTTCTCGGGTTATTTCCAAATACCCATCGATCCCCAAGATCAAGAGAAGACAACATTCACTTGTCCCTATGGCACATTTGCTTACAAAAGGATGCCTTTTGGCTTATGTAATGCGCCCGGGACTTTCCAAAGGTGCATGTTAGCTATCTTCCATGACATGGTTGAACAAACCATGGAAGTCTTCATGGATGATTTCTCGGTCTTCGGGGATTCCTTCTCTTCTTGCCTTGCCAATTTGGAACGTATGCTTAAGCGGTGCGAAGACACTCGCCTTGTTCTGAATTGGGAAAAATGCCATTTTATGGTAAAAGAAGGCATCGTGCTGGGACACAAGATCTCGAAATCCGGTCTTGAAGTAGACCGTGCTAAAGTTGATGTTATCGCCAAGTTGCCTCCACCTTCAACCGTGAAGGGTGTGAGAAGTTTTCTGGGTCATGCGGGCTTTTACCGTCGATTCATCAAAGATTTTTCTCAAATCGCTCGCCCGATGACCCACCTCTTGGAAAAAGATAGTCCTTTTATCTTTTCTAAAGAGTGTCTTGAAGCCTTCAACTCGCTTAAGGATAAGCTAACTAAGGCACCCGTCTTGGTTACCCCTAATTGGGAGCTTCCCTTTGAGCTGATGTGCGATGCTAGTGATTTTGCTATTGGAGCGGTTCTGGGACAAAGAGTGAACAAACACTTCCAACCAATCCATTACGCTAGCAAGACAATGACGGGGGCACAATTGCATTATACGACAACCGAAAAAGAGCTTTTAGCTGTTGTCTATGCTTTTGAAAAATTCCGCCCCTATCTTGTCCTTTCTACAACAATTGTGTATACCGATCATTCCGCACTGAAGTACTTGTTGACAAAGCAAGATTCCAAACCAAGACTTCTTCGCTGGGTTTTGCTGCTCCAAGAATTTAAAATCGAAATTCGCGATAACAAAGGAGCTGAAAACCTAGCCGCGGACCATCTTAGCCGACTTGAGGATCCTTACCAAGGGGATCATCCAAACAAAGAAATCAATGATTCTTTTCCCTTGGAGACCTTAATGTCTATAAATTCGAAATCTAATGAAAACCCGTGGTTTGCGGACTTTGCAAACTACTTGGCGGGTGGAATTCTCAAGGAAGGGTTGACGTCCCAACAAAAGAAAAAGTTCTTCACCGACATTAAGACTTACTTTTGGGACGACCCTTACCTATTCAAACAATGTGCCGACCTGATTATCCGCCGATGTGTTGACGGACCGGCAGCTTCGGAAATCCTTGATGCTTGCCACAAAGGACCCACCGGTGGTCACTTGGTCCCAACTACACGGCCAAAAAAGTGTTTGACTCGGGATTTTATTGGCCCTCCATATATCGTGACGCTCACGATATGGTTAAACGATGTGATGTTTGCCAAAAACAAGGCACGATCACACATAAAGACGAGATGCCTCAGAATTTCATTCAGGAGTGTGAAATCTTTGATGTTTGGGGTATCGACTTTATGGGGCCATTCCCTTCTTCTAAAGGAAACAAATACATCCTTGTAGCCGTTGACTACGTCTCCAAATGGGTTGAAGCCAAAGATTTACCGACTAATGACGCAAGGGTGGCTTGTAACTTTTTGAAAGCTCTTTTCGCTAGATTCGGTGTGCCTCGTGCCATTATTAGTGATCGTGGGACTCATTTTTGCAATGACCAATTCGCAAGAGTCATGGCTAAGTACGGTGTAAACCATCGTCTTTCCACAGCCTACCACCCACAAACTAATGGCCAGGCTGAAATATCCAACCGAGGACTTAAGCGAATTCTGGAAAGAACCGTGGGAGAGCATCGTGCCTCATGGGCTGATAAACTTGATGATGCTTTGTGGGCTTTCCGTACTGCTTACAAGACCCCGATCGGCTGTACGCCTTATCGTCTTGTGTACGGGAAAGCGTGCCACCTCCCCATTGAGTTGGAGCACAAGGCTTACTGGGCCTTGAAGTGGGCTAATTTTGATATCAACAAAGCCGGTGACCTACGCAAGATCCAACTCAATGAGCTCAATGAACTCCGTAATGAGGCTTATGAAAATTCTTTGATCTATAAGGAAAGAACTAAGCTCATTCACGACTCTAAGATTAAGAACCGAGAGTTCCATATTGGAGACAAAGTCCTACTTTTTAACTCTCGGTTGAAAATCTTTTCGGGCAAGCTCAAATCTCGTTGGTCCGGCCCATTCACCATTGCCCAAATTTTTCCATATGGTACTCTCGAGCTCGCTCAACCTAATGGACCGAATTTTAAGGTGAATGGCCAACGAGTGAAGTTGTACCTTGGTGAGGACACCTCTCAGGAGGTGATTCCATCTCTCACCACGTTCCCCATGAACTAATTTTGGGTCGAGTCAGGCTCGTGACTCGGTTATCAAAAACAAGCGCTCCTCGGAAGGCAGCCCGAGTATCTATCCTTTTATGTTTTAACCTCCTAAGTGTAGGGGGACCTCTATAGGTTCTTTGTCTTTGTGTGGTGATGTGATTACAGGGATAAGTGCACTCTTGGAATCTCTGAAGAACCGTGCTCCCGTGTTATCCGAAATTCGGTTCTATCTCTCAACTATCGTGATTCAATTTTCTTCATACTCACATTTGAAATTGATCACTTTAGTCGTCTTCTCCTTAACTCAAGTCAACCAACGTGCACAATGGCATAAGTGTAGGGGAAACTTTTCCCATATGCTTAAACATTGAGGACAATGTTTATCTTAAGTGTAGGGGGGACTTCTATCGAAGTTTTAACTGGACTTTTCCATGAAAATGCCTTCATTTAACCGGAAAATCATATTTTTCAACATTTTTCAAATTTTTTATTAACTTTGGCCATTTAGTCGTAATTTTTAAATTTTTATCGTTGCTTTCATATGTATATATTCTGCAATAAAGTCAAAAATATTAATAAAGTGGTGTAGCTAGTTTAGAAGTCTTTGACATATTAGGCCCGTTGCGTTTATTTTGACTCAACCCGAATAGACTTTTCCAAGTTTATTCTAGCTAGTATCCTTAACCATGTAGACCTTAATCGGTTTATTAGGCTAAGTATCCACGAGTCTCATTACTTGAGATTTTAAATTGTGGAGGACGAGAAATGATAGAGTCAATTATAAGTCGGTATTCTTGCACAAGCTCACTTGGTGTAATTATTTGCCTATTCTCCCATCACTTGCTTATAATTTATCTGCAATAAGTAAGGTCGTACGATTTGAAAAGTTACTTAGCTTCTAGCCCAAGATCGTTTAAAAGTTGCTCGGTAATGATAAGAGTTCATAGCCAAGGCATAACTTATGAAGCGGGGCGCGAAGATTGGCGAGTCCGAAAAGGCCCTAACAAGGCATGAGGATTCCATTTTATTGCTAAAGATCCAAGGTGATGTGAAAAGCATTATTCCCAAAATCGATATGAAGGATCAAGACTCACGACGAAAAGCAATCAACTCCCATAAAGATCATGGAGAAGTCTATCCGAAAAGACCCTAACAAGGTATGAGGATAAATAGATCCAAGTCCGAAAAGGAGGCGGATCGTTGTATCTCAAAATCCCAAATAGAGATTGAAGAAATAATCATGAAGTCGTGGTCAACAAAGTTGGAGTACCTCTCAAAAGTCTCCAAGTGAAGAAACTCTATGAACGATGAGAAGACCATTATCTCAAGCACGTCTCTCAAGATATGAAGTATGAAGTACATGCCAAATATCGGCCCGAGAAAGGTCTCATATCGTGAACCAAGTTATGCCAAGATATGAACTTTTTGATATCCCGAGAAGCAGTTTTAAGAGATTTTGTCCTTTAGCTAACTATTGATCAAATCGTCCTACTTTGCTTTCGGCCTTAATAACTATCGAAATAAGTCCCAAAAATGCATCTTCATGATCATTCTAAGACAAAAATAAAATATAAGAGACACAATTAGGAATAAGGGATTTAAAGCATTTAACTAAGCCATGTGTGTAAGTGTTTGAATTGCTAACTTATAATAAAAATGATCTCGTTTTTAAGCTTAGTTTGGGGAACGTGAAACTTGAGGGTGATAAATCTGCGCAGCACCAAAGCCCTAATGTAAGTCCTTGATCTCTTTGCAAGTTATTTCCATGTAGCCATTTTCAAGTGAAAATGGTTTTCTATCCTTTTGTTTCCTTTAAAGTTTTAATTCCCTTCAGTACTTTAATTTTTGTTTAGTAGTATTTGAATAAGGCCAAGGTTGATTAATATGAGAAAAGTGTAAAATTGCTTTATCACTAAGCATTGCATGAGGGCATGCCAATGGTTAAGTGTAGGGGATTTGATAGGTGTGTAAACACCCATCCTTTTACCACTTAATTCTGGCTAAAACGAGACAAAAACACGTATTTAATATCATTTGTTTGGAATTATGCGTGGTTTTTGTGTTTATTGTGTTTTCAGAGCCAACCGGATGAATATTAAAGAAAACATGGGATTGCACGGGTTTTACCGAAGAAAAAGACTCAAGATAAAGTCTATTGTCCAAGAGATGCAAAAGATTTGAAGTCACTGGGCCTATTCGAAGATTTATCGAAGAAAAAGACCAAAGATGGAAGATTTACATAAGTCGAAGAAACTCAAGTCTATTAAACGAAGAAATTAAAAGACGAGTTGAATTTAATCGACAACAAATCCCGAATCAGAATCGAAAACGTCAACTTTTCTGAAAAGACGAAAAGACAAGAAGAACGGGAGAAAGCCCACTCACCAACCAAAAGACAAGGCTATATAAAGCCCACACCTCACACACTTAGTAGAAGTTTTTAGTTTTTCCTCTCCTCCCCTTTTTTCTCCCTTTTAGTTCGTATCATCACCAACACCACTAGGGTTTTTGGTGATCTTGATCTTTGATTTTTAATCTTGTAATTTTAATTCTTGTTTTGTGATTGTTACAACATTAATCATCAATACAAGTTCTTGTTTAATCTTTCCATTTCATCTTGTTCATCATCATCTTTTATTTCAAGTTTTCAAGTTTTTATTTGATTGATTTGATCTTCAAAAGTTGTTGGGTTTTGTGTTTTTGTTGATGGGATTTGTAGTTTATGGTTAGTAGATGCTTTGTGATTAGTTTATTTAAGTTTTTAGTGGAAAACTTGGTGATTTTTGAATCAAAATCGTTTTTCCTTGTTCTTCGGGTATTGTTACTGTTTTTGAGTTCCCAGACTTCCGGATGAACACCAGACTTCCGGATGAACACCAAAGTTCCGGATGAATACTAAAGTTCCGGATGAGTTAAAATCTTCCGAATGAGTTTTGTTTCTTAAAAGTTCCGAATGAGTTGTTTCTTAGAAAGTTCCGAATGAGTTTTGTTTAAAAAGTTCCGAACGAATTAAAAGTTCCGAATGAGTGTAAAGTTCCGAATGAATGTCTTTTAAAATCTTCCGAATGAATTAAAAAGTTCCGGATGAATGATTATTTTCCAAAGTTGGGAATGAAGGTTTCCTTTCCAAAAAGTTCCGAATCAGCCCAAAGTTACGGATGAACCTAAATCTTCCGAATGAAGCGAAACTTCCGGATGAGCACCTAAATCTTCCGAATGAGTTTATGTTAAGAAAAGTTCCGGGTGAAACCAATCTTCCGAGTGAAAAGTTCCGGATGAGCAAAGTTCCGAATCAAGGTTAAAAAGTTCCGAATCAATTTCCTTTTAGTGTTACTGTTTTACTATTTTACTGTTTCTTTACTTTTATTTCACCATTCATATTTTAACTGTAATTGTAACTTTAATTTCAGTTTTCATTTTAATTTTAATTTCAAGTTTTTATTATTTGTTATTAAAGTAACTGTTTTTTTATTTGAGTTTTCATTTTAGTACATTTAAATTTTTATTAGATTAGAAAACCAAACCCTTTTATTTAGTAACCAAGAACAATCATTCCACTTAAGGCTGAGATCAATTCGAGAGGACTGAGAGACATAATTAGAACCCATACAAAAACATTGTATCAACCGCCTAGCTCCTAGGCGCCATCAAGGCGGAGTATGACCGCCTAGCGCCTAGGTGGCCGCCTAAGCCTTGTTTTACAACATTGTTTACAAGTGCTTAATATTCTTAGACTTTTTAATGTTTAAGCTTGAATTTGAAAACAATTATATTAAAATTTCTATCTTTTGATTGTAGACATCTCTCATCTTCATATACCGATTCCTGCGATACGTCTAAATCCCGGTGAAAAATGCGCAATGTATTTTTGGCCAAAGGCACATGCTTTCATATTCCACTCATGTCATACTCGAATATTACTGATTTGAAACACTATCTATGTCGACATATAGTCGGTACTCGGCCCGGTCCGACAAGCCCACGACCCACACACACCTAACTTATCCTTCAAGAAATCCTAGCACTATATAAACAAGGCTAGAGGTCTCATTCTACATCAAGTTAATACTCTCAACCACACCTCTTTAACAATATATCGCACCGATACTAACTTGACCGTTGGAGGTGGACCCCGGGGATCCGGCCTCGGGTCCACGTCTAACCGGTTTTCTATTGTTTGCAGCATTACTCAGCACCCGGGAAGACGATTAACGGCCCAAGAGAGTCGTCAAACCGGCACAGCCAAACTATGCTCTAATAATCTAATTGCAGGCAAGCAAGAAGTCGATTAAGACACAGGTTATAATTATTGTGAAAAATGTTAGTGGAGGGGCTTATCTCTGAATCCGTCTGTGTATCACCACAAATAATATAAATAGTATCTAAAGAAACGCATGTAAGCATCGCCTCTTTTTGTTTAGCATGATGATCTTAACTGCAAAATGTAACAGAATTTGTTTATGTGTTAATTCCAGCTTCTTAAGCTTCATGAATCAACTGGGCTTCTCCAAGATAATGAAGCAATATGATAAGGTTACGGACTTTTAATATAATTTATTGATATGTTGCACTATGAATGAAATGGATAAATATATTGTTAGGTCTCATTCTTTAAGTTATAGTATCACTACTCGCTTTACAATACTTGACTTTCACTTATCCTTATCTAACAAAAGTAGACTTATTTTGAAATCTCAAACACGCCTTATAGTAAGTGTTTGGGATCAATCAAAACCTGATTTGACTCATTACCTAGCCTACTCATTCCGCCACCTCAAATTGGGGTTGACATCGTTGGTATTTTTTCTTATAGCGTATAACCATCAGAAAAACCTTAAGCGTACAACAATTATAATATTACTCAATTCTCGAAAGAAACGACGTCGTTTCGTAATTGGGCCCCCCATTTTCTTTCTGGAATGACATGGGCCTGTTACTTTGGGCTAAAACGATATAGATACATAGTACCTACTTCCTGAAGCTTCTCTAGATTTCTTCCCCATCCCTTAAACACATACTGATATACTGATCTTGATGTTCTTCAAAGCTTCTTCCAATAAACTCTGTGTGGGTTTGGTCAACACCAGCGAATCATATGCATGTATGTACTTTATTTGACTCCTCAGTTTTAATTTTTTCTTGAATTAATGGGGGTCTTAGGGTTTCATTTTTAGGGATTTTCTCTATGCTTTGAGGCGCCGTAGCATTTTTCATTTTTAGGGTTTCATTTTTAGGGATTTTCTTTGTGCTTATCATTTTTAGGGTTTAATTTTTAGGGATTTTCTCTGTGCTTATCAAGGGAAGTCAGGTTTTGAATTTTTGATGTTATGGCCGCCTGATTACTGAGAGATTTGTGGGTTTCGACTTTTTGATGTATTCTTTATTTTGCCTTATAATTCTTTATTTCTATTCGGTTAATATGAATGTTTGTACTGTTTATTTATTAATGTAAAATCCAATGGTCTTATTCAGTTGTTTATTTGTTAAGATAATAGTGACAAATGACGGGGTTAATATGTTTTGTACGGTGTAACCGGATTTGGGTCATTGTTGCAGCCAAGACGACCGGTGCTTGGCGAGGTAACTTCACCCGGGTTACAGTTGCAACCAAGAATGGTGTTTTGTTTTTCTTCTATATTTGCAGACCTGAAGTCCTGAACCTTATAGGTATATATCTGGGTTTCACTACTATGTTTTGATAAGGTCGTTACTATCGAAGAAGAGGTAAATTTCTGAGTATGGCTTCAATGTTTCGCTAAGGTTGTTGTTAACGAAGCGGAGATGAATTTTATACCAGGCCTTGAGTATAGTACCAACTATGTCTTAAGATTTTCTTATAATATCTAGGATTTTGTGAACATGACACTTCAGACGACCCTAGGTAACTTACAGATGAGACGAGCATCACTAACTTGATAACTATGTCCATAATGAGATACATTGTTTAAAATTCTCGATCTTGAGTATCACATCGGTATTATTGCTTAAACAACAATATATCGTGAGTTTCTAATGCACCATTAAGAATTTCAAAACATAGGTTTACCTCTTTAAAAAAGAAAACGACTTATGTAGCTGACTGTTATCCTTCTAAATCCACCATTCAAATTAGCCTTTTCAGATTTAGTTGATTTACATGTACTGTTGCTTTCTGCAGGTTAGCGTATTGATTGGAAAGGCTGGGGAGACTATTCAGATTTGAAAAAAGCTTAGTGGAACGGATCTAAATCACACGCGATGCCCAGGTTGATCCCTATTTGACTAATAGTCAAGGTGCTAAAACAATGACCCATTAGTCTCATACATACAAAACACAATAAGTTGGGTTTGCCTTTAACTTTTACTCCACTCATTTTCGATTCTTCTCACCTCCACTTTCCAAATAATATGCCGATATGGAGTCAGGTAATAATGTAATATAAGCAATCATTGTATTATCGTGGGTTAAGTTGTGATTTATTAGTATTTAATTTCTTTCCGTGCAAAAATTAGGGGAAAGGGCATCGGTTTTTAATTTTGATGTCGGTATCGGAAGACTGGAGTTTGTGTATAAAAAAGGTAATATTTTGAGTTATGATTCTTTATTTTAATTAGACCAGTGTTTGCATTTTTTATTTATCTCTTTATTTTACCTCGACCAGTGGTGCTTGCGGCTTATTTTGTTTTTAGGGATTTCTTTCCGTTTAATCCTTAATGTACTTTTAATTATTCTAAATGTGACGTAATCATACTTGATTATCGTTCCTGCAAGATTAGGTTTTGTGTAATGGAAGGATGATGTCAACTTGAGGTGCAGGCGACGTTTAAGTGTCATTTAGTGCTACTATGCTCACGTGCCTTCCAGGTGATTGCCCACCTTTAGTATATTATGTACCATTTGTTGAAAGTAAGTATAGTGGCCAAACGACAGAATTTGAGGGTAGTGATACCACATCGCTGCCGAAACTCGCGTTTCTATAGTGCAATATTAAATACGATCTTAATGTATAGTATGATCATAAAAATTATATGCTAAATATTCCATGTGTATACTAGCCAAAAGTGGTTTCTTTTAAAAATGGAAATGCTTTTGCAGTGTAAACAAAGGTTCCGATAAGCCTAGCAACCCATTTTTATGTGTCTTCATGAGGAGGATACTGCATATTCAATGCAAAATCAGTTGATTCTTTTAAGCTTAGTGTCTTTATACCTATCACATCTTACAAAGCCTGTTGAATAGATGTACCATGGTGTAATCCATTCGAAAAAATAAGCCACGACGCAACACACGGGCTATCGTGCTTGTTCTATACAATTGAGGTTGGTCACTGTTGTGATAAATTAGGATAATATGGTCCTAAAATGGAACTCTATAACGATGTGGTAACCTTTTGTGGCACTCCCCTTTCCTTGAGCAGGTAGGTTTACATGTATCTTAACAAGCGTTTAAAGTTCTCAAGAGGATGCAACAAGAGATACATTTTTTCTCTGCCACTTGCAGTTTGGATAATGGTGCTGCTTCGAATGGCGGAAGCTGATCGATATGGTTTCGACTCCTAGAACAATGTATCAGGTCTTAGCTGGTTTTATTTGGTATTAAGATCTAGTTTTTGTGTAAAAAGGTTAGAATTATTGGATTGTAGTATGTCGATAACACTTTAGGATACGGAGTTATGTCTAATGGGAGACACATTTATGTATCAATGGTACTTGATTTGTTTGTCTTGTTGATTTAGTAATTTTTTTTGTTTCATATATCTGTTTTTCATATTTTTAGATTTTTGAATTTGGAAAATGTCAATTTTTAGTACAAGTATTACATAATTTTGTCCTGTGTTTCCCACGGATTAATGGCTGTGAAAAATTGTGGGAAAATTGTGGGAATATGTTCGTGGGAAATCCATGGAAAATAATGTGGGAAATCTGTGGTAAACACATGAAAAACTGGTTGTTGAAGTTTGTGGGAAATATGTAGGAAAATGTCGTGGGAAATCAGTGGGAATATTCCGTGGGAAATCTATGGCAAAAAACACACTGAATATATATGAAAAATGGCTAATATAAACCGTGGAAAATCCGTGAGAAAATAGTCAACGCTCTGTGGGAAAATCCGTTGGAAAATAATTCACCCACAGGGTTTTTAGCAACGGAATAATTTCGTGGGAAATCTATGGGAAAGGGCCCTTTCACACGGAATTCCCACGGATCTTGCTGTGGGAAAACGTTGTTTGTGTAGTAGTGTGAGTTCAAGGCTTTTTAGAAAGATTGTCAATGCTATTTTAAATCATAATGCCGAACCTCGACCCGAATACTTTTCTTATTTTCGCCTCGGGGTGGATGCTACCAATCGAGATAGTATTCACCCAATTCTAAAGATCACTTCGGCATTTCGTCAATTGGCGTGTGGGTCATCGCCCGATGTATTTGACGAGTATTTGCAAATTGTCGAACTCACTGCTACAGAATTTTTGCTTCATTTTACTAAATGCATATATGACTTTTTATAATTGTAACGTTTTTTTATTGTAATGTTTTTTCTATTGTAACGTTTTTTTATTATAAGATTTTTTTAATTTAATGAAGTTTTTAGTTAAGTTATTTTGTGTTAAAAAATTATTATTTTCGTAGGTATTAGTTTTTCTGGTGTCAAAGACCCGAAATCCTATGTGGCGACTTTGACACCAGATTCTAGTACTAACCACTCCCAGCACTCTAAGAAATCGAATTATGAAAAAAGATATAAACTGGCGCAAAACAAAAAATTTAGAACGTTAAAAGTTTGACTTCTCACGATTTTGTGATGTTTAAAGAGGAGCCTTATTAGTGATAACACACATCCACAGACATGTTAGCCCATTTGGTATTTTACCAAACTTGACAAAATATATAAAACAGACACTGAGAAAATAAAAAAAAATTATAACACCAAACAGTAAGAGCATCAGCTGTTTCGCGCCATGGCGTTAACGCAACATGACAACGTCGCAACCACACACTGTGGTTTGCATCATCGTTGGCAGTCGAAATGGGCTTGTTTTTCTCTTTTTTTTACGTATTCCGTATTGTATTTGTATTTTAGTAAAATTTATAAACGTCCAAAAATACGTGTTAAAATCTTCTGTAGCCTTTCTGAAGACAAATGTTGATCGTACACTATGTATTTCACGCAAGATAAAAGAGCAAAATGATATTTATATCCAAAGTAAAAATGGGTTATTATGGTTTTTTGATATACCGAAGTGGTCGAACAAAAAGGATGACATTTTGGATAATTTATTTTTTATATGCACATTTCGTTATACAAGCACCTAAAACGCGAATAATTATCACTAAGGAAAAAAGAAGACGAAAGCTAAAATTTGCCAGTAAAAGATGGTTGAACATTAAACTCAACACAAGTATCTTATGGGTAAAAGCTTTTTTTTCCACTACATATCAGACATATTAAGAGTTACACATTAAACCTACATTTTTATTGTACAAATTTATTTTCTGGGTAAGAGTTTCTCTGTTGCCTCTATATATTAGAGGCATTAAAAATAGAAATGTATAATATAAAATACAAATAAAAAATAAAAGAAATAAAAATATAAATAATAATGATAATAAATAATAGTAATTTATAATAACCAAATATAAAAAATAAAATTATTAATAATAATAAAATTATTATTATTAGTTTTTAATATTTTATTATATAATAATAAAAATAAAAATTGTTTCATTATATTATTTTAATATATAATAATAATAGTATCTTGGTTTTCCTATAACTTTTTGTAAATATCATGAACTTTTAATTAAAATAAAAAATAAATAAATAAATAAAGAAAAAAAATAAATAATAATAATAATAATAATAATAATAATAATAATAATAATAATAATAATAATAAAACTGATATCGAGTTGGAGGGAGGGAGTGCTAAATCGCTTCGTCCAACAGATATGCTACTTTACTCATGGGATGGAGGGTTGGATGTGTGTGTGGATTTGACTGGATCTTCACCCTTGACGCAATCCGGGATGGCTAATTTTGTGCCCGGTCGCGTTGTGGTGGATGCGGCAAAACGTAAACGTGTTAAGTATATGACTAAGTGTGCGACTATTGGATATGGGTTTCTCCCATTTTCCTTTTCTTCCTTGGGGGAGTTAGAGGAGGATGCGGTTTCTTTGTTAAAACGGGTCCAAAAATTCTCCATGGCTCAAGACATTGGGGCGCGTGCTGCTCTTCATATTTTTAATAGGATTAGCTTTGCTATAGCTAAAGGTGTGGGTGCCCAGATAGTATCTCGGCTTCCCACCAATTTTTTGTAAATCCTATTATTCTAATGAAGTGATGTTTGATAATAAAAATAAATAGAAAAATAAAAAATAAAATAAAAATAAAAAATAAAACTGATTATTAATAATCAATAATAAATAATATTAATAATAATAATAATAATAATAATAATAATAATAATAATAATATAATATAATAATAATAATAATAATAATAATAAGGTGAATACCCAGTCTATTCAATGCTAGGCTGAGTATCAGGGCCTCAAAAAAATCTCTTTTCGTCCTATGAACTTTAAGGTGTATGAAGTTTCATATTCGATTTTTAAGTAGAGCGATAGAGACTTCATTTCACTTAGGTTAATCTAGGACATAGGCAGACCTACGTCAATATAACCCCCCCTTGAAAAACTTTGGTAGTGTTCCTGAATCTGATTATTCTAATAAAGTGGTGCGGGTTTGGATTTGTGGGTCCCCGAGATTGCTTTGCGGACTGCTGCTCAGAAGAAAAGGAGGAAGTATTCTTCTATTTGTGTAGAGCACGGTTATTCGTTCATCCCTTTTGCCTTCTCTACTTTTGGGGAGCTTGACGAGGAAGCCTTGGTTACTCTTTCGCGTCTTAATCACTTATCTGTTTGTCATTCTAATGATGCTAGGAGTGGCTCTTTTCTATTTTCTAGACTTGGTTTCTGTATTCAAAAGGGTGTGGGAGCACAACTTGTTTCGCGGCTCCTTTCCAATTTTGTGTGATTAATAAATAAAAGATTTTCATTAAAAAAATAAAATAAATATTAATAATAATAATAATAATAATAGTAATAAGGAAATCTCAGAGAGAGGATCACTCCTCCAACTAGCTTAGGGCGGTTCCTATTTTTGGGTTGGGACAGACTATGAACGATAAGACTTATCGTTGTGTTTTGTGCTATCGGTTAGGTATCCCTTTATTTTCCATCTCAAAGCCTTGTTCTGCTTGCTCAAGGGCTTTTACTGGGGATATTTAAAGATCATGTTGTATCGTGTGCTGGGATTGTTGGTATCAAACACCGTCATAATATTGTGCACGATACCCTTGTTGACATATGTTATCATGCGGGGATTTCAGTTGGTAAGGAAGTTGATATCGGGTTGGATGGAGGGAGTGACAAACCACTTCGACCAACAAATATGCTACTTTACTCTTGGGATGGAGGGTTGGATGTGTGTGTGGATTTGACTGGATCTTCACCTTTGACGCAATCCGAGATGGCTAATTTTGTGCCTGGTCGTGTTGTGGTCGATGCTGCACAGTGTAAATGTGCTAAGTATATGGCTAAGTGTGCGACTATTGGATATGGTTTTATCTCATTTTCTTTTTCTTCCCTGGGAGAATTAGAGGAGGATGCGATTGATTTACTTAAACGGATCCAAAAGTTCTCTGTGGCTCAAGACATCGGGGCACGTGTTGCTCTTCATATTTTTAATAGGATTAGTGTCGCTATTGTAACACCCCCATGTTGGTCAAATGCAGCTGAATAGTAATTGGGGTGTTACTTGGGTGGATCGATAGCACATAGCATATAGAGAAATGATCAAAAGTCATTAAAAACATATTACATGAATTAATCGTACACATTTAGAATCTTGTCTGAAAACCCACATTTATTATAAAACGGAAGTAAATATCCCAGCCCGATGGTAAACATGATGCTTCCTAAAATGCTGGAATCTAATGCATGAACCTGCTTACTTTCCTGAGAAAACATAAAAAGTAAAATGTGGGGGTCAACACGAAGTTGGTGAATTCAAAGGTTTAATTAAATAAATAAAGTATCAATATGCAAAACACCACTGTGATAGCAGGACATCACAACCCAATACTACAATAGTTCCTACTGCCCTGTAATAGAAGCTAGACATGATTCTCAGTACGCCCATTGGGTCTATCCTGATGAGGTTTCCCTTAATCCGACAATGACATAAACCTGCTGCTTGGCCTAAGCATCACGTGACAGCTGATCACGACAGGCCGGGTGTTGTCAATACCCGAATAGATCTATCCATACATTTCGCGCTACAATATTAACTATTACAGTCCACGGGAATGGGGCAAACAGTAGGCAATAAATTGTTGTTGTCTTTGCATGCTTGCATATAAACAGGTTTTTGTATGTTTTCTCCCCCGGTTATAAAACAGTAAAGATGGGGCCATGAACTCACCTTAGTGGTAATGAGGTAGTGAGGATGATGTCACTAAATAAACTGGCACACTATAGTCACGAACTGGAGAAATTACCTAAGTAATTTAAATGCCGCAGTGAATGCAAAAATAATAATGCATGATAAATGGTACATATGAAAATGAATGATCACAAATTTATAAGTTTCTACGATGGTTTAAGTGTTTATACTTATAGTGAAATGAAAGTATATACATATTTTTAGTTCTAAAAATATATATATATATATATATTAGTTGTTTAGAAAAAGGGTAATAAATTAAATAAATGGGTTTTATCTTATTTAATTTATTATAAGGAAATAAATTACAATGTATTATGATTAAGGCTTCAAAAATATGGTTAACGGGGTTTGTCAATTTATGAAGAGTTTTGTAAATAAACTTAGTGATTTATTTAACGAACAAAGTGACTTAGTTAAATAAAATGTTTTATTAATTCATTAATTAAAATAAAAGTACTAGTAAGTCCTTGTAAGTATGATAATTTGCAAAAGTAACCTTAAGGTTTAGTCCGTTAAGTGTATTACACCGTTAGTCCTTGTTGGTTAGTTTTATTTATAAAAACGCCCCTAGGGCTTTGAAAAATCTGGGAAAATGACCAAACACCCCCTATGTGTCACGGAAATTATTTAATATAGGTTAGGGTTTGTTACAAGTTTCATAAATGGCACAAATGGTCCTTGTGGTTTCCTTTAGCTCACGGTTTGAAAACTAACGCACCCTAAAGTTTTAAAAATGACACAAATGACCCTTGTACTATACCAAGGACACGAAATGTTTATACAAGGTTTACTAATTTATGAGTTTGGACTAAACTTTCACCAATTGTCAAATAAGGCACGAATAGTCTCTATATTTTCTAGTTGGGCTCACACGGCCCATTTGGGTCTGGTTAGGGTAAAAAGAGTTATGGGCTTGATTTTTGGCTTAGTAAAAACTTAAGGTAACTTAGTAAGTTCTAAAAATTACTATTGGGCCTAAAATAATTTTACTAAAGGGCTTATATGTGAAGTGGGCTTATAACATGTTCCATTTCCAATTTAACCTAGTATGAGCTTATATAAACTCGGCTTATTTTGGTGGCTTATGTTGGCTTATAGGACTTGACTAAATTTATATTTTTCTAAGAGCTTATCCTAAGCTTAAGGCTTAAGGGATTATGGGCTTATTCTAAAGCTTTTGGGGTTCGGCTTATGTTTTCATGGGCTTATGGAGGCCCATAATATTCGGCTTATTTTTTATGGATTATTTCCAAGAGAGGTTATCAAGATATGTTCTACCATAGATTATGCTAGGTTGGTTATAGTACTTATCTTTTTGGGATTTTTATACAAGAGTACATACGGCTTATTAATAAGCCGAGCCTACTAGTTCATCTATTGGGCTTATTGTTTGTTTTCAAGGCACTAAATTACTACTAGCTTATTCCTAGGAGCTTTAAGGAAGGTGTTCAACATAATAAAGTGTAGCTAAGGATTTGGGGCACGAAAGCCTACCCACCATATAAGCCGTGGGCTCATAAGCTACTTGAGAGGCATTTCATGGAGGTTTTACGTATGCATGGCAACCTAGGCTTGTTTCCTAAGTTCCTACATGCATGTCATGAGATGAAAAGTAAAAAGGACTGAAATAGGTCTAAGGTAGACTATACTTACTTGTTTGATCAAGAAGATGACAAATGAGGCGAATTTGGCGTCGGTTTGCCTTAGACGAGACCTAGGAGTCTTGAATGCTAGCCTTCAATGCTTGAAGAACAAAGATATGGTGTAGTAAATGAGATGAAGAAGTTTGTTAGCTCAAGGTGATATGTGGGAGGGTCTTTGGTCAAAGTGTGGGAATGAATGTATGTATGCTAGTTTGATAAATATCTAAGGAAGAAATGAGAGTTGTAGCTAGGAGTATGACACGGCAAGCAAGAGGAAGTGCATAGATTTAGGGGATTTATGAAGTACTAAGGAGTACTTAGCTTTAATGAGATCTTGATGTACATATGACCCTTAGGGTCTTTCTTGCCGTCGCATAATAGGTCTCCAAGGGGGCAAGAAAAGTTGCATAGTGTTTTCATTTAAAGTAGTGTTGTACAAGGTGGGAAAGTGTGTGTGGTGATGTTTGTATACACGGCTAGGAGAAGTAACAAGGTAGTGTTTGTAGATTTTTGAGTTTTGTCTTAAGTATAAGTTAGTTATAGTTTCCAAGTGTCTAAAACATTGTAGTGTCTAGGATTTAGGGCGTTGATCGACGGGTTGTATAGTTTAGGAAGGAAGGAAAGTGTTTTGCTAGTGTAAGTATAAGTAAAGGTGTTATATAATGTCTTACAAAATCAAGAATGGGCTTGGTAAGAGTTTTGGTATAAAATGTTAGTCATATGTGTGTATTCGGCTAATATGAGTGTCTAGGATAGGTTTTGGTTTGAATATTGAGATCTTGGTATAATTACTAGGGTTCTAGGTATGATATAGTAGAAATAGGTTCGAGTCCTAATTTATTTGGTTAAGTTTTGGGATCCTTGGTGAAAGTATGGTTGTTTAGGAGATACTTATTATATCAAAAGTATATTAAAAGGATAAAAATGATTTAAGGTAATGTTCAACTATAAAAGTAATTGTCGTTGTAGTTTAAAGTCAATTATAGTGTAAGAAAACACATATATAAATACTCAAAACTTATGAATTTATATTTAAGTAGTCATTTATTAATTGTGATCATGGTTTTTGGATTTTTTGAAACCAATGTGATGAATGCAAGTGGTCATATGTTCAGGTGACTTAAAGTCCCTCAAAATAGATTGTTTGATGTCCAGTATGCTCATGAAACGTAGTCATACAAATATGGCCGTGTCTTTATGATTAAATACTCATAATCATAACAAAAGGTTGAGATACAGTTGTTTCCATGTTCAGATGATTTAAAATAATATATGCTCATGTGATGCATGTGATTGCTCAAAAGATTTCATGCAAAGGTGATAGTATAAATATATAGATATCATGAGGTGACGTATACAATGTTGACATAGTCAAAACCTGAAATTTACAGGTTTTACAGCATAAACCCGTTATTTTAGCTTTGTCCTCAAAGCTTAAGATGACGTTACTGCTCAGGTGAATAGGTGTGGGTACTTAGCTCTAAACGAGTCTTTGCGTTCCCAAGTAAACTCGGGACCTTTCCTAGAGTTCCATCGTATTTTCACTAACGGAATTTGGCTTCGTTTCATTTTCTTAATTTCCCTCTCCACGACTTCCACTGGTTCTTCTACAAACTGAAGTTTGTCGTCAAAATGGACTCCCTCCAATGGCATTGGTAACGGTTCATCCGCGTAGCACTTCTTCAAGTTTGAGACATGGAACGTAGAGCGTACCCGGCTCAACTGCTGGGGCAACTCTAAGCGATAGGCGACCTCTCCAATTCTGGCAATCACTTTGAAGGGTCCTACGTAACGTGGATTTAACTTCCCCTGTTTCCCAAACCGTACAACACCCTTCCAAGGTGATACTTTTAGCATAACACGGTCACCTAGAGCAAACTCCATAGGTTTACGTTTTCTGTCTGCATAACTCTTTTGTCTATCCTGGGCAGCCTGAATTCGCTGCTTGATGAGGGTGATCTTCTCTGTAGTTTATTGGATCAGTTCGGGTCCTGCCAGTTGAAATTCCCCCACCTCTGCCTAGCACACTGGTGATCGACATTTGCGGCCATAGAGGGCCTCAAATGGTGTTGCCTTAATACTGGCATGGTAGCTGTTATTGTAGGAGAATTCAACTAATGAAATATGTTCGACCCATCCTTTTCTAAAGTCGATCACACATGCTCTTAGCATGTCTTCTAGTGTTTGGATTGTTTGTTCACTCTGGCCGTCGGTCTGCGGATGGTATGCGGTGCTCATATCTAGATTTGTTCCTAAAGCTCGTTGAAAAGCTTTCCAGAAGTTTGATGTAAATCTGCCATCTCGATCGCAGATGATTGAGACTGGTATCCTGTGTCTCGTCACAACTTCCTTTAAGTATGTCTTGGCTAACTTGCTCAGAGAATCATTTTCCTTGATAGGTAAGAAGCGAGCTGATTTTGTGAGGCGGTCAACGATTACCCAAATTGTATCGTAACCGTGGGATGATGTAGGAAGTTTGGTAATGAAATCCATGGTGATGTTGTCCCATTTCCATTTCGGTATTTCGGGTTGGACTAACAAACCCGATGGTCGCTGATGTTCTGTTTTAACTCTGGCACAAGTCAGGCATTTCTTCACGTAGGTGGCAATGCCTGCTTTCGTGTTCGGCCACCAGTATAATTTCTTCACGTCTTGGTACATCTTTTCAGATCCAGGATGTATGGAGTACTTGGACTTATGAGATTCGTGCATGATCACGTTTCTCAAGTGTCTGTAACATGGAAACCAGCTTCTTCCGTGTAAACACAACATTCCGTCTGTTCTAACTTCTCCTTACTTAGGTCAGTCCTAAGCATTCCTCCTATGCCTTCTTTTCCGATATTTTCGGGCTTCTGTGCTTGGAGTGGAGCCTCTAGTATTTGTTTGGGTAGGTCCAAGTTAATGGTCATAACCAAGGCTCGAACTCTCATGGGAGGATCAGTTCCTTTTCGGCTTAGTGCATCTGCCACTACATTTGCTTTTCCTGGGTGGTATATGATGTCACAGTCGTAGTCTCTGAGCAACTCTATCCAACGACGTTGCCTCATGTTTAGTTCCTTCTAGTCTAGGATATGTTGCAAGCTCTTGTGATCAGTATGCACTGTGCACTTGGTCCCGTACAGGTAGTGTCTCCAGATTTTTAAGGCGAAAACTACAGATCCAAGTTCTAGATCATGGGTGGAGTAATTCAGCTCGTGCTTCTTCAGTTGTCTTGAAGCATAAGCAATCACTTTCTGTCTCTGCATCAACACAGCTCCCAAACCATTGTGTGAGGCGTCACAGTAGATAACGAAGTCTTCGTTACCTTCTGGTAGGGCTAAAATAGGTGCACTGCACAACTTTTGTTTGATGGTTTGGAATGCAGCCTCTTCTTTTTCTCCCCACACAAACTTTATGCCCTTCTGGGTAAGCTTGGTCATTGATTTGGCAATCTTAGAAAATCCCTCGATAAATCGTCGGTAGTAACTGGCAAGACCTAGAAATTGACGAATTTCCTTTGGCGACGTGGGAGATGCCCAATCCTTCACGGATTCAACTTTCACGGGGTCCACTTGGATTCCCTTGTTATCAATCACGTGACCGAGAAAGTGCACTTTAGGGATCCAAAAATCACACTTTGAGAATTTTGCGTACAACTTCTCTTCCTTAAGTAATTTTAGAACTTGAGCAAGATGTTTTCCGTGTTCTTGCTCATTTTTGGAATAAATGAGGATGTCATCAATAAACACTATCACGAACTTGTCCAGATAGGGTCTGCACACTCGATTCATGAGATCCATGAATATGGCTGGTGCGTTGGTCAGTCCAAATGGCATGACTTGGAATTCATAATGACCGTAACGTGTTCTGAAAGCTGTTTTTGGTATATCCTCCTCTCTGACCTTCAGCTGATGGTATCCGGATCGTAACTCGATCTTCGAGTACACGCTTGATCCTTGTAGCTGATCAAATAGGTCGTCGATTCGTGGTAACGGGTAACGGTTTTTCACAGTTAACTTATTCAGTTCTCTGTAATCGATACACATTCGGAAAGAACCGTCTTTCTTTTTGACGAATAACACTGGGGCTCCCCAAGGTGAGGAACTGGGTCTGATAAAACCTTTGTCTGAAAGTTCTTTGAGTTGTTCCGCGAGCTCTTTCATCTTGGTTGGTGCTAAGCGGTAGGGTGCTTTAGCTACAGGTGCAACTCCCGGTACTAAGTCGATTTGAAATTCAACTTGGCGAGTCGGAGGCAATCCTTGTAAGTCGTCTGGGAAGACTTCGGGATAATCGCGGACGATTGGTACATCCTTGACTTGTTTCTTCTCGGGTTCTTATTCTTTGTCTGTCTTAGAAATATGTGCTAAAAAGATAGGACATCCTTTTAGTAGGTATTTCTGGCCTTTGGTACACGAGATCACACTTAGCCTAGTGTCTGTTCTATCCGAATTTCCGTCTCCTCGGATAATTAGATCTGCGTTTCCCCATGGTATACGGACTAGTTTCTCGTCACACACGATGGTTGCATGATATCTTGCCAACCAGTCCATACCAATAATGACATCAACACTACTCAGTTTTATGGGTATTAACTGAATATCAAATGGGTGATTCTGAAGGTTTAAAGTACAGCCTCTTAGGATGGTATTAGCTTCAATGATTTTTCCATCTGCTAATTCGACTCTGTAGCAGTTGTCTAACGGGGTAGGTAGGATGTCTAGTAAGCTACTAAACTCTGTGGATACGAAAGTCCTATCGGCTCCCGTATCGAATAAAATAGTTGCATAATGATTATTTAGAAGAAACGTACCAGTAACTACATTGGAGTCGGGGTTGGTCCTATTTTCTCCTATGACATAAACTCTGGCGGATGCTCCGCCTTGGCTTTCGTTCTTACTTGCACGCTTTGGGCAATCAGGTCTGATGTGTCCGATCTCTCCACATCCATAGCAACGGATCTCCTTACGAGCCGTGTTTCCACTGCCAGTGAGCTGGCGGTTTCCTTGATGTCCACTTCCACGGGAGTTTTGCCTGTTGCCATTGTGGGGCTTATAGCTGGCACTGGAGTTGTTCCTATTGGTCGGAGCATATGCGTTGCTCTGTCCGGGTCTTCGGCATTCAACAGTGGAGTAATGATGGAAATTACACTTTGAGCATTTTGGTTTGTTTCCCACGTATGGAGGTGGTCCTGAGGAAACAACACTGCAGACTTGACCTAAAATTTGCCTCTTGGGCTGTTGGGTCTGGGGATGATGACGGTAACTCTCATCGACTTTCCTCTTGTGCTCTGCTTGTCTAATCAAATGATCACGCCCACGTTTGTCCACTAATTCTGTGGCAAACTCAATGGCACTCTCGATTGTAGTAGGTCGAGATGCAAGCACACTGTCATGAACAGAGTCTGGAAGTCCACTAACATACTTCTCTATCTTATCCGGCACTTTAGGGTACATACGGGTACACATCAAAGTTAGTTCCTGGAACTTCTGGTTGTAGGCCGTAATATTGAAGTTGATGCATTTGAGATTCCACAATTCAATCTCCAGCTTCTTGATTTCACTGCGAGGACAATATTTCACAGTAATTTTGTCTTTCAGTGCAGCCCATGTCATTCCATAGGCTCCATCGTGTCCGAGGGTAGCAACTTGTGAGTTCCACCATGTGAGAGCATGTTCCAAGAGTGTACAAGTGGCGAATTTCACCTTGTTTTCCTCAGTGCAATCGCTAATACGGAACACTGTCTCAGTCCTCTCAAACCATTGCATGAGCTCGACTACCCCTTCCTTGCCCTTGTAGTAGCTGGGCTTGAACTTTAGGAAATCAGGGTAAGTACATCCTCGAGCTTCGCGGTTTCTGTTATTTGAGTTTTCACTGTCCCCATGGGTTCCGCTGGTGCGGTTTTCCCTTGCAGCTAAGGCGTCAGTAATGCCTTGCTCAATGAGTACTCTGAGTTGTGCATCAGACATAGTTGTCGCAGGTGTTTCTGCGGGGTTTGGTCGAACGCGTCTTGGTGGCATTTTTCTATATTCATAAGAAAAATTGAGATTTATTAGCTGATAAACAAGATGGTTATATTAAACTGCATGGATAATGTTTATGCATAGAATTCACAACAAATTTGATAATCCGTCAAGAGTTCATAACAATATAAATGTAAACAAACAAATGGATGATAATATGTTATTTCTGGTAAACAAAAATATAGTACAAGTACAACCAATCTAAGACAGGGGTACAGCAAGCCTGTCTGAAATAGTGGTACATATGTTTGTAGTACAACAAAAGATAACCTACCTACTAAGGTTAGGTGCTACAAATACAACTGAAAAGAAATACAAGTACAAAAGAGCTAAATCATGCGAGCTGAGATGCAACTCAATGCTTGTCATGATGTACAAATGAAATCTAGCCTACACTAGTATGGCTGTCTGCAGGTGCGGATGGTCCGGCTGGTGGTGCGGGTGTACGCTCATCCTGCATGCGAATCATGGCACTCCCGGTATCCCGGGTGTGTCTCATGGTCTCGAGCAACTGCTGTTGGCGTGCAGTGTCGGCACTCCGTAACTGCTCTGTCTCGGCAGTGATCCCCTGGTGACGAAGGTCTGCCAAGTCCATGAAGGTCCTGAAGGTCTCCTATTGCGTGAAGATGGCGGCTCGGGTCTCATAGGAGTGACTCTCCAACAAAGCTAGGCGATAACTGAGGTATGATACCTCATCCAATAACCACTGTATGGTCTCCTGGGTCATACCCAAGTAGCTCTAGGTGGTGTGTGACTCGCTGGCCACAGCCCAATAGAGAGAGTTAAATCTCTCCTAAAGCACGGCGCGACCCTGCTGGTCCGCCTATAGTAGGGAGTGGATAAGGGCGGTGTCCTGCGCCTGTCGAGCCACAAGTGCATCCACCTGTGCCTGGAGGGCGCTAAGTCTAGCCTGCTCGGCTCTCGATCCCTCTCCTACCTCAAAGGTCGAGTCAGGGATAGTGTCACGTCTCCTCTTACGAGGTGGAAAAACACTAGTGGGGTAAGTGCGAGGTACAGAAGGTGGTGGTAAGGGTGGTAAGGAAGGTACGACCTGGTCCATCTCTCTAGGAGGGGATGCAGGTACTACAAGCAGTGGTGAAGTAGGGGATATAGTAGGTGGTGAAGGAGTAGGTGAATCTGAGAGTATGATGACTCCGTCTGGCTGGTCATCTCTGGACTCAATGTCAGATGCAGGTCCAGCAAATACTGATATCAGTGACAAGGGTGTGATGGTAGGAACCATAAGCTCCTCGAAAGTAGTCACGATAGTAGGCGTCGTCATGATATCTGGAAGTAGCATTTTAAAGTTGAGTAAGTTTTTAGCTTACACAATTCAAAAAGTTTTATGATGCATATGCGATGTGGTTTTAAATCTTTTAACCATGCTTGTCAAAAGTATATATGGATACTTATGTGATTTATTTACCGTGAGGGTATAAATCAATGTGAAGTTAGTTCACATAATATGCATGCTCTACAATGCTATATGCCTAACTTATAAGGTTCCCCGTAAATCAATTTTGCTTTTTACTTTATTTATTTAAAATTTCCAGTTATAGTCCAGTTAAATTTTTTTTTATTATATTTAAAATTTTTTACTAACGATCTGGTTCTCTATAACTATGCGCTCTGATACCATTTCTGTAACACCCCATGTTGGTCAAATGTAGCGGAATAGTAATTGGGGTGTTACTTGGGTGGATCGATAGCACATAGCATATAAAGCAATGATCAAAATTCATTAAAAACCTATTACATGAATTAATCGTACACATTTAGTATCTTGTCTGAAAAACCACATTTATTATAAAACAGAAGTAAATATCCTAGCCCGATGGTAAACATGATGCTTCCTAAAGTGCTGGAATCCAATACATGGACCTGCTTACTTTCCTGAGAAAACATAAAAAGTAAAATGTGGGGGTCAACACGAAGTTGGTGAATTCACAGGTTTAATTAAATAAATAAAGTATCAATATGCAAAACACCACTGTGATAGCAGGACATCACAGCCCAATACTACAGTAGTTCCTACTGCCCTGTAATAGAAGCTAGACATGATTCTCAGTACGCCCATTGGGTCTATCCTGATGAGGTTTCCCTTAATCCAACAATGACATAAACCTGCTGCTTGGCCTAAGCATCACGTGGCAGCTGATCACGACAGGCCGGGTGTTGTCAATACCGAATAGATCTATCCATACATTTTGCGCTACACTATTAACTATTACAGTCCACGGGAATGGGGCAAACAGTAGGCAATAAATTGTTGTTGTCTATGCATGCTTGCATATAAACAGTTTTTTGTATGTTTTCTCCCCCGGTTATAAAACAGTAAAGATGGGGCCATGAACTCACCTTAGTGGTAATGAGGTAGTAAGGATGATGTCACTGAATAAACTGGCACAGTATAGTCACGAACTGGAGAAATTACCTAAGTAATTTAAATGCCTCAGTGAATGCAAAAATAATAATGCATGATAAATGGTACATATGAAAATGCATGATCACAAATTTATAAGTTGCTACGATGGTTTAAGTGTTTATACTTATAGTGAAATGAAAGTATATACATATTTTTAGTTCTAAATAAATATATATATATATATATATATATATATATATATATATATATATATATATATATATATATATATATATATATATATATATATATATATATATATATATATATATATATATATATATATATATATATATATATATATATATATATATATATATATATATATATATATATATATATATATATATATATATATATATATATTAATTGTTTAGAAAAAGGGTAATAAATTAAATAAATGGGTTTTATCTTATTTAATTTATTATAAGGAAATAAATTACAATTTATTATAATTAAGGCTTCAAAAATATGGTTAACGGGGTTTGTCAATTTATGAAGAGTTTTGTAAATAAACGTAGTGATTTATTTAACGAACAAAGTGACTTAGTTAAATAAAATGTTTTATTAATTCTTTTAATTAAAATAAAAGTACTAGTAAGTCCTTGTATATATGATAATTTACAAAAGTAACCTTAAGGTTTCGTCCGTTAAGTGTATTACACCGTTAGTCCTTGTTGGTTAGTTTTATTTATAAAAACGCCCCTAGGGCTTTGAAAACTTTGGGGAAATGACCAAACACCCCCCATGTGTCATGGAAATTATTTAATATAGGTTAGGGTTTGTTTTAAGTTTCATAAATGGCACAAATCGTCCTTGTGGTTTCCTTTAGCTCACGGTTTGAAAACTAACGCACCCTATAGTTTTAAAAATGACACAAATGACCCTTGCACTATACCAAGGTCACGAAATGTTTATACAAGGTTTACTAATTTATGAGTTTGGACTAAACTTTCACCAATTGTCAAATAAGGCACGAATAGTCTCTATATTTTCTAGTTGGTCTCACACGGCCCCCTTTGGGTCCGGTTAGGGTAAAAAGAGTTATGGGCTTTATTTTTGGCTTAGTAAAAACTTAAGGTAACTTAGTAAGTTCTAAAAATTACTATTGGGCCTAAAATAATTTTACTAAAGGGCTTATATGTGAAGTGGGCTTATAACATGTTCCATTTCCAATTTAACCTAGTATGAGCTTATATACACTCCGCTTATTTTGGTGGCTTATGTTGGCTTATAGGACTTGACTAAATTTATATTTTTCTAAGAGTTTTCCTAAGCTTAAGGCTTAAGGGCTTATGGGCTTATTCTAAAGCTTCTGGGGTTCGGCTTATGTTTTCATGGGCTTATGGAGGCCCATAATATTCGGCTTATTTTTTTATGGCTTATTTCCAAGAGAGGTTATCAAGACATGTTCTACCCTAGATTATGCTAGGTTGGTTATAGTACTTATCTTTTTGGGATTTTTGTACAAGAGTACACACGGCTTATTAATAAGCCGAGCCTGCTAGTTCATCTATTGGGCTTATTGTTTGTTTTCAAGGCACTAAATTACTACTAGCTTATTCCTAGGAGCTTTAAGCAAGGTGTTCAACATAATAAAGTATAGCTAAGGATTTGGGGCACGAAAGCCTACCTACCATATGAGCCGTGGGCTCATAAGCTACTTGAGAGGCATTTCATGGAGGTTTTACGTATGCAAGCAACCTAGGCTCGTTTCCTAAGTTCCTACATGCATGTCATGAGATGAAAAGTAAAAAGGATTGAAATAGGTCTAAGGTAGACTACACTTACTTGTTTGATCAAGAAGATGACAAATCAGGCGAATTTGGCGTCGGTTTGACTTAGACGAGACCTAGGAGTCTTGAATGCTAGCCTTCAATGCTTGAAGAACAAAGATATGGTGTAGTAAATGAGATGAAGAAGTTTGTTAGCTCAAGGTGCTATGTGGGAGGGTCTTTGGTCCGAAAATATTAAGTGTGGGGATGAATGTATGTATGTTAGTTTGATAAATATCTAAGGAAGAAATGAGAGTTGTGGCTAGGAGTATGAAACGGCAAGCAAGAGGAAGTGCATAGATTTAGGGGATTTATGAAGTACTAAGGAGTACTTAGCTTTAATGAGATCTGGATGTACATATGACCCTTAGGGTCTTTCTTGCCGTCGCATAATAAGTCTCCAAGGGGGCAAGAAAAGTTGCATAGTGTTTTCATTTAAAGTAGTGTTGTACAAGGTGGGAAAGTGTGTGTGGTGATGTTTGTATACACGGCTAGGAGAAGTAACAAGGTAGTGTTTGTAGATTTTTGAGTTTTGTCTTAAGTATAAGTTAGTTATAGTTTCCAAGTGTCTAAAACATTGTAGTGTCTAGGATTTAGGGCGTTGATCGACGGGTTGTATAGTTTAGGAAGGAAGGTAAGTGTTTTGCTAGTGTAAGTATAAGTAAAGGTGTTATATAATGTCTTACAAAATCAAGAATGAGCTTGGTAAGAGTTTTGGTATAAAATGTTAGTCATATGTGTGTATTCGGCTAATATGAGTGTCTAGGATAGGTTTTGGTTTGAATATTGAGATCTTGGTATAATTACTAGGGTTCTAGGTATGATATAGTAGAAATAGGTTCGACTCCTAATTTATTTGGTTAAGTTTTGGGATCCTTGGTGAAAGTATGGTCGCTTAGGAGATTCTTATTATATCAAAAGTATATTAAAAGGATAAAAATGATTTAAGGTAATGTTCAAGTATAAAAGTAATTGTCATTGTAGTTTAAAGTCAATTATAGTGTAAGAAAACACATATATAAATACTTAAAACTTATGAATTTATATTTAAGTAGTCATTTATTAATTGTGATCATGGTTTTTGGAATTTTAGAAACCAATGTGATGAATGCAAGTGGTCATATGTTCAGGTGACTTAAAGTCCCTCAAAATAGATTGTTTGATGTCCAGTATGCTCATGAAACGTAGTCATACAAATATGGCCGTGTCTTTATGATTAAATACTCATAATCATAACAAAAGGTTGAGATACAGTTGTTTCCATGTTTAGATGATTTATAATAATGTATGCTCATGTGATGCATGTGATTGCTCAAAATATTTCATGCAAAGGTGATAGTATAAATATATAGATATCATGAGGTGACGTATACAATGTTGACATAGTCAAAACCTGAAATTTATAGGTTTTACAGCTATGAGTGGGAGCCCAGATAGTATCTCGGCTTCCCACTAATTTCTTGTAAATCCTATTATTTTAATGAAGTGATGTTTATAATAAAAATAATAATAATAATTGATGTGTATTAAAATCGTACACGTTTTAGGAAAAACGCGTATAATCGGCTAGTATTAAACCTTCACGTTTAGGAAAACGCGAATGCTCGATAAATGCGAGTTCGTTCTTGGAGGAGGAGTGTGTATTAGGTGCCAATATAATAAAATCCGAGTTTGGATTAGTGTCGTTTTTGGGTGTAGAAAGAGAGAAAATAAAGACGATTAATGCTAAAAATTACACTACGACGTACAAAACGCGAAATTGTAAAATTCGACGAAAAATAAAAGTGCACTAAAAATTGCCATAATTTAATTTAAGCTAAGAAAAATGTGACAAACACAACTGAAAATAAATATTTCCAAAACCTTTTTTATTTTTTATATTAAATTTTAAAGTTTAATAAAAACTCAAAATTAAATAAAAATGATAAAAAGTGAAGATGCAAACTTTTTTGGATGTAAACCTAAAATACACTAAATAAAACTTAAAAACTATTTTTCTAAATTTTTAAAACAATTTTTCCTATTTTGAATCTAGTTTCTAAAATCTAAAACGATATAAATGATAAAAAAAATTAACTAATAAAAGGAAAAATAAATTTTTATGCCAGCAAAATGCTAAAAGCTACTCTTTATCTAAGAAAATTGAAAAACACGAAAAACAAAACTTAACCAATAAGCTGAAACGGGGCTTATATGGTTCGAACTTATTTCTAATAAGCAAAACAAACAACCCTTTAAATATAAAACTAGGCGAATGTTTACCAGTCAAAGACCCTAGCACAACGGTAAGGCGTGTATGTCGTGGGAGTAGGGGCGCATGTTCGATAATTGGCCCTTACTTTTTGTTCTAATTATTTTTATCTTTTTTCTTTTTAGAACACTGATTCCCAATAAGCTCAATACTCCAAAAACACAAACCAAAGTCCTAAGCTACACGTTTTCTTACCTAAAAAACCTTGATCAAAACCACCAGACGTGACTTGTTTGATTTTTAAAGTTGTCAGTGGATAAAGACTAGGGTATCAGAGGAAACGATTTTCCCACTGATGCTTTACAGAAACAATAAAGAGGCGTTTTAAAGTCTTGTTTGTGGTTGTTTTTGGCAAGCAAAGGCACCCCGCAACCAGTTGGGTTGTGGGGAGTCACAACAACAAGAAAAACACCAAGTCCAATACAAAAATCACACAAACTAAAGCAAAAATGAGTTACTGTAACATAAATGGGTATACTGGTGGTGTCTATTTAATTAGTGAGCTATAAATTCTATCTTAGACCAACCAAAGCCTATTATCAGAAATAGAGCACCTAAAGCTAACCTATTTATAGCAATTCACAAGATTTCAAAGTTTAAAGCACAAGATTAAGCCCTAAGATCT
The DNA here is from genome assembly GCA_025667525.1 of Glebionis coronaria. Lineage (NCBI taxonomy): Eukaryota > Viridiplantae > Streptophyta > Magnoliopsida > Asterales > Asteraceae > Glebionis > Glebionis coronaria. The sequence goes on along the minus strand of CM046874.1, from coordinate 37,902,631 downwards.
AATTATCATGATGAATTGAAGTTATATGCAGAAATAAGCCCAACATGCTGGTGCAAAGTGCACTAAAATGAATTTCAAACAACCACAACCTGATCAAATTACCACCAAATCACAACTTAAATTTTATCAATCCTATATTAACACTTACTCTAACTGATTACAAATTTTGAGGATCTAAAACACTAAAACAAACTAGTTATACCCTACTGATTGTTTATGCTACCTTTTACCAATTTTAGAACATGCAAACCTTTTTTTATGCCACCAAACTTGAAACCAACCACTTATATAACCTAATACTAACATTTAGAGTATGTTTAGGCTTATTTACTTGATCCTAGTGTCACTCAAGGGCAAGAAAACCACAAAACCAAACACCCTTTAATTTCTTATTAACCAAAATTTTCAAAGAAAATTTAACCAAAGCTCTACCAAATTGATTCTATCTTACTCAAACATATGTCAAAACCATAAACAAGCATACACATAAACTTAAACTATCCTAAAAACAACTTAATATCCAATCACATATGCATCATTACAAAAATATCCAAGACACAAGATTCAAGCAAGAGGAGGGTTCAAGCCCTGGAAATATACCTTGTGGGACACACATCCGGGCCCCACTATGGCTGAAAAGCCATCTCCATCAAGCAAGAGCTTGAGCTTAAGGCTTATGAGTTGCTGATGTAGAGAGGTTGAACTAATATCTACTAATGATACCAAAACTTCACAACTAGGAACCTGTTTTGCAACATAACAAGGAATACCAAGAAAGCAAGGGACACTCACTATAATCTTGGGTTTGGGCTGCTTGTCAGGCAGAATAAACTCAAGCTTATTGTAAGCTGTTAGAACTAAATCCACAGAAACCAAGATACAACAAGAATTTTGGACAAAAATTCCTCTAAAACCAAAACTTTTTGAGAAACAAATGAATGAATCAAGAAAAAATTACACTAGATTTGCAAATAATTTAAATCATACACTAAGAAAGCAGATAAAATTGGAACTCAGTAAGTTATTGCTAGGTTTTTAGAAATTACTTTAAATATTCAGTTAAATAAAAAGTTTTACAATGAAAAACTGGAACAAAGGGCTATGCACATGTCGCATGCTCCTTTTATACTAACACTATGAATATCCTAGAATGCAAATAAACTGAAAACCCTAGCTGCTTTATTTCCAATTGTGCCCTTGGTCAAGAGATTTGAATCTTGGTCAATTTTCTCCATGTGACTTGATTGTGATGGCCAGTTGTGATGAAATGATCTAAGCCGTATAAACATGCCTTTGGGACCAAGAAAATGGTTTGGGACGTTGATGGACTGCTGATATTCAAACTTTGCCATTTTTGAAGGAGCAGGGGACAACGTGTGGGTACCAGGGGTGAAAGGTTTACCGAATAAAAGGTGAGGGTGGGTTTTGGTTAAGCTTAATTTGTGTTCTGGACAAAATTAGGGAGAACCCCTTTGTTATGAAGGGATTAAGGATTAAGGTTTTATGGGATTAGCTGGGTTAGGGAGGGGTTTTAATCAGGTTTAGGATATTTAAAAATGTTTCCCACGTTTTAGGTTAGTTTAAAACAGATTAAGTAAAATCTGTTATAAAGAATGGGTAGTGGATGGTGACGTGATGGGGTGGATGAGATGTAGGGGTTTAATTGGTGGGGGTGGTGATGTGGTGTGAGGTGATTGGAGGTGTAACAATGGTTGTCTGCCAAGAAAGGTCCCCATACTCCCAACTATTGTTCAAACAAAGTTTGAACAACCGCTACTTCCTTTTCATTTGTAATAGAAGTTATGTTTTCCCACTTTTGCCACAAAATCTTTTAAAAAATTATCACAAGGACCAAATGTTCATTTTGACCATACTTCAAGGGTTTCAATGGAAATTCATGATTCGGGTCCGGTTCTTTGTGCGGCTTCGTTTCCCGTGTTCGTTTTTGCTTGATTCTTGTGATCTTTGGTTGATTTCACGATATCCGTACCTAAAATACACAATGAACAAACACAAGCATATTTTGGGGTATTTTATGATATTTTTAACAGTTTTAAGCCTGATTTGGACGATGAGACTATGTATAATTACAGTCTCATCACTCCCCATACTAAACCATTGCCGTGTCCCCACGCAATGCTAGAATTATGTATCGTAGCACTTCCAAAATTCATTTTTATGTGACATTTATTAAAAAAAACTACTACGTGCGTTTTAGACATAATGTATTGTTTTCATCACGATTAAGTGACTTTTAGTATCATAGAATAAGAACACGTGAATGCCTCATAGAGATAATTTCGTCGTCCTCGATTTTTACCCAATTCCATGCTAAGCGTGAAACAAGATCATTTTCAATATAAGTTAGTAATGCTAACACTACTCATATGCTCTAATCACGTACTTAAACTCCCTTGTTCCTTAGGTGTATCTCTTATATTTTATTTTTGTCTTAATGATCACGAGGATACATCATTGACTTATGCGTGAATAGGGATTAGGTCCAAAAATAGAGTCTTAACGGTGTAATCTAAATCATCGAATTAATAATCAGCCCTAATGGACAATGATGTCAAAAAATCAAGTCAACAAAAGGATCGATAAACACGGTTTTAGAACGGTTTTGAACATGAGACTTATTACCATGAACTTTATTACCCACCTCCATCTTTTATTCAACTTCGCCATGAAGCTTTTATTATGACTTCAATCTTGCCCTTGTCTTTTATTTAACCTTGCCATGAGGTGTTTATTATGACTTGACGTATATCCTCACGCTAAAGCGAATTTTGGATCTTTAAGGCTTCAAGATTTAAGACATTCACTTCAATTTTTCATAGATTTGTCGGCCTTGTGAGCTTCAAATATTTTTGCTTGATTTAGGCGAAGAGGAATTTAAATTATTATTGGGGGAAGCCTTTGATTATTAGGGTGCCAATACTTCAAAACCGCGACGCTTGCGAATCCTCAATGTTTTCCCAATTTAATTACATGGAAGCTACTAAATACCAATTAGAAACCAGCAATAGAGATTAAACCGCTAAATCAATATTTATTAACAGTTTATTAATAAAAGCGTGGGGAGAATAAGCAAATAATTAGGACACATAAGTTTTTGAAAGAATACGAATACTATACGTTTAGCATAGTAACTTATAATTAACGCTATCATTTCTCGTCCTCAATTTAATGAGACTTAGCCTAAAATAGTTAAGGAATCGAAGCTAAGTTCTCAACACACACGGTCGAGTAAAAAATTACTCTTATTCTCACCATCAGAAAACCTACATTCGTGTCATAAACACTTATGAAAAACAAGAAAATTTTTAAAATTTTGGCCATTTTTAGCCTTATTTTGCAACAAAACGATAACAAAAAACGATGAATATTGGATTGCGTGTTGACGTGAGCAAGGTGAAGTATCTATTCACCCCCCTCATACTAAAACTAAACATTTTCCTCAATGTTTCGAGTCTAAGGGTGAAACACCCCCATAATAGAGACGAAAAGTCGAATGCTTAATCTCGAGCATGGAAAGGGTAAAACGAATAACCTAAAATCGGTTTATGAATTATGCTAATAAGATGAACGTTAGGACATAAAAGGATATCATCGGATATCAGAATCTCCAAAGGCAACGATCGAAGCTCGAGTGATACGTATAACGAACACGAGAGGCTTCAATGAGGACGATGAACCTAATGAATCACAATCACAAACCACCACAGAACAAAGGTTGGAAGAGCACAAGTCCCCTCGTTACATTAGTCTTCGAAAGCGATAATATTTACAAGGATAAACATGGGAACTACCCCACAAGGTACCTCATTTTTGATAACCAAGTCAAGAGCTCGACTCGAAACCCCATAAATAAGATCATTTAAGGATTATCATGGTTTGTTCATTTTTGTTGGGGCTTACATGATAAACAAGGCCCAAAAGAAATCGGTACTAAGGACTAAGTCCTTAAATGATGCAAAATACCAGGATCGAAGATAGCGTCCTCGTTTTCATGGGATAAACAAACCAACGCCACTTCAACTCGAACCCCAATGGGGTAGAAGAAAAGAGATAAGAAGTAGAATGGTGAGGCAATGGGTGGGGCAAAATATTGAGCTACTCGAGGTAGACTCACACCAAGTAAATAAATATGATTTCCATTTATTGCATCGGTGGAAGACTGAGATTTCCCTTTACAAGCAATTCCGGGATCTAAGATCTCGTCCTCAGTGGAGAAATGTGAGGAAACATAAGGGGTTTCCCCCACACTAGATCCACACGACGCATCGTCAAAAGGAGTAGACGAGCTCGTAGCACTCAATAAACGATGTGATGACGGAGTTAAACTTGTCGAAAAATCATTTAAATCAAATTTAAAATCCTTTCATTTTTCATCGTTTAAAAACTCTTTATGAAAACCAGATTTTATGATGTCGAAAATATTTGGCGTTTTTATGACGAGGTTAGGCACACTAAATATTCTCACATTAAACTCATTGGTGGGAGGGGCTGGGTTGTACAAACTCTCATGATCGTCACCCTCATGATCGTCGGGGTCTACATATTCGTCATCCTCGTGATCGCTGATCTCTTCGATTTCTTGATCGTAGATAGGCTCATCAAACCAAGGTTTATCGTTCCCCGCATTAATGATTTTAGAAACTCTCTCAAAAAGATCACGATCAAGCACAAAACCATCATTCTTTTGTAGGGATCGTTGATAAGTTAGATCCTCACGAATGTGGTAAACGTCATTCTCATTTGAGGAACGTTGATTAGGTAACTCATCGAGAATAGGATTTTGGGGTACGTGTGTAACACCCCACTTTGATAAGTGGACCGTTATGCGTAATCATGGCATGTCATTAAAGCATGCAAGGTAATATGTAGTAAAACATACATGACCATAGGGGAAACCAGAATCAAACAACGGTTCCCAAACATAAGCCCAAAACATAAATAAAGTAAAGGAAATGGGAAATGACTAAACAAGCATAAGTATATGAAGGCAAAAAGGAGAAGAAGTCTATGGCAGCTTCCATCCTATGCACATCCTCCAAATGCTCGAGTCTGTCCTTGGGTACCTACCGTTTTGGGACATGGAAAGGAAAGTAACGACTGAGCATAACGCTCAGTGCACGGATATACGATATAGTATGAATGGCTAAAACATAAATAAGACTAATAGCAGCAGAATAATATAAGTTCTAAGAAAATCTTGGTTCATGTTCATAAACTGGTTTTATAGTTTGAAAAGACTTATGTTTCTATGAAAATCTGTATTAATTAGCCAAATAGCCTATATAGGTCATAAGGTTCCACCGTGCATGAATACTTGGAGGGGAGACCCCGTCATGCAATTAGAAGGGTTGCCTCTAATTAAATAGTCTGGGTAGGAGGGATCAGCTCCTAGTGAAGGATGCAAGGCACACATCACATTCACTCTGATAATACTGGTAAACATGTAACTAGGATGCACTCATACGCCCCACATGATAATATAATAATATGGCCAAAAGCTGAAAGGGACACCACGAGAAATCACGTTGCCGTGGGGAAGTCATAACATTGGTGCCTCTAGTGTTATGGTTATGGTACCTCCATAACTAGGTGACACTGGTCATGCATGTATATGGCTTAGGCTCTTGACTAACATAAGTAATCAAACATATAAACAATACTGGGAAAACAGTTGGCTGCAGACGGGGAATCCTAATAAGGAAAGAATGTCCATACTGAAGGACGGGAAATCCGTACCTTGAGTCCAGTTAACGGAAAAGAAGAACAGCACGAAAGCCTACTCCGATCTTACTAATGCTACATAAATAGGGGACATGTATAAGTATTCCGTTTACTGAGTAAGTAACTGATTACAATATGTCTTGACTTGTTTTATATGTTTTAGTCTTGTTTTACTGATTTTAATATTATACTATGTTTATCATATGTTTTATATAAGTAGAGAAATGCTATAGCCACAAAGAAACCTCCACAAAAACTTTTACAAAATGAGTTGTCATGTGATCATTGACATATTCAAATTTACTTTTGGTTTCTCTATTATACAAGTATCCACAAATAAGATGACACGTCATTTTCTAAAACTTTTTGTGGAATTTTCTTTGTGGTTCTAGCATTTCTCATGTAAGTATTACTTGTATTTCTTGTATTATTATACTTGATGTATAATAATAAGCAACTTTCTAAAAATAGCATGTTTCCTAAAATAGAAAGTTTCCAAAAATAGAAAGTTTCCAAAAATAGATTAACTTCTTAAAAAAGATAAGTTTCTAAAAATAGAAAGTTTCCAAAATTAGTAAGTTTCATGAAATAGAAAGTTTCCATATTTAGATATAAGCTGGATTAATAAGCTAATAGTATAGCTTAAGTTTTACTGATTAAATCTAATATGTCATGTGATTAATAGTATAGTTTATTAATAATAACATGTTAATTAAATAAACTATAGGTTATATGATTTAATTAAATATAAGTGTGATTTAATTAAATTAAGTGTATAAAATACTTAGGTTAAACATGTATTTTTATTTTAATTAACCTAAGTCATGATTATTAATTAATTATATTTCATGTTTAACAATTAATTAATACTATAGTCAAAATTAAATAAATAAATATTTAGGTTAAAACATGTAATATCCATAAATAATAATTAAACCTAAGTCCATGATTAATTAAATTAATTATATGTCATGTTTATTAATTAATTTAATTATCTTGTAAAATAATAACTTGTAAAAAATAATTAAGCTTTTAAATAAATAAACTTGTACAATTTTAGTCGTGAACCGGACCCGTGTATTTAATTTAAACATGTCGTGAACCGGACCCAGAACCCCTTGAACCGGTCCGAACCAACACCCCTAAACAGTGGCAAACCGGCTTGGCCGGTTGACACTGCCTTCATTTAGGCTGACACCGGCTTAAGCCGGTGGTCTTGTCTCTCGGCTAGCCGCTGCCAACAAAGTTTCCACCGGCTGTTGCCGTTGGTTCCCCCTGCCGCAGCTCGTGTTCCCCCCTGCTTGATCAAATTAGCCACCGTGTTAAGCCAGTGGTGGTTGTTTATTGTTACCGAGACCCCCAACGAACCAAACACACCCCGACGTGAGTCGGAGTTCCTTGTTTTCTTGCGGCCGAGACACCAAAACTCCCCCATGATTTGATTATTAACATGTTTACCCTTATGATTTTTCATATATTTCTCTTGATTAAAACATCGGGAATTCATGATATTAAAAGACAAGAAAAAGGAGGAAGTACCGTTATGTGATTAGGGATAAACCACAAACACACTCCAAATCAACAATTAAAAATCAAAACCCCGTCCTCCTTTTGGCTTGCTGCCGGCGGCTAAACAAAAACACCTTGTTCTCCTTTTGGCTGCTGCTGGCGGCTTAACAAGAACGCCTCGTTCTCCTTTTGGCTGCTGCTGGCGGCTTAACCAGAACGTCTCGTTCTCCTTTTGGGCTGCTGCTGGCGGCTTATCTTGAACGCCTCGTTCTCCTTTTGGTTGCTGCCGGCGGCTAAACAAGAACACCGACCCTAAATTTGTTTTGTTTTCTAAAAAAATGAAAAAGAGGATCCCTGTACGTTTAGTTTTCCCTTTTTGTTTATTTAGAAAAATTAACATGGGATGGGCCATTTTCCTTCCTTGTGTCCGCGGCTATAAGGCCCCCAAAGGCCTTGATGGGCCTTGTTCATGTTTACATAAATTAAATGTTCGTTCGTTAGTATTTGCGTGTTAGTTCGTAATTTATTATTCGTGTTATAATAAATACTTGCACGTAATCGATATTTATCGTCTAATAATAAATATATACGCAGTTACATGTTCTTGATTTTTACGTTCATGATTTCATTTTCGTGATTATAATTATTATGGTTAATAGTTATCGTGTACTTATCGTGTAATAACACGTACGTAACTTTGTAATTAATATTCGTGACACGTGTTCATGTTATAAAAGTAAATTTTTAATATGCGCGTACGTTTATTAAGTGTACTATTCATGGTAAAAGCATGCGGGTTTTACAACTCTTCCCCCCTAAAAAGAATAATTCGTCCCCGAATTATAGATAAAGTAAACTGAAAGAGAAACATACCCGAATCAACTGGAAGGGTATGTAAGATAAAAGGACATAAAGGTGACATGGTAGAAAAGAACGTGGAACGTGACATGTCTAGAAAGGACATGGAACGTATCGTGGCTGAAAGGACGTATCTAAACGATCAGAGAAAACGGATAAGAAGTCCGGAAGTACTCCTCCGTTCCAAGTGGCTTCCCGCCCAGAACGGTCCTATAAAGGGTCTTGGCGGATTAACAATATCAGTCCTGATGATTTTTTTTTCGACGATATAGAAAGTTTCTGGTTCATCAACATAAGATAGATGAGCATGAATCTGATCGAGTGGATAAGAATTAACGTGCAAGTGTAAATGAAACGATATGATGTAGAATAACCCGAATATCTGACATTTATAACATCTGAGCAATGATGCACGAGACATACTGAAACGTAGTACGTGAACAATTGTGAACGTGATACGTGAACAATTGTGAACGTGATACATCGAGATATGGTGAGTGTAATATAAGAACCAAATGATGAATAATGATACGTGTGATATATTGGAACATGATATGAGAAACATGGAATGATCATGACATGTGAACCATATCGTGAACATGGAATAACTAAGGTGATAATGCTAAACGCTATGAGGTAAGACGTGGAATGTGACGTGAAACGTCTTTCTAAGGATGGAAAGTTTGTTAAACTTAAGTCTGGTCTCCCAAGCATCTTCAAACTTAATAGAATAAAAGTGGGACTTAAATCGTAAGCTAGAATACGATCATGAACGTGAGTGGTATCATGAATATGAACGCAAAAATAACGTAAATTTGAACAAGGATGTGAGCATAATTGATGAACGCGAACGTGAACCTTTATCTGGTCCTATAGGTTACAGAGTGCCAAGTGATCGTACGATCTCTGGCTAAAATATTTGAAAGTCTACTACTGTGAAATCTTTTCGGATGAAAGTATCTTGCAGACTTGGTTAAACTGTTGATAAAATTCGTAAAGAGAGTGTACCATTTCCAATCGGAAAGTCTTTCTGGTGGAGATAGTTACTAGTATGTAGGTGTTCCATTTGGCAAATAGATATGAACTTAACTACATCTAGTTTCATAGAACTGGATACTTAGAAGTTTGGAAATCCATGAGTCTCTAAATTTTGACTTCTCTCAGTGTAGGATTTTCTGGATCACCAAATATAGTGTAGGATTCTCTCCTTTATGTGTAAGCTTAGTCGTGGTAAGACTAGCCAGGGGAAACAATGTGATTCAGCGTGTCACTGTAATCAACCATAATTCATACTGGAAAGATTTTAGGGTGAATTTCTTCTGTTGTATAATTTGCAACATAGTGCGAATACGGTCATCGTGCCTTTCTATAGATCTGGAGAGGATTAGGTTATCATTGATGAAAATACTGATGAATTTGTTTATGAGTTCGTGGAACTCAATTTATTAAGTCCATGATGCTGCTTTAGCATTTATAAGACTAAAATAAAATCATTAATTTAGCATGACCAAGCCGTGTATAATTAGCAGTCATGGAAATGTCCTGCTCTTTAACTTGTCAATGCTGGCAGCATGATCATAAGTCGGTCTTGGAAAAGTGGTTAGCACTCTATAGTCGATCCTACCCATTTTCCATACGTGGATGTAATAACGGTCATGAATGGTGATTTGTTTAAATCGACGGTAGCCGACACATAATCTCATGTTACCGTCCTCCTCTTTGATGGTTCTTCTGGAATTTATATCGGAAAATTTGAAATGATCAGCTGATCATAAACGAAAGGAACTTCAGTAGTGTGTCACAACTGATAGCTGGAAAATTTTCACAGCCATGGAATAACAAATGCGTGCTTGTAAAGCATGTATAATTTGTACAGATCTTCCTGATGGAAAACCATGCTAAAAGTATTCAGGAGCCTGAACATCGTTGTACATAATCTGATATGAATGATGACCAAACCTAGCATGGTGTGCTATTCATTGTCCATAATCAGAATCATGTTTAACTCGCATATGTCCGAGGTAAGTGCATTATCGGATTGGATTTATCCTTAGATTGAAGGAGAACTTTTGTATATAGGGTGATACAAATGGTGTCCTTTATGGTCGTGGATACATAAAATATGAAATCAAGAAATAAGAGTGTCGTGAAGTAAACGTAACAGGTCTTGCTGAATGTGTTTTTCTTGTCTCACGCAAAATGTGCTCTGTGTGTCCAAGCATGAATAAAACACCGGTGATAGTATGGAAATTCTCGTGGCCTGATTAATACATGGCACAACAAAATAGGTATACCCCTTGTGGGGTGCCCTGAATTTCTTAAGGCTATTGTAGAAGATGGACGTGAGTCATGTGTCTTGACTCGTATCTTGAGAAAATATGCGTAGGAAATGTGTCTTGACTGATGTCTTGACATGTGTCTTCAGAAAATATACGTGAGGCATGTGTCTTGACTGATGTCTTGACATGTGTATCAAAGTGTGAAACGAATAAAACTGAAACCCTTAAGTTAGTATGCCAGAATTGGCGGATCGGTTTGACTGTTGACCCTTTGCATTTCAGATTGCGTTCGTGACCATTGTTCTATTATGATTGCTAGAATAGATACTGTCACAATAGTGGTTACTGTCGTCTTGTTTGTCAGTTCTATGACGGTCATTCTTATGACGGTGATTCATGTAACCATTTAGATGAGTGGCCGGCTGGTACCGGTTCCCACTCATATGACTGGAAAGACAACTGAATGACATGTGGCATATGAAAAAATAAGGACATGGGTTGTGATGGAAATCGTCTGGTGGTGAACATCATCAGCATCTCATAGCGCCTCCAACGAATCATGTAAGACCCCACCATGGCAGAATATGGGGTGTGACGTATGGATATCATCACAACAAACGGTGTCTCTATAGAGAAAACTAAAATGCAAATATAATGTCATAAATGGCGACACAATGTCATGACAATATCTCATCAATGCATGAGTCTAGGTAAGTAGGTAACAGTCCTACCACTTACCCAAGACAAACAATTAACATAAACAAAGCAACATATAGGTTCATAGTATCACTTATAAAAACAGACAGAAAAATAAACTAAGAAGGAACGGGGATCTCCTTCTAAATGCATTCCTACGCGACTCCAATCCTAGCCACATATGTTCTCACGCTTAACCACTCTATCACCTGAAAGAGACACTAAAACACGTCAACATAATGTTGGTGAGAGTCATAGGTTTAGACTCCAACGCCAAAAATAGATTATAATACGGTGTGAACAACCATAAAACACTACACATATGGACAATGTGCTACAAATATGCATTAACAACTAACATTCAAGATCAATCATTCCATACAAAATCCAAGGCTCCCAGCCTTACCGAACACCATGGTACCATAGATGCTCACACATCTATGAACCTCCCCAAGGCCCCACCTTGTCAACATCCCCTTGGTACCAAGTCAAATCACAAAACAATCAAGAATCACATAGCAGTTAATCACATAAGTGCACACACAAGTCCATTACCAATCATAAAACATTCACAGCAATAGTTATAAAACCAAACAGTGTCTCTTCCATCCCATCTGGAAGTCAAAATCATTAAAAGATATGGGACTATGAAACTCACCTGATTGAGCTTCTCCAAAAATCCGCGCACTAGCAAAAAGCTAACAAACAAAAGCACACAATCAAAACATGAACCAACACTAAGATGGCTCATCAACCTATGATGGACATCTAACCTTCTCCCATATATATATACCTCATTTATATGCTCTAAGCATCTCATTACACCCCTCTATAAAGCCCTTACTCAGTTTACTTCTTAACCCGTCTCGTTAACATTTTACCCCAAAACAGTCCCGGGTTTTAGGTCGCCAAACTATAAGCCAAACGCCCACGTAAACATACCCATGATCTCTGTAAAGGAAACCCTATTCCCTTACATATGTTAGCTAACTCCTCCCATTTTCCCCAACCTTAAAACTACTGTTAAGGCCCCGATATATATATATATATATATATATATATATATATATATATATATATATATATATATATATATATATATATATATATATATATATATATATATATATATATATATATATATATATATATATATATATATATATATATATATATATATATATATATATATATATATAAATATATATATATATATATATATATATATATATATATATATATATTGAAACTAAGATTTTGTTTACCCTTTTTATATTACTATTATCGTTCCTCGACTCACTCGAATTGAAATCCAATTTAACGTTATGACTTAACTTGTTTTTGGTAAATAATATTTTTGGAGTTTTATCTATTTAAATTTAAAATCTAATAAAACAATTTAAATAAACTAATCTTATTTAAAAATTAAGCTAATAAAAACTTTTAAATGAAAACTATTTTTAAAATAAAACTTTAAACCTAGTTAATTTTAACCTAAAAACTTTTTAATTTAAATCTAAAGAAATTTTAAACTAAATTTAATGACATAAAAGAAAACTAGATTAAAACAAAACTTAATTAAAACTTTTATCTAAATTTTAAATAAACTAAAAACTTTAATTAAACTAAATTTAAATCTAATAAAATTTAAACTAATTTTAAAAATTAAAATATTTTTTTTTATCTTTTTATTATTTTATAAAAACAGATTAAAAGAAAATTTAAATAAACTTTTTAAATAAAGTAAATAAACTTTAAACTAATGTAATCAAAACTGGCACTACACATTATACTATATTAATTTGATGAGACGAAACAAAACATAAAAAAGGACTCTAGAAGAGTGGTTGGGGCGTAGGACATGTGAACGGGAGGACTGGGGATCGATCCCCAGCCCAGACAGAATGTGATAATTATTTTTTACTTTTTGCTGAACTTTGATTTGGACATATTAGAAAAGCAGAACAATGGGTTCTGTTTCTTTTTTTTTTATATTGCACAGTAATGTTCAGCAAAAAAGGTTCAGCAAAAGAAAAACAACCACCAAATAATCAATAATAAAAAGTCCTAAATAAACTATAACAAAATAAGCTACTAAGCGAAAAAGTAGATAGGCAAATAAAAGAGAGACAAATAAGCTAAACAATTAAACCAAATAATCCAAATCTCAAAAACTGAGAACCCAATAAACAACACAGCCAAACCAAAAAGTTCTAAAAAGCAGAAAGTAAATAAGCTGATAAGTCTAAAATAACATAAGCTATGAATCCTATTACTCAATTATGACTAAACACTACACAATTTAGAAATTCAAAACAATTAAAGGTAGCAGTAATATCAAAATAAGCAATACGAAATCAAATAAGCACATCCAAACGCAAGGCAGAATTATAAAACAAATATCCAAAAACTAACACTAAAATAAATCAAACAAGAAGATAAAACTAGTTTTAAACTAAAATTAAATTAAATAAGAACAAGAGAATGAGAACCTATTTGACGAAACCGTTGGGTCGAAGGTGGGCGCTGAACCCCCTTTGTCACCGATTCAAACGCTCCTCCTTAACCATCAACAACATCAACATCTTCGAATCATTACTTCTCTCGAACCAAACGAAAGCTCTCGAACAGAATTAATATATTTTCCAGTGGGAAAATATTAATCACTTTCTATTTATTTTTTTTATTTTTATTTTTTATTTTTTTATTTTTTTTATAATAATAATGATTCGAACAGTAGCAGTAAAAAGAGAAAGAAAGCTCAGATTAAAACTTGACAAGTAATTAAAGGAAGACGAAAATAATTAAATAAAATAAACTTTTCATTAATAAAAATCCAAATTACATTGACTGGAAAATAAAATTACAATATTTAAACCTAATCTAATTTTACTGAAAATTAAATTCTAATTTAACCTACTCCTAATTTAATTAAAAAAACTAATAATAAAGAAAAGCTTGATCTCCCCAATTACATGTTTTCTTGGGGGTTTTATAGGTAACCCTAATCCTTGGTGCTCACGTCTTGAAATCAAGGCCGTTCTTCCAATCTTCTCTTTCTTCTCTTTTGATCAAACGGATGAAAAAGGACTTGAGCCACGGATTGCTGATGTGGTGTTTATTTATTGGAGGATTTGTGCCTTATAAGATTGGACCACCATAGTGATTGATCCGAAATATTGGGGGTTTATTTTAGGCGCGTGTGAATCACACCAAATGGGTAAAACCCCCAAATTTCGTTGGTTATATTCTGTGTTTGTGGTAAATTAGGGTTTGTGAGGTAAAAAAGGTAAAATGGAGATGGAGGTGTGTTGGGGAGAGAAAAGCAGTGCACATAGTAAATATCGATACAAAAAATAAAGTGGGGTAAAAAAAACGATTTTATTAAAAGTGTGGGGAGAGGAGTGGGTAATCGTGTGGAGGTAAGGTGTAGCGTAAGGAGTGAAAATGGGGGTGGAGTAATCGGGTGTGGGGGAGGTATACGGTAAGATTTGGTGTGTGAAACAAAACGTTTATTATTTATTAAAACGGGTGCGTTGTGTGTCAGGCTCCACGTTTATTATTAGATTGAAATAAATGGTTTAGCTAAAAGTGAATAATCACTTCCTTTTTCTTTTTGTTTCTTTTTTTTCCGTTCCACTTTTGTTAATTAGTTGGGCTTTGGCCCAATTCTCCCATCCGAAATGCATTTGGGCTTTGACCCACTATTTTGAAAACTTCATCTATTTAATTTAGATTAACCATTTCTTAAATGGGCTTGTGGGCCCATTAAGCAAAAGTAGGACCCACAAGGCTCAAAATCTTCGATAAGGATTAAATCCACTAAAACGAGCTCGAAATCGGCTTCCTTAATCATTTCCTTCAACTTTGTGTCGGTTTAGCCGGTTGTGAACTTGGGCACATTTTGGTCTTTTGACTTTGTCCTCGTCTTTTTTTGGACTTTTCTTCAACTTTTGACCGTAAAATCCCGTGTTTTCTCTTCTTTTGATCATTAGTACCTATTTAAACACAAGAACACAAATCCACGCGTAATTCCGACTTTTACGATATAAAACACATGATTAGGTCTTGTTATTACTTGATTTTAGTGGCAAAAGGATAAGTGTTTACACACTTATTAAATCCCCTACACTTGACCATTGCAATGACCCCATGCAATGCATAGTTTTAAAGCATAAGTTACATTTTTCTCATAATTAATCCATCTCGGCCTTTATTAAGTATTATCACTACTACGATGGAAAGATAAAAACTTTAAAAGAAAAAAAAGTTATAACATTTTATTAACTTGGAAATTATTAGATGGAAGAAACTCGTAAAGAAATTTAAGACTTAGATTAGGGCTTTGGTGTCATGAATATTTATCACCCTCAAGTTTCACGTTCCCCATACCAAGCTCAAAAACGAGATCATTGTTATTACAAGTTAGCACAACTAACACTTACTCATGTGGTTTAGTTAATCACTTAGACTCCCTTATTCCTACGGTGTATCTCTTGTATTTTATTTTTGTCTTGAATGATCTCGAGGATGCATTTTTGACTTATTTCGATAATTTTATTAAGGCCGAAAATAAAGTGGGACGATTTAATCAATAGTTAGCTAAAGGACAAAATCTTTTAAAACGGCTTCTCGAAACCTCATAAAGTTCATATCTTGGCATAACTCGTTTCATGATTTGAGACCTTTCTCGGACCGATATTTTGCTTGTACTTCAAACTTCAAATCTTGAGAGACGATCTTGAAATTACGGTCTTCTCTTCATTTTGGTATACATCTTCATAAGGAGTGAAAGATGCTTCAAACGTTGACCACGACTTCTTCATTTATCCTCTTCTTTATTTAGGATTTTGATATACAACGATCTGCCTCCTTTTCACACTTGGATCTATTTATCCTCATACCTTGTTAGGGTCTTTTTGGATAGACTTCTCCATGATCTTTAGGGGAGTAATTGCTTCTCGTCGTGTGTCTTGATCCTTCATATTGATTTGGATTAATGATCTTCACATCATCTTAGGATCTTTAGCAAAAAGTGAATCCTCATGCCTTGTTAGGGCCTTTTTGGACTCGGGTATCCTCATGCCTTGTTAGGGCCTTTTTGGATAAGCCAATCTTCGCGTCCTGTTTCAATAAGTTATGCCTTGGCTATGAACTCTAATTAATACCGAGCAACTTTTAAACGATCTTGTGCTAGAAGCTAAGTAACCTTTTAAATCGTACAACCTTATTTATTGCAAATATATTTATTAACAAGTGATGGGAGAAAAAGCTCATAACTAACTCACATAAGTTAATGAAAGAATACCAAACTTATAATTAACTCTATCATCTCTCGTTCTCCACAATTTAAAATCTCAAGGAATGAGACTCGTGGATGCTTAGCCTAATAAACCAATTAAGGTCCATATGGTTAAGGATACTAGCTAGAGTAAACTTAGATAAGTAAACTCGGGTTGAGTCAAAATATTCACGACGGGCCTAATATATCAAAGATATCTAAACTTGTTAAAACCATTTTATTTATTTATTTATTTTGACTTTATTCTTGAAAAGGAAATATAAATAAGATGCGATGACAAAAAGAAAATAAAATAAAAGAAAAATACTACAAGGCCAAAATAGATCAAAAATTTGAAAAACGTTGAAAATTTTTAAAAATTTTCCGGTTAAAATGGGGTCAAATTCATGGAAAAGGCCACTAAAATTTCGATAGAAATCCCCCCTACACTTAATATAAACATTGTCCTCAATGTTTAAGCATGTGGGAGAATAAACTCCCCTACACTTAGGACATTGAGTACGTTGTTTAGATCGAGCTAAGGAAAGGACAACTAAAGTGATCACATTTATTTATATACAAGATTGAATCACAATAGCAAAAACTTATCGAAGGAACCGGGTACACGGGTAACACGGGAACACGGGTCACGTCAAAAGCACCAAAAGTGGATCATCAAAGCACATGTACCTACACAATCACAACACACAAAACAAACAATCCTACACGGCTCCCCCTACACGTATTGGTGAAAATAAATAAAAGATAGATCAACGGGTTGCCTCCCGAGAAGCGCTTGTTTTTGTTAACCGAGTCACGAGCCTGACTCGACCCCGAATTAAATGGTCCATGGGGAAGCCTCGAATGTAATACCGGGATCAAAGATCTTATCCTCGGTCCCGGAGGAACATAATAAATGAGAGGCAGGAGGATAAGTCATGAAAGGTAAAAAAGTCCGCTCAACATACGAGAAGTATGTGAGGTCGTGATCCACGGGAGGTGGGATGGGTAAAGGAGACAAATTGTCATCCCCCAAAGATATAGGATGGTCACTATTCGGCAAAGCCGTAAAGGTATCAATCAAAGAATGGTCAATGTCACCTCCCGGGTCAAAGCATTCATCCTCATGAACGTGAATCTCTTCGATTTCTTCATCATAGATAGGCTCGTCAAACAAAGGTTTGTCGTTCCCTTCATTTAGGATTTTAGAAATTCTCTCGAAAAGATCACGATCAAGTACGAAACCATCATTCATTTGTGGGATTTGTTGATACGTTAAATCCTCACGAATGTGGTAAACGTAATTCTCATTAGAGGAGTGTTGATTAGGTAACTCCTCGAGAATTGGATGCGTGGTCATGTGAGTTGGTTCGTCATTATTAAAAATAAGACGTTCCAACTCATCAAGTTCGGCCTCGATTTTGGAAAAATCGACCTCACTTGTAGGTGGAAGTGGAGGTAAAAGAGCTAGCTCTCGGTCGATAATTTCCTTAATCTCGGGCTCGAAGACGAAATCATCATACTCACCACATATAGAACTCTTATTGGAAGAATCAATTATCGCATTTGGATTTGTGAGTATGTGATCATGGACTAGCGGAACGACCGTGTCCGTAAGCTCAGCAAAAGTCGGCACATCACAAACTTCATCAAAGAATTTGTCGAGCCCAAAATCGCTAATCTCACTCGATGTATCAAGATCCTTAGATGCATTTGGGATATTGAGAGAAGGAATTACAATTGCACTAGGACATTGAGCACAAAGATCACTCCAAGAAATAGTAGTCTCATCGTCATAATAATAGTAAGAACGCACAAGAGGAGGAGTAGAAACACTAAGAGTAGATACTTGCTCTTGTTGTCTTTCGTCATGCAAGCTAATTTTGATTTGTTTTAAGCTTTCGAGAATTTCATCCAAACTAGTGCTTTGATCCTTAAAAGAAGGTTGATGAACGACGGAGTTTTGTGGGGGTTCAAAATTTTGAAAACCGGAATTATAGCACGGATGTGGCTCATAATTCATCGGTTGACAATAAGAAGTATCGTGAGGGACCCCACAATGATTGCAACACGGGTATTGAGAAAAACCCGGTGCATGTTGAGGATAGGGATTGTCATAGACTTGAGGAGGGGAGAAATTTGTGTAAGAGGAAAAGTACGAATTTCTTGAATTGCACAATGGACAAAATCCAAATTGTGTATTGTCGATATCGGAACCACACTTCGCACAAGTACACCATGGACATATTGGAAAACCAAGCCATGGTCTCCCACACCGAACGCAAGACAAATCCATGAAGAATTATAAATAAGAGGGGTTGAGAAAAAGAATTAAACACAATAGAGGATAAAGAAGAATATTTTTGTATTTTTTTAGAAAATATATATACAAAAGAAAAATCGAAAGAAATCGAAATAAAAATTAACACTAATACGTAATATTTTTGGTGTAATACTTTTAGGAAAAAGTATTACTTTTAGATTTTTTAATTTTTTTGGTGCAATTCTTAGGAAAGAAATTGCTTTTGTGATTTTTTTAATTTTTTTGTATTTTTAAGTTTTTGATTTTTTTTTGTATTTTTGATTTTTTTGTGCAAGAAACGTAACATTCAAAGAGAACGGATCCCAAAATCCAAACGTCTTCACGAAAAATCGTCAATCGTACGAGCGAAGCGGCAGCGGCGCCATTTTGAAACTAAGATTTTGTTTACCCTTTTTATATTACTATTATCGTTCCTCGACTCACTCAAATTGAAATCCAATTTAACGTTATGACTTAACTTGTTTTTGGTAAATAATATTTTTGGAGTTTTATCTATTTAAATTTAAAATCTAATGAAACAATTTAAATAAAACTAATCTTATTTAAAAATTAAGCTAATAAAAACTTTTAAATGAAAACTATTTTTAAAATAAAACTTTAAACCTAGTTAATTTTAACCTAAAAACTTTTTAATTTAAATCTAAAGAAATTTTAAACTAAATTTAATGACATAAAAGAAAACTAGATTAAAAAAAAACTTAATTAAAACTTTTATCTAAATTTTAAATAAACTAAAAACTTTAATTAAACTAAATTTAAATCTAATATAATTTAAACTAATTTTAAAAATTAAAATATATTTTTTTTATCTTTTTATTATTTTATAAAAACAGATTAAAAGAAAATTTAAATAAACTTTTTAAATAAAGTAAATAAACTTTAAACTAATTTAATCAAAACTGGCACTACACATTATACTATATTAATTTGATGAGACGAAACAAAACATAAAAAAGGACTCTAGCAGAGTGGTTGGGGCGTAGGACATGTGAACGGGAGGACTGGGGATCGATCCCCAGCCCAGACAGAATGTGATAATTATTTTTTACTTTTTGCTGAACTTTGATTTGGACAGATTAGAAAAGCAGAACAATGGGTTCTGTTTCTTTTTTTTATATTGCACAGTAATGTTCAGCAAAAGAAAAACAACCACCAAATAATCAATAATAAAAAGTCCTAAATAAACTATAACAAAATAAGCTACTAAGCGAAAAAGTAGATAGTCAAATAAAAGAGAGACAAATAAGCTAAACAATTAAGCCAAATAATCCAAATCTCAAAAACTGAAAACCCAATAAACAACACAGCCAAACCAAAAAGTTCTAAAAAGCAGAAAGTAAATAAGCTGATAAGTCTAAAATAACATAAGCTATGAATCCTATTACTCAATTATGACTAAACACTACACAATTTAGAAATTCAAAACAATTAAAGGTAGCAGTAATATCAAAATAAGCAATACGAAATCAAATAAGCAGATCCAAACGCAAGGCAGAATTATAAAACAAATATCCAAAAACTAACACTAAAATAAATCAAACAAGAAGATTAAACTAGTTTTAAACTAAAATTAAATTAAATAAGAACAAGAGAATGAGAACCTATTTGACGAAACCGTTGGGTCGAAGGTGGGCGCTGAACCCCCTTTATCACCGATTCAAACGCTCCTCCTTAACCATCAACATCATCAACATCTTCGAATCATTACTTCTCTCGAACCAAACGAAAGCTCTCGAACAGAATTAATATATTTTCCAGTGGGAAAATATTAATCACTTTCTATTTATTTTTTTATTATTTTTTATTTTTTTATTTTTTTTATAATAATAATGATTCGAACAGTAGCAGTAAAAAGAGAAAGAAAGCTCAGATTAAAACTTGACAAGTAATTAAAGGAAGACGAAAATAATTAAATAAAATAAACTTTTCATTAATAAAAATCCAAATTACATTGACTGGAAAATAAAATTACAATATTTAAACCTAATCTAATTTTACTAAAAATTAAATTCTAATTTAACCTACTCCTAATTTAATTAAAAAAAACTAATAATAAAGAAAAGCTTGATCTCCCCAATTACATGTTTTCTTGGGGGTTTTATAGGCAACCCTAATCCTTGGTGCTCACGTCTTGAAATCAAGGCCGTTCTTCCAATCTTCTCTTTCTTCTCTTTTGATCAAACGGATGAAAAAGGACTTGAGCCACGGATTGCTGATGTGGTGTTTATTTATTGGAGGATTTGTGCCTTATAAGATTGGACCACCATAGTGATTGATCCGAAATATTGGGGGTTTATTTTAGGCGCGTGTGAATCACACTAAATGGGTAAAACCCCCAAATTTCGCTGGTTATATTCTGTGTTTGTGGTGAATTAGGGTTTGTGAGGTAAAAAAGGTAAAATGGAGATGGAGGTGTGTTGGGGAGAGAAAAGCAGTGCACATAGTAAATATCGATACAAAAAAGAAAGTGGGGTAGAAAACACGATTTTATTAAAAGTGTGGGGAGAGGAGTGGGTAATCGTATGGAGGTAAGGTGTAGCGTAAGGAGTGAAAATGGGGGTGGAGTAATCGGGTGTGGGGGAGGTATACGGTAAGATTTGGTGTGTGAAACAAAACGTTTATTATTTATTAAAACGGGTGTGTTGTGTGTCAGGCTCCACGTTTATTATTAGATTGAAATAAATGGTTTAGCTAAAAGTGAATAATCACTTCCTTTTTCTTTTTGTTTCTTTTTTTCCGTTCCACTTTTGTTAATTAGTTGGGCTTTGGCCCAATTCTCCCATCCGAAATGCATTTGGGCTTGACCCACTATTTTGAAAACTTCATCTATTTAATTTAGATTAACCATATCTTAAATGGGCTTGTGGGCCCATTAAGCAAAAGTAGGACCCACAAGGCTCAAAATCTTCGATAAGGATTAAATCCACTAAAACGAGCTCGAAATCGGCTTCCTTAATCATTTCCTTCAACTTTGTGTCGGTTTAGCCGGTTGTGAACTTGGGCACATTTTGGTCTTTTGACTTTGTCCTCGTCTTTTTTTGGACTTTTCTTCAACTTTTGACCGTAAAATCCCGTGTTTTCTCTTCTTTTGATCATTAGTACCTATTTAACTACAAGAACACAAATCCACGCGTAATTCCGACTTTTACGATATAAAACACATGATTAGGTCTTGTTATTACTTGATTTTAGTGGCAAAAGGATAAGTGTTTACACACTTATTATATATATATATATATATATATATATATATATATATATATATATATATATATATATATATATATATATATATATATATATATATATATATATATATATATATATATATATATATATATATATATATATATATATATATATATATATATATATATATACTTTTGTCTATCCAGATTTTACCAATTTCAAACATACAAAAAGTTTGTTATGATTAGGGGGTCTTACCCTACCCATTTTCTTAGCCCCAATACAGATACTTTCTATAATATATAAACCAACTCCCACGTTCGTTTGAATGTCCAATTGTAACCCTAAGTACCCTAAACAATCCAAAACATAAAAAGAAAACAGGCTGACCCGAAAACAGTTTTGACACCCGACTGATGTAAGCTGTTTGTGACCCACTTCCCTACCTCCAATTTAGTTCTCGTTTCTTGATTCAGAAATCCAACTCAATTACCTTTCCAGGGGTAGCTTTATCGCATCCTAAAATTATCTAGAACTCTGGATATGATCAAAACAATGACACAAAAATTCTGCCCAGTCTTTAAAAACAAATTTAACATCATTAACCTAATTAATTACCCATAACTCCACTAATTACAAGTCCTAATTTATTTAATCATTATAGTATCATTAACATACTGTTTTTAATTCAAAACCTAACCTAAATCCATCATAAGATGATTATAAAAACATTAAAAACAATTAAATAGAAAAGGGATTTGAAGATTTACCTTTGATTTATGAAAACCCCCAAATTTATGAAGAAACCCTAACTTCTCTTATGTGACCGTCGGTTTTTACTTTCCTCCAGGGATTTATGTTTTTTTCTCTTTAAAATCCTTATATAATTATGTATAAAGTCCTAGCCCAAGTATAATTGCCATATATAATTCCATACTTTTTCTCTTTTTTTTTTCTCTTTTTTTTTTCTAAACCGACCTAAACCCCTTAAAATTTGTTTTTTTCTTTTTATTATTAATATTTGTATTAATAACATTACCTTAATTTTCTTTAATTTATTTCAGCTCCTAAAGCCTCCAAAACCTCAAAACCGTAAAACTAGTCAAATTTACGCATACCGTAAAAGACGTAAAATATACAGTTTTAAAAAAAATCTTAAATTTTGAAATAAACTTTATAACTAAGTCCTAAATGACTTAAAACCATCCCGAAAAATACTCCCGTGACTAATTACCTCATCCAAGACCTCTAAATGTTAAACCTTAAATCGTAAAAATACGATTTTCTATAATACATATACGTATACATAAAACCACCAAATAACACCATCTCATTTCATAGTCACTACATTGTGAGCTCATGAACATGAAATAACCGTTCCTCGATTTACTTATGAGTACTTTATACCCATATACGCTATCCATACCAACCTCGTTCACACAAAATAAACATGTAAACACACAAATCAAATAGTCACACATAAATTAACCTAAAAATAGGACCAAGTGACGAACCTCAAAACCACGGTTGTCACATCACTCCCTCCTAATAGAAATCTCGTCCCGAGATTTACTCCTTAGGATCGTCATTATCAATTTAGCTGAGGATACGTGCTCCTCATAAATCCTTCCCGTTCCCACGTGAACTCTAGTCCACGTTCCAAATTCCATCTACCCATAAATACAGTATATTACCCTTTTTATCCAACGTCCTAGCTTCACGACCCAAAATCTCTATCGGCTCTTCGATAAAACGAAGACTCGTATCCATACTAATATCATCTAACAGTACTTGTAAGTCAGTTCTTGTTAAGCATTTCCTCAAGTTTGATACATGAAATACGTCATGCACACTACTCAATTTCTCTGGTAATCCGAATCTATACGCCACTAGCCCAATCCTTTCAAGGATTTCAAATGGACCCACAATCTAGGTGCCAACTTCCCTTTTCTTTCCAAACCGCATCACCCCTTTCCATGGTGAAACCTTTAGCATAACTTTATCTTAGATCTCAACGGCTTACGCCTCTTGTCCGTATAGCTCTCTTGTCGGTTCTTTGCTATTTTCAACCTCTACTTAAGCCTGCTACCACCTCTATAGTTTTCCGATCCACCTCCGGTCCAATACGTTGGCCGCTTCTAACTTCATCCCACTGTAACGGTGATCCACCTCATCTCCTATGAATCAAATCCAACAATTTCTACTACAATTCCTATCACCAGACCTAACGGATTCTATCCTTTATGGATTTTACATCATTCGGAAGTTCTCCCAACCTTAATCACATCCAATGTTATATGCAGGATTGCATAACCAAAATCTTCCCATAATATTCACATGAAACATGTCATAACCACCATCTCATCCTTTCTTTCCCATGCTTGGCACCAAGTAACTAACCATCCTTCATAGTAACATACGTTACACCTTTTCTCTAGGTGAACGGTCCATTGTTCGTGACTACCAACTTCTTGCTCTAACGGTTTCTCTTCAATACCACCCCACTATCTTCACAACCTCTTGCTCCCTCGAATGATTCTTCCTCCATACTACTTATCGCTTGTCTCTCCATAATCTTAATTTCCATTCCATCTTATATCCCGTCTTCAGCCTATAATTTAGGTGTTTCCTCCTTTATTCCTTACATCCTCATCGATGTGGAATATGCCCCTCTCACCGGTGACTCTCTCTTTGTAGTAGAATTCTTCCTTATATAATGCGTTCTCCAACTATCTCCAAGTCTCACGCCAATGCTCTAGGCGTCTTTCTCAATTACCCCTATAGTATGATCATACCAAACATTAGTCTATCAACGGTATACTACGCTTGCTTCCCATCATTTCTTCCCTTGCCATAATCCTTCATAAGGCATTCCATACATATTAGGCTAACTTTTACGCAAAACCCTCTATTCCATCACATCCGTACGCAATCCTTCCAACTTCCCAACTACGTGACTTCTCATTCCTCTTGAAATAGGTGATGAATTAGTCAGACTACCGACTATCACCCAAATCTCATCGTACTTAATCCTCCACCACATTATGTATCCCTTCCACCAACTTCGTCCTTACATCGCCCTTTCTAAGCTACTCCTATCTATGTAGGAAGTATAGTCTACGTCCCTTTCCTTCATATGATTGTCCAAGCCACGCAACATACATGTTGACGCGTTCTATGCTTTAGACAACTCAACTCGTACAATCCTACATCCTTCATCCAAACCACCCTAATACGTCATCCATATAGGTCAAGTTCGTCTCAGCTTCACTTCATTCTTCTTACTCCAAGTCTCATCAACCATGCTTGCCTTTCCCAGATGGTACTTGGCCTTGCAATTTTCATTCATCAATTAACTCCACCCATCACCTTTGCCAAATGTTCAATCAAGGGATTGAATATGTGTTGGAGACGTTCATGATCCGTATAGATCATTCTCTACGTCTCGTACCCCAAATGCCTGTAGCATTCTAGGCAGATATAAGAATCCAGCTCCACTAATTAAGTCATATCTAGTTCTTCCAAATCTTCAGTTCCTGCATCTTATAAGCAATCGCCTTTCTTTGTCATTCTCGTACACCTCCAAATCCTTGCTCCACGTATCGTCATGCTTCGTGAATTAATCCAGTCCATCCGATAATTCCAAGATCGCCTCACTATCCAATCCACGTCTTCAGCCTCCAAAATGCTTCCTCATCCTTCTTCACTTTGCCCCTTGCTTGTTCCATGATATGCCATCATCTCTAACTACCAATCATGGTAAACTTAATACTAAAACTCACACTTGAAAATCTCACGTATAATTCCACTCCAAAACCAACATGTAATTCGCCTCACTCTCCTTCTAAGATTTGAGTAGATCAAGATGTCGTCGATGCTCCCGATGACAACTCGTTTATACACGTTCATGCACACTCGGTTCATTGACTCCATGAAAACCGCTAGTGCTTTGGCGAAGCCAAATGCATAACCGTAAACCCAAAGCGTTCATACAACATCCTTAGCAGTATCAACTACGTCCTCCCCGCACCCTCTCTTAGAAGTAATACGAATAACTTTCTACCTCGTTCTATTCGCGCAAAACTACACGCATTTTAAACGACCAATACTTCCTCTCATCAGACCACTCAACCGCTTTCCATATCCAATCTACTTCTAAACAACTCAACTTTATCTTGCATTCCTTGCAATTTCTAACAATTCTTGCTCTTAAAATCATTCCTTCAACAATTTCCTTGGAAAGGCACTAACTACAACTCCTCTCACTTCTCCAACTTGCTCTATTTATGGTTCTACCTCACAGTAATAGGCAAACCTACTAAATCTCAGGTAATTTTCAGAAAACTTACATACCTTACGAACAATCATAAATACCTTTGAGGTATTATATCCCCTTCTAACTCTCTCTATGGCACGTTACTTGTGCCAATATCCATACATTATACAAATCTCTGTTCATCTACCTTGGCACTCCTAAGAGACCTCATGACCACATTAGTTCGTCTATAACTTTCAACTCTTTCATCCCCACTAAGGGCATTCCGACCGTTCTCTCATGGCCACCTACTTAATCATGTAGGCGCGACCAAGTTTTCATCTGACTACCTCAACGCTCCCAAACAATACGAACCCAAAACTACATCCTGAATCCATTAGATACGATCAATGAATCAAACCCACGGATAACTAACGACATTTCACGTGCACTAGTTAAAACAAGTCAAAACCACGAGACTCAAAAGAAAACTCAAACCCAGAACTTGTATCAATTCAAAATGACCCATGACAATGAAAAAAATAAACCAAGAAAAACCCAATGGCAACCATAACATATTACGCCCTGCGACATATTGTTTAAACCGTGCAAAAGATCGACTTTTCCAAAAGAATATATTTTTATTTATTTTTTTCTTTACCTCCCCACATCTATGTGACTCAAACAATCTACAAACAACCCTCTTGATGAACTCAAAACTCAACACAAAAACTTGGTATCCCGTGCATCCCAAATCATAAAAATAACCTACTATTCAAAACTCAACCTTTAACCCGACACTTATATAATAATTTCGACCAGGATACTGACCTCCCATGACTATACATTCTGAATATTTGAAAAGTACGTTCCGAATACATAATTTTAGGCTTTTGAATCACCCAAAAAGCTTTAAAAACGAACAAGTTATGACCAAAACATTTTTATACTAGTTGTTTTAAAAAATAAAGAATAAACTTAGTGATTAATGCAATCCTTTTAAGTGAAAAAAATAATTGTATGTGAAATTTTCATGAACTCAATTTAACCTTGTATTAATAATTATAAATGACGTGAATCGGTTAAACCCAATTATATAAACTATGTAAGTAGAAAGAAATTTTTACTTCGCAATATTTTAAAGAAAATCTTTTAGAATTTGAAATAAATAAGTGTTGATTAAAAAGAAATCTTATGTTACATCTTGTTTCAAACACGACTCCAACACCTTACCCTTATTTTACCGAATACAACCAACTTTCTAATTCTATAGTAGATTTCCAAGTCCCCTTTTTTTTCTCAAGATATACCGACCAAAAGAAATGTAAGACCCAACACAAAAGATTTCATTATCTCAAAAGAAATCCCAAGTTGTTTCAATAGACTTAAAACCAAGAACACCATTTTAAAACGTACACGTGAAATACAAAACTCAATGAATACGCTACAAGACACACTTCAAAAGATTTAAAATGTCGTTGAAACTCCATCAAACTCGAGCACCAATAAATTGTTTAAACACGAGAGAGCACTAGGTACGTTCAAGTTATAATAACTACTGAACGACCGTAAATCATAACATAACATCTACTAGTATATATACATCCGCATATGTGTACCTATTGAATCCCCCAAACATACCCGTTATCGTACATGTCAAGTCAATCAATCGCGTTATACGCTCGTTTTTTTCCATACGAGTAATCACCATCTCACCATGCCACAACAAGGCATAAAGCCCATCACCAAAACCAAACCATATCGTGTGACCCCATAATCACATAACACGAGTATAACCCGAAACATATAACACAAAAACAATAGCCATATCATAGGCAGCCATTAAATAAACCCATATATTATACATATACCCAAATTCTACATCTCATCATATACAAGCATGTACTAACCCCTTTCATGCAATCATACTTGAGAACCCATTGAAGTTGTGGTACTTGTATAACTATGTTTGCCACCATACTTATACAATTACCCTTTCCCCAATGCACTCCCTCCTATGATGACACTTATAAGAATCAATACAACATATAACACATAAATCCATCTACTCACATAAGCTTATAACCACATAACCAATAAGGTCCAAAACTCCATCTCTTAAAATAACATAGTAAAACTCTTGGAATACAGAAATCCATTGTCTAGCTAAAACAGCATAGACTAATTCTAAAACGAAAACATAATCAGTTATAAGTCATGTCGCCCATAAGATTGGAAACAGCTTAAAATCCTTCATATCCACCGACTCCTAATAACTTGAACCACCACATGATTCTTAGGGAACATGACTTAAACATCAAAAGAAAAAAAATACTATACCTCAGGTACATAAAATAACCCAACAAAAGATAGAAACTACCATGTACCAAATTATGTACTCTAATGTATAGTTTAAACAAAATTCGACAATGACTAGCGTGGATGATTATGGTTCAACCCGAACTAGTCACAACCTGAAAAGAAAATAACATGTGGCTAAGTATGAACTTACTATGGTTCAATTCATACTAGTCAAAACATCACAATAAATAACATCCAAACACATCAATTATTATAAAATGCACACATACTCCTATGACGCCTATATGTAGGGACCCTTAAGCTATAGACTAGGCTACATGACTAGGCAACCTAATTCTCCATAACCATTGGCTCTGATACCATTCTGTAACACCCCACCATGGCGGAATATAGGGTGCGACGTATGGATATCATCACAAAAAACGGTGTCTCTATAGAGAAAACTAAAATGCAAATATAATGTCATAAATGGCGACACAATGTCATGACAATATCTCATCAATGCAGGAGTCTATGTAAGTAGGTAACAGTCCTACCACTTACCCAAGACAAACAATTAACATAAACAAAGCAACATATAGGTTCATAGTATCACTTATAGAAACAAACAGAAAAATAAACCAAGAAGGAACGGGGATCTCCTTCTAAATGCATTCCTACGCGACTCCAATCCTAGCCACATATGTTCTCACGCTTAACCACTCTATCACCTGAAAGAGACACTAAAACACGTCAACATAAAGTTGGTGAGAGTCATAGGTTTAGACTCCAACGCCAAAAATAGATTATAATAAGCTGTGAACAACCATAAACCACTACACATATGGACAATGTGCTACAAATATGATTTAACAACTAACATTCAAGATCAATCATTCCAAACCAAATCCAAGGCTCCCAGCCTTACCAAACACCATGGTACCATAGATGCTCACACATCTATGTACCTCCTCAAGGCCCCGCCTTGTCAACATCCCCTTGGTACCAAGTCAAATCACAAAACAATCAAGAATCATATAGCAGTTAATCACATAAGTGCACACACAAGTCAATTACCAATCATAAAACATTCACAGCAATAGTTATAAAACCAAACAGTGTTTCTTCCATCTCATCTGGAAGTCAAAATCATTAAAAGATATGGGACTATGAAACTCACCTGATTGAGCTTCTCCAAAAATCTGCGCACTAGCAAAAAGCTAACAAACAAAAGCACACAATCAAAACATGAACCAACACTAAGATGACTCATCAACCTATGATGTACATCTAACCTTCTCCCATATATATATACCTCATTTATATGCTCTAAGCATCTCATTACACCCCTCTATAAAGCCCTTACTCAGTTTACTTCATAACCCGTCCCGTTAACATTTTACCCCAAAACAGTCCCGGTTTTAGGTCTCCAAACTATAAGCCAAACGCCCACCTAAACATACCCATGATCTCTTTAAAGGAAACCATATGCCCTTACATATGTTAGCTAACTCCTCCCATTTTCCCCAACCTTAAAGCTACTGTTAAGGCCCCGATATATATATATATATATATATATATATATATATATATATATATATATATATATATATATATATATATATATATATATATATATATATATATATATATATATATATATATATATATATATATATATATATATATATATATATATATATATATATATATATATATATATATATATATATATATATGTATACTTTTGTCTATCCAGATTTTACCGATTTCAAACATACAAAAAGTTTGTTATGATTAGGGGGTCTTACCCTAACCCATTTTCTTAACCCCAATGCAGATACTTTCAATAATATATAAACCAACTCCGACGTTCGTTTGAATGTCCAATTGTAACCCTAAGTACCCCAAACAATCCAAAAAATAAAAAGAAAACAGGCTGACCCGAAAACAGTTTTGACACCTGACTGATGTAAGCTGTTTTTGACCAACTTCCCCACCTCCAATCTAGTTCTCGTTTCTTGATTCAGAAAGCCAACTCAATTACCTTTCCAGGGGTAGCTTGATCGCATCCTAAAAGTATCTAGAACTCTAGATATGATAAAACAATGACACAAAAATTCTGCCCAGTTTTTAAAAACGAATTTAACATCATTAACCTAATTAATTACCCATAACTCCACTAATTACAAGCCCTAATTTATTTAGTCATTACAATATCATTAAAATACTGTTTTTAATTCAAACCCTAACCTAAATCCATCATAAGATGATTATAAAAACATTAAAAATAATTAAATAGAAAAGGGATTTGAAGATTTACCTTTGCTTTATGAAAACCCCCAAATTTATGAAGAAACCCTAAATTCTCTTATGTGACCGTCGATTTTTACTTTCCTCCAGGGATTTATGTTTTTTTCTCTTTAAAATCCTTATATAATTATGTATAAAGTCCTAGCCCAAGTATAATTGCCATATATAGTTCCCTACTTTTTCTTTTTTTTTCTCTTCTTTTTTTTCTAAACCGACCTAAACCCCTTAAAATTCGTTTTTTTTTCCTTTTATTATTAATATTTGTATTAATAACATTACCTTAATTTTTCTTAATTTATTTCAGCTCCTAAAGCCTCCAAAACCTCAAAACCATAAAACTAGTCAAATTTACGCGTATACCGTAAAAGACGTGAAATATACAGTTTTTAAAAAAAATCTTAAATTTTGAATTCAACTTTATAACTAAGTCCTAAATGACTTAAAACCATCCCGAAAAATACTCCAGCGACTAATTACCTCATCCACGACCTCTAAATGCTAAACCTTAAATCGTAAAAATACGATTTTCTATAATACATATACGTATACATAAAACCACCAAATAACACCATCTCATTTAATAGTCACTACATTGTGAGCTCATGAACATGAAATAACCGTTCCTCGATTTACTTATGAGTACTTTATACCCATATACGATGTCCATACCAACCTCGTTCACGCAAAATAAACATGTAAACACACAAATCAAATAGTCACACATAAATTAACCTAAAAATAGGACCAAGTGACGAACCTCAAAACCACGGTTGTCACAAATCAGCAGCATCAACCTTTAGTAACATCTCCCAGTTATGAGCGGCATCAGCATCTTGTAGAATATCAACAAGTGGAATACGCATGAGATGATTTAGAATCGGCTAATGAATACTCATGGAGTATTGTAAGTGAAATACACATAGATTATGGTACGTGTAATACACATGTGATACGGTACGTGGAGTACACATGGAATGCACATGAAGTGATCGGTATGGGGTCGATCATCTAACATGATTTTAAAGGAAATCTAATTGGTTAACGGTTAGAAAACCAAACTGGAATAGGCATCATGATAGCCTAGTATTTCCAGCATAGACATCATCCTAGTTTCATAGAGAAAACACCTAGAAGGTTGGTGAAATGAAACTCAACAATGATAAGCATGAAAGCATGGTTAATGAAGACCAACCATGACTATCATAAAAGCAAGATTTAATGGAATCCTTCAATGTCTAGCATGAGGGCATGATCGACACGATGACAACATAATTAACAGAAAGTTACTACAGACATAATCTGCATGAACGTGAAATAAACATGAAGAATCATGGAACGAAATTAACATGAAGGAGTATAATCATAATCATCATGAAAATGAAGTAAACCATGGTAGTATGAAAAAATAACGACATAAAGATCATGAAAGTTTTAATGAGTAGACATGAAATAAATATGAATGTAATGAATGAAATTTGAAAATCACTGGCTTGAACGACTGGGGTCGGCTCACAAAACAAAATTGATATGATTAATCTGATTAGAGCGTAATATAAATAAACTTGAAACAAAATTTTATGCAATAATCATGAAAAAAAATTATGCGTGAAAATATTTCATGAATGCATGATGCAGTTTGTAAAACTTTTGTGTGCAAGGCTAAACGCCTACAGTCAGTTTATCCAAAACAAAAGACAGGGCGTAGGGACGCCTATGGGTCGGTCCCAAAATTAAAAGTTTCAATAAAAGCATATGTAACTAAATAGGGCCAGTCCTGTACCAACCATTACCTAGTCAAAATTCCTGCAACAATGATACATGAAACATAAATAATTAAAATCATCTGTCAAAACTTATCAGAAATTTTTTTATGTGACTAATTATGAACTATTGAGGTTCAATCCACATAGCCACAGTTCACAAGGAACATCATGCATAAACAATGACACATAACTAAGTATCGATGACGGTTGTTCAGTCCATATTAGTTGAAGCAATACTTATGAAAACATCATGGTTAAAACAACAAGGTGCTAAAAACATCAATACGTGAAATAACAAGAGTCGGCTTAGGAAGCTCCTGGTGACTACCCACTAGTCACGGGTCAAATTTTAAAGCCTACAGGTCGAAGCCTTGTCTCTGATACCATAATTGTAACGCCCCACTTTGATAAGTGGACCGTTACGCGTAATCATGGCGTGTCATCAAAGCATGCAAGGTAATATGTAGTAAAACATACATGACCATAGGGAAAACCGGAATCAACCATCAGTTCCCAAACATAAGCCCAAAACATAAATAAATTAAAAGAAATGAGAAATGACTAAACAATCATAAGTATATGAAGGCAAAAAGGAGAAGAAGTCTATGGCAGCTTCCATCCTATGCATGTCCTCCAAATGCTCGAGTGTGTCCTTGGGTACCTTCCGTTTTGGGACATGGAAAGGAAAGTAACGGCTGAGCATAACGCTCAGTGCACAGATATATGACATAGTTTGAATGGCTGAAACATAAATAAGACTAATAGCAATAGAATAATATAAGTTCTAAGCAAATCTGGATTCATGTTCATAAAACTGGTTTTATAGTTTGAAAAGACTTATGCTTCTATGAAAATCTGTATTAATTAGCCAAATAGCCCATATAGGTCATGAGGTTCCACCGTGCATGAATACTTGGAGGGGAGAACTTGTCATGCAATTAGAGGGGTTTCCTCTAATTAGATAGTATGGGTAGAAGGGATCAACTCCTAGTGAAGGATGTAAGGCACACATCGCATTCACTCTGATAATACTGGTAAACATGTAACTAGGATGCGCCCATACGCCCCACATGATAATATAATAATATGGCCAAAAGCTGAAAGGGATGCCACGAGGAATCACTTCACCGTGGAGAAGTCATAACACTGGTGCCTCTAGTGTTATGGTTATGGTACCTCCATAACTAGGTGACACTGGTCATGCATGTATATGGCTTAGGCTCTTAAACTAACATAAGTAATCAAAGATATAAAACAATACTGGGAAAACAGTTGGCTGCAAACAGGGAATCCTAATAAGGAAAGAATTTCCATACTGAAGGACGGGAAATCCGTACCTTGTGTCCAGTGAACAGAAAAGAAGAACAACACGGAAGCCTACTCTGATCTTACTAATGCTACATAAATAGGGGACATGTATAAGTATTCCGTTTACTGAGTACGAAACTGATTACAATATGTCTTGACTTGTTTTATATGTTTTAGTCTTTTTTTACTGATTTTAATATTATACTGTGTTTAGCATGTGTTTTATGTAAGTATTACTTGTATTTCTTGTATTATTATACTTGTTGTGTAATAATAAGAAACTTTCTAAAAATAGCATGTTTCCTAAAATAGAAAGTTTCCAAAAATAGATTAACTTCTTAAAAAAGATAAGTTTCTAAAAAAGGAAAGTTTCCAAAATTAGTAAGTTTGCTGAAATAGAAAGTTTCCATATTTATAAATAAGCTCGATTAATAAGCTAATAGTATAGCTTAAGTTTTACTGATTAAATCTAATAAGTCATGTGATTAATAGTATAGTTTATTAGTAATAACATGTTAATTAAATAAACTATAGGTTTTATGATTTAATTAAATATAAGCATGATTTAATTAAATTAGATGTATAAAATACTTAGGTTAAATATGTATTTTTTATATTAATTAACCTAAGTCATGATTATTAATTAATTATATTTCATGTTTAACTATTAGTTAAACTATAGTCTAAAATAAATAAATAAATACTTAGGTTAAAACATGTATTATCCATAAATAATAATTAAACCTAAGTCCATGATTAACTAAATTAATTATATGTCATGTTTATTAATTAATTTAATTAAAATAATAAATTGTAAAAATTAATTAAGCTTGTAAAATAAATAAACTCGTACAATTTTAGTCGTGAACCGAACCCGTGTATTTAATTTAAACATGTCGTGAACCGGACCCGGAACCTCTTGAACCGGTCCGAACCAACACCCCTAAATAGTGGCAAACCGGCTTGGCCGGTTGCCACTGTTTTCGTTTAGGCTGCCACCGGCTTAAGCCAGTGGTGGTTGTTTATTGCTATCGAGACCCCCAACAAACCAAACACACCCCGACGTGAGTCGGGTTCCCTGTTTTCCTGAGGCCGAGACACCAAAACCCCACCATGATTCGATTATTAACATGTTTACCCTTATGATTTTTCATATATTTCTCTTGATTAAAACATGGGGAATTCGTGATATTAAAAGCCAAGAAAAAAGAGGAAGTACCGTTATGTGATTAGGGATAAACCACATACACACTCCGAATCAACAATTAAATCAAAACCCTATCCTCCTTTTGGCTTGCTGCCGGCGGCTAAACAAGAACACCTCGTTCTCTTTTTGGTTGCTGCCTGCGGTTAACAAGAACGCCTCGTTCTCCTTTTGGCTGCTACTGGCGGCTTAACCAGAACGTCCCGTTCTCCTTTTAAGCTGCTGCTGACGGCTTATCCAGAACGCCTAGTTCTCCTTTTGGTTGCTGCCGGCGGTTAAACAAGAACACCAACCCTAAAATTGTTCTCTAAAAAAAAGAAAAGGAGGATCCATGTATGTTTAGTTTTCCCTTTTTATTTATTTAGAAAAATTAACATGGGCTGGGCCCTTTTCCTTCCTTGTGTCCGCGACTATAAGGCCCCCAAAGGCCTTGATGGGCCTTGTTCATGTTTACATAAATTAAATGTTCGTTCGTTAGTATTGTCGTGTTAGTTCGTAATTTATTATTCGTGTTATAATAAATACTTATACGTAATCGATATTGATCGTCTAATAATAAATATATACGTAGTTACATGTTCGTGATTTTTACGTTCATGATTTCATGTTCGTGATTATAATTATTATGGTTAATAATTATCGTGTACTTATCGTGTAATAACACGTACGTAACTCTGTAATTAATATTCGTGACACGTGTTCATGTTATAAAAGTAAAGTTTTAATATGCACGTACGTTTATTAAGTGTACTGTTCATGGTAAAAGCATGCGTGTTTTACACATGAGTTGGTTCGTTATCATTAAAAATAAGACGTTCCAACTCATCAAGTTCGGACTCGACGTTGGAAAAATCGACCTCACTCGTAGGTGGAAGTGGAGGCAAAAGAGCTAGCTCTCGTTCTATTATTTCCTCAATCTCGGGCTCGAAGACGAAATCATCATACTCACCACACGCAGAATTCGTTTTGGGAGAATAAAATATCGCCTGTGGATTATTGAATATGTGATCGAGTTCGGCAAAATCGTTCTCGTCTTCATCGTCAAAGAAAGTGTCGATGTGAGAACTCACAACCATGGTCTTACAAATCAATCGACTATGCTTAGGTGACCTGTCTATGACAATTGGATCGAGATCGATAAAACCTTTAGCCTCAACGTGTTTTGGGCTAGGTAATAAGGCACTTGAATGGAATTAGAAGTCGATGCCTCAAAGACGTGGTCCTTCGAAGGTGGTGAAGACGAGTCCATTTTTTTCATTGTCGTGATGGCACTAACGTCGCCCTTCGGAATTGGTTTTTCACTTGTTTCACCGAATAAATCTGATATCGCTCATTTATACGAGTTTTTCATAGCGATATTTGTTATGTTTTGTGTCCTAAACGTAATGGATAGACCCCATATTGCTTATATTTTGTGAAAAGTGTGTTTTGTAGGTTCTCAACTCACCATGTCTTACCGACAAGAAAGAGTTGATTCACCTTGAGGGTACGGCTCTTGGTGTGACACATCAAATCCGTTGATGGTTGCCAGGTTACCCAAAACTGGATGGTTTTCACTTGCCATGGTCCTAGACTGAAAAGTGGCTAATCCAAGGGGGTACGGCTCTTGGTAAAGATTTTATCAAATCCGTTGATAGCTGTAATAGCTTGCTTAAAGCTATAGGGTGTTCAATTCACCGATGCTTCATTGCTAAGAATTGGCGAGTCCAGAAGGGTACGGCTTCTGGTAAAGACATATCAAATCCGTTGACGGCTGTGATGGTTTGCCTAAAATCATCAGGGTACCCCCACTCACCATTGATTCACGTTCTAAGAGTTGGGCTGGGTTCTAGTCTCCCAGGGTGATGCTTATTCCACCAGAAAGACTAGCTAGCCCAAGAGCGAGCAGCTACTTGGTAAAGGCTCATCAAATCTGCTCATGTTGCTGTAAAGATTTGGGACCAAAAAGGGGCAAAGCAAAAGTTTTACACCCAAATCAGTTCAGCCTCGGATCAAGAGTTGCGCCGCAGGACATACCTGTTGCGGCGCAACAGAAGTTGCTACAGTTCATGGTTTCTCGGATCACCAATTGCGGCGCAAGACTCAAGAGTTGCGGCGCAACTAAAGAAGCTACAGGACTTGGCACTTGCGGAACAAGAGTTGCGGCGCAATACCATACAGTTGCGGCGCAACTGGTCTTTTTGCAGTTACAAACTCTGTTTTTTATTTCTCATTATGGGGAAAGCTAAAGAGTTAGTGGACATCATGGGACATTATTGCTAGACGTTTTTTGATGTCCCAGGAGGAGTATTTAAGGAACACAACATCATGAGAAGAGATTCATATCATAATACACTCAACATCCATATTACACACATCCATTCTTGAAGATATAATTCAAGAATCATCATCATCAAGCTTTAGCATAATTTTCATTATCATCATAAGTTTCTATTGAACAATTGTTACGTTCAAGTTTTTACTTTGTTACTTTGAAGATCATTGGAACCTCTTTCTCAATTTGGTATTCATCTTCTATCATTTTAATAGCAAGATTAAAGTATGTCTTTTACATATTCAATTGTGTTTGTTACAATCATGAGTAGCTAATTTCTTTATACGTTTGCTTGGATTATGTGATGTTTATGTGTTAGATTTTGGGTTGGAAATTCGATTGATTTGTTGAGATTAATTGGGGATCCGTTTGGGTTAATAACTTAATTATCTTGTCAAAATTGTTTATACTCTTGTTTGGTAATCTAAAAACGGGTATTCGAAAGGAATCCGTAATTTTTACTAAAATAGGAACGAATTAATCGGCCTGTCTTTAGTTGATTATAAGTGAATGATATTCGAAAGGAGTCATTAACAACAATTTTCATAAGTAGATATTCACACAAACGCTAGCTACTAAATTAAGAGAAATCGGTTTAGGAGTTAGTAAGCTATTCGAAAGGAAGCTTATAAATTAATTCTCACTTATCAGCTTGAAACTTTATGCACTATTACTTGAGGTGTTAACGGTATTCGAAAGGAATCGTTGCATGGTTAGGTAATTGGAGAAATCCGGTATTCGAAAGGAACTTAGGATTTTACATTAGAAGTTTATCGATATTTTCATACCTAAGGAATAACTCATAGTCATTCACGGTCCAAGCAAGCGTATCTTTTATCCATATTTGAAATCTTGAATAATTTTCACTGTTTTTATAAGCAAGTCTTCACTAAGACTAAAACCAATTTGTTACTCGTTACGCATTTTTACTAACTAATATTTCAACTATAAATAGTCCCTGTGTTCGAACCCGATATTTGCTAATACTATTTTACAATTGACAAGGGTACACTGCCCGTGTTATAATCTAGTAAAGGTTAATTTTGGGAAAACTAGATTGCACGCATCAAGTTTTTGGCGCCGCTGCCGGGGACTTGATTTAGTTGAAGTTTTTAGTTTATTGTTTGATTACTTGTTTGAATATTTTTCACGGGTATTTTTGTTTGTGTTGTGATTTTCAGGATTATTGATTGTGTATGTACACGAGATCCCAAGGGAAACAAGTGCAAAGTCCTCTTTCGGATCCGGAAAAACTTTTGAGGAAACGGGGTTTAGGAGCAGCCGCTTCGGTAGGTTATAGTGAAAGCATATCCTCCGAGGAGGAAGTTGAACCAGTTTTTGAAGAAGAAATGGCAGAAAACGATGATGATATACTAAGAAACAACCCACCCAATCCTTTTGACATACCGATGATCGATAGGAATAGGATAGTACCACAGACGAATGGGTCGGCCATTGTGGCACCGGATTTGGGGGATGACTTTTCCGTTAAAGGTCATCACTTAAAGATGATTCAAGATAGTACTTTTGACGGACATTTCAAGTCCGACCCGCACAAGCATGTGGCGAGTTTCATAGAGACATGTAGAATGTTTCGATATGGAGCGGGTCAAGAGGAAAGCGTTATGCTAAGTTTGTTTCCATCGTCTCTCACGGGAGAGGCGAAAACGTGGTTTAATGAATTAGAGCCGGGTACGATTGCAACTTGGGAAGAAATGAGGGAGCTTTTTGTAACAAGATTTTTTCCACCTATTTTGTGCAGGAAGCTATTGAATCAAATCCGTTCTTTTCAACAATGGGACAACGAGTCCATAACAAGTGCTTGGATTAGGCTTAAGGAATTGTTAAGGAACTGCCATGGGCACGATTTAGATAAGGATGAAGTTATTGATATCTTCTACTACGGTTTGGATAGTCGTTCTCAACATGACTTGGATTTGGCGGGTGGTGGCAGTTTCTTATACAAGTCACCAAACGAGGCTCACCGAATGATGGAAGACCAAGTTCAAGCTCATATTGCTAGGGATCGGATTAATAGGAATAGGAGAACTAGAGGAACGGTGAACCAAGTTGAAGAAGGAGGTAGTAGTGGTAGCAACAAAGAAGTGGTGAACGAGATTAAAGCCTTGGGTAAGGAAATGAAAAGCCGAATAGATCGTTTGGAGAAAGATGTACACTTAGTGAAAAACGGTTGTGGGAAATGCGGGGGACCTCATTACACGGATGATTGTGAGCCGAAATCTGAGGAGGCTAACTATGCCAACTATGGGTATCAAAACCGGGCAAATAGTGGGTATGGAAATAAGAATCAGGGAAACAGAAATGAGGCGAGATTTCAACCCAACCAATCGAAACAAAAGGAGGAGCATACCGAACAGAATTTTGAGGAAATGATGAAAGATTTTGTCTACTCCCAAAAGGCAGCTAATGATATGATGGCTAACTCCATGAAAGGATTCACCGCAAAATGGGAGCAAAACCAACGGAACACCCAAGCTAACATGCAAGACTTGGAGCGAAAATTTGAAAGATTAAGTGAAAAGTTTTCGAACCGACCACCGGGTCAAATGCCAAGTTCAACCCAACCAAATCCGAGGCAAAGTCAAAACAACACCGGAGGATCATCGAACCAAGGGTCGAAGTATGTAACACCAAATAATCGTGATGAGCATGTGAACGTTGTGGAGACTAGGTCTGGACCTAAGTATGGGGGGAACCGAGAATTGGTGCTAAATAAAGACAAAACAGGAAAAACAGCTGAAACAGACAAGTTGCGCCGCAACAACAGGGACTTGCGCCGCAACTCGCCATCCGAAGGAAACCCAATTGTCAATGACCAACCACTTGCGCCGCAAGAGGATGGAGTTGCGCCGCAACTGGTGGTCCGAGATTTCAAAATGAGCCAGGAACCCATAGATAGTGATTCGGACGACGAGGAAGAGATAGAAATGGAGTCGAGACCTGGGAAGGAACCAAAGGGTGATAATAAAGGAAAAGAGCCGGAAATCGAACAAAAAGGGCCATATAAGCCACATATCCCATATCCGCATAGACTTCGAAAAGAAAAGAAAAAGGAACAATACGGGAAATTCATCGAGTTAATGAAGACTGTTAAGATTAATGTTCCTTTAGTTGATCTTATTGCGGGTATGCCAAATTATGCAAAGTTCATGAAGGAACTTGTGAGTGGGAAAGGTGATTACATGGAGAAAACCACCGCGTTCTTAAATGCCGAATGTTCAGCAATTGTGAAGAGATCTATTCCACCGAAACTTGAAGATCCCGGAAGTTTTCTCTTAACTTGCACTTTTAATGATAAACTTACTTTTAGTGCATTAGCGGATTTAGGGGCAAGCATTAACTTAATGCCCTACTCTATTTACACTAAATTGTCTTCAAGTGTTTTAACCCCAACACGTATGAGTATAAGATTGGCCGATCGATCTTATCAATATCCATTGGGTATTGCCGAAAATATGCTCATACGGGTCGGAGAATTTTTATATCCCGTGGATTTTGTTATTCTTGAAATGGAGGAGGATGAAAAAGTTCCTCTCATTTTGGGTAGACCATTTTTAAACACCGCGGATGCTATCATACGGGTTCGGGATACCGAAATTTCTTTGGGTTTGGGTAATGAAAGGGCAACATTTTCTTTGAAGCAAGCAATGAAACATTCATATTCTACAGATGAATCTTGTTTTAGAATAGATGTTCTAGATGAAGCAGCTTATGACCTTGATTGGGAAGGCATTTTGGAAGCAGAGGCGGAAATGGAAAGGCTGAATTCCATTGTTAAAGAAGAGGCGAATGAGGAGGGAAGCTCGGATGAAGTGAAGGAGTTGGTGGTTAACGACGGGGAGAGGATCAAGACTTCTATTGAGGATCCTCCGAAGGATTTGGAACTTAAGCAATTGCCAGCACATCTCGAGTATGCATTCTTAGATGGTAATTCTAGTCTCCCAATTATTATTTCGTCTTCACTTTTGGAAGACGAAAAGATTAAATTACTAACGGTCCTTAAAAGCCATAAAAAGGCTTTCGCTTGGCGTATTTCTGATATTCCGGGTATAAGTTCTGATTTTTGTAAACATAAAATTAACTTTTTAGATGATGTAAAACCTGTTGTCCAAAGACAACGGAGACTTAACCCGAATATGCAGGATGTGGTCAAGAAGGAAATTGTTAAACTTTTGGATGCAGGTATAATTTACCCGATAGCGGATAGCCCCTGGGTTAGTCCGGTACATTGTGTGCCCAAGAAAGGTGGAATGACTGTGGTGTTGAACGAAAAGAATGAATTGGTACCGACAAGAACAGTGACGGGCTGGAGGGTTTGTATCGATTATAGGAAGTTAAATGAGGCGACTCGAAAGGATCATTTTCCATTGCCATTTATGGATCAAATGATAGAAAGGTTGGCGGGGAACGAGTTTTATTGTTTCCTTGATGGTTTCTCGGGGTATTTTCAAATTCCAATTGACCCCGAGGACCAAGAGAAAACAACATTTACTTGTCCTTTCGGCACCTTTGCTTATAGACGGATGCCATTTGGGTTATGTAATGCACCGGGAACATTTCAGAGGTGTATGATGGCGATTTTTCAGAATATGATTGAGAATTCCATGGAGGTTTTTATGGACGATTTTTCGGTTTATGGGAGTTCATTTGATGGTTGTTTAGAAAGTTTAGATAAGATGCTAGCACGGTGTGAAGAAACAAATTTGGTGCTTAATTGGGAAAAATGCCATTTCATGGTGAAGGAAGGAATAGTGTTGGGGCACAAAATTTCTAAGGCGGGAATTGAGGTTGATAGAGCAAAGATTGAAGTTATAGCAAAGTTACCACCTCCAACGAACGAGAAATCAGTTAGAAGCTTTCTAGGACACGCGGGGTTTTATAGGCGGTTTATTAAGGATTTTTCAAAGATAACTAGGCCGATGACTCGTTTGTTAGAGAAGGATACAAAGTTCGAATTTTCGGAGGATTGTATGAAGGCATTTGAATTGTTGAAGGAAAGATTAACGAACACACCCATTCTAATCTCGCCAAATTGGGATCTACCCTTTGAGTTGATGTGTGACGCGAGCAATTTTGCGGTAGGGGCGGTATTGGGTCAAAGGATTGAGAAACATTTTAGGCCGATTTATTTTGCAAGCAAGACATTGAACGAAGCTCAGCAAAATTATACCACTACCGAGAAGGAATTACTAGCTGTTGTGTTCGCATTCGATAAATTTCGGTCTTATTTGGTATTGAGTAAAACGGTAGTGTTCACGGATCACTCGGCCTTGAAGTTTCTGTTTTCAAAGTTAGATGCGAAGCCGAGATTGATTAGGTGGATCTTACTTTTGCAAGAATTTGATGTGGAGATCCAAGATAAGCGGGGTAGAGAAAATGTGGCGGCGGATCATTTGAGCCGTTTGGAGAATCCGAGACTTGGAGCTTTGAACGAGGAGGATATTCGAGACACCTTTCCGGATGAAAGATTGGCATTTGTTGGAAAAGCAGTTGGTGAACGGGGTCCTTGGTACGCCGACATAGCCAATTATTTAGCGGGTGGAGTCGTTAGTAGATTGCTTACTTATCAACAACGGAAAAAGCTATACTCGGATGCCAAGTATTACTTTTGGGAGGAGCCGTTTCTATTTAGAATGTGTGCCGATGGAATGGTGAGAAGGTGTGTTTCTGGAGCCGACACAAGGCGAATTCTCGATGAATGTCACCATGGTCCAACGGGAGGACATTATGGTCCAACCGTGACGGGAAAGAAGGTGTTTGATGCAGGTTTCTATTGGCCTACTATTTTTCAGGAAGCACGCACCTTAGTGAGGACATGTGATTCGTGTCAAAGGCAAGGAACGGTTACAAAACGAGACGAGATGCCGCAACAAAGTATACAAGTGTGCGAAGTGTTTGATATTTGGGGAATTGATTTCATGGGGCCGTTTAAACCGTCAAACAAAAATGTCTACATCTTGGTGGCGGTGGATTATGTATCAAAATGGGTCGAGGCAAAGGCACTACCTACTAATAATGCTAACGTTGTTATTGATTTTTTACGAAGTTTGTTTTGTAGGTTTGGCATGCCAAAAGCTTTGATAAGTGATCGGGGAACCCATTTTGCAAACGCCTAAATGGAGAAAGTTTTGAAAAGATATGGGGTACAACACCGGTTTTCGACTTCCTACCACCCTCAAACAAGTGGGCAAGTCGAAAATACCAATCGGGCGATTAAACGGATTTTGGAAAAGACGGTCAACAATAACCCGTCTTTATGGTCAAAGAAATTGGATGAAGCATTATGGGCATTTAGGACAGCTTACAAGACTCCGATTGGGACCACCCCGTTCAAGATGCTATATGGGAAAACGTGTCATTTACCCATGGAGATAGAGCATAAGGCATATTGGGCGCTTAAAGAATGTAGCATGGATTTACTAGCTAGTGGCGAAACTAGATTTTTACAACTCCATGAGCTAGACGAGTTAAGATGGAACGCATACGAGAATTCCGCTCTTTATAAGGCAAGAACTAAGATGGTCCATGATTTGAAAATTAGGCGGAAAGAGTTTAAGGAAGGGGACAAGGTGCTTTTGTTTCAATCGAAGTACAAATTTAAAGCACCTAAGTTGAGATCAAAGTGGACGGGTCCGTATTTGGTGAGACGGGTCTTTTCGAGTGGATATGTGGAGTTAGAAACGGATGAGGGCGGATCATTTATTGTTAATGGTCAAAGAGTCAAGCTATATCATGAGGAAGATGAGGAGAACGGTATGACGATGGAGGATGGGTTTTACCCGTTCTAGATTCTCGGCACAACGAGGAGTCAAGCTCATGACTCGAGAAAAAAAAAAAAAACGAGCATTTCCGGATTAAACCCCGGTTTGTTTTATCATTTCTTTTTTAACTTCTCTTATTTTGATTATTTTTACTGACTTTAGTTATTTTAGTAACTTAGGAGTTTTTATAGTATGTTTTAGTATTAGTATTTAAGTCAATTAGAAGGAAAACATCTCGGATCAAGAGTTGCGCCGCAACTCCTCTGTCTTGCGCCGCAAGACCGGATTCGAGGGTGGCTGATAAATTGCGTGTATAGAGTTGCGCCGCAACTCCTATGTCTTGCGCCGCAAGACGTTCGTGTGTGGATAAAAATCAGTTTCTTATCTTTTAAAAACCCTCACACATATTTCTCTCACACAAT
Organism: Glebionis coronaria; assembly: GCA_025667525.1. Lineage (NCBI taxonomy): Eukaryota > Viridiplantae > Streptophyta > Magnoliopsida > Asterales > Asteraceae > Glebionis > Glebionis coronaria. Next base: position 37,858,092 of record CM046874.1, on the reverse strand, counting down.
CTAAGCGCCGCAACTCACACAAAAACACACACTAATCTCCATCTTCGAATTTTCATCATATCTTTTCTTAATCAATCAATCAATTCATTCATGAGGAGATCGGTATGTTGTATATTCCTTTTAATTTCTTAATTTTAGTTTTAATTAGGGTTCTTGATGTACAATTAATTTGGGGGAAAGTTTTTAATTAGGGTTCTTTAGTATTAAGATTAGTTAATTAGTAACATAAGTTAATTAGGCCTAATATCGTTTAGTGTTAGGATTTTTAGGTTTAGATTTGGTCTTTTTGGGGTTCCTTGTTGCTGCAGTTTTTGCCCAGAAAACACCCAGTTGCGCCGCAAGAGGGAATAGCTGCGGCGCAAGAAAGAGCCCGAGACAGAGTAATAGGATTCTAACAGTTTTGTTTTGTTTCGTTGTTGTTGTTGTTTGTTTTTGTAGGGCAAACGTCAAGCTGTTGAGGAGCCAGAGATGGGAGAATCATCCAGAGCACCTCGAGTGACCCGCCCACCGGTTCCATCCGCTGAATCCATGCTCATGAGACAAGAAGTGCACCCTTGGCTAAAATGGCCGGGATGCACAGCTGATGAAAAGATCCGGTTTAATAACAATTTGGCCTTGCTTCAGAATAAAGTGGTTCATCCCCCGAAGTTCTTAGATTGGGGTATGCTAGATAACTTGGGAATAACTGCTGAGTTGAATCCGTTTTTGACTACTCAGTTTATAAGCAGGGCAGGGGCGCCACCTTTTGAGGTGGACGTTTGGAGGAGAGCATTTAGTGTCCGGGAGAAAATTTATCGAGAACTCTGTCTCGAATTTTACTCTACTTTGACAGTTGACCCGGTTCCGGATCAAAGTCATGAAGTTTATGGTGCCGAGATAATTCAGTTTCGGTTAGGAGGGCGAGCTCATGAGGTCACCCTACCACAGTTTGGGTATTTGGCGGGTTTATTCACGGAAGCTGAATATATGGATAAATTCAATATGCCAAATTATATTTGTGAGGGAAGTTGGGACTGGAATGCAATTCGGGGTAGGAAAGATGTGGTATGGTTTGATTTGTCCGGACATAGGCCTTACGCACGCACCAACAAAGCAAACAATCTGACGGATCCGATACTTAGAGTGCTTGAAAAAGGTATCTCTAATTCATTCTTGCACCGATTTCAGCATCAGGACAAGGTGTATCTTGATGATTTGTGGCTTTTGTTTTTCTTCGCAAAGAGGGACCCGAATCAGTTTGTGAATGCCCCGTGGGCATTGGTTGAGTATATGAGCGATAAAGGGTCAGGACGACAAGCTGCAGGGCCTATGGTTTGTGGCCACTTTATTACGAGGATTGCAAGGAATTTGGGTATTCTAAATCAGGCGGGGATTCAAAGGTGCGGTACACCGGTGGGATGGAAGACGTTTACAATGAATGATTTGCAACGAGCAAATATTGTAACCGCAAACCGAGTGTATGTTGGGCATGTGCAAGAGGAGGAGGGTGACGATGCTGAGGAAGAGTATGAGGAAGAAGCGGGTAATGCAAACGCAGCGGGAGCAGTTCCCCCACAACCTGGGCAGTTTGATTTTAATCCTATGATGCAGGAATTGTATAGGATTGGGCACCGAATGGATGAGACATATTCAGAGGTTCATCAGCTCAGAACAGAGGTCGAGAGGACCCGCTCAGATTTGCACCAGTTTGGGGATTACACGCAGTACCACATGCAGCGATACCAGCCCATGTGGGATTATATGGCCACTTCCCAGTATCATGTGCAGAATTCCGAGGCAGCAAGTGGGTGGACTGAATACAACCCACCTCCCATGTGGTACCAACCACCAGCTACGGATGATGAGTGAAGAAGTTGAAGCCGTTTGTGGGGCTTCTTTGATTGTTGTTGTACTTTTTTTTTTTTCAGGTGTTATTTTTTCTTTTCCTTTTTATTTTTCTAATTTTATTTTAATTTCCCTTTTAGTTAGATTTTCTTTTGATGGAACACATTAGGGACAATGTGTTAGTCAAGTATGGGGGGGTGAGTCGGGAAATTAGTTAGTTTTGTCCCCTATAACGTTTATTTTAGTCCCATTTGAGTCACTTAGAGTCTTTAAAAAAAAAAAAAAAAAAAAAAAAAAAAAAAAAAAACAAAACATTACGGTTTGAGTCGGATTTGCTTAGGGACAAGCAAATGCTTAAGTATGGGGGGGTTTGATATCGCTCATTTATACGAGTTTTTCATAGCGATATTTGTTATGTTTTGTGTCCTAAACGTAATGGATAGACCCCATATTGCTTATATTTTGTGAAAAGTGTGTTTTGTAGGTTCTCAACTCACCATGTCTTACCGACAAGAAAGAGTTGATTCACCTTGAGGGTACGGCTCTTGGTGTGACACATCAAATCCGTTGATGGTTGCCAGGTTACCCAAAACTGGATGGTTTTCACTTGCCATGGTCCTAGACTGAAAAGTGGCTAATCCAAGGGGGTACGGCTCTTGGTAAAGATTTTATCAAATCCGTTGATAGCTGTAATAGCTTGCTTAAAGCTATAGGGTGTTCAATTCACCGATGCTTCATTGCTAAGAATTGGCGAGTCCAGAAGGGTACGGCTTCTGGTAAAGACATATCAAATCCGTTGACGGCTGTGATGGTTTGCCTAAAATCATCAGGGTACCCCCACTCACCATTGATTCACGTTCTAAGAGTTGGGCTGGGTTCTAGTCTCCCAGGGTGATGCTTATTCCACCAGAAAGACTAGCTAGCCCAAGAGCGAGCAGCTACTTGGTAAAGGCTCATCAAATCTGCTCATGTTGCTGTAAAGATTTGGGACCAAAAAGGGGCAAAGCAAAAGTTTTACACCCAAATCAGTTCAGCCTCGGATCAAGAGTTGCGCCGCAGGACATACCTGTTGCGGCGCAACAGAAGTTGCTACAGTTCATGGTTTCTCGGATCACCAATTGCGGCGCAAGACTCAAGAGTTGCGGCGCAACTAAAGAAGCTACAGGACTTGGCACTTGCGGAACAAGAGTTGCGGCGCAATACCATACAGTTGCGGCGCAACTGGTCTTTTTGCAGTTACAAACTCTGTTTTTTATTTCTCATTATGGGGAAAGCTAAAGAGTTAGTGGACATCATGGGACATTATTGCTAGACGTTTTTTGATGTCCCAGGAGGAGTATTTAAGGAACACAACATCATGAGAAGAGATTCATATCATAATACACTCAACATCCATATTACACACATCCATTCTTGAAGATATAATTCAAGAATCATCATCATCAAGCTTTAGCATAATTTTCATTATCATCATAAGTTTCTATTGAACAATTGTTACGTTCAAGTTTTTACTTTGTTACTTTGAAGATCATTGGAACCTCTTTCTCAATTTGGTATTCATCTTCTATCATTTTAATAGCAAGATTAAAGTATGTCTTTTACATATTCAATTGTGTTTGTTACAATCATGAGTAGCTAATTTCTTTATACGTTTGCTTGGATTATGTGATGTTTATGTGTTAGATTTTGGGTTGGAAATTCGATTGATTTGTTGAGATTAATTGGGGATCCGTTTGGGTTAATAACTTAATTATCTTGTCAAAATTGTTTATACTCTTGTTTGGTAATCTAAAAACGGGTATTCGAAAGGAATCCGTAATTTTTACTAAAATAGGAACGAATTAATCGGCCTGTCTTTAGTTGATTATAAGTGAATGATATTCGAAAGGAGTCATTAACAACAATTTTCATAAGTAGATATTCACACAAACGCTAGCTACTAAATTAAGAGAAATCGGTTTAGGAGTTAGTAAGCTATTCGAAAGGAAGCTTATAAATTAATTCTCACTTATCAGCTTGAAACTTTATGCACTATTACTTGAGGTGTTAACGGTATTCGAAAGGAATCGTTGCATGGTTAGGTAATTGGAGAAATCCGGTATTCGAAAGGAACTTAGGATTTTACATTAGAAGTTTATCGATATTTTCATACCTAAGGAATAACTCATAGTCATTCACGGTCCAAGCAAGCGTATCTTTTATCCATATTTGAAATCTTGAATAATTTTCACTGTTTTTATAAGCAAGTCTTCACTAAGACTAAAACCAATTTGTTACTCGTTACGCATTTTTACTAACTAATATTTCAACTATAAATAGTCCCTGTGTTCGAACCCGATATTTGCTAATACTATTTTACAATTGACAAGGGTACACTGCCCGTGTTATAATCTAGTAAAGGTTAATTTTGGGAAAACTAGATTGCACGCATCAAAATCCCACAATGATTTTTCATCCATAAATTTACGAATACCCTTTTGAATTAAGTAAATGTATTCTTTATTGTTAAAATCGTCATCTTTAAAACCGTTCATTTTATTTCTTTCAAAACATGCATCAAGCCTCATATTTTCCGCCAAAGTTAACATTTTGAAATCATTAGAATTTGAAACCTCGGTTTTATCATGACCATTTAAAACTTGGGATCTAGTCGTGAAAAAATCCATTTTCTCCAGCCCATACGACATCGTTAATTTTCCACCGTGAACGTCGATTACGGCTCAAGCCGTCGATAAAAAGGGTCGACCTAAAATAATGGGACATTTAGGGTCACACTCGTAATCGAAAATGACGAAATCCGCGGGAAAAATAAACTTTGCAATTTTAACGTAGACATCCTCGGCTATTCCAATTTGTTTTAATGGCGTACAATTCGCTAGCTCGATAGTCATGTTCGTGGGGATACGATTAGGCAATCTCATCAATTTCCAAAGAGAATGTGGCATGAGATTGATGCTAGCACCTAAGTCGGCAAGGGCTAAACATCCCTCAATCTCAGAAAAATCACAAGGTATTAGAAATTGGCCCGGATCTTCTTCCTTTCTCGGCAAATGCCTTTTAGGCTTTCTTAGAAGAATCGAAGCACAAGTTTCTTCAAGGGTTACTCGGGTAAGGTCGATAAAACTCTCTTTTTGAACCGTTGATGGAATTTGAGGTACACGAGGGTGTGCACTCTTTTCTTTTGTAACCACGTTCATTCCCTCGACTCTAGAACATGAAGGCGTTTGAGAAGTCGAGGGTCGAGACGAATGTACAACTCTAAAACCGTCCAGGTTTGGGGAAATCGAACGACCTTTTCCACTAGACGAGGAGGCTTTGACGTGTTCTTTAGGATTAGAAACGATGTCAATAGGTAAAACACTCGATGACGAACCCGAAGACTTCTTCATAATGGCAGAAAGCATCTTTTTATGTCGATTTGTCCTTGTTCAATTTTTGTATTTTGATTTCTCAACGTCATGGAAAACTCGTTTTTCAAAGTACCACTTTCTCCCTCTAATCGGTCTCATATTAGCCTCATTCGTTTTCATGTTATTTTGAAAATCGCTTGACGAACTATTTTGATTAGAATTAAAGTTCGCTTGGTTTTGATTGTTTTTTGAAAATTACCTTGATTGTTGTTTTTTGAAAAATTCGAGTTTTGATTATTGTCTCGATTTTGCCAATTCAGATTTCGACCTTGATTATAACCTCCTTGGTTCGAAAAAATTCCTTGTTGATTTCCTTGAAACTTGTTACGATTTTGGTTCGAATAATTGTTGCCTTGATTATAGTTCATTTGTTTAAATGGACCGGCGTTATTTTGATTTTGATTAGAAAATATGTTGTTTAACGGGTTTACATTAGACGTTTGGCCATCCATAGCCGCACACTCGTAACTATTATGTGATCCACCGCAAAACGTACACGGAACCTCAACCGCTTTCACCGTAGCGGGAGCGTCTGTCTTTTGCATTTCGATTAAGAACGATGTGAACACATTCATTAACTTATCGACTTTCGCATCAACCCTCTCAATGTCAGGATTAGAATTACTAACGTTGGCGACATTGGCAACACTCGGTGTGCTATGGAGTTGGAAAACCTTGGATCGATTTTCGATAATCACTAAAGCGTCTTTCAGAGTTTTACACAAAAAATTGCCACCGGCGGCGGGATTTAATGAATCTTGTTCTTGAAAAGTAAGACCGTTATAAAACGTGTCGATTTGGTGTAACTCGGAAAATCCGTGGTGAGGACATTGCCTAAGCAGTTCCTTAAAACGATCCCACGCGTCTCTAAACGATTCATTCGATTTTTGTTCAAATTTCGTAATCTCGTTTTTAAAAAACGTCGTATTAGACGGTGGGAAAAAATTGTTAACGAATTCGGAGACGAGATCCTTCCACGTAATTATGGAATTAGGTGGCTCTTTCTCGTACCAATCCTTGACGGCACCATCGAGCGAGTACGGAAAAAGCATAAGCTTGACGACATCGGTGTCGACGTTCTTAAACATGCTCGTGGCTAAAATACGATCGAAATTCCGAATGTGATCGTGAGGATTATCGGCTTCGAAGGAGGTGTGTATATTAAGTGCCAATATAATAAAATCAAAGTTTCGATTAGTGTCATTTTTGGGTGTAGACGAGACAAAATAAAGACGATTAATGCTAAAAATTACACTACGACGTACAAAACGCGAAATCGTAAAATTCGACGAAAATAAAAAAGCACTAAAAATTACCAAAAATTTAAGTTAAGCTAAGAAAAATGTGACTAAAACAAAAATGAAAATAAAGATTTCCAAAACCTTTTTTATTATTTTATATTAAATTTTAAAGTTTAATAAAAAACCCAAAATTAAATAAAAATGATAAAAAGTGAAAATGCAAGATTTTTTGGATGTAAACCTAAAATACACTAATTAAAACTTAAAAACTATTTTTCTAAATTTTTAAAACAATTTTTCCTATTTTTAAAATAGTCTCTAAAATCTAAAACGAAATAAATGATAAAAAAATTAACTAATAAAAGGAAAAATAAAATTTTATGCCAGAAAAATGCTAAAAGCTACTCTTTATCTAAGAAACCTAAAAAACACGAAAACAAATTAACCAATAAGCTGAAACGGGTCTTATATGGTTAAAACTTATTTCTAATAAGCAAAACAAACAACCCTTTAAACATAAAACTAGGCGAATGTTTACCAGTCAAAGACCCTAGGGCAACGGTAAGGCGTGTGTGTTGTGGGAGTAGGGGCACAGGTTCGAGTCCTGGCCCTTACTTTTTGTTCTAATTATTTTTTTTTCTTTTTTCTTTTTATAACACTGATTCACAGTAAGCTCAATACTCTAATAACACAAACCAAAGTCCTAAGCTACACGTTTTCTTACCTAAAAAACCTTGATCAAAACCACCAGACGTGATTTATTTGATTTTTAAAGTCGTCAGTGGGTAAAGACTAGGGTGTCAGTGGAAACGATTTTCTCACGGATTCTTTACAGAAACAATAAAGAGGCGTTTTAAAGGCTTGTTTGTGGTTGTTTTTGGCAAGCAAAGGCACCCCCACAACCAGTTGGGTTGTGGGGAGTCACAACAAAAAGAAAAACACCAAGTCCAGTACAAAAATCACATAAACTAAAGCAAAAACGAGTTACTGTAACATAAATGGGTGTTCTGGTGGTGTCTATTTAATTAGTGAGCTATAAATTCTATCTTTGACCAACCAAAGCCTATAATCAGATATAGAGCACCTAAAGCTAACCTATTTCTAGCAATTCACAAGATTTCAAAGTTTAAAGCACAAGATTAAGCCCTAAGATCTAATTATCATGCAGAATGGCAGTTATATGCAGAAATAAGCCCAAGATGCTGATGCAAAGTGCACTAAAACGAATTACAAACCACCACAACCTGATCAAATCACCATCACAACTTAAATTTCAGCAATCCTATATTAACACTTACTCTAACTGATCACAAATTTTGAGGATCTAAAACACTATAACAAACTAGTTATACCCTACTGATTGTTTATGCTACCTTTTACCAATTTTAGAACATGCAAACCTTTTTCTATGCCACTAAACTTGAAACCAACCATTGATATAACCTAATACTAATATTTAGAGTATGTTTAGGCTGATTTACTTGATCCTAGTGTCACTCAAGGGCAAGAAAACCACAAAACCAAACACCCCTTAATTTCTTATTAACCAAAATTTTCAAAGAAATTTTAACCAAAACTCTACCAAATTGATTCTATCTTACTCAAACATATGTCAAAAACATAAACAAGCATACCCATAAACTTAAACTATCCTAAAAAAAACTTCAAATCCAATCACATATGCATCATTACACAAAGATCCAAGACACAAGATTCAAGCAAGAGGAGGGTTCAAGCCCTGTAAATATACCTTGTGGGACCTACATCTAGGCCCCACTATGGCTGAAAAGCCATCTCCATCAAGCAAGAGCTTGAGCTTAAGGTTTATGAGTTGCTGATGTAGAGAGGTTGAACTAATATCTTATAATGATACCAAAACTTAACAACTAGGAACCTGTTTTGCAACATATCAAGGAATACCAAGAAAGCAAGGGAGACTCACTATAAGCTTGGGTTTGAGCTGCTTGTCAGGAAGAATAAACTCAAGCTTATTGTAAGCTGTTAGAACTAAATCCACAGAAATCAAGATACAACAAGAATTTTTGGACAAAAATTCCTATTAAACCAAAACTTTTAGAGAAACAAATGAATGAATCAAGAAAAAACTTAAGAAAACTTATGATGCTTATTTGGGTGTCCATGAAGTAAGCACATAAGTCATAATAAACCTTAACAGAATACCAAAAGGGCCAAGTGTCCTTGAACCCGAATTGGTTTTAGATAAAACTTACACTAGATTTGAAAATAATTTAAATCATACACTAAGAAAGAAGATAAAAGTGGAACTCAGTAATTCATTGCTAGGTTTTTAGAAATTACTTTAGATATTCAATTAAATAAAAAGTTTTACAATGAAAAACTGTAACGAAGGGCTATGCACATGTCGCATGCTCCTTTTATACTAACACTATGAATATTCTAGAATGCAAATAAACTGAAAACTCTAGCTGCTTTATTTCCAATTGTGCCCTTGGTCAAGAGATTCAAATCTTGATCAATTTGCTCCACGTGACTTGATTGTGATGGCCAGCTGTGATGAAATGATCTAAACCGTATAAACATGCCTTTGGGACCAAGAAAATGGTTTGGGACGTTGATGGACTGCTGATATTCGAACTTTGCCATTTTTGAAGGAGCAGGAGACAACGTGTGGGGACCAGGGGTGAAGGGTTTGTCAAATAAAAGGTGAGGGTGGGTTTTGGTTAAGCTTAATTTGTGTTCTGAACAAAATTAGGGAAAACCCATTTGTTATGAAGGGATTAAGGATTTAGCGTTTATGGGATTAGCTGGGTTAAGGAGGGGTTTTAATCAGGTTTAGGATATTTAAAAATGTTTCCCACGTTTTAGGTTAGTTTAAAACAGATCAAATAAAATCTGTTATAAAGAATAGGTAGTGGATGGTGACGTGGTGGGGTGGATGAGGTGTAGGGGTTTGATTGGTGAGGGTGGTGATGTGGAGTTAGGTGATTGGAGGTGTAAGAATGGCTGTCTGCCAAGAAAGGTCCTCATACTCCCAACTATTATTCAAACAAAGTTTAAACAACCACTACTTCCTTTTTCTTTGTAATAGAAGTTTATGTTTTCCTACTTTTGCCACAAAATCTTTTTTTAAGTTATCACAAGGACCAAATGTGCATTTTGACCATACTTCAAGGGCTTCAATGGAAATTCATGATTCGGGTCCGGTTCTTTGTGCGGCTTCGTTTCCCGTGTTCTTTTTGCTTGATTCTTGTTATCTTTTGTTGATTTCACGATATCCGTACCTAAAATACACAATGAACAAACACAAGCATATTTTGGGGTATTTTATGACATTTTTAAACGTTTAAGCCTGATTTGGACGATGAGACTATGTATAATTGCAGTCTCAATAATAATAATAATAATAATAATAATAATAATAATAATAGGATCGGGTTTGCTATTGCTAGAGGGGTGGGAGCCCAAATTGTTTCTAGGCTTCCCACTAACTTTTTGTAAATCCTAATATTCTAATAAAGTGATGTTTTTTTTTTTAAAAAAAATAATAATAATAATAATAATAATAATAATAATAGGATTGGTTTTGTCATAGCTAAAGGAGTGGGAGCTCAGATTGTTTCTCGGCTTCCCACTAACTTTTTGTAAATCCTATTATTTTAATGAAATAATAAATAAATTATAATAAAAATAATAATAATAATAATAATAATAATAATAATAATAATAATAATAATAATAATAATAATAATAATAATAATAAACTAAGCTACTTCGACATTCTGCTATAGTAACTTCTGGGCCTACTTTTGATAATGCCTTGAGTGCTTTTAACGAGAAAATGGAGATTGATGTTTTGAGTAATTTAAGTGAAGTCGCTGCCCCCAAACTCATGAAGAAATTGGCATAGATATATTTCACACGGGTTACTCAAACCGCTGAATCTACGTTTTCGTTATCTGGTCGACAAATGGCTTTATGGAAGTCTCAAATGGAGGACCATACTTCTGACTGGCTGAGGGTTGTTCCCATACCTGGTTTGGGACAGACTATGAATGGTAGGACTTACCGGTGTGCTTTATGCTATCGATTGGGCGTTCCCTTATTCTCTGTTCTAAAGCCGTGCTCAGCTTTCTCTAGGGTCTTTGTGGGGGATATTTATGGAGACCATGCTATTTCATGTGCGGGTATTGTTGGTATCAAACATCGGCATAACATTGTGTGTGATACCCTTGTCGACATTTGTTTCTGATCTGGGATTTCAGCTGGTAAAGAAGTTGATATTGGGCTTAGTGGAGAGCGGGATAAACCTTTGCGCCCAGCTGATATGTTGCTCTACTCGTAGGACGGAGGGCTTGACGTATGTGTGGATTTGACAGGTTCATCTCCTTTGACACAAACTGGGATGATTGATTTTTACCGGGACGTGTGGTGATTGAGGCAGCACAACGTAAACGCGTCAAATATGAGGCTAAATGTGCAGATATTGGATATGGATTTCTCCCATTCTCATTCTCTTCTTTTGGGGAACATGAGAAGGATGTAGTTGCCTTAATGAAGAAGATTCGACAGTTCTCAATGACTCAAGACATCGGTGCTCGTGCCACTGCTCATATTTTTAGTAGGATTTGTTTTGCAATTGCTAAAGGAGTGGGGGCTCAGATTGTATCTCGGCTTCCTACTAACGTTTTGTAAATCCTATTATTCTAATAAAGTAATATTAACAAATAAATAATATAAAAAAATAATAATAATAAAATAATAATAATAATAATAATAACCATCTTTTCTCTCTAACCCTTAACCTAAACCATCTTTTAGCCGCAGCCTCCGGCCACTGGCTACACGTCGGAGGTTCGGAGGGCTACCAATAAACTTAAACTTCCTTCAATTATCATGTTCATTTCCAAATACAAATCAAATTCATTTCCCAGATCTAGTTTTCTATTCCACAATGGTGGATATTCCTACAAAGTGACTCACACCTACATGGTCGTTTCCATCTCCGTACCTATATCTATGGATCTATGTTACTGCTCCCCAATCAACCAATGGACAACATATTTTCTGGGGTTTGGGAGTTCAGTTTTGGGAGGTTGTGTTTGTTGATTTCTTTTGTGGGTATCACCGTTTTCATCTATGGATCTATGTTACTGCCCCCAATCAATCACGACAACGGTAAGCTTATTTTATTCGGATGAGAAAAATTCAAGGTCTTCGATGATGTTTTTGATTTTGTTTTAAATTGGATATGTAATAGTTTGGTTTGGGATAAGCTTTGTTTAATTTATATTTAATGACACTGTAACGCGAATGCACTTTATAAAATAATAATAATAATAATAATATTAATATTAATATTAATAGGATTAGTTTATTATAATATAAACATCACTTTATTATAATAATATGATTTAAAAAAATAGTGGGAAGGCGAGATACAATCTGAGCCCCCACTCTTTTAAATATGACAAAACTAATACTATTAAAAATATGAGCAGCAACACGAGCTCCAATAATAATAATCTAAGTGAGATCGCTGCCCCCAATAATGATGATGCCTTGTGTGTGTATAATACATCTACGGAGACTGATCTTTTGAGTAATCCAAGTGAGATCGCTGCCCCCAAACTCGTGAAGAAAATGGCAGATATATATTTCACACGGGCTACCAAAATTACAGAATCAACATTTTCCTTATCTCCTCGCCAGATGGCCTTATGGAAATCTCAAAAGGAGGATCACACCTCCGACTGGCTTAGGACGGTTCCTATTTCTGGGTTGGGACAAACAATGAACGGTAAGACTTACCTTTGTGTTTTGTGTTATCGGTTAGGTATCCCTTTATTTTCTATGTCGAGGCCTTGTTCAGCTTGCTCAAGGGTTTTTGCTGGGGATATTTATGGAGACCATACGGTATCGTGTGCTGGTATTATTGGTATTAAACAACGGCATAACGTTGTACGTGATACCCTTGTTGACATCTGCTATCGTTCAGGGATTCCGGCTGTTAAGAAAGTTGATATCGGGTTGGATGGGGGGTCTGACAAATCATTACGTCCAGCAGATATATTAATTTACTCGTGGGATGGAGGGCTTGATGTATGTGTGGATCTAACTAGATCTTCCCCTTTGACGTAAACCGGGATGACGGATTTTGTGTCCGGTCGTGCGGTGGTTGATGCTGCAAAACGTAAACGTGTTAAGTATATGGCTAAGTGTACGGCTATTGGTTATGGGTTTCTCCCATTTTATTTTTCTTCCTTTGGGGAATTAGAGGAGGATGCGGTTGCTTTGCTGAAGTGGATCCGAAAGTTTTCTATGGTTCAAGACATAGGAGCACGTGTTGCTGCTCATATATTTAATAGGATCGGTTTCGCTATTGCTAAAGGAGTGGGGGCTCAGATAGTATCTCGGCTTCCCACTAACTTTTTGTAAATCGTATTATTCTAATGCAGTGATGTTTTATAAAAAAATAAAAAATAACAATAATAATAATAATAAAAAATAAAAGTGCATTCGACAGCCGCGAGACTCGGGTTAAGGTTGGAATTAAATTAAATTTCTATGGAAGTCGAATAAAAACTATGGTTCTATGGAAAGAGTATTATACAAGTACAAGATACTTATATTATATGAAATACTGTACTGAAATATCGGTTAGAAATCCTTCTATCTTATTTCCATATTGAATTGATTGTAGTGAAATCTTGCATAAGAGGATAGCAAGATACAAATTTGATTTTGTTTTTTCCTTCCTTTCTTCTTTTTCGTTTCGAATTGAAAGAGGAAGAGTTGAGTAAATGAAAAATCCAAAGGAGGTTCATGGCCAAGGGTAAAGATGTGCGAATACCGGTTCTTTTGGAATGTACCGCCTGTGTTCGAACCGGTGTTAATAAGGAATCAAAGGGCATTTCCAGATATATTACTCAAAACAACCGGCACAATACGCCTAATCAATTCGAGTTGCTAAAATTCTGTCCATATTGTAACAAACATACGACTCACGGGGATATAAAGAAATAGATCGAACCGAGCACCTTCCCCTTATCTTACAAGTAAAGGGAAAAATGACATTATATTATATATATATAACATATTTAACATAGTTAAAGATAATTATAAACAAACCAAATCCTATTTATTTATTCTAATTAGAGATTAGAGATATGGCCTAAATAGTATTTTAGGGATAAGAAATAAACTAACCAAACCATGGATAAATCCAAGCGAACTTTTCTTAAATCCAAGCGATCTTTTCGTAGGCGTTTGCCCCCGATCCAATCGGGGGATCGAATTGATTATAAAAACATGAGTTTAATTAGTCGATTTATTAGTGAACAGGGAAAAATATTATCTAGACTAGTGAATAGATTGACCTTGAAGCAACAACGATTAATTACGATTGCTATAAAACAAGCTCGTATTTTATCTTTGTTACCCTTTCTTAATAATGAGAAACAACTTGAAAGAACCGAGCCGACCACTAGAACTCCTAGTCTTAGAGCCCGAAAAAGATAGGTTTACATTTTCGTCACTTGAATTCAAATCCCCATCCGAACTCAAATGCGGATTGATATTTTGTTGGAAAAATACAAGAATACAGATTGAATTCTCGTGTCGTAAGAAAAAAAAAAAGAATAATCTGGGAAGAATAAATTGTTTTTAGTGGACGTGTTGATTCAAATTTATTTTGACTATTTTATCATATTTTATCATATATTAATTCTATTCAGTTTTATTTGACCTTCCTGGAGTTCATTCTCCGGGCAACTCCGTTTAACCGGTGGATTCCTTCCAACTCGCTTCTTTTATGATCTCATTGGAAATCATATAAAGACAATTCCTATTTGATATAGCTATTTGTGCAAGTATTTTACGATTAAGAAGCAACTGTCTCTTGTACAGAGCATTTATTAATCTACTATAACTATAGCATACCCCCTTTCACGAATTGTTGCATTTATTCGAGTGATCCACAAACGACGAAAATTTATTTTTTGCTTATCTCTATCCCGATGAGCCGAAACCAAAGCTCTAATTTTTTGTTGAGTAATAGTTCGAGTAAGTCTTGAATTAGCCCCCCGAAAGCTTGATGCAAATAAACGAATTTTTGTTATACATCTCCGAGCGATATATCTCCGTCTAGTTCTGGTCATTGAATAAATGAAACTTTAACGAATAACTAATAGATTTCCTTTCTTTCAGTTATTCTTTTGCCCCTTTCCTAGTATATTAATAACAAAACGGATTTTTCCAATGTATAAACTAAAAATTCCAATGGCTTTGGCTACTATAACCTTCCCAACCACGATTTTTTATTTTTTCTAGGCATTTCACCTCGAAATACAAAATTGTACTTAAAAAATAGCAATGATAAAGAAATAGTGGATTCCATCGTTTCTATGGTTACTTCTTAAACGGTGAGGTCTTCTCTATACACCGGAGCCTTTACTTCATTTAATCAATGTTATTGCTAACTTGTATAGTTCACATTCTTCGGCTCTACCCATGAATTATCCAGTAATAGGTCTTTCACAACGAGCTCTACCTATACAGTAACGGTATTTAATTATGAAAGTTGGCTGGGTAGCTGACCCTGTTAGTCCGTTCTTGCAAGAGGCGTCTAGGTTAACTAAGATTTCCTCCGCTTAATGGATAACCATTTGCTACCAATGGAGAATTGCTTCTCATCTTGAATTGAGGTGAGTGGTTTTACACCAATAGAAACCATAAATTTCATACACAATAAAAGGGATATCCTCCATTTTCTTATTTTTAGATAGGAAATGTAGTTTGTTTTTCCGTTCTATCCTATTTGATCATTGATATTTGAACATTGTCCTCTTTCCTTTGTTCTAGTTCATGATCTTAACGAGTCGCACATACACCCTAGTACATGTTCCTCGACGCTGAGGGCATCCCCGAAGCGCGGGGGATTTTGTGACATTTCTAATTGGCTGTCTTGTATTTCTAATAAGTTGTTTAATCGTTGGCATGTTGAATCATATACATAATGGACTAGTTTAGATCAATCCTAACCGGATGATTATGAATTACAATAGTAAATCAAAATCATAGAATATTAAAATCGGTAGGGTGAATTTTAAATCACGACTTGACGTGAAATTAAAATATTGAAATAACTCATTCAACCGCTACAAGATCAACAATTCCATAAGCTTGGGCTTCTGTTGCTGACATAAAAACATCTCTTTCCATGTCTTCGGATACAACCCATAAAGGTTTGCCCGTTCTTTGTACATAAACCCTTGTCAGGGTTTCACGTAGTTTCAGCAGTTCTCCCACTTCCAGGATGAATTCTCCCGTTGCTACTTCAGAAAAAGAACCAGCAGGTTGATGGATCATTACCCTGATGATATAAGATAATAAAAAGTTTCTCTATTTGGCACGATGAGGGGAAGATAAAAGAAAGATAAAAGAATAACAAGAAAAAAGATAGAATCGAACAACCGTACGGGCATTATGCATTGCATACGGCTCTACAATAAAATTGACCCTTACCTTGAAAATATAGGATCTATTAGACCCGCTCGGTAAATGATCAACTTACCACCCTTCCTTTCGGAGGAATTCAAAAATACTATGATGGCTCCGTTGCTTTATATATTTATTATAATTTTTTGTCTGTGATTTGTCTGTCATTCAGCAATCCCAAAGTGGCCTTTTTGATCAAATAAACTAATGAAAAAAGAATCTTTTTTTTTCGCTCTATACTATAAATATTGTTAAGAGACCTCTGGTGTGAAAAAAAGTTTGTGACGCTGAACTGGACTTCCGATAATAAAATAGGAAATACCTTTTTCTCATATTACTCTCTCGATACATAATCTAATGTTTTGAAAACAGAATTTCTTATATCGAATTCAAAGTGCCATGTTATTATTACTTGAAGAGGTATGCATAAAAGTATTTGCCCCGAGGAGGGATCCTATAATTCCGTCTATTTTCTGGGTTTGGAAAAGCGTGGATTTTCAAGAACGGGAATCTTATGATATGTTGGGAAACTACTATGATAATCATCCATGTTTGAAACGTATCTTAATGCCTGAAAGTTGGATAGGATGGCCTTTACGTAAGGATTATATTGCTCCCAATTTTTATGAAATACAAGATGCTCATTGAATGATAAAAAACCAAGTTTCACTTCTACAATTCTATAGATTCAAGATTCTATTCTAGATTATAGATTAAACAGAGTAATTGAAGTCTCATTTGTATTATGGTTTATATTTTTATTATGTATAGACTAAAAAAATACAATAAAATTAGTTATTCATTGGGATTCTAAAATTTTGAAAATACTTTTTTTGGATGAGGCAAGTCGATAGGAGGAACCAAATGAATTCTGCAACATCAACTTGGGACTGCACACATCACTTAGGTGGACTCTAGAAAGTCATGTAATGTAGGAGGAAATGAAAAATGGAATATAAAGGAAAATACAAATAACTGAAAAGAAATCGGATTTTTTTACTTTACAGTATCTGAACTAAATCTTGTTTATTGGCATCCTTCGCCTACTCTTTTCAACCTTAACCTTTGAATATGTATATGTGTATGAAGTATTAACATTCTTTTTCAACCAGAGTAGAAATAAAAAAGAAGCGAAAATAGAACGCATTTTGTAACACCCCCAAATTTATACAACATAATACAGCGGAAGACTAGTTGGTGTTACGGGATAGCACATTACTCACATCATAGACAACGCATAAAAATCGCGTCGTTTAATAATAAAAGCATTTCCATTCATAAATATCAAAGTTACATAGGTCCCAAGTCATTATATTTAATACAGGTTTTACAAAGCATTTGAATGGAAATAAGTATTTAGGTGCGGGCCATGAATTCTTGTTGTCTTCCCGAGAATTACCTTCAAGTACCTGAGATAAAACATGTTAAAAGAAAAGGTCAGCGATAACGCCGAGTGAATTCATAGAGTTTAATAAAATCCATCAATATAATATCAGTATAAAATTATTACTGAAAATCATTTTGTACAAATCATTTTAATAGGCCATAAAATAGCCAAAGTCATTTTATACAAATCCTTATCGAAAATCATAATATAGGCATTTGCCTTAAAAACCATTATACGAATCATTGTCGTTAAAAACACCATACAATACGTTTTGCAACGTTGTATAGATCAAATAAAAACCGTTATATGAATATGGTTATATAAAAACCAAAACATAAACATAATATCAATAGTATGACCCTGTATTGCTAGTCAGGCAATACATCGTAATTCGAAGCGTCTAATAGTATTTCATTAGTTTTGGATTAATATAAGCCGCATGACATTGTTACCTTACTAAACCAACACGGGTAGCTAACCCGATACCCATTTTGCCCATCTAAAGTAGCGTGTCGTCACAAAGGTCACGCTATGGAAATCTTCTCATACATAATTTCGCTTACCAATCAATGTGGCACGACGGGGATCAACCGTCAAGGCGCGAACTGGGGTGATCGTCCCCAAATAGTACTATTAAATGCATAAGCGTCTACCAACTCCCGGTAGTTCACAATTCATGCTAATAGGACTTTTAGTGACACAAACTAACTTTAATAATCCATTTTATTTCATCTAACGGGTCCATTAATCATTTATCGGGTCATACAATCGGGTCATTCAATCATTCGGGTCCAAAATCAATAAACAAACAATCGGGACAAATGATGTCCTATTTTATAAAACTAAGATGTTATCTCCCTCGCGGGTTTATAAAACATTTATAAAAACATTTAAAAGAGTGCGAGGCTATGAACTCACGTTGATGTGGGAAGGCGGGTTATCGGCAATTCGGATGTACGGTACGTGCTTCAATCATGGAAACCTATATAAATAATAATCGGTCTTAGACTTTTGTCCAATGACTTTATAAAAATATCAATTATGTATACATATGATGATTATATATATATATGATGATCAAGTGGGTTTACATATTCTCGTTTACTCATTTTAAAGTTATGTGTTGATAACTTTTATACTAGTTTACTAGTTTTACCCATTTATATGTCTTAAGTCCAATACGCTTATTATAAGTTATTTAAATTATTTTAATCCATTTTGTACTTATATTATCAGTACATACACTTTCAAGTTGGGCCCAAATGGGTTAAGCCCAATAAGTTCTTTTTATGAGTGTTTAACTTATTTAGTCCAATTATTAGCCCAATGTGTTTACTTAGCTCGTTAATGTCCGTTTGTCCTATAGTTCGGGTTTTTATCGGTTTTTACTTTTTATACATGTCTATATATTAGTATATAAGTTTTATAAAGTTTTCATTTAGACGGGTCCAACCATCTAAGTTTTATTTAACAAAAACGTTAATTTTACGGCAATAGCCGAAAAAGTCGTAAAAATCATGTTTATAGTTTTATAACTTATAAGTATTATTTCACTACCATTTATATAAGTTATTCATTTATTTACCCTTTTACATATTTATATAAATAAGTTTTATAAGTTAGTGGGTTTTCATTTATAATTTATACTATTAAAATTTGAGTGCTTATATAATAGTATTATTCTTTATTTTCCAAAATCTGATTTTTAACTTCACTTTCACCAAAACTGCCATATCTTGAGTTCTACATGGAGATAGAAGCTCAAATTTTTATCACATAAACTAAATGATATGTGCTACATTTAACTCTTCTATAGCTACTGTTGAATCATCTTCTAAATATTTTCTAAAAATCGTCCAAAACAGTAACCTCAGATTTATACCCTAAACTTGTTTTGATCATATCTCACTCATTATTTTGATTCCATTGCATGGCCAACTCTCACATGTGTACAAGACCCATAGCTTACTGTAAATCCATTCTACTTCATCATTTTATCAGCCCATGACCTGTTTACTTACTGTTTTATACAGCCATGTAAATTAATCAAGATTTTAACCTTGTTTCTTATAGTTTTTCACCTTTTTAATCATATTTATCAACACCAAATCCCCACATAACATTTTTATCATCATATAATCATCATATACATATAAAATAGGAAATAAAATACATTTTTACATAATCAAAATAACAAGAAGATGAGGAGGACAATCTTTATACCACCATGATGATGTAGGTTGATCAAAACATGGATTTTTGATGGTGAAACTTGTGATGCACCAAGACCATCTTCATGACCACCATGCTCCATGAACTCCTTGTGGAAAATCAGCCCTCCTACTCCATGAAAACTCCTCCTTGGATGTTATAAGCACCACCAATCAATAGGGTT
This sequence comes from Glebionis coronaria, assembly GCA_025667525.1. Classification (NCBI taxonomy): domain Eukaryota; kingdom Viridiplantae; phylum Streptophyta; class Magnoliopsida; order Asterales; family Asteraceae; genus Glebionis; species Glebionis coronaria. The sequence continues at coordinate 37,838,358 of CM046874.1, read as the reverse complement.
TCAAAAGAGCTTCATCTTATGTGTAAATAACATAAGATTCCATGGTAAATTTTTGATCAAATTTGATGTTTAAGGGAGAAATGGGACGGCATGTTTAGGCTAGAGAGAGAGAGCTTGGTGTGGTTTTGCATGGTGAAATGAAGTGAGTGGTAAGTAGCTAGTTGTTTTGAGGTGATAAAGCTTAATGTATAAGCTAAGGTGACAAGTGTAAAGCTTGTTAGCTACACTTGACACCTCATGGTGTTAAGTAGCTAACTTAGGGCCGGTTTTGGAGTGGGGTGAGACAAGTGTCCCACTTGTCTCATCCCATGTATTTACGGGTACTCCTCGATCCTAGTTTCCTCGATTTGCGTGCCCTCGGGTCGTTTTACGAAAAACGTTTTTATAAATTATGAATCAACGTCACAAAACGAATCCAATAAAAATTGTTTCATCAAAAACGGAGTTCGAAAACGTAAATACGTAATCCTAAGGTTTCCGGTTTAGTCGTAAAGGACGTTAAAATAAAATCGTAAGTCCTAATCTCTTCTCGTAAATTTGTGAGTTTATGAACTAACACAAATTTAAAACTCCAAAATAATATTCGCGAATAAATTTATTTTCTGAAATGTCGGATTGTCACCGAAGACGGTGTATATAAACGTAAGCACGTAACGTTGAATCCTCCGGTTCAGACGTAGTCGATGCTACTTCAAGACGTAAATCCAAATTTCTTCCCAAAAATATGTGAGTTCATATTGTAACATTAAAATAATATTTTCAAATAATATTTGAGAATAAAATATCAATCATAAATTGACGGATTGTCACAGCATTTACCCCTAAACAGGATCTTTGTCCTCAAAGATCATCTTACCTTACTACTCGCTTCTTATAGAGTTAAAGCCATGTGGGTATTTCCTCCACATTCGGTCTTTTCTCACAAGTGTAATCCATTATAATACGCGAGTTTCATCAAACATAACTACGGGAATAAGATCAGGCTAAATGTTGACTTACTTTCTCTATCCATGATGTTCACGGGTTTCTGATGAATGTAACTTTTCACCGATCTAAGCTCTACTAAGAATAATCAGATTCTCACTTGATAGATATTCCATCAAGTTCGATTTACGAAACATAATTCACGCAGTCCTTGAAGTCCTAGGGTAGATCCAGCTTATATGCCTTTCAAACCAATCTTTTTACATCATCTTAATGGTCCCATACAACGGGGACTTATATCCCATGATTTGTCAGATCATGAATTCAATTTTCCAAGGTTAAAAATTGTGGCATAACTTCGCTACCCATTTGGCACTTCAAGATCTACATTTCACATTCACATAACCTCTTGCCCACTACCGGCGGTTAATAATCAAATCCTAATTTCAAAAATCATTTCAGATCTCGCGGGTCGGGTATTTTGCAAGGATAGGTTTGCCATCATAGGAAACCTTAAACCTAAAAGACATGTCCAACTCACAATGGGTGTATGTCGGATGTCTTCATCTCAACTCCTGCTTACAGATGCTCTAAGATTTAAATCCTAACAAGATTCGATCTCAATCCTAATACGATGATTATCAATGATAATTTCTCCAAAGGAAAACGATTATACGGTCTATTACCAAAGGTCATTCATTCATACATAAAACAACGCTTATATTACTTTGTATCGTTACTTTACCTCGTCCCTTCGATTTGGGATGGTACATAGTATTCTCATCAAGGTTCGTTCTCAATGATTTCTGTGCAAATTTCTAGAAATTCGATGCGAAGCGAGGATCTTGATATATAGATGACCGATACAGGCAAACTATGTTTACATAACTCTTTTGCATTTATCATTAACGGGAATGATATTAGCAGATTTGGTCAGTCTGTCGACGATGACCCAAATCGAATCAAATTCAGATGATGACCTTTGCAATAGCTAGACGTTTACTAATGTATGAGGCGATGTCTGCCTTCATAATTGCCATCAGTACAACTTCTTCAGACAAAGATACTTTTAGTCAAAAATGACATACATATAATACTTATACTTACAAATTTCAACATAACTATATCTCACAATCTCTATATTTATACAATCACAAGTGGTCTTTTATACATTTAACACTATCGACTTCTAAATTTTTAATGGTTCACAATTCATTCAGATATTCTTTCTATATTATGCGTCAGTAATTACGTTCACTTTCCTGATGAAATAAATATCTTAACCGTATTTATTCAAAATTCTTTCTTCATATCTTTTATGTTTCAGTTTCGTCTCAACTATCATTTTTATCAGTTTTTCTCAATCCAGCGTCTAAAGCGTCGATAATTATTATATGTAAATTAACAAAAATTATTTAATTTATATGAAACGTAAACGTTAAAAGTTTAAATTTCTTAGTTCGACCGATCATATAAAATGTTGAAAATAAATTTGAATTTAATTAACAAGATTTTTGTTTGATTTATCGAAAATAATTAATAAGTTTCGTAAATGTTTGAAAAATCTTTGTTTATTTTTTGGTCAAAAATTTCCTTAGTTTGAAAAGCAAAAATTGTCGTTTTAAGTTTTCAGGTTATGGTATAAATGGTTTTACTCATCCTTCTTAAGTTATTTTGAGGGATACACAAACATTTACCCCTAAACAGAAGTTTAGTTAAATGGTTTGTGTATAAGGGAATAATCCCTTTAAAAATCCTTTGTTAAAACATTTGTCAAAACATATTCCATTTCTTTTTGGTAAAATCCAAAGTCTTAAAAGGGCTCTTAATTTTTGAAGAGTCAATTTATATTCCATTATCATGGTTAAATCATGTAAAGGTTCAAGTCTTTAATCACGTGTTAATTATTCAAGGTTCAGGTTTTCACTGTTCGGCCAATTCAGGGCAGTCTATAAGTAATTATTAACTCATTCTTATTCTTATAAACAAATAAATAGTCCTTAATGATTACGAGCATGAATTTTATCAAATTACAGCCTACACACGTGATTCACCAAATTTATGAATGCTACATGTGTATTAGTTAATCCAAACGACATCACGAGAAACTCATAACGTTCATCACAAGTTCTGGATGTAATGATTGGAATAGATAATCCTCTTCACGGACGCGAAGTTGATAATAATCATGTCGTGGATCAAATCTTTAAAACATACACTTAGAACCTTGTAAATGATCGAACAAATCTTCTATTTCGAGTTATCGATATTGTTTTCGATTGTCAATTTACTCAGTTTACAGTAATCTATAAATATAAGGAACGATAACACCATAGCTCTTCATGATGACAGGCTTGGTATAATAAAATCTTTCTCCGACAACTCTCTCAGTTGTACGGTAATTCCTTAAATTCAGATGGTACTGACGTACAGTGCACAAGCCACAGGTGCAGCACCGGGAATATAATCAATACCAATTTCAACTTGCCTTAATGGCGAAAGTCTAGGTAATCACCAACAATTACTTACTAAAGTTTCAGATAAAATAAACATCTTTTAATAAATACATATTAGGTTCCTTCTAGATTATAATATCTATAACTAGTTCACAACTAATCACAATATAATTTTAAGTCTAAAAGCAGGATATGATCATCCATCAAGAATTATTTAGATCACTTTTGATAATCAACATCTTATCATTTAGGGAATTCTACTCGAGTTCCCATCAATTAAGACAATGTCGTCATGTCATAATCAATCAATCCATTCTACTGGCACTATCAACTTTCCAGTTTCATTGCTGTCGATAAGATGTGAACTTCTCAAAAGAGTAATAATAACTCATAATCCTTCACAATTTCAGGGATATACGGAGACACAACTACTATTAAAAGAGTAAGGTCAACGCATAATCTATGCGAGAGAATTTCAAATCAGATACAGACGAAAACATATAACGAATATGAATATATCCCATGTTTTCATAATTTGAGTACGCATTCGAAAGCTCCTCGGATCGTTACCCAGGTCATTCAAATGAAATCAAATCATAATAAATGATAAGAACGTCAATACATCCAGTCCGGTATCAACACTCGATAATCAGATACTTTTCCTAAGAATCTCACTACGGGAGAATTGGACAAGAAGGGAATATCAATTGTCAAATAAGACAAATTCCACAGATGAGTAAATTCGACTCAGAAGAATAGATGCTACAGGCACATATGTAGGTGTCCCTAACACTATGTCCTTATTTTCACTTCTTGCAGATCTCATAATTTTTAATCTTTCACAATCTTCAAAGAAAATTTAGTGTTTGTTAATCAGTTTTATGGTGACTACTAATCAGCCTTGCATGGTCCATTCCAAATTGTATGTAGGCGCGCAACTATATACAATTTCAAGATCAACGATGTAATACTCAGTTCGTCAAAACTTTATCATCATGTTTATAATAAAAACATTTACATGCTTAATTCTTAAATAAGAATCAAAATAAATTTACAAAGATTTTCCTTGTTATGAAAACAATTAAGTTTCCAAAGCGTTTCATAAACAACTTTATTTTGATATCAATCATTTATAAGTCTCATTTTGAATAATCCTTTTGGTGATGAGAATTCAATTTTTCTCAAGGATACTGTTTTATCTTATAAAAACAATGAGTGATCTGCAAAAGAGTGATGAAATTTGTTCACCAAGAATTAACTACGATGTGATATGAGCTTAGCCAAATAATCATGAGGTTCATGAACTCGATGGCACTCAGGAATACAAAGAGAATAATCCACAACGTAACTCAAATCGAGATGAGCACTTGTTCAATGGTTGCATCACTAATGCGAACATTAGGATGAAGCAATAAAAGATAGATAACATGGATACATGTAGGATTTAGCAATCAAAGGTAGTCTTTTCGTTAATCACAAACAAGTCAAAATTGTACCGTAACACATTACGTGTCACTATGTCATACAATTCTCAAAACTCATCCTACCAACTGATGTCTCAGTTAAGTTAGGGATTTTTAGAAGATACCCAATGAATACTAATCTACAAGAGTTATGGGGGTTCCACCTGTCCCGGAAGATCCATTGGTCTCAATTCAGAAGAAGATTTCTTCAATTTATTTCTTGGACACTGGGCATCCTCGTTAGTGGACAATGGCAAAGGAGCAACCCTTAACACGAATCAACAATCAATTAAAACCTTATAATTCAATCACAAAACTTAACGACTTCTTATTAACAATCCCATATTCCATACAGGTTAAATTTTACTTTATTCAAGTCTTAACCAATTTTATACTTAATGATATCCTACGTCATTCTCCAATACTTTTCAACCTTATTCTTACACCTTAATAAGGCAATAAAAGCTCAATATGAATCAATACTTAATTTCCAATCTTATAATTCTTACAACAACGATTATCAAATGAGTCACTAGTATGAGATGACTCATACATTCAATTAGATTTCTCGGAAAGGTATTAGTGGCATGAGGCTTTTGGGTAATGGTTCCAATGACAGCCTCAAGTGCAACATTCACCCTTTCGATTTCAATTTAATAATTGGATGACAACGAATCAGATGACATCTTTATAGGTGGTAAAGTTTTGTCAAACTCCACTCTATAAGGAAAGATCGTCGTGACATCGATATCAGATTTAATCTCGCCAATTCTTTTTCAATATCACAATCAACTAATATCTACACTTTTACGAATATCAACCATTTGTTGGGATCATAAACATCCACAACTTGGTTTAGATCTAGGATAGCTAGAATTCCTACGAGAATAGCTTCGATTAATTTACTAGGGGAGTTAGGGTTACTTGTGACAATCGACGTCGTATAAATACCTCGTATAAAATCAAAATAATTATCAAACAATCATGTAATAAAATTACATCATATATATATATAATCCAAGTTATATATATATTAAAATAACACTTCTCAGTCTTGGCCTTGTCGGTAACTCGGGAATTCTTCGGCACCGTTATAGTCAAAATATTTTTAGACATTTTTAGAAAAATGTTTTTAGTTAAAAGATTTTGAAAAGTTTTATTCAAAACCTTAGTTTTAAAAATCTTTCGTTCTCTATAACGAGAGCTCTGGTACCAAACTGTAACACCCCCAAATTTATACAACATAATACAGCGGAAGACTAGTTGGTGTTACGGGATAGCACATTACTCACATCACAGACAACGCATAAAAATCGCTTCGTTTAATAATAAAAGCATTTCCATTCATAAATATCAAAGTTACATAGGTCCCAAGTCATTATATTTAATACAGGTTTTACAAAGCATTTGTATGGAAATAAGTATTTAGGTGCGGGCCATGAATTCTTGTTGTCTTCCCGAGAATTACCTTCAAGTACCTGAGATAAAACATGTTAAAAGAAAAGGTCAGCGATAACGCCGAGTGAATTCATAGAGTTTAATAAAATCCATCAATATAATATCAGTATAAAATTATTACTGAAAATCATTTTGTACAAATCATTTTAATAGGCCATAAAATAGCCAAAGTCATTTTATACAAATCCTTATCGAAAATCATAATATAGGCATTTGCCTTAAAAACCATTATACGAATCATTGTCGTTAAAAACACCATACAATACGTTTTGCAACGTTGTATAGATCAAATAAAAACCGTTATATGAATATGGTTATATAAAAACCAAAACACAAACATAATATCAATAGTATGACCCTGTATTGCTAGTCAGGCAATACATCGTAATTCGAAGCGTCTAATAGTATTTCATTAGTTTTGGATTATTATAAGCCGCATGACATTGTTACCTTACTAAACCAACACGGGTAGCTAACCCGATACTAATTTTGCCCATCTAAAGTAGCATGTCGTCACAAAGGTCACGCTATGGAAATCTTCTCATACATAAATTCGCTTACCAATCAATGTGGCACAACGGGGATCAACCGTCAAGGCGCGAACTGGGGTGATCGTCCCCAAATAGTACTATTAAATGCATAAGCGTCTACCAACTCCCGGTAGTTCACAATTCATGCTAATGGGACTTTTAGTGACATAACCTAACTTTAATAATCCATTTTATTTCATCTAACGGGTCCATTAATCATTTATCGGGTCATACAATCGGGTCATTCAATCATTCGGGTCCAAAATCAATAAACAAACAATCGGGACAAATGGTGTCCTATTTTATAAAACTAACATGTTATCTCCCTCGCGGGTTTATAAAACATTTATAAAAACATTTAAAAGAGTGCGAGGCTATGAACTCACGTTGGGCCCAAATGGGTTAAGCCCAATAAGTTCTTTTTATGAGTGTTTAACTTATTTAGTCCAATTATTAGCCCAATGTGTTTACTTAGCTCGTTAATGTCCGTTTGTCCTATAGTTCGGGTTTTTATCGGTTTTTACTTTTTATACATGTCTATATATCAGTATATAAGTTTTATAAAGTTTTCATTTAGACGGGTCCAACCATCTAAGTTTTATTTAACAAAAACGTTAATTTTACGGCAATAGCCGAAAAAGTCGTAAAAATCATGTTTATAGTTTTATAACTTATAAGTATTATTTCACTACCATTTATATAAGTTATTCATTCATTTACCCTTTTACATATTTATATAAATAAGTTTTATAAGTTAGTGGGTTTTCATTTATAATTTATACTATTAAAATTTGAGTGCTTATATAATAGTATTATTCTTTATTTTCCAAAATCTGATTTTTAATTTCACTTTCACCAAAACTGCCATATCTTGAGTTCTACATGGAGATAGAAGCTCAAATTTTTATCACATAAACTACATGATATGTGCTACATTTAACTCTCCTATAGATACTGTTGAATCATCTTCTAAATATTTTCTAAAAATCGTCCAAAACAGTAACCTCAGATTTATACCCAAACTTGTTTTGATCATATCTCACTCATTATTTTGATTCCATTGCATGGCAAACTCTCACATGTGTACAAGACCCATAGCTTACTGTAAATCCATTCTACTTCATCATTTTATCAGTCCATGACCTGTTTACTTACTGTTTTATACAGCCATGTAAATTAATCAAGATTTTAACCTTGTTTCTTATAGTTTTTCACCTTTTTAATCATATTTATCAACACCAAATCCCCACATAACATTTTTATCATCATATAATCATCATATACATATACAATAGGAAATAAAATACATGTTTACATAATCAAAATAACAAGAAGATGAGGAGGACAATCTTTATACCACCATGATGATGTAGGTTGATCAAAACATGGATTTTTGATGGTGAAACTTGTGATGCACCAAGACCATCTTCATGACCACCATGCTCCATGAACTCCTTGTGGAAAATCAGCCCTCCTACTCCATGAAAACTCCTCCTTAGATGTTATAAGCACCACCAATCAATAGGGTTTCAAAAGAGCTTCATCTTATGTGTAAATAACATAAGATTCCATGGTAAATTTTTGATCAAATTTGATGTTTAAGGGAGAAATGGGACGGCATGTTTAGGCTAGAGAGAGAGAGCTTGGTGTGGTTTTGCATGGTGAAATGAAGTGAGTGGTAAGTAGCTAGTTGTTTTGAGGTGATAAAGCTTAATGTATAAGCTAAGGTGACAAGTGTAAAGCTTGTTAGCTACACTTGACACCTCATGGTGTTAAGTAGCTAACTTAGGGCCGGTTTTGGAGTGGGGTGGGACAAGTGTCCCACTTGTCTCATCCCATTTATTTGCGGGTACTCCTCGATCCTAGTTTCCTCGATTTGCGTGCCCTCGGGTCGTTTTACGAAAAACGTTTTTATAAATTATGAATCAACGTCACAAAACGAATCCAATAAAAATTGTTTCATCAAAAACGGAGTTCGAAAACGTAAATACGTAATCCTAAGGTTTCCGGTTTAGTCGTAAAGGACGTTAAAATAAAATCGTAAGTCCTAATCTCTTCTCGTAAATTTGTGAGTTTATGAACTAACACAAATTTAAAACTCCAAAATAATATTCGCGAATAAATTTATTTTCTGAAATGTCGGACTGTCACCGAAGACGGTGTATATAAACGTAAGCACGTAACGTTGAATCCTCCGGTTCAGACGTAGTCGATGCTACTTCAAGACGTAAATCCAAATTTCTTCCCAAAAATATGTGAGTTCATATTGTAACATTAAAATAATATTTTCAAATAATATTTGAGAATAAAATATCAATCATAAATTGACGGATTGTCACACATTTTTTTGCATACTTTGTATGTATTGTATTTGTATGTATGTATTATATAATAAACTCTTTCCGCCTCTATAAATATATCTATAAAGACCGAGATGGATAATATGTATTATTATCTATAGTCTTAATGAATATGTATTCATAGCAATTAGTAGAATAGGAACTCATACAAATTAATCGTGTGTCAGGAACCAGATTTGAACTGGTGACACGAGGATTTTCAGTCCTCTGCTCTACCAACTGAGCTATCCCAACTATTCCTGATGTCGCATTCTCATTTTCATTTTATTAGACAACGTGGGTCTATGTCAATTGAAAGGGTATTACAAAGCCTCCTCCAGGTCCTATAATTTGGCAAAAGAATAACTTCAGTATGAAATCTCGATCGTGAATCATTCACACGGGGATTCCTTGCTCAAAGATGTTCATTTGTACATGTATCCCGTGTAATGGATAAGAGAACAGCTTTTCCGCCCAGATCCTTTTGTATAATTGTATAAACAGTAGTGAATGGGAAAGATAAGGAATTTTGAACCGCTAATGAAAAAAAAGATAAATCAAAAGGATACAATAAAGAATTAGGGAGTCAAACGGTCTTTTTGGGGATAGAGGGACTTGAACCCTCATGATTTTTGAAATCGACGGATTTTCCTATTACTATAAATTTCATTGTTGCCAGTATTGACATGTAGAACGGAACTCTATCTTTATTCTTGTCCGATTAATCAGTTCTTCAAAAGATCTATCAGATTATGGAGTGAATCTTTGATGAATGAATATTTGATTGATTCTTTCTTCAATTTTGTATTATGTATACTTATATATATCCTTCATCTTTTCTGAAGTTTCGATAGAAGGATTCCTCTACCAACGTAAGACAATCAACTCCATTCGTTAGAACAGCTTCCATCGAGTCTCTACACCTATCTTTTTTTTCTTTTCGCTTTCTGACTTTGTTTGTTTTCGGAAAACGCGATTTGGCTCAGGATTGCTCATTTTTCTTAATTCCAGGGTTTCTCTGAATTTGAAAGTTATCACTTAGTATGTTTCCATTCCAAGGCCCAATCCAATTAAGTCCGTAGCGTCTACCTATTTCACCATATCCCCCTTTTTGAGATGAAAATCTCATTATGATCTCGTCCCTTTTTTCTTTCATTTATAACGGAATAGATAGATGCAGATTCCTGTCTCGAAAAAGTGTTTTATTCTCTTTGTCTTTGATTTCTTGTCTATCTTCTTTTTGTATAGGAGGCTCTTATTCAGTACAATTAAAAACAATTTTATCATTTCTTTATCCGCAATTCAATATACGTGGATACATACCCTATACATCTGTCTCTCTTCCACTCATTTCGCCATTCAATTTGGAATACTTGAACGGTCGATTTTTTTTTTATGACTAGTTCTATATCGCTAGATTAATCGTTCTGTTCTATAATATTTAACAGTTATTTGAAATTCTATTTATTCTTTAATTTAATTAAATAAATATTATATGATAGCGATGAATAGCGAATATGAATAGCCAAGAATGCAAATAGTTAATAGGAAGGATTCTAAGAGTTTATGGAATTCCTATGTATTCGAGTTTATGCTATGCGAGCCTGCTTAGCTCAGAGGTTAGAGCATCGCATTTGTAATGCGATGGTCATCGGTTCGATTCCGATAGTCGGCTTTTCTCTATTTAATTTATTCGATTTTTTACATGATTTATAATGTAGCTTTGAAATCTAAGCGAAAAAATGGCTTCCTCTTTTCGCAAAAGCCATTGATTTATTATGTTATAGGAATTTCCAACTATCTCACGAAAAGAATCCTTTTCTTTTTCTATATATAAAATATAACGATCTAGATATTTATCCAACTCATCTCATTATTCTTTAATGTTTAATAGAATATCAGTAAATTTTGTTTTATTTAGAATTTAGTTCATTTTTAGTTTAGGATTATTCTGTAGAATGAAATTTCATCAATAAGAATTAATTATAATTAAATATAAAGAAGGAGTCTTTATGTCAAGTTACCGAGGTCCTCGTTTCAAAAAAATACGTCGCCTGGGGGCTTTACCAGGGCTAACTAATAAAAGGCCCAGAGCTGGAAGTGATCTTAGAAACCAATCGCGTTCTGGTGAACATACTATGCTTGTCTTGAGCTCGTTTTCTTCGTCTATCTTTTTCTTTTTCTTTTCTGGTGAACATGCTGATATGATCTTTGATATCAATCTTTTATCATCAATCTCTTGCCTTGATCTCGTGCATCCATCACTTGTGATTTTTGCCTCTTCGTGACCTCACGTCCCACATACTTATACCTTCGTAATTCTTGAAAGCTTCAGAGTTTGAAACAGCGGAAGACTTAACTTTTAGGCTTTCTTGAATTAGATGAGATATTAAGTGCATAAAGTATAAGCATGCGGGGACGACTTCTTCTTGGATCCCGTAACGCCACCGTCTTCAAATGCCGCAACATAAGTAGACACGAACGAAATGGCTTTGAACATTTCATTCTAATTCGGTAGCATTTTACCTCCGGTCGGTGAAGACCGTTGGACGATATTAGATATCGTACCCGTGACGGATAGTTTCAATTAAGTAACTTCCTGACAGGATTTCGCGGGTAAACCCGTTCTCTTTATTCGACCGTCCAAAGCTGACTGCGAACATAAAGAGTGAATCATTTGGATAATAATATCCGCATGATTTGAAGCCGTCAATTCATGTTCCTGGAACAAGTGAAATTCAATTAAGAACTGCACCATCGTTGCTTTCCAGTTGTCACGAGCTTGATTCGTATAGAATCTTGCAAGTTACCTACCAAGTGCTGTTTGAGGTTAACACTAGAAGGATTTCCACTCATCACTGTGAACACTAAGGTATCACTCTGAGTGTTCTGGCAAGATCACTAAGATTTTGCGTAGAGGCCTAGAACGTGTTTAAATTCAGTTAAGAGTTAAACAGCTGTTGCTTTCCAGTTATCACAAGTTTGATTCATAAAGAATCGCACAAGTCACCTACCATGAGCTTTTTGATATTCGCTCAAGAAGGATTTCCATCTTCATTGTAAATACTTTCGTATTACTCGGAAGTTCGGGCAAGATCATGAAGATTTTGCGTAGGACTCTTAAAATCTTTCTTACTTTTCACAGTGTGTGAAGAAGCAAGGAAATATGAAAGTGTGTCCTAATGAGATATTTGATGATCTCAATTGGCTCTAGACTCGATCGTGCACTTTGGATTTTAGTGATCAGAGGCTGGAGAGGAGTGCCACCTTTTCAATACCAATTTATTCGGAGTGAATAAATCAATAGATAACGTGTTGTCTCCGTGTGATTAAAAAAAATATCTTTTAAGAGATATCTGAGTTAGCTGGGATGGGTTGTGCTTTGCATCACTGGGTCCATGATGTCTGTCTTCAATATCGAGAATCATTAAAATGATCTCAATAGCATATGTATTGACCCGGTTTCTGCCTAAAGTTGTAAGGAGGGCTTCTTTCTTTACATCCTTTATCTTTACAATTCTTTTTCATTCTTCAACCCCTTCAATGCTTACCAATACGTCATAGCTAGCACCTTGTTGTGATTGTTCCAGTGCTAACTTAAGTACTTGGTCGGCATTCAGCTACGTTCACAATCTTTCTCCATCTTTCCTAAGGACTACTATTTCTAGCTATGGAATGTCCTTGGGAAGATTCTTCCGGTTCTGGAAGAATCATTAGACTTAACCTATCCTACCATCCTTATGTCACCACAATCTTCATCGTCGTGAAATAAATGGGTGTTGGGTAAGTATATGTCACCATGAAAATCCATTTTGATATGCAAATCCATTTTGCTCCCCCTTAACATATGCCACGATATTCGAAAACATTTCGCACATGTCGGGATGAGCCAGCACATTAAGTCAAACCATTTGTGATAATATCCCATATTAAATCACATTTTCTCCCCCATATTAAAAATATTAACCCAATCGATGTTTTTAATATCAATTGATTTAATGAAGTTTTAACAAAGGTTTTGGGAAGAAAAATGCGAGTCCATTTTATCTTCATGATATCAAACGTATGAGATATGATACCGATTTGTAATATGATCACATATTCACCATAATAATAAAAAAGAATTGACAAAGTTGGACCTGATGGATGAGAACATCATATAATAAGATCAAATGGTTCTTGTCAGCATATGTTGGTCGCCTCTTCACGTCTGAAGTCATCTCTTGACACCACGTGTACGATTGGTATTGTTGTCTTGACACCAACTTGTGAACTTGGCACGTTCAGCATCGAAGATTCTGAATGCTTGACAGTTGCTCCCCCTCAATTGTTGACCCGTGTTCTAGCGAAAGAGTTGTAGTCGTCAGTTGAGTAGTCGCATCGTCGAGTATGTAGATACCAATTGTAGATAGCAATGGTTGTAGAGATGATAGCTTCATAAAAACAAGACTTCTCTTGTTTTAACAAATAAATGCACTGAGGCGTACATATATTTGTGTTAGACCAAGTTATAAAGTAAACTTGATCCCTTACAAGGTTTTAAAGTAAACCTTGCCCGAGAAAATTAATTCCCGTTGAGAGCCAAAGCTTTCATAAGAAATACCTGACTTTAATGTGAAAACCGGGTTGCAGTCAGAAATAACTACAAGCCATTTAGGCATGTTTTATGAAATATATTTACAACTTTTGTACAAACTCTATTTAGGGCGCCGTGTCGATATTAATCAACATTTCTAATGCCGTAAATATTATTGTACCAAAAGACATGCCTTTAAAAAAATAAAGTAAAAATATTTTTGGATTTTAATGAATTTTTCAATTTTTATGGTTTTTATATGGTTTTATAATTTTGTATTTTGCTTTTGTGGATAAAAATATAAACAATATATACAAATGATCACCAAGGATACGGAGAATAGTTTTACCACTACTATTCTTTCGCTTCATCTGCTAGTTCCTTAAGAGTCTCAGGCGAGAAGGTTCTCATTCCTAGCTTGTCGGCCAAAAATTCAATTCGAGCGCGATCTAAAGCCTTCGTGAAAATATCCGCCAATTGATACTCAGATCGGACAAAGTAAAGCTCGATTACTCCATTTTCCACTTGCTCCTTGATGAAGTGGTAGCGAATGTCAATATGCTTTGACCGGGAGAATTGAACATTGTTGCAGCATAAGGCAATTGCACTTTTGTTGTCGCAGTACATCGGAATCTTGTTGAAACCTAGACCATAGTCGGTTAATTGCGATCTCATCCAAAGAATTTGAGCACAGCAACCGGACATGGCTATGTATTTTGCTTCCGTACTTGAAATTGCAGCGCTTTTCTGCCTTTTCGATGCCCAACTGATTAGTCGATCTCCTAGTAGTTGCAAAGTTCCACTCGTGCTACGCCTTGTATCTTGACAACCCGCGTGATCCGCATCTGCATATGCCATTAGTGCAATAGAAGAGTCCTTCGAATACCAAAGTCCCCGATTAATGGTTCCTTTAAGATATCGAAAGATCCTTTTAACAGTAGCTAAGTGTAACTCAGTAGGCCTAGTTTGATACCTAGTACACATACATATAGCAAACTGAAGATCAGGTCGACTGGCTGTGATATACAGAAGAGTACCTATCATTCCACGATAAAGTGTCGGATCAACAGCAACTCCATGTGGATCTGCATCAAGCTTAGATTTTTCCACCATTGGAGTATCCACCGGGTCGCAAGATTCCATCTTATACTTCTTAAGCGATTCAAGGGCATACTTGGATTGATTGATAAAGATGCCTCTGGGACTCTGAGATATCTGAAGACCTAAGAAGAATGATACCTTGCCCATCATTGACATCTTAAACTTGGAAGACATGAGTGTCCCAAACTCATCCGATAAGGTTTGGGTGGAGGCTGCAAATATAATATCATCAACATATATTTGTACCATAATCATATCTTTACCTCGTTTCTGAATGAACAGCGTGGGATCCACCTTGCCTTTAGCGAAGCCTTACGTAATGAGGAATTGTGACAATAGATGATACCATGCGCGAGGAGCTTGCTTCAACCCATAGAGAGCCTTCTTAAGCTTGTACACATGATTAGGATAATTAGGATTCACAAAACCATCAGGCTGTTGAACATAGACCTCTTCCTTGATTTCACTATTAAGAAATGCCGTCTTCACATCCATCTGATAGACGATCATATTCATATGGGCTGCATAAGCGAGGAATAGTCTAATAGCTTCCAAACGGGCAACAGGTGCAAAGGATTCCATAAAGTCGACTCCCAATAATTGCTTGTATCCACGAGCTACTAGTCGAGCTTTGTTCTTCAATATTCCGCCTAACTCATCGAGTTTCACCTTGTAAACCCATTTCAAAGTGAGTAACTGCACTTGATCCGGGCATGGGACAAGTTCCCAAACATCAAGACGTATGAATTCGTTAAGTTCTTCTTGCATAGCTTCTATCCAACAGGATTGAGTAAAAGCTTGTTGCCATGTCTTAGGTTCAACTTCAGTGAGAAAAGCATCAAAGTGACAAAACATTGCACTTTCTTGTAACTGGCTTCGTGTGGATACTAGACGATTAGGGTCACCAATAATAGAATCTATAGGATGATCCTCTGTCCACTTGATGTCATGTTCACAAATCCGTGGATTGGAGTAAACTGTAGAAGGAGCTTCCTCTGAGGTGGACGACCCAGCTTGATTAGGGTCGGGAATAGGTACACCAAAGAATGGAAGTTCACGCATTTGAGCGAATTCCAAATCGTGATCATCATTATCCTCTTCATCATCAATAGGCATGACGTGGGTAGTTGTTACATGTGTTGGTTGAGAATTACTCGTTGAAGGTATATCTTGACCAATTGTAGGTGCAGATGTATCTGATTGTGCTTCGGTTGTTGGAGCGACAACTTCGGTTACCAGAGCTATTACCTCAGGTTCTGGAGCAACAATAGTTGGAGGAGTAAAGAATTCATCAAAGAACGGTTGAAACAACGTATCCCATTCATTCCTAGTAGGTGGTATAAATGATGAAGTAGGGTTGTTTGGGACAAGACCAGAACTAATATTATTGGGTCCCATTTCATGAAGTGCGGGTTCAGAGCTGCTTTGCTCAGAAGCCATTGCTGTCAGCTCATCAAAATCAACATTCATAGTTTCGAGGATCTTGCGAGAGTTACGGTTGTAGATTCGGTATGCCTTCTTTGCGGGGGCGTAACCAATGAAAATACCAATATCAGCCTTTGGTTAAAGTTTTCCCAAATTGTCACCATCATTATTTGGATAGCAAAGAGAACCAAATACATGAAGATATGATAAATCTGGTACTTTTCCATGGAGAAGCTCATAAGGTGTTTTACCATGGCGTTTACGAATTAGTGACCGGTTTTGGGTGTATACTGCTGTAGATACTGCTTCTGCCCATAAAAACAATGGAGCCTTTGCGTAAATTAACATCGTTCGAGCAGCTTCCATAAGTGTGCGATTTCGCCTTTCAACGACACCGTTTTGTTGTGGAGTGCGAGCAACGGATGTTTCATGAGAAATGCCAACTTCTTCATAATAATCACGCAAAATTTGATTCACAAATTCAGTTCCATTATCTGTACGAATGCGTCGGACAGTAGTGTTGAGACGCACTTGAATCATCTTGAGAAATCCGATGATGAATTTAGGTGCCTCATTTTTTGCTTTAAGAAATTTCACCCATGTAAACCGAGAGTAATCATCGACAATGACGAGGATGTACTTTTTGCCACTAAGACTTTCAACACGCATTGGTCCACAAAGATCCATATGCAAAAGATAAAGTTTCTCTTGGTTGGTGTCTTCCGTCTTGGGTTTGTAAGACTTCTTAGTGCTTTTCCCCATTGTACACGCGGAACACAAATGATCATTGTGAAATGAAAGTTTAGGAAGACCACGAACAAGTTCGTTTTTCGCCAAATGATTAATAGCGTCAAAGTTAAGATGAGATAACCGTCGATGCCATAACCATGACTTAGTCTTCGATGCTTTGGAGAGAAGACATACGGGAGAAGCAGCCATCATGTCTTGTAGAGACAAAGTATACAAATTATTCCCTCGAGTTCCTTTCAATAAATCAACCCCTTCCAAATTACGAAAGAAGCAGGTATGCTCTCGAAAAGCAACTTCTAGGTTTGCATCAAAAAATTGTCCCACAGAAAATAAGTTGTGACCGAGACCTTCCACATAATACACTCTCGAAATTATAACATTCCCAATATGATATTCACCGTAACCCATTATCTTTGCAATATGATCATTTCCAAATCGAACCGTACCAAGAAACTTGCTGACGAAATTTATGAGCTGAGAGCGATCTTCGGTCATATGCTTGGAGCAACCAGAGTCCAAATACCAGAGAACAATTTGGACCACCTGTTTTCAATAACAACAGTAGACAATGCATTGGAAACTATTGGTTCCGGAGTGTTAGCAGATATAGATATAGAATTATCAGAATTGCTAACATATTTGAGACCCTTAGATTTCCTGCGTTTTCTAATGTGAGTTTTAGCACTAACAGGTTTTACTGTTCCAACTTTCTTAGGTTTTGGATTATTCGCGGGCACTACAGTGGGAGTAGACCTATTTAAAGGGCACTTAGTTCCTACAGTAGTGTCGGTGTTCCTAGTTAAAGGACACGCTTGTGTTTTGGTAGCCTTGGTACTCCTAGTTAAAGGGCACGCTTTCTTCGCTGTAGTGGGAGTGATCCTAGTCAAAGGGCACATATTTCCTACTATAGTGAAAGTTCTACCAGTGGGGCGCCACATCCAACCAACTTGGGTTAACACCTTCCCAGTCGGTTTCCATTCTAATCCATTTTTCCGGGCATACATCTCATTCACATGGTCAATAAGGCAAGAATCATGACGACTAGAAAACATACATTCATTGCAATTCCAACATTTCAAATTAGAATTCACAGTAGGCTTAGAACGCTGCACAATCGCAGAGCCTTTAGGTTTAGCTACATGATTCTTTTTATTCAAAACAGAAATAACATTCCTAGGATGGGCTTCTACTTTCTTCTTCACTTGACTACTAGATGGGGGCAAGATCCTATCATTCTTCTTGTTTCTCTTAAGCTTAGATCTTTGAGCCTTAGTAGTGGTGCTTACTCCTGTAGAAGGCAACACGGGAATATTAGAAGCTGGTTGTGATTCTGCCTTATCTTTAGTGACCAAAGTTTGAGGTGGTTTAGTCCTAGGGCCCTTGTTAAGTGGTGTGACAGCTATAAGGTTCCCTTTGATTGCACTAGAGGACGATGCTGAGACAGTGGCTGCGTTATCCACAACATTCTTACCTTTTAGAGTACGAAGTGTTTCCTTTAACTCAGCCAAAACCAGATTTTTATCACAAATTTGCTCCCTCAAATCAGATATTTCCATCGATTTTCGATTCAATTGTTCAATCAATGATTGATTCTGTGCAGTGGTATCGACATATGCGGGCTGTACTGAATCGAAGAGTCGTGTATTTTTCTGTTTTAAGTTATCAACTTTGGAAAAAATCTTGGAAACTTGATTATCTAGATCAAGTTTAAAATTCTGAGCGACCTCAAGTACGTTCACACAGTTAAGCTCCTTAGATTTCTCTATTTCTATCGGCAAAGAGTTAGCAACTTTGTCACTTGGCTGACGCTGTTTTGATTGTAAATTCAACCGAAAATTCTTTTCAAAATTTGCATCATCGATATTAACACCTTCGAATGACGTTTCAAAGATTTCTTGAATAAATTGTTGCTTGCATTCAAGCGAAATACAATGTGTTTGAATCTCATCAAAACGTTTTGAAAGCGATGAATATGAATCTTGAAGCTTTAAAAATTCAGCGTCAGATTCGTGACAAGTACTATCTACCACAGTATCCACAGATTCAACATTATGCACAATAGAATCATTATCAACACTTGTATTCACACAGACGGAAACTATATCATGAGACATCACTTGCTTCAGAAGCTGATCATTTTGACGTGAAACTCGTTCTATTTCAAGTAAACTGTTTTCATAAGCATCATCCATTTCATTGAAAACACGTTTAACTTCTTCTATTTCCAAATACAAATCTTGATCAATATTACTAAGACAAGCTTTAACATTCTTTACAAACGGAATAATTTCGTCTCGGAACGCAGCTCTAGTGTGCTCAAAGTTCCATTCACCTTCCGTTATGGCCGAAGCCGTCGTACTTCCAAAATGACCTTGTCAAAATCGGCTAAGTGTTGGTGTACCGCATTTAAGTTAACGGACGACTTACTTACCGGTGGAATTAACTTCGTTAAATCCTTTTTGACAAGCGTAGGAGACGTACTGGGAGGGTTTTCATTTGACAAACTTTGGGGCACAAGAACTGTCAATTCAGCTAATTCCTTTTGTAAGCGAATGCGGGTCTTTTTAGAAAATTGATCTTTGTTATGTTGATCATAATCAATTGTATGGAAGTTTGAAAGCATTTTAGAATGAGTTTCATCCGCAAGTGACTGTGTCGCGTCAGAACTACGAACAAAAGGTGCCTCTTTGGATTTGCCAATTATTGTCATATCATAAAGACCGGGAATATATTCCTGAGCTTGTTTTGCATAACCGGGATTAGGTGGTAAATCTTGAAGACGCTTAAGTTCGAATTCTTTAAATGATTTAGTTAAAAGATGAACCTTTTCTGTGGAAGCGTATTGTTTTAAAAGTTGTTGTTCTTTGAATTTAAGAAGTTTGGTAGCATTAATTTCCGACTCAACCTTTTTAGACTCGAGAGTTTCGAAATCCATTTTAAGTTTCTGAAAATCATTGACAACCGACTCCTTTTCTTTTAATTCATTGGAAAGATTAGCTTTTAATGATTCTATTTCTTTCAGGTGTTCAATCTTTTCAAAACGAAATTGGTCAAATTCAGAACACGTTATTTTCTCTGCTTGAGGGACCATTTCAAAAGTTTTGATCTTTTCTTTATGCAACGCAAGCTCAGCAGTTAGGGTGTAATTCGTATCTACGGATTGTCTGAGGGCCATATGCATTTGATCAATAATATGTTTAGGCACCATGACCAAATCATGTTGAGCATAAGATTCCATACCCGTCGTAGCATTTGGTTGATGTTCACTCAAAGGTGTTGGATTGGGTACCACATCATTTGAGTTACTGGTCCCCGAATGCTGTTCGAGGTTGTCATTTTCATGCCTAACTAGATGTTGGTTATCATCAATATTATTAGATGTGGTTGGTACCTCACTGATGACATCAGAACCGTAGTGAGAGAGATTAGCAACGAGAGCAGCTTGGGCAGAGTGAATGTCATCACAATCCGAATCGTATGCATCAAGATCGTCCGCTTGATAAGCTGCATTAGAAGTGGAAACGACTGCAATGCCTTCAGTATCTGCTGCCCCTGGGTCTGCAAGAAATGCTAACTCCTCTGAATCCAAGATCTTCCCCTTAGACTGAGCATCAACCAAATACATCTTCTCACGAAACCATGCATCATCCCTTCTCCTTTTCGGCTGAGTGCATTCCCTAGCCATATGACCTTGTCCTCGACAATTGTAGCAAGTCACAACCTTTTTAGGACCAATAGGACTCCCATTTCCACTAGCTTGAGAATTCACAGATTGATTATTTCCAGTCCTTGTAGGAGTTCCATATGAATTTTGCCTTCCCTGAATGGGTTGCACCGTCACTTGACCATCTTGAACAGTGGTTTGTTGTCGAGGATTTGATGAGGTGCGGAGCTGATTGTTTGTTGGTGGAAATCCTCTAGTTGCAACAAGTTTTGACAAGTAAGCGGTGAGATGGTTTAGTACATCAGCTGGCGTATCATTTGGAGTAAAGACCGGTGCTTGGATTGGTGGAAGTTCATTAGAGTAGAAAGCTTGTGCTAGTTGTGCTTCTATCGGAAAATATCCTTGCTGAGGAGTATAGCCCAATGGAGAAGTGTTGGCTTGTGATGGTGATATTTGATATGGTGGTTGCTGTTGAAAAGATTGTTGATGAACACTTTGTTGATATTCTTGCTGTGGCATCATTGGTGGTTGATAAGATGGTTGTTGTGGTTGCTGATAGATGTGTGGTGGTGGCTGCTGCAAGTATGATGGTTGTTGATAAGTATAAGCCATGTTTTGTTGAGAAGCATACATTGCAAGTGGATCATGAACTTGAGGTGTAGACAATCGAGCCTCGATCACATGGCATTCGTGTTGTTGAAGAAAAGCTTGAAGTTGATCCACATTGGTGTTATGCAAGTCCTTAGCCAATTTAACATCCGTCACGTATTGTTTCCATTCTGGAGGAAGAGTGTTCAAATACTTGGTGTTCAATTGAAAGGTAGGAATTGCCATGCCATAGATATTAAGCTCATTCAACAATAGGGTAAATCTCAGATAGTAATCATTGAGAGTCTCCCCTGGCACATAGGCAAACTTATCAAAAGTATCATAAAGCTTACACTCTCGTTCTTGTT